>OY979769.1:5663402-7059252 GCA_963855975.1 Andrena chrysosceles | reverse complement strand
AACATCATATTCTTAAATAAAGAATTTTTGAACAATAAATTTTTTCCGAAAACATTTCTTGCACGGGATTCCAACACGGCATTTTGTGCAATAAGACAGGGCTGCAGAATTGAGGATCATATTTTTTTAAGAATGTATCCTGGTTTTATAGGAATCTGGATTTCTAAATGCAGATTGGCTCATCAGATATAGCTTCATCACTACTCGCTTTAACGTTTCTACGTTGTACTATGCGATTAAATGAAATTAGCAGTGACAAATGAAACGTGGTATGAAATTTTGATTGTGTTATTCGAATCGAGCACAAAAAAATACGTCAGAAACAGCTAACATATTATAAAAATGAATTCCAACGCAAGCCTATATAATCGTACTCCCAATCAACAGAGGCCTAATAGAAATGGTTCCCAATAGCATGCGTGAGAAAAAAACTTATGCCACCTGGAAATAATGAAACGATCCCATTGAACAAACGTTAAAACGTACCATTCAGCACGTGGACGGAGACCGTAGTGGCTGCGGCCACATCCGCCAAGGCGCAGCTATAGTTCCCGCTGTCCTTTTTATTCGCGTTTGCTATGTAGAGCCTGGATACCGCGCCGCTGGTGCCCATATCCGTCTTCACGCTGAAACAGAAACCAGAAGGATCCATGTAGAACCGAACTGCGCGGTCGGCGTCCGTGTCAGCTTTGTCCTCTAAACGGGAAGCAGACACGCCGTCGCAATGGTTTCCGGCCGTTGGTCCTCCAGGCTTTGGAAAACACGAAAGATGACGGTGAAAGAGCTCGCTCTAAATCACTTGCAAAAAGTGATAGCTGCGGCGGCTAGAGGAGAAGCTAAGAAGAAACGAAAGAATGGCGGAGATCGCGAGAGGGAAAAAGGGCAGTATAAACTGAATAGTGAAGAAACTGTTATGCTTTCGTGGGTCGTTGACCTACTCTCCTGCGAGTAAAACGTTTCGTGGAAACCTCGATACAATTAGTCGATCGTTGAGTGAAGTATAAATGGGATTGGATAGAGTTTGTTACAAACGTATGGTTTAACCCTGTGCAAGTTTCAATTATTTTTGCAGTGTACTTTACCGACCTCAAATTAAATTGCAAAGGGCTTGGAAATGATAAAAGTGTATTTCTTTTTTCAAAATGCGCATGTACGTACAGGGTGTTCAAAAATTGTGGGAAAATCCGGGACGTGCGATATCCTGATGCAAAAATACATTGAAAAGTCCTTTACCGTTTTGGGATCCGAAGCTTCGTTCTCGAGATATTAACAGTTTAATATTAGCCGAGAAACTTCCGGACCGCGCAGTTTAAAGCCGAATCAGCTGAGCGCGCGGGACCGTACGCAAGCATGTGCGAGGCACGCGTGGACACAGACTAATGTATGCGTGGGTTTGTATCTATGCGTGGCTCTAGCGTGTGAGAGCGAGCGGTCACTGCTCCGCGCTCAGCTGACTCGGGTTTAAACTGCGCGGCCCGGAAGACCCACCGCTAATATTCAACTGTTAATATTTCGAAAACGAAGCTTCGGATCCAAAAACGGTAAAGGACTTTTCGATGTCTTTTTTCATCAGGATATTGCATGTTCCGGATTGTCCCCCAGTTTTGGGACACCCTGTATATAAATAAAATCTGAAAACGCAATATGTACTGATCATAGAACAGAAATCTGATGCCCAGACAGTCTGAACATAGCATTCACTGGAATGAACTCCCTGTCAGGGCACTGGAGGACTGTTTGAGTCGTTTCTAACGATAGAGCAGCAAATACCTCATGACACTCTCATTTTCAATGACGAAGAATGTAAAAGATAACTTTATTGGTTTGTAAAGAATGAAAGCATGAAGAGAGGAAACTTTATTAAATTCTACAAACCATATGGTGTCAGAAATAATAACGGACGAGTGGTATTAGGTTGTGCGGAAAAGTCAGTGAAATTTGGCAGATCGGTGGTCGAGGACACTCGAATAAGATTCACTCTTCACGCTCCGATCCTCGGCGACCCCAGCCGTTCTCTCTTTAGTAAAAAAATTGCGCGCTTTCTGTCGCGAATGGTGAAAGAAGAGGGGAATAAGGAAAGAGTAAATCAAAGTGCACCCTTCGCGAAGCGTCTGGCCCTGACAGATCGACCGCTCCTCCAGACCTCCCTCACCTTCGCCAAGAGCGTAGAATGAAATGGTCGTGGACCATATTACCCACCTTAAAGCATCAACGGTAGTACTAGCTTACCCAACGAGAAACAGTTTCATTCGATTTACGAGTCGCGCCTCCTGGTAATGACGTGACCGAATTTACGAGTGTATCTCGTATGCCGATGGGAACCGCTCGGTGAATTTCTTTTCTCGTGTTCCCGCGTCTCCGACAATATTAAGTTACAGGCAGGGTGTGGCCTTCGAACGTATGATGGAATCAATTTCATTGGCAATGCGGAACAAAGGCGTTTTTTATTGAGAACGCGCTGGAAATTTTTCTCGCAAATTGATTATAATGTCGTTTTCAGTGCTCAGTTCTTTCCAATTCATCATATTTTAAATTGCTGAATATTAACTTCGTTCTTGGAAAAAACTTTTAGTTCGTCGCTTATCGTATGAAACAAGGAACTTGGAATTATAGCAGTGATAATTATGTATATGCAGTAAGAATTCGCAATTCTAATTCACATTAATATACTTTTGTTTAGGGCGCATTCAATCTGAAAAAATCTACACATTCAATATTTAATTTATCCAAATTCGTCTAATATTCCTGCAACTTTATTACAATCCTTAATCTATTATTCATATATTCGACTAATTTTCTGTGAGTGTTTCTTTGGTAGATGGTACTAACTAAAAATATAATAATTAAAATTATAATAGGTAATTCTAAATGTAACAACTATAATATGTTATACGTATGAGTAATTGTACATATACATACATACGTGAATAAAAGTATTATCTAAATAGCTTTATATAGAACGTACCGATTTGTAACAGCAAACTACCATTTAAAAAAGCCATAAATAGAAGAAGGTCCACACCTATTTATTCTATGTTTCCCCTTTTATATTTCATCCCATATTAATATTCACATAAATCCTTCCATTTCCGTTTTCAATCCAGTCGCGCAGATGTCACTAAAAGTACACCACACAGTAACCCAGACGATAAACATCCTTACTCATAATAATTAAAAGAGTAGGTATGTACTGAAGTTGTAGAAGAGAAGAAGATGAAGGGAGCCGTCTGATAGAAGTCGTGTAATTGCACGCGCAGCAAACTACACATTTAGCGTTATTTATATAACTAGGCTTATGCAAACAGAACCCCAGCCGAAGGAGATGGAAAACAGGGGTGAGTCATTAAGCAGGGACTACACCCGTATACTTCTGAATATGATGGGAGAGGAGAGGTTCGCTTTAAAGGAGCTAAACCAGCTAAGGAGGTCAGAAAAACGACCAGGGAAATGGCGCCGCAAAAGGAAGGCTCTACTATAGGGAACGAAGGGACCAGAATGTGGAGGAGGTAGGAAAATGAGGCTGCTGCCGCGCATTCCACCGCGTTGGACCGGTTTAAGAATTCATTCGGATAGCCGGAATGCCACGGCGCGGCATCCTGTAGCTTCCACACGAGTCCGCAACCACTTCCTTGATTCCAACGGCTCGCGTAAAGGGCACCAGCGTGGTCCTTTGGGAATAACGCATCGGTAACGTTCCCCCGAGCCACGACGATAGAAACCATTGGGGTGCTAAGAGTACTTGTTGCCACCTTGTTATCGTTACTTTTCTTACTCTGCTAGTTGCTCTAGAACCCAATCCCTCGCCACCGTTGCCTTCGATAGCTGCGTTTATGAAACGAATCGGAGTTAAGTGATTTCCCCTCGTCTGATTAGTTTTATTCTTCATTTTATCATTGATCAACAGAACTGTACGCGACACGTAAACGTCGTAAATGAAAAGGTGAAATCTACGGTAAGCTATAACGAAAAATAGGACACGTTAGGGAGTGGCGTGTGCAATTCGCCCTGGTAGAGTTTGAGAAGTTTAATTAACACCTCAGGGATTTTGAATGTCGGTGTAGAAATGTAGTTGAATGAGTTCATTTTTGTTGCTCGGACTCGTATGGTATCTATGTTTAATAGCCGAAATGGTTTAGAGTACACCAATACAGTTTGCTATGGGACTATTGACAGAGTGTATAGACTCTGTTTAAGAAAGACTTTGCTTTGTGCACAATGGAAAATGGCTCTAATGCTCGTAAGAGAACTGAAATCCGCTGAATAGTGAACTCGTCCGGTATTTTAAGCTAAAGTGTAAAGTCGATGTGTGACACGTACCTACTGGCAATATTTATGTAGCCAGAAAAGATTCTATGTACGGTATAAAATAAGTGTAATATATGTAGGCAGCAGTCACTGAGGCCATTTCAGGTTACGAGCTTTGGGAGAAGAAATCTGGGTTCGAATTTCGATACAGCAATACGATTGGCCATTTTTTTTCTCGTGCGATCATAAATAACAATAATCTGAAATCTAATCCGGAATGCGCATTTGAAAAATGTTTGCCGCAGCACAGCATCGATGGAAGGGGAGTACACCGCGACGATAAATTAAATGCTGCTGTGATAAATTAAATTTGAAAAACCTGGATTGCTTTGTGGATGTCGAGGTTGATGCATACGATACCGATGAGTGTTATGCGCAGAACTGTGCAACGGTCATTATTTGATATATATAGTGGTGTGTTATTGAGGCACGTTGGTGTATTAGATCTGATCGATTGTCTTTTGCGTGGTGGTGACCGTCATATTTTCTAAACAACTGGTGGAAGTATAGCAAAAGTGTGTCGAAGAAAGAGAACAGTTCTAGGGTAGATGTACCATTTGTGTTATTTATTCCGATATATTAAGTATTCTTAGTTCACTTTCATTACAATGAATTAAGCTGTCTAAGGATGGGTTGTTGGCACCATTTCTACTGTTTTGTTGTCCCGTTTTATTTAATAATCATACGTGGCCACAAATGGTGCAAAACAGTCCGGCACGATAATATAATGATTTTTTAAATAATTATGTTTAAAACAGTGTTCAACGTAGAATATTTCAATTATCTGTAGATTTTGGATTACACTGATATATTCTTTATTTTTGTGTACGTATTCTTTTGTAAGTTATGTATCTGTGAATGGTACGGAAATCCTTAAAGTGGCCACAAATGGTACATCTACCCTATTCCTCGTTGGATGTCTCTTGTTCTATGATGCCTAACAGTAAAAGTTCTCCATTTTCCCTTACTACGATTCTACAACAATTAAAAATCAGTTTCCAGTGTCTGATACCAGGAATGACCCACAATCATAACTTAGTACACACATCGCACGGCTATTCAATAATCCCAGATTTATACATTGCCCTCTATTGCACAGTAACGATCTCGATATGTACCAAGATTGACTAAGGCATCGGGTTTCGCGTTGCATTTAATTATTGACAGACAAAGAATGGAACTTGGATGGAACCAGACGCAGACAAAACGATAACGTTTGATTTCATAGCGGCACAGTCGCAAGCAGATCTAAATGAGGTGACTAACTCTGTTTGTAATTCAGACCGAGCGTAGTCGTTCCCTTTACTCGCCAGACACAAGAGAGCACGTGTGACGATAATTGCCCATCGGCCCTCGTGTAACAATGCTCGTGACATCGATCCATGGGATCCGACTCGGCCCAGAGCTCTCCCGATTGCCACCCTGGGAGAAATATCCGCGCCGTTTACCATTCCGCGACTGTTCTCGTAACACAACACGTGTCGACGTTCCACGCAGCGTGCATCTCGCCAGGCCGTTCCTCCCTCGTCATACTTTTTAATGCTCCAAGCGTGCCGGGGAAATTGTAAATTTTCCACGGGCACCAAAGGCCCGTTTAAAACGAGAGGAGAAACGAGACATGGGACTACGTGAGGGGAGACTAGCCAGCAAGTTTTCGGGCTCCACGAAACTGAGAATCGATAAAAAGTGTGCTAAACACCAACTTTCTGATGAAAAATAGATTTGGCAACGCGCTAGAAGTTTGCTCAATGCTCCTTAAACACCAGTGATCCTAAAAATTGTCAAAGCGAAGCGCTTCAATTTAGATGGTATTTATGAGAGGAATCGATACCCTTTGCTGTTTCACTTTCTGCGTTTCGATACTCAGTCAATTTGCTTCTGCTACCTGTTTGGCAGGGGAAAGCTCATGCCGTTTGCAGTTAATTAGTAATTGATTGGGGCGCGTTGTTGGTTGAGATATTAACACTTTGAGTAGCACAAGGTTTAATGAAATACGGTTTCAAGTCCATCAGTCCTCTCCGAGCGATCGCTTCTGCAGGGAAAGCTTTGACGAGTTCACCCCACGCTTTCAACACACGCCGATATTAATGAAAATTTAAATTTCTAGATTTTCGATCAGCCTTCATTAGAGTAATATCAAAGCGTGTGCGAGATTTTGCTGATGAAAATAAGTGCATTTACTATCTCATTCCGCTTGGTTTAATTAAACTGTACAAAACTGGAAAGATGATTATCTCTGATGATGCTCTTCGTCACGCGGTGTTGGGGGATCCGATTCGTCGATGTTGCCGCGAAGGTCAATAACGCAAAATACTATGGGGATGTGGCGATTGCACCAACTCCACCACCAGAGGGCCTCTCGACCGATCCCACTCTCTCGCAAGTTCTCCCTCGTCTACAATCTCCTATATATACCCGCTTCGACCTACCTACTAACATCCCCGCGTTTAAGGCAGGGTCTGCTATGTAAGCCCCACTGGTAATGAGTCCACTAGCACGCCTAGGACGGAAACGCACCCCTTCATTTTCTCTCCTCCCTCCCTACCTACAACCATACTCCACCGCCCGCCAAAGGGACTTTGAGGATATAACCAATCGGACCCGCATTTCTTCCGCATCCCATCTACTCAACCGTGCACGGTACATGGAATCACTTCTGAACTCCGTAAGTAGACCAATTATGTATACCGCCTGATTAAAAGTAGTTCGAGGAAGTTTGAGTTTTTAGACTCATTTTCTTTCGAGAAGAAAGTCGTTAATCCATTGATAATACTATGATAAAGATTCTAATAAGAGATATTGAATTTTAAAATTTAGATGGACCCATCATAGGCTTGACTACTGAGTGAACGAACGCCTGGCGAGGTACAAAGTAAGCTCGAGTTGTTTTTTAAACAAACATTCGGACACTCTCGGAGACTACTTTCCATGCTTTCAAGAATGTATCGTCGTAAAATCACGCTGACGACAGGGATGATGATAAATGGAGGAGAAAGGGACTACCAGAAGTATGCGGACAATATTCCAGACTAATTAAGATAGGTTAATTAATCATAAAATATAAATACCCTCAGAGTACATATTCATATTTTGCATACAATATCTAATAATTATGAAAACGAAAAACTCAAGCTGTTAACAAAATCATTGCAAGGCAAGTGGCTTGTAGGTGTTTAATAATCTTTCACTAATTAACTTTAGGACCTTGACTCCTCTTTCAGCGACACCTTCAAATCTGACACTCCTACATGTATTTTTCACAAATGGTGGTATTCGGAAAGTCTAACTACCTTAACGTCCTCTGAGCTACAGATCTGTCACCTTCCTTGCAACCAGTGAGGCTGTTGGCGAGTTCGATGAACAAAACTACCCAATTCCACGGTGATACTCGAAGCATAGGGCGACAGTTGTGTCTGGGACAGTGCATTTTTAATAACATTCCCGTGTCAATCTTTCTCGCCCTGGTTCCGTCCATAATCCCGTCGCCCATCGTGTCCACGTGCCCGGGAGCCGAAGCTCCCTGTGTTTTCCGTTCCCTCCTTCGGCGTCATCGTTTCATATTCACAAGAATTTAATTTCGCGCGTTTTACTTGGCTGGATCGTGTCACGGAAAATCAACGGATCGCTCGCTCGAATTCTCCACTAGGTGGAAAAATCCCTGGAGCTACCTCGTTTACCCGATATGCGAGATACCTTTATGCGACAACCGAGAGCTTTACTTTTCCTCTTGCTCTAGCATGTCCGGAGACGTACTATTGAATTCTTCTGTTCGGCACAGCTATTCCCGAACTAATCGCGCCCGCGCGCAATGCTGTAATTGCTGGGAACTTTCAGCCGATCCCACGCCATGGAAACTACCCGCCCTCGATTATAAGGATCCCCGGAACTTCAAATTCGTTCTAGTTATGAAAGTTTCAGCGAACTATTCGCCGATTAAATGAATTACCGGGAGCGCTGATCGCCCTGGATTTCTATGCAGTATCGATAATATCAGATTCCTCTCGACGAGCAGCCGCAGGGTACTTTTATTTATGATCAATAAGAGATGGTATAATACGGTAGTACCTATATTGTACAGACTTATCCAACTTACCCTAAGTACACTGCGTTCGAATTCCTAGATATTACTTACAAAAAGTAACGATACTAATAATAATTCTTTATTGCACCAGTAGGCATTAGCGAAGTAACAAAAGGATAAAAGAAACAAATATATAAGAAGACAAGAAAGAGAAAAATAGTACTAGTAAATAAGTATTTACACCTGTCAGCTATTGTTAACCTATCCATTTGAAACTACTTAAAACTAACACTAAACAGTGTATACGGAAAATAGATGTAGATAGCCAAATAACGTAATCGCGAATATTCATTTGTTCAACGTTCACGATTTGTGACAAGTAGTTCACGCTAATACGGTGGTACACCACGATATAGACAACGAATGGTTACCTTTCAATATACTATATGTAGTAGGCTCGCGTCATGGCAGACACTGCGTTGCCAGAAAAGTGTTGCTAGGCACAGGGTTGCCAGAAAAGTGTTGCTAGGCGGTTAGCCAGGATAACTGCGCGGCCGAGAAGCGAGATGCGTTATTTTAAGGTTAAGGTATTTATTTTCTTTCAGGTTACATAGTCTCCTATTAGATGGCACTTCTATAGCCCAACAAAGAATAATCTCATGACACTCTATTGTAAAGAAGTCAAGAATATATATATCTATTTTATTATTAACCCCGCATATATCATGTACAGCTGTTTGAAGAATCTTTGCTTGTATTATGGACATCTTCGCAATATAAATGCTAAGTTTAAAGTGTCATAGTGTTCACTGAGATTAAATGCCTAAGTCACACGGCAACCATTTCGCTTTCTTCGAATATTTAGTTAACGAATGGTTGCCCGTGCATGATTGTGCAAAATATTCACTGATTCAATCAATTCCGATAAATGGACGCACCGCGGTTAATATCTGTGCTCCGATCGATTCTGCTGCCGCTCATCGACAGGAAAACGCTCGTAAACCGAGCTGTCAGTTTGTCGCATACCGAGCGATATATTCGGGCCGCCTGACGACGCCCAAAACCGTGCGACACGATTTTTCCTCTTTCCACGGCTCGCGGAATTTAATTCCAACGCACAGTCCCGAAATTTACCCGTAATTCTGTCTCCGTTCCTCTTTCCCGCGCCATTTCCCCTTCACCTTCCCGCGGCTCCACCTCCTTCGCGTTCGACCCCAGGAATTTTTTTCCACGCCGTTTACGAAGCCGCAATGAATTTCGCTGACGGCACCAAGCTCGGGAATTTAAAGGTGCAAGTTGCGTTTATTTCGATGCCCCTTTTTTGTTTTCATCCGGCGAGCTTCGTGCCTTTTGCTGTACAGCCCCATGATACATGAACGCTAAATCTTAAACGGCCAGTGTACTTTCTTTGTGTTGGTATGGGTGACGGAGTGTGTACAGGTTGTATTAAAGCTGAGAGAAAATTTAGCGCGGTCGACAAAGAATTTAGACTCATTGGATTTCGGTCTCTTTTTTCACAATCCCTTCACTTCATCTCCAAGTGAAGTTCAGGCGTTGCTTAACGCCTAGAAGGCATGCATATAGGTACTGTTTCGTAGGAAGAACGATTGTATTTTTCATAGAATGGTTTATTTAATACAAAAGAAAAAATAACAAAAGAAGTATCGTTTAATTGGTTTAGCTTAACCACACTTATAATTACCACGCGTTTTACGTATAGGTTAGACTATACTATACACTGACTAACTACCTACTCACTACCGGCAAATGACTACAGCGCCACGCACGTGGTACGCCATAAAACTAAAAACAAGATTTGACGCGGACACCGTCGAAAGCAGTAGGCATCGCGAGCGCTGCGGTGGACATAAATATAAACATGGCTTCAACAGATAGGCCGAGTAATAGGGAGGCGATTGATGCGCATGTCCATACAAAGGATGGAACAATGGGTACAGCGGGATGACTACAGCAATATTGGAAAATTACTCCCACGATTTGATTTATTTTCCACCTTCATGCCTCAATTCCTTTTGCAAACCTCACTATTACTCAGAACACCTTATACTATTGTATATCTACACATGCAGAGCGCCCTTTATTGCGACCATTCTATATAATTATTTCCATGATTGTTCAGGACTGCAAAATGTGTAAAAAGATGTTACCTGCTCCAAGTGTTCTGGTTAATAGGAAATATTCTATAATATGACAATTTTCGAGATTTTGAGATCACGTAATTTTCTTTAAATGGAAGCTACACACATATTTTTAACGCTGCCAGAAGAGCAACAATAAAATTAATGTGATCATCAATATCAATGATTGTTCAATTTTTTGTTGCTGTGCTTGAGAGATTTAGCAAATCAATGTATCTCTCCCACAAACAGACAGGTGAATTGTCCTATTGCGCGAAAGAAAAGAAGTCACGAGGAACCGAAAAAATAATATATTGGAGAGGAAAGAGATAATGTATCAACATGAAAAAAGTTTGTAGGGAAAGAGTGAGAAATTAAATATCAGAGCGAAGAAGAAAAGTGAAAGGTGCATCTAGCGGTAGGAGGAATGTCGAGGATCGTGTTGCAGTGTTATGATACACCTGAAAGTCCAAACGCGTTAGCTCATAATTTTATCGTCTGTATGTGACAAGCACCAAAGCACGTACGAGACCAAAAAAGTTGGGTCGTGCTTGCCCTGAATTACAGTTTGAGAAATGACCCTGACAGACCTAAATCGATGGCTTCGACTTTAATACGTGATTTACTGTTCCATACGAGTTATTGCTTCGAAAACACACAGGGGATTGCGATGATTCGCGTCCAACGACCAGAAATGCCCGAGCTGGAAGACACCCATTCCTAGGCACGTCCCAACGTTTTCATGCGCAAGATAAGTGTGCATGAAATTACTATCGACCATCCGCCGCAGAACACTGATGATCGGCGCGGCTGACACGCTGCATATCTCCGTGTAACATTACGTACAGCAGTGAATCTTTAAAAGGGTACCTAAATGTAATCGTTGACTATATAAATACAGTCACCCACAAGTCAGTTCGCATGAGTGTGAAACAGTTTTAATTGTGAACACTACTACGTTGCTTTTGCGCAATTATTTGTATTACCATAGCTTTTGTATCCAACTGTTATTCCATTTTTTAAAATTTCAATATATAGAATAAAATTATTTAGATACACGATCCAGATAAATGATTGTATTAGTTTCTCGCATAGAATCTTGTGAGTCACTGTATCGTTCAGGAAATATTCGTATTCAGAATTTGTGTACATAATTTATTTCATATATTAACATGACAGAGGATAGATTAACATTTGTATAGCATGTTAACTATAACTGTTTTTATATTCAAACATCTCTTTGCGATCAGTGGCAACGACGTGTTTGCTTTTAATCATTTTCAATAATTACTTTCATCACTAAGTAGTAGCAATGCGTAAAAGTATCTGTCAGGTTGAAGACGATATTTTGGTTCCCTAACGGTACCTAATGAAAAAGTTAAGAAGCTTTCTTCTCATTTTCCGAAGGAAAATTTTAACTTCTCGTTCGTAGGTAATCAACGCGGCTGGAAAATTTGCTTAACTAATACTTACGCTCGTCTTTCAGAAATCCCGTTCTCTCACGGGGAGACGTGCAATCGGAACACCCTCTGAGATATATCTTACAGAAGAGGGCGTGCTAATCAGAATTCATTGTACGATCCACTGTAGCGTTTGCTTTTTATGCAGCTCCCGATTCGAGGTAACTCCTTAGTCCTTCGATACTTTTTCGCGTGAGCAAACATTCGCGACGGCAATGGGATGGGAGGTGACATGATGAAAGCACGGCAAACCTCGGATTCGAGAGCGGGTTTCAGCATTCAACGCGTTTCATTCGAATTTTCGAACCTGTTTGCGCGACGAAGTCCCTCCGACATCGTTAACTTCGACGTTCGCGTATCACGGCAGTAAAAGAATGAAAAGTCTTCGAATAGGAAACGGTTTTATGGATTCGATCAGCAGCGTAATAAGTTGGAGTTGAAATAAACTACCCCTTTCCTCTGATCGCGAAGTTCGAACGATCAATGGCTGGTCAAGGTAATAACGTTTCAGCGATTTATATCCGAGAATTTAGAGGGCAATGAAACTGTTATTTCGCAGATACAAGCGCTGTTTTATAACGAATTATTATAAACGATGTCACGGAACTTAGGTATGCATTCTCCAACTGGGAACTATAAGAACAGTACTCTAAATATATGGGTTTCCAAATGTTTTGCTTTCAAGGTTCAACAATTTTATGTTTTAATACCACGAAATGACTGAAGGTTTTATAGCGGAGTTAAACTGATAATAAAATTGATGACAAAACTTTCTGACACCCATTCTACTTGCTATCCGTAGCCACAAGCTGTTAGATACATATCGAAAACAAAGAATTTATGAACCAAAGTTTATTGTGATTTCTGTCTTCATTTTGACTAACAAGTGTTAAATCATCGATTATTGCTAAAATGAGCTATTTCTAATTTTACGCAAACAGTAAAATAAAATGGTAGAAGAAAATGCTGCATACTATAACTGAGCCTATAACTTCATTTCTTTGTAAGTGCATCAATAAAATTGCATGATGCAATTGAGGACTCTGTAGTAAGAGGGGGGGACCTACATTTTTTACAGTTTTTGACTTATGACGTGTAATATACGTTTGATGCAAATCCGGGAACAAACGAGCGATTT
The DNA here is from genome assembly GCA_963855975.1 of Andrena chrysosceles. Lineage (NCBI taxonomy): Eukaryota > Metazoa > Arthropoda > Insecta > Hymenoptera > Andrenidae > Andrena > Andrena chrysosceles. Next base: position 7,046,190 of record OY979769.1, on the reverse strand, counting down.
TTTTAAATTTTTGAAAAACTATAGTATTACCATTAACACGAAGTACATTTTCTGATAAAATTCTTTTTTTTCATTTTTGCACTTATAATATTTTCTACACAGACTCTCCACTTAATACGTATGTAAGTTGCAAAAATATATATCGACGTCAATGATCCATTAGCTAATACATAGTAGTTAATATATCTGTTATTATCTATTAATATATCTTAATAGATAATATATGTGCTAGAAAAATATTCCATCCAATCATTCTACCTCTCAACACTATTCAAATTCAAGTCCCTCCAACCACGGGCAAAACGAGCATCGTACGGAAATCTGATGCGTTTCACTCGTCCTACGACATAAATCGCCTTAAGCATTATAGATCGCAACAGGGCGGTCGACGAGATACGAACAAAGAGTCAGAAATATCACTGCGGTCTTCGTTTCCTAGCCTGAATTGCGATCCCTCTCTCTTATTCCCTCTCCGCTAGTTTCTGTTAAAGTTCTTTTTTTAGCCAGAACTGATCACACATTTCTTACAAAAATTCTGATAAAAATTTATCGAACTTTTGTTGCGTGACATCAACCGGGAATTTAAAACATCGTGCACCTGATTCAGACTATACGTCACTTGAGTAATTACAACACGTCATCTCTGAAAATTTATCCTTTACCACGTGTTCGATAACTTACGCTCAATCATTACAGACTTAGATGTCCCTCAAGACTTTGTCTTTGGGTATGTAGTACCTAACTATCAGATCTGTCTAGCTAGCCACAGCTTCCGATCCTAGTTCCGCTGAATCTGTTAAGCGCGAAATCGAACCAGACCTTTAGCAGCTTATACTCTGGTCTAACTCACGTTTCACAGTTAAATCCTTTTAAATCCTCCTTGTTAGTAATCGGCTCTTCTTCCCTCCACCGATACTTATCCCCCTTCAACCTTCTATTTAACCCACTTTCGTTAGCATGCAACCTTCACCACTTTCTTTAAATCTTTTACCTCATGCTTTGATCAACGCGTACGACATTTTATAATGTCAGCTTTTGGCGATGTCCCTTTTTGACTAGCTGACGTAGCGCGTGGTGATAACGTCGATATTTTGTCGTGTAGGGTGGTTGAATATCCGACAGCGATGGATTCTTCGCCATCCTTGCCCTGTTTACTAGGTGCTAGTCTCTGTGACACTTGCGCACTTACGTGATTTATGTCACACAAACCTTGTCGTACATTTTAGAGGAGCTCTTATAGTGTGGTCTTAAATACCAGTATTTTTGGGGTTTGGGCTTAGGAGCAGAGAAGCTGAGCCTCGTCTTTACACCCCATTCTACATATTCTGTCCCCTTTTTCAGGTTTTGTCCACATTTTGTGAAATTGAATTAGTGGTAATAATATATTCCAATATGCTGTACTAATCATATAAAATAGAAAAATTTGTTTTTAATGTGTGTCCGCTTTTCCTCTCAATGCCTCATATAAATTTTCCTAAAACACCGGCCAAGAATCACAAAAGTATTTAAAAGCATTTAAAAGTATTTAAAGCACATTAAAAGGGCTACATTTTTCTTAGTCTTCAAATTGACAAAATGTTCATTCGTGATTGCGATTCGAAACTCAAATATTCTACTTAATTTTCTAAAAAATCAAGAAGTATGCACCGCCACAACTGTAATTGTAAAAGAATAGTAAAAAGATATTGAGAGATGTAGACGTTATAAATTCATAACATGCTTTCTAATGTGATTAGAATATTTTGCATAATGTTTAATTATAACCTGAAGTTGGTCACTCTGCATATGAGTGTATAACATTTTTTGCATAATATTTGCTTATAAACTGAACTGGGTTATTTTACATACTTATACCAGTTTCGAAAGTCTCCAACTATTATTACTTGGCGTAAAGATTCTTTCTACTTATTTCAACAACCCAATATCTTGTCTGCATTCAATCTCCATTTCACAGAAGCATAAGACTACCTACATACATATACAATAAAATTCTATCGGCCCTCGAAAAATTGGTGCATCACACTCATTTTCAACTCTATGGAGAAGGAATGGCGGTTATCAAAATAAGGATGAAGCGAGCAGGCGCGACGCGAGTGCCGCGAATTGTTTCGAATTATGCATATTTTAATGAAACGCATATTTCATGCAGCCACCTGAATTCATTTCAGTGGCAGCGGAACGGACGTAAGTAAATACGCTGTTTCGCGGAGCAACCGGCTGGTCCTTTTTGCGGAATTAAACTTCATTAACTGGCCCCCATAATTCGGCAAATTCAGTGCAGTGTATAAAAATGTGGAGAAAACGGCAGGATATTTTTCTGTTTAGCCGCACTTTCCGTAAGTATTCATGGTCCGTTTTAATCGGCCTCGTGGAAATCCATGTGTCACGGGCAAAATTTTCGTTAAATTATAGTGTAATTTTAGGTCAAAGAGGGCGTAGCAATTTCTGTACATTATTGGTAACATTGATCAACAGAAATGTTGAAAATCTATTGTCCAATCAATTGCTGTCTTGGCTGTTTGCATGAATTACACCTCTTTGAATTGAACTGAACTTGTATTTAATATAATAATCAGAAATTTAAAAGAATGGTTAGAAATATCGCGACGGTTATATACCGGGTTCAAGCCACGACTGCTAGGGATCGGTTACGTTACCGATCACAACACGTAGCACCTTAACAAAAAAAAATATCAGCTACGCATTGAACTGCGTATGGATGCACGCGTGGCTTTCTAGAAGGAAAAATATTCCAAATAAAATTAGTTTAAATATTTTTCTAATTGAAGAGAGATATAGTAACAAACCTGAGAGTCTGAGACTCCCTGAGGGTACAAACCACCAAATGTACTTATTCTTCGTCACTTACCACAAGATTACACTCATTTTGTTACATTCATACCCGCCCCAAAAGTACTTCCAATGTATTTTCTGTTTTCCAAAGTATTTCCCTTTCTCAATAATCCAACGATTTAATTTAAAAAAGGAATAGAAACTACTGTGCAAAGTAGAAACCTCGTTCCTTGTTTTGTTATCGTAGAAACTGTTACTCACAAGAGATGTATTGAGAGCCCTATGAAAAGCCAAGAAGGGTAAGGTCGAAGTAGGAAGGCAAAGGCGGTCGCTTAGCCTTGAACACGTTTACAAAGCTGTCCCCTAGAATAGTCGATGATGAAGTCTGGTTTAGTGTGGAGAACAAGTGTGCTGTACCTCCTGGACAAGAGGGAGTGGTTCGTCCAACACTCTGAAGGCCCCTTCAGTTTCTTGGCTACATAGACTTAGGCCTGACCCCCGACGAACTTGCACATACACACTCCCGCAAGTAAAGTTTCTCTCTTCATACAACGAGGTTCTAAAAAAGTGGAGATCGCTCAAAACGGGAAAGTGAACACTTCTCACTACAATGTTGTCTAAATAAACTGTTCCCTAGACAAAGAGTAACGAATGATTATTATTAAGTCTATCAAATTGATACATTTCATCTTCAATTAAATAGGGACAGAAATACCAAAAACACCATATACTTCAAAAGATGTCATTGTCAATTATAGTGCTGTTTAAAAAACCCGCCATTATATTTAAACAACCGAGCATAGCTTAGGCCAAGAATTGACGAACCGTAGGTCAAAGGTTCCCTCTAACGTGTCCTCAGGTTAACAAACCGTGATGCCACCGCGTTATGTTTCATGGGCAATACTCTTTCCCCCATGTTTTCTCCCAGCTCTTTACCAGAGCGAACAAAACGAAGCAGCACAAATCCTTCCGCTCTGTTCTGAGTTCAGCGTTCGTCGAGCAGATTGCGCGCGACATAGACTCGAGCAAAGGAGGCGAGGGAGGTGCGTATTACACGAAGCGCTACTGGGAATTCGCAGGGACCCTTCATCCCCTTGTCTCACCGTGGAATTTCACGGATTATCCAGGATTTTCCTAGCACAATTCCCGACCATGTATCTTCGTCCTTTTTTCCTCTCTCTCTCGCGATCGGAACGCGGTTGTAGGAGCCAGCGCCGCGTCTGGAATTTAATTCTTCGTGCGTGCACCATGGAAAATGTAAATAAAAGAAGATAGATTAACATGAAAGCGTGTTGAGCAACGTGTATCGTCACGCGCGCGGCTACGTTGAAGTCATCGGTGAAACGGGGTGCTTAAAATTCCGGTGAAAAAATTATGAGATCCCTCGTGCACGAGACTCGAGGATGAAGCTTGGTATGTACGTGATTTATATGGGATCCATGAGATTTTATATTTCCGACACACCTGGAACGAGCGCAATCCTTCGGATAGAGCTGGATATCGTTCTCGCTACTCTCTGGTTATGCACGAACGTATACGATTTGCAATTTAGTTGGGAATTGAATGTTTCATAGATTCAATAAATTTAAAATTCTAACGCTTCGAGCGGATCATTAATACGGAATGATTCGGAACATCTGGAAGCTTACGACGAGAAATGGAGTCAGCAAGCGTGGATTTAAAACTCGACGGACGTGGAATATAGAAAACACTATAAAAAACGTCAATAGAGATGATAGGGATGCGACGGTTCACGGGGGAGGTATGTAGGACAGAAAAAATGTCGGATGGTGTACGTCGAAAAACGATAGATAAAGGACACCAAATGAAAGTCCATTTTCACATAAAAAAAGAATGTACAAAATCCGGAAACACGATTCAAACAGTGGATATTGGACGAGTGGAGCGAGAGGAAGTGGAAAGCGTAAATCCAGGAGTTACTTTTTTTATTTCCAAGCCAAATATCAAATAATTAAATTTGAAAAAATGTTATTGGGAAGATTATGAATTTGTTGAGAAATCATTGTTGTAAAGTTTACTGAATTGTTTAGTTTGTATTTAGCAAGGATACACTTTTAAGTGACGTTAAGGGTTGCGTGCTGAGAACTGTGGCTGGAGTAGAAACTTTAGCAGAGAACATTCGTCTGGATGGTCTGGACGTTTAGCTTGTGACTCGAAGTCATGAAGTAAGTGTGTGAAAAATAATTCTTCAAGGACATAGAAACGTTTTTATCAATAGTTTGGATGTAAAAAATTTCTCAAAAATGCCCTATCGAAATTTTGTTCATGTAATATTAAAAGAGCATTCAATTTTCTACAATTACTGTAAATACATATGATTTTTTTGTGCATCCAACCATTTCTTAGATAATAGCGTTTGAATATAGAGAGGTCGGTTGAAAATAAAGGCGACTTTAGTACCCATTCTTGTTTTAATAATAGAAGTGGACATTTATTTTGTTACAGAATTTTTCAGTGTTCTATTTGAAGGATATTAAAACAATATAAAACAATTACCATTGTGTTCAGTTCTTTCTTTATCCCTAATTAGAGTATAAATTGTTCATGTCATGAAAATACAGTTAAGTTCATTAAACCTTGTTTCTTTACTGATCGACTAAAGTATGAAAACTTTACAAGATAACACACCACATACTCCAAAACTGTCAATGTACAATCTAATCTGGAAGTTTACCCACTTTCTCATTTTTCAACATTAAAACACAAACTCCAACCGAGTAATTACATTTTCTAAATCACCAAATTTCACAACTCGTTTACTGTCGCCAGTACCAACAACGTCGCCAACATCTTTCACTAATTTAGCCCCCATTATCATACGAATGTTATGACCGCTGAAACCGGGTATTAACCGAAGGGTAGGGACGGGATAAACAGTGATAGAAAGGGAGTGACGTTTTGGAATTTTTCCGAACCAATGCGCGCGACTTCCATCCTGTCTCTCATTTTTTCTCATTTCTGCGAGTCTGAGTAATGAGGTGGATGCGAGTTATTACGTAATTGCGTTTATACGGGCCGGGTAATTAACTCCGCAAAGGAAGGGTGGCCGTGACTGTCCGCGTGGGGGCGTGTGGGGCTGGAAGAAGCGGTACATTAAATTTAAGCTCCAAAAGAATGCGAGCCCCCCAAGCTCGAGTGCGATCGTATCGCTGGGACCGGTGTTGAATTCGGAAGTAATTGTTCAGAGGCAGAAAGTTAAATTCTCAAGGGGGATAAACGATAATGCAGTCCCCGGTGCGACCTGCATAGAGGTTTATATACATATATTCTCACGTTACGCGATTAGGCAACCGTTCCTCGAATTTATTAGCGAGCCCCGTGGAAATGTGATGTAATTACGGTTATCGAAATCGCTGTAAATTAGCAGAGGTATTTGATAACAAAACTAGGATATTCGGGGACAAGCTCACGCGCAGGCGAAAGTTCGTTGAGATAAACTGTTCTCGCTCTCGTTTCTATATTTTTGGTTTGGATACCGTTAACGTGTCTTCTCATTTATCTGCGGACGTCTCGTAAATGGGGAATCCCCTCAATGGAGGTGATTAGGGAGGTAAAACAAAGTTAAAAGGTTCGTGTGAATGTGGTTTAAAAAGGGATGAAGTTGAATGGCAGCAACGTTGTAAAAATGGTTATAAAATGGCCAATATGTATATACATATTTTTCACGAAATTCGAATGTGTTTGTGTGGACTGATTACTTAATTGCTTCCCCAGAAATAAAACTCCAAAGGTGAGATATTTTATCACCATATATTTAAATAATAATAATTATTATTATCGTTTATGTTTTTATGTATTATACCTCAGAAGTGTAGCATCGAATAAGATTACTAAGATTGCGAATATTTGGATATCTTCAACAGTATTTATCTCATTATGCATGTTTGACATAGCGTAGTGCATTAAAGGATAACTTCATTTTACATCTCCAACTAACATCCTGCGAGAGTCCATTTTTTTCTGAGCTCATGGATTCATGAATTCCTTATTTTATTGATCGTGTAAAAGACAGTTTAATGCTGCAGCGTTAAGTCAACAATTTTGAGAAATAATATTTATTCTATTGAAAACTGAAAGAGTTTACAATGTTATACCGTTAGAAAGGGGGGCAAACTAAACTGAATTTCCTCAAAATTTATGTTTAATTCTAGCCTGGCTCTGTAATTTCTGTGCATCCACTCTGTGAGTCTGTAAAGGACACAGTGGTTTAAAATGCGATTCTAGCTAAGCAAAATTATTTTTGTCATTATTTTTTGCTGTGCGTGTACATACATTAAAAGTATTTACTCATTTATTATTTTTAATGTTATTTCTACTTATTTATAATTATTTTTCATTTGTTTTTGCGTGTAAGTAAAAATACAAGAGTCCTAGATAAAAGTTAATGTTACCTGATTGTGTGCGTTGATAGGAAATATTATTACAAATATAGTATAAATATGTACAAACTTATGCAACACGTATATTCTTAACTTTAATGGTGTCTTCTTCATTCGACAGCGAAGGATTTGCCAATAGAACAATAACATCCGATGTTAATATTAATAAAAATAATTTTCCTTAACTATAATTGCATTTTAAACCATTGTGGGACGTTTTGCAGTGGGTACACCCGATCTGGTAATTAATAATAAAACAAGTAAAAAATATAAAATAAATATACATGAGCTTACTCGTACGCATTTAACCAATTGCACAACTAATTTCCTCCAAAACAAAGCTCTATTCGAAAGGAAAGAAATATTGTCCAATTTCGACTTTTCTTACACAAACATTCATTCCATCCGCAATTGCACCATATTTACTCCCGCATTCTGCCGACTCTTAGGTGCACACGTACCGGATGAGTTTTCAACATCGATTTTCTCGTAAATGGAACCTCCCATGAAAATTTCATATTCTATGTATTTTCTACGTAGGTACTTTTCATCTAGAATCCCTACCTTTCCGATCTTGCTGTATTCGCGGGGCACTGTGCATGACGAAGTACAACTGCTTCCTGCGAATTTGAGTGAACCATTGCTGATTGCATCTAAACATCTCAGAAAATTCCCCAAATTTTAAGCGGCAGTGAAGTCTCCCCTATTTCTCCTGCCTGTGTAATCTTCAATTTATCTTTCCGTATATTTCATTCTCTTTCTTAGTCCGTTCCGTTTTCTCTCCCTGCACTTATCTTCTTCATCTCACTGCCTTCGACCAATCTTCCTCCCTTATTTTTCCCTTCGACAATTGGCTCCGCCGTTCCCTCTATCGACTCTCTACGCTCCCCCTGAACATATGCAAAAGGCGCGCGTGATTGCCGCGATCCCCAGCTGGAAAACTCCAACGTCGGTCTCCCTGTTTGCGCATTTGTACGCTTCGCCGTTTAGATAACGCGTGAGGGAAATTGTGGATCGCGGCTGGTGAAGTATGGCGGTGTTTAAGGGAAACTATACTATAATGGGTGCACGGTTATCGGTGCGTCGCGAAAGTGGATTCATAAAACCAACAGATGTGGTGATTCCTTGGTAGAAAGTAGAATTTTCATTTGCATCCTTATGCTACCAACACGCTTCTGTAAGCGGATTTCAAGATCTTTTGCCTAGGAATGTATATCATTATGGGGTGACGTAGTGTCGTTGAGGGTTTGCTTGGAAGGGTGGGCTCAAGTTTCACTTTTGATTTTTATAGAAAAGTATATGATATATTAAGATGATAGAAAGGTTTCAATCAAAAGTGTTAGGAACAATAGTAAACGCCCCATGGATCGTTATAAACGAAATATGTACAAAGGAAAGATTTGCAAATAGTAACAATAAAAGTAGAAATAGCTAACTTTGATGAAAAATACACCAAGAGACTAAATAAACTCACCCTAATCAGTTAGCATACTGGACGAAGAAGACATCAGAAGATTAAAACGCAACAAGCCTCTGGATTTAAATAGATTTAAATAACTTCATAACTATCAAACATTATGTAAATTATTAATTGTTGTGAATTATTGGATGAATACCTACGTGATATCTTTAATGCCAGCTAGAAGATTTACTTAATGCCGATAAACAAATTGTAAATACCTAGATAGAATAAAAAATATGTTAAGAGGAAACTTTTTGTTATTTGATACACACTGTGCTTGATTACACGTGAGCACCCTTTTAGGGGGTGATTCCACAGGCCATAATAAGATGAAAATCAGGTTTCGCTCCCGAGTTATTAATTTCTGAAAATACTGTTTAGCTCTCTATCGACCTGCTATATTACTTCGTTAAAATCGAACACTTCATGTGGACAATAACAAGTAAGTAGATACATATTCTAAAATGGATATCAGAGGTCCTAAAAGAATTATCGGGAAATAATACCCAAAGCGTAATCGTTACACATTCTGAAATAAAGGTCGATAATATTTTACGAAACGTTGTTGAGCCGGATGAAGGGAACATCACAGCGCTTCATTTTATTATGTAACATATTAAAGGATCTCCTAAATTCTCTGTAGGGAACTTATAAGAGGGAAAAGCCTGATATACTTGTAAGAGGTTTACGATCCTTTCTCACGCTTATGAAACGGAATTAGGACGCTGATTTATCGAGCGAGCTTATAGCTCCCAGACTACTGAAAATAAGAAGCACAAGTGTTTCACCATATCACATACAAGCCGGACTAAGATAAGCTTTCCATCAGCGTCCACATCTATACTGCAGAATTGCAGAAATCACAGGCGTTGGAAAACTGCTACTATGTATTATCTACTAATATGATTCCACTTGAAAGAATTTCAATTAAATATGAAAAACACAAATGACGATGACACGGAGAAGTCGTATAGGACTCGCGCCGTTGCAATTTATGGTTGTTTTAGGTGTTAAAATATCGCACGATATCACGCTGAGTGGCGGAGGTCCTGTAGGCCTCCGAGTCCTGGAGTTTTGGGGTTGCAGGCGTGTTAAATATCACGCCATGTGGCGGAGATCATGTGGGTCTCCAAGTTCCAGAATTTAGGATTGCATCGGTGATAAGGTAGTCAATTTGGAACGTTCCTAACAGAGGCTTGAATACGTCGCTACGTCTGCTCTATTGACGGTAAAGCAAGTTCATAATTTTGTAATTGAAAGATTGTAAAGTGCAAATATAGAGCGAGGGAGCATAATGAAGGTAAAAAAGAAATAAAGTGGTTAGGGTTTCTCTGCAGTTAGATGTGGAATATAACTAATAGAACATTCAAAGAAATGCGTATATTGGAAGATTTGGTAGGTAAAGAAGTGAAAGTATGTTCTCTAAAATCTAAATTAAGAGGGTACTCTAGTGTTAATGCCCGGTTTTCCACGCCATCTTCGTCAATTTATTTAACAAAAACTATAAGTTTATACTATCTGGCGTTTTGCCTATACTATGTTTGAAGTAATATTCAGAATTTTTTTGAAGTTTTTTATTGCACAAATATATAGATTGTCGGTAACGCAAAAATTCTTTAAAAAATTTCTTTTCCGTCGGGCGTTGGTGTGGAAACTGTTCTAGTCATCCCAAAAGGAAAATTAAGGTTCATTTTATTTATTATGTTTGTCGCTATGGTTGGGACCAGAGAAGTCGCCCAACAATAAAATTTTGCAGAATGCCAGCATATTAAAAAAAAATGTTCGATTTTTGCTCATAAATTTCTGTAGAATTAATTTTATACAAGATTCGGCCGAGGTTGCAATCATAGCGACAAACATAATAAAACAAATGTACTTTATTTTTTTCATTTTTGATGACTAAAACAGTTCCCACACCAGCGCCCGTCGGAAAAGAATTTTTTCGAAGAAGCTTGCGCCGCCGTCTATATGTGCGATGAAAAAGTTCAAAGAAATTCTGAGTATTACTTCAAACACCCCTTAACCCTTCGTGGTCACACCTTCTTAAAATCACACATTGGTCACACGGGGTTCACTGTACCCCAACGTCATTTTTTGAGTTACCATTTTCGTATTTTTGAATCTTTTAATTTTTTAGTGATAACTGTACATTCGCAATACTTATACAGTCATGGTCTAATAGTCTTTTTCTAGAAACATACATTTTGATATGATAAAATTTGTAGTTGAAAATGAGCGATTTTCCGTTGTTGTGGGAAAAAATCGATTTTTTAAATTTTTTTTTTATTATTTTTTGCGATAAATCCCCTTTGGAAGACGTAAAGGTGCGACATTTCAAATCGAAAATTGTTCTTGGGGTACGATACACCCCGTGTGACCACGAAGGGTTAATATGCAGACAAACCGTCAGATACTATAAACTTATAATTTTTGTTAAATAAATTCCCGAAGATGGCGTTGAAAAACGGGCAGTTACACTAGAGCACCCCCTTAAATGCTAGCACCACCCCGTTTCTATCACGCACTCAGCCATTTTACGCACACATATTGCTTTCCCGTTGAAACAGCTTCGAGCGTTTCAATTAACTTGCACAGCTGAAAGCGCAGATTACTTTCCGTTGGCAAATATTGCCGTTCAAACTGTTAGCTCATCGACTAATGTGGACTGTTACATGGGCCCTTCAGGTCCATTCCGTGCTGACTGTCCTCGCGTGTTTTTCCTAAGGCGATTCAGCGGAATCGCCTCGCGCGTGTCGGTCACGTTGTGACAAAACGTGAAGCGAGCGTCGGGGACAACGACCGCGCTCAGCCCGGGCCCCGATTATTTCTCAATAATCGAGGAAGGGGTTAAGCAAGCGACAGCTGCCGACGGGGCAGTTATCCCCGTTCGTAGGGATCGTCCGAGGTGAGACCGCGATCGCGAACCGCGAAAAAATCATTCTTATTCGGGAACTCGACTTAGGAAGTCAGGACGAGCCAGAGAGCCGTCAAGAAGCCGCGATCACGTCATAGCGTCTAGTCCGCGAAATACGTTCGGCCGTCAATAAACCGTGCAAGGGTAACTCCATCCAACATACCGCGAACGGCATAGCCGGGAGAGCCCCTGCGCGTCACTCGTGTTCGGCGTAGGAACGCGTAGAATAAGAGACGATTAGAGACAGTGCGATTCGACGGTCTTCAGTTGCGCCGACTCCCGTGTGCTACCCGAGAGCACGGAGCGAGCGACCACGACCTGCGCTAAGTTGAGCGTCCTCCTGTACGAAGCGATATTCGGCAAGCGAGCCGAAACCCGAGCGCACTGTGATAACAGGGACGGAGCGCTGTCCCTAGGGTATGTCTAACAATTACTTTTATCTTTTACTAAAGAATATATTTTACTTTGTTGTTTCTTCCTTAAATCCTGAGTATTATTGATTTTACTCCTTTTCACCTTCCTCACTTCCCCGCGAGTATAGTCAAGGCGTGCTTTAGCACCTTGACCGAGCAGCGAACCCTGCGGATCACCCTAACCGCTCGGGGTGGTTCGCAACAGTCCCTTCAGGACGTAACAAACTGGTGTCAGAAGTGGGATTTTATTCCCTCATATTCAATCTTATTATATATTTAAAAGGGCGCGCCGTTTTATCTACCGCGACCCGCCCGACTTATCTGCTCATAACTTGACTATACTTCCTACTATCTAAAAGTCTTGCAAAGCATTGCTTAACCATGACTGGTGGTATCCTGAGATCACCGCCTTCATCTAATACCTCCGGTACTAGTAATCCCTCCAATTCCCAAATACCTCAGTCAGCCCCTCCTCCCGTACCGACTTTGTCGAACAATCGTCTATCGTTAGGCTATCGGACGAACGACCTAGAAACGTCTGCATTAGACGTATGGCGTTCCCGAGAAGATGAGGAGAGAGTATATCGGGCACTTGACAACATTCCCCGTTTCGATCCTGATTTCATAACTTTGGAGGACTTCGCTGCCTCAATACAGCGCGCCATAAAGCGCGTACCACCCGGTCAGGAAGAAAGATTTCTGACCGAGCTCATATACAAATTAAAAGATCCTATCAGATATTATGTCGAGGATAAAGGTTGTAAAAGCGTGGCCGATCTGCTCTCCCTTCTAAGAGTCCGATATTCCCCATGCCGCGGTTATGAGGAGCTCCGACTGGAACTCGAACGTATAAGCATGTTTCCCCGCGAGCGTCTAATAGATTTTATTCACCGCGTGGCCCGCCTGTACCGACAGGTGACCGTAAGGGCGAAAGAATTAATCGGGGAAAATGTCGAGAATACTCTAATAGACGTGGAGCGATTGGCTCGAACTTCATTTATTACTGCAATACCTCAAAGAATCTCAATTAAAGTAGCTTTATCAAATCCCGTATCTTTGAATGACGCGTTTGATCTAGCCTTACATACGCAAAGACGAGAACAAGACCTGGCCGGCTTGCCACGCGACGACACGTACGACGGCAACCGGAGCGCGCGTCCCCCGTCTCCGTATGACCCACAGCGTAGATGGACTGAATGGAGGCAACCTAATGAAAATGATTCATACGAAGAGCCCCGCTCCTCGTACTCCGCGTATAGTGCCCCTCGCTATCGAGACGAATATTATCGCGAGCCTTATTATCGCGATCCGACGCCGGAGCGCCGTCCACCGTCCTTGCTGACGAGGCAAGGCGAACGCCCGTTGGGCTACGAACGCCGACCCAGTGCTCCCCGCGGAAGAGGAGCGCGCGGGAGACCTTGGAATAATCGGCAGTCACAACCTCGCGATCCTAGATTGTATGATCCTTACGAACCTCACGGATATGAACCCCGCGGGTACGGACCTCGCGAAACGGAAAGATATGAACCTCCTCGCGAGTCGCGGGCATATGAATCTCAAGAACCGCAAAGATCAGAAGCACGTGAAGTTATCCCTGAGAAACCCGACCATTTAAACTCCCAGCGTGCCCGCCCGTTCAACCGGAACGAGGCGGGCGGGTCCTCCTCGCAGGCCCAAAGACCCCCTCAAAATCCACCCCGGAGCCAGAGCCCGCAACAACGCTCCTACGAGCGGACTCCCCCCGCATCCGAGTCAAGGCAGAACAACTGGAGAACGGTGAGGGAGAATTTATCATTGACACGGGTTCGGCATTGAACCTATTAGAAATCGGGTCCGCAAGCTCAAAGGCCCGGGTTTTAAGTACCACACCCCTAGAAATCACCGGATTAAACGGGAAGGTCTTGACTTTAGGGACAACCGTCCTAAAAATTAACGGTAGCTGGGCATTATTCCACGTAATACGTATGCCCCATTTACCCAAAGGGATTGCGGGCCTCGTCGGAAGTCCGTATCTGCTTCAGGAAGAAGCTATCGTCTCTTACCACCAGCGCACGATGGTAACCGCGAAACACCCGATCAGCCCCGTAATTTTCTCAAATTTTGAAGATTTAGAAGGTACGCTAGAAGGCTATAAGCAGTGCCACCAGGATTTTCTAAAAGACCTCAGTAAATCAGAGGCCAACGCGAATGAAATAAACATCTGCCTCCCTGAAAATGGTGATTGTTCCGAAGAGGACGAACGAGATTGCCCCTCCCCCTCTTTCGGAGAAGAGTTCGACACTAACGAAGACCTCGATCTAGGAGAGTACCAAGTAGATCCAAAATCTCACGAAGAACGTTTACAGCATATATTCGAAACGCTGAAATTGGAAGACTTAGATCCGGAATCGCGTCGAAAAATCGAAAATTTGGTTATAAAATATTCGGATAGGTTTTTCGTACCGGGAGACCCTCTTGGCGAAACCTCATCGATAGAACACACTATCCCGTTAACAGATTCTACGCCCACGTTCACTAGACAATACCCCCACCCACCACAGATGGAGGAAGAAATTACCAAGCAAACGCGTAACCTGGATGAGCTGGGAATAATCGCTCCTTCGTCGTCACCGCATAACTCACCCTTGCACGTGGTAGAGAAAAAGGCCGCCGAGGATGGAGTAAAACGATGGAGAGTGGTAGCAGATTTCAGAATTGTGAACGCGAAAACGATTGATGACCGCTTTCCTTTGCCGCGAATCACGGACATTCTCGATAGGCTAGGTGGAGCCAAGTATTTCTCAGTTTTCGACTTAGCAAACGGTTTCCATCAAATCCCTATGGCCCCCGAGGACCGTGCAAAAACCGCGTTTACCACCCCGGACGGACACTACGAATACCTCCGCATGCCTTTCGGATTAAAAAACGCCCCGGCTACCTTCCAGCGTTTAATGAACAACGTTCTGAGAGGGCTTATCGGGAAAGAGTTATTCGTGTATCTAGACGACGTGGTTGTATATTCGCGTACACTCGCGGAGCACGAGCAACGACTCGAGACTTTCTTCGAACGCTTACGTAAGCATAACTTAACCCTACAGACGGAAAAGGCCAAGTTCTTAAAAGATAAAGTCACGTATCTAGGTCATATAATAGCAGCTGACGGAGTACGACCAAACCCCGAAAAGATTAAAGCCGTCGCCGAATTCCCCGTCCCTAAAACCCGTAAAAATGTAAAACAATTCTTGGGTCTCGTAAATTATTATCGTCGCTTTATCCCAAATATGGCTAAACGAGCTAAACCCCTTACAACTTTGACTAGCACTAAAATTCCATTCTATTGGACTGAAAAACATCAGGAAAGCTTCGAAGACCTACGCCAGGCACTTTGTAAAGAGCCAGTTTTACGCTATCCAAATTACGATGAACCATTTATTATTACAACCGACGCGTCCGATGTAGCCGTCGGGGCAATATTAAGCCAAGGCAAAATAGGTGAAGATCTGCCGATAGCGTACGCCTCACAAGTGCTCAATCCTGCTCAAGAAAATTACTCAACTACCGAAAGGGAATGCCTCGCGATAATTTATGCCGTAAAACAATTCCGTACTTATATCTACGGGCGAAAATTCTCCTTAGTAACTGATCACCGGCCACTGCAATGGTTATTCTCGGTAAAAGACCCGATGTCGCGACTCGCTCGATGGAAAATCACACTCGCCGACTACAATTACGAGATCGTCTATAAACCCGGCCGTGTTAACGCGAACGCTGACGCGCTATCCCGAAACCCGGTTCCGTACGCATTCCCGACTATAGAAGAGGAAAACCCACCAAAGGGCGACGATGAAGGGATAGGAACACGCGTACAGGCACGTCGCCAAGCCATGCCAAGGCCGAACTACGAAGAACCACCGTCGTTTATTGACGATACCGCTCTAACAGGAGAAAATACGGACGGTATGGAGAGCAGAGCCAACTCTACCGCTCTGGATACAGCGGAAGAACGAACAGGAATGCCCGAATTCTTGGAGGAAGATGCGGACCAGGAAGAAACTGTCCTAGACTCCACTTTCGGAAGCAACGATTCGAACCCCGGTCCGTTCACCGAAGAAGAAATCACAATCTTGAAGAGTATGGAAGACGAGAACTCTCCGGAAGCATTACCGTACCGACGAACCTGCCAACACAAGTTCGAAGATTTCGAAGTCCCATTTTCCCCCATGATCGCGGAAGGTCCCTACAAAGGCCAATATACGTACGATGAATTAGCCTTCCTAAAAAGCCTAGACGCGCCGCCCACCTGGACAGAGGCAGAGGGGGAAGACTGCGAACCCACCTTCCGAACCATAAACACTCCGCGGGGTCCAGAAACGGAAATGCGCGTTATCATCGGGAAGAATTTACCCCGAGAAGGCGAGGAAACATCGAATCTCCCCGAGAACGCTAGCCCCCCGAAGACAACGTCACGAGCAGGCCCAAAGAAAAGAGTGTCATGGGGTATACCTCTGCACGATGAAGCCTTGGGCGTCCCACAATCAACTATGATTTGTCCGGAAGATGAAACCCTGGAGGAACTAACAGAACAATTGCCCCCGAGGGAAATTTCTAACCCAAGTCCGGAACCAGGCACAATTAAGATTCCGCCGGAGCGATTCAGAATAACCCCCGAGTCATACTCCGACTCATCAAGTCCTCGTCAAATCACGCGAGAGGCACCAGAGAACCGCGAAAACGCGATAGACTCCTCTAAATATGAAATCCAACCAACGAAATGCAAAATGAGAATCGTAAGGACCACGCTTGCAGCAACTCCAGATAACTATGTTCACTTTATATCCTCGGATAGAATACTAACCAGCCCAATTTGTAAAACTTTGAAAGCTATAGGACTTCTCGATGAAACAAAATTATTATCTGAAGAATTAACCAGAAATCGCGTAATAATTAGCCGTAATGAAGAAGAAAAAATTTTCAGCATCGTGGGAGCGAGTAACTTTTACCACGAAATGAAAGAAGCCGACCTGGCATCAGCACTAATGGCGCTCAGGGACGCTGTGGAAAGCGAACACGTCCGCTCGTTTCGTATAGCGGCACATGGCGAAACCCTACACCGATCCGACGCCGAAACGCTCCAACGACATTTGTTAATTGTTTTCAATCTAACACCCATCACAATCAAAATTTGCACCGGTGAAGTTCAACAACCACCAAAAATAGAATGGGAAAATATTATCCGCCACTATCACGGAAGCCTGATAGGAGGACACAAGGGAGTGACAAAAACATACCGGCGCATACGTAGCGTTTTTGATTGGCCACACTTACGCAAACACGTAGAGGATTACGTGCGAAGTTGCCCTAGCTGCCAAGAACAGAAACTTGTACGAATTAAAACTCGGGAACCCATGCTAATTACAGATACACCTGCACGACCTTTTGATAAAGTAGCCTTGGACACCGTAGGACCGCTTCCCCCAACCCCTAGCGGAAACCGTCACATCCTTACAATGCAATGCCTATTATCTAAATTTTGTATGGCCGTGCCCTTGCCCGATATACGAGCCAGCACCGTGGCCGATGCGTTATCGCGTTATTTTATTGCAATCTTCGGTGCACCACGCGCGATATTAACGGACCGCGGAACGAGCTTCATTAATAACACAATACAGGGAATAGCTCAAACGTTCAGAATTAAACACGTAACCACGTCAGGATATCGACCGCAGACTAACGGATCTCTAGAAAGAAGTCATATCGTCTTAACAGAATACCTGAAACACTACCTGGAAAAATATGAGGACTGGGACCTACTTCTCCCGTTCGCTATGTACTCGTATAACACCTCGGTACACGAAGCAACAAAATTCACGCCTTACGAGGTGGTTTTCGGACAATTAGCCCGCGATCCGTTTATACCTATGAGTCGCGAAGAATTATTAACTTACCCTACCTACGTACAAAATTTGGTAGAGCGCCTGGATGAAATCCGGAAAACTACGCGATCAAATTTAGACACAAGCAAATTACGTTCGAAAACCATTTATGACCGTAAAAGTAATCAAGTCACATTCGCGGTAAACGATCTCGTTTATGTACAAAAGGAACCGCGACTTCACAAATTTGATCCCCAGTACATAGGCCCCTTTAAAATAGCAGCAATTACCGAACAAAACAATGCAATATTAATCACCGAGGAGGGTCAGCAGTTAATCAAACATTTCGACAAATTGAAACATGCTTATACAAAGGATAAGCCACCTTGACGCTAATAGAGTGTATTCAATGTGGTTTAAGCTTTCAACCGACCGGCAGGAGGGCTCATATTGCCAATCCTCCTAACCAAGGTCCCTCACCCCAAAAATCGGACCCCCCTCCCTACTCTCACTTGTTTTACATACCTGTAAAACAATAGAATTCCCACCCTTTCCGTAATTTCACTTGTTTTTCGTATTTGCAGTAGGCAATTACTTAAACGATAGGATTCCCCGAATAAGACTTTTCGGGAAATCCCGAATCTCGGCCACCATGAACGGATGTGGCTTACTAATATACACGTTCCTATGGATGAGCGTTGCTAGTAACACCATAGATGGAGACTACAAAATATCGTCACTAGCCCCCAATCCGGGCTTGTACTACGAAAAAATCCGACCTCTCCGAGTATTCCACACCCAATGGAGACTGGTCACGGGTATAGGAGTCGCTGAGATACTGGCCTCGCGACCGCAAACGCAACCCCAGATCAACAGCATGAAAGCGTTATGCACAACATATAACTGGACATCTTGCCCAGCCGATGCCCTCAACACGGCTCTACAGCGCAAACTCTTAGACGGCAAACGATACGAGGAATTGTTACTTAACATATTAGGGAAACCACAATTTCGCCGTTCCAAACGATCTGTACCATTAGGATTCATCGGATCGCTGAGCAAGGCCCTTTTCGGAACCCTGGACAGCGACGATGCGCAATATTACAACAAGGAAATAGATAAGCTGTATAAGGATCAAAATCGTCTCGCCGAATTGTTAGCAAATCAAACGCACATTATAAAATCGGAATTTCAGGATATACACGAGTCACTCAGAACTGTAACGGGATCCGTGGAAACCATGGGCGATAGAATTAAGGAACTAGCGTCGGGTACTCTTCGACTAGACGAGCGCGAAACAAAAATAGAATTAGAATTAGCATTTTCGTCGTGGACATTCTTAATGACCAGACATGTGGACGAATATGTGACTGCGTTAATTGTAATTACGGACGCGCTCACGTTCGCGAAACTTGGTATCTTACATCCGGCCGTTCTTTCACCTGCCCAGCTAGCGCAGACTTGCGAACGAATTCGCAGAACCACTCCGTACGAATTCCCGCTGACCCCAGAAGAATTGAATTCCGAACAGCTACAAGGGGTGACTAAATTAAACGTAGTTTATTCATATGGCCGAATTATCTTGTCACTCGACATCCCTTTATTAGATCAAAATCCCTTCGACCTTTATTACCTTCAACCCTGCCCTTCATTTCAAGCAATATCGACCAATGTCTCTACCCCTATCTTCATAAAACCAAGAACGGCATATTTAGCAATCAACCAAATCAACTCTCAATACTTCATGCCCGACGAGAACTACATCATGGGATGCAGGAAACACCCCCGGATGTACATGTGTGAACTCAGCGTACCACTCCAAGATTTGGAAAAAGCACCAACTTGCGAAACGAACGCCCTATTAAAACCTCAAAACATCAAGTGGTCTAGCTGCAATATTCAAGTTCTTCCCGGAGGCCGAACATACCTGAAGAAGTTGATCGCACCCAACACCTGGATATATTCCGTTAAGGACACCCTGGCACTGCAGGTTCGATGCAATAAGCACGCAGCCGGATATGAAGTGCTACAGGGGGCAGGAATATTACAACTGAGGAGAGATTGTGAGGGACAGACCAGATTTGGGCAACTGGAGTGGACACCGACGAATTAACAACCATCTACAAACCATCTATTGGCATCAACATTTCGGAAATTCTACCAACCCTCACGGAACATCATGTAAAAATTTTAACGGACTATCAACAAAAGGAACCTCAAAGAACCCTTCAAGATTCCCATGCGAAAGCTAATGCAATCGCACTGGACGACATAGAGAGACAAGCAAGAGAAATAGCAACACATCATCGGACAGAAAATTTATCGACATATGTAACCTATGGACTACCAGGATTAGGAGGCACTATCGTAATCATCCTCATTATCTGGATCGGATACTGTGCCTTTAGGGCACGTCAAAATCAACATCGGGAGCCCTTAAGGAAAGAGACAAAGGTTAATATCGAAATGACGCCACACCGACCCGCCCCTCCAATAATTTCAAGACCCCGTCCCCTAGCAATTACATCTTTTCCTCCAGACCTACCCGTTATACAATCCACGAGGCCCGGATACAGCCCGTGCAGCTTCCTGGCGTTTTCCACTCCAGATGACGGTGACGGCAGCGTGTGCATTTGGTCATGGCTGCCGCCCGTTCCTCCACGGCGAGCCAATGCACGGGTAGCAGTTCGTATTCTGCTCTAGTTGAAGGGGGCGAGATCCACCAGCACAGCCCGCAGATGGTTATGTTGTTTTGTGAGCGGTTCGCCCAGACCATCCCTTCACTTCCATCGAAGCTCTTCTTCGGCTTCACGCATAATCTCCTAGCGAAAGGTGCGTGTACCAGTTCCACAAGACGCGGGTGTTGTGCGACGCTTGTGCGTGGATGAACCCCCCCGAGGATTTCAAGGAATACAGGCGGGCCCCGATTCACTGGCTCGCAATAGAACAGCGGGCCATCGACCTCACCAAGTGCGTGAGATGCCGGGCCAGGCACTTGAGATGGACATCTCCGAACAACTGCACGGGTTGCATCCGAGCAGTATTGGATGCAAACCCGAGACACCTGCCGGCATTTCCAGTGCTAGAGGCACCCCGGCCCTTGGAGGCGCCGAAGCCCAGGGACATCCCATGGATTGTCCCGGCCGGCGCAGAATAAGGGAGCACCACCCCTCACACTAGAGCGTCACCCGGCACCACGATCGCTACCACCATCGGCAACGCCCAAACCCCCGCCCCCTCCCCTTTTATTATGACTATTATAGTATTTTCCCCTTGTCCGTATAATTATATCCAGTACCCCTTTGCTTATATTATTACATCGAGCTTTTCTTTTATTATTATATTCAATTATTCAATTTCGTAACAATATATGGGTTTTGGTTTGTCTCTAATTAAGAATCATTTATTGTAATCCCCTTGCGATCCCTTAATTTTAGTTGCGCCTACATATATAGTTTTAAGCCGCGAGGAAAGCGCACGCGACGACAGCTTCACACGGGTTGACGACGAAACAGCCTCGCGAGACCATTTCGTGTCTAGGTGGGGAGGTGTTACATGGGCCCTTCAGGTCCATTCCGTGCTGACTGTCCTCGCGTGTTTTTCCTAAGGCGATTCAGCGGAATCGCCTCGCGCGTGTCGGTCACGTTGTGACAAAACGTGAAGCGAGCGTCGGGGACAACGACCGCGCTCAGCCCGGGCCCCGATTATTTCTCAATAATCGAGGAAGGGGTTAAGCAAGCGACAGCTGCCGACGGGGCAGTTATCCCCGTTCGTAGGGATCGTCCGAGGTGAGACCGCGATCGCGAACCGCGAAAAAATCATTCTTATTCGGGAACTCGACTTAGGAAGTCAGGACGAGCCAGAGAGCCGTCAAGAAGCCGCGATCACGTCATAGCGTCTAGTCCGCGAAATACGTTCGGCCGTCAATAAACCGTGCAAGGGTAACTCCATCCAACATACCGCGAACGGCATAGCCGGGAGAGCCCCTGCGCGTCACTCGTGTTCGGCGTAGGAACGCGTAGAATAAGAGACGATTAGAGACAGTGCGATTCGACGGTCTTCAGTTGCGCCGACTCCCGTGTGCTACCCGAGAGCACGGAGCGAGCGACCACGACCTGCGCTAAGTTGAGCGTCCTCCTGTACGAAGCGATATTCGGCAAGCGAGCCGAAACCCGAGCGCACTGTGATAACAGGGACGGAGCGCTGTCCCTAGGGTATGTCTAACAATTACTTTTATCTTTTACTAAAGAATATATTTTACTTTGTTGTTTCTTCCTTAAATCCTGAGTATTATTGATTTTACTCCTTTTCACCTTCCTCACTTCCCCGCGAGTATAGTCAAGGCGTGCTTTAGCACCTTGACCGAGCAGCGAACCCTGCGGATCACCCTAACCGCTCGGGGTGGTTCGCAACAGTCCCTTCAGGACGTAACAGGACTAATTGGGAAAATCTATCATCAAGAGAATCCATTTTAAATCCACTTGTACAGATCAACACTTCTGTATCTAACTCGATATGATCTTTACATAGTAAAATTTAGAAAGAAGTCATTCTGCTGTCATCGATGCATTGGGTAAAAGACGAGTCGATGAAACATCTCACACAAGAAAATCACAGAACCGGAAGAACGAGCATTTACAGTTCGCAAGCTTCCGTTTCGAAAGGCGATGACATTCCGTAGAAAGTACACTGATTACTTTGAAAAAGGACTGCGTCTGGCTGGATGGCTTGGATCCAGAAAAGAGGTTTCGGTTTTCAATGGTGTGGGTCAGGTGCGAGCCAATATGCGGCATCTGGCGTTACATGCTTCAAGCGTCGCATAACAAGCTTGCAGCTTGCTGTGCGCTGATGGGAAAAGTTGCAGCCTGCAAGCTCAGATGTGTCGTCCTGGGCCGCGTATATCCTTCCTCCCTTTCTCCTTCTTTCGATCCTTCCGTCCATCCGTTCCTCCTCCCTTCCCTGCACCCTCCTTTAAAACCTTCTTCTACCCACTTATTCTACTTTTCCCCGGGCGCATCCATAGCTACATAACGCGCTTATGGCGCATCCTACGACAACGAGAAAATGTACCGGCCAAACTCCTCTCCTTTTTACCAGGTCGTGCCCTTTTTTTCTTCGGCATGAAACAACACTCACTTTGTACTTCAATTTACTCTGAAGGAAACGATTCTGCGAGCTTATCGCGTTCGACAGAAAATAGGATAGGAGAGGAGAGAGAAGAGGCAATGTCCCAAATACGTTATGTTCTGCTGTGGGTGGTAACAGCTGGAATCATTACAAAATTCATTAATTAATAATTATTCTGATTTGAGTTAGGAGGTTTCAGTTGTCCCATTTGTTACACCGGAATATAATTGTGGAGGCCTAGCTTCCAGCCTTATAGTATGAAGTAAATTGTGCATATTATATATTCGACAGTCAATGATATAAAAAATAGAAACGAATAGGAAGTGTATAGAAATATCTACTTTGCTAAAATATCGTTGAACATATTAGAGGCAGAGCTTTTTCTCAAAGAACGCTTTAACAATACTTTCACTGTTCTGGAGCAAGCTTTATATGACACTAATGATTTAATTATAAGTCTCTGTTTTGGTATAGGAAATTAATTTCTACTGTTCTGAATGAAATAATATGTTTCTGCATCTATAGTCACTACTGCACGATCCTCTAATTATTTTCTTTTCTTGTGTGATTATATTATTTTCTTTTTTTTGTGATGTACTTGCAGCTCATTTTGATTTCACATCTTTTTTTATATTGTAATTATATTATTTTCTTTTTTATTTATGTGAATACTTTATTCGTCCATGACTTTTTCAAGTTTCTTTGTCTTTTTTGTGATTTTTTTATATTTATTTTTTGATAATACTGTTTTTCTTCCCCGACTTTTTCATGTATACTATTTTCTTTTTTGGGGGGGATAATTCATGTACTTGGCGTAATTTTTTTACTTTTTTAAAGTTTTAGTCACTACTGCACGATCCTCTAATTCTATCTAAAGTATTATCAATGGAAAGAAAGAAAGGAGACAAAGAAATATTAAGAATGCTCTGTAAAAATGCCAGTGTTTGTGCATTCTCTAGAGCTGACCAGGTTGCTGACCATTAACAACTTGACAGAAATATATCTATCAGATGCGTATATCAGTCAAGTGCCAAGGAACGCTAAAATAAACGCAAGCCAAGCTTTTCGCGTCAGTTCATCCGACTTATCTGCTTTCCATCATCCACTGCCATCCAGCTAGCTCAAGTTGCCCGTACGTTATTAAAGAGTTTGCCACATGGCGATACGTCATGTCAGCTGTCACGTCGTGAAACAAAGCACGTCAACCGGACAACGAACGACCATGTGCCAGCTTCCTTGATATCCGCATCGCGCAAGAAGACATCCACGAACCTTATCGACCTTGCGCATTCTAGCGCCTCCGCCATATGACGCGTCTGCGAAGAGCGCTGTTACTCAAACACGTGATATCCCATGTCGATAGCACCGGACTGTTACAGATGACTCGGGGAACGTGAGATCCGTTATTGGCAGCATAGGACTCTTATTGTAACGAGACGTACTCGTTGCTATCTAGTGATAACCATTCTGCATTTACGAAGCACGACACAAAATTCTGTCGATACGTAAGAGTGGGCACAAGTAACTCTGGGCACGTGATATTTTATGCTAATCAGTTGGAACTTATATGAGACTAGCAAAATATCACCGCGCTTTGGTTTGGGCCTAAGAGATATTGAAGACTCCATGGAAACATATTTCACCCCTTTTCAATATTTCTTTAAGGGTTGATTGGGGCAAAATCCTGAAATTGGTTTTTAGGCATTTGTGTGGGTAATCTTTGTAAGTAAAAACCAAGTTGATATCTAATCGGGCTTAAAAGATATTAAGGAATCCGTGAAAATACATTTGACCCCTTTTCACCCCCTCGGGGACGGAATTTAAAAGAATCCTTGCTTAGTGGGAGCCTACGTCATAAAAACAATGTACCTTACAAATTTCACGTTCCTAGGTTAAACGGTTTGAACTGGACGGTGATGAATCAGTGACACAACGATTAGATAAGTAATAGATTAATTAGTAGTGATGTAAGGCACTATAAAACCACCCCTATTGAAACCTGGGAATAAAGGTTGCACTGTCACCCTCAGATTTGTGGGACGCGATATCCAGAGAAGTTAATACTGGAAGTCTCAGACACAGATGGGCAAAATTTTTATTTAAATAAATTTCGAATAGCGAATAGAAGTTAAAAAAAATTATTCGTCATGTGTCGAATAAAGTTGACTCGGGGCTAACTTTATTCGTCAAATAATCTAAAGTTAAAGTAACTGGGAGTGGTCAGCATGCATATAGTGAGACAAAAAGCTTATCGTTATATTAATCACTATACTCTGTCGAGTTCACTGTATTGTGGATGTCCGGATGGTTCGAAGGTCTAAAGAAAGACTGTCAAAGGCTCCAACACTTGAGCATCTCGAAATTTGAATCGAAACTGTTTTGCACAGTCAAAATGTTTCAAGTGGCTTGATTGTTTGATAGCTCGTGTCATATTTCGAGTTTCGCGAGTGTTTTTAGCAAGCTTGAATGCGAAGAATGCAAGCACGGAAGAATTCTCCGTTTGGATAAATGGAACCAAGTTAAAACACTTCAACGAAAACAATGAATTGGAACGCGCTGTAGATACCGAAAATAAATTAAAGTACGTTATAATTCTTCGATATAGAAAACTGTCGTAGTTTCTTAATTTCTTTTCAACAAATTCGCTCCATTTATATTAATATAATTGAATATGTACACAGGGCGTTTGGCAAGGAGAGTTAGAAACTTTAAGGGATGATTCTATAGGCCAAAATGAGACGAAAACCAAGAGTGTCGAAATTCCGTTTGAGGCTTCGTTTCCGAGTTGAAAATATCCGCAAAATGCGTCTGACGCGAGAGACTTGCACTACTGTCGGTGCGCAGTAGTATTAAGTTCGCCTGGTCAGACAGAGTGCCGGCAGTAGTCTATGTCCCTCGCTTCAGAAGCTTTTTACGCGAGAAAATTAATAACTTGGAAACGAACCCCTAAACACACTTTCGTCGTTCTTGATATTCGATTCATTTTGGCATAAAGAATCACCTCTTAAAGTTTCTGACACCTGTTGCCAAGAATCCTGTATATAAATCTTAAATTAATCGAAAAGAGCGGGATACTGAAACATCTGCAAATACTTCAAACTGACTCGATTCATTGCTATTACATTTTAACAGATATAAGTTTACTGGCACCATAGACAGGAGAAAACTCCAAATCCTAATCATGACAGGGACCCTTAGAGTCTTTCCTGGCGCTCATTAGTGATTAGCGTAGGGTAGATGTCCCAATTACTGACGGTCTTCCTACTACTACTATTTTATTTATTTTACTTAACTACTTATTAACTTAATTTTATTTATTTTACTTGCGACTGTTCTTCTTCTTCATATTATTATTATTATTTGTACTTTGTATTTTGATTAAGTATAATAAATAAAATGACACTAATAGGAATACTAATAGTAATTGAGACATCTATCCTACCTATCATAAATTTATCTCAACAAGAATGTTCATCCTGATGGCACATAGGAAAGTTTGTTACTGTAGGTTGATTTACGTATTCATATGCTCGAATATTCGAGTACGTGATTGATTTTGCTCAGCAGGACCAAGACGTAAAATAGAGTAGAATGCTCGAAATGGCTTTTACGTGAACGTTCGAAGTCTCGTATGTACGTTCGGTAGATGAGTCGTACGTGTTTATCGGGCACGACCGATCACCAAGTACGCGAAAATCGACATTGCCAGGCGAATCGTAGATAGCAATTCCCATCCGAACTGTTGACCGGCCATAGACTGCACTCCGTGAAGCAGTATTTTCCGTTCATCAACGAAGTAAACTTTTACTTGAAACTCTCATTGTCTCTTTCAAGTTGCTGACAATATAAACCAGCCAGTGACAGTTGTATTTGGATTGAGTAACTCATACTATGTACCCATAATATAAACAAAGTGGCGGATAGACGTAATTGATTAAGGAGCGCGTGTTTTTAAAGAATCAACTTGAGAAGGATTCACTAAATATAATAAAAAAGATTGAAATGTCAAGTAAGAGCAAGCTAAAAAAAATAGATCGCCGCGAAAACATAGATGTGGACTGAACCCGGCGGAGAAACCGCCGAAAAATAGTGGACAACCGTATATTCGCAAGTATGAACGGGTGGAGAGGATTAAAGTGGTTTACCGTTTGAACACGAGGCGTCAGCGAGCCCGTGTAACCGTGTGCATCGCGTGAAACATTGCAGGAATTATGCGTCGGCCTCCATTACGGGCAGGCGACAGCCGAACTTTCAACACGGCCCTGCGATTTAGCGAGCTGAACTTCGGAATGAGGACGAACGCACTGGATACATGTACGATCGCGACGGCGCCACGAATAACACCCGTGAGACCTGATTTTTTTTTAAAGGAGCACGCGCGAACATAGAAACCCGGAGCGAACGGACGCCGCGTGATTATCGAAGCTTCCATTTAATCAGCGCAGCGGCAGGGGAAAAAGCATCCCCAACTCCGACGCATTTGTTTCTCGCGCGACGTCGTCGAAATCGGAAAAATTATACCGCGGGGAAATAAAGGGCCCAGGTGGAGAGCCTTCTCCGCGAATGGCGAGCCTCGACCCCGTATGTGTATAGTAACGAAACAACGGATCTCACGATACTCATCTTACGATCTAAGAATCCTGAATTGTTGTTCACCACGTGAATTGTTGCATTTCTTTTGTAAGCTGAGAGTTGAGGATATTATAGGGAGGCGTTCGTTTTCCCTGCCTTTATTGAATTTATGTTATTTTTGGTGTTTGGTGATTCTAAAAATCTGCATTATATTGCGTTATCCTAATTACTTATGTAATTGTTCTGGAAAGTGAAGCTTTGCATGATCAAAATAAAAAATTATTTTTATCTAAGAATTACAATTTTAGAATTATTTACTTTATTATTTGATGTATTAGGAGAGCGAACGCAACAATAAATAGAAATATTTTAATTATACTCAGAATAATAATTAGAATTTCAATATTTCCATTCAATTATTGATTTTAATTTAATAAGAAAATCTATCAATAATATAAATTTACGAATTTTAATAACACTCATAATATTTACCCCATTCAATATTCTGCTTTTATTAATTGAATTTAATTTATTTATAGTATTGATTATTTTAGCAAGATTAATTTTTATCTCTTATTATAACAATTTTATCGCCTCAACCGATTTATTTTGAGCCGTAGGGTTTCCCCCACCGCACTTGTAACACAAATTACGGTCCACCTTGTACTTACTGCAACTGGTTGACTCAGAATTGCACTTGCACAAAGTAGCGGAACACTTGAATTTTCGTGGAAGTTCGCAATATCAGTGTGTGTCAATGTATTGTCCAGTAAGTAATTTAATCACTGATACATTCGTTTATTTACCTTGCCTCGAGAAAGCTATCGAAGTGGCCAGTTGCATCGAAAGATAATGCGAGCACCTTCTTAAGAATTAAATTTTCTTTAGTTTCCGAAAATAATGTATCGTGGTTAAATTAAATGGGATCTCATGTGCACTGATTTGTCATTGTGAAAAGCATTGTAGGTATGAAGCATTATTAAGAGGAAATAAGATCCAGTGGAGCACGGAAATAAAGGAAATTTATTTCTGATATCTCTCGATGTCGCAAATAGGCATACAGTGTCAATAAGAAAGTAATATTCCTTTCCGTGAAGTTTGAAAGACAAGAAAGTTTGAAATATTGATTAACGAATGAACTCTTTGATATCTGACATAGTTCTTTCCTATGTCCGCGTTCTGTCTACGTACCTCCCCATCCATATCTTGTCTACCGACGCACAAGAAAGTAATTACGTTTGGCGTTCTGCATTCGTTATAACTTCATGGCTTCCTTCCACGCAGGGAATCTTTTTCGTCGTCGTGAAATCGCCACTAACAAGGGAACTTCGGCGATCCCAAAATTCCAATTCTTTGGAAACATTGCAGATCTTAACAGAAGTACCAGACAATTAAGTACTTTTTGGTTCTTCAGTGTGAAAACACTCTTTAATGGTTAATGTGTATTTTGCACCCCTATTAACCCCTGAAAAATTATAACCCCTTTTGTATTTAGCACGGTGAGCACATTCACCCCTCCCTGCGTCTTTCGTTGAAGCTAGAATAGAAAATAAATGTCAATAGTGACCCTTCAAATTCAATAGAGCTACAAACCTGCAAAAGTAAAAGAAAATCCATTTCGAGTAATTTCGTACGTAGGTAAACTGAATATAGTCATTTAGATAATACTTTCGCGACTACTTTTTCCTAATCTGAATTTCATTCGGCATGCGTAGGACACTAAATCGATTTACCACTGATTCCAGGAAACTTTGATCATTAAAGAAACTCCAATTCACGGGTTGGCTGACGTCTCATAAATTGCGAGAAGTAGATCGCTAAAACCTAGCCCCTTATCTTCCCTTCCCAGTCAGAACCTTTCAACAAAGTCGATCTTCTTTACCAGAGATTACAGGGTATTTCTTCGTATTCCTTCAGAGGTGAAATGTCAGTCTACGCTCGTTGGAACTTGTTCCTTATGAACGCATTCCAGTAATGATTCTTGTCGTTATCGTTAAGCGACAGTTAACACAGATAAGAGTTTTCGAGAAGAGATTGAACTCGCTGTATAACCTTCAACGACTTATACTAAATACAATAAAATATTACTCCTATACGAAATCTTTGTTCGCTACTGTTATCGTTATGTTTGAGTCAAGTCTAACTTAGATCTGTACTGTTATGATAAGTTTTCAAAGTACTTACCCAGTACTAAGACTAGCAAGTAGGTTTAAAGGGTTTTTGAAAGGTAACTCTTCAATACCCTGTTATCTTCTTGATTAGGTAGATTTATCTTGTCCCCAATTAAGCAGGGTCTTTTTCTTAATATAGCTCAAAGCAGTGATTACTTCTTAGTAGCACAGTCATTAAACACCAATCTTGTAGTATTCACAGCCGCAGTCATAAGTTAATATCGCATCATTCTATTATAAAATATTGCTTCAAAGATATTTTTGCCAATTTTAAATAACTGAATTCGTACAAGAGACTCATTCACTCACATCCTTGTTCCCAAAAACTAGCCATCCAACAACTGTTCCAGAGATAATTCTCTGGGTTTCTACTTTCACTGCAGCAAGAGTAATGGAGATAGAAGTTCAAAGTTCAACAACAACAGGAAGAAGGTCAGTTCTAGAAACTACCCTTCTTTAAAAGTACGGCATAAATATCAATTCTGAATACACGAGCGTTACTCCTTGAAGCAGGAACGAAGAACAGTTCAGCGAGATCGACCGGGCACCGTGACTTTCCATCTGTGCAGCTTCTCTGGCATGTGAAATAACACAGGTGTTCAGCTTCCCATCGTTCCGCTCTAATAGCAGAGGTATTAAAGCTATTAATAACGCGGCTAAGTGGTGCGTTTCTCTTCCAGCCATTGGCAACCCTCGTCGCGTGGTACCGAAAGTTAACAAGGAAATAACTATTTTGCTTGCACTTCTTTCTCTATCAGCGATGAGCACATATGTACACTGACGGCACAATGGGCGTCATCTGATACTTAACTTCCAACCCCTGAAATCAATCTTCACGAGTATCGAGTAACATTTTATGACGTGGATGGACCGTTGAGGAGATTATTCACTGCACTTCAATTTTTACAGTACGACGTATTCGAAATCAGTTTTTAACCCAAAGATAAATTTTGAAGGTACAACTAAAATATTTTTCTGTCTTCATTTAACCCTTGTCAGGCGGCATAGGTACAATTGTAACTTTTGCGTTTTTTTAAATTGGGATAACTTTTTTTCGAGAAGCCGTGGAGAGCTGATGTTTCGTGTCTTCTCTAAATATTTGGTCTAGATTACATAGACCAAATTTCAGAATAATATCTCTACTCCTTCCAAGATAGGGGATTGAGTTCAGGATTGCAAAAATTGTGCCGCCTGACGAGGGTTAAAGTTCAGGGCCACATTATTAATTGTTCTCTGTATGCTTATTAGAAAGTAACTTCGTTCTATTAATAACATTAACACGTTTGGTGTGTCTTATGCATTTAACACGCCTACATGGTGTGCACTAACAATACCCAAAATTTGAGACCAATCGGTGACCCAAACCACGAGCACTCTCTTTGTTAGGAAAATGTCCCTAACCTTTACACTCGCCCAGTGCAATGCTGTGGCAATTAAAACATTTGTCCATGTGAATGATAATCATGGCCACAGCAGAGAGGTAAAAGCAAATTCCTGTTTCGCGTTTCCAGTGTGTGTTAGATCTAATTCCATAAAATACTATCAACGCCCGCGCGTTCCCTCGTTCCTTCCCTTCGGATCGAAGCTCCACAATCGTCAAATTTAATTCTGCGAATCCGGTAGCCCTGCGGGTGCACGTTGTTGTCTGTGACCGCCGAGAATACATTAATGAGATTGCGTAATGCAATAAGCGACAATAGCCGGCGGTGAAGGAAAAGAGGGGTCAGGAAGGAGTAAAGAGGTCGAGCCATTATTCGTTTACGCTGTAATCCCTCAGGGGACGTGACGACGTTTGCAAAGGGAGAAACAGTTCCCAAACATCCGTCACGCTGTCGGCGTGTATTGCCGTGACACGCAACGACTGGCTTGTTTGCTACTTTATTAAAGAGTACGGACGTCATCGCGGCTTTCTCCCCATGAAACTCGAGCATGTTCCTTTCGATCATTGTGCACGTTCTATATATGGAATTCTTGGTTTTTCAGACTTTCTCGAAGCAGGTCGCTACTGCGGTAGATGAGGAATGAAAAATATACGAGATAGTTTGTTAACCGTGGGATGACGGGTGGTTCGACTGACACTGTTCTGGGATGTCTGCGTTGAGTTGTTCGGTGACAAACAAGATTTGTCGATGATGAAGGGTACAAGGTTTTCGTTACGGTGGACGCGTGAGGTACCCTGTACCCCATTACCAAAATTGGGATTTATTTGGACCCCGAAAAAGGGGACGAAGGGATAGTTCGAAAAGTAGTAACTCGAGTAGGAGAAAGTTCCCTATATCGGACTACTGAAGGGGGAATCCTATTTTTTGGGTTAAAATATAGCGAAAGTTTAGTTTTTTTTAAGAAACTAGCTATTTGAATAATCTGAAATGTGAATCATGTTTTATGCGTCTTTGAGGAAACAATAGTTTTTTATTATAAATTTTTAATTATAAATATAGGAGTTTATTTCATGTATGACTCCTATATTTGTTATTATAAATTCATAAAAAAACTATTGTTTCCTCAAAGATGCATTAAAATATGGTATTCGATGACTATAATTCTCTTAGCCTTCTGTTAGTTACTAAGGAACCTTTCTGATATGAGCTGTGTAGCAACTGCGCCCTAGCCAAATTATTTATGACAGCACTCACTTTCTATTCCAATATTCATATTCATGCACACTTTGACTTACTCATACTGTCTCTGTAGCCTATAATAATTTCTCAACGAAAGATCTATACTATATAAAAACCAGATAATGCACATTGAGGTAGTATTTCAAGTTCAGTCTAAATTCATACATTCGTTTCTGGAGAGTACTGCACTGCAGCAAGAATAAGTTAAAATTTGATAATTCTCATTATCAACCTAATGGCTCTTATGAAGATGCTTACCATATGGAGAAACTATTACTAAAATATGCCATTGTAAATATACTTGTGTTTCCAACAGCTACAGTGCTAAACGGAAGTATTGACGCAGCACGCGATTCAGTATACAAATATTTTCTAGTTATTGGAAAAACAGCTGTTGGGCGTGTTTCCGGTATGAATGTTTATTTCAATATCTCAATTGCCTACAGGGAAACACAGAACTGCGTAAAAAAAAATACATAACACAGAGCCAGTAAAAATGTGTGTTTGGAATCATCTTACACCTGGATAAAAATATGCACGAAAACATATTTTAAACATTTGTTTCAAGAAATTATAAAGTTTTATATTCAAACTTAAATCAAAATTCCCATGAAATACTATGTGTAAATAAACTCCGTTATGAGTGTGTCACATTTAAAAAAAATTGCCCCACGCTTAATATAAAAGTTCTCGAGATATTCCAGGAAATATGTTTTCGTCCCTCAACTTCAGGGGTTCTTTTCACCCCTTCAACTTGCACGATTTCCGATAACAAAAAGAAACACGTGTCAAATATGTTTTACTATTTTGCATGTTAGAAAATTACCCTGTACAGGTGGAAAAGAAACTAAGGAAGCGCGCTCTAGGATAGTTCTGGGGTAACTCCCGCGTGGTTCATCACAGTCCTCTTACCAAAAGGCAAAACCTTCCCCACTCCGTGACCAGATCCTCAAGGAACAGAGTCCCTATTATCTGGCAATGCGGGGTTGGACCGATTACCATTCCCATAATCTCTATCATACTCTAAACAACCAATCCTCCGACGCCCAATGACTAGAAGACCCAACGTGGTCATCAACCATCGCCCATCACCAGATCTATTTAATCTCGCATACCCTCTATCAATACCACACCCAAGCTAAGTCCCTGCCATAAAATCCTTGAAGCCAAGACAGCATGGGTCCATCCACCTTCGACCTCACCCTTAAATGTGATGACTCTAACATGCAAATCCGCAGCGCCTCATCAAAATTGACGTGTACGAGTTCAATATGTTCCCTTGTAAGCTACGTTTGCTCACGTAATCCATCCCATATTCATTATTCACGAAGAATCAAGTCAGCTTCTGTTGTACACTATTCTCCCAACCAACCTACAGGATGTATCAAAGTAGCAGCGCATCCCTCGACTAAATTTTACCTAACTACCCAGAATCTCGGCTTTTAACGGAATCCATTATAATCTAAATAGGCGAGGGAGCAACAAGGCCTCGCCTTAAAAGGAATTGCTGCCCAAACTCGCGGGCCAGAGAGGTCCTCCAAAGCAGCGGATGCCGCGGTGCCATTTATAAGAGTTCAAAAGAACACAGCTGTGCAGCCCGTAATTCACGGAGAAGGGTACGTTCCGCTGCGAGGGCGAGCATTCCTCGTGCAACGATGTTTGTACCCGTGGAATGAATCGCCACGAAGATCCAACAAAATTATACGACGCGCCCTGGGAACGCTTTGTACACGTATCCGATAAGGGAGTACGTATTCCGTCTTTTCCGAGGTCTTAAGATAAATTCACGAAGCAAGGGAATGGCAAACGAGCCTTAATGGTCTCCACTGCAGATCTTTGTTACGTGTTATAGATAGATATCTCCGTTGAACACGGCGAGCTGCGAGACGTTCTTCGAGCCCATCGCCCGCCGCCTCGAGAGATACATCGTCCAGGTTGCAACCCGGACAGGCCATTAGACCGATGCTTACGCCTAGCAGTGTTTGCATTATTAGCGACTAACAATAAGCACAGAGTGCAATCAGCGGGACAGATGAGCCAGGAATGCCATTGTTTCGTGGCACGATATAATGTAGGTACTTGTCCTTATTCGGGGCCTTATTTATATGTCCCGTGTGCATTAACCCCTTTTCGTACTTTGAAGCGTCTGACTCGTGATAATAGTTTCGGATGAAACATGAACGTCACGAGTCGGACTCGTGGAATCAAGTTCGGGCTTAACATTAATGTCACGAGTGATACTCGTGGTATTAAGTTTGGACTATATTTTAGGAAGTATGTATTTTTGTGGTGAAGGTAGCGGCTAAAACCTGAATAATCACTCGTTTTGCGAGCGTCATCGCGTATCAGTTTTTTCCGGGGTAATTGGTATGGCAAGGGGTTAAGAATTTTTAAAAAGTAATGGTCCAGTATGTACAGGAAGTTTCTCGGAAATGTTACATGTGGCAAATCGGGATATACTTATTATTAATATTTCCATAATTCTCTTAAGTTCATCAGTGTATAAGCTTTGTTGAGGTCAAGTCAACCCTTTTTTGGATAATACCAGTGGAAACGACAGATCCTTGTTGGTACAAGTGAGGATCCTGTTCACACTTGGTAGTGGGATTCTTAACAACGTTTTCGGTATCGATACACACTACATCATTCTAGCCACTGCGTTACACTTTCTAAATCTTGCTTTACCCAGCTACCTCTTCTACTTGACCGAATCTCTCATGTAGAGATCATATTATTCCCCATAATTTCATTCATGCGCATCCTAGATCAGCATTTATATTCTAATCTGACCTCGTTATGACCTAAAATTCATATCTTCTATAAAAAGTAATAATAATAGATAATACTTGTAGATTGATATTTAGAATGGGGCAAAATGAACCCTCCATCTGGCATGCGAGGTTTAAAACCCATTACACTTGCTCAGTCCCAATTCCTACTACATTTCATATTTTAAGTATCTGATCTGAGTCAATATAATTCCAGAAGAATTCATAAATTACGTATGTCGCAAAGATGGAAACTCCATCTTTGCTGTCTCGTGTTTAAGGTGCTTTCTTCTCGTAGTCCGTCATATCTTTACAACACCCTACTCACTAACCTTTCTTATCACTCTTCAAACTCTCTCTCAACTCGGTCTCAATCTCTCATCTCCATTCCTGTCCATCGCACCACTAAATTCGAATCATCTTTTTCTTATATTGCGGCACGTTACTATAACTCCCTTCCTGCAGATATTCGACATTTAGACTCTTATCAGTCTTTCAAACACGCAGTGCGGCAACATATTCTTCAGCACTATTAAGTATATTGCTTACTATACTCTTTGGGCTATTCTCATGTTAGCGTTAAGTTTTAAGTTTTAAGTTTAAATTTTAAGGCCATATATCAGTTTAGTTTATTCTTAACGTTTATTCTTAACGTTTTTATGTTTGTTTGTTTTTGTTTTTATTTCTACTTTAGTTTAGTTTAGTTATTGTGCGCGGTTAGGCTTCGCAACAGTGCCACCACTGCAGCCTCGCCTTTACTCTTATCGTATTCGTCATTTGTACTATTCTGGTTTCCTTCTCTATGAGTAATAAAGACGTTTAATAATAATAATAATAATAATAAATCTGACATTTTTATTATTACAATTATTTTATTGAAAAGATTGTTAAACGAACCGATGGTTCCCTCTTTCCCCATGTTCATCGCGGTGGAAATAAATGTTTCGCGTTTTGACTTGTTCTTTCTCAGTACATCCATGCCTTGTTCGTTTGTTTTCAACAAAGTCTCTGTGTGCATCAAAGTATGTATTGTACACAGCTATCATTAGTCGAGGCTTTGGAGCGTATACCTAGAATATATACTGCATTCTATTGTGACGTTTCGCTAGCGTCGCAATTAGCTTCTCTCGAATCTGAAAAATTTCTGTCAATTAACAGTGTTTTCATTTATTCTTCTGTGCATGTTTTACCTAACGCAAATCGAATTATTTAAGGGTACTAGGCAGTCGTTCCCATCTAAAATGAAGAATTTCTGATTCAATTAATTACAAAGAAACAAATTGAAACTGAGAATTGTTCTTTGGCATGAAGTTTATTGACATCATAAGCTTGAAAAACATGTTTGTTTAGTAAAAAATATGCATGGATCATTAAAGAGGCTTTTGAAAAATGTTTCTTTTGTTTTGTAGTGATAACTAAAAAAAATGGAGGTTCCAATCCATTCAAATCAAATTCGAGCATGTTCACGAAATATGTAGTTTCAGACAGGACCTAAATTGAAGTTAATGAAAACTCTTATTCTTTGTGGAAATAAACTAAGACCTTATCTTTTGGGGCTGGGAAGTAATAGTAGTAAAAAAATATACAGTAGATATTCCACAAAAAATTCCCGAAAATCGCGTGCTTTTTCGAAAGCTGACTAAGCATAACCCCCTTAAATAGTCAACTGTTTATGATCTGGAAGTATGTTCTAGACGTAACTCATACGGTCCCCTGTTGTCTAGATATTATTTAACACTCTTAAGAGATCCTCTGTAATCTTTACAAAATTAATTTTTTAATAGATATTATGATATCAACTGGTTCAATTCAATTTTCAAAGAATATCGCATACTATCTGCCACTTTTGTAGCAAATTCTTGTAGCAATTTTTTGCCCTGCCTACTTAGATTGTATAGTTGCTTGATGAAATATACGTATCTGATTTCATCATTCAGTAAAGCTTCACAGTATAGGAAAAGACAAAGGATTCACATTAACCAAATGTTCATCTACGTCACATAATCATGAAAGTCGATCGCCTCAGAACAATGTTACCTTTAAATCCACTTTCCTTTTTACTCTCTACCAGCAGAACATAGCAGGTACACACGTATCCGATGGATCTTATCTTCATCTCCTTTCCCTGCAACTTCCTTAAACAAACCGACTGCTCTGGCTGCAGACTGTATCTCAACTTCCTGAAACTCGCTCTCCCTCCCTCTAACTCCTCGTTTCGCCCCTGCTTTTCAGCAAAATACCACTCGACTGGAGCATCGAACACAGAGCTTTTCGTCCTCATAGTTCCGTTGTAACGAAATACATTATCTATGCTTGCCATCGTTACAATCTGCACGTTGGGCTCCCATTCTGCTCGCCTTACCTTTACAATCCTTTAGATCTCCTGCACAAACGCTTCCCTCCCTCTACCATTTCCCTTCTCTTATTATGTATATCGCCACGGCCCTCCGTGCTGTTATTTGACCCTCCCTTCCTCCTCTTTCTCATTATCCCTTTCGTCTTCGTAAATTTTCTTCGCCCGTTGACGTCACCCCGTTAACGATACGCTTTTGATTTTATATTGCACTGCTGTTTCTGCATCTATCTCGCGATGAAATGCGCACTTTCCGCACTTGCGCTTATGAAACTTCGAACGGTGTATCGAACAGTCACCAACCGCAACAAACTATCGCGGGTGACTTGCATGCCGCACCGTGTAACTATGATATTGAACAAAAACCCGGAATGTTTTGAACAGGGGGGGTTAAATTAGTGACGAGAGCGACGGGCTCGAAAGAGGGTCTACGAAGCGACCGTACGTTGCGAATTCTCTGCGCTACAAATTTATGTAAATAGTTCGACAGGCGATCATCCAGTAAATGCCATTTTCACCCCATCTCGGCTCACAAAGGCTGGACATATTTCGCTTACACCAGCGCCCTGTTTGCGTGTATAGGTCTGGCTGGGCGTGTTGCGAAAATTCTGATATGATTTTAATCCACGGCAAACGTGAATCTATTTCACGCATGCGATAACATTTGCTCGAAACACCTGCACAAATACAGCGGCCGTCAAAGAGGTAACCGTGATCTGTAATTTTCATGCGTCGGCCACGCGACGCGTAATAAAATTGACATCATATCATTAATCACTGCACGCTTATAATATCAATCGCTAGGCAGGATGGTGGCTGACAAACTCTGAAGGATATAAGTTTTCATTGATGATTTAGGAAGAGTATTGGATAACCAGCAGTCTGCTAGAATTCTGTTAGTTATTAGGTACCTACTCGGTAAGGCCTGTATAGCAATAGGGTGGACTTTATTTTCAACCTGCGATTTTTTTTGCTCTCACCCCCAAATATGGTTTCATTTCATAAAAAAATAGTCCCTGAAAAAGTTTATTGCAATCGGACAACGAGAAAGGGTGCCGACCAGGCCTTAAAGTTTAGAATTCATCAATGGTTTGAATTTGAAGAATTTCTCAAAAATGGTAAGTCCTATCGAAATTTTGTTCCAATAATATTAAAAAGAGCATTCAATTTTCTATAATTACTGTATATATAAGTTTTTCGTGCTTCCAACCATTTTTTAGATAATAGCGTTTGAATATAGGGAAGTTGGCACTTCACGCGTCCCACCTGCACGGCGTGACGTATTGTCTATACGCGCATAGCGCCAATCTCTCTATATTCAAACGCTGTTATCTAAAAAATGGTTGGAAGCACGAAAAAATTATATATACAGTAATTGTAGAAAATTAAATGCTCTTCTAATATCATTTGAAGAAAATTTCGATAGGGCTTACCATTTTTGAGAAATATTGGTACAATAATCACCCTGCCATTTACCACAATAAGAAGGCACAATTCCCTCTTTAAATTCCAAAAGCGTTGCTGCTTGAAATCCCATTGCTTGCAATTCAACGATGCCTGGCGCGTATAAAGCACGTCCGAGGAAACAACCAATACGTCAGGATACCGAAACTACTTAGATAATTCAAAGTTCGACGTTTCGCCATATATTCAGATTTTTGCCCTACTTTTGTTAAATTTGTATCCTGCGGTTCCAGCGTAACGTGTCTGGAATCGATGTGGCAAGTAAATGGTCGTTGGCGAGGACGTCGTGTCGAATTCCAAAAACTTTGCTTATATATGTATGTATGCATGTATATATGCATCGACGTCGCAATGGCCGAAGATTGCGTTAGGGGCCTTTTGTATGCAACACACGCGTACGTTGTACGAGCCAGTGCCGCAATCTTAGACTTTTCTTCTTCCGCCCTGTAGCGACTGACCGACACCTGCGGCTTTAAATCCACATATACTCTCGGATTACTTGGATTATTTCTCTTTTCTATTCATTTATGGAAAACGAGCCGAACAGCGTTTCCCCTTTACTTTTGGCTCGTTTGAAAAATCCGTCCCCTTTTCCTAAGTTTACTTTGGTCGTAGTTTCTCCTTATCTTCAGTTTCAGGTTCATACTTTTTTTGTACTTACTATATATTTATACTATACTAGTTTTTTCTAGCTTTGCCTCTTTGCCTAGTATTCCCCTTCTTCTAGCTTTTCCCTTTCTGACATTACCCTTTTTATTTCTCCTTCTGTTGCTTTTATGTTTTGCTCCATTTATTCCTGTCCTCGTTATTTTTGTCGCTTTTTTAATGGTGTTAAGAATGAAATAAATGGCTTTTATTTGGTTTCATTTTGTACGAATTTAATTGCACTGGCAGTGACATAATAAGCATTAATTGCAACAGGTGTAAAGCGATTCTTGCTGAATTGTAAGACTCTTTTTAATGTACATCAATGAGTTGAGCGGTAGAGAAATAAAGAAGCCGAAACGTGTTTTTCCTTTGAAACGGTTTTAATTGCACACGAACGGATACTTGCTGCAAGTTGTAATCTATAAAAATGAAAAGGTCTTCACACTAAATAGGTTTCTAAAGAAAGAAGTGTATAATAATTTATGAGTAAAATTTGAAGCTGAACTTGGCTTTACAAATCATCAAGGGGTTACATAAAAAAAGATTGATTTCTGACTTTGTCTTAAAGTCTACAGGACCTGTCCCCAAAATATTAAATTGAAACATGTATATATATAATTCACACAGTTGTGATATTTTAATCGAACAAATCACTGAGTGCACGAAAGCACAATACTCTTTCGTTTTGCAGATAAACGTAGACTTGCAGATGATAACTATAACTTTTATACTTCAAGAAATTTTAATATTGGACACTTTAATATTTAATCAATAGCAGTTGACAGTTTGTTAAAGAAAAAATTTAAAAATCTACTCTTTTACACGACTTGGTCTGAGATTCATTTGCAATTAGAAGCGTTTAATATATTTTATTATACACGTTTTATGGCAAAATTGTAAGAACTGTATCGACGAAACAAAAATTAAAAAACAATTGAATGTGTTATCACACCGTTCAAATAAATTTATCGAATACAATTGTGTAGTAACTGTGAATAAAAGGAGGTGGCAAATGCTTTTGCAATTTTCCGTTTCACCCGATTTTATAAATATATTGCATTCGACGTGCCGCTGTTTAATAATTCCTTTGAATGGGAACCCACTTGGAATAGATAAAAAGTGCAGCCGTCGCTGGAATTTTTCTGATCGCACCTGTGACGAATTATTTCTGTCTTTTCCTTTTCCCAGGCCCCCTTGCAATCGCGATGGAGGAGAGTGACGTCAGCTTGGCTGACCAGAGAAATTAGAATATTACGAACGGGGCTGTCAGCGAGTGAGAATAATAATTAGGGACGAACAGTCTGTGCCCGTACGCGTGGGAATAATTTCATCGCGAAGAAATGTGCAACGATATAAAATTCGGTGAAATTGCATGTGAAATCGTTGGACTAGAAATGGACATTTCCTTCTTTCGATTCAATGAATAACAGTGACAAGCGTTCACTGAAATAAATATTATTAAATTCGAAACCATTACTTTTCAAACAAAACGCTGTATTGTAATATAATAATACATTTCCATATACATACTTACACGTGGGGTGTGTAACTCTTAAAAGGAATAAACGAAATTATATAGCGAAACGTACTAAAACGTATTATTCCTGGATGAAATAATTTGTAAATGTCTGTATAGGAACTTTAATGCTTAAAACATTTAATTACCACCCATGAATATTTTCATCAGTAAATGTTACTTAATCGATGAATTGTACGAATCTAGTTGCCTCAGAGAAGTTTAAGTTTGATCTAATTATTAATTTCATTCTTTAGTAACACAACAACGCATCGCTTGTTATTTCTATAATCTTTCGCGTTAAATAATATCCCTTAATTTATATTAAGTTAAGTAGCATTGAACTACCTGTATTTCAAGCAATTTTTAAAATACGCTCCACTACTATGTTGGTTCGAAACAGATACAGTTTTGTACACAGTGGTTTTAGAATAGAGTCGCAGGATAGATAGTACTCACGAAACTGAGTAAAAAATGTTTAATAAACATGGGTCAGAAAGTAAAAGCTGTCAGAGTTGGAACCGATTCTCGATGTTATTCATGCGAATGGTTTACCAGCCTCTATCGATCCCATAAAAGCAAAGGATTGTCTTACCACATTTTTCCCGTGATATTTACAAATGGTGTTTATGTGTCCGCGCAACATTTCTAGGTACGCTTCATATCTACGTACCGCAGAGAACGTTTTGAAAAATTCATGGTCTGCTCTTGACATGCATATTCTACTTATCGGAGGGAAACTCGAAGCATTGTGTCTTTACGCTATTGGGATATTATGACACATCAGTAATCATTAACTTAAGAGTTCTAGTAGGAAACACTGTAAGTGCCAAAATTGAAAAAAGAGAAAATTTGGCGGAAAATGTTTTACGCGTCAATGTTAATATTATAGTATAGAATTTGATTTTTTGCACTTAGTGTGTTTTCTACAAGGACTCTTCAATTGTGAATACTTATGAATGGAATACAATTCTTAATGTAGCAAGATGTTTCCACACAATAAAAATACAGAGAAACAGGCAAACCACCTGTATTATCAGAACAGAAAATCCCTTCTATCTTTGACAGGGTTGTTTCTTTATACAGAACAAAATGCTTTGGGGTGAGTAATTTCTACACCAAAATCTACATCATGGAACTTGACTGCTGAATTTAAACAAAAATTGATCTTATCTAAAACAAAAAATTCGAAAAGAAGTCGCTATCGTCCGTAGCTCAATTAACAATTTTTGTTGAGAAATAACAAAATGACGCCGATTTGAAAGAAAGAGTTCCCCAAAAGGGTGCTTTTTTGAATGTTCCCCGCCAAAAATCTCGGTTATTTTTCGACAAAAATTTTAATTGTGCTACGGGCGATAGGGACACTCATACAGATTAAGAATCTTTCCGAATTTTTCGGTCGACCACAGTAGAATGACCCTTTAAATGGGTCTCAATTTATGTTCTATATCTCTGCAAAGCACGATAGAGTATTATCTTTTCATTCTATTGCAAATGCTTAGAAAACCGAGCAGACTCTCGCGACGAACAGTATATACAAGCCAGAGAAATGGTTCGTTTCACAGTAGGTATCCTTAGTCGGGTACAAGTTGGATAATGGATTAAACCTGCGGAAGTACAGTTTCCAGACTATCCAGAAACGAGTGTCATGCAAACATGAGATTCTGTCGCTTAACACGAACCAATGTAACAGTGATTGGTCACGCAAAGTTTCGTCAGAGAGCGAGGGTAGCGTGTCGCGCGGTTTGTGACGAATTACCGCGCATCAAAATGGAATTAGCGGGTGCTTCTGGTGACTGCGCGCAACGCGAATTCCAGTGACTAAATAATCCAACGCGGTTGTGCAGGCGTAACGGGGGGAGAGAAAAAAAAAGGACGCCGGGCCATTCGGAGCGGTCGAATTTCACGGCCCAGGAGCGATAATTAAGCCCAAATTACGCGCGGCAACGTAAAACTTTCGCGACAACGGGTTTGTAATGTCAGTGGTATAATTTCCTGGCACCGCAGGAGCAGAGCCTTCAAACAAAGGGCCAAAGCTGCTCTTTATGGAAAGACAGAGAGAAAAGCCCAGAGTCAATATAAAACACAGAAAGTTTAAAGTTTTAACCCTCTCATTCACATTTTTCACTCGCCTACCGCTCGTTTACAAATTTCTGTGCGTGTGAAGATTAGAGAAACCAGAAGATGGAGAAACATTCGGAATTACATGCATTACGGCCCACGGGACTTTTAATAGTTGTTATGAAATTATTTTGCAGGAAGAATATTAACAATTCTAATTTTCTAATTTTAGATTATAGTTGTGGAAAAAATATTTGACAACTGGTTTTTTATCAGCAATCATCCATATCCAGAGGGTGAAATTAGCCCTCAAAGTTGGGGGTTTAAAACACGTCTGCCCTAATATCTTAGAAAGTATGCACTGTAGAGAAAAATCTTTTAGACGAAACCGATATATTTTTTTATAACGTATGATTCGTAATACGTGAATTTTTTTAAGTAATATATTAAAAAGCGGTCATTTTTCACTCGTTTCTCTTGTAGATTGTTGATCCACTTTGGCGTAAATTTGTCAACGTAAATTACAGATCAAACTGTGCAATACGTATACCTTCAATTTTCCAATTTCCACTTTATAATAAAAACTAGATACACAAATATTAACATCATATCGTGACATGTGAAGTAACTTAGAGCAAGTTCGTTAAATTAAAGAGTTATAAAAATGCAATATGTGTATGATCGCTAATTCCTTAAACAAAAATAATTCGGAAATGTAGAATACAATTTTTCTGTATGTGCTTCCATTTTCAAGAGAATCGATTTCAAAAATCAACAATATTTATCAGCAAGTTATCAATCTCAAACAACTCCTTCCAATCTCGGTACAAAAG
Source organism: Andrena chrysosceles (assembly GCA_963855975.1). Taxonomy (NCBI): domain Eukaryota; kingdom Metazoa; phylum Arthropoda; class Insecta; order Hymenoptera; family Andrenidae; genus Andrena; species Andrena chrysosceles. The sequence goes on along the minus strand of OY979769.1, from coordinate 7,002,222 downwards.
CACCGCTACATCCTGAAGTATTTTTCATTCTCCAATCCCATCTCAAATAGAAGCAGAGAATACGTGAGTATCATAAAGGATTTTGAAGGAACGCAGTGACTATCCAGGATCAACGTTCCTCCTGAATTCGAATAATCCTTTATCCACCTTTTGAACTGACTTCCAAAAGGGGCCTGGAACGCTGCACAGAAAGGGGCATTTACAGAGAAGGAATCCAAGAAGAAAACGAAATACGAGTGACTTCTGTTTCGAAGCAATAAACTGTTGGACTCGTTGCGTTGCAGGGGTTCGTGCCTGAATTCGTATACATGCACGTCCTGGCGACAAGATGGTCCTTCGATTTGTTCGGGACACTCGAAGCCACGGACGGCCTCGAAAATAACGGCGAAGTATAGAGAAGAGGGGTGCTTTGTTACCTGCCACTGAAAGCGGCGGAAACACTTCGGACCCTCGAAGTGAAGATCCGATGCCTTAGGGAGGCAGGCAGCGCGATGGAAACCGGTATCGCCTCATTAAAGCTGCATGAAAAGGGTCGAGGAGTGTGGCTTTGTTGCGCGACCATTCTGGACACCAGACTCACCATTACACCTACGTCAGACGTGAAATCGGGACGGCCAGAGGAAGATATACTGTTGATATTTTGCTGGCAAGTGAGCTACGAGTATAATTAAAGACAACATTTCTGAAACCTTCGATGCTATAAATACAGTTGGTCATTTAATTTCAAGAAAATGTTGGCTCAGAAAATTCTTTTGGTGCCTTACTCGCAACTCACTTGGAGCCTAGATCTGGTTTAGTGGGAATATTTGGAGAATACCGTACAATAGTTTGTTTACATTTTCAATCTATTCAGTTTGATTGCGTTAGGAAAGTTGAAAGACCTAGAATGAGTATGGTCATTGAAAAACCCTTGAGAAGAGGTACAATAGTAGGTGTTCAAAAATACATGGTTCCACTTAAAAAAATTAAGTTGACCTTCAAATCTCGTAAGCACCTCTACCTGAGAAAAACTCTCTCCACCACGTGGAGGATCTGGGAATCAAGCAACTTTTGTCTCAAACATTTCTTTCTACCTCAAAAACTGTAAAAGTTGTTCTTCAAGTGGCTTACAATTAGATGACTCACCCTATATAGAACCTGGAAGCTCGTCACAACGATCTGAGAATCGTAAAACTCGCGAAACTTCGTGACTATCGAGATCCTGTAGATCCCATCCGATCCCTTCGAGTTCCCAGAACGGAGAATCTCTCAAACTCCTGCGGATTAGAGGACTTTCACAGATGGTCCAGACCCTATGGAACGTCGAAACTCAGCAGACCATTGGTAATAGCTCGGAGTCCAGTGATTCCACGAAGCTTGGGAGTGAACGGAGCCAGTGGGTCATTCATCGTAAGTAACATGAGTTGTTTACATCCCATTCAACGACTCAAAGTTCCGAATTGTGATATCGTGCCTCACAAATTCGCTATATAGGTACTTCTAAGCATTACGAGTCTTTGGTATAGGTATTTCGAATATTCTCTTTCCTCCAATTGCCCATAAAGTGTAAAGGAGCCGGAAAAAAAACTCACGGGCACCGGGAATCGAACACGAGCCGTCCGCGTACCGATCAGCAGCGTTTGCCACCACGGCTACGCCGACTCTCCGCGGTCTCTGTCCTCCGAACTCATCATAAATGAACGCCACCTATGTGCTAAAGTCACACACTAAGCCGTTACCTAAATGCCTACTACATTACATGGCAATTTTCCAACATTCTTTAACTCCACAAGAACAAAATACAACTATGAACGAGAGAATTGGGCTTGCAAAGTTCTTTGTTACGTAGGGAGCCACTCGAGTTTCGTTCTCGTATTTCTCTGAAGAAGGCACCAATTGCAGAAATCGTCACAAATCCGTCGCTTTCTTGAAAGGGGAAAAGAGAAGCCGATAACGAAGAAGAACAGGAATTATCTTTCGGCAGAAGATTCACTTTAAATCCGTCCCGCAAATCGGATTAGAGCGGGAACCGCGCGGTCCGAGAAAATGTGCGGCGTCCGGGTCCGCGAAATGACAAATCGAATAAATTTGCAAAGCAATGCACGAAGTAAACAACGGGGCAACCGAACACTTTCGGTACATTAACGCTAGTCCCGATAAATTTATGGAGAAATTACAGGCACCTCTTGAACCAATTTTCCGCTTTTGGAAGAGGCGAACTCGGAGAATGCTGAGCGGTATGCAGCCTGCGGTATCCCAACACCGCGGGGATTTGCGTCCATCGCTAGGGAAGTTATACTTGATGGACCATTGGTTACGACCACTGCTGAGAGGAATAACGAATCTTTTCCTTTGTTGGTGACTATTCCAGGTAAAATCAATGGGCCAAAATAGAAACTGTTATCTTATATTTTATTTTTTTTTACAAGGCCTTTATAGTAGCTAGACTGCTATAGATTATTAAAAATACACCGAGGGCTGTAGTCTAACAATAAATTCTTCGGGTCAGACGACCACTGGCAGAGTTTATGACATAATCACGAAGTATTATTCGTTTTGCATTAAGAGCCTTTATTTTTTCATCAGGCATGTGTTTATCAAAGGTAATAAATATAGGAGAACTTAGATCATTTTATTACAGATCGTCAAATTGAAAAGTTAGAAATTAATTGTAATTTTGGAAGATCTATGTGGAAGGCGAAAAATTCAGAGTCTCAAGGAAATTCCCCATTTTTACCAAAGGTTTGTATATCAATCATAAGAAAAGTATGGCTGAAATACTGATTGGTAAAGCAGTGTAATTAAGTGTTCAATCAATACTTACAATTAGCTAGGAAGCTCTGCCTACAGTTAGTTACTAACAAGTCGTCGGATTGTCAGTACCAAGAGCACTTGGACAGTTTCGGAAGCACTCAGAAGCACTCAGGCTTCTAGTTAATCAGCAATCAGTCAGCTTCAAGTACCAATTAGGAGTCATAAGAGCACTACACCTTTAGATCAATTTATTTAATGTGCCTACATACCACTGATTGGTATACAATAATTGTAGCGAAGATCGTTAAACTATATCTGGTACCAAATCATTCCTCAGTTAGTCCCTCGAGAGATGGCATCCCTTTGCGCGATAACCAAAACCACGATCAACTAAGATTGCTTTGTAGCTCTAACACTTTTTTCAACTGAAACCTAACATTCCAGCATATTACGAGTCACTTGTTCCTTCACTGTTATTCACTCTCGCAGGAAATGTACTGCTTTCGTTTCTCAGACGACTCGTGGCATAAAGACGAACAACCACTGCGTGTATGCAAAGCAATAGGAGCCTTGATGAATCTGCGGATCCGGATTTCCTTCTTAAAAATTCACAATGAAGCGGTGATATCTTCTAGCCACGTAACTTCACCTCCCTACTTTCTTTACGTTGAAATAAAGAAAGGACTTCCGGTATACCGGTCCGTTTTTACCCCTTAAAGAATAACCCACGGAAAGTTTGAATTATGGACCATAAAAAGTTTGCAAGCCCGGACGATTAACTCGCGGATAATATAGTGGTCGAGCAAGCGTGTAGTCTTCACTGTATATGCGCGTAGTACACACCTGCTTGAATGTACGGAACGAGGTTTGTATAAGTCGGGGCATGGGCTCGCAAAGTGCACAGCTACCTAGGCTATGCAACATACACGGCAGCTCACCTAAATTTCGGGGAGAGGTGTCCTCTTGGGTTTCTGCAGGAGAGGAAACCCTGGGTCAAGCGAATCCCGTAACAGTTGAACATCAAGTCCTTCACAGTGTGAAGATCACGTGCACGTAGGTTGGTATATTAGATTGTCATATAAGTTTAATCCTTTGACTTTGTATTAGACACAAAGTAGAAACCTTACACCTTCTGAAGTACTCCACTACAGCTAATGCTATATATGTACATGTGAAGGGTGAGGATGTCCAGTGAGATTTGTGTTTGTGAGAAATGGGTGAGATGTCCATATTTCTCATTTTGCAATTGGTAGCATATTTTGTTGGTTGCAACTGGGACTACTGAACTGTTGAATCACAAAGAGTTAAAAAGTTCAAATACCTCCGTAAGATAACGTTCAATATTTGGTATAGTTATTAATTAAAAACAGGATATGTTCACTCTGCATTGGAACAAAATACCTACAGAATATCCCCACTCTTTGCCAACATAAACGTCAAGGTAAAACAAGAAATTATTTAAGAAGAAAATTATATAAAAAAATTATGTTCATTGAAACTTGCTTTTATACTGGTGGACTAAAGTAATACAACTTAATTTTCTCGATAAAGCTGTTTTGTGACATTCCCTGTTTTTTCCCCCTTACCCTTCATACATATATGTATATTGTAACTCTGAAAATGTACCTACATACCAGAGATGGGCAAAACCTTTGTCTAAATAAATATTTCAAATAACAAATAAAAGATAGAGAAATTTATTCCTTAAAAGATAACTTGAATTATTTGAGCTTCTAATAACGAATACAATTTTTTATCTTTTATTCTTATAACGAATAAATTTTTTTATCTTTTATTCGTTATTCGAAATTTTTATTTAGACAAAGATTTCGCCTTTGTCTACTACATACCAGTGCGCCACATGTAGCGCATGCAACTGTGTCATGTGAAACAGCTCGTGTACTAAATGCTGCGACCAAAATGCGGGTCACGAGACATTAGTCGAACGTAGAATGGGTTAAATAACCTTTCGGTTAACATGTACGGCACAGAGAGTGCCAAGCACAGTCAGCTCGAGGGTTAAGGGATATTGCAATTAAACGTCTGCCGGGACACATAAATACCAGATGAATGCGAGGAATTTATCTAGAATTGTAATTACACGTTCCAGCTATAGTTAGCCATTAACGTGATTAGTTTTACCCACGCGATCGTGGGAATTTTACGGAGCAAAGGTCTCAAGCAATACGGGAAACGCATTCAGTATCCACAGACTCTATACCCGTATATTCATTTCGGAGCTCGTAGATTGCCATTTTCAGGCTGTGTTGTGTTTCAATTTCGCACGCCCGTTTTTACGGTCGCGCGTTACGTTCCATCAATGTTTTGATGCATTTCAAACCTCGATATTACACTTCCTGTTTGCGTCGCGATTGACAGTTTCGGAGGGTGCATTGAAATAAAATAGTATTTATTTATACGGACGTAACAAAGGGCAAGTAATCGTCAAACAAACAAAATGAATTACGTAGAGGTAGATAGCAACGGAATTTCCTATTCAGCGACAATTCATTGGCCATGGTTCACGTTGTGAATTCCGATGGAGATTCAGTTCTCTAATAGTTTTCCTGTGCTGAGGCACACGATTGTGTATTTATCGCACAATGAATTTTAGCAAGTCACATAATTGGTAATGAATTTTTAATGGAAACAGATCTTTTAACTTAAGATGTAAGAAGTCAAGTATCAGCAGTGATTGAAATAGATGGATTAACGACTATATGTAGGGTAAAGTAGACACCAAACTTTCGAGGGTGGAAAATTTGGGGAGCAACCAATTTTGAGTGGGGAAAATTTTGAGGGGCTGCAAATTTTGGGGAGCAGCAAATTTTATGCGAAAGAAATTGGAAAATGTTTGAACACAGGGATTTCCGGCAACTTTAAAAACAATTCACTTTCTTTTCTTGTAGCGATTTAGTAAAATTTCATATGTGAGTACCCATATTGAATTAATTTTGAAATTGTCTCGACTCTTTCCAATTAAAATATCTGATGATATTTCTAAATCCAAATATCTAATCTAAAAATTCGCCCCTGATTGAGATTTGAGTCCCTCTTTGGCCCTATTTCTTTCAAAATGCTTGTCCCCATGTTCAAAACATATTTTTTTATTCGATGCTCAGTTAATTTTACGACTCCGCCATTATAATTTCTTTCTTGGATCCTTGACTTCTTTTCGGAGCGCACAATCAAACAAGTATTCATAATTCAGGAGGAATTTAATTTTACTCCCACTCAAAAATTCAATAATTTCCTAGTATCTCCAGAAACCTACAAAAACACCTCAACGAACACATTAAAATCGTACGTGCTTCACAGACTTCAACTTTTCCTCCACGAAAATTTGAAAGGATTCGAAATACCAAGTGAAGCCATGGTATTATAAAACGCGCCATAAAAACGAGCTCCTTTGCCAGGTGAATAATTTCTCCCCAACGACAACGCCCTAATCAGCTTTCCATGTTTTCTACTTCGCAGGACGAGTAATCTCCTAAAACGTCAGTAATTTACGAAGTCTGCCTGCGCTAAAGAAGAAACATCAAGGAGCGAAGAAAAGGTGGACGTTTCGCAGGTCGTGAGTCGTTTGCGGATGCATAAAGCAGCCAGCCTGACTGCTTTGATAACACGGCGGGCAATGCATAGTTTACGAACGACATTAACGTCAGGCACAGCCACCACCCGCCACGAACAATTAAAATACAACTGCGCCGACTCATTCTTGTCAGAGAACCACCATGCCTCCGAGAAGACTTCGTTGTCAGCAATCTACGCTAACTCCCAGCGATCCCTTCTATTTCACGTAATTTCTGTTACTATTTGAACGACTGAGAATTGTAGTGGTGTAAGCAAATGTTGATTATTTCAGTTAATAACAGTTCTTAACACTCTGTGGTTACACCTTTTTATAATTACGCGGTCATATTGGGTTCACTGCAACCCAGTGTCATTTTTAGTTACCATTTTCATATTTTTGAATCTTTTAAGTTTTGAGTGATAATTGTACATTCGTAATACTCGTACAATCATTCCCCAATAGTCTTTTTCTAGAAATGTAAATTTGGATATGTTGAGATTTTTATTTGAAAAAATAATTGTGGATAACAGAATTTTTTTGTTAAAATTCACAATTTTAAATTTCATTAGTAAGCTCTACAAATATCTGGAAATATTGACAAAGACACAACCTGGGGTGCGATACATCCCGTGTGACCACGAAGGGTTAAGTCATAAAGACTCCATCTGTTTATTTCCATAGTGAATTAAGTTATAACTTTATTCTTAACTGAGAAATAAGAATATTTCTCTTTAGCACTTCACTAACAAGACCAGCGCGTTTCGAAACAAATTGGTATAAATTAATATAACAAATTTGCTGGTGCTGAAATTAATCAAATAAAAATTAGAAATTAAAATTTTTTTAAATTCTTAAATATATACATATTTATTATGGTAGTATTTTGACCCTCTAGATGTGTTCTCCCAAATGCTATATATATGGGGAGTTTAAATAAAACTCTGCGTTTCTCACATTGCAATTATTACATAACATAAAAAAGTGGATTGATCAGATTATAATCAGATAAGTATATTTTGCGTTTTCTTTCTTTTTTCTTCGATTTAGATTAGAAAGTGTGGTGACGATTAAATTATATCTGACGGATCTACTACGCTGTCCTTATGAAGGAGCTATTTTATTGAACACCAATTGTTAATAGAAAGCTGGTTATCCAAGATCTGTGCCCTCCAGAGAACAACGCAACCGACTGTTTTATTTTCCATCGAAACTTCAACAACGAGTTCATTTGCCGCAGTGCTTCTTTGCGCTAGAAACTAGGAAGTTCCTAAGACGAGTATGAAAAACTTTCAGCTTAACATCACACTCGGAACTTGAGCGTCTACCGAGTACGCTGCGAACAAAGACAGGATAAAGCTTATTATAATACTTTTTAATGGTCCGCCGGGCCGAAAAGTTTTATCAAAAACGGCGACACGTATACATTGTACCGAGAATTTCACGTCGCGGACATAATTATCAGGTAAAAGAGTGGCCATGGAAGGTGGCGCTGGCCTCGCGTCTACCCCGAAGAAAAATGATCGCTTAAGCTTCCAACGACGGTCATAGCTAATTTATTAGCTGCGACACGGCACGATTCTCTGGTCAGTGAACGCGGCCATTAACGGGAATTAAAATGCAATAGAAGAGTTGATGTGACCGCCGTCAGCGTTTCGATTAATCATGTCGACACATGTGTATCGCTCGTACGTGGAATAGAGTAGACCTGGTTCGGTATTAATCACGCTTAAAGCGTATGCGCATGAGTAGCTTCCTTGTATCTCGTAACGTGCAAGGCCGGTTTTGAAGCCCTTTCAAAATTTATTGTTCGTCCAGGCGAATTACAGTCCCCCGTACCGAATAACTTTTCTGTTCCACGCTGGAATTTTACCTGGGATGGAAAAATTGTTTTTGAAACGCGCCAGCAACGCGTGCTACATCGATGCGATGGATTTCACTTCGATCGTACCACAATATTCGGTGACCTACTTGAGCATAAAGGAGTGATGAGTCGGCAATTTGATTCCTAGCAAATTTTCAATTAATTTGGTCGCGGTCATGTTTCGCATCGCATTGAATATTATGTAGGTAATATCATCACTGAACGATTCCTGTGACGCAAACGTTCCTCTAAACGTTTCGTGCTTCATCAAAATGCTGGATTTTTCACAACACTATCCTCTTACGCCCTGCGTTGTCTATATTTTCCTAGCTCCTGCATAAATTGAATGTGTTCTCACCTGTTTTCTTTAGGGGAAAGGGGGAAATTCCTCTTGACAGAAACTTTGCAGTGGTGTATAAATAATCGTCGTAGTATGCTATTTAGCCAAAAATCACTTTATAGACTTAACGTTTACATAACATTCTTTTGTAGAAGTTCAAAGAAGCTCACTAAACTGTGACAAATCTTCCAAACTGTTCTTTGCTCGGAATATTGAAATCTAATATTTTGTACGCATTGAAATATTATCACTTTCAGTAATATGTATCTATATATTTATTTATATCACTGCTGTGGTATAATATGATATTTTTTAGAACACTTAACTATTCGATGTGCGACGTCCACGAATCAAATGAACAAATTCGTTTTTACATTTCTGTGGTAAAACATTTTTAAATTGTAAATTAAATGAAACTTGCTTCAGAACTACTAGTAATTACAAAATTCAAGCTTGACGACACTTTTCATACAAGCAGCTGAAAATGGTCTGTCAGACTTGGGACTCTATTTCATTCGCAACGCTGCCGGTTAAAGAGTTAAGAGGCGATAGGTATCACAGCTATATCACTGTAGGCTACGCTACACTTTAATAATTCACGCTACCAACGTATTAGATACAAAACGAAATAAGAGGTGGACAGATGTTTTTAATCTGAAATATAGTCGAGATATCACTCATATTTACGAGGGAATATCTGTGGTTGTAAGGAAAAACGACCTATGTCACAATTTCAAAAATTTGAGTTTATGCATTAATTCAACTGTAGAATATTGGATGTATGTTTTTATCAGAAAAAACGCATGAAAACGAATTTTATAATTTGACAAAATAATGCAATTTAACCGAAGTCCAATATTCAATTAATACGCATTTGGCAAAACAACGTAAGTCCACAAAATTTGGAGAATACGATGTATCTTTCCTTTGTTATCGCTTTTTATTTTCTATTTTTATTTATCTGCATATACTATAACGTATTTTGTGTAAAGTACAATGAGCAAAATTATATTTCATATTTTTATTTTACTAGAAACAGCACACTATGAAATACCAGTGATACATAAATGTGTAACTTGTATTTTACAAAAAACAACGCAAAGCACAGAAGAAAACGAAAGAAGACAAAAAAGAAAGTAAAAGAAGGAAAAGTAGTCTGAAAAACTACTTAACTGCGACACGTTCAAGCAGAACAACACAAGTCCAGTACGTTCTGCCTAAAGTGTATGTAAATTATTACTATTTTGTTTATTATTATTTACGTTAATTATACGAATATTGAATATTATGCAAAGTGAAGGAAATATACGTTTATATCATAACAAGAAAACAAGGAAACATTGCTAATAAGAAGAATTAGTGTTTAGAACTTTCAACGACAATATCTCGAAAGTGAAAACATGTGACATTGGTCGTTTCTCCTTACAACCACAGATATATCCAAGTCAAAATCACCAATTTATAATGCGACTTTAGTAGAAACTAGTTGTTACAAAAATATATATAAAAATTGGTATTTTTTTATCGGCTGACACTCGTGTTGAAAAGGTGAAAACAACCCCCGAACTTCAAAGTTCAGAGGGAGAAACACGTGTGGTCGAATATCGTGGAAACTACTAGAGCTAGAAGAACGGAGTAAATTGCAAAATTGTATATTTTCTAATAAAGAATGCAGCTTTGCAAAGAGATAAAAAAAATTCCGTTTGTTTAAATAATGCATTAAAATGATACGGATTTTTTTTAATCTCTTTGCACAGCCGCACTCCTTATTAGAAAATACATAAACCAAAAACCCAAGCTCTACTATGTTGAACGACGAAAAAACAACAATTGCTATAAAATGCGCAAGGAGAGCCTAGTTAAATAAACGAAACGTTTATAGGATAATAATGCGCGAAGAGCAGGAGCTTTACATCACCGCGATTAATCTCAATATGTACTTGAAGTCCTTCCATTTCTCTTTCGGTTTCTTGCTGTAGTCCTCTATTACGGGCGAACAAAAACGCGGTAGAGCAAATGAAGTTCCTGGCTTTGAAGTCTCGTTAAAACTGCTCTGGCTGTGGCACGGCGCCAGGTTTATCGCTCGTGATGGATGGTTTTCATACACCCTTCCATAGTTTCCTTTTTTTTTTAATAACCGTTGGAAAAAGACGAACAAAAGGACAGAATGCGCGCCGCTAAATTACATATATTAAAACCCAGCGCGGATATAACTTGCTGCCCCGCCACCTACACACTCGCGTTCGTTGCAACGCCTCTACTGGCCGTTTTAACAAAGAATTATGCCCGCGACGTATGGATTTTATACGTTCGCGCGATAGCTCAATTATACAACATTAATTTATTGCGGCGACCAGTTCCTGCTGTTCTGCGAATTTTTCGTTCACACCACCACAAGACATTGCTGTTTGGAGATTCGCTACATTGATAAAAGCATCGATGCAATTGATACGATTATTTATCTGTCCACACGAGTTCAATTGAACATGCACTACATAGACTGTCTGCTTAAATATTCGGCAATTGAAGACTTTGCTGTAGAAAGGAAGACTCCATAATTTGCTGAAATTAAGTTATGGGTACCATCGAATGAAAAAAAAAGTTTTGAGTAGATTGGTAGAGTTAACTGACGCTGAAAATTGTTCTGTAGTTTCTGGTACAGATGTTCAAGCAGATGAACTTTAAGACTATCTTATAATTTGGTAAGCATAGTTCACTATAATTTTTTTAAAGTTGTGTAGATTGATTTTTTCTGATAAGTATGTAACTACTAATAGATAGTTTTATTATGACATAATAATGGTGTTTAAAGTAATTATTTACTCGAGATGAGTGGATTTTTATATAATTTGGTGCCTAAAGGGAGCAGCTGCAAATTTTGAAAATTCACCCTGCCATAGAGGGACGAAATTTTTGCTCAGTAATGGTACCCACTAAATGCTCTGCTAATGTGTAGATTTTAAGCGGATAAAATACTTTAAACATATGTAAAAATATTCTGCTAACACTGTTTTTATCACTGTTCCAAAAATTAAAACATTTGCAGTTGCCCGTATTTGATGCAAACTTCTCAATTCTATTCGCCAACATGAAAATGTCGTTTGTGCCGATGCTTGTTGCTTTTTCATGATGAATGAAGAGCGCACATTTTAAGCCAAAATTCTCTACAGGTGACCTATTCGTCAAGTATTACGAATTAAAATAAGCTCGTTGGGGTGAATACGAATAAACCAGAGAGAAGCAAGCCCTGAAATGGTTCGGCTCTCCAGAGCAAAAAAGTAGTTGGTCGATTGATTTGCTGAGCTGACACTTGAACTCCAGTTTCTCGTTTTTCAGTCGGATTGCTTTGATCAATTTAGTTATTCGAGGCAATTGAAAAGTGGTGGCGAATCAGCAAGGGGTTTATCGTCACCGAGTGCTGTAGATACCAAAGGTAAGGGTATTTCAATGACTTTCCAGCGAAATGAACGACGGAGGGACAGAGCGTACAGACACCAGCGTGGAATAGCGATTAAGGTAGACTGTTGCGTTGCACAATGCGCGGGGGTGCACGGAGCCAGCGAAAAGAAAGGAAAACGGCATTAAATCGACAAGCAGAGGGGAAGGGGATAAATTGAGGCGTGGGGAGGGCCGCCGGAGCTGGGTACTGCTTTAAGAGCTTTTAAGCTCGGCGTTAAGCCGGAATTTATTTCTGACCTGTTTACAACAGGAAAACAATTGACCCAGTGAACGTATCTGGCCTGACTGTACAAGGGTGTCTACTTCAAGCAGCCCGAAAGCGACTCGCTTTGTCTGACTAACGGGCTGGCGTAGGACACCACTCACGAAAGAAACAGTTTATTCGCGTTAAATGTACCCTTAGGGTGTCACTTTTATCTCATGTCCCAGCGAAATGTCGTTTAGCGACGAAATTATGCCCGCGCGTTTTCTGCGCGACGGGTACCGGTAACAGAACTAAAGGCGGAGAGGACCGAGCATTAAACGCTGCATGAATTTTGCTCAATTCTTTGCTGGAGTTTTGAAGAGGCTACCTTGACACTTTTGTATTCAAATGTTTTTTTTTAGTTAGAATTGCTCGGAAGTAGGTGTGCGTGGTTACACTTGGTGACAATGATTACCATGTAATTACAAAATTAAAATAATCAGTTCTTAGTTACTCAGTGCCTACGTGACTTCCAGCTATTGCGTAATAATCGTTCGTAGGACATGTATTCTCTTTTGAAGTCCCTCTTTAGTCAAGGAAAAACTTCAATCACACTTTACATACGACAGAAGAACCTCAATTTTCTTCGCAAATGTTAACTTTGATATAGATTTTCAAGGTGAAAAATTGTTTATTATACTTTTTCTATATTTTTCCCTTATTTTGCAATATCTTAGCTTTAATCTCCAACAAGATTCATCTCTCTATCTTATTTCTGTCAAAAGTTCTACGATTTTGTCACAAAAGAGTGTAGTTTGTTCTATGTGGAGCACCTTTATATATATTATTCTGTAATCAAAAGTAGCCCGCCACTATTAGTTAAAAAAATCGCGCACTTGATAAGAAACGCACATGCTATCAACCCACGCTGGAAATCTTCAGAGTCGAAGCTTATGCTCGGAAATCCTTAACGTTGTTGAATGCGTCAGACGTCTTGAAGAGAAGAATACTCTCCGATGGAAAACTCGCCATAGCTCGATGTTGAAAGTAATTCCGTATTTGAGTATTCGAGGGTTGGGGATACTCGAAGACGCAACACAGTTTCCACCTCTGCGGGTACGAGGAGCGGTTTACGTTCGCCGAAGATAAATCGAGAACTTTGTGTGCAAATGTAAACCTATTCACGACGTAAACGCACCATAATCTCGTAGGTCGAGATATGGCAACGGTTGAACGCTAACTGCGACACCTAATCTCGGAGCTCATACTTCCTTAATCTCGTAGCTCATCCCCTTCTCCAGTTTGTAAATCCTAACTACAATAAAACTTGCAGGCAACGGCACAGCCACGACAATTATCACCGTTCGTAATAGAGTTCGTCGATACCGTAACGCCTTCGTTCTGTTTTAGAAGCCAACGCTTGAGTTTCAAACAACTATTCCAAAGTTCATACCTGTTCTGTATGTACGATGTCTCGTTCTTCTTTTGGAACTTGTACTTTTATGTACGTTTCTGTACGATCTATGTTTTCGTCGAAAAATTATTGGCGTCTGAGTGTATTAGAAATGTGTGAGAGATGAAATAATGAATTTTAATTGTGGTGTAACGCTTTTACAAAGGGTTTCGTGGAACAACGGAGTAGGGGATGAATTCGTGGGAAAAAGCAAGTAAAAAGCATGCGATATTTATTTTTGAGTGGTTGTTTGGTTCGGGAAACATGAGTTTGAGGATACAGTAAATATTCATTACATGTTCAAAACTCGGGACCGGTCACGAACATATAACGTGTAGGAAGCCACGAATTTCAACTCGAGGTGGCTTGTTTATTCAAGTGATACCTACCGCCGAGTTTCCGGCTCGTCTGTATGTTTTGCTGACCGCGGCAATCGTCAGTAGAAGAAAAGGACAACGAGTGAAAGAGAGTGAAAGCGAATGAGAAAGAATGAACGATAATCGAATATCAAAATGATTCGATAAGATCCAAATCACATCGTGTTTGATGTTATTTTGAACCGAAAAACTCATTAATATGTTAAAAATATTTTCATAAAAATAAAACCAAAGATTTGAATATTTAATTTGTGGTTAAGGATGGCATCTTATTTCAGGGTTGTCTCGTTTTGCCTCGTGTCACCTTTTACGATTTACTGGTTCCGAGGGAGATTTCTTATACGACGATCATATAAAGAATTTTTTTGACGTACATATTTAGAATATTCATTGCGAAATTATAATAATATCAATTACTTAAATAAATTTGGCACAATACATAGTGGTAACTTTGATGTACCTATGTACGTTCGCTTTGCAAAATATTTCTAGTAACATTCTAGCAACCTTTTAATAATTGTTCACTACTTGTTATCTCCTCGATAAATATTGACATGGCTCCTTAGTAAAAATCGAAAGATGGACAAACAGGCGAATTAACGAAAATTACTCATACTTACTTAATCATTTTTCTCAAAAAAATAAAGCATTAGAGAACAAATTTTTTCCATATTTTCCACTTGTTTTTTAATATGTACCCACGTAGGTATACCCACAACATATATATTACAGAGCATAAAAAACGTTTCAAAGACTGACTTATATTTCAAAGACTAGGTCAGTGGATATTGAGTTAAACTGTCGCTTAAGGCACTTTTGGTACCTACGCTCTATGAGAGTAAAGCTAAGCGACTGAAGAATTTTTTAGGAAGGTTTAATTTCTCTTCAATTTCCTTCATTTAAATATGCTTTTTGGCAAACATCGCGTAATTAGTCTATTTGTTCGCTAATACAGCAGAAAGAGAGGAAAATCCCACGAATATTATATTTCTTTCTTAACGTCAAACGAAATGGACAACCAATCGAGGGATGGACATAAATCTAATATTCCTCGGTCCATCAGCGATGCCATTTTTTACAATTAACTTTTCTCTACGCGACAACGCTTGTTTGTCTCCGAAATATATCACAATCCCATAAATCTCTGAGGCCGTGGCCGTCGGAAGGGACAGCGCGTTTTATTCATTCAGCTAAGTAATGGTCGACATCGCGAACTATATCCGCGATTTAACGAGTTTAGTTGGAAATATCAGTTACAATTTACGGAAGCTTTTTCTCGGCGGAGCGCGGATCGCGACGCTTCAATTTATAGCGCACCTGTTCTCGCCTAGCAGTCGTTTATCTAACTGCGACATAAATTCCATCTGTAGTTAGAGTTACGGATTTGTTACAGATTACACGCAGATCGTCGAATTACATCGCAAGAATTATTCCCCCGTCCTTAGTCAAGTTCACTTAAATCTTCCCACCCGATTACCATCTCCCCGAGCTGGGGCGGAAAATCTTTCGAACACCTGTAAGGAAACTTCCTTTCTAGTGGTATCTGTTTAGCAGATCGTACCATTACCACTTTTGATAGTATATAATATTTTATCGATTGCAAAATATGTGGACAGTGCTGAATGACTAATTACATACTCATAGCTCTCTATTCACATTCATTAAGCATTAAGATATCCCCTTGAAAACGGCCGGCTAGCAATTCCATTTAAAATTACTTACTCACCAACACACTTTTCACTCCAATTAAATATGCAGTTGGTAGAGAATTTGTACTTTGTACGAATACTTAAATTATTCGAATATTCGAATTCTCGAAGAAATACTTCGTATTCGAAATTATTCGAATTATTCGAAATTATTCGAAATTATTCGAAATTATTCGAATTATTCGAAATTATTCGAATTATTCGAAATTATTCGAAATTATTCGAAATTATTCGAATTATTCGAAATTATTCGAAATTATTCGAATTATTCGAATTATTCGAAATTATTCGAATTATTCGAAATTATTCGAATTATTCGAAATTATTCGAATTATTCGAAATTATTCGAATTATTCGAATTATTCGAAATTATTCGAATTATTCGAATTATTCGAGTATTCGCATTTGAAATTATTCGAGTATTCGCATTTGAAATTATTCGAATTATACGAATATTCGATTATTCATATTCAAAATTATTTGAATTATTCGAATATTCGATCTGGTATCATTGTAATGTATCAAGCTTAATCTTTGAACAGAAAATAGTAAAAATTGGTACTGTACTAGTACTATACCTGACAGGGCCTGAGAAAACGCAATGGATTATACGGATTTTCGGGGTGAGAAGAATGTATAAAGAATAGAGCAATATTTAGGAAATTTTAGCGAATGATGCAGAGGCTATTACATCTCAAGATCCACATAGCAAAAGCCACCACATCGTTTATGGATGCTGAAAAAGCAAAAAAAGCGGTCAATATTGATAAAGATTTATCTTGCAGAGATCAGAGATGCGGTGCAATTCTCCTGCAGTGTCACGTGCAGGCGAAAGTATCCGCGCGCGTTAAACAGATATCCTGGAACGCTCGGTAAATTATTCCAAGGACAGGCCAGTCGCCAGATGAGATATGCTTGCCGAACGAGCTGTCCAAGCTGCCGCAAGTTTCCCATTGGTGGTCGCATAAATAATTCCGTGTTCCCGATTGATCAGACCGGTCCAGGCGAAAGGAAATCCGGGCGACAAAGCTTAATAGCACAACTCGCGGGGCAGGGACGGTGGGGGATGAAAAGAGGAAGAAGCGCTAATTGGCCGAGATTGACTGCGATACGGAAGAGTCGACAGTACGGTAGCACTCCGCGAACTTTTCCCGTGGATTCTCGTGGCTGGAGTGCGGAAAAGGAAGACTCGAGGAAAGGGAAACGATGAGCGGCGGAGGAACGTCGACGAGTGGCTCGTGAACGCGGGGCCCCGGTTGGAAACTAATTAGCGCTCGCGCAGGACACTTCCCGGCGGAGAAAAAAAGAGCGGCAGTCGCGTCGAGTTGACTGTTGAGATTCTGCATGCCGGCGGGGGAAAGATGTTTTCGCGTGAAACGGGGTTAGAACCTAGCCACCGCGGAATCCGTCTTTGCGTCTCGTTTCTTTCGCGTGCCACCCTCTCACCGCGGGACTCGCGCGAAGTGGCCAGCCGAGAAAGGAAAGAGATACTGTCTCTTTCCCCTCGACGGTCTTGAATAAGCCTAGGCCGTGGCGCCAGCTGATTCGAGGAAGCAGGGCGAAGCAAGGGCTGGATAAGGAAGGAGCACGCGGCCCAGGAGTGAAAGAGGGAAGTCCAGAGGTGCTCGAGGACGGAACAGAGTTTGCGTAAGGGAGTTTAGGTAAATTGAAAATGGAATTAAATTCCCCGGGCGCTGCTCGAGAGGATACACACGGTACACTCGGGAAGTCGAGGGGAAAGGTGTACTCGTTGTTTTTTTCTCTCTTTTTCCTACCCCTCACCCCTTTCCATTTCTCTCTCCCTGCTTCCTAACGGGTCGCCTTCGAGCCTCTTCCTTTCCTCTTCCACAGGAGCCCCCTATCACTTTTTACCTTTTAGAATTCGTCTGCGAATGCGACTCAAGTGGCTAGGGCTACACAACCACGGATCCCATCCACCCCTTCCAACCCCCGATCCCACTCCTAGCCGGTGTAAATGGGCGTGCGAAGCCACCGTCGTGCTCCTTCTCAAGCAAATATGCTCGCGTAAATATATACGCTTGTGCGCGCTTTTAGCCGACTGCGATAGAAAATGCCGAGGAAATCGACATAATGTTATCGTAGCTGTACACTCGAGCGGCTTTAAATCGAGACGCGCGAACGACAGATAGAAATTGACGGGTATGCGTCGGGAAACGGAAGCCCCCCTCTTTCCGATATCGTCTCGGGAGGGAAACACACGGCGGAGACTTTGATCGAAATGTAAAAGGAGAACGCGATCGGGACTGATGAGTCTCTTCGATTTCATTTCCCTCGTCTGTTAAGCGATACTGCCGTCTTATTTCTCCTTCCTCCAAAGATGCTAGCAGCTTGAAAATTGCGCTTCTGGCTAGTTTTACAAGGGGACATTCTTTTCTTTTCCTTGCCCTTGCGTGCGGTTTTATTAATATTTGTTAGAGGAGCTGTGAGGTAGATCTTCCAGTTACTTGAAGGTGGATTTAAGTAAATGAGAAATATACTCGTTTCATGCTGCATTTTAGAGTGTAATAGGGGAACAGGTGGTCTAGAGCAGAGTTCGGAATTATTCGAATAAATTTTCATTCGATTTATCTTGAATTACGAATAAAATGAAGTTATTCGGGGATAACGAATAATTTTTTATTCGGATAAATTTTTATGAAAAGTTATTTTCATAAAGTATTGCGAATAAAACGAAATTATTGAATGACTCGAATTTTCGAATAACTCGAATTCTCGAATAACTCGAATTCTCGAATAACTCGAATTCTTGAATAACTCGAGTTCTCGAATAACTCGAATTCTCGAATAACTCGAGTTCTCGAATAACTCGAATAACTCGAATAACTCGAGTTCTCGAATAACTCGAATAACTCGAGTTCTCGAATAACTCGAATAACTCGAGTTCTCGAATAACTCGAATTCTCGAATAACTTCGTTTTATTCGGAATTATTCGAATAAAAAATTATTTGTTACTCTCGAATAACTTCATTTAATTCGCAATTCTTATGCGAGATCATAAGACTAACACTATTTTATTCGAAATTTTTAGTCGAATAATACCCAACTCTGGTCTAGAGTGTGCAGCGCGGTATCAAAACACTCAAAGACAACGAGAGATGTGGAAACACGTTCGAGTGAACGCTGGAACGAGGAGGGATATGCACTTCCGTCGAGGAAGAGGCGTTGTAAAATTTTTTACGCAACCGAGAATGACGTTGCTGCAATGGGGTAACGATTCGAACGCGTTTCGCGCGTCACACGTGGCTCGGGGGACGCATTTGTAAGACCGCCATCTCGTCGGGAAGTTATAGGGTTACTCGTAAAATTCAGATCCCAGGATCGACGGAGTAAATCATGCGCATCTACGCAACGAGCCATCGTAGTTTTCAAATTTTCACGTCGTACATAGAATATTTATCCATCGTCGTAGGAGAGATAAATCACGGATGTGTTCAGCATAAACATAAGTATTTTCCTGGTACGCACTTTTCATTTTCTGCACTATCGTATTATGTTGGATATATTATAACCAATGACGGACAAAATTTATATTTAACTAAAAATTTCGAATAACGAATAAAAGTTAAAAAAAAATTATTCGTCATGTATCGAATAAAGTTAACTCGGGTTAAAGTTGCAGTTAAAGTTTAAGTTGAAAAATTCATTCGCCGCTAAAGTTGAAACACTCATCGAATAAAAAAATTAACTTCATACGTCGAATACTGAAATAATTTTTTATTTAGTTAATGCTCAACTCTGATTATGACGTACACAGGGTGTGACGATAACTTTGATCACCTGGAATAACTCCTATCCCAAAAACTCTATTCACCTCTATATTCTCAGCGAATGATAGGTACTGTATAATTTCCATCTGTTTATATGTTGTGCGTTATTAGTTAAGTAATGAAAAATTCTCTAATTAAGTAAATGTATAAAAATCTTAGTTTACTGTTAGTGAAAGATAGAGGACCTTGGCTTGTCGAGAATCACAGAAAAAGTGGTGTCGCTTGTTACGTGTAAGGAATAAACGGCTGCGAAGTTAAGATTTTCTTGTTAGTAGAGAAAGCCACAGTGCATGGTCATCACTGCCAGCCTCAGGAAATGAGGGAGCGTGGTCGACTCTATGAGAGTACCTTAAATCGCCACTAGAAAAAACTAGGTTGCCACTAGAAATTGCTCTTAAGACCTCACTACTTTTTTCTAACTAGACACACCGATATCTGAGGATAGAATATATTGTTACTTTCGCATAATTTTAAAATAACACAATTTGAAATATTATTTAAAAGAAAACTCCGACGAGGATTTTCTATAAAAAGTTTACTTAGCTCCTGATATTCCCATTGCATCGCAGCAGATTTAACAGGTACAATATGCACATGTTCCGCTCTCACACACACACTTTTCTTCCTTATTACTAGAATCGGAATTCGCGTTTGGTAGAAATTAAACGAGTATTTAGGTGCATTAAAATCCCTATTTATACGAAATCCTTTTAAGTACGTTATTGAAAGTGCGATATCCCATAAGCAGATCCATCATTTTAAAATCGCGCGCAAATCTCGTATTTTCGTCGGAGTGCTTAAAACTCTTGCCGAGTGGATGAACGTTTTTATGCAAGCGTTTGCTAGGTTCATCCGGACGCTATTTGTTAAAGTTCATGGGCATATCGTTTCACTCGAGCACTCGCGATCTCAACACTTGCTGGAAAATTGAAGAGGTTTTTATTTCCACCACGCATTCGCGTCAACAAAGCCCACCCCGCTTGTGGTTTTCGAAATTCCCGCTTCAAAATGTAAGCGCTGCCTCAAAGTGCATCACGTACATCCTGCACACAAGTGGAACGTTTTTATTAGCGTTTCCCTATGGAAAATTTGCATGCAATAATAGGAGAGATACACGGCACAAATTGTCGTTAATAAATAAGATCTGACAAATACAAAAAAGTACGATAATATTTGCTACAACAGCGTTGCCCGCATACTGTGCAAATAAAAACCATGCAAATGTTCAAAATATGTATGTCAGTTTTCCTAAATCGATGGATAATTACTTCAATCGAACTGCATCGTCTCATGTACCGGTCACGTAATTTACCCGCAGCTCGTAATCCCTCGAAATTTGAGTAACCCATAGAGTGGGACTGCCTCCAGACGTTTCGAATTTCAAATACGTCCAGGTTTCGAAATTCGCAGTAGGAGAAATTCGATCGGGTAATATATGTGATCCAGCTTTTAATAAGCCGCGTGGGAGGGGTGTGGGAAAGGGTGGGGAGGGGGAGGAACGAAAAAAATAGCCCGATCCACCCCTGTGCCAAAATCAGAGAAAACGGTTGAATATTTGCGATACCGTCGAAAGCCACTTCGCGCGAAAATACTGCTAATTACATTGGAGCGGGGCCAAAGCGTTCGGTCGTAGAAAATATTTTTGAATCGTTCTGCGTGGCTGGCCGCAGTATCGCCAGTATTGAAAATACGCCTGTAATTCGCAACTGTGTCGTAAACCCCGAGTCTCGTGACGTCTTCCCAGCCAGATAAACGAAATAATTCGCCAGTGGACGGAAAGTGCGATTGTTCGCGAGATTCTAGTATTCTCAATTGAGGCGCTCGAATGAAGTAGAAGCCGACTATTATAGGACAGACGCCTGAATAATTTAGACACTTACAACACTTTCGCTAGTTACCAAATTGACACTTTGAGTGGCGCGAGGTTTTGAAAAATGGCCCTTTAATGCGGGAAGACTGACGTCAGGACGGCAAAGTTTTGTGCAAAGCGAACTCCTAGACTAGCCTGTTCTCAAAGTAAACATTCAGAACTTCCCGAACAACACGAGCAACACAGGGTGCAACTCCCTCAGCCTGCTCGATTTTTCGTGTTTGAATATACAATTTTCTTGATTTTATTTGAAGTATTCAGAGCTTGGATTGCTACTAGTGGTGGCTCAGGAATGTAAAACGCATCTTATAGGAACGGTATCTCAATGTTTCACCAACATAACAACTAGCCTGATCACCCCTTTCCTTCGCGGTACATGTTGACTTTAAACTTGGCTATGTTCGTGACTTAATTACCAGCTACGAGGAAGACAATCTGTCTATAGCTGTTAGTTCCTCCCTGCAGTTGGGTTTTTAATAAGGTCACAAAGAACCATTTTGAACCCTTCGTGGTCACACGGGGTGTATTGTACCCCAAGAGCAATTTTCGATTTGAAATGTCGCACCTTTACGTCTTCCAAAGGGGATTTAACGCAAAAAAATAATAAAAATTTTTTTTAAAAAAATCGGTTTTTCCTACAACCATGGAAAATCGCTCATTTTCAACTACAAATTTTATCATATCAAAATTTATGATTCTAGAAAAAGACTATTAGACCATGACTGTATAAGTAATACGAATGTACAATTATCACTAAAAAGTTAAAAGATTCAAAAAGACGGAAATGGTAACTCAAAAAATGACGCTGGGGTACAGTGAACCCCGTGTGACCAATGTGTGATTATAAGAAGGTGTGACCACGAAGGGTTAAAGTATCTATTAGAGAAACGAGATTTTTTAAGAAACACCCAAGCAGTGTCCTCTGCAGTGGAGGTTCTGAAATTCGAATATCTAATGATTTTGATATCTTTGAGAGGTCGCGTATTACTAGCACTCTGCTTCAGTGATCTTAATAGCAGCTGATGTATCGTAAACTCAGGACGTGCTGCGCATAGTTGGCCATTCTAATCGAGTTACAACTGTTGGATCCAGGTGTCCGGTAACGTTTCCACGCTGCAAACCTATGGGTTACATGTGGCACAGAGGGTGATCGTCGCAATGCAGGGAAACGTAGCGATGACTGATTTGCCATCGACGTCGTAGCTCCCTGCGCACCATTTTTCATTTAAAAATACAGAAATTTCGACACCCTTTGGGTACAAACTAAACATGGCAGAACTTCAGGTACATCTAGAATATAACGTTCGTTCCTTATTTCTTATTTAATCCTTTAGCGATTAATAGTAATTTTATTCATTGATGAAAAATCAGGACCTACGTGAACCCTGCATTCATTTCTTATATGCATTTTAACCTCTGAACAAAATAATAAAAATTCAGACCATTTTGAAGGATAAAGAAACGGGTTATTTTTCCATCAACGGTGCCGGCGGTGAAAGATTAATGTAGTAATTTATGATCTCGTTTAGTTTCTAAAAGTAGGTATTACATTTCAATAAAACTCAAACCTACAAACCTCTACCCATTTTCCCTTGTACCTAACTAACTAAAACTTGACGCCGCACACGGAAATTTAATTGAGCTTAAGCAACTCTAAAGTCAGCAACAAGCATTGATAATAATAAAGAACTAGAATTAAGGAAAAAGGGGAAGAATCTTGGTTGATATATTTCTTTAGCCTGTTAACTGGGTCATTTTACCACCAGGAACGTGCTCTGTGTATATAAAAATGTGGAGCCGAGGTCTATAAATGAAATTAATGGCTTAATTTGTCGCGGCAAATGATCCATGTAACTTATCGCTGCGCTACCTCCTTCTATTCGAGAAAACTAATTAAATTTTCACACTATGTCCACCCAGCCTGTCAATTGCCGAGGCGTTTCCGAATAAGTAATCAATTCGTCTTCCCGCATTAACGGCGAGACAGAGGGCAGAAATTACCATTTCTGTGAACGTCGTAATTTCTGTACGGTGGTTCTCCAAACGCGTGGAAACATCGAAATTAAACAATCCGTGGGCGTCGACGGTTGCTCGATATCCTGTTCATGCGAAACAATCTACACTATCGATTTTGGCTAGCCGTGTTTCCCACTGTGCTGGCAATCGCGAGGGAAAATAGGGCTAGGTAGAGAAAGAGACAGCAATTACGTAGCGAGAAACACGTAGCTGTACTCATGGAGCTGAAGAGGACAAACACAAAATCGGATAAATCCATTTTAATGGATTCGGGATCTGTACCTCGAGTATAGCGCGAGTATCTTCGCCACGAATTAAAATAACGATGAGATACTCTTCTGCTCTGCCACGTTCTTCATCCACTCAAATGCGATACAAGTGTCGACCGTGATAACTTAAATCAAGCCTGCTAGACAATCCATGCTAGCGTGAAATTCGTGAACTACGGATTATAGTGTCAGAGTGAGACAGTAGAAGCACTAGCGACCGTTGTTACATAGTGTGATAGAGATCTAGATGAACGACGAGAGAATGGAGAACGAACTATGTTAGCTTCGCGCAGTGATTGCT
This sequence comes from Andrena chrysosceles, assembly GCA_963855975.1. NCBI lineage: Eukaryota > Metazoa > Arthropoda > Insecta > Hymenoptera > Andrenidae > Andrena > Andrena chrysosceles. The sequence continues at coordinate 6,978,287 of OY979769.1, read as the reverse complement.
TTTGTAAAAGCTTAAAAGAAAGGACTTCTTTGTAAGTTCGTTATTCATTGTTTGAACTTCAAAATTTGAGTATTGTTATGTATTCAAAAACAGTTTTGTAAACAAGTAAATTCCATAATCGATTTTCTGGGAAACAAAGCTGCGTATGAAAAAATATTTTCCTCCTCTTTGTTTGCAACCTGTGTAACTTGTGTATACATCCTGCAAAAATTTACGTTTCCATGTTCCCGTTAACCGGGTTTTTATGTTGTGCGACACCAGCAACGCGCTCTCCAGAGATGGACGTGAAGAGTTGGACGCAGACATCGCCGAACTTCCGACGCAGACGCCACTTACGCGCGATAAATCCCCGCAGTTGTCTTTGTTCCACAACAAAATCCCGGCCGGGCGCATAGGCGGCAACCCGCTGCAGGAAGTTGTAAAGAAGTCACTGCGTAAGTATCGTAAAAGTTCACGACGGATGAAAACTTTTGTCCTCGTGGAGGGTGCGCCTTCTCGCTTTGTGATTTACCTCGATCTCACGGTCAATTTCGCGGGTCGCAGGCGCGAAGATAATAAATTCGCGTTGCGGGAAAAATTATGGGATTAAATCTGAGCCAGATTGCCAACTTGTAGGTACATTGACTGTGAAGAAAAACATTAATATTCTCCACGCACATAGGAATTTTTAAAATCATCGAGATTCGAATAGTGGTATGAAGCGGGAATATAACTGAGATCTTCAAACGTTTGCAACCAAATATGTATATCGAACATCCATCGCTGGAGGTAACCACGCAAGGGTCGCCTTACATGGCGGAATCCACATGTGGTGATGTGTATGGGAACATGGGGCAGATAGGTACATATAGTGGTATCAACTAGCGTTCATGTATATGTTAGCAAACGCAGTATAGGGGAGATCCCTAAGCTGCTAGGCTCAAGTTGGACGGGACAAGCTTAAGTAAATTGTTTTCTAAACTCGTGGATCGTTGACCCTGACCCTTCAAGGTGGCCAGTGGTACTAAAACCCCATGTATCTTCCCAGACACCCCAGACCCTTTAGGAATCTCGTGATCCCCATGTCTGAAGGAGCCTCGAAGTTCCACATTGCCGAAGTCGACCACCTCGGGTTCCATGAGTCTGAATTTACCTGGAATGGTGTAAAGTCTTCTGGATCCAAGATCACCTTTATCGGATCTGTAAGGTCCGATCTAGTCTCCAGCGGATTCCAGATGCTCGAAATCGTCCCGGCGGAGTTTGGCGAATCTAGAGTCTAGTTTATTGGGTCCCACGTACCAGGGATCGTTTGTATCGGATTTGCAGCGTCTTTATCAGTTCCCACGGGTTCGCAGTCTTCTGCATTGATTCTCCGAGTACTCTTCCCGTGGTTCCACGAATCCAAGGCGGCTGTGTCAGATTTCACGAGTACGAGATTGCCTGTACTGAGCCCAACGCGTTGCTCACCAACTATGGGAAATATCGCGGTTCAGGTGTCTTCTCCACCCGCTGGTCACAGCACGTGAAACCCAAAACCCTGGTGCGCGCGCTTCACGCGTGATGGCTGTGGTCTAAACGGATGTCTATGACTACCTATGACCCATAGTGCGGCATTGTTCGCAAGAACCATCATTCAGATATTGTGAAATAGTTACGCAAAAAGTATCTGTTAAGAAACAGTACATTTGTCTGTTCTTTATCATTGAGAGTAGAGTTGTAATAATTCGAATAATTTCGTACACGAATGATTTCTTCGAATATCCAAATAATTTTGAATAAGAATAATATCGAATAAGAATAATTTCGAATAAGAATAATTTCGAATACGAATAATTTCGAATACGAATAATTTCTTCAAATATTCGAATAATTAGAAGTATTTCAAATAATAAATTTAGGGGAATACCGTTATAGTAACAGAGGAAGAAATAAAAATATTATAGTCGAAAACTCCGGACATTCCACATCTCAAAATCGAATTCTCTGGTATTCGAATCACAAATTCGAATTCTCTGGTATTCGAATCTCGAATTCGAATTCTCTGGTATTCGAATCTCGAATTCGAATTCTCTGGTATTCGAATCTCGAATTCGAATTCTCTGGTATTCGAATCTCGAATTCGAATTCTCTGGTATTCGAATCTCGAATTCGAATTCTCTGGTATTCGAATCTCGAATTCGAATTCTATGGTATTCGAATCTCGAATTCGAATTCTCTGGTATTCGAATCTCGAATTCGAATTCTCTGGTATTCGAATATTCGAATCTCGAACTTGAATCACTGGTACTCGAATATTCGAATTCGCGAGCGAAAAATTCGGATTCGAATCAATACAGGGCTTTCACCGAATTACCCTTTTGTCCCGGGCGACGCGTGACATTGATATAGAAATCCTGTACTAGAAATTCCTCGGCTGAGAAATTACGACCGCTTATCAAGGATCGTGCCCAGTAATCCGCTAATAACACAGCAATTTCGGCAGCGGTTTCGCCGGGAAGCCAGAGGATGAAAAAACACGCGCTGGCGGTATAGAATTTTTGAAATATAGTCCTCGTTCTACCTTACACACGCGTCGGGACATATATGTGTCGCGCGTGTATGTGGGGCAAAAAAAGGGGGTAGCACGGTTCCCTGTTGTTCCCGTGAAATATTTCCCGGCGTGGTCTCGGTGTGTGCGGCCGATAAAACAAAATCCGATTAAATGCTTTGTTTTCGCCACTCTTTTTTCCCACGTTACGACGCAGATCGTGCCTGCGTCCTAATTGATTTGCAGAGTAATGGATCAACCAGGCCGCACTGACAGTCCGCGCTCACCCGCCCAAACTATCGTCGGCCAATAATACGAAGGGCTGTGTATCGATGGGGCGCAATACGTGGCCGATCGAACAATTTCACGTGTCGATACCCGAAGAACTGATTGGGCTTACACGTCACGATCGTCGGTGTGCTTGCACAAGGGTCGAAACATTCGACGAATACCAATATAAATTTTCGTACAGGTCCGTTGAGCGATTACCAAGGTAGATGAGTAGGTACGGTAGTTGAGTGATTCGACGAACGAAAGTGTGGCCGTCCACACCGTTCACGGGTGCAACGCCTGTTACACAAAAGTTTATACGGCAAAACGAAGAAGTTGGTAAATGTCTTTATGTATACATTCTATGCAATTTTGGGGCAATTCTTGTAAGTGGCTTGATCGCATGGTTGAGTAGGTGATCCACGTGTTTTGTGTGGAAGACAAGTGTTTGGGTTAGGCTCCTGAGCAGAAGATGTATAGAGTGTAGGTTTAGGTTCAGGTACCATATCACAAGAAAAGAGGCGTGGAGATTTTGTGTGCACGGCGGTAACTGGCATGAGCGTGGGAAGTTCATTTGAAGTATTTAAAAGCGCGTTGTGATTAGGAATAGAAACATCATTGGGTGATAGTTGAAATTTAGAAAGTCTAGAGTTCAGAATTGAGAAGAAATTCGAGAGTTAGAGGTAGAAATTTAGCGTCAAGATTTTAATATTACTGTAGTTTTAAATGTGGTAGTATTATTTGTCAATAGGTTTGTTTTACCATCAGGTATGTTTGTATTAAATATTCTTATATATTTTAATAATACGTACGTGAGCAGGAGAACATTTTTAATGGAAGTTAGAGTAGTGGAGGAAAAGCGATTTGTCTTGATCGATTTTGTTGTACTGGGGTACTTTTATTCAAGTTTCTTTCAAACTTATGAAAAGTTAGCATTATAAAGGTCCTATGTACACTGTTACCAAACCAAGCAAGCCCTTAGTACACACAGAACTTGTAAGTACTGAGAAAGAAATAGAGTCAACGTTACTAATTATGCATGATTGAAACCAAACTACGAATATTAAAGTCGCTTAAAAATAAATGAACCTTATAAGAAAAAATGAGGCAAAAACCTTCAAAATCGTTTGTCAAACCTACATACATTACTTACATGAAAAAACTTACGAACTTTCTTATTAAAACGTTGTCCTCTCACGAAATTTTGTCGATATAGGATAACAGGACGTGCATAATTTGAAAGTTTCGTCCATTCGCGACATCTGCGCGTCTCCTCAACTTTAAACAAACATTTTACGACCAAATTTCCCCTGATCCGACTACCTAAAAGCTTGATCACGCTACCACACTTAACAAGAAACAAAATACTGATTAAATTACATAGTGTAACATAATCTAATTAAAATGATTGGAAAATCACTGGTATTTTAAACTTTTCGATGAATCAGTAATTTAGAATATCTCGAAAGTGATTACCTATTCCGTGAACCAACGTTCACACAGTTCAAACAGTTTTCCTTGTATTTACAAGTTCGATTAGCTACAGCAAAATTTTTACCTATAATTCTGAAATACCCAGTATATCTACACGAATAATTGATAATTGAAAAACCGAGGTGAATCTAGTTGCAGAAGACAATTCACAATACCTCCCATTTTCATAATATCTGTGTCTGCATTTTGCCCGTCAGTTACCTCAAGTTCTACCTTCAATACCTCACCTCAATTTAGATTTCATGAAAACACCCACCCTGATTCATTTAGTGCAAACACCATGAGCTACCACAGGGCTGAATAAATTCTCCAGTGTAAAACCAAGTACTTAATAATAAACTTGTAGATACTTTGGGCTACAAGAATCTAAACGACCTCTATCTTTGTAGAATAGTACACTTGGGATTCCCTTACTCTCGGTTTTATCAGTTCCAATATGAATACTTGGAAACAAATTCTGTGATTCGATATTCTAGGGTACGTACAGTACAGAAGACCCAATAAAAACTCACAACATAGTAATATTCGCAATTTAAAGACTAATAACTATTTGTTAAGCGATGCCTCCATTTCACGATGGGTGTCCAGCAAGTAAACCCCAACTCTTCGCTGGAGTTCATCATCAATTATTCCGTGGGACAGCTTCGTAGATACATTCAAAGCTAAACGACTGACCCTACTGTTCTAAATAGTTCGTCCTTCTTCCCTTTTTCGATTTTTCATAGTACATCTCCTGCAAATAACATCTTCTCCGACCGCAGAAACTATTTATTCTATTTCTGTGTAAATTCAAAATTTGTAAGGCTGCGACATGACTGTTGGCACAATAAATGAAGAAATAATGAAGAAAGGAAATTTACGGTTAGTTGCGACACGCTGTCAAGCGTCGCAAAGCTGCCCGCACTTTGACAAATGGTAATAGGGAAAAGGGGAGTATTAGCTTGGATGCGCTTACAAAGCTACTCCCTGTAATAGATGTCTCCCTACGCACTAATTGTAACTAATTGTAAGATCCAGGTTCAGTTACGGAGACAGAGAGAGTAGCAGGGTAACAACGTGTGGAACATACCCGTTTAGGACTGCTAGGTTCTATGGAGCCTCGTTGGTATTTACTCTCTAACTTTGGTGATCCTGCACTAGAAAGTATCCTGGTGGGCTGAATAGACGTCTCGAGACATAAATGATTTTTTTTCGTTACTAGGAAATGGTTGCCTACATCGTACCACTTAAGATATTTTACGTTATATTTCGTATTGAGTACTAATTTGAACGCAAGTTAATATTGGATATTGAATTTTCAAGTGGGACTAGTACGATTTAGGAAACACGAGCATTTATTTATAAATATCGATTTAAACTTTATAATAAATGTAATGTGTACATAAAGTGAAAGTAAAGTATTCTACAATAAACCTGCTTTTAGAAAAATACAGGATTAAACTGCATTGGTAGATTATTATCAGCTAAAATAAACTAGTAAAAAGTTACATCAATCATAGCTGATTCTTTTAAATGTTTATAACTCGGAAGCGTTTATTTCTATTTCTCATTTCACAGTTTCGTGATATTTTTACCATTACATGTCGCTTATATTCATTAATTATTGAGAAATTGATGAAGTACGATTTAGACGACTAAAATGTTTAAGATCGCGTTGTGTAAAACTTTCCTACTCGATGGAAATACCACACTCCACTCCAAAACCTGACACTTTTGATCTACACTGACACATTTTGGATTGTACACTCCAGTCTTACAATCTGATGTGCAGGTTTGGAGTTTTGAATATTTTTACATCCCTCTCGACACTTGCACACCAACTTGCCATTTTGGAGCGACGTGTCAAAACTCAGAGATTAAAGCGCCCGTGTAAACGGGCGTATTGGATTTTTGTTTTCAAGTTTTGGGGCGCTAGTCAGATGCAATTTTGCGTCAGTAAGGACCATATACATATTTCTTCTGGATTGTTCTTCTAATATACTTTAAGGCTTGAAGTACCTACAGCTTCATTTAACTTTGATTGACTCATTTGTTACATTTAACATGTCAATTACGTAAGTACATGTTTAACCCTTCCTTGACACTCAGGGTGGGAACCACCCATAAGCTGATTTTGACACTCTGTGCCTTCTATATGCAAAATAAATACCTTGTTTTCGAAAGACGACATACAAAAATTTGTTTTCCAAAATATTATATCTGAACAATAACTCTGTACATTTTTAGTTCGTAATATTAAAATTTGCAAAAGTTACAATTTTTTTAAGATTTTCTTCGTGTTTTCTCGACATATGGTAATCTAGAATTTCTTTACAAAAACTGTGATACAATTTTAATAAAAAAAACTATTAAAATACATTCTAGATACCTTGAAATTGCCCCACGATTTTTTTCATAATGATTGGATTCTTTTGATGAGAATGGCAGTCGTTCACAAATTATTCTGGGTGTGAGCCACCCAGGTGTGTCAAATTCGATCGAAAAGGGAGGTGTGTCAACGAAGGGTTAAATTGTCTCATCAGAATGATGGGAGCATATAGGTCAGCAAGAATAGTTCTTGCTTAGCTAGGAAGTGGAAAAGCTTCACTAGTTTTGGCCATTCACCGAAGTCACTGGTGCACTTATCTCGCATCATTAAGACATAAACTTTCCTCGCGGACACTCGGCAATACTCCGCCTACGAAGTACTATTCATAGCGAATATTTGGTTGGACGTCGCGATCGCGTTAGCGGTAACTGAATATACGATGGCACTAATATTGTGGTTGCGACACGAGCTCTATTACGTTAGCTCGTAACGTGGCGTATGCTCGAAGCGTGCACTCACGAACTCGGCCAACTTCCTCAGGGCCCAAGGTGAAGAGTAATAGACAGAAAGGTGGCGAACCGTGTACATACATGGAAGAGAGGAAGCTCGGAAGTAATGCCCCTCATAACTGAGTCCATAACCATGTTATGCTAGTCCCTAACTTTATCGATAGAGTTCAACACACCGCTTCTCCCTTCAATCTTTGTCGACTTGGATAAACGCATAATTAATGCAAACGGTGTGCATCTGATAGGAACTTACGACTCGTCTGAAACCTCAGAGTGTCTCAAGAAAATTTGACGAAAATTGCTACGAGAAAAACTCGGGCCTCATGGTTCAAACATTTTTCAGCATTTGGAAGAATGAAGCTATACGAGCCATCATTCTATCATTTCTTCCTCGATCCTTAAACGAAATTGCACCTACTTATTTATAAATAATCACTACGTTTCCAAACTACTGCATTAACCCTGATAAGCTCCACGTTCGCATGCATAGATATTCAGGATTTAATTAACAAGCTTTAATCATATTCTACAGTGTACATTAACTTTGTGGATTTCTCCAACGTCGAAGTTCGAAAAGCAAACACATATCCTCTTAACTTCGTATTATTTGGCGCATGTAAACCGTTATTACGCCTGTACCTTATCATGCCTAATAAGTAACACGAGCATGGATCTGAAGCCTGTAGAACTCAAAGCAGAATCGTTTCTACGAACTTCGTTCGAAGCATGCGGATTCTCTGCAGCGTCGCGTAATCGTTTAACCGTGCACCGTTAATCATGCAACAAGGTTTTAATTAAGTCGTCCCTAACTTCGCGAAATTAACGCATCAAGAGGAGCAACAGCGCGAAGGCAATCTCGTTTAGAGTCGCATAGTATACCTGAATAATTAAGCGACGTGCAACGTTCTGCATTATAGAAACCGAGGCGGGAATACCTGGAATCATGCATCAAATTTCTCGCGCGAGGATGCATGTCATTACTCCCTGAAAAATCTCATTTAATCTAAACGACGTTATCAGCGTGTAATATTACTGCGATCCCAGGCGGCCTTAGGAGGATCTTAGCTGCAACAGCCATTTTCAGAACCTAGCAGTGTCTTGAGGCTTGCAAGCTGTTAACAGCCACGTAATTGTTAAATAAGCCCAAAGACGTGCTGCCCGCAAATTGGGGCACCACTCACGAGTATTCAAACTTTCAAATCTATGAATGGGGGAGGGGTTAATTGGGCACCTCTCCTGTGGGTCTGAGCTTCAAAGGAGACAGGTAGAGATTAACTCTTACAACTAACTATGAAGGACTAGGGATACCCCCATCGACTTCGTGGTATGGTGCCGTTTAAATGACGTTGAGCTCTCGCAGTCATGGCTCTTATACGGTTTCAACGATGGTGAACTATACGGTTTTGGTTCCCAGGGGTGACCATTTCCATCCCGAGGACAAACCTCAATCCCTAGAGAGCCTACGTTATCAACAGAGCGTAGGTTCGATCAGGTAATGGAAGATACGGACGAGCGATTGGGGCACACGGTGGTTCGATCGAACATCATTTATTTACAACGCTGTGTTTGACGCTCCCGGTTAAACGATCTAGGCAAAATGGTTCTCGGGGCCAATCAAAGCGTAATAGAATGTTCTGGATAATTGGCGCGCGTACCGATCCTTCTACACAATGCCGCGTCGTTTGAGAAGCATTAGAGATTCGCGAGGCTTTACCCATTTAGGAACAACCGATAACAAGTTCGTCACGGCTTCACAGCCAACATTACCCTGAATGGCTGCATTTTGCTTCGTAACGCACGGGGATTTATCTTTGCTTCAGCTATGCGGAGCAATTTGCTCTACGAATCGTGAACTATGAATGCGAGTGATCTTAGTGCTCCTCTAGGGAGTTTGAGTCTGGAATGTTTAGCGTGTTGTTGCGTTAATTACCTTAAATTCAGTATCCTGTGTTTTCGATTATTTCTATCGGCCCTACTGTTTATGTACCGTAAAATGGGGGAACATTGGCAGCACAGAGTAACATTGGCATACGTCGGGGTTACATTGGCACCTATACGCATGAACATATAAATTCGTATTCGAGATCGAGATTTTATTATAGGTAACATTGTTACGTATTATAATAATAACTTATTTTACTGACTTCAGATTAGTAAAACTTAACCTGTTAATGCTATTTATATGATGTGCCAATGTTACGATTACATTTTAGTTAAGATGTAAAAAATAAAATAAAATGAACAAATTTAAGTGTCAATGTATGTTACTGACGTCAGATTAGTAAAACTTAACCTGTTAATGCTATTTATATGATGTGCCAATGTTACCCCGGTACAGGATAACATTGGCAGGTTTTTCACATGTATTAAAGAAGAAAGAGGACAAAAATTTTATGCATTTTGACACTTGTAGTATAATCACAAAAGATGCAATGTTATGATAGGATATTTAAAGCAAATGTAAACATGTTAATTTTTACATTATATAACAAAATGTTTCAAAAACCTGCCAATGTTCCCCCATTTTACGGTACCTACATACGGAGTAAGTGAATAATATCTGGCTTTTAATGTAACTTATTATTTCCTGATTTTAGCAAAAATGTTTTTTTATCAAATATGCTGTAGTAGGTGGAGCTCGTCGAACAGAGTATTTTACTTCTTTTATGTCTTATGTTTTCCGAGATATCAAGGTGATATTGCGTTCTTTACACGGCTCTGCGATTTTCTTTAGGCCAACGTCCACTGCTGCAACGCAACTGAAAAAGTGACACAAGAAATCGCCTCTTTTTGGTTCCACGATTTTGGAACTGAATAATCGCCCCTCTAACTGTCTTGCAAGCTCATAAGATGACTGTGCAGGGTCTTCGTGCAATAATACTTGTGGATCGTTTGTTTGCATTCCCTGAAGCCGACCGGAACGTTGCTTGCCACTAACGTCAAAATCTCCATTTTCGAATCTCTTAAATCAATGTTGACATACCCTTTCAGATAAAACGCCTTTACCTAAAACGTCTGAAAAATAATTCTAGCCACTTCTGCGGCTGATTTTTCTTGGGGGATTAGAAAAAGAATGCTATGTAAATGCAAATTACCTACATCATTTTTATTGACTATCAATGACCATTATGAAAATGATATAGTATAAAACAAAAACATTTTAGAGCCTTTAGAACATAACCAAAATTACTTATGCATTTACCTAATAGTTCACGATCCCACCTAACCACCACGAGAAAGTAAAAACTATAAAATTCTGTAATAATATAATTGCAAACGTTTAATTAGCAACCAGAATCCGTGAGACCTGCCCGTCTGTCATAAATATTATAACACACCTAGTCTGCCAATAATCATCGTACTAGAAACATGGTATATTTGAACGAACAGCTGCCAATACGTGTAGGGTAGTCGAAAATGGGGCTTGGATCACGCCTCTTTTTCAGAAATTTATTGGAAACGCCGTATGTTTTATTCAAAGCTCTCTCCCACCTCCCTCTACCCCCTCTCTTTCTCTCTCCTGTCTTTCTCTTAACAACCGTGAATAGGGAACAAGCTCGTGCGTCACGTGTCGCAGCACAATAATCGGGCGCTTTCAGAGATGATTAAATTTTCAACAGCCCGCCTGACAGAATTCTCTTCCTCAAGAGGGAAAAAGAGGGTGCTGGGAATAGAGAGGGACCGACTGCATTCATTATCACGGTCCCCACTGATTTTTCTCCGTGCTCGGTTGAACCGAAGTTCACGTTCAACGCCGCTAAAGAACACGTTAAACTCGTTTACATCGCCGTCGGACCTGCTATTGTACTTCAAATGAGTTTGGCCGTGAAAGAGTAATATGCTTATGAGAAAGAACGATCTCCGGGATTAAAATTACACGGCTGTAAAATGCAATCTCGGTTCATACTCTTCTGACACGTTTTCGTGCATAGAGTGTGTTCTTAACGCATTTATTCATTTTTAATTAAACGCTTATAGCGAAGGTAATGTGTTGGCATTGTTAGCGTCACTTGAACTTAAAATGACAGGTGTTAAGTAATTTCCACGATGCCTATGAGATGTGAGTTTTCCTTCACGTCCTTTCTGCCCCTGTATTTCCTTGCCTGGGGCACGATGGAATAGCTAGTGCACAGAAACCTGACGCAAACCGTTGAAAGTTTAATTTCCGTAAAAACGAATAAAAACTGGCTGAATGGATCAACGGATTCAAACTCGTTGTGGAGTTAGATGAAATGATTGTGACTGTGTATGAAACATTCTATTATCGAGACCAGATGCCGAAATATGACCACACTTCAATTTAAAAGACGGTTAGAATATAAAGTTGAATTGGGCTTGATTAATTGTAAGATAGTGATGACGTAAGAAAAAAATATAGATAAAAAACAAAATTGTTTCCAAATAAATGAGATACTGTGGTGATGGTGATTCTTTAAAAGACACTTTCAAACTTGTTTCCTTTTACTTTCATCAGAAAACTAATTGTTTCTTTTAAGTAAGTCTAACATGTGTAATTGTGGGTTTAAGATTTAAATAACTATAACCCTGGTCAGAAAAGGCTTTTATGGGTAGTTTCCCTTTTCGAGATAATGAATGCTTCAATAACAGAACTTTCTTCTTCGACTCGTATTAGTCGGAATTATTTCCTGCTGCAATCAGCACGACCGATAAAATTAAAAAATCGAAGAATAATTCTCGCCACACCATTAGGTCATGCGCGGTTAATGAAGTTTGAAATGAATGCACGCTTGATATCGATCACCAGTGGATTAAGAGTGAATAGAGCCCGCCAAACAAATAGCAAATCCGGATTCGAAAGCTCACGATAACCATTGAGAATATTAAATCCAGTTATGCTCATACTACGTACCTATACAAACAGACAAAAATTTCGAATCAGAACCATGGTTGTGTTTGCATCGACAGCAAAAGGAAAAATAGAATTTGACTAATTGGGACATTGCGTTCGTGTGCAAATTTGAATAGGTAACTTTACCATTACTTCTATGTTTGGAGAACATATCTTTCAAAAAGACTCATTTATTATTTAAGAGTTGAGTGCTTCAGATTAATTTGGGAAAAGTTGACGTGAAGATTCCTCAAAACATACATATAAGTAGGTATATGTCACGAAACTGACAGTAATGTCCTCCTACTTTACGACCCTCATAATAGTGCCTACATATTAATGCCCCATTTTTTATCGTCGTTTCGAAACTTTATGGTCGACGATCAAGGTTTATAGTCGTTCCTTTGCAAGTTTGTGCTACTTCTGTTTAATACGCGTTTATTACATCTGCTTATGTGTTTATAATTGTGTTAAATTTGGATGGGCATTAACAAGGGTAAGTTTAAGAAAAACAATGTTCAAATGGAAAACCTGTGATGACAATTGTGAGAAACTGAATTTACAAGCAATATACATTTATGAAAACCGTAAATTTTGTTACTGCCACTCTAGGTAATAATTTCTATAATTTAATTCGTCTACTACAATGAAACCTATTATTACTACTATTATCTGTTATTGATCTATTACCATTTTACAATTGTGTTTATTATTTGTCGATTGAAGCACACAGAGTTTCGACAGTGATTAATGCCAAAAGCTGGTACAAAATTTCCACGAGAGTTGTTTGCAATAATTATTTTTAATAATGGTATTTCTCACAGCTTTACCCTCCACTCGAAAATATTTTGGCGTGCAAATGTAACGGGGAAAAACGGATAATCACGGATTTCGAATGAAATGGAATTGTTTATCCAATTCGCCATTGTATTAGCTCTCTTCGTTTTATTCTGCGCTAACAGAATAATCCATTCAAACTACGCAGCTGCGTATTTGGTCGTAACGTGTTTGCCCAATATTCTGATCGATATCTCGTAATAATAGATCATAATATCGTCTAATGACAGTGATTGAAGAGGAACAAATGCAATGGAATATAATATTTGCTCGTGTGCGTGTAGTATACGTATCAAGTTTAATAATCCCATGACGGAAGCCAATTGATATTGGGCCATGCATCATGATTGAAATACTCGTTGAAATACTCCAGTCAGCATTATAAGGATAATCTCCATTTTCCCTGTTGTTTAACTATTTAAATGAACTGTAGGAAAAAGGTTATCCAAAACGAAACTTCGCGATTAATCGACGACTCAGTGAAGATTTAGTGACGAAGTACTTGAAACTTTTCATTCTTAACCCTTCGTGATCGTGCGGGGTTTATGACACCCCAAGAGCAATTTTCGAGTTCAAATGTGGCCTTTACGACTTCGAGAGGGAATTTATCACGAAAAAAATCGCTTTTTCTGTAACCATGGAAAAAGCGCTCTTCTTCAACTGATAATTTCATCATATTTAAATTTATATTAGAGCATGATCAATTGTCACTTAAAAGTTAAAAGATTCAAGAACACGAAAATAATAACTCAATTAAAACAAAGGAAAACTGAATTCAAAGGTGCGCTAAAAAGAATAAAATATTTTTTTTAAATCGGTGCCAAAATAAAAACAAAATTAAATCGGCTCGACACGTGACGTTCCAATAAATTTTTGCACGCTCTAATTCCCAGGCGTTAATGTGCTAATTAACTACAATTATTGATAACGGTTTAGAAATTGAAATTGAGGTTTAGAAGTTAAAATCGATGTATCACTCATTATAGATTTCACGAAATACTGTGGAGTATGATATTAACATCAGTGGACAACGTCGTTCTAAAGTGATCCGCTATTACCATTTTGCTGATACTCCAAAACGACAGGAAGAAAATTCCCTTGAAATGACAGCGGAGCGTATTAACGATCGATGCTCAGAAATCGATTTATCGTCGACTCTCTGTGATCGAAGGGGAGGCCACTTTGAAGCGGGTATAACCGAGCGATGCTATTTAAAATTCATGAATTCTGTCATATCTATAACCAATTAAGTCACACACGCCGGGGCCAGGGCTGCCAGTTCGGGGAACTTTAATGAAAGCCTTTCAAAATTCACCGAACGCTCCATTCTTTATCGAAGCAATTAGAATCGCCATGCAGCCTGCATAAACTATCAGCCCCTGGTCAACGAAATTACTAAACCGGCCGCAAACCATATCTGAATATTGGTCACGCGGTCAGAAGTTGTGCAGTGCTGATTCGTTCTAATTAAACGGAATAAAGTTGCGCCAGGAGAAAGAACAAAACCGTCTAATCCGTTTCGAAACACAAATGGCCCCAAATGATCATTGTTTGCTATATATCTACATGAGAACTAGTCTTCCTTCTCGAGAATTCTTTCTCGAGAATTTTTTCGAGAAATTTTATAATTTCTTATTTCTTATTTTTCGAGAAATACTGTCTTTCTCGAGAAACTTAAGTCTAGGAAATATAATAAGTCTTATTACTAACATTAGAACCTATATGAATTACAATAGAAAATCTCAGTAGAGAAGAGTCGACATTATTGACTGGTGAAGGTGCTCTTAAATTCGTATTTGACAATTTAGAAAAATTGTATGCCTACTGAATTAAGTAATGGTTTTCTTATGGCTATTAAAGAAGAAATACTGAAAAAAAGAGACAAACTAGTGTATTTTCTATAAAATTTTTGCATAGGTAATGCAGAATCTCTTCAAAAAGATTCAAAAACGCGTTTTTTATTTAATATCCAAGGCAGATATGTATAAAATGCCAAAACAAATTCTATTTAAATAGCTAGCCTTTTCGGTGAATATAACGGTAACCACGATTCTTTTGAATATACTGAAAAATTTACGGAACCTCAGAATGAAGAATTACCTACCATTAAAAAACAAATTAGAGTTAGCAAATTGCAGAAAGCCTCCAAGAATTTAATATCAATTAAGAAGAAGATAAATTCCGCACTTTAACGAAGGAATTTCATATTTCTCAGTCTACTGGAAGAAAGACACCCAATTTACCATAACTTTTGGATATGCAACATACGATCAAGCCAACATCCCCTCGAAACGAGAGAAATTTTTCTACAGCTACAAATTTTATCACAAAAAAGGAAAGAAATAGATTAAAACACTATTTTAAAACAAGAAAATAATGTCGCTATGCACAAATTTTGTATTAAATAAATAAATTTATCACTTATATTTAATATCTGTTTTTTCATTTATACAAGTTTTGTGCAAATTAGACAGGAATGAACAATTAGTTAAAGTTTTCTTGTGTTTTTAATAAATATTATCAACGTTACTCCAAAAATATCAATTTTGTAATATTTTGTTCACATAAGTATGATCTGATTTCTGATTTCTCGAGAAAGAAAAATAACGAGAAATCAGGAACACTAATGGGATCAGTGGAACGCCCACCAGGGAGGGTAAGACCTCCCTGGCATCCCCAAAGAAGGGTCTTGGTAAAATGAAAAGGAAACTGAATTTTATTCGCTAAATGAATTTTATTGAATTTACATTAAAAATATTGTTATCCGTTCAACTCGGCTCCCCCATTATTAATTCCTGAGTACGCCACTGTATAGGAATATCGCGAAACAATTCACCGTCGCGTGCAAAATAAAGTGGCCTCTTTGTCTTTTTTAGCAACAAAATGACGATTGAGGATATGGCGAATTGGTAGGACTTCTTGTTTGTTTTCTAATACTAACGCGCGTGCAAGACATTTAACACGTGGTCACGGATATAATTATTATATTAAAGATTATACATAGTAAGAATTTGAATGTCCGCATTAAATATAGGCTAAGTTTCATTTGTTCGATTTTTGGGTTTGGCTAAAAAGTGAAAAGTCGCATAGAATTTTAATTTTTCTGTTGCACACGTTTGTATAAGAAGAATACAGGGCGGGGCACACAAAATTGTCATCTTCATTTACGTCTATATTATTATCAGTAGAGAAGAATGGGTTAGACTAAAGGCGAGTAAAGATTTTACGGTGGACATAAAAAGGACCAAGCAAAATCTTTCTGGATGGAGGCATCCCAGAGATTTCAAGGTGACCTTCGTTTTACTAAATGGAAACATGCTTTTTATAGCAAGATTGAAGTAGATAATTTTCTGAATAAACTGCCATAAATTTTTTTAGGGACCCTAAAAGAAACGTGTTCGACGTGATTCGCAATAGGAAAGTCACCTAGAATGGTGAAACTTTTCTGTCTCTAATCTAAGGAATCCTAACATGAGACACGCTTGTTTTTTTTCAATCATCTGAATGACAACTCTATGCAACAGCCATAGTTATGCAGTAGATACAGACGAGAGGATCAGAACTAATGAATAATATTAAATTGTTCAAGAAACACTCCTTTTTTGGATGCAACTGCTCATTCGTTTTCCAAATATTTTCGTTTAAATGTAAATTTAAAATATTTCGTTCACATCCATTAAACATTATATGTGCTGCCAATCATTTTATAATGCAAAATGTTTTAAAGTGATTGTAATGAGTAATATTCCGTTGGTGTAGTGTTATTTAAATCTCTACTTGATCATTTACACCGAACGAGATCCGACATAATTATATTGAACAGAAACATGTTCCGTTTTGCCTAAATTTGATAGGTGTCATTAAAATACAGTCTGAATAAGTACCAGACTAATTAATGCATGTACAAATAGTTATTGACGTTATCAGGTCCCCGATAATTAGTGAGCAATTAATGAAAATCAATATCGAAGCCACAGTTTATTTATATATGTGCACCTGTGACCACGTGAATGTCTGCCAGTTTGTCTACATATAATTGGTGCTAAACAGAATACTGCTGAATAATTGTCCAATTAATAATTAAATTAGTCCAGTCTTCTTGAGAAATTACAGCTAATAACAGCTTAAATTCGTAAAGCTTTCTTCTCTTACTCTCCGAAACAAATAAAAAAATCGTTCACTGAGTCTTTATTTGTTGTTCCAATACAAATGGATCTACACAATCGCCGAAGGTAGCAAGTTTACTCTTAAAGTTCGATTTAAATAAAATTATTAATAATGTATTTACAGTGGAAGTTATTTAAAGTATCCTCCACGAACTTCGATGCGCTTCCATTATCTCTTCCCTGATTGTACTTTAAGTTCCGCGGGGCAAAAGCCACTTTCAGTTTTACATAACGGCCATGTTCACAATCAACCACTGGCGTCGAAAGTTTAACAGGAAATTCTGATTTACAATACGAAATCAGAGTAGATATCTCGGAAGTGCAATTTCAGAGTGAAATGTTGCGCCCTCCTCAAAACTTTTTTACTACACAAGTGAGTGGTTTGATTTAACAAGCAGCTCCAACACGTTCTGTTCTCAATTATTTTAAATTATTTCAGTATAAAGTCTTCGCAACAGAGTTCTCACCAGTTTCAACCCCCATTACATTTTCCTGACCCCTGAACATATTTAATGAACTTCACCAAAACCACCCAATTACAGATATACATTATTGTAGGGTAGGTTTACATAACTATATAACTATTAAATGGGTTTCAGTTATTCAGACAATCCCAGCTTGCCTTGGAAGTTGTTCCGTTGTTCTCTAATAAAATATATCCGCTACAATGCACCACGCGTCGTTTCACTTCCTGTATAAATATCCAAAAAAAAAACGGAACTTGGCCGCCCGTATTTATTCACCTAAAGCCAATAAGCTCTGTTTTCAAATATGGAACTATTCACTAAAAACTTTCACAGAATTCCAATTTATCGCTTGGAAAATGTAGCGCATGGGAATTTAAAAAAAAGCATATGAATTTTTAACAAAAATTCCAGTAGCGGTCTTCGTGACGGGAAATAGCCGTTAAAGATTTTCACGAATCAAATGAAACTAAATCTCCGTAGCGGGCGGAATATCAATCTCGTTCCCCGATAATAACACGATTTCCCATGAAATTATATTCGACTCGGGCGCGCGGCGAAATCAATGTCTGTGCCATTAGATCGTACATTCTGGGCTTACCTGATGCCTCCGCGAGTGGTGTCGTAATTCAGCGTTCGAGATCCATGCCGCCACGTAACATATCCGGTAGGCTGGGGTATATTGCTGACCACACACTTCAATTCTATCGTGCTGCCCGCTTTGTAGAATTTGTCCCCAGCCGTGGTGCCGTGCTCGTCGACGATCTCCACCTTCGGCACTGAAACAGACATCGATTCGTTTCTATGAGTATACTTCGTGTTTCTTTTTTTGCGACAGAAACGTGGCTTTCGCGATCGCCACGATGTCCTTAAGATAGTAAACAATCAAGTCGAAGTGTCTTTCAGAGACGCTTTTATCAGTTTTATGTGAACTCACTGGCTAGTTGAGAATATTGTTATGTATATGGTTTACAAGGAAACATTGTTAAAGGGTTAGGCCACCTTGAAGACTCGAAAATCATATGTAAGTTTCAAATTTTTTTGGGCGAAATTAGAAGATAAATGGAAAACTTTTTTAAGGGCTTTATTCTACCTTCCTTAAGGCATATAAAAGAAAATTTCAACTATTTTTTTCAAACACAATGGCGGTGCTAGTGCTCCTCCATTCTTGCAGTTTTTGAAAAGACACTCTTCACGGATAGCAGTAGAAGTGGCGTACCCTTTGACGTAGGATAAAAAACCGAAAATTGTCATTACTTTCATGACATTCACTACAGAAGCACATAGCGATTTATCAAAATATTGATTCCTGTGAAAATGGTGGCCATTTGAGAAGAATATCAGTTTCAGTCAAAAAATTTTCCTAAATCGTGTCTAAAATTGCCTGTAGCAAAAAATGTTTTTAATGAATTATAAAATCCGCATGTACTTCTGTAAATAACCTATTATAGAAGATACTAGTATAATTCCAAGGGATTCGAATAAAAATTGTTCGAGGTATGTTGCAAGCCAATTTGAAAAAAATAATTCTGAGCAACTTCGTGGTACAATATATAACTCGGCCATTTTTTAATATTTCTGTACAATATTTATACAACATATTCGATATATTCTTCTAAACATAAGAAGTATAGAAATAATTTTCAGCCTCATTGTATCATAAAACAAAATTCGTCTAAGTTGGTGCTGTTTTGAGCGTCTCACTGTGGCGTAACCTCTTAACTCAAGAATTCAGAGTTTAATGAGCTGTATTGCACCCTTCCCCGCTATACTAAATATTCTCCTTAAAACGGATGTTTCCTATATCATCCAAATCCTGCATCGTCCAAACACTGTATCTTCTTAACCCCTTGCGTCGTCTAACCACTGTATCATCCTACTCCTGTATTATCCTAGTATTCTGTGCCACCTACCATAATTTCCCAAACTATACCCTGGCGTTTACAAGGGATTGAAACTCTTACAGAAATAACTGTTTCAAACTGTAGTGCAACGTGTTCCTAAACTGCTTGGGTAAAGTTTTCCAGCATACTCGGCTAATCATATTAAACAAAGACTGTTTATACAAATCGTGGGTGATAAGAGGACGGTGCGAGTTATGCATCCCTGCTTCAGATGTTCACTTCAAACACTTTTTAATTCTTAAGAGACTGAAACTCGACAAGGAAGCACAAATAGATCTATGCTTGTACGTATTTTTTACTAATGTGATTGATAAATTATATTTTGCGATCAGAGTATTAGTGAAACAGTTTTTTTCGCAATCTACAATTAATGGTCACTTGCAAATGGCACCCATCCAGTGGGGTACCCAGAGGGGGTGGGGGCTGGTACCCCCAAAGAAAAAGGAAAAGAGATTACTCTAACCACGATTAAAGAAATTCAAGAGTTTTGTAAAAAGAAAAGAAAACTAGATTTTATTCTTTAAATAAATTTTTGTATTCAGCTAATGTGATATTAAATGATAGTAAATATTTTTATCCCTTCAACTCGGCTCCCCCAAGATTAAATCCTGAGTGCGTTACTGCACCCATCCATTACCTACACCTGGTTTTCATCAAGATTTCACTATTAGCCGTTAATCTAGTGTCAATATTTCACTCATAGATTGCTAATTCGAACACTCCATACATACAATTTGTCTCCTGATCAATCTCAGAATTGCTAAAATTCTTCCTCACCGTAAAATGCGAGGGTTAGCACCCGCTACCCAGGATTTTACTTCCGAAGACCGTCACTCATTATCATCCCTCTTTTTTACAATTCACGAATAGAACCGTCTGACATCAACACAGTCAATAAGCTATAGGGGAAAGTGGGGTAAAACGGAACGGGTGGGTAAAACGGAACACCAATGTTTCTGTTAGATAAGAGCTGCGAATGAGTTAGTATCGCGTGACATGGAATCAAAGGGTCCTCATAGCATTTTGTGATAGACCATAGACCTCTGCACAAGTTATTTTTTCATTAAGAGAGTTTGAAAAATTTTCGGTATCGACGTTTCAATATTGCGTTGGACTTTCGACCACTTTTCGGTTCTTGGATTTCGAAAATTAATAACGGCAAGTACATCGTTGGATTCTATAGTCCTTACGCTACATTTTGATATATATAAAAAGTTCTTTACCTCACGCTGAAGTGTAAATATTAAATGTTTACTAAATGACTGCACATGGGGCAAAATGGAACACTTTTCGCGGGGTAAAACGGAACGCCTATTATACATGGGGAAGCATGGAAACGTCCCTTAGTATGTGTTTATTATCTCTTTTAATTATTAGATTGTAGATTAAACTTTTAATTACTATCCTTGTTTCCAAGAAAATGGATTTTGTGTAGAAAATTATGATGTATGAGATACATCTTTCATTCGATCAAACTGTTAGTTTAAATTGTAATAAATAACATAATCATTCAACGCAGATGTGTTCTCCATGCAAATATTGATATTCATGTAAAAATCCACGTGTAGGGGAAAGCGGGGTAATTCCAACCAGCGGGTGATTCCGGCCCGCTTATTGTTCATACAATAATAAACAAACTGTATTAATCTATTCATCTTTTACGATATTATATTTATATTTGATTATTTTCCGTAATTTTCATGTTATCTAATAAAATATTTTCTCTTATATGTATAATATATATTTTTGTTATATTTTATTTACAATAGTTATACCTAAAACATATACTTATAGATTTTAACATAAATTAATACATTTTAAATCATAGAAATAAAGATTTTGTACGTTTACACGGTCTTCGAGTGGGTGTTCCGTTTTACCCCACCATTTGAGCGAGGCGAAGATTTCAATAACTCCGGCAAATTTCATTTTCCGTCGTTCCCAAAGATTTTTCTTAACAATGACCTTGATTTTCTTATAGTCTAAGGTCCACTGAAGACTCCTGTCGAGGTCTCGTGTCTTTTTCTCGTCCCGATTTTAAGTTATCACCCTCCAAAGTTAAGCGTTCCGTTTTACCCCACTTTCCCCTAAGTTTTTTTATACTGACTCTGTATACCCCTCCATCGAACAAGTGTTCATAAAAGACGGTACATACGAACCACTCAGATTATTCGAGTTCAATCTTTCAAGAGGCAAGCACCCACTAACCTTTTTTTTTTATATAATGTTAATAATCTGACTCAATATTAATTCTCCTTCCATCAACGAACTGTATTCTCGTTATCAAAAGTAACGAAGGTTACACCCTTTACACCCTTCAATTCAAACACCCGATGCTGTTGCTCGTTAGAAAATACTCCAACCTGTAAGTTTAAATATTCCATGATAACTGAACTCTTCCGAAACAAACTTTTACCCCAACTTTGGCAAGCGTCGACGTCATAGTCCAGCCCGTGTAAGAGGAACAAGTAGTTTCACGTTGTGGCTCCAACTTCGCAGAAGAATCAGTTGTCTCTCCAGTTATCGGTTCGTTTTGGATTCAAGCACGAGCAAGAAACGTGCTGCGAACCACTAACTGCCAGAGAAATTGGTGGAATTTCTCAGCGTCGAAGCGATCGTTGGAAAGAGGCCACGAAAAAATCCCTCGGCCCTTGCACGTCACGAGCAACCATGGTGGAACAATAAGTTTCTCAGCGCGTTCGCGAAGATGGATGCAAACGACGGAAAGAGCGATTCCATTCCCGTGAACGCTTAAGCACCATTTCGAGACGAAACAGGCTATCAGGACGCGTCGACGAACTAAACTTCGAAATCGGAAGCGTTCAAGCATCTGTTGTGGTTCCGTGAACGGGCATCTTACTTAATTACCTCCACGTAGCAGTGGGAAAATACAGCAGCTCGTGTTCGTCGCCATTTTTAAGCTTCGACGTTTAAAGAACGCGCTTTCAGCGAACTACTCTGGCCTTCTTGGCATTCTTTTCTTTCAGGCATGTGCAATAGAATCATCTGTTTGCCAGGTAATGCTTACGGTACTGCGATTCGAAGTGGTGATGGGATTTAATAAGATTTAAGGAGTGATTCTACTTTGATTGGTCGAAAAATTAAGCTGTTTCTTCAATTTTTTTCTGAGTAAATACAACATATAATGTAATAAATTTTTTTGGCATTTATTAAGATACTCTTATTTTATACAAAAAAAATTAAAAATAATTTTTGCAAATTTTTTGAATTGTTTTTTTACAGGGTCACATGAAAAAGAGGTATGTTCACGGCGTAGATGATTTTCTGACTCAGGCTTCTCCGAAACAAAAAATTCCAAAAGATTCTTAATCTGCATGAGTGTCGCTATAGCCCCTAGCTCAATTAACATTTTTTGTCGGGACATAACCGAGATTTTTCTCATGGAAAACCCGAGAATACATCCTTTTGGGTGTTTTGTCAAACTTTTTGTTTCATACCACTCTGAAAACTGAAGTACTTTAACAATAAAAAATTGCAGAATGGCAGCATATGGAAGAAAATGTTCGCTAAAAATTTAGCTCTTTTCGTTCTCTAAAATTAATTTTTCACGAGATGGAAACTCGTTTGCAATTCCAACCGTAGCGACAACCATAATGAAGAGAATAAACCTTAGTTTTTCTATTTGAGATGACTATAAAAGTACTCTCACCATCGCCCGACGGAAAAGGTTTTTTTGCGATAAAAATGCTAAAAAAAAATTCTTCAAACATAGGTACCACAATATGATAATATAAACTTATAGTTTTTGTTAAATAAATTCCCGAGGATGGTGTTGAAAATCGGGCAGTTACATTAGAGTAACGACTTAACACATCTTGAGTTACAGTCTGAGACACAGGCGATCTCAAAATGTTTTGCATGGGTTTTATCTGTAAGCCTTCTAATTACTTACAACTCTTGTGGAGTCTTAAAACTACAGCAGGACTTGATTGACTTGAAATTTCTATGATTGTTATGTTTAGTGCTTTATTTCTGTGTGAACACTGGGTTAATTTAAAAATAAACAAAAATACAAAATAATCAAAGATATCCATGAGTACTTAGGTTTCAAATTGACAAGTTTGAATATTTTCAGAACATTCAAGACTCTCAAATCTATTTCAGTCTTAAAGGGGTCTCAAACTGTGTCCAATCTCCATATTCTTAACTTGTCCCAAACATTTGCATAACCAGATCTTATAATCCCATTAATAATTCAAAGTCACAAAGCTAGCTAACTGTTTCGACGGAAGAATGACAACGTGTATCAAGTAGTCACACATAATGACATAATAATGTAGAATCCATTGTCTATATAAAGTTGATATTATCTTCGAGCAAATATAACCACAACTGACACAAGTTCCTTGCCCAACCCCCAAGATAATCGAATTGTGGAGCCAAAGAGAAGTCTAATCTGTTCCAGAGATTCAAATTCCACAAACTACGCATATCTGGAATGGACAGTTCCTGAAAGTTCATGATGCAGTGAGATTATTGAAGCCTCCTGGCAGCATTAATTTGAAGTTTGCCACATTTCGTTGTTAACGTTGTTGAAGACCAGTACTGGAAACAGTTGTTGCAGAGGTTGAAACGGTTCCGAAAATAAATGTTTCAAAATGTTATATATATTTGTTATAATTTTATATATCATTCTAAATAACTGCTATAAGAAACCGAAATTTGAGTTCCGGTTCTACAGAACCGATATTATATCGGTTCCATAACAGTTATATATCGGTTTCGAGAGTTTACTATATATCTGATATACCGTTATGGAACCGATATCATGTCGGTTTTGTAAAACCGAAACCGATACCTATATGCCAGAACCTTTTTCAGTTGTAATTGTTTCAAGATTATTTCGAGAACCGAAGCTGATATCATAACAGTTTTCCACCCCTAATTTGTTACACCCCGATAATTAATTCCGGTATCAAGTAATACAAATAAATATGCAACATTCAAATAACAAAAGTATAGAATATCAGAGACGCGTGCCGTAGCTAAAGCAGGGAGCTTTTTGCAGAATTAGGGACACGTTGAAACAGCGTCGCAGTTGCAATATTGTTATTATACGTATGTATGTATAACAGAAATGGGCACAATTTTAAATAAATTAACTTTATTTCGACGAATAAAAGTAACCCGGATTTTCGAACCTCGAATAACGATAAAGTCCAAGTAACTTTAATATGATGCGATATTTAAATAATTTTTTATTTAGTTAATGCCCAACTCTGATGTATAACAAGGGATGTTCATACGAAAATTCAAACACATTTGAAAATTTGCAGAAATGTAATTGAAGTGATGCTAATAATGTAATCATATTTTTCGGTAATGAAACTGTACCAGAGAAAGCAATCCCTCAAAAATAGTGAGTTTTAATATTATCGTGAATATTCAAGTTAATGCTTTATGGTTTTAAAATTATAATAAATAATAAATTTAGAATATTTAGAAAATTTAGAATATATCAAATTAATCAAATTAAATTTTCTTAATTTACATTTTCCAATATAGAGTCATTTGATATTTAATTTCTTTAAAAATATTTAAATTAATTTAATTATTGAAGAACGAAATGGGTTAACGCAATTATGAGCTACAAAAAGTTGAAAGTAATGGAAATCACAGTTTTCAGTAGTTTTCGGCCTATAACTGTAATAAACCTGAAGATTCTTACATATTTCAATGCCTGTCGCTTGTTTCTACATCAACCAATTTCCATGAAACTTTCAGCATGTGTGCAACTTATTTAAATCTGCAAACAGGATTTTTAAATTTTCATCACAGGTTCTAATAAAAATGTTAAAGAAACTATCTTCACTATTTTCTTTTGCTACTCCGACCAATTGCAATTTTTTCAAAACAACGAAATACGTCACCTAACAAACTAATTAGTCTTGAATTTGCATAAAAAAAATGAAAAAATTTCTTAATCAACTTTATATCATAATCATACACACGTGCTCTGCTCCAAATTTCCTGTACAAGTAAAAATTTAAAAAATTCAAATCCAGAAGTTATTTCACAGGTCCTCCTTTCCCCACACAGCGGTGTTCATAAATATTGTTTAGTATGTCATAAAAAATAGGTAAAATGCACCGCGAATGGAACCATATGTGGCCTCAGTTTGTAGAAAACAATGAAACCAGCCATCCTGGCATCTTTTAATGAATTTTTCCAAGACACGTCCATGGTCCATGCATACATTAATTCTCATGGAGAACATTTCGAGCACATACTATGTACTTCCACTTTTAATTATACCTCGAAAAAATGTAACGTTCGTTTACATGAACATATACAACAAACATACAAGGTACTTGATATTACCGCCTCGAATTGCCCGTAAACTACCAGTTGTATGAAGAAATGTTTAAAACAATAGTTAGAGAAAACGCACCAATAAATGAACACTTAAGGCTAATGAATGAACATTATTATAAAATTATGTTTACAGCGTGATTGATCCCACATGCTGCAAAAATTGTTTGGATATGAAGCAAGAAATTAAAAGAAGTCTCTAATTAATTAGTTGCTTATTTTAATAACTTATTTTACTCATTTTAATAAAAAATGCCCATTCACTGATACTATATGTTTTCAAGGAGGGCTGTTTTATCGGTGTTAAGCAAAAAACGGTGCATCTTACCACAATCGTAATATGAGCATATACTTGCCAATGGCTTTTATTAACGTTGTCTGAAGTTTGTCAAACTTTCCCCAAAAATGTGTAAAGATATCCTAAGATATACTACAAATGTGATTAGTTCAAATATATTTGAAATATTTAAAAATCACGCAAAAAGTATTATTTTTATATTTATTACTTTTGCTTTATAGAGAGATACCGAAATAAATTCAAATACTTCTCTGTCTTCCTTACGTAAGATGTTGTGTATCCCTCCATTCTTTCGCAATCTAATAGCACGGAAGACGGACTTGAGCGCGCAGTTCCATACGAACAAACGGTTCGATTACTCCTCGAACGAGCTCGACTTAATCTCGCGGAAGACAAAGGCAGAGAAGATAGTGATTTCGTACATATTTAAAAGGTAAGGGAACGTGGCCGTCTTAGCCAATGGCGCGAGATCAACTCTTCACCAGAACGTGGCTCGTTTAACTGTCGATGCACGCAAGTATAATGGAACAGTCCATTTGAGTACAAAGTTATATCATGCCTCGACGGAGTCAGTTGGAAGCAACAGTCTGGAATTAATTCCGCCGATAGTGGTGAACTGAGAATGGAGGGAGTTTTGAGAAGTAGAGGGAACGACCTCGTAGGATTTAGATTGAAAGCAGTCTTAATAAAATGCAGATATCTCTAATTATTTGGATAACTATACTTTTTAAACATTGTTCTTTAACCTAGTTTAACTGAAGTTTGTTTATGATTACATATAAAGATACATTTTTGTAGGTTTCTCATTAAAATTAGAAAATACATGAGCAAATTACTTTAATCAATTTTTTGGAAGGCATGTGGAGATTTTGCCAAACTCACTTTGTATGATAGAACAGAGTTGAGCATTAACTAAGTGAAAAATTATTTAACTGACGGATCCAATCAAAGTTACGTTAACTTTAGATTATTTGACGAATAAATGTGAAGTTCAAGTTGAAGTTGAAAAATTTATTCGACGTTGAAGTTGAAGCGCTCGACAAATAAAAAAATTAACTTTATTCAACCCGTGACGAATAATTTTTTTAACTTTTATTCGTTATTCGAAATTTGTATCGAAATAAAATTTTTGCCCGCTGAAGGAGGCACTAGAAGAGTGCATGGAGTCAATCTCGAATACAGGACGAGATTCTTTAAGAAAGAGTGGTCTAGAGAGAGAATAGTTGAAAACGTAAAAACTAAGAGTATTATTTAGTGTTTTATTGTTAAGATTTTCTAATAAATATGTGTAATTGTAGATACCTAAATTATGTCGTTTAGTATAAAATCTTGCTGGTTGACCTAAAATCCCTACATTACAGAAAGCAAAATTTTGAAACTATATTAACTTGAAAATTGTAAGCACTCATTCAACGAAATGAATTCTTTGCAGACGCAAATATAAATAAACGCAATAATAACGTATCAGAAGTATCACTTTCACATTGTGTAAATTTAGGCGAGAAGAAACACAAATGAGCCTTCCGTTAAAGTTCAATTACAATACCAATAAATATTTGCCTACTGCTCTGTGGTCGTGTTTAAAGAGCTAAATGGAATTTACATTTAATTACCTCATTGTCGGACTTTTATGCAGAGGCGACTCAACACGGAAAATGGAGCTCGTTTACATTTCTACGAATATATTGGAAATGGAAAACAAGAGGTAGCCAATATTAGTTTCTCGTTTTTCTGTAATAATGCCATGACATAAAAGGACTTGTGGACGGTACATCAAAGAGGATCGATATGAACGTAACGTTGTGTTGAAATTTCATTTTGTAAAAGCCATTCCTGCGTAAATTTATAACTGCACATTTCCGCATTCTCCCCTGCCTCGTATCTATTTAGTTAGAAAGAACAAGGCCAGATATGCATCCTTACGACGCGAATAAATGAAACCACCAGGAAGGCAGGCATTTGAAAAGAAAAAAGTAAAGGGAAAAGGGATTCTAACTCGCATGTTTGAAGCAAGAGGAAGAAGAGAAACGCATAGAAAGCGATTTCCTTTATTTTCGGTTAGTCACATTGAATCCAGCGGTTGGTCCCAACGAAATTGAAAATATAGGACGGGGA
The DNA here is from genome assembly GCA_963855975.1 of Andrena chrysosceles. Classification (NCBI taxonomy): domain Eukaryota; kingdom Metazoa; phylum Arthropoda; class Insecta; order Hymenoptera; family Andrenidae; genus Andrena; species Andrena chrysosceles. Next base: position 6,950,234 of record OY979769.1, on the reverse strand, counting down.
ATAATACGAAATAAGCAGTTCTCCACTCGACGTAAGAAAGGTAAACGGGAATGAGACCCATACAGAAGGAAATTAGTTGGAAAGATGTGCGCTGGTTTAAGATATGATCGTACATGACGCAAAAGAATAAGAGCTTATTTAAAATTCTCATAGTATCTTAATATTGCTCAAAGCAGCGGGAATAATACCGTTCATGAGCTACATAAAAAGATACTACTTTTACTAACTTTATACTACTATACAATATTAGTTTCGAAAGTGTTTTCTTTGAAAATTTGTGTACAGAGTCCCAAAGATTTGGGCATGACTGAAGAATTATAATTCTTTGAGGAATAAAGTTGAAGTTGTAGTTTAAAAATTTATTCGACGCTGAAATTGAAACGCTCGACAAATAAAAAAATTAACTTTATTCGAACAGTGACGAATAATTTTTTTAACTTTTATTTGTTATTCGAAATTTTTATTTAAATCAAATTTAGATCCGCTGAAGGAGAGGGGGTGTGAAGCTCCTGAATAAACTTTGTCGAACGTTTTTTTCTTTTGCTTTTGAAAACTCTATTCTCTCTGAGAATTGCACGAGATATAAGAAAAATGTGATGCGCTGCAAGTTTAAACACTCACAGGTACTGTGTGCCAACAAACCCTTGGAGGTTCAGTAGGTCATAAAAGTATGAAAATCTCACTAAAGATGAGCACGCACACTGGGCAGCAACGAGAATCTAAATCAAGAGTTATGAGGAGTTGCTTGGAAGTGGATGTTCAGCTGCGTAAAACCTCTTGAAATGGTTGCATACACACTGGCAACATTTAATGATGGTAGGATATCCTACCTCTAGATCTTGAAGAAACTGGGTTGTCTTGTGGAGAAATTAAGTGAGATGTACTGCGAAAAGGAGGGTTTACACCGTATAAGAGAGTCTGCGAAAATCGCAAAATTGTAGTGAATAGAAGCTCGTGTAGGGGGTAAGTAGAAGAAAAAGGAGCTGGAGGAGTATAAAACAGAGAGCAGAGAAGAGTACATGACTACATTGCTACCACAATACACAACATGCATAACTTTGCTAATACAACTGCTATTATATTAAGAGAAGAAAGTTCGGGTAATTAACTTTATATTTACTTATATTAATAATTTTATACCGAAAATACTAAGAGACTTTAGTATTAAAGAAAAGTTTAAACAAAAATAAGCAAATTACATGAAATTATACTCACAAAATCCATTCGTGTTTTTTAATGATTTATTTTCAAACTACACAGGGGTGTTTTTAAGAAACAATTCAGACCTAGCAGGGTAGTTACTATTCACTAAGCTAAGCAGAAAATGTTTATTAAATATAGGTCGAAAAATCAGCTCTATTAGAGTTGGAAGCGATTATCGATGTTAATAACGCGAGTGACGTATTTCCTCCTATTCCTGAAAAGAAAATAATTTTTCAACAAGTCAACAATTGTGTGCCTTTCATGGTTCAATCGATAATATAATTACTTTTATGTCATAACTTTTTAATATTATGAGTAAGTATCCAGTAAGTAGAAAAGGCCTGGTATGATCAGACCAATAGTGTTTGAAAGAGGTCGCAATTCTGCATACGTATATGTGAAATAGGTATGTATGGAAATGGAAAGATAACACCCAGTATATGTATTGTAAACACCAAAGTAATTACGTGCCAGAGTAATCCTTCGATTTTACTCCACATTCGATGAAGAAGAAGAAACAGGCAAATCACTCGATTACCAACATCGAAAATCGATTTCTACTCGGACAAGAATAATTTGTCGACTTATTTTTGAAATATTTTTTACCCAGCTCAGTATGTACTATCTACATTGTAAATTCTGTACTTTTCGTTATACATTACATTGGGTTAGGTTAAAGCCTACAATCATCTTCTCCCAACCAAAATAGTTAGAATACCTATATAATTAGATTCCTTAAAACTCTACGATCAAATTTTTCACGACATATTCACCGAAATATATTTAATGTTCGAGCATAATCGGAGACTGTTTCTCACCCGGTTTCCACCAGTATCTTGTCAGATCAACAACGAGGGAATCATGGAAAGAGGAATGAGGACAAGTACGAGAGGGAATGAGAGGATGAGGGTGCAGGGGATAATGTCGTGGAACAGCGCAGAAGAAACAGTTCGATGACTGGTGCGCGGAAAAAAGAGGAAACGGGCAACAACGGAAGAGCCAACTACCACACGAAAGAACAGGCCAGGCGGGAGAGGAACAGCAGACTAAGAAGAACAAAGGCGGACAGAGACAGCACAGGGTGGCAAACAATCGCGAAAGGGCTTTCCCTGGTGGCGCCCGTTAATCAAAGCCTCGGCCAACTCACCCCTTGTCTTCGCCCAGTGTCGGCCAAACAATGCTTCACAGCAGTAAACTTTTAAAACGTCGATCCCGAAAAAGCTCCATTTGCACCCAAATGAAGGCTACCTATCCCTTGATTCTGTTTCTTTCTGTCGTTCTTTCTGAACGACTTCGCGGCAAACATGGTCATGTTACGGCGAGTTCACTATCAGCCCGTTACGTCACCCTGTTCTGTTTGTCGTTATCGTGCCACGTTGCAACGTGACAGTGTTTGATTGACAGCGCGAGGTAGCACAGAGACAGAGAGAAGAGGCCGTAGGGAAAAGTTGCTGAGACTTTTATAAAGACAGTTGCTATTTCTTTTTCTTTCCCTCTGTGTCGCCACGTGGAATTTTGAAAACATCTTCGAAATTTCTGCTCTTGCGCATAATGATATTAGGGTGGTTGCACCATTTGTGGCCACTTTAAGGCATTGCATCAGTTTTTGCCACTTCTTAAAAAATATAATATTCTTCCGTGTAAGCATTGAATGTAACTTTATATTTCTAGTGGTATACTAAACAAAATAGTTATGATGTGAAATTTCCCACATAATAATGATCTGCAAGCAATTTAATATTAAGATAATTATGCACGTGGCCAAAAACAGTGCAGTGGCCACAAACGGTACATCTACCCTAACTTCTACATTTTTACAAATTGCTGGGGAACAGTATTAGAGTGGCAGGTAAAATTGAGTGGTTAGACTTTTTAAATCTAGGGGAATAATTTGTTCACCACAACCTTAATTTAAAGTTACCAAATTAAAATACATATGAGTGAAGGCATTTAGACTAGTTTGCGGCTTCAGCTTTAATATTTGCTCTTTGAGAATCGAATCTAGAAGTTGGAACTTATTTTATGTGAAATACTTGTATTTCCTTTCATACCTACAACTTGCCACTTTAATTAATAGTTTGATAGTAATATTATAATAATATAGTTCCTAGGGAACCATCCTCACAAACTGTTACATGTACATCTGAGGATTCTACTTAAATAGAACCCTAAGTTTCTTTCTATTCTTTTTACTTTAGTCGTACACCCATTGAAGAAAGAAGCAAGCTGCTTGAAAAAAAATTCATCAAACTTATAATGTACTCGCCTCTGAAATTACTCAGGCTTACAAATATTGCCTTACAAATAGTGCCACTCTTGCTTGGGAAGACTACGTCATCTAGACCCAAAAACAATGTGTCATCTTGAATTCTTGAAGCCTGCGATAGCCTCCTACCCAACCCTGCTACAATTTTTCCAGCTAGCCTTTAAAACCCTAAGTCATTTTTCACCAATTCTCCGAATCTATCGAGAAGTCTGTCTTGTTTCCTTATTCGCTGTAACGTTCCGTTCGTTGTATTAATAAGCCTCTTATTTAAAACGAACTAGTGGTTCGAAAACTTCAACCTTCCTTCTCTCCATTATAAAATAAAATCTCGACGACGAAGAAGTTTGAAAATCATTCACGCGCATCAATAATTGCAGGTTCTCAACAACCACGTCCCTCCTCGGCTAACGAGCCTCCTTCATCGAACTTTTACTAACAACACCCTCACTTGGATTATACGTTTGCTTGAAATGTAGTATGTCCTGGTGGCTATTTCAGGTCTTACAGGCTCCAGGACCGTTTTCTCCAACGCTTCCCGCCCACGGAAGGGAACTGTTCCGGCGACCCCTCATCTGCCAAGTTTCGTGGCTTTCTTTTGTTGGACAAGAACTTCCTTCGACTTCCCAGCCGAATCCGTCGGGCGGAGAGGCTCGTGTAACTGCTTCGTAGTTCGACATAGACGGTGTTTCCCAACAAAGTGTTTCTTTCGGCTATTACGCAGTCGACGGCGAACCTACAGCGGCTGAATACGGAGGAACGAGTGGGCGGGGTTAAACGAAACTGCAAAAGCTACCAGCCCGCTGGTGCAACTTTTACTATTCGCGGGATAACTGTTGCACGTGAAGAGAAAGGAAAACAAGATACCGAGACAGAGGAAGGGTAACGTGAGGTGGAGAACCGAGGTTGAAGTTAGGAAAGACAAGGGGGAAGGAAGGCCAGAGGGTTGAAAATAGGAAAGTGTGAAGAGATGGTGTAAAGAATGAGGAAAAAGAAGTAGGACGTGGAGAAGAAGCTCGAGGATGGAATAGCGGAGATAGAAAAGGGAGAATATGAAAGGGAGAGGAAGAAGTGGTGAAAGGGTAGAGTCGAAAGTTTCAGATGAGGACGGAGGGGAAATGAAATAGGAGAGATAAAGGGAGAGGTGTATGAATTCATTACGCTTCATGCGAACATCGTAATTTCACAAGCCTCGCTTTCGTGTATACTCTTTAACTTACCGTTGCAATCATTGAAGATGAATTATGCGTTGAGAAGTTCTTCTCAATTTTCCGGTCCACGGGTGCTGAGAAATTACAAGCGTACAGACGCTGTTCCAGGTCTTTGGAATCAGGAGGAACTTTCGCTGGAGCAGTAAACGGAGAGAAACTTATGCAATGCGAAATCCTATAAAAATTTATCTCGTACAAAAACGAATAAGGGATAGATAATTGCTTTCTGCGTCAGCCGTACTCGCGGTTCAAAGTACTCGTGTTTTATGTATTTTTATCTTTTGCAAGAATATCTTTTACATCACCTATTACCGCGGAACTGATATGTCCTCCTGTTCATGAATTATGATATTAGAATCCATTTATGATGTCAAAGGTATTCAATTAAAGAAGACTTACTGTTCGCTTAAAATACAGGGTTGGAAAGCAGAGAATATGCAAAAGAAGGTAAAGTTTCTAGAATTTAGTAGAATTCTCTAACGACTGAATTGTAAGTGAATAATGGTGCGAAAGGAATAGTTAGAATTCTAAAGTGTATACGAAGTTGGAAGACTTTTGACAGTGGTAAAGTAATATGTACAAGAATCAGGGAGAGGAATCTAAAGCAAAAGGGACACGGAAACGTGAAATCGCTTATATGGGAACGACAAGCAGGAGGAGTGCGAAACATGAACAAAAGACAGAACACGCGGGGAGTCTGGAAGTTCGACGGGAAACAAGAACATATCAGGAATTCCTATCGGGCATCCGCAGACCGCAGCCAGCAACCAATTTCAAGTTTACGCGCTCAACTTTTCCGTATCTCTTCCACGTATCTGCCTCTGTCGTTCTACCTGTTTCGACTCTCTTACATGGTGTGTGTGTATATGTGTGATCGCGTGTACGTGTTCATTCTATTGTAAACGAACGAACCTACGATGATATTTTCTATTTGAGTTTAATCCCGCAAATTCTTCATTTGAAAAGGGTTGGGTAGATTTTTCGCTTAATATAGTAAATTCTAGCAGTTTTGGCGGATTGTACAACTTTGTGACGGGGTTGTGTTACGTTATTACAAAAGGAATATATTTCTTTGTGTATTAAGGAAAGATGTTTGTGTCCATTTAAGGAAATAGTGGGATTTATGGAATAAGATAATTAAAGGAATAAAATGAATCTATTGCTTTGGAATACTTTGGATAATTGGTAGTTACTCTGTTCTTAGGCAGAATAAGGATTGATTACTCAATTCCACAAAATTTGATCTTTTTCGGAGTTATAACATTCAATAGCTGTTTCTTATAGGTTTTCGTGTGCTGAGAACGAATCCGCAAACCATTTGTCGCCATCTCCCTCAGTTTATGAGAAATTCGATTTTGAGAAAAACTGCAAATTTTCAAATTTGAACATCTTTTGTGTCGGAAAGGGTTCAGGGGGGATTTGTTCGGGAGGGTTCATAGAATAATTTGACGCAACAAACAACCGAATAAGGTAAATGTACCAATACCCGGACGCTTAAGGGGCTTAAGGAATAGCGGCAAAGTTTGTCTCCTAATTTAATTTGTAAAACCATCATGAAATAAAAAAATGTTGTTGGAATGTGATAGATAACACAATATTATACTATTGGAAACTGCAAAAAAAGGTTATGTATTATAATAGACGTGTTTATTAATGAAAATACGAAAAAATGCATATGTCCCAGTAACCGGACAACCTAAAACTGTATGTCCCAATACTTGAATTATGTCGTCCCAGTAAGTGGACAACCTAAAAATGCATGTCTAAATTACTTACTTTCACGAAATTCTTGTACCAGTAAATAAACTTAGTCTTGTTTAAAAAAATATTAATTTTCTTGCAAATTTAACTATCTTAAACTAAATTTAAATCTATTTACTATTATAATAATGTACTATTATAATATACAAATACGAAATGCTGTCAATATTTTGCTTAGTAAATGACAGAAGTGTCTTGACAGAAGCTAAAGAAATTTCACGGAATCTGCTATGCGTACGAAGTGTGTTACAAAATAATTATTTCTATCTAACGATTTTTAATTTTCTATAATAATGAATTTAATTAATATTGCTCAATACTTATGCATTATGGTGCTATTTTTTGTTTTGAATTATATTAAAAATTCAGCTTAAAAATAAATCAAATTCGCATTGCTGTTCAGGTACTGGGACATGGCCGGGCACTGGTACATTTACCTTAACTATTACCTTTTCGACACAAAAGATCTTCAAAGTTGAAAATTTGCAGTTTCTTTGAAAATCGAGTAATGATCCTGTAGACGTTTGTAGACGTAGTAATGACCCTGTCCAATTTCCCCTTAAGGGACTCGAATATTCCTACATGAACAGCCTAAGAAACAATGGCCCATAATTTACTAATACTAATCCAAAGGATTTATAACCTAGCATCCCTCCACCCACACGGGATTTACCAAAAAACACGTCCCTTAACTACTGTCAGTTGACCCTTTGTAGCCATAGATTATACGTCGACTTCTGCCTATCTCTAACCCTCTTGCCACTATGCTTAATACAAGCAAATATTATATAATGACAAAACAGTCTATCCGCAATTATAATACTACAAATTATCCTTGTTAATATATTAATGTTAGGAAGCAATCACAATCACATGTATTCCATTCCATGTCAATTCCCAGTTCTAACATTTTTCTTTCGCTCCTTTCATAATACTACATCTCACATATTGTAGCCCCTAGTTACCAAACACCATATATCAATAGATTCGTTATTCGTTTAGCTTTAAGATGAGCTGCATTGTCTGAGTCAGTTAGATCTTGGGCACAATATAGAAGGTATTGAACATGATGTGCGCGAAAGTAAAAAACGATTGAAGCAAGTCCACACCAAGCATGTGCACAATTAACCCTTCGTGGTCACATCTTCTTATAATCACACATTGGTCACACGGGGTTCACTGTACCCCAGCGTCATTTTTTGAGTTACCATTTTTTACCATCGTATTTTTTAATCTTTTAACTTTTTAGTGATAATTGTACATTCGTAATACTTATACAGTCATGGTCTAATAGTCTTTTTCTAGAAACATAAATTTTGATATGATAAAATTTGTAGTTGAAAATGAGCGATTTTCCATGGTTGTGGGAAAAACCGATTTTTAAAATTTTTTTTTATTATTTTTTGCGATAAATCCCTTTGGAAGACGTAAAGGTGCGACATTTCAAATCGAAAATTTCTCTTGGGGTACAATACACCCCGTGTGACCACGAAGGGTTAACAAAGAGTCTAGGAATATCGGATACAATACATTACCAAAAACGCAAGAACTTTCCCCGGGACCAGATAAAAGCTTCTTAATTAAAAAGCCACTGTTCCCCTTCGATCCCCTTTGCTTGACATAACGATTAACGCCAACCTCCTTCCACGAGGCAGACTCCAACAAAGCTCACATTCCCGAAGTAAATATACTAATACGACGAGCAAGGAACAGGGTTCTTCGCGAAGCAGATTCTTTGCTTAATTATGTTCATTTAGTACGCGGAGCACGGAACGAAAGCGGAAACTTGTACCCGCTAGAAAGGGGATAGGTGAGCACGGTTGGGGGACACGCGAGGAGGCAATAATTAAAACGGCGCCTAAGCAAGCGAGCACAGCATATGCCCCGGAGCAGAGAGTGCGTATCAAGTAACCTTAGCTCCACTATCGCCAAACAGTCGGGACGGGCCGCGAAACGTTTTATGACGCCAAGATTCTTCCATCTATGTGAACTACTCGGCGACGTTTGCGGTTGCTCATCCCCTTCGCCCCGCCAAGTGGCAATACAAAGGGGAGACCGTAATTCACCGTTGAAGAATTTTTTTCCCGGTTAACCATTTGGCTTTGGGCTCGGCAGCATCTTGGCGCACTGCTAGGGGAACTGCTTTGTTACATGGCCTATAGTGGCGATGATAATTAAAGTAACAGACTGGGGAACGAACGTTCTGCGCGGGGACTGTTACACTGGTAGAATGTATTTCACGCGTAATGAGAAACAGTGTGCCACAGAAAGTGATGATATCACGTAATCTCGAACATCTAATTGCTAATTATGGCAAGCTACTTGCTTGAACCCTTTGTAGCGCCGCGTATAAGCAACCCGGGGCAGCCTGATTTATTATGTCGGAACTATTTCAGGGCAGAGCTAAATTTAGTGATTTCAGAGTTAGCAGGGATATCGACGAGTTAAATAAGCGTGACAGCCCCATACGTGACACCCACCTTGGTTAATTGGCAAATAATTACCGCAGGTTATATTTCTGGGGCATCCTGTTGTTCAGCTTGTAATTGACAAGGGAGCTTCATGTTTCTTCGTTCAGATTCGCGATTGGTATGTAGTTCGTCATTGTACTTGAGATCCAAAAATACATCGTTCAATGTAGATAATAAGTTACACGTGTAGAGTGTTTGAATGTGACTTACAATTTCGATGATCACATTTCAGGGAGCTCTTATGTGCGATTATAATTTCCATACATTTAATCATAAATTTCGCAAGTTTCATTTATTCATTTATATACACAGTTGGGGTGCTTGTTAGTTTATAATGAGAACGATTAAAGCAGAAAACCGCCTGTAACTCGGAAACAATATTCAACGAAACAAACGGTCGTTTGATTTTCTTTATTACCCTTATTATTTTCGTGTACTTACACAATAGATACATTCCCGAAAAATTTGTGTAAAAAGTATTCACCTCGCAATCATATACACAAATCGTCGAATCTCCAAACCAATTTCTTCTGTATAATTATATTCCAATTTTCCAAATAAGTAGTAGAAAAACAGACAAATCATTTACTTGAGACTGTGTAGCAGCCTTAAATGCAAATTCTAAGAATTTTTAATTAATTCAGAGAAATTTCCTAGAAAAATAAGTAGGAATACTTCTTATTAAAATTAAAATTTATTGAAAATCTTCAAAAGGGCAAATTTCCTAGAAAAATAAATAGGAATAATTCTTCCCAGAATTAAAATTAATTGAAGATCTTCAAAAGGGCAAATTTGTGGGACCCTATTAGACAAAAACAAATCTCGCAAGAAGGGAACAATTTTTTTCTACACCATGTTAAACAAAAATTCTGTAAAAACAGATCTAAGTGCGCACCTCTGCACAACCCCGATGAAACATTTTCTTTTCTGCCAAGCACCCCTGCCGCGGTGTAACGTGTCGCCCCGCAGTACGGAGCGTAAATTCAACTTCCGTCCGCTACAAGTGTAACACGCACGCGTGCTCACGGAGCTCCACGTGTGCCTGAGAATGTGCTGGAGGGACACGTGCAGCCGCGACACCTCCCGATACAAACGTGCAAGCAAGCACGTGTATGCACGCAGCCAGTATGCATGGGAATCACGTTGACATCGTATAAGGCATATGTCGTCGCACCCTGGCCCGACTTGAACCTCGGACACACCCTCCACGGCCTCTTCATCCAGCCGTGGTGCTCTTACGACCTACTATTTTCGCGTAGAGGGGACATTTCTGCCATATTTTACAACGGGTATAAAGCAGCATCCTTAGTCCATGTTCGACCTTGCCTGCCGAAACCGTCCAACTCTTATTCCGTTCCTCCTATTTCTCGTTTTTATTATACCCTTTTGTTCTCCTACGTGTCTACCATTCTCTCAATGGCATCTCATCCCATCCAGTCCTCGGAGTCCTCCGCGCTCATCTGAATGTTTTATATTCAATGCAACCGTCTCAAGGATCCATTAGCAGATTCTTTCGAATGCATCGCCCGGCTATATGAGCCCGAGAAAGTAGGATAACTGCGGATTGAATGTGTGCCGATAACAGCAAATCGTTCGAGTAAACGTTCTTCTCGGATATATATGGGGACAGTGGAAGTTGCGGGCCAATGGCAATCGAGAGATTAAGTTTTTTTTTATTCCGAGGAGGATGGATAGCGCGGAGCGGGGCTCGCGGTGGGTGTCCGGGTTTCAAGCTGCGGTCCTTTGTTAGACTCCAGGACTATCTGCTTTTATTAGAAACCGGAATAACGGGGAATTGTAGTTGCAGTGACACGTTGGCGGTTCGTATAGAGAATGGGGGGAATGGAATGGTAGTAGTGAATGCTCCTTCGAATTCTAAAGTGAAACGTTATGCGTTTTATTTAAATAGTTGAAAGGTACCAATGTGCGCTATCAACCAAATCAGACTACCTGGTTTCTTATTACTTTTTGTGCTGATAGCCAGTGTGGACTAATCCTTCAACAATTTAGTCTTTAAGTGTATGTGACGTAGCGGTGGTTACTTGTGTTATAAAATATTGATTGATACAGTGTTTTTTATTGGACATATTGGTTTATTAGACAATATTGTTTTACGCGTTTACTAAGGGGTTTTAAGAATGTAATTAATAAGGAGTCATGCCTACCTGTGAGATCTGAATTTATATGTATTTTCGGGATTTTTTTGGAACTACACTAGCGGCCCAAAAATTTCCACTTTTTCGATTTGTTCTATTTTTGTTATTATTTTTTTTAGCATACATTTAGGACTGTGGTATATTTAATATGCATATTCTGATGGAGAATTTAAAGATGTATAAAATCCAGTTAAAGTTGAATTTAATTAACTGACAAGCAAAAGTGTTGTTTGATATTAAAGGGAGTAACACATTTTTGGGGCCGACAAAGAAGTTACCACGTTTAGCAACTTTTTAGATTGTCCTAAAAGCAAAATGTCCCCCCACAAAATATTAGATGTTTTTATGTTCAAAAGTGGTAACTTTTTGTTGACTTTAAAAGTGTGTTGTCTTGTTTAATGTTATGTGCGGTTTTTTGATTGTTAGTTAAATAAATTCAACTGTAACTGGATTTTATACAGCTTTCAATTCTCTTTCAGAATATGTATGTTAGGCATATACTACAATTTTGAATTGATATTGAAAAGTAATAGAATTAGGGTGGGTCGAAAAAGTGGTAACTTTTTTGTCCGCTACTGTACTTTGAAGACTTTTTTAAATAAGGGGTTGTGTATTTGAAAGTGTATATTTTAAAGTTCTTGTAGTATGTTTTGCATCGCAATTATGTAAATAATTAAAAGAATTATGGGCGAGCTCTCGTCATAGAATAGCGTTTTTTTTTTAAACAGTTTGGGGTGACCACTGTAATTTTGACTTTATTCATCAGAAATTAAAAATTCGCTGAAATTTAGTTAATACACTAGATTATCTAGTGCCCGATCGGGACGTTTCGTAATTTCGTTACGTAGTTTTTATTTTACAGATGAAAAATAATGAGAAATGAACGATTCTGTGGCGAAAGTCGATACTTTTGTTACAAAAACCAAACAGGTGCCATTTTGTAGCAAATTAATTTTTAGGGCTAATGAGCAATCGAACACTAGATAATCTAATATACTAACTAAATTTCGTGAAATTTGTTATGTCTGTGTATAATCAGTGAATGTCAGAAATACTGTCAGGAAAGAAGAAATTGCAATATTAATGACAGCCTTACCAATATACTTACATTCCCGGAAAACGTAATCAAATGGGAAAACATCAGAATGCTCCACACATACCTATGTATAAAAAAATATGTGAAGATACTGTTAAACTGATGTGTAGTCACTAACTTAAACTTCAAATTAAAAAGAAAAAAGAAAAAGTCAAGGTGGGAGTAAAGTATACTTCCAGTTGGCATTCATTCGCGTTTCGAGGACATGAAAGGACACATACGCGCGTCGCGAACGCACCCATATCGCAAAACGACTGCCGCGCCGCGGCGCGAGACGCGCCATGCGCAGCAAGAGCTTTTAATTAAAATATGGAGATCAGCCCGACAGCAAAGCCAACCATTGTGGCCACGGGTCGAGCTGCAATAATAACAGATAATATATCGTCCATGGAAAGCCAGTGTAACTGGCTCTTTCAAACAATGAATTCAAATCCGCGAACCGGGCGGAGAACAATGACATCTCGAACCTTTCCGTGTACTTCCGTTACTGACGACCACCAAATCCATATCCCCCGTTAGAGATTACCCTACTACCCATTGCAGAAAGTAATAATCTTCACTTCTCCGGCCGCTATTTTTATCTCCCACGACCGCGGACGTGATTAAAATGAATGATTTAATAAAATGGCACCACAGGGGTGTGCCACTAGGTACGGAACAAATTCCGCCATTTCGAGGCGTTGTTACCAGCTTCGACTATCAATTCCTTCCTGTGAAAACTGCCGCTGCCGCTGATGCTCCAATTCATCGACATTCGAATCTCTGTACCTAGGTATCTGGATACTCCCTCAATTTCGTTTCGAGTATCAATCCATATTCAAAATTACAGTCGTCGAAATGTGGGCCATACAGTTTGCGATGCTTGCAATACAGTTAGGAATTCTCTATAAATGAAGTGAAAAAAATGGAAATAAAATTGTATTGAAAATTTTAAATTTAGAAGCTACAAATCGAGTACGTTTGTGAAATAAAAAAATGTCCCTCTAATTTTGTTTAAGAAGTACCTATGGAAATGTCCCATTGGTGGCTGGGGTTTTGTATATTTTTCGGCCAAGGGTGAATTGAATGGAAATTTGGGAGCTCTGCGGCTCATAATTGAATCCTGACCGCAGAGTACACACCACCATTTCATGGTAAAACTAAGCCTATTCATTTTCACCAATACCTAACTGCATCGATCTGCGACGCACCGCTGCTATTAACGTTCAACGTGGGGATACCAGACACTGAATTTTGCCAAGCGTGAAATGGAGATAATGACTGGCGAGCCAATCAGTTAACCAGACCGAGTCAGAGTGGGCTAATGAGGATGTACCCCATGGTGTGTGCGGTTACTCGTGCATAGAACGAGCACAGGCGAACAAAAAGTTCATCCGATGTAGTGTCAAGATTTTCGACGCATCTCCTGTCTTGGCTAATACCGTAAACTAATGCGAACGGTGTTAAAGTTGTGTAACCAAAATGTCACAAATTTGGATAATAGGATGAATGTTCAAGGGCGAAACATTCAATTCCAAGAATTCTTTAATTATTCTAATTTTGTGGCAATGTACACATGCTACTGTTTCGTCGAATCAGTTCTAACAAAACAATAGCGATTGGGTGCAATTTAGTTCTGCAGTGACTCTGTATCCCAGTAGGATAAGAATTTAAAATAAGACAAAGGCTTAAGTCGCAACCATACTTAAGACAAATTACGATATCTAATTCCATTGAAAGAAGAATGTAGTTCGAGCTAAATGAATATCTTCGATCATGTTGTTTTAAGTGCAATTAATAAATATAATTTCAATGTATGTAAACGTTTAAAATGAACGATTCATATCTACCACAACTTTGCTTTTAAATTATAAAATATTGTTGAAAGCTTCCCGAGGATATTTCAAATAAACACTGTATAAACAATGTCTAAAAAATAACTGTAAATACGGAAATACGTGGTATAAAAATTGTTTCTTCGAAATTATATTCATTTCCTCCTGTTTTCACTGTATATTATAAACAACAATAACGTATGTACGGTATTTCAAATTTTAAATAAATAGCAGGACACCTATATTGTTGAAAAGTTGAAACATTAAATTTCAATTCTACGCACAATTAGAAGTCAAATTAATTTCCACAATTTTAAAACACCTTTGTTCTTTTGCATACTGTGATTCTTACTGGTTTCCTGTAAGATGAAAAGTATAATCTCCCAAGGTGCAGTGGTACTTACTTATGCTAAGAGCGAGCGAATAATGAAAGAACATGGTAATATCGCTGCAAAATTGCTTAAACAATTAGAAGCTCGTGCTTCTTTCAGAGACCTGCCTGGCGGAGAAGGTAGCTCGACAAAGAATTTAAATCTTAAGACTTAATATCTATTTTTCTAAAGGCAAAGCTCGAGGGGGCTCCACGATGCAACGTGCAATATTTAAAGTGCGGGGTCGTTTCCAGTAATTTATATTCCATATTTTATTGTTAAGGCGCCTTGCAAAGTCTTTCGTCCGCAAACTACGACGTTTACGTACATCTTAAGAATTTTATATTTAAACAAGGGTCTTGTCTTGCCTCTGTCAGAAAAATCGCGTCTTAGGTACAAAGGAAGTCATTCTGCTTGGATAATTGGCCTCGCTGGTGAAGAATCCTGTCATTTAAAAGACCCAACCTGACCACCTCAATGGTACCCCCGCCCACCCTTCAAATATGCGTTCTATCCCGCTGTTTTGTCCGTCCATGAAACGAAAACCAAGGACTGTCGCGAAATGTAAAGAAACACATGTTGCAGTATCGATCGCGTTTGGACAAAAGCGGGCACGAAAAATTTGCGATAGTTTGTTGTCATGGCGCCCTTTGTCATCGAAGAGATTTAATTTCTGGGAAGGGGTTTCGATGAATATGGTATCGGGTTTCGTATAAACGTTACTTATATACCGAGTTGTTGAGAAATTAATGACTGCTGATCCTCGGGATTGATATTTGAATTAAATCTTTCAAGGGAAGTTAGGCAACTTCCCCCAAAAATTCAGAAAATTATGCACAAATCTATTTTTGTTGGTGATTGGTATAATGAGATTTTGGGGGGTGAAATCACCCCTTGAACGAAGTTGAATAATTTTCTAAATTTTCGGGTTGCCTAACTTCCCTTGATAGGTAGATATTTGTTCAGTTTATTTCTTGTTTACTGAATACGTTGCTACAGGAAGCAATAAAAACATGTTACTTTGATTCGTGAAAATTCCACAGTGCTCGCAACACAGTTTCAGCTTGAAAAAGTTTTAAACCGATGCTTTGCATCAGGAAGTATGGTTCGGAAGAAACGTTTTTAATTAAAAGTATGATTATCTGAAAGCTTTTTGATTAAGTTAATATTTATTACAATCAACACGACAGATACAGCATGGAGGAAACACAGCACGTATGAACTGTTTCTGGAAAATTGGTAGTTAACTGTTACCTATACAATTTCAGCAAAGTAAATAAAAATTTAATTGCTGCCGAAATAATATTGATAATTTTTGCATGCAGTATTACGAGTGAACGAAAAAAGATTTGAAATATTCTATATAAATTGATAAGGGTACTCTGATAATAATTGAATTATTTCGATTCTGCGTTTTCGGAGAATAATTCATTATAGGTACTGCATTATTCTTTGCAGAAAATTTTTATTCGCTAGCTAATTTAAAAAGAATCGCCATCATGTAGAAATCTATATTTTGATAATACCTACATCATAGAATCAAGTAACACAACGATTCAAGCTTAGTCGACAGAACAACAAATATTTTAGTCACGTGATATTCTTTATTTCCGTTTTTCTGTGTCCCATATATGGTGCATGTCCACTGTTATGTGAAACGCTTGCATACGTCGCATGTGGCCCAAGTGTACGTTTCCCGAGTGGAACGTATGTGGGACAGAGAACTACACAATGTAGGTTGCAAAGTAGACAGAAACTGCAATCCATCTTTTACAAATTCCAACATACGTAGACCGACAGTTCCCAATTTCTTTATTGTGGCTAAACAAATTTGTAAATGTGCCTTAATAAATGTTAAATTTTGAGCAACTTGTTTCTATTTAAAAACATTCTGAGCAGTTGCAATTGCAGCGACATTATTTCCATTATAAATTTAAACTGCCTATTCGCAGAAATACAATAAACAGTGAAAATTGATAATTTTACTACTTTCGAGTGTTAAGAGCAAAAAATGGCCAAACCTCTTTCATTTTATCAAAATTGTTTATTTGTATCGGGCGATTGTAACGAACGAGTAATTAGTCTCTACTAATGACTTATGCTATGATCGCAACCAAACACAATGAGATACATATAAAAGAAATATGTAACATATGTGCATATGAATTTTAATAAAGCATATGCAATATGCAAAATAATTTCTGCATATTAATACATGCAGTTGCATAAACATCCGTAGTCTACTTATGATCCAAGAATTATCCCAATCTGCGGAGCGTACTAACCTATAACTGACAGTGGGCGAGAAAATTCGCCTGGAAAACGATAATCTGAGTAAAGACGGAGTATCTGCGTGATCCAAGAGCGAGCAGCTTTAAAGGTCGGCGGACAAAGCCGGGTCGCGGGGGGAATCGAATTTCCGTTAATGATATTCACGTGCCGAAGGGCGGTCGCAGTGTTTGGCGACGAGCGAGATAGCCTCGGAAGCCGAGCAACGGCCGCAAAAAACGTCAAAAATCACGGTGAATAGAGATTTCCAGAACGCTGGAGATAAATCCCACGATTAGCTAACGAGGCAAGGAAGCAACAAAATAAAAATAAATAGAAGGAACGGCGCCAAATAAATGAAGGTGAATGAAGAAAGCGCTTTATGGCGGCTTGTATAAATTTCTTTTTCGAGAGGGCTAGGCGACTGCAATTTATCGAGCATTTTCTTCTGGGACAACGCTAAGCGGTCCGTTACTAATACACCGTTCTAAAAAGTTGAAAAAGCTTCGCTGCGTTTAAAAATGTCTCTCCGCGGAGTTAGATGTCGGACGTATTCTAGTTCCCTAGCTCTGATAACAGGCTTAACTGCTTAGTTGTTAATAAAACAGTGAACAATGCATTAAACTAACGCGAACTAAGTTGGACGATTAAGGGACAACATACAAATAAGAGACGAAAAATGAGGATGGACTTATGACTCACAATCAGTCATAAAGTCGACTTCTATCTTCGAATGCCCGCCCTTTTCCAAAAAATTGAAAATGACAAAATTTAGCTACGAAAAGTACTACTTAGTTTTTTTAGCCACTTTAAGAATAATTTTTCCTTTCTTGTTTCAAATTAAAAAAAATGAGTATGTGATGGTTGTCGCAGACGCATTTTCTGAAGAAAAAAGAACGTTATATGGAAACAGCTACCACGCAACTTGTTCTCCGAATTTTTTAATGAAAATTTCACATTTTATAGTTGTAATGTAATGTATGTAAATAGTATGTAATATAGTTGTAATGTATGTAATATAGTTGTAATGTATGTAAAAAGTGTGATCTTTTTAATAATGTTTCTTTGATAAAAACGTTACTCCACTGAAAAAAATTCTTCAAGTACACCCTACTTTTTCGGCTCTCAGGTGTATGTTGCCCCTTAAAGTGTGAGAATTGTCGATTCAATCAACGTTACGGACGAAATTCTCCTTGTTCAGAAGACAAACCGAATCTTTGAGGCTTTCGCGAAGTAAATTGTTGGAGCTAAAGCTGTTAGAGGCTTCAGATGTATACTAGTACTCCACGTGGTTTCAGGTACTAATACTCACTACATATTCCTGAGAAGTTTGTCACTAAATAGAGTGCAGCTAATGGGTATGGCGAGAAGCAAGGATCGGCCAGGGTACAGGCGGTAGCTGGAGTAGGATTAGATGTTTATGAGACTTAGTAAAAGAAGAATTCATTCTTAGCTCTAACAGCTCTAGCATAAGAGCTAAGTCTTTGTGACTTGTTAGTGAAAGTTCTAAGAACTTTCTTGGTGACAGCGGCTGACGTAGCTCTTCGAGCTGGAATGTTTTATCACATTCGCTATCTACGAGGAAAGTATCGCTCAGCTTAGCACCACGCTTGCGACGCGTGTTAAAAAACTTAAATTGCATGTAATTTAAAGTTGACTTCAGTGTTCATGTTCCCTTACTTTTTTTCGTCGAGCACTATAATTCTAAAAAAAGTAGGTAAAACAAATATGAATTATAGCCCTAATACTAATAGACTGAAAAGTACCAATATTTGGTACAAATAAGGTCAACGTATGCATATTTTACGAGCTTTTGAAGACAGATAGCCCTTATTTCAGTTTCGAGGGGTTTATGGCTAGGTCAGGACTAGGATGACGCCTTGACATAAGCCATGCGCTCCACTGGGTAGACATTAGGCGGTTAGTGACTCGAAGTTACATCGTTATCGGGTGTGACAGGATATTGCTTAGGGTGAGGAAGTTTGAAAATTGCAAGCAATTCTTTCCTAGAGAATCTGACCATGAAACGAAGGAACCGAGTTTTGGTAAGAGGACTGTGACAAACCATGTAGCAATTACCCCAGGACCCCAGAATAGTTAGAAACTTGTAACGTAAATCTTTCTTTTTAATAACCATGTTTGACACACAGGTCAATACTTTTCTGTCCTTGCGGCGTAAAAACACGCCTATGCCAGCTAATCCAGGGGCATTTTTGACGTTGAAAGTCGTCAAGATCAGTTAAAGTGTTAATTGGTTACAGCTTAAATGGTGGATTAATTCGACGTGAGACTCTCAGGTGCATTCTTAATGTAAAAGATCACCAAATACAATTGATTATTTCTAATAAATCAGCACTTTATCACTCCACCATAAGTCTTGCAACAGATTCAATGTGGAGGACGCAAAGTTAAGAGTAAACGTTGCTTTAATCCATCAGATACGACGCTCTGAAGGAACTGGGTAGGTTACTTTGACTTCGTATTGCAAACTTTAACGTAACTGAGAGTTAGTTTGAATTATGTGTGGGTTAAGTTCGATAAGTTTAGCCGGGATTGAGTTCGGCTTGACGGGCATTAATGACCAAAGGCGAAATATGTAAATGGAACTGTTGGCATCCATCTTTGATGATGACAAGACCGCAAACGTGTCAGACCGTCATTATTGTAATATTCGACTAACACAGAATTGATAAATTGTTTTGGATACGAAAAGAAGGGGATATATGATTACATAATTACTAACGATGTACAATAGAATACTAGAATACTACATGCCCCAAATTTTAACACATTGCTTTTATAAATTACTTAGGTCACACCTTGGTACCAAAATGAATATATGTGTACATACATGTATATATATAAACCGAAGTTATTGATTAATACTATGTAAATTAGATGATTATTAACAGCGTTCCTGCTATAACTAACCAACGTAATTACTGGAATATGAAAGACCAGAATATTATTTAATACGACGTGGTGGTAATACCTCGCCACCAGGGGAAATTTTAACTTTATTTAATGGACTTTCATAGATGTCACAGGCTAGCATTTAAAGCCTCATTAAATACACAAAGCTTTAGAAAGGTTTGCTAAGCTTCTAATAACAACATGACAACAATTAAATCCAAACTTGGTTCGTTAACTATAATTCAAATAAGCTAGATAATTGTGACTAAAATCTGAAGGTCGTGGTTTAATAATTTTCTACTATTAGTCACAATAACCGACCTGTATTTCAAACCACACAGTGCTCAATTTATATCAAACCCCATTGTTAATACAATTTCTAATGTGTACCAAAGTATAACTGTATAATAAATTTCTTTCAATCATATATTTGTAGCAAAATGAATTACATTTATGTTATCTGTAATAATTTCGTGTATGTGTGCTTACAACTGTTACCTGAAAATTCAAACGTGTAAATGTCACAACACAAAAGATGACCAAAACACAAAGACGACCCTTTCAGAATTTTTTTTCACCATTACACAATTGTCCGTCGAGTGTCACTCATAAAACGTGAAACAAGCTTACAATGTAGGCTGTCTATCTATTCAATGCATGTGCATACAGTACCCAAGTCTAGTTGTCCGTCGAATGGCAGTTATGGTTTCATTGTTTTCAGACACGCACATTCATAGCTGGCTGTCGAATCGATCATAGACCGATTCCTGTGGCGTATCAATTCCACGTACATTATCAAACCACTGACTGGCGCAGGATATAGTTACAGAATCTTGATCTAACACAGTCTCAGCTTCCATTACGATTTTTCTGTTTATTTGTTATCTTACTATATAAAGCAGAAAATGTTTGTCTGTCGCCTAAAAACTTTCGAATGGTAAACTCTGAGATCACGAAATATGTCTCAGCTCATTATATTTAGCTAATCTAGATGAATGTGACTATTTTCACAAAAAAAAAATAAATAAATCAATTTCTTTTTATAAAATCAGAATCCAAATTTCGGGCGAAGCCGAGTAGTAAAGCTAGTTTACTATATTCCAAAACTAGGATTTAATTTGCCCTCGTCCACGCAATGTGAGAATATATCTTGAACGCAATTTCGCTTCGTTTACCTAACATAAATATGTAATTTTGGATCCCAGAGAAAACGTAAAATATAGTGACTCAAATACATTATTTGTCCAGTTACAAATCCCAGGGAATCCTAACGTACGAAAAGAAGATTTAATATAAAGTCTAACAGTTCTCCCCAACCCACTCGCAAGCTTTTACTCTTCTGCCCAATGTAATCGAATCACATTCCAGTATACGTGCCTCGATTGGAGAACATGTGAGTCATTGTAGTGCAGGACCATCAGAGAAAAATTGACAACGAACAGAACGAAACGGGATAGTGTCGTTACGCGCAGAAACGGCTGCTGTCGTCGTTGCGAATCGTATCCTAGGGTACAAAAGATTACACGGGCACCGTCGAATTTATGCACTACTGATGGGAATCGTGGAGCAACTGATACGAAACGTAGCGTTTGGATCAACAACAATGCCTGGGGCGCTGGTCTTAACTGAATCGTACGCGATAGCCATCCATTGTTTATTGATCCATTGTGGGGGACTGACAATGTGGAACAACTGACACGGACCGAAGGCGGGTATAAGTCCTATGTTCTGTAAGCTAAACTGGTCAAAGGGTTAATGTTAAGGGCCATCTTAATACTGTGAATGGCGTCGGCGTGTTTTCATGTCGACGGATTTCTTTTAAAGCATGGTTTTAGCATCTTTTCACATAAATATTTTGTAGATGACATCAAAAGTATTGTTCGAGTGTCCTAGAATGTCTACTTTGAAAGTAAACCCAGCTCGGCGTTCGCTTTCTACCTCACCGCTTCAACGTTCGTTCGCGTCATCGAATATTGAAAATAGTAATTACCATGTTCTTTGTTAAATCCTCGTGAAAGTATTACCAATGAATTGGCGAGATTCTCCCGACGAAAATGAGTCCAAACTCGACCTGTCGCGGACTATTTTTAATCACACGTGATGTATAATTGGTCCACGCAATTAAGGGGCGATTCAAATTATGTATAATTAAATGTTGTCCGAATTGGGTCGTATTGGGGTTCATTTTCATCGGAAAAATCTCACCTATCCATTGGTAGTATTCTCATGAAGATTTAACAAAGTAGAAGTTTAAAGTTTCATTTCAAAACTAAAAAATTAAAAGGGCATTTTTAGTAAAGACGTGTAAACCTCGTGGTTTTCTCCGATCAATGCATCCGTTGTTGCGATTGTACGCGCGTAGCTACTCCTACTCTTCCACGTAGCATGTTTCAGTATTTCTAGTGACAGATTGATGGCGGTGGAGAGCATTAGCAGCAAATGGTCGAAGATGAAATGAGTCACTTGTTATTGATTCCCTGATACTAATGAATAGATTTAGGAAATATTTAACACGTAATTGTGGGTACCTATACCGATTTATATTAAAGGTTACAACAAAGTGTGACTGTTCAAAACGCCTAAACACTACCTCCTTGGATATGTAACACTGACTAACGTTTTAATATAAAACAGCGCATTTGGTACACACCATGTGAATAGAACATTGCTAGCTTCCTAACTATTTAATTTCGATTGGATAATTTTAATGAGACTGATCACTTTTTGATACATAATATATGAATTTCCCGCCAAGGGTAGTGTTTGAATCTGATAAACAGGTGCTTTAAGAAATAAACTTCCCTTAGTTAGTTCCCTGAGTTATCAAAATAGTTTCAATTATAAGCCTTACATTGCACATCGTTCCATATAGACACTAGAAATTCCATAATAAATATATGATACCAACAAAATTAAATATATCATAATACTTCATATTAAATATACATGTATCCACGTGTTTTTGCAAAATTGCAACAGCTAACATAATAATCAACCCATAAGCTCGTCCTCTAGTAACATTCTAAATCTTTTATTCGTAAACAGGAAAAGTGTAACTTCGAGGCGTGAAAAGTTCATAACAAATTAGGGTCCAAACATGTAAGCTAAATACATCCGTTAATAACGTGCAAACAGAAATTAACCGGGGAAACTCGTTGCATGACTAATAATTCACGGTCGGTCCCGAACAATCCTCAATTATAGAGGGCCGCATAATGCTACCGGGAGAACCGAAATTCACGTTAACTAGGAACTCGCTTAACTTCATTTCCGTATGAAGTAGTCGTTTGCACGATAGAACGGAACTTTGATCGCCGTCGAAACTGAATTCCATCGTTCCCACCTACGCTTCTTCAATCATCGCGATGATAATAGCAACGCACCAAGCGCGCCGCGGATTGCACGCGCACGCAAACGCGTCCTGCTCGAATAATCGATACTCGATCTGTTATGCGTGGTGGCCAGGCACTATTACGAACCACATTCGCATACGAATACCGAGATACATTTAAGCTGCGAGTACTAAATCTCAGATCAGGACTTATGTAATGCTTCGAAGCTTACAGCTATACAGTTGCATGGGTATAATCTATAGAGAATAGCAGGTTCGTTGTTAATCTTCTTCATACATTTCAAAAACTTTTTAAAATGTCAGGTAAGCTGAGGGCTACTCGTGGAGGCAGAATTGTTTTCTTATAAAATATGCATTTATTCAACCTTATGAAAACTCATCATTTGAACTCTCGTAATCTCTGCTAATATTTAGTATTAAAATGTTACGTTCTCTAGATACAATTGTTAATTCCATACTCCACGGTTGCAGGACGTTTATAGATGGTAGTATTCGAGGCTATAGAGGAGAGATTAACACAGCACCGAATCCCTGACTGACGCTAAGTGGAACGACGAAACATTTCTCTAAAGGATCACGATTTTAATTCCAAGCACTGAGTATTACAATCTTTTATTTCATTTTTCATTTACATATATATACATACAGGGTGTACGGTTACAAGTAGGCATCCTTTTATGAGGTGATTCTGCATGCGAAAATAAGACGAAAATTAAGAATGACGAAATTGCGTTTGTGGCTTCATTTCCGAGTTATTAATTATTGAAAATACACACGGGTGAAAAGCGTCTGACGCGTGGGATTTGGACTACTGCCGACCCGCAGTAGTATCGAGTGAGCTAGGTCAGACACGGCGCGGGCAACATCGTCCCTACGTCAGAGACATTTTACACGTATTTTCAACGATTAATAATTCGGAAATGAAACCATAAATGCAATATCATCATTATTCACTTCGTCACCCCACAAAAGAATGTCCACCTGTAATCGAACACCCTGTGATTCTGCTGTGATTCCACACATTTCAAACCTCCCCCCCCTCCCCCCTTAGGTAATTGCGCATGATATTCCCATAGGATGTTTGAAAAATCATTCATCACTTGTGAATCGCGATAGGAGCAACTTGCGAACGTGGAAATCCGTTGCGGCCACATTAAACCCCTTAAAGGCGATGGCAGAATCCTATCAATGACCACTCAAGCAAGCTTTGAAGTGCAGTGAATCGCCGTGGAAGCCGATTGTGTCGCTCCGATGACAGGATTAAATGAAAACGCAATTAGCGTGTTAGCTCAATCGCGCATTGATGATAGCTCATGGTAGGATCAGGAACGGTTGACGAGCTTACGACAAACATATTCGGGCGATTATTAATTGATAATGCACGTCCATCCCTCCAAATTTGCTGACTAAGTATTTTCATTCGCTCAGTGGGTATATTGAGGGTGGGATATTTGATTTTATCATCTTGGTTTGAGACAAATATTATTATTTGTAGAGGACAATGGCTTTAACACACGTTGCACGAATTTAAGCGACGCTTGAGATGGATTAAAGGGAAAAGATCTCTAGGTCGAAGAGCTTCGGAGATTTGAAGGTACACTTTGTCTTTTTAAATGGACACATGTCCTTCTTATAGTAGGATTGCAGTACATTATTCTCTGCGCACAACCTTCGGGAATTTTTACAGGCTCTGGGGGCTGTTTGCAGGGAGAATAAAATGGACATTAAAGTAACATTACATTGAGAACCCAGAAATATTAACAAATTCCAGCGTAGGTTAGTCTCATACACACAAATTTTGAATAAGTTTGTGTGTGAAATTAGATTATTTCAGAATGTTGTAAAAGTTAACTTACTGTGCAGTAGCTCAGAAGTGTAATGTGCTTATAAATGGATTTCCAAAAATGTATTAAGGAGAAAATATTACTAAAATAAATATTATTAAAAATGTCCTGGACTACCTACATGTTCGTCGAAATATTTACAAATATCAACGAAAATTACTGATAGCATCACAGAAAATTGTAGAAACATTACAATTAAATGTATTAAGGACAACTTAAACGAATTAATTTTGTTTCTCCTTAATTGACTTATTCATTAATAACAATTTGCAGCACAAAGATATATCACAAATAAATGTTAAATACATACTGATTTCCACTACCCATCCACTTAATTTTATCGCCGATTATAGGCATTTTGAAAGATGTTGCGTTTTTAAATATCCAACGAAAGAGACGTTTCATATTATAGGGAAAGTTGGCAAACCTAAAGGGATTGAGCGCGACGAACTCAGACCACGGAGAAATTTCTCCTGTCGTGGCAGCATCCTTGATGGTATTAAGAATATCACGCAGAAGCCAGGGAAGTTTCTGTGATCGTTAATCATTGGCCGTGCTTCAGTAGCGAAACAAAGAGACTCACTTCGCTCAGATACGTACAATTTCACGGGGGCCACCGTGTCAAAGTAAATCTCGCGCGAAGTGCGAGAAAAATTATTGTTTCGCTCTCGACCTACTTCCTGGACAGAAACTAATATCCAACCGCGTCCGCGTCAGCTCTGAAAACTTCGAAATATAATGCGGAGACGATACGAGTGTCAACGGTCGTTTTGGTCCTATTACGAGCAATCGAGCTCCCACTGGTCACCAATGGTCAGAATTTCCAGTGATCAAAAGTTATCAGCCAGTAGAATGAAATAAAATAGCTCAATTTAATAAAAATGTCAATTACTTTCTCGCTAATTCTACTTAATGCCTTTACTGGAGGACTCTGTGATAAATTGAGGCATTGAGAAGAAAAACGAACTAACTCACATTTTTCGCAACATTGCAATAATATATTCCAATAGGCTTCATCAATCATAAAAAAATATGAAATATTAATTTTTTCTCAATGTCTAACAATGAGATTAATTAAAAACAAAAGTATCAATTACCCATTAATTCAGAACGATTTGAATTTGAGTAGAGGAAACTAGATGCACTTACTCTACGTGAATTAGCTCGGTTCAACTGGAGTTGCATCAATAAGTTGGAATAGACGACAGAAATGGCACCTGGCATTAAAGCCCGCTAGCGGGGTGTAAAGCGTGAGCCGAGAGGTTAGACAATAACAATGGGGAATTTCCGAGAGGAGAAATGATTGGACGTCGCGTCGTCAAACCTTGACCATCAAGTCTTCCAGGGATCTGAGGTAATGGAACAGGAAGAGAGGTTAAAGAGCACTTACAGTTTCTTCGAGTGAGGTTAAAGTTTGAAGCAGGAGATTACTTTACAGTGACTATGCAAACGCATAACTCTTTTGTCAAAGCTTTATTGATAATTCATAATGCCAAAACATTGCAGGAAGTACCTAACTATAATAATGAGCAAAAGTGTAGACATTTAGAATTGTGGCCATTGCACTCTTTTTGGCCATATGCATAATTATCTTATTTTTAAATTGCTTGCAGATCATTATTCCGTGGAGAAATTCACATCATAAATATTTTGTTTAGTATACTGCCCAAAATATAAGGTTACATTTATTCCTACACGGAAAAATATTATATTTTTTAAGAAGTGGCCAAAACTGGTACAATACCTTAAGGTGACCACAAATGGTGCATCTACCCTATTTCGAATCGAGGCAGTCCTCAGCGATCGTGCCGATCGAGAGTCGTCAAGCAGCATGTTAAGAACACAGTCGCGTTGCTATAATATTCTGTATTCCTTTATTCTTTTATATTAATCTTTCATTATTATAATGTGTATGTTTCATTTCACTGGTGTGTGTGTGTGATTGT
Source organism: Andrena chrysosceles (assembly GCA_963855975.1). Taxonomy (NCBI): domain Eukaryota; kingdom Metazoa; phylum Arthropoda; class Insecta; order Hymenoptera; family Andrenidae; genus Andrena; species Andrena chrysosceles. The sequence continues at coordinate 6,923,565 of OY979769.1, read as the reverse complement.
TTAATTTGTGGAACCCCGCCTTTCCTATAAATATGTTGAAAATTGTACAAAAGCGGGTGCAGGGGAATATCTGACTGGGAAAGTAGGGAGAATGGCGCATTTTTCCATGTGCCTACATTTCTGCTCTCTAGTATAGTGGTTATGGCCAGAAGTAGGGTTCGACCGAGCTGCAGATGGCAGCTAGGTGGCGCCCCGATAGCTATTTATGAGACGGGACAAGAATTCGCCGACCTGAATAACTTAAAACGCTCGCTACCACCTTGCATTTGGAAAATCGTCGACCACAATCCATGCTATATTTTCAGCAGTCTTATTCAGTGTAATGTACATTTTTTTATTATTTATATAAAGAATGTAACAGATGAGTATAGTTGGTGTTTAGAATATCTCCTAGACTGAAGGTATGACGTCGGTCTTTCTTAAGAAATCAGGATGTTAGAAATATTTGATATGTGGTGGCGAACTGTCTTAAAGCTTTCACAGAATAACGCTATAACTAATTCTCAATCAATATCTCAACATCCTTATGAATTTATACTAACAAAGTATATATAATATGTATAATAAATTCCTATAATATGTATGTATGTAAAATTTATAGTTGTATTTGTTATTCTATTGTAATAGTAAATGTATGCAATACTTATATGTATGTAGAAGATTAAGTAAAAGTTTTCTTTTAAACTGAAAAAAAACTAATTTTTGAAATTTTAATTTAATATTTATGTTGTTTATTTTATAAAAGTAATTGAAGTTAAATTTGTTTTAGTAATTATTTTGAATTAATTTATTTATATATAATATACGGTATTATGAGAAAATAATTTTATATTTAATGAACTAAATTAGTTTTAAATATTATTTTCGAAAATATAATCTGTCACGTCAAAGCTACTGTCTGTCTTTCTGCCCAATTATGAATCAGGTAATTCATCACACATTCTCTACAAAATAGGTAGTCTCCGCTCTGAAATATTCCCATGCGCATCAAAGACTTTCAAAATTAATTTTCCATAAATCGGGGAATTGCATCCCTCAAAAATAATTTCGACATGAAAGGTATTCAACTTCACCAAACGAACAAAATACCTATGAATTATCTATTATAATAGTAATAATTATTATGGAATATTTGTCGCTTCTGCATTTGGAAAGTTTTGTCGCGGATTCAGCAACTGATAATCGTACATTGAATCGAAGAGAACTGTGTAAATCGGATAAGACTGAAGTAGTGGTCACAGTTTATTTACTGGCCGACAAGATATCGATAAAAGGTGGGTGGAAAAAGCGACCGCTGGTGAACCGCAAGTAGTTTATGCTGGAAGTTCGCGAAGTCGATGCACACGGCCCTGCGGCGAATTCGAATGCATTTTCATCGCGCTGGGGCCGGTATGTTCTCAAATGTGGAGAATGAGGCCTGGAATTTAGATTAACGATCGTGCGTGACTTCAAAATTGTTGGCGATGGCATCGCAGCTACCATTTTATATTTCTCCCTCCTTCCGTTATTTGCCCCAGCATTCTCCACGCTCGTTTGTTTTTGCACACCCCGGCTTGTTTCGTGCAATATCCTGGATATTTGCTGTAGAATGCGCAATAAAAGTGGGAGTGATTGAAATACGCGTCACAAGTATCTGTAACAAATTGGACAATTGCGTTTTATCACGATTGTACATTCCGTGTCCAACGTTCATTGCATGACTAAAGAAATGGAATTTTTACTTCTAATAAATAGAATTTTCGAAATACAAGCCAAAGCGTATGCAGAACCGTGACCCAAATTAAATCATCCTCTCTCCCACACTTACAGAATAGCACTTTCTTCAGCATTCATATTTGTCCTGTATTGCATTTTGAATATTTGTTGCAAGTGGATGATAAGTTTAGAGTATTGCCTACTTTTAAAAATCACAGTGCTATGGATGTGTATATTAAGCACACTAATGCATCACACTGTAGAGTATTTTCTACACGCAAAAACACTATATATTCGTAAGATATCCACGGTGAGACAAAAATATCGTGCCTCACATGAGACTTTAATTTCATGAGGCAATTATTTCATTATTTTGTAATTATTTTGACATTAAATTCACGAAATTAAACTCGCATGGGACAAGGTTTCATGCTATATTTTAAAAAATCTCATTCCTCGTGACTATGTCCATTATTTACATTAATTGCTGCTGAGATAGAAATGTCTCGTGAACAATTTCATCGTGGATTCGCACCTGAACAGTTTGATGTGGGTTAATTTATCCACTGTTCGGCACGAATATCGAATACTCATACACGAATACGCATATTGTAGTCAGGAGCGGGTTTGTATATAGACTAGTTGTAAGTAGGTTGCAGCCTGGGGCAGCGAATTTTGGAGGGTTGCAACCTCTATATATCTATTTGCTTAATATGTAAATAAAATATTAAACCTAATATAACAGACAGGACCACTTTGTTATTTTAGCTGCTTTGCCCGTATGATCTTTAAACACAAAGTCTTGAGACAATTTTATAAACAATTCATTTTTTCTTCACGTAACAAATTATATAGCAATAATTCATAATATGTGAGCTGTCAGATTGAATTAATTTTAATATTCTCCCAACTTTTTGGCATTAAAATATTTAATATTTTACAGATAGGACGGCAGCTGCTTGTCAGCCTAGGAGCGACAAATCTCCAAATCTGCCCCTGATTGTAACCACACCTGCGTATTTTAACGTATTCTTACACGAACATTGAATATTCGTATGCGAATACCGCACGAGGGTAGTAGTTTATGATACGACCTGAGTGGAAATCCAGGCTGGGTACAAATTGGCGTCTTCGCTGGCAGATCAGAATTTTACACCCACAGATTCATATAATTTTCTACAGTCACAACAGAACACTGGTGTTAATCAGGCAGTGGTTCGTCTGTCATTAATATGAGCAGACGTAACTATAATAACAGGGTTGACACATTAGAGTATATATATCTGTTGGTACGTTGCAATGTATTTCGGTAAAAATTATATCTGTAAGCGAGGAAGGTGTGGGCTCGCTGATTTTAACATAAAGTATTTCACACCTAAAGTTGGGAGGTTACGTGGCTGCAAGTCTATGTTGCCGATAAAAAGAGAAATAGAAGTGACGAGGGGAAAAGGAAAATAGCGAACGACGTCCTGGTTCATACAGAACGTGGGCCAGATCCTTTGCGATACATTGCCCAACATACGATGCCTCACTATTCAATGTCGGTAAACCAATTTAGTCTTTCGATAAGTAGACGTTGTTAGCTTCTCTCTTCAATACTGGGCGTTCGATAGTTAGGTGCAGGTGATTGCAGCTAGACTTTTCATTCAATTTTTTAAAATGTAACTGAACAGGTAGACTTCTGTTGAATTGAATTTGGAATTTTATTTTATTTTCATTTGAGATTAGAATACATTATGAAGGGACTACTTAGATTAGCCTGTGTATCAAGCTACTTGTTATTAGCATGGGCTTCTTTAAAAAAGTAGAGATTTAAGAGCATCATATATGTAGAATTTAATATTAGACCTTAGTCTAGGAAGTGTAAGAATGAAATTTGATTACGGACCCTAAATAGACTATCGATGATTTAGTGCTCAAATATTGTTTCCAATTTTTGTGAAATTTGAGTTTTTATATGCAACAAATAGTTCTTGACTATTTCTTTCTGCTATATCAAAATCACATTTATATTTAAATAAAAAAAATTTTAAATAAAAAATTAGTTAAATAACGGATTAAATAAAAGTTACTTTAACTTTAGATTATTTGATGAATAAAGTTCCTTTTTTTATTCGTGAAGCGTTTCAACTCCAGGGTCGAATAAATTTTCTCTCCGCGAGGACGAAGATGCAAAAAAATCAGAGCCTCCCTTCGCAAGGTGTATCATAAAATAGGAAAGCTTGATAACATTATATCGGTTTCGCGTTTAGAAAAGGTCGCCACACTCACTGGCTCTTAAATCAGCCTCTAAATGCCGTTATTGTCCCGAGAGACTTTCAGTATGTAGCAATTCCCTAGTTTCTCTCCCTCGGAAACGCGGCTTCAAAGGCGACGCTTTTCAAGTCACAATAGATTTTTTCAACTCTCGCCGCGTAACTTTGAGGGGAGCAAACGACTAGAGTCGCGTTGCTGTAGGTAAATAGGATTTACTTGCCTTTCGCCTGCAACTTGCTGGAAACTTTTTCACTTTCTTTTCCTTTTATTTCGCGGCGTTGACTGTCGCTTCCTCTTCCACTGCCCCGTCCCCATTGCTCTTTTTCATCTGAGTCGCCTCAGCGCGCTGTCCCAAAGATAAAATTTTCACACGGATAAACGAAGGATACAGTCAAAGATGGAATGCAATTGTGGCTGCCACGGCGTCCTATGCGCTTCGACGACATTCAATTTAACAGGGCCCTCTCTTAAAAACTTAAATTAGTTTCTTCGTTTGTCTTAGCGCAGGTTATTAAACGGAACCCCTGGATACGATACCGAGGGGACTGCTTTGAAAGCAATTATTAGTTTATGGCCCAGGGAGGGCTAAACTTTGATCAGCATTTTAGAAACTTTCGTTTCTTCTGCTTGAGCAGACTTTCCCCTTCCTTCTCTTAGGAACAGCCAACTGGGTCTTCTTTAATTGAGGCATTTGATGGAAAAAGGGCAGGTAGGCGTAATGTATATATTATATATATAATATATCAGGGACTCTCACGTTCAGATTAGCTAGATGCTGTTTGGTAAGTAGCTATGTAGTTGCTGAAATTAATACTTACTTAAAACACTACATTCTTTTTTTATTTTTGTGCTTCAGTTTGTATTTTTTATTTAAGCAATGTATAAAAAATGTGTGACTAATGTTGGGTTAATAGTGAAATAGATATATATATTCTTGAGTTCTTTACTATAAAGGTATACAGATAACGTGTCTCGCTTCTCGGCTCGACACAGACTGCCTCGGCCGCGCAGTTCTCCCGGCCAACGACCTAGCAACACTTCTCTGGCAACGCTGTGCCTCGCAGCGCTTGTCTGGCAACGCTTGTCTGGCAACGCTTGTCTGGTAACGCTGTGTCTGCCGCGTCGGGAGTCTACTACACTAAGTAAGTAAACAAAATTATATTTAAATAACTAAACAAATAACCAATTGTTTACGAATTTACCACATTTACAGAAAAGGGGCACATAAACCACTTGTTTGAAACTTATAAGTAAAGACACATATCATTTTCAAATCATGACTTCTGTTTTCAGAACATTTGAAGGACTACATCCTTACAAAAAATTGTATCGCATTACTTTTCATTAAGTTATACTATAATGAAAAGCTGGAAATCGATTTTCTTGAGATGGCATTTTGGCGGATGTGCCCTTTTTCCATCAAATGCTTCAATTGCATCCCTGTGTGACACACTAAAGATGGTTGAAAAATTTCCAACCTAAATCTACCTACAATCCCAGAAAATATAGGCTCCAATTATGTCAGCTAACTAAGGTCGATTGTAACCTCGTAAGGGATCCAAAGACTCAGTGCTAGTAATTAGTAGTTATCAAGCACTAACGAAGCAGTTCATATCTGCAATCCCCAAGCTGCTCCAACTGAAAAGGCCAGATCTTTCACCGCCTGGAATGTCTCGCAAACATCTCACACTATTCATCGAATTTCCTACAGTCTCATTTGCGATTACTCATACGCCGAGAAGAGAGCAGTTGCCAGGCGACTATTTGATTCGTATCTACGCCAGCGTGAAGCTGCATCTGTTTTTCCACACCCCACGCTGATCCCCCGGTTTCCTCCGCCCATCGGTGTTTTACCCTCGTCTCTCAGCGTCGCACTGGCACCGTAAAATCCTGGCGCATTATAAATATCTTCTTTCCCCGGTTTCCCGCGCAAAATCGTTGCTCTCTGCTCGGGACCGCAATATCCTTGATGCTTTGCATATTTAAGGCGGCGCGGCGTTGCGACACGCCTCTAGACAAGCCGAGGGTATGCCAGCCATCAACACGGATCCTGGACCGAAGTCGCGGGGCTACAAAAGCCTGGTTATCGAGCACATCAGTATTCCCGGATAGCTAGCGTCCTCGGAGATCTGCTCCGGGGAGACAGTTCTTTATTATTCGCCTGCTTACGGGATTCGAGTCTCGTCTCGATACGTACAGCAGCAGAATGGAAAAATCTCGACGCGCTCGGCGCCGGCGGGAATTTCAATGGAACGCGAACGGCAACATTTCGAAACAAATCAACGCGACGAATGTACCATGCACGGTGTAATAATGACTGGTAGATTGTATTCTCGTGGCATTTAAATGGAACCGACACACAGTGGGGAAATTTTGCGATTTTATGGCCAAAACCACAAAAAAAAATTTTGAATTCGACAAAATAAATGCAAATGTCAATTGAAGAACTAATATGAGCATAAAATGCCAACAATTTTTGCTGTTAAATGTTTTAATACAAAGCTCGTATAGACTCGCTAATGTTTATGTTCATGTGAGGTTAGACCGACCGCGAGGAATTAATCCAGATTTTCAAGTTGCTTTAACCACTTATATTGTGTTATCCAATGTTCCGTAAATAAATAAATGTCTGCTGAAGCATCAACAGAAGTGGCAAGTCGCGTTTTGTTTTCAATACAGAAGCGAAATCGTTTGGCAAAACGTGCGGCGTCGGTTCCTTCATAATAAAATAAAAACGAAAATTATACAAATACACAGATAAAAAATGGGTTTTAATATGAAACCCAGTTCTGTTTGTTCTCTGAAACTTAGTTATTCTGTATTTTTTCACGAATTTCACATATAAAATATATTTCTTCACCATCACAGTCTTCATGGGCCCATCGATGACCATTTCTATTTACTTGTTCACTCTCACGGTCTCAAACACGAGAGGAAATATGCAATCATTACTCGCGAGAATTACACTTGCTGTTTGTGATAAAACACACGTAGGTACAATTATAGCAAACACGTGCATTATAGCACATCGCTATAATCAAAAATATTAAATTTCTAATTTACAATGATCACATCCTCTGGCTTCACAAATCTATTGTTACGCCGCAACAAATATATTCCATTAAATCGTCGAAGGTAATACAGTGAAATATTCCTCGGCCGTCTACCGATGGCATAAATTATCATAAATATCAGACGTCGGACTTTGGAGGCAGGCTGATACTTTGCGCGCCGCGAGGATGCGGCTCATGCAAATCCGCGCGCGCGATACACGGCTCCTTAATTATTTTCCGAAAGGCCTCGTTGTGTAATCGCTCCTCTATTTGTTAGTCAAATCGGCTATGCCAGTATTAAATCGCCGTGCTTTCGAGGTGGATTCAGCCTGATTGCTAATATTTGCGCTCGTTTTTCGCTGGCAGGCTATGCCTGGGCGAAGCTAGGGGAGAAGATCAGCCCATACTTCCGCTCGAATGTCGCCCACACTTCCGCTACCGGCGAATCGATGGTTTCACGGGGTTTGTTTCAACGAGAGCTAAATGCCTTTTCGCCCCTTTCCGGATCTCGCGTGCCAGACATTCCAGCAGCTCAAATTACTGATTGCCCCATGCTTTCCGATCTTCTCTTGATTTTCTACTCGACGATGTAACAGGGAAGGTTCTACGGTTATAGTGACTCGAACGCGGTATTAAAACGATTGGTGGTAACAGCGAGTGGAGGGTGAAACTCAAATAAATCGTAAGGAATTTGTCTTTATATTTTATAGAAGCTCACAAAAGTGTTATACATCTTAAAAAAAATTCTGTGTGTTACTTTGATGGTCGATATATGATTCTGATTACCTACAAATGTCATAGCACGATTCAACGTTGGAATCACTGATTTAGAAACCAAATTCTTTTGAAGTCTGTAAGCAAAATGTAAACAAACTTCGGGGGGTAAATTAAAAGCCTTACAAACTAATGTATTTGAAACTAAGATATATAAATTGAACCACGAAATATGAAACTATCCATATCGTTAAATTCATTTTGTTCTATGTGAATTCAAATAAATTATACCAAAGTCGCCTATAATTTTTTTAACGGCGTATATTTCCAAAATAATTACGTTTGTACTCAATTTATTGACAGGAATAATAAAATCGAAGTAAAATATTGTAATATTAGTCTTATTATTGAAGAAGAAAACGAGCCTCAGTCGTTATCAAAAGCAAATAATTTTTCGATCTATCTACGCCAAGAATTTTTTACTTCAAATATGCTCTGTCCCTTACATCCCTCTTATTTGAACACATTATACATTAAGTCTGCAGAGAAGAAAAATTTCTACCATCTTTTTTCCTACGTCAACGAGAGAAGCTAATTAAATTCTTTGACTTCTCTCCCTTTGAGTGTAGGACATAAAAGTGCCTCCACATTAAAACGATGAAAGGAGACACAGGTGAAATGGAATTCCTCTCACAAGCAAGACCATAATACCATCAATGCTCGACATATAATTCACTAACATTCCTGCATAAAAAGGAAACTCACCTAACGTCACTGCTGCACATAAACATCCCGAATTACGTTACAAGATATCGCTCCTCATTATTTCTCAAAATATCGAGCCCAGAATCCACCACAGAAAATCGAGTCAGTTTTCCTCTCGCACCATCTCTCACGTTTTTCCCCTGAAAAGAATATCTATCGAGTGTCCCGCATGCACATATTCATCTGAGCACAAAAATGGTTCAATGAAACAGCTTGAAACTTTTTAACGCTTTTTACTTCCATCGGTTCCTCGCAATTTCTGTTGGCGCGCGCAGACAGCCGTGTCCCCCGTGAATTTATTCAAAGGTCGGAGGAAGTTTTCCAGCGGAGCACTTTCCTCGCACGCGAACGCAAATCGCGTTACAAGTTAGCCCGGCGGCGTGTCCATATTTCCCGCCGCGTCTGAAGGGGAATCCCCTCTTTCGCGGATTTCCTGGCGAAATACAAAGAGTGAACGAGGTTAGCTCCGCGGCGGGAATTACCGTTACATCTTCTGAGCAAGTCCTCCCCGCTTCGAACTTAGGCGTCTCGTCAACCCGCCGGTAATAATTTCCTCGCGTTATCAGCTGACGTAAGCCGTTTCAATATAAAGCCGTTTTATCACGGAGGGTCCATTATCGCCGGGCCAGGTCTGCCAACAGCACTTCTTCCGCGGCAAGGCGCTTGATACGTACGAGGCAGAAACTGTGCATTACCGGCATAATTTTAAATTTACATCGTAAGGACTGGAACCAGTGAGGGAGGGGCGCGAGGATCGGAAGATACTCCCCGGGAAAGTAGATCCTAATGCGACGGAGGGCTTCGCTTGAAAATTACACGCAGGACAAAGTGTCGTTGGCGTAGACGTTCTATTTACGCCGTCGACCCGGATAAGTGAATAATTTCGTTCAACGAGGATGGTTTCGTGTGATTCTTTTTATGTCGAGATTTCCCACCCGTCGCCTTATTTCCTTCACGTTGTTAAAGACAATGGTGTAAGCTGGATTTATGATACGCTCGTGACCAGTTTCCTGTTTCTGAAATTAAGAATTTGCAAGCGCTGTAAGTTTCGTGGCTTTTTTTAATTAAGATTAATGAGTCTTCTTGACTATAAATATCAAAGTAATGAGGGTCTAGTGGGCGTAATCTTTCGCTCGTTGGATGTCTGCTTGATATGTATTATACATAGTTTGTGTAGAGTACGATCTCCAATAAATAAAAGGGGACGCAAAAGTCGCCGTTCGATTTTCTTAGTCTGTAACTTCGGTTTTAAATGAATCGACAGAGTATTTTTTTGTGGTAAAATTTACTGAGATTTATCAATTTTATGACATCAAGGTCGGAAGATAATATCCAACAAATAATCGCTATTCGGATTGATGCAAATTTGGGCGCTTTTTATTGTATTTTATATGGTATTGTGAAGAATTTGTGGGGTTAGATTTTCGATTTCGTGATGAATATTGTTTTTAATTGTTGTGGGTTAATCACGTAAAGAAATGCCTTCAAATACCTCCAAAGAAAGAAGTCTTTAAACATTCCTCTTGTATTAAGACCACCGACGAATTCTCGACGATATTAGTTATAACTAATATCAATAATAATTTATTACGAAAAAACATCGACACGATTTTTCCGCGCTCTTGAAGGGCATACGTATTCATCTTTATGGACAACAAATTCGTGAGTCTCTTCTATTAAAATTTCAAAACGACACTGACATATACCTAAAATTAAAAAATTAGAAGATAATTAACATCGGATGATGACTTTTACGCCACCTGTTACAAATTCCATTCAGTTTCAGAAGCAAACTCAAAATTTTTAAAAACGTTCCCTACGGGACTTTTATTCTGATTTGAGATAGATATGTTGCATACAGTATTATAAAATATCGCAGGCCGTGCATCAGCACTATTATAACAATACAAGAATTATTAAAAAATATCAAGAAATGTCGAAGCCACTACAATAAACATTGTTGGCTTGTTGATTAAATGGATTCATCCTAAAATCCTTAAGAATTAATGGAAACAATTACTTCCTAAGTTTTCTAAATCAATAGAATAACTTAGGTATGTAATTTGCAATAGCTTTCAATTATTATACATCCAACGTAAATAGATACACCTGCATATAGATGGTAGACCTTTTAAGTAACATAACTCTGAAGTTTGAAGTCACTATACATAGAGAAGCGGACACAGTTTGCTACTAGCGACGTGAGATTGCAGCATCAAAGGACGAGTAACGATCTCAGCGCGCACGTATACTCCCAATGAGAAGTCACCTTTCGACGGTGCCAAGTCTGTCATCGAATATTACGATTTGCTCATGTTAGCTGGAAAGGGCTTATTAATGATTCTCACTGTGCCAAATGGCATTGACGCAAACACACTTTCCCGCCATGTGACGGACAGCGTGAAATTTTACGGCACATACCGGTTTTCAGGTGCAAACTACCAGAAATAAATAATTCATATCGAGACTCGAGTGTACGCGACTATCGATGCAATTACTTAGGCAAGATGTACTTATACTCCAAACGATTCGGTTACTTTGGGCTAACGTAACACTGTTTCGATGTTATTCTGTAATTAGTAAATATGTGACGTTTTCGAAAAAATTGAGCAACTGACTCAGAACATTTTTGATATCATGAAAAGCGTCAATTGCAGTTTATTAATAAGTTTTATGAGTACGATGTTCAGAGTAAAGTAATGACAGACTGACAATGAGTTAAGCTGCGTAGTAGGGTATATTAAATATATGCGAAGTAAATGATGAATAATTAGAATACTGATATGGCAGAAAAACCGATTATGCATTTCTGGGTTTAAAGAATAACTTAGTTTCATATTATACTTGCATCGCTGCATTTGAAAAATAATGATATTGGAAGAAGATAGGTTTTCTCAGCCCGTATTCTCTATAAATGTATAATGCTTCCGCTTGGAAAATAGCTGTAGGAATTTTTTTCTCAGCCACCATTACAACAGTCACTCCATTGTACTCCATTCACGTATGAACCTATGTTGTATACAGAATGCTCGTTTTTATAATCTTTTCTTTCCAGGCCTTTCATCGGTCTCATTTTACTCGCTCTTTTATATCCATTCCTCGTTAGTAATGCTTTAATATTCTAATGCTTTAGAATTCTTACCATCAAGCAGAGGGTAACCAACCCTTTGTCGAATGTCTATCATACCTGTCCTGGTATAGCTAGAGTATCATAACCGGGAGGCGGGAATAGGATAGTACATACCACTAACAAGGGAACATCTAGACCCCGGAAATTCAAAAAATTCTGAAACATTTTTAATATGTATGGAATTTCCTTGTTATTACAACGCAATTTCTGTTTGTTGGCCAAATTCACTCTAAGGGGGTGGAATTGGCCCCCTGAAAATCTAGTTATTTTTTCGATTTTGTGTTGTAACTTGTGAACTGTAAAATAATTTGTTTACCAATTGATATATCTAATTAAAAGAAGTCATTTTTATCTTGAAACTACAACCACACCTGTCGAAAATGTGCTTAAAAATTGCATAAATTCCATTTTTTCTTCAATTTACTGTATCTCCGCGAGGGCTGATCAGGGATCATTGACTTAAGCTCATTTTAAAACGAAGAGTCCGCCGATTCTTTTGAATTCCACCAAAATCCCCTGTGATAATTTTTATCTGTGGTCTTTAAATTTGAAGTTCGAACGATTGCTACCCGTACTATATTATATACTATATAGTATTGTATTATATTTCGTTAAAGTGCAATATATAGTGTTGACACAAAATATATACTTATTACTTCACTTCATAGTGATTTAAAAGAAAATTAATTATCAACCCAACTAAATGAACTTATTTGCAGCGAGTCTCAGTGCTCAGAACGCACCCTTAACATCACGCGACACTATGCATGGCCAGTTTAGGTTAGCTATCAAAGCCTAAGCCGTTCTTACATGAATATTAAATAGCAAGAAAAAGGAAATAAAACTCCAATTAAATTAATAAAAAATAAGCTACAAATTTATATAAATATGAACATAGAAAAATTTATTGTAAAAAAACAATCCCTTTTACTAAAATCACAAACTAACACAAATACACTCGGACAAAAAAGTAAAATAAAAAAATATGTAAATCTGTACTTTATATTTTCCTAAATTTCCCTGAAAATACTGTATTTTGTTCAAGATTCCACAAAAATACTATATCCCACCCAAAGGTAATAACTCTTATTCAGAGTATCCAAACTACAAGTTAATACCCATTACTGTACGTTCTACTGACAGGATTTCAAGCTCCTGACAGCAAATCCTTCTATACAGACTCAAGATTCTACGCCCCAGGAATTGGGTCAGGACCATTAACCCGAAGAAGTCAAACCCAATTATGAGATAATTGGTGGGAGTGGAGGCTTAGGGGGCGAAAAGGAATACCTAACCCTTGCACACCTCATCGGGCCCGATTGGGCATACACCCCTATCTAGTCCCTATCCCGATACACTCAGATCCCTGTTAAAGCTACGCCAGGCTGTTACAATTCGCAAAATTGCTCTCAATCGAGTCTCTCGCACTGTCTCGGCGCCAGTGAGCCAGGTCGGGTACCTCAGGATTAGCAGTTTTCGTCTTGAGGACATACTCCAAAGGAAATACCCCTCGGGGACAAGCCCCGAGCCCTGGGGAAGCCGATCATCCCCAATAGGAACATAAATTTCAGGGGTAATTTCACTCATACAGGTTACTCGAAGGGCGACCGAAGGCACGTTCAGCTACGGCATATCCACCGTGTCTGAGCAGCGTGCGCAGACGGATGGAATTATCAACCCCCAAAGGCTCGTAACTCCTCCGGATACCGTGTGCGGATTGTATCATTGTGCCAAGGTGCTACTATATCAACCTGTACAACTTCCATCGAAGATACTGTTGCGATATACGTGCTTCCGACGGCACATGGAACACCTATTTCATAACGTAAGGGCCCTTCACGGTTTTACCGCCGGTCTCTCACAAACGAATGTACAACGTGTATCGCGCAATTGGGAAGAGTCCTTCCTCCTGTCCCGTCGGAGATAGATAAAAGCGATGAAGACGGAACTTTGTTTACTAAAGGCTCTTTTTATTTTGTATTGTATTATTTCGATATTCTTCATCGACAGTTGATAAAAACTGTGAAGGTAAAGAAAGTGAATGTAGGTCTGCCTTGGTTACTGAAATGATAGGGTAAAACTATACAATACGCCCCACTTTTAAAGAAACGTCTATAAAACCAATATTTTTTATTAATTCTTTAAATTTTTGGTGTAAACACATTAAGTGTTCATTACTCTTCACAACTACACCGAAATTGTGAAAAAAACATAACTGGAAATAACTGAAAATAATCATTTTCCGGAAGCTTACATGGGGCGTTTTGTAAGACAGTCGTCTGGTAAAACGCCCCACCTCTGTGACAAAAAAAGCCCCGACATAAAAAAGTGATTACTTTTTATTATTTTTAACAAAGTGTTATAGAATATATATTATAAAAGATATTATTAACAAAAATAGAACAATCTTGATTAAAATCATTACATTATTTCTTATTTACATTTTCTCGTGTTCTACATTCAAAGTCGGAGAACGACCTAAAGGAATTTTAGATATTCCTGTTTGTACGTGTTTTTTAGGGTCCTTGAAGGTATGTTACACATCCTGCTGCATTCATTAATTCCCATTTTTTTACTTTTAACTTTTTCCATTGCTTCATTAAGGTCATTCTCTGACCAGATGCTCGTAATAAATATGTAGTCCTTATATATTTGCGTGACATTTCTGTTATTCACGAAAAAGTAAGGAAATACATTACTCGTGAAAAATATGATTTTGAGGTGGGGCATATTGTAAATTCTTTGCTGTGGCATATTGTAAATTCTGGGGTACCAAACCGCGCGGGCTTAAATTTAGCAACAACGTAGTGAAAAAAGGTTTGGGCAATAGCAATTTAACGAGGTTAGTTTGTCTACTTTCGAAATATATACGTAAATTTATCGCAAACACAATAGTGACTTAGAAAATTGAATTTCCCACAGACTCACCGCAAATTATCTGAAGGCCGAAAATATAAATTCCTGTATATTTCTTTAAAAGCCGTAATATTTGTTCGAATTTTTATTGCAGCAGTTGTGGCCGACTGAGGCAAGTTTAATTCTGACGATCGCGTCGATGCATCCTGGTTTGTGTGCATAAAATAATGATGGGGCGTTTTGTCAAATGGGGCGTATTGTATAGTTTTACCCTAGTCCAATTTGTCTAAAAATAGGGGTCGACGGGGGGTTCTTTTCCTATTCTGTTAAGGGAAATCGACTTTTGAAGGAACTGGAATTATTTTTGCAATTTATGGCGAAGGTGTTTTATTTAAATGGCTATGTCAAAATTGGTTTTAGAAATTCGAAAATGATTTCGACGGTAGTGAGAAGCAACGTTCCGGCCAGGACTCAGGAAATCCAAACAAAGGATGATACAGGTATTATTGAAGGGAAACCCTGCGCAGTCATCTTATGAGCTTGCAAGACAGTTATAGGTTGACCATTCAACAGTTCTTCGACGCTTACATGCAACGGAAAAGATGCAAGAAGAAAGCTTAATGATGAAAAACGAAATTATGCATTGACCTAATAACTCCTTCTTTCATACATCTAACGATACATACGCAAGTACAGTTGCAATTTTTATTAATGCCACTGTAAACTGAATTGCATTAGCCTGGTTTTGTTATGGTTCCTGTAACGCAATCTTATTATAGTTAAGAGTAATAGGATTTTAAAAATTATAAGCAATTTTTGTACCTTCATAAAACATGAGGACTACCTAAAAGTGTTAGTGCATTGAATGTCGGAGTATAATTGGTATCACATTCTTTGTTCTATTGTTTTACTTGGCATACTGGAATGGTGACATAGAGGCCATGCAAACGAGAGCCATTCAGTAGACACGGATGCCGCCAGCTTAAAAACTAAAAAGAAAATATGTGAATATGTGTGAAGTAAAAATAGCCAGTCACAGAAATGTCTCGTTTAAAGAAGCCCAAAGTATAATTCTATATTGATTTCAATCTCCACCTCTTTTAAAAGAAATAAAATTTATAAATAGCTCACGGAGCGCGAGATAAAATATGAAATTCTTAAACCATCACGAGCACATGACTCATTTGATGCACAAAATAATTTCGAACCAATTAAATAACTGTTGAGGTAGTAAATCCATAATGAGCTTTACTTTCAAAACGAAATTATATGAAATTTCCAATTCTCATATTTCACAAGCGAAAAGGTTACCTACTTGAATTATACTTTAATAGCAGCCAAAATGTACCACCAGGCAATGTAATCCAGCATTCGCATTTTTATTTCTTTCTCCGAACAATTCTAGCTAACCAAGTTTCTATTATTCTCGATGTAGAATTTGAGATCGTATGAAATGATCGAGTAATATTGGGGAGCAGTAACTTCATTGAAATGATGTAGCAGACACAACGCTATTAATGGCCACGGACGGAAGGGTCTTTTCGAAAAGCGAAATGCCGCTATCGAAGCTGGAAATTCCGTATTTGTTGTCTGTCGTTCAAACCGTCAAGCGTGAGGCGGGCTCGGGAAAAATGCTTCGGGATAAAATAAAGGTCGTAGGGTATAGAGAAGGGTGGCTTGACAGCAGCCGCGAGGGACGCTCGATTTAACCTCGCTACGCTAAGGAAGAGGAATCGATGGCCCGCGCGCATCCGGGAGATAAATCCTCGATAACCAAGGGGACAACCTTACTCGAGCCAATAAGGGGTTGGAAAATACGCTGTCGACTTTACGGAGTTAGCGCACCACCCTTCCAATCCTTAACGTCTCAAAAATCGAGATATCGTCTAATGCGGATTACGTTTCGATCCGATACCGCGCACACGCATTCACGTGAGTTCCTGTGTGAGAGCAAACCTTCCTGCCCTGAAAGTAGAAGATTTTTTTAGGTGAAAAAGAATAGTCCCTTTTCTGCTGGCTTCAAAACTTGAGAAAAACGTTTCTCTCGAGGGATTTAAAGAGATTGTTTCAACGCAGCAAAATCTGAAAGTGTGTAAAGTGCATGATGCAGCATGCACAACTAACTTTTAAACAGAAACTGTGAAATGAGTTTTTAATGTTCATTGGAGATAAGGAAAGATTACAAGTTATTTCGGAAAATGTTTCGCAAAGAATATTGGGTAAACTGGTAATTTTAGAACACATTGAAACTCACACTTTGATTCTGCGCGCCTCTTATACTTCTATAATACATAAAAACGAAATTTTAATTCAGCACCTAAACTCCAATTTAATTAAAATTTAAAGTTTTCCGACGTATAAATGATAAACTTGAGTACAACCGAAGCATGAAAATTTTTCTAAATGTTATGAACATCAAAATCACAAGCGCACAAAATCATAGCGCAGTCTGCAACCAAATTTGTTTAATTTTCGATATCGATTTATGTAATATATTGTTTTTCCATTAAGCCATTAAACACTCACATGCTGAAATTAGGTCAGGAGGATTTGTTTGGAAACGAGTTAACAGGGGATATGTTAACGGATAGCACTTTGATTTGCCGCGGTACTCCTTGAATTGTGGTGTGGATACAGAATTTAATGGAATTTGGTTGCTTGTTTGAACAATCATGGGGAATTTCATTTTTTAATGTATTTCATGCGAAATCATTTTTCTTATTATTTCTTATCATAAACTGTTTATTTTTCTACATTCCTTGCGTATAACTGTTCTAACAGCAGAAAAATATCACCCAATTACGACCATCGGCTCGTAGATTTGTCTTAAAAGGTGCTCGTAATTTTCAGCGCCTAACTGCCATTATCTCTCGCCACGTTCGCTTAAATGCAGCCGACATCTTAAATCGTTCTATTGAGACACAAGATCACGGCTTAATTACGTAGAGCGTTTTACCCCAAGTAAATGTTCGTTCCTGCACGCAAGGCTATCGTTAGCAATGTTTAAAAGCAAAAGTTTATCAACGCTGCCGCTCAGAAAAGTTCTAACGAGAAGCTTCATTATCCGTGATAAAATAAAGTGTTTCGATACCGAAGAAATTTGAATTATTTAAAAAGATAGTTAAGACAGTGTGATAGATATTCATTTTATTATGCTAATGAGAAAGCTGATGGACGAACAAAATGTTCGCGTGCAGAAAACACAATGAGCTTCGATGAATAATGAAAACGGATGGATATGCAAATTCGTTGGGTATGCTGACTGCGTTTGAACAAAAGGAATCTAGGTAGGGTTGACCGCTGTTTTTGTTCGTCCTGTATTTTTAAATACATGCAATGTCATAAAATTCAAGTTTCTATGACACATTTGTGTACGATACTCTGTATTTATCAAACACGCATTACTATAAAAATGATTGGAAACCTTTCACTCAAGATGGGTCACAAGACGAAAATAAAGAATGTCAAAATTGCGTTTGATGCTTCCTTTCCGAGTTATTAATTGTTGAAAATATGTATGCGTAAGAAGTGTCTGACTCGAGGGACTTAGACTACTGCCGCCGCGCAGTAGTATCAGGTTAGTCAAGTCAGACGCGGCGAGGATACTAGTCACGGCCGCGTTTACCACAAGGTGGGGCCATTTTTAAACCTTACCCCTCACACACAACAATATAAAAACAGCCCATTTATAGTTACAAAATGAAATATTTCTTTTTAAATATTTAATTCATAATATAAAAACTAGCTATAATTCATAATATAAAAACTCCCGTTTTCATTTGAAATATGCACATCATTCTTTCCTTAAAATATGAAACTAACAGAAACTGCTGTACATATTGCATAAAATTCATGTACGTAAACGTAGGACAAACCAGAGTTGGGCATTAACTGAATAAAAAATTATTTCAATAAAGGATCAAATAAAAGTTACTTTACCTTTAGAATATTTCTGTGGTTGTAAGGAAAAACGACCCATGTCACAATTTCAAAAAATTTGAGTTTATGCATTAATTCAACTGTAGAATATTGGATGTGTGTTTTTATCAGAAAAAAATGCATGAAAACGAATTTTATACGTTGAAAAAATAATGCAATTTAACCGAAGTTCAATATTCAATTAATACGCATTTGGCAAAACAACCGAAGTCCACAAAATTTGGAGAATACGACGTATTTTTCCTTTGTGATCGCTTTTTATTTTCTATTTTTACTTATCTACATATACTATAACGTATTTTGTGTAAAATAAAATGAGCAAAATTATATTTCATATTTTTATTTTACTAGAAACAGCACATTATGAAATACCAATAATACATAAATGTGTAACATATATTTTACAAAAAACAACGCAAAGCACAGAAGAAAACGGAAGAAGACAAAAAAGAAAGTAAAAGAAGGAAAAGTAATCAGTAAAACTACTTAACTGCGACACGTTCAAGCAGAACAACACAAGTCCAGTGGACTTCTGTCGTTCTGCCTAAAGTATATGTAAATTATTACTATTTTGTTTATTATTATTTACGTTAATTGTACGAATAGTGAATATTCTGCAAAGTGAAGGAAATATAGGTTTATATCGTAAGAAGAAAGCAAGGAAACATTGCTAATAAGAAGAATTGGTGTTTAGAACTTTCAACGACAATATCTCGAAAGTGAAAATATGTGACATGGGTCATTTTTCCTTACAACCACAGATTTGACGAATAAAGTTAACCCAGGTCGACTTTATTCGACACATGACGAATAATTTTTTTAACTTTTATTCGTTATTCGAAATTTTACTTAAATAAAAATGTTGTCCATCTCTGCCACCAACGAGGCAAAAAACTATTTTGGTAATTGCTATTATATTCCCTATACTACATAGTTCACACAACCGTCGAAATAGGTTTATTCTTTCGAGGCCTCATAATGGTGTCCCGCCTAAGGCCTCCAAAAGTATAAACTCAACCCTGACAGTCCCCTAACAATAAACTCCTCACGTCAAACACTTTTCACGCGTAATTTCAACAATTAATAACTCGGAAACGAGGCCTCAACCTTAATTCCGTGATTCTTAATTTCCCTCTTATTTCAACCTATAGAATCACCCCCTAAAAGGGTGCCTACCTTTAGTCGAACACCCTGCATAATGCGATTAGCCAGCAGACCGCGGCCAATAAACCCAGCTCGTATGCTCGCAGATCTCGGGCAGATCGTGGGAAGGAGACCGAAGAAACGGAAGTCGAGGGATGGCGGTCTGATTTCCCGTCGCGACGCATTTAGGGAAGAAGCTTTCTCGCGTTGTCCGCGGGACTACGTTGCCAGGAGTTTTTTGAAAGGAGCTCTTCCACGTTGCATCTAGAAGTGCATGTACATGTCAACCCGCGGAACGGACAGCGAGCAAATACCTTACCGGATGTACGTGCTCGACGTCAAGACAGGATCTTGATCCTAGTCCCGTTTCGCCTCGTGCGGGGCGTGCGCACGCACACGCGCGATGCATATGCATAGACGGTCGCAGGCGTGCACCGTATACTACTCACACGGCGAACACAGCCGCGCGGCGGGTGCTTCTATAAAGCGATAACTCACTGCCATTTCGCGAACAGCCTTTACAGAGCCAGGGTGTCCCGCCCGTCTGCGCTCACGAAATTCGACGAATCGCGCTGCAGTGTCCTCGAAGCGATCCCGGTCCATTCGCGAACCACTTGGACCGCTTTTCGAACGAATGGGTTTAAAGAAACCTATAGGATAATGACCTTTGTTGGAGGAGAGTATTGGCAGAAGGGTTGTGCTTGTTTGACACCCAAAAGTAGTTTTGTATTTTTTACCATGCACCATGTCAATGTGTTTAGCCTTATGAGTAAGTAATGTGGTATTTATTTGATTTTCTTCAGTTACTTATTGGAGGTTGCTATCAGGAATTTAGTGTTTTTAAAAGAGAAATGCAATTTTCTTTTTAAGGTATTATACTTTTTAAATATATTCACTTAACATTGGAATATTATTGGAATTAACAACCTTTGGAAATAGCTAAATCGTATTTATAAAAGTCTAATAGTAATGGTTATTAGCTAGAGCTGGTAAGGTGGGTTGCTATGTAGAATTGTGAAGGCGAAATTTTTGATATAATGACGCCAGGCAATTCGACTCTGAGGTATACAGAGGACCTGGTCTACGAATTCGTCTTAAAGGATTACCACAGTCAGTAAAGTAAGAAGAAGAAAGATTCTTTGGGAATTTATTTCAGAAAGTACATGCATATGTTTATGCAAAGGTTTTTGTATTCAGGTGAGAAACACGTTAACAGATTATCATATTATGTTTTGATGTAAAAGTATTTATTTATTGCAAAATTACAACTGATTTCCCGGAAGCTGTTTTTAGAAATACGTTTCGCGGTGACCAACATTATTCGGAACTGGGTTATCTAAAATCCAAAAACGAAGAAGATTTAGGTAGTACAAAAGTTTATCTAGTCTTTAATCGTTCTGTTCTATAAAATATCAGGTTTTCCTGACCTCACTGACTGCGGTTACCTGTTAAGCAAAAACATTAACTCGAAAACATTATGAAATGTAAGAAACCTTTCACTAAGCCCGTTTTTCAGTATGTATAGAAAATAAAATTGTAGGGTGCCCCTGCAATATTTTAAAAGTTCGATTTTAACCATCACCCTAATGGGCAATTACGGGGTGGAGCAATTTACGGCTATCGATTGGATAACGATGCTTGGACGATTCTTAAGAAAAACGGGCGAGAAAGCTGAAAATGTGGACAGAAAGAGTCTAAGAAAGTTGGCTGATGAGCATACAGAGACCCTCGTGTCAGCGTAGTAGGATCTTGGTTACCCAAGATCCCTTACGGTAACCGTTTACATTGCATACCAAAGCCAGTCTCCAGGACTTCTTGCACTTGATATGGTTGAGATGAGGATGCTCTGCATCTGCTTATCCTACACGGTGTCTTGAACTAATCGTAAGCGTACACCGTAGGTAGGGACCACTCCCCTTGACGGGGTTGCAACTTTAACCCTTTACGGTCTCTCTGTCTCACGCAGCAGGTTCGCGACAGGTCCGATTTGTTTCTGAGAAATAATGCACGTGAATACTATTATAAGAAGTAAAATATTTTGATTTTATATTTTATTTCCATCGATTTCTGAATTCTCATACACCTTAGCATAAAACTTATCAACGTTACCTACTACTCGTGCCTATTAAAACTCTGTATTCTAATTTTTTTCCGCTCTAATTATTAAAGAAGATTATGTAAATGATAAGAGATACTGTGATGTATAAACTAACTCATGACAGGGAGTAATAGTTTGTTAGAATCTTCCCCATTCTGTGGCTAGATCCTTAATGAGTTCAGAATTTGCACGTGTCGAGGTGATGGGACACTATAATGAAATGTATTTACCCATGCCGCAGCCTCGAAATAATTAAATCTATTGGGTATGGAAATAGAGTGCTTGGTAGGGTTAGAGCGAGAGAGAAAAGGGGTGAAAGGCCTCACCAGAAGAGAGAGCGTGAAGAACTGCAGGCGGATGCAGTGCCAATGGCAGCAACCCTGGCGAGACTGCCTCGAGAAGGAAAACGGAATGGCGGCATTCCATCTTACATCATGGGGACAATATTGCTTGAAGACACTTTAAAAGTTCGGTAATAGGAGCTGCCACCGTTTCATGACCGCCATCCTCTCAGCTATCCTCGTTCTCACATTTGCCTGTATTTTACATCCTTCCTATCGCGCTATCCTCCAGTATTTCACGCTCAAACCTACAACTCCCCAGGACCATTTCTTCCTCCTCTTACCATATCCCTCCGCTTTTTTCCTCCGTTTCTTCAATTCCGAACGTTCCGAGACTGCCAAATCGTTGGCCTGGCCAACTCACAGGCATGAATCTTGAAAATACCTCCATACGACGCGTCTACGGAGGTTGGATCAATTTTCGAGCGTTGAATGTATCGCGCGTGCTCTCCTTTTGCTTCAGCTGTTTCTTCTTCTCCGATTTCATCCTCTGGTTTCATTTTTCTGTTTTATCAGCTTCTTATCTCGCGCTCTCTCTCTCTCTCTTCAGTTTCGTCTTGTTTATGCTTCTTGTCTTCGTACTCACCCTAGTCTTCAACGTTCTTTTTTTTCATTGTTATACTTCATCGACCTTTCGTCCCTTTAAACTGTATATGTATGTGTGTATTTCTTCACACCATCCTCGAAGACTTACTCGTAAAAAGGTATTGGCTCGTTGCTCAATTTCAACGAACGGTCACGACTTCCTGACGATGATCGATGATTCTTTTCACGCGCCATTTCGAACGTATGCATCATGACGCGATCTCTCTTCGGCCAAACACATTGAAGAGGGTTTTTTCCCCCAGGATTTAATATTGTGCCCATGTGCTGGACGTTCAACGGCAATCGCTCGATCTTATACACAAGGTGTAACAGAAATGTTGTTAGAAATGTTGGGTAGGCGCAATAAGCTACGCCGTCACACGTCAACTTAATCTTGCGTGGCTCATACCCTGTGACACGAACTGCTGGACTGTAAAAGCTGCCCCTTAACGAGACGGACACTATCAGCGGTTTAATGCAAAATGCATTTTAACTTTTAAAAAATTTATAAACGTATGTCTAGAAATATATAGTTGAACTGTAACTGCGGATAATTTAATATCAAAGTTGGTCAGAATGTTTCTTATTATTACCGAATTAATGGCATCTTATAGCTCTTAATTTTTAGTAGAAAGATCCCATGATTTTTCTACTCTGGCAACAATTGAAGGATCCTAGTAGAAAACACTGTAAGTGCCAAAATTAATCCGGCGTTGATAAGGTGGAGAAATTTAACAAGAGTAGTAAGGTGGGGTCCCACAAACATCGTTTGTCTCACAACGCTTTAAAAATCGAATCATTTACCTTTTTATGATGTATCTTTGCTTCTCTGTTCTGATTTTACATAAATAGTAAAGCGAAAATACGAATGCATTTGTACCTACGTTATTATACATTGTTTTAAAGTTTCAAAGATTCACAGCAGATATTTGTGAACGACAGGGCGCATTTGCTCCAAGTCGCGTACAGAAAGAAAAATTGACTCCCGTGAAATTCGATGCTTCGACATTACGGGCCATCGATCAAAGCCAGTCACGCTCTATCAGCAGTCAGTGATCATCGCCTTTTGAGCAAGGCAGATGCGAGCTTTATTTTAGCGTAATTCCAATCTTATCCCTGAACGAGCAGCCCGCTGGGCGGAGATGAATAGCCGGGGGTGGTCGATCTGATAAAGTGATTCTGAAAGATGGAATGGAAAGAATCAAGTAAGGGGAAGGGATCCCAGCAGTCGAGTCGAACCATAATTCAGTGCAGCCGGTTTAAAATGCGAGCTACCTCCGGTCCAGTTCGGAGCCGTCCGATTTGAATATCCCACTGAATTAAGACAAGCTCACGGGCCATTAAGTCAAGGGAAAAGAGGTAGAAACTTTTCTGGTATCCCGCGATAAAAAGAGAATCGCGATCGAATTTATGGCGGGACTCGTGTATACGGGGCTGGCCGCGCAAGAAATTCCAGCAACAGCTTTGTTTTTTAAATTGGCACGGTTGCGTGGGATTCCGTCGATTGAGAGACAATTTACGGCCAAACGACTGCCTCCACGCGGTGTTGAAGAGAAATTTGTACGTATAAACCCCAGATCCATGATATTTAGATAAAAATAAGTTTTTTGGAATAAATCTGTAATTAGGACTGGACCTACAATTTTAATTTTAGTTTTTATTTGTAATACTTTTTTCCCAGATATAAAGAATAAAAATGAAAAATTTGTCGCAGGAAAAAAGTTACTTTTTCTGTCAAACGCTATAACTCTTTCAATTTTTTATTTTTTTTTTTCTTTAAAGAGGATCAATCTCAGCGTAAGCTATCTAACTTTAAGAAACTTATATTTTCTTTGCAATCAGATAACTGTGATAGGTGCAACACATCCCATCAACGTTACATCGTCGAAGAGGTGAACAATATTCCACAATAATTAATAAATAATAAGAAGGATCGACATAAAGAAAATATTTTCTGCAAGTTCAAGGATCCAATATGACCAACAGTTCTTTTTTTTTAAAAACTCTTAAATATCAGTTACTTTTGGGGCTGCCAGACGAGAATCACCCCCTAAAGTAGCGAAAGGCTTTCTTCGAAATAATAATGCCACAAAGTAATTGTTTCAAATACATTTCATACAAATTTTTTCCTCCTCTGAAAAATGTCAGAGTAGAGCACTCTGGTCATTTAGCTCGACAATTCGAGAGGGGATTCAATGGCCAAAGCTTCGGTGGCTATATCCCCTATATTACCCGCATAAAACAATGAAGAGACTAAATAATTGAGCGAGAAATATCGACACTGCGTTTTTCATACCATTTAAAATCTGTCAAATGCACTTTTGATTGACCAGTCGGAAACAAACAAGCCTCGTAAATACCTAACCAATAATTCAATCCCTATTTTAGTAGCTCTGCTAAAACGCTCGAAAATTGTCGGTCACGGTATGATATTAATTGATTATTACCCCCCGTAAATTTTATAAGTCTGCAAACATTGATGCCATTCCAGGACATTTGATTTATGCGTAGACAAGAATGTATGACGCAGATTGTAACACGAATGTCACGATAAGGTGTGATTCTCATTCGGTGCTCCTCGAGCAGAATATTTACATCGCGAAGCTACGAACCATCGAGCAGCAGACCCGGCCGGCAATTTCAGCGAATCGATTACGCAATAATTGCGTTTTCCGCTGGTGTTCCGAGGCTGCATCGCTAAGGGCTGCACGGCGGGAGTAACGAATTCCACCATTCCGTAACTCAGTAGGGCAAACTAAAAGCTTGAAACCGGTACACCGTAAAAAAGTGCACTTTCGCCGCGGTACAATGCACGGCGAACGTCGGCGGCGGGTAAACAACGCATCCATGAAGCTCGTCTATCGATTACCACGCTCGTGTTATTTTTGCTGATTAAAAGGAAATATCGCACGGGCAAACATCTCTTTTATTCTGTAGTCTGAGACCGCTACAAAGTTAATTAACGATGTATATGTCTATATATACCCTATGGTGACAAGGGGAAGTGTTTGGGTGAAGTGACAAGTTATTTCTTTCGAACGAATTTTGAGGAATGAAAGGCCCAAAATCGATACGCGTAAGATTGCGTAGAAAGAAGTGCCGAGGCAGTTTGCAGAAAATCGTCAAAGCGTCGAAACGGAGAAAACAGTACCAAACTGGGTACTCTTTACTAACCGTACTAAGGTTTAGCGTGAAAATACTAAATCTTTACTAACTGGGTACTCATTACTTAATTTAAATTCTTTGAAGTAATATTTATGTTAAATTACCATAAAAAATATACGATCCCATTTGAAATAACGAAAATGACCGAGAAATCTCAGAAACGCGTGGACCACCCTGTATAAAAATATTATAGAAAGACTATGATTCCTCGGTTTAACTGAAGTAGAAACTTTTTTTTCGATAAAAAAGCGGCGTTTTGTAAAAATGGTTTTTACAAAAAGGCTGATATTAAAATTGTCCTGCGACATATATGTACACAGATGTAAATACTGATATTTTGAAGAGTGGGCAACTGCTACATTAACCTTTTTGTTATTTTAACTGTCAACATCATATGGAATTTCGTCGCTCGAAGTGCAGGCCAGCAACCGGAGTATGTTTCGACATTAACCCGAATATATTTCTTTTATAATAATTTAACTGACACGTTTAATCCATTGTATGCTCGTGTACCGTAAATGATGCATTGATGTGCTACAACAGTCTCACATTGTCGTAAGTACCTTTATAAAACGTTCAACGGGGACACCACAACTAAACTTTCGGAACCTCTAAATACAGGATGTTTTTAAAAAACCGTGGTGGACTTACAGGGGAAATAGTACTGGCAAAGCTGAGAACAAAATGCTGTATAAACATGAGTTGAAAAATCAACCTGGTCAGAGTTGGAAGCGATTTTCGATGTTAGTGATGCAAGTGAAGTGTTTGTGTTTGCTTTTATTCATCGGATGCGAATTGAAAACGAAGAGTTATTCTACCCCGTATATACTTACTTTGATGTTTACAAAACATGAAATGTGTGTTACTTTTTCATTTCCGCACACATTTAACATTTCGGTATTACAGAATCGCAAACTCTTTCAAATTCTCCTGGTCTGACCATACCAGGCAATTTCTACTTACTGTGGCGAAACTTGTAGTATGTACTATATCTCGTAATACATATTAAAGGATTATACCACAGCAGTAATTATCGATTGTAGCATGAATTATAATAAAAGCAGGCACATGCCACCGTTGCATGATTTTAGAGGAAAGCGAGTTGAAGGAAAAATATTTTTCGTAAGAAATGCAGGACGAAATTGTAATTATTTATACGGTACTTGAATTAGATGGTAAATGACAGCTATTGTCAAAGTTTAGCTGAAAAATTATTTTCATAAGAAATGCGGTAGAAAATTTTAATTATTTTAAATAGTAGGTTTTTGAATTAGATGGTGAATGACAAGAATTATCAAATTTTAGCTGAAAAATTAATTTTATTATGTCACGTGTCCCCAAAAAGCCGAGTGGCATGGGTTCCTTTTCCACCACGTATTTGTTTTTTTCTCAGCGAGAAGAATATTTAATATCTCTCTGCTCGGTGCAAACATAAGTACGTACATGCTATTATATATTAAGAGGTGGTGGAATTACACTACATTCCAGCAGCGAATTAATGGTACAAAGAAACGAAAATGTCTCCATACGTGGCAAGTACCTGTGTTCCACTGGGTCCCCCAATTATTAATGTAGTAAGATTACTTATTAATGGTAAGATAATCCATTGTTTTGATTTTGTAAAAAACATATAAATAGTAAATACTGTCTACCCTATCAGTTTTTAACTGATTTGTATAAACACTCTTACAGAATCAAAATTTCTCCTATCAAAAATCATTGTAACTAATTTGAATACTGAATAGTGCCAACGTGGGCATTGCCTAGTGTCCAGATATCTCTCGAAACATCAATGATTCTGAGGTGTGTATAAACAACCATAAAACAATATTACCTTACAAAATACAAAATTTCACATCTTGAGACCAATTAGTTTATCGACCTATGTTTACTAAGTTTTTCATTTCCTTCAATGGATTCTATTAACAGACTAAACTTCTACCTATAATTTAGAAGCATCCTGTACTCGTAGATTAGAATGTAGTTCATCATACACTTCTGGTGCGAAAGCTCGCTTATAAAGCAACGTGATCCCTCTTTTTCTTGAGCGTGATCCTCAATTGAATGCAGTGATCAGTGCACGCTAGTGGGTATCAGCCTCGAGTCTCAGTGAAGTTGAATTATTCGTGGACACTTAAGGGCGGTATCGACTTCGCCCCCTATCGCTTTTACGACGTCACTATATTCCTGCAAGACAGGACATATGGCAATGGGTGCTTAAAACACCCGCTGGGCCAGACACTTAAGACCCGCTTTTGTCTGTCACTTCGTCTCATTCACGACTCCACTATTTCTGTCCCGGCGACTATACAGTGTCTTGCAGAGATATAGTGATGTCGTAACTGCAGCAGGGGGGCAAAGTCGCCAGGGATGCCTTCCACATATTCTTTGGATATCTCCACTTCATACTCTACTTTAAGGCTCTGAATTGTGTCGAATGTGTGGAATAAAAAAAAACATTATGCACACTATAGGTCTAGTTATCTATGTAAATATGGTTGTTGGCCATGTAGTAGGGTGGGCCATCTTTTCAAGTATAAAATATAGGTTCTCCACAAGATTGCACGTGTGCGATGATTGAGCCCAATCAGAATAATATTTGGAAGTTGCTAGGATTAATCGTTTTAGGGGCATGGAAAAGAGTTTCTGTATGTTTTCCAGCTGATGTCCTTGTAGAATTGAGGGTACTAGTGGAAGCCATTTTTATACCTGACACAAAAACATTTTTTTAGGCTATTTAGGAATAATATACACTTAAGGGATTATACCTAGTCCGGAGGCCGAAAAGAGGCGAATGTTTGTGAATTTCTTTTTATAAAGCGGAAGCATATGTTTTTACAGAACTTTTTGCGCTTAAAAGAACGTTTGGTAATTTCTTTGTAGTAAAATATTTACGTTTATAATAAAATTACAACCGACATCCAAGAAGCGTTTTTAAAAAGTTGTTTTGGGGTGAGCACTGCCATTCGGAACCAGATTATCTAAAATCAAACAACAAAAGAGATTTCATTAGTATATTAATGTATCTTCAGATTCACGGAGGGAATTTCCGAAATATTAATTTAAAACAAAATGGAGACTATTTAAAGTTAAAGTCCTGATTTTTAAATTAAATTTTTTCGTGCAAAAATCAGGACTTCAACTTTAAATAACTGCCACTTTGTTTTAAATTAATATATAGTAAATTCCTTCCGTGCATTAGAGGATACATTAATACATTACCGAAATCTGTTTTGTTTTTTGATTTTAGATACTCTGGTTTCGAATGGAAGTGCTCGCCCCAAAACAACTTTTTAAAAAGTCTTCTTTGATGCCAATTATAATATCATTATAAGCGTAAATATTTTTCTACAAAAAAATTATCAAATGTTTATTAATTGTTGCTCTTTTAAGTGCAAAAAGTTCTGAAGAAATATATGCTTTCGCTTTTTCAAAAAAAATTCACAAACATTCGCCTCTTTTCAGCCCCCTGACTAGGTGTAACCCCTTAATTGTGTTAAATAATGTTGCATACACACTTCTTTTCGTTTAAGAAACAAAAACAGGCTTGTGGAGAGCACCAAACAATACAAAAAAAAATTCCCACGAGGCTGTGGACCACCCTAATAAATAGGTATACTTATATATAGTTTTGCGTTCGCCTCCGTGAAGAATGACAGCACAGTTTCCGTTTCGCTGCCCACACACCCGCGTTCCAGTCTCGTTCTTTTCTTCCGCGACATGTAAACGATATTAACGGCGCTCGGCGACCCTATAGCATCCGTCTCTCGAGAATTGATCGCGGTTTCATCGCTTAACCATGTATCTCGGTATACAGGTGCATCCGCAGTGCGCGTACCGATTGTTTGTACTGTGCACGTACGGATACAACTGGTGTACACCGTGCACAATAATCAACATACGAGCGCTACCTACGCAACATACGTCGAATACATTGGTAGCGGGACCGAGGGATCGGTACGTGTACGCGCTCATGCATTTATTTATGGAAGATCCCGGGAGTCAGCGGGGCCAGATGCAGTTATACGGCGAAATCGTGCCAGTTCGCAACAACAGCGTGTATCGCGACGAGAGAGCCAGATTTACATTCGCAACTTTCGCAGTTTAACGGCAAATATGCTGCGTTTACCTGCATGCCTGTGCCCCTTTCTACATACGTACACTCCCGTCTATTAAATAAACGGACACTCGCTATTTTTTATTGAACTGATTATTGCAGCGTGCATACAAGTCACTGAAGTTATTTTATTATTTTATTTACAATAGACTTGAAAAATCTGGACGAACTATTTAAAAGAATGAGAATACAAAAATGTTGTGTAGAACTATGGCATAGGGCCAAGAGTTACCCCTCCTTATTGGGAAGTTAGGGGATGAACTGGTTAAAAAAGTAAGGGAAATAAGAAAGATTGGAAGATGGTTGGAAAGAAAGTGATTCAGAAATATTAAAAAAAATTATCGAAAGGGTACCCACTATTAAAATGGTTCAAATGGTCATATCGAAACGAGGCGGATATTATATCGACGAGAAGAGACTATAAAATTGTTTACTAATTTTTTGAAAAATTTTTTATCCTCTAAATAGAATATAAAAAATTAATATGTATTAACTTTGTATGATAATGTAGGTCGTTTAATACTGTAAAATCGTTGATCTACTAACTTAATAAGTCTCTGAGGACTTATGGGCGGAAGTGTATAGTATATTTTATTAACTACACGTATACTGTCATGTTTAAGTCTTAATCAGTGTCTTTGTAAGTAGAAGTCATCTTTAAATGTTACACGGAGTGTTAGATAATATGTAGACGTAATAACGTTAGAGGTTAGCGTGGTGTAACACTGAACTTTGAGGTTGGATGCTCCCCGACGATAATTAAATATACGGTGAGGCATTTAAACGCAGAGTGAGGAACGATTAAGCTCAAGAATAGAGGGAGGTATACCTACAAGAGTGGTGGTAATGTGTGCGTGAACTGACGCCAGCGCCAAGTCAGCCGAGTGGCCTTAACGCGAAGCCAACTTCAGCCAACCAGCGTTGCCGGGAAACAGATTGTCGACGCTGGTTGGCTGTGGTTGGCTTCGCGTTAAGGCCACTCAGCTGGCTTGGCGCTAGCGTCAGTTCACACACACATTACCACCACTCCTGCAGGTGTTTCCCCCCTCTATTCTTGAGCTTAATCTCTCATCACCGTATTTAAACGTGACAATTGAAAATTTTGAAAAATATTAGTAATATCAGAAAATGGTATAAAGCAAAGTTACAGTGCTTTAGGAGAGCTTTTGGTTTAATTTTTTTTTATTCAGGATAGCGCCAAGGATATTGATGTATTTTTAAGTGGAACCATATACTTTGGCTGATATATTATTGTAGTGCATAAAACGGCGAATTTAACGATGTTTATAAGCTGTCATTAATTTGAATGTACTCAATATTTCATTGTACGTATAATTATATATTAAATATTTAATCAGTATACCACCGTAATTACAAGTATGTACTATATTTATTTCATGTAACTCGAATGTGGTCGGTAATTGCTATTACAATTGATACGGCGTTAAATCAACGTTAATAAGTTATAAAAAAGGCAAGTGCTCAATTATTTTCAGTAGCTCGGTTATTTCAAACAATTTCAATGTTTCAAGTAGGTTAAAAATATTATACCTACCCGTTGGAATAAATCAAAGCAAATTGGAATACATTCTCCAGTAACTTTATTGCAAACGCTGAACCGGAAGGATTTATATAGCTTCCAAAAAATAAAGTAAAATATTTGTAAATTTGCGAACACAACCAATCTAGGGTTCTTTTGGGTTCTTACGATATTAAATTACGGAGGGAGCGAAAAGTTTTAGGGGGCAACGAACTTTTGAAAGCGACAAATTTTGGAATAGCAAATTTTATGAGGCAAGATTTGTCGTCATTTTACATTGACAAACATTTTGTGATATAACTCAACAGAAAATATCAGTATCAACAAACGAACTTCGTGAACGTAAAGCATAATAGTTATAATTTATACAAAATAACACCAGATATCTCTAAATTGTTAGTACTAAATTTTACATATGTTTATACGAAAATGGGACTTTTAGCCCACCCTACACTATTAAATTAGCAGAGTCTCAGATGTGAGTTGCTATATTGAATCAATTTAGATTTTGTCTCGACTCTTGAATATTAAAATATCTAATGATATTTCACAGAAAGAGCGGCAGCTGCATGTTAGACGTCAAATTTTCAAATCCGTCCCTGACTACAGATCTTGAAATGTTCATCGATTGAAAATGTAGAACACAATGATTCGCTATTCTGAGTGCAAATCTGGACCAATGGGGTTAATGAACATTCACGCAACACGAATTCGTTACCTGTCGATGGACGTGGTCGAAGGGTCAAAGTAATGCACCGAGGACATGGTTCGCAGATGCGAAACACGATTGATTCGTCTTGTTATTGTTAATTAATAGCCGCTACCAGAGGTGGTTGATTGATAATTCCATTGATCACCGACAAACAGCAAAGGCAGTCTCGTAAGCCTCGCATTGACCTCACTGTTTTCAAATTGCTGCAAACAGCTCATGCTGCGGTCGCTCGTCATAATCGACATCGCTTTAATGGATCGTTGGTGTTTTCCACGCGCAATCGAGTATTTCCGTGTACCGTGTTACTAACATGATTATACGATCACGGTCACTTGCAAATGTGTCATGGAACGCAAGCGTGAGCCCTTGCTGATACGCAACCCCCATTTCGGAATAGAGTATAAAGAAATCAAGGGGCGCAATTTTTGAAAATACTTTGTAACGTGTGTATTGAGTACAGGAATCGTTTGAGAACCTCTGGGCCAAAATTTGGTAACTAGACACCACGTGCTAATTGTTTTGTAGCCTGAAAAACGAGACTGACATGGGAACATATCGAACTCGCACACTCCGATTTTGACGAGACTCCACAGCTCTGCAGAATAGTAAAAAATATTCGAAAACATATTTTCCGAATGGTTCTAAAAACTGTGCAGGGGACTAGATCCGCCTTTAAAAAACTGACAGTTAAAAAAATGTCCTGTGCCTAATAGTTCTCGCGATATTCCAGAAAGTACATTTTCAACCCCCAACTTTAGGGGGTGTTTTCACAACTTCAATGTGGTCGATTGCTGATAACAAAAAATACATGCCAAATACTATTCATTATTCTGCAAATCTTCAGAGTCTCATCAAAATCGACGTGCGCGTGTTCGGTATGTTCACTTGTGAGATAGCAATTTTGTCTTTATGAGTTTACAACGTGTGTAACGGTTTGTAGGTGTTGCATGCACCCTTGCATCGCGAGCCCTAGATTCGTAGATCACTGCAATTTAATCGTCATATTGCGCGAAGCAAGACATTGCAACGTCGTGATCCACGACCGGCACAAGCCTCAGCACTGACGCTTCTACTAGCATAGTAACTTATTGACAATTCAGAATCGAGCACCGTTAGTTCCTAGTTTGGCCTAATTTCGCAAAGCTTATCAGAGAGAATAAAAACTACAAACAAGAATCGATTAGTTAGTTAAACAGTGTGTGCGGGTCTGTATTTCGCGAGCTTGGTCTTAATTTCACATTTGGCTCTTTAAGCCCGATTAACTTCAGGCGGTAGTTCGGTCGGCTTGTTTGTTCCACGCGACCGCTTGATTATTATCGGAACCACACGCTCAGCTCACCAGACGTTACAAAGTGAATTACAACCGCGAGAATTTTCCTGAAATACGGTCGAAACGGTAAATATACCGCGAGTGCTTCTGTACTAGGCGTATGGGTATACTGAGCAGTAATCAGGGTTCCAATGCGCATGCGCGACCAGAAGAAGTGGGCGGAGTCAGCGGCTCCCTCCACTCCGCAATGTGAATTCTTTGGTATAGCCAGTGACGGATATAAGGAGATTCGATACCGGAGCAAAAATGATGAGAAAGCTTCGAAAGTGTTTTAATCTAATGTTCAAAGTGTAGTACGCATTGTGTCAAAATTTCAAGTCACATTATTAGGTAATTGGTAGCTAGGAAGCAAAGATCTCTGAAAATCCTTCATTTTTTTTTCATTTCTACTAACCTCGCTGATAGCTCGTCCACGTCGCAAATATGTGACTATTTACGATTTGCAGAAATATCACGAAATATTACGAAAGCCAAGACATCATCATCCAACATTTTCGTCTTTATCTTTACACGATCCAATTGTGACACGTTCCAAAAACTAATATTTTCCTGTAATTTGTTTCCTATTGTTAAACACATTTTTGTTGTCAATTCGTGTCACTATAAACCTTTCATTACTCATTCCCCACTGTTCTCAGTAGGATAAATTTAAGCTAAATATGCTGGAAAACAACAAAGAATAGAGCCAGATAAAGTAATTCTAACAGCTGAGCGTGACTCGCGGGGATATCGCGGCTAGAACAGGGAACACGCGGAGTTCCCGCGTGTGTCACTTGAAAGATAAATGGATAGATAGACAGGTAGATAGGCCGTGTTGGCCTCATCGACTCGGAGGATTGGAGCTTTAACTGTCAGTGATCCGCTCGACGGGAACGATCACTTATTCTAGCAACTGATATATTTACGATCCGAATAGAGTAACTGTTGCCTACTCACTCTTATAGTAAATCCTTGCAAACTCGGTAGCCAGCGTGTCTCACGTAGCAACATGTCTATTCCTGAATACAGAAAAATTGCGACCATTCTGACACAAATGAGGGTAGTGTAGTATGTCTGAGCCTCGCAATACGCAAAACACTCTTCTCAGAGCCAAGCAAACATTTTATTTAAAAAAAATTTCGAATAACGAATTTTTAAAAAAATTATTGTCGAATGAAAAAGTAACTTTATTCGTCAAATAATCTAAAGTTAAAGTAACTTTTATTTGATCTGTTATTTAAATATTTTTTATTTAGTTAATGCCCAACTCGACAAACTATACACTAAAGTAAGTCGTGTTAATATTAGAATTTGAAGAGTATTTCCAATACTCTTCGCGTAAGAAGAAGTCATGGACGCTGGTGCGTCACTGTATCGCAGTGGAAATCCGAAGATTTATGTTTTATTTATTGGCACAGATATTGTGACATATTTGTAATGCACTCAAGTCATATACCAAACGATACCTTTAAGAGCACAAGTCGACACAAGGTTTTATTTTTTTGTGCACTCGCTATAGGGTTCTGCAGACCCAAAACCGAAGACTTTAAAGTTTTAAAGTTTAATAATTATGTCGAATGCATCTCTGAATTGTTGAACTCCTTCGTGATCAGGTGAATGCACTAGCGACGACGACCTCTACTTTTACGACGTTTCCATATCTACACTACTGAATATAGAGTATCAGAGGTTCTTGAACTCCAGTTTTCAAGAAATAACTTTTATGTGCCGTCCGACTATCTAAGAATCTCACTTTACGATGGTTGTGAGTTACTTGCGTTGTAACACACAGTGCAATTTATTACAGCCTTATTATTATTAATTTTACTTAATACACTGAGTTTTGTTACCATTAAGGGGAAGTTCTTGGTTAAACTGCTGGAAAATGAGTGATCTTCCTCAGTTTTTGTTTAAATAATGACGAAAGATATTAATACGAATGTTTTTGCATTTTATTTAGTAACAATTTTAATATCAAATTATATTTTTGTTTATACAAAGCATATTTAACTTCCGTCGTTTTGGTGAATCCTAATAAAATAGCTCAGTTTCACGATGCATCTGAAATTAGTGAAAAAAATATCTCTGGACTAAATGAACCGATCGATTCAAACTTTTCATTTTTTAAAAACAAAAGATTTTAATTGGGGTTGAACATAAATCCAATGCAAAAAGTTGAAAATTAATAAAACGGCAATACTTCAACATTAGGAGCTCTGTCGTGCCCTTTTTTATTTATTTTATTACTCTAAGGATTTTGAATTTTTTTAAGGGATTTAAGTTTGTCCACCAATAAAATCTATTTTTAAGAAATGAAAATTTCGAATCGATTGGTTCACTTGTTCGGGAGATATTTGATCCGCTAATCTAAATAACGTGGTCTTGGAAAACATGTTTATTAATGTACTACATAGTCCTTCTAAATAACGACGAAACGCTTGGGCAGCACTAATTTATAGCACATATTTCACTTGCGCAATCTGCAACAACTTATGTATGTATTTGTTAGAACAAATATATTTTTGTTGAAGCAGAGTGTTTGTATAACTGAGCGAAACTGTCTTATTTGTCTTCTATTCAGTGCATCGCTCTATTTAAGACCTCATAACTTGCAAGGGAACATCCCCAACCCGACAATTCTGATTTTAATGAAACATCGTGTAAATGTACAGCATATTGCAGTATGCAAGGAGCAATTCTTTTTCTGCGTAAATTTACTCTCAAGGGGTGGAATCAGCTTTTAAAATGATTGCCTTTTTTCGTAATTTTTAAATATATATCTGTAACGGTGCGAGAAGAAACGAAACTTTAACTATAAGAATTCTTCAGTTTGTTATACTTTATCACTTCATCCACAGAAAAATAAAATTATGTCAATAAAGCGAAAGACCGTGATAACATTAAGGCCTGTTTTCACCTATCACAATCCTCTGATTGCAAAAAAATAGAAGTTTCTTAAAGTTAGATAGTTTACGCTGATATTGGTCTACTTTAAAGCAAAAAAAAATGAAAAATTGAAAAAGTAACTTTTTCCTTAGACAAATTTTTCATATTATTCTTTATATGGCCGAAAAAAGTATTATAAATAAAAACTAAAATTAAATTTTTAGGCCCAGTTCCAGTTTAAATTATTTAACTTCAAGAAAGTTTTCTTCTTTTTACAATCAGATGACTGTGAAGGTGTTACACTTGACACCAACATCGTCGAAGAGGTTAACAAGATTCCACAATAATTAATAAATAATACGAAGGATCGACATAGAAAAAAAATTCTACAAGTTTAAAGATGCCTCCTTATATCCCAAAACAGTTCAATTCAATATTAACAATAATTTTGTAAAAAAAATCATAAATTTCGGGCGCTGTTACACGAGAACCCCCCCTTAAAGGATGCAAAAAATTTGATAAAAGAAATTTCAATTTTTTGGAACCCAGAAACCTGTCGAC
Organism: Andrena chrysosceles; assembly: GCA_963855975.1. Lineage (NCBI taxonomy): Eukaryota > Metazoa > Arthropoda > Insecta > Hymenoptera > Andrenidae > Andrena > Andrena chrysosceles. The sequence continues at coordinate 6,886,700 of OY979769.1, read as the reverse complement.
ATTAATGTACATACATATAGTGAACGAACGACACAACGAGCGAACGATCGACCTTCATGAAAACGCAATTTTGTGGCCCAACATAGTATACAGTGTAACACGCGGTACACTCTTAACTTCGCCTGTCACAGACTATCTCTACATAAAAATGACCTCGTTAAACAACCTGGAAACACTGGTGGCCCACTTAAGATCCCAGCGGATAAGCTTCGTCTTTCTTAATCGAGTTCCGGTCCGCTTGGAAATTTTCAAAAGCCACCGTAGAGTCGTTCCAGGATGGAGGGGGCGATAAAGGAGATAAGGGTTGTTTCGATATTAGCTAGTCAGCGAATCGGGGTGAGCCTCAAGGGTCGGCCCCTGAGAAATTAGGAAACTCTCCGCACCTCGAGGGCGAATCGGTTCGACGGGACGTGGCGGGCGTGGCCGCAATAATTATACGCTCGTGTCTCCGAAATACGATTAACTCCTGGTATTTCGACGGCGGACTTAATCCACGTTATCATCCGGATTACGCGGCTCCGCAGCCAGCAACGCGTTCCGAATCTCCTAATCTGGCACGATCGAGTCGCACGATGGGCGGCAAATTGAAAAGGGAACACAGGCCAAACGAACTCGCGTACCAGAAGCAGGCAAGTTTCAGCGGGCTACTTATTGTTAATTACCGGGGAAATGTGGGGGAGTGAAGGGTTGGTGCAGCTGCGGCCGTCATCACTGAAATCGATGATTTGAATTTTTCAATCTAGATTTTTTTTTACAAAAAACAGTAATAAAATTTCAATCAAAAAACTATTGGAATCTGCTTGCCTGTCTCGGGATCAAGTCCCCTGCAACCCATAACTTTTTTTTCTTTTTTTTTCAAGTTTTTCCCGTTGGAAATATATTTTGTGAATATTACGTATTATATAGTGCGTTACATATTACTCTAAGCAAATTTTAACGTTGAAAATGCATTTATAACATAACGTAAGGGTGGACTTATACCTGCTAATTTTCGTAGTACAAAAATTTGAAAGCACCGGTGAAAGAGATGATTAGAATAATATGTTATGTTATAAATGCATTTTCAACGTAAAAATTTGCGTAGAGTAATACGCAACGCACTATATAATACGTAATATTCACAAAATATATTTCCACGGGAAATATGTAGGTATCCATCTATGCGCCAAAAATAACTAAACATAAATATTGCACAGAATGACAGCAGATAATAAGAATTGCGAAGTTTAGAAGGGATATTGATACGCAAATTAGTATTATTTCATAAATTATTAAAATAAACTATCAAATTAAAGAGACTTTATCTTTATTTGTCGAGCCGAGCGACATTGTATCGCTCACCCGCCTAACCTGTCGCCTGGAGTTGCTCGGCGATGTATTATCGATTATGCACAAACAGAATTTCTTTATTTTTCATCGTACCAATATAAAAGTGTTTCTGCCGATATTGACAGAAAATAATTTAAATCGGACTACTTTGAACGAAACAGGCTTTCAGTTGTGCAAATAAATTTTATGTGTAATATTGTAATGACAGTTCAAATTGTGTCAGGTTTGATATCTTTCCATCTTTCCTTTTTACAATCCCGGACCTCTCTATCTTTCATTGTTGCTACGTTCAGTGAGTCTCTGCCGCTAGACGCAGTTCTCGTGCTGCATTCCTTGAAGACTTCTCGATAAAAAGAGAGAACTCTGTGGCAACAGCGCGGCAGAGGCAGAGAGAACAGTACATGTGGCAACTATGCGTCAAAAATTAGTCTACACAGAGTAACTGGAGATGTCACCTATGTACAAACTCTTTTTATCGATCGTAGTAGTTTCAATAGGGTCCGTTTGTTTACTGGGGACGTTTCGATCGATTCGGATCATAACAAAAATGAGACGGCCCCCTTAAAAACGTTAACATTTTAACTTGAAATTGCTTCGGGCACAAGCATATTGTTGTAAAAGTTTACTGTAAAACTAATCTTCGTGAATTCATATTTGCTGAAGAATTTTGGAGGGTAAAAATTCGAAAACTGGTTAAACCGTTATTTTTTTTAATACTGGAATTCGAAAACCGTTTTTTTTAAAGTCAGGAAATTTTCAATTACGGGACTACCAAAAAATTTTGGAAAAATATTCACATCTGTTATTGCTGCAGCTACGCATTAATGGACTACTTGTAAGTAGGAAATTCATATCCCGTCCTATCTTAAGTCCTAAGTGAGAGAAGTGTCATTAAGTCAAAATGAATCATTTCTATTTCAATTAATTACAAAGTACTAAATTGAAGCTGAGACTTGTTCTTTGTCATAACGTTTATTAACATCATAAGCTTTAAAAAACATGTTCGTTTGGCCAAAAATATGCATTATAAATGACGCTACAGAAAAAGTTTCGTTCTATTCAGTTTCTTTCAATTTATTTCTTTGTAATTAATTGAAAAAGAAATGCTTCATTTCGATTAAAACGAGTGCCAAAGGTGAAAAAAGAATCGCAAAGCAGGTACTCTGGTACACTTATCGAACAATGCACACTCAAAATATGTTTACAAGAATACAAACAAAGTACATGCATATTGCTGCTGACGATGAAATAGCAGCAAACGTTCTCCTGCATTGTACGATGCAAATGAATGAATAGGTAAATTACGTGTTTGGAATTGTTCCCTGTTCCGCCAGCAGTCACTTACTACTTGCTCCATTGTGACGATATTTCGTCAACAGTGCATAATTGTTAGTTCCTGCTATGGTGATTACGAATTCTATCAAAGCAACGATCAATAAAAATTGTATTAATTCACGTTGGCAAATCACCTTATATTGCGATACTAATGGATACGAAATTTGTCAATAAACTATAACACTGTATTTTATCTGATAGAAATCCGTGTTGATTATATTTTTGAAAAAATACTAATTCTGGTTTTCAACACAAGCATAATTAAAATGGATACTGAAGAATCTTTCCCAAAAGGAAGTCAACTTTACAATACAAAAATGCTGTGAACATAATATTTCACAATTCTTTAATGCATTTAATATTTCCGAAAAATAACGAATATGTAACCAATTTATTTTAAGCTATGTCTAAAAATGGAATTGTAGATTTTCCATCATTTTTGTTGAGCTCCTTATAAATTAATCCATTTAGTGTCTGCACGTTTCAAACGACTCCCATTTATGCGCTTTACTCCAAGAATGAAATATACTTGATAATTCTTCCTCCATGGAAAATTAATACACCTATACAGAATGTTCCATTATTACAAAACGACAGACAGTCTCTGAAAAGAAACTTGCTTCTTTGAGCAAAACATTTTTAAACATTCATCATGTACTTCATTAATTGGATTTTGGCAAATTCAATGGCACATTTTTCATCCCCTTTTGCTTCTATTATTTTAATTATCGGTTCCTGAATATTTCAGCAGGAATTTTAAAAAATAATCTTGCTATTATGGGTATTCAGACAAATGTGGGGCACGAAAAGTAATGCAATCAATGGCGAAAAATGTAATGTAGAAAATGTGTCACACAAATGGGAGTTGCAATCTCGTATAACGAAAAATGGGATTCCGTAATTAGCAAGCTATGTAGGTACATATTTAATTTTTTCATGTTCTGTCATAAAAATTATAAATAATATCTAAATAAATACCATATTTTAATGCTTCAGTATTAATGTCTGAATTAAATACTTACACACATCAAGCGAATACAACATTTACATAAATTCTCATAAATATTCGCCACGTATCCAATCCAATTGAAATGTCATAATTAAATACGCGGGCAAACCCAGAGCTGTTAATTTTGCGTAAACAGATGAGGACAAAGATACAGAAAAATATATATGGATTATATATATTCCTCGAATAGAGGACTTCATTAAAATTATTTGCTGACCATACCCATCTCTGTGACAGTACCGCAATACCTATTGGGAATATCTGACAGTTCGAGTGTACCAATATAATCACGTTTTGTAATTTTATCTCGTTTAAAACGTTTTCGCGTTTTATTTATAACAATTAATTGTTCCTACTGATACATTACGCAGTTCGTTTCATCCCTCGTCATCGGATTAATATTACTCATTACAATATTATTTCAATTAAATTGCTTCACATTACATTTAATCTTCTTGCAAATTTCTTGCAAACGGTTTTCTGTATAAACTGTAAACCAATGAAGAAAATTTACGGGTAATTTGGTGATAGTAAAATTATTCGCGGGAATTAATATCGAACGGTATCCTATAATTATATGTATTATATTTGCTTTCGTAATTAAATGTCTTTACAAATGCCATATTTTAATCGAATCCTTTGTTAAGCTCGAACATACGCGGGGGAAACGAAGGGGTGGAAGATTATCCCATTGAATGGGCCAGAGAAAATGGGTGAATGGAAGATCATCCCTTCATCTAATAATTACCATTACAAGAGACGTGGGGTTAACTGTGATAACGTGATTAGGAGGTCAAAATTATTATCGCGTGTGTATTCTATAATGGGCCTGTGATAAGCGTAACATGTTCGTTCTATCGGCGGTGCTACTGAATCCGGTAATGAAAGATTAATCTATTTCATCATTATCCTGGCACCTAATTAGGTCTTTGCAACGTTCGGTAACAAAGACAAATTGAAAATTGTAATAATCATAAGAATCATATTCACAAAACTATATCCGCTGAATCTTTATCAACATCCTTAATAATTACTCCTAAAAACAAAGTAAAATATAACAGTAGAGAGTGCACGAAAAAATGGACACAGGTACTCAATGGCATGTTTGAAAATCAATACATATGCCATTTCGAAATCAATACATATGCAACTACAGTACAGAGGGTGGCGAAATGATTATACTCAAACCATTTGCGTCAAAATCTGTGAAAGTCGTGGCTGTAATTAAATTAACATTTGTTTTTTCAACATATAAATGTCATTTGTGTTTAAAAGGGCAGGGATAAAGTTATTACAAATAAGGCAGAAATAATAGAAAATATCATCAGAGTATGGCAGAATATTCCAAAACTGCAGAAAGTAGCCACAGAATGCATTCAAAGCATGCCACGTCGAATCCAAGCCGTCATAAAAGCTCTTTTTGGCGGAGTCACCAAATATTGAATATTTGTATTCCCCATACAGTCTAGTCTTACACCTATATACCTAAACGTATTTAATTTCTTGCAAAAAAAGTAGGTCAAAGGTGCAGAATAAAATTTGTTCTTACAGGACCTTGCTTTGGATGAAATCGACTTTGAAAATTTAAGGATATCTACCTGTGACCATGAAGTTGTAGAATGTAACAATAAATGTGACAAGTTTATGAAAGATTTCCTAAAGTTGTTCTTTGGATTTTGGATAGTACTTCCTTAATCATCCGCTTACTTCGTTCTAAAGCTTTGCGATCGGATTTAAATCGAAAAATTATGACAACCGTTCTATTATATGTATAAAGCAATCCCTCTACCTCCGTCAAACTGAGATAAATTCTGTCATATTTTTGACGTTGTAAGGTAAATACTTTACAGATTGACTCAGTCCTCACAGAAATACACATTGTTGCCCGAAACAACTAATCATTGTGCCCCTTTTGTATCATCTAAATTTTATAATATACTAAAGTACCCAAACTGTTTCAATTAGAGACTCGGGAATAGACGTTTATTGTACTCGATCACTAGGTAACGTGTATTTGAGGTGGTTCTCTCGTGGAAAGATGAAATTATCTCCATTCAACCACAAGCCTAATCACAAAGCGTTCTCCTCTAATGTAATTCTGCATGTCTCCTTACTTAACGATCTATCAGTCTCCATCAAATCTCTGGTGTTGCAAAGGGAGGATCATTCCCATGCTACACGTGTATATGTATTATAACACACATTCACCTCTGTCCTCTATTAGAGATTGAGTGCAGTTGAAGAACGTCTTCTCGCAGAGTCTACGTCAGATTAATACCCTTGTCTCAAATCCAAATAACTGCGACGTGGATTCGACGAGCCATAACGCATTTTGCCACATCCTATTGTCCAATTCTCATGTTCCCTGCTTTACCGCAACCTCTTCTTCTTGTTCACCAGCCGCAACAGCGGTTTCTTCGTTACAGCCGTTCTATTTAGGCCAACCACTGCAAACAGACTTTCAATGGCCCTAGTCAACAACGATTTCTCTCGTGTGGAGTTTACATTCGTCGTGATTCCTGACGCTGAAAGGCAGTTGCCCCTGTTTAATATTACTGCTTCTCCTTAAATCCCTCGATTTTCATGTCATCACAATTGCAAAGATGGCTCCATGAATTTCCCCACTCAACCCCTTTGCACGGGCCATTTTTAGCTTCATAATTTTCGAAAGTTCATTGTAAATTTACTGAAAAATAATGGGTTACCATTTTCAACAGTTCATCCGATTTCTAACTTATAAGAATTTAGAGCTCCTTTCATCCATAAATGAACAAACATGTGGGTACCCTAGCAATTGCGCCCACGATTTTTGTAATCTCCGAAATAGCGATGGAGTCACGTCCGAATCATAAACCCAGCAATTTTCAAAGACTTCGTACCACACAGAGTGGACCAATAAGAGTTACCACCTTGAGTATTCTCAAACCCATGAAAGAGGAAAATCCACCTACCTATTTCTATCTACAAAAAAATTCTTTATTACAATACGACAGTCCCTTTTGTACCAAATAACATTCATTCGAAAAATTATTCTCTCACATTCATAGCTCCAGAGGTATTCGTGGTGGTAATTCTTATTGGTTCACGCTGTATATTCTCCCACGGTACTGAATCAAAATCATAAAAACACATTCGAATTTATCCTCCGAATTTTTCAAACGTCAAAATCGTTTCGGTGCACAATTCAAATGAATCTGGAACAAATTCGTTGAAAAGCATTGACGGTTGCGAGACACGAACAAATTCACCGCGCTGGAAAGTGTTAATCGTCGTTAATGAAGAAATAAAGTAAACGTTCCTGTAACAGTGCGAGCGACTGAACGCTGTCGAGTTAACGCGGCCCCGGCAGTTGCAAAAAAGAACAAGTAAAAAAAATATGTATCGCGTTAGGAAACGCATAAACGGTCGGAGCGGCACTCGCAATTAAAATCCCGAGTAGTCTGGCAGCGGTGGTCGTTTCGCACGTTCTATCCTCGACTGGCGAACGAAGCCAGTGATCTAGTTTCACCGACGCGATAGGCACGGTGAACTTGGAAAATGCTTGTGACAGCGTAATTATTAACATGGGCAGCCATTAAAATGGTAACCCTTGTTACCGTGCCACCGCTTCGCGCGATTTTCTCCGGCTGTTCGGTTGGAGTTTCGGCCAGCCGTGTAAGCGAGCGTACGCTACACGTGTGCTCGAGCCGTGAAAGCACCTAGAACACCAAAAACATCAGCAACTTCCGACTCAGCTTACTTCAACGCGGAACTTTACCTTCCTACTTTCGCGTAACACGCTACCTTCCGTCGAAATTAAGTACCCAACGAGGTTTATTACCGTGGCTGCTCCGAAGTGTGTTTTCTTCGAGGTCGGTCGAGCAGTGAACGTGATCGAGAACTAAAGTGACTGATTGAAGTCAAACTCCGCAGGATGCTAGCTTCTATCATATTAGATGTGGTACTGATGACAATATTGCTTGTGCGACTGTTTGATTTAGATATCATTATTATTAACTATCTCTTGGTGGACACGGGACGTATATCGTCACTCGGAATATTTCGTGAGAAAAGTTTTGTCAGGTGTTGGTAATGAATTTACAATTAGTAGTCAAGCACTATAAACAGATAGTGCGATATTAATTGGGGAGAAACCCGTATAAAGGGCTTATTTTTGTATAAATTTTTAGAAATTTTTTGCAAAGATACCAATGCGCTAATCCTTTCGGAACTTTAAGGGTACTTTATTTAACATTAGAATAAGTAAAAGAAATTTTATAACAGTAAAATTATAATAAATACAAAAGAAATAGAGCAGTATCTGAAATAGGTTTTTTTCGAGATGCAAAACGCCGCCGGTTGTAGCGCCTCTGGTAGTTGTAAAACAAACCAATCAATTTTTTTTTCAATTTATGTGCTAATTGTAAGAATATGAACCACAAATGGTGTACAAATTTGCATATTTTAAAAAGTACGAAACTTCAAACAATTAGGTGTGATTTTCACCAATAATTCGCGTTTTATTTGTTTAAAAACAGTGATTAAAAATAATAAGTTGGTTATATGTTGTGGTTTATATTCTGAGGAATATTATAAACTAAAAGTGTGCAAAATTTGAAGTTGATTGGTCAAATACTATTTTGGTTATCCCCGGCGCCAATTTTGCAAACGTGGTTTTTAGAAAAACGCATTTAAAATGCGTTTTAGGTACGCTCGGTGCTCGGGGCTCATAATTTTGAAATGTTTTAGAAGTGATTTATGGAAAAAATTTTGTTTCTATTTTTCGTTCGATTTATCCAGTCTTCTTCCCTTAGCACTTAAATGCGGGTCATTTTAACAAAAAAAAAAACGATCAAATTTCATTTACTTAAGGCAAAATACGTGTCTGAGACAATATAGTATACTGCCATCAACTTTATGGCAACAAGTCGGAGGGCAGTAACAGAGTATTAAGAAATACGTATAACCAGAAACTCGTGGCCTTAAGTAAGAGAACCGTAACTCCTATCATAACACGCGACGGTGTTTCCGTCGTGGGATTAATCGCTCATAAAAATCGTCTTTCGTGTAAAAGCAGACGCGCAAGAGAAGATCCGCAATTCCAGCAGCCTTCCAGAGGCGTGATTCGCGAACTCAGCCGAGAAAAAACTGGATCCGTGAGTATAAAAATCCTGGGGATACAATTTTACGGGGCAAGGGCGTTTTCTGAGTTCGCGCTCGGGGGTGGAAGAAACGCCGGTTAAGAAGTCAATCGCGATAACTGGCTGGGGTAACGACTTGGAGAAACAGCTCGCCACGGCGAAGGAAACGGACGTAACGGCGGGAAAAAGAGAACAGGCGGCCCGAGAGGCGGCTCCTTTGTAAATAAACGCGACGGGTGACAGAAGACCACCAACGACACTGTAATAAAAGCTCGTAACGCTTGGTATTGGCAAGCCTTGATTTATTCTCGGCGACTGCACCCGAAGCTTTGAAGCTTTTCGCGAGGGAAATGTAAAAGGGAAACCGACTTCCCTCTGCTTCGTAGACGGGCACATACCACCCGAGATTCCATGTCCTTTGGCCTTGAATTTATAAGTTCCAAGGTACGGGTCTTCCAAGCCTGTCGCTAACTTTCACTTCGCAGACACTTTATTCACTTAGGATGCTTATTGCTTCGTAGTTTCAGTTCGTATTTTCACGTTACAAAGGCTTCCGTTATCCTTCCTTCTACCTTCCAGCTTTTCTTCTATTTTTACATTATTCCTTATCTATTTAATCTTACTGTCTGCTCTTATACTATATTTATTCTATTTGCTTCCACCGTCTATCTCCCTTCATTCTTCCCATTCTCACCCTCATTCTTTTCACCCTCTTCACCTCCATCCCCTACACCTACCTCCTCCCTTATTTCTCTTTCCTTCTCTATCCTCCTCTACAATTTCTTCATCCACTCGTCCCTCACTTTCTTTATCCAGTATTCCCCTTACCTTCTCATCTATTCCCTTTTCATTTCTCTCTCCCTCTATACATCTGTCTCTTACATATTACCCCTCCACATATCCTGCACCCCATCTCCTCCTCTTCCCAATACCTTCTCTCTCTCTCTCTCTCTCTCTCTCATCTTATTCCCCATCATGAATCTCGCTATTCTTCTGCACCTCTCTTCGCTCCATTCTGCCACCAAGTAGTTTGGTATTTCTTTCGTTCATATATCCCTGTACCATTTATTATATTTGGACTGGCTTATCTCCTCCCTTATTTCTCTTCCTTGTGTTTTACCATCTTCCATCCTCAGTTCGTATTTTAATGAAACAACGAAGTAAAGTTAAAAAGTCTATAAAAGCAGCAGGGAATAAACTCTATAGTATCCTTTTGTGTCTTGTTGGCAAATCAAAAGTCCACAGATGTTCACTACACTCTTCAAACATTAGTAGCAGCTAGCAGATATAGTATAATGTTGTATAAAACGATACCCTCGAGGGTACGAATTACTATAATGTGTTTTCTAGTAGTTATTACAGACTTTATATAATTGGTCACGTTTCTACAAACTCCAGGACATTAAGGTCCATAATGTCCAAAAAGTGTATTGAGCGAGTCCCTTAGGTGTTTGACTTGTTATCGAGAAACTTGGAGACGCTGCCGACTTCGCCCTCTTCTGCTTTTACGACATCGCTGTATCCCAAGAAGGCATTATACTTTAAGGATCAAGGGTGTGTCAAATTGCCTCCAAATAAATGCGACCTTGTAACGAGTAGCAAAGAACACACCCTCAAAGTTATCGTGTTCCACGCCATTTGTGTGCGTCTCGGGTTACTCACTACATTTCGCAAGATACCGTAGTAATAGTAAGGCACATTTAAATGGCGTGTAAAATGATATCTTTTGCGGTACAACTGTCAAATGCGTTTCCTTATCCTTATTACGAGACCCTGCAGACCCAAAACGCTCATCCAACTAAGTGTATACCTACACCCAAAACCTTTAAAAACTGTACCCAGTTCTTGGGTTGTTAACCTTCACCTGGTGGATGCAGGTTCAATTTTCAACCACCATGAAAATCAAACTGATAAGTAATACTGATAAGTATTACTTCTTGGATGATATATGAATTTTAGACTACTCTAAATTAAATCTAAATAATGAAAATTATTTTAATTAAAATTAAATAAACTACATTGTGAAATTATTTAGAAATTGTGGGTCAAAATGGACCCACAATTGCATGCGATGTGTGATAAACCCATCCGTCATTCAAAAGTTGACATTCAATAGCCAAGACCGTTACCACATCCCTCTTTCTGCTTTTACGATATAAAAGATGTAGAAGGTCGTCAATAAATTTCTTGGAATCAATACCACCTACGATAACACAAAATGCATAACAAAAGTTTTCCACATTTCACGATCTGAATATGTCCCTCGGTGTCAAAGTGACACAGAGTTAAAAGATCGTTGAAATGACAAGGTAATCAGTTATTTTTCGATATTTTTTAATTCAAATTGACGAGTTAATATTTAAATCTTAGATTCTTCACAACTTTCGCATAAATTAAAACGATATGCAGGACATACTACTTGATACAAGAATAAAAAATAACAGAACAGTATAACTTATTACGGGAAAACTGTGTCAAATTGCCACGAGAGACGGGTGAGGGTTAAATATTTACAAAACTGAATAACAGGAAGCCCGCACCTCACAGAAGAGAACCGACCACTCTTTGTATCTCTTGATGACCAGTAGTTTATGAATCAGATCGACCACTTTATTCCACCACGAAGCTAATCGTTTCATATCTCTATAAGAACACCTGTAAGTCGATTCTGTTATGCAGGATATCGATTCATAGCGGGCCCTCTTCCATCCTAATTTCACGCGTTTTTCGAGTAGCGTCTAGATCGATAGACGGTCCAGCCATTATCGAAACCCGATTAGAATGTTGCCAGTGGGGGATGGAGAGCCGGCGCTCGTAAAGTTGGCGGGGGCAAGTATGAGAGAAGGGGTCGTGGCCGCGGCAGCAGTTTACCCTCCTGAAAAACCTCCGTCCTCTCTCGCGGAATTTAAGTTCCCTAACTATTTGAGCGTCTGCCAAAAATAAAGCTCTCCAGCCACCGGGCCACCCCCCGCGACCCCTTGCAGGAATTATTTCGCAAGTTCGGGAAAGAAGAGAGTGCTGTGTGTTTGTACCGACTCGTTCCTGTACGCTCGTTTTCCTGGCAAAAAATGCGTCCCAGGGCTACTCGCTCTGAGCCTCTCGCACAATCTATGCGCGTCGACTACCATTTTTATCGGGGCTCGTGCCGCGACATAAAACCTGAAGTTTGCTCGAATGCGCACGGAAACAGAGACTAACTGACCATCCGGAAGAGCCCCTTTCCCGAGCAACTTTATGCCATGTCGCACAAACGCGTGAATCTACAGTTTCCCTTGCGCTTTTTGTCCAGCATGATCGAGATCCGTGCTACGTACTTGGCTACGGTTCTCTTAAGTTTCTTCCATGTTCGAGTTGTTCGTATGATATTAATCGCACCACTCAGATACGCCATGTGTGGAACCTGAAGCGGTTTGAAAAGTGTGTAAAGGGCGGTGTTAATCATTTGTGTTGGAATCATGATCTGTGATGGAAAACTGTGCTTGATAAATAAACATTTTTTCACTTACAGGTAGCATTATTAATTACTTGTTATTAAATGAATTTTGCAACAAAATTTTATTGCAGAATTTATTTATTACAGAAATGTGTATCTTGTAACTGACCAGTATTTTTATTTGGGGAATCAGTTGCGAAAATAGACTTAAAATTTGCAATTTTGAATTTGTGGCACAAGGAAATGATAAGAGAGGACAGAAAAGGAAATGTAATTGGAAAAAAGATTGTGCAAGATTTCCTCCACATTCTTTTTTCGAATTCGAAATGATGAACTTTGAATCTATTTTTGAAAGTACTTCCATCTGATTTTCAGAATAAATGAGTGTGTTATTTATTTGTAATATTTACCTACGTAACATTTCTTTCAACAAAAACTCCACAGGAACAGATAATTTTCTTAAACGAAACACATAAGTTTTAACAGAATTTTTTTAAAAATGAGAGTCCCAGGACATTTTCGATCCCCGGTATAAATCCTTACAAGAGACTGGATAAAATTTCGAATATTGAAAAAAATGCTATTTAACTTGAAAAGTGGTTCACGCTCAACATAAAGTTCCCACTATAAAAGATTCTTTTCGCCATCAGAATATCTTTTAAATAAACATTATTTGTTATTCGAAAATCTATCTAACAAAAAGACGAAACAACAGTCAGGAGAAAACCCGATTGCGTCTCAAAGGACCACGTTCCTCCTCTCCTTACCCAATACAAAAAGTTCCCGTTTGATGTGTATGTTTTGTGGCATGCGGTGCCATTTTCGCGGTGAAACGGCCAGCAAACAATTCAAGAAACGAGCGTATGCTATACGTCGAACTCGTAAAATCCTTCTTCCGCCGTCAAACGGTCGGTGATACGCTCCTCCTAACCGAACATTCGTCGCTCGCTCCTCGAGGGGTGGATACACTTGAGCAACCAACAAGAGCCTAGCGGAATCTCATACAAGAAAACTTTATGCTCCTGTCAAAAATCAACAATAAAAATCTGAACGGAATGTTACGGGCAGACCGTGAATGTACACTGGAGGATGATAAATACCGAGTATCGCGCGCACGTACGAGGAACACGAAGACGGTCATTCGTTCCGCCATTTGAGCACGCGAAACGCTCTCGTTTATATCGAGAAGGAACAGGGGAATTTATTTCTGTCCCTCACCTGGTATTTCGGTCAAATATTTCATAACCATCGTACGAGTCTATCGCGTCGAACCTGGCCGAGAAATATCTTCGTGCCGGCGCGGCGGCGCTTATTGCTTCCACCTATCGCTTCTCCCCGGTCTGCTCGTTCTTTCACGCGTCCACCCTCTCCACCCCTTCCGCTGGCATATTGGCGATTTCTTTTGTCGTAATGCACCCCGGCAGTGGCGGGATCGAAATTTCCACACCGCGGGAGATGCAAGAGCTAAATGGTAAATGAATCGCATGGAAGTTATTGCCCGATCGGTATGGAGCACTCTTCATCCCACCCTGTATTTACTGCGGGCACACAGTTTAGTGACCCCGAATGCTTGGTTACATTGTTCGTTTAGTCAACACTTTACGCGCTCATTTCGTAATTAACATTCGTGCAATGTAACAACGAAATTTCTTCGGCTGTTTAGCTTGGGTGATTTTCAGCCAGGGACTCCTACCGGTACGTAAAATACCGGTATTATTCGGTAACATGGTAGGCTTCGGTATTATTCGGTAACATGGTAGGCTTTGGTATTATTCGGTAACATGGTAGGCTTCGGTACTTTCCTACCATGTTACCGAAAAGAATACCGAAAAATACCGGTATTTATTTCGGTTTTCGGTAACCTATTGTTTTCGGTACGATATCGGTTTCGGTATTTATATTTTTCGGTACAATATCGATTTCGGTATTTATTTTTTTCGGTTCAATATCGGTTTCGGTATTTATCTGTTTCGGTATGATATCGGTTTCGGTATAGCAGTATTGGGGAAATACCGGTATGAGCGTTATACCGGTATTAAGTCCCTGTTTTCAGCTGCGGAGTTTAACCGGCAACTGGCAGAGGAAGATCGAAATGGCTTCAAGCACAGAGGAATGGCCGTTTGGTTCAGGCAATAGCCTGAAGTACGAGTAAATCTTTTCATAAGAAAAGTGCTCCGGAAAGTCGGTCGCCTAAAATTCTTTTGGCTCATTCTTCCGTTTACATTCACTGTGTGGTAAAGGAACTTGTTACTGCACGCTCGTAAACACACAGCACTACTTACGCCGAATGGACTGATTTTAGGATGTACGTTTATCTAGAATTTTTTACTCCTCTCGGTGAGTATTGTAAATCCCTGAAATCTTTGGTCCCTTTTTTAAAATCCCACGGTTATCTCTCCGCCTTATCTCTATAATATTTTCCGCAACAATCTATCTTACCCTGGGCCTAATTTTCTTTCTACTCGGCATCAGAATCTTCTTTACATACCGGCACACTCGACATCTAAATTTGAAGCCTCCATCGCCTAAATTTCTGCTTACTATTATAATTCCCTTCCACTTGATATTCGAGGGCTAAATTCGTTTGCTGATTTTAAATGTAAACCTCAACGATATATATTTCTATACTATTCCTAAGTCACCTTTATATTCCTTGTCTCGTCCCTGTCTGTCAATCTACCTTTATGTTTTTCTATCTTAATGCACCAGAATAATAAAAAAAATTCTCTTAATAATTCTAATAATCCTCCTAATTTTTCTGTTTTTACTTTTCTTCCCTAGTTTTAGTTTTAGTTTCAGTTATTTAACTGTAGTTAGACTTCTAACAGTATTATGCTGCAGCCTCACATTTTACTTCGTTATTCTTCATGTACTACTGTTCTAAGTAATAAGGATGAATAATAATAATAATAATAACGTATAAAGAATACCCTTGGTATCGTTTAACTTTGCAGAGCGCAGTCCGTGACCTGTTTCACTGATAACTCCAATTGTAGCCGTACCATCCGTGCGCTCTGCTCTTCAACTGATCCGGCTGAAACACAGTCGATCTTCAACAACTCTTCCGAAACCGTGTGCCGATAAATACACGGAAACAATGGAACCAGCGACGTCGATGCATGAATTCCCGAGACGCGGCAGTTGAACGTGAATTGCTCGATTTATCGTCTTTCTGGTTTTGGATTTCGGAATCGCCGGATCGGCAATAACGGCCACACCGTAAAAACGCCGCGAACAATACTCGGGCGCAATGCAGTTGGTGGATTTCCGGTGGGAACGAGGAGACCTAACAATTCTCTGCTCGCGCTGTTGCAACTGTTTGGTTCACCGAATTCGTTATCATCCGCGATTAAGGGCATTTAGTCAAATCCACGATCCATCTATTACTGTAATGGAGAACGTTACTCGAGAAACGATTAATTAAGGGTTTCAATTACGGTTCAAAGTTCGTGCATTCTCTGTGATTTGTACTTTGCATACCATTACGGCGGGGATTTGTAATGATTTATTAGAAACCACCACAATGCGTAATTGTTTTTCAACAGGTTATCTCAATACTTAATTGGTGAAGGAAAATACACTTTGTCAGAAAGCATCTTTTGTTAAACAGTCTTCTAATTGTGAATGCGAAGAATATGTAAAGAGGTTTATAAAACGTAATTTGTTCGCTTATTTAGCTTGTACCCCATTGATGGATTAAAATCCTCCCTCGCTGCGTTTAGAACTCAGCTGCTTAGGTGTATACCATTTCCTTAGTATACACTTTTAGCAATGAGTTGTCGTGTAGACTGTTATGTTTTTTCGTTACTTTTCTGTTATAGTTTATTTTATATCCATTTCTATTTGTTACTATTTTCTCTGTTTCTTTTGTGCTATATTGTAATTTATCTTTGTTTTCTAAAGGGTTCCCCCGTTTATTAATAATAATAATAATAATAATAATAAAAAAGCGGTGTTGAAGAGAGAAAGTGTTAAGCGTCAAACCCTCAAGGACACGTAAGGCTGGTCTGCTTATCGTCGTGTTTATGTTAGCAGATACGCGGTCAGTTTTTCGTCAGCTCAAGCTTTGGGCTGTTGTCCAGCCATTCATTACCGAGGTTAGAGTCATCGTCTAAGCCGGAACCGAGGTTCCCATGGGTTAACCCTTCGACTACCAACCATTGAAACGAAAAACTGACCGCGTGGCCCGGCCCTTTGGAACGAAAACCTCCACCAATTTAGCCGTATAGGAAATACGGCTTTAGGGTCCGTACGAGATACTAAGGCGGGCCACCAGTGGAAAACTTAGAGTCCGTACTAGATACTGAGGTGGTGGCCGAAGGGTTAAGGGTTCAATTCGGTTGGCCTCGCGTCGATTATTTGTTTAGACTGTCGCCAATACCCCATCAGGAAGACATAAATTACGCACCGATGTTTCGAGAAATCTTGTTCAGCGCAGCTCAGTGGAAGATCTTTGGAATGATCCATTTCTCACGCCTCACAACCACCCTCGATGTTGACACGCCTCCACAAATAGACAGTTCTATTTTACCACCTCTCTGTTATAACTCCACCGATACTTTAGTTTTGTTACCACCGTAGTCTTAAGGCTCCACCTCTGCGGGGGATTCTGTAGTCATCCTCCGCCAGGTTTTATGCCGTCCACGGTGTAAGAAGGAAAGGTGGTTCGACTCCGCTACCCCCACTACTGAATTCTTGTGATCTAAAGTGTGTAGTTCCGCCAAAGCCCGCTATGTTCGCTAGTGAGACCGCGTACCCGTCGGTGAGAGGTGTTACTGTGTGCATAGACTCACGTATATACACATGTACATACTGTAGACAGCGTGGGGGCGCTGTTGCTCTACACACATCAGTAACAACTCTCACCGACGGGTACGCGGTCTCACTAGCGAACATAGCGGGCTTTGGCGGAACTACACACTTTAGATCACAAGAGTGGGGATGGAGTCGGACCACCTTTCCTTCTTACACCGTGGTGCCGTCTAAGGCAGGATTGCAATCGGTGAGTCTGGGTTCGCGGTGTTCCCTTATTAGTATCGATCGATTTATTTCATTATTTTTCAAGTTATCCGGCGTACAACCTGCTAATTCGCTTGTGACATTCGTTTTGTGACTATGGTCCACGCGAGAACCCGATAGCGTGGCTTTGCCATAACACCATATTCGCAGGGTATTTGCAGAAGAGTTCGCGAACCGGATACCGACCGTTTGAAGTTTGGCCCCTTTTCGCCGTGGATTTGTAATATTTACCTACGTAACAGAGCGGCCGCAATCGAATATTCTCATTATCAAATAATCTGTCGTCTCTGCCTTCGTGGAATAAACTTGCCTGGCTCGCGTAATGTCTCCATTAACCTGAAATTACTAGGAATATCGATGATCAAGATATCGCCACCATGTTCTCGTTGCATAATCACACTTTAATAGAATGAATGAACGATCGGTGATAAAACGTTGTTGAAGTCGATACGGCTGGCTTGACAGCCTCGGGCTTAGCAGCAATCGACTTTTCGATTTACGACGACAAAGGCAAGGTGTCGCAAGATTATCAGCCAGCTCAAGTAACGTTCAGTGACCGTTCACGCGGGAATCGTGAAATTGAATGACTCATTTCAAACAAGTCTCCTGCCCAACCAGACTGCCAACCAGTTCTACCTTCGTAGAACTACGAGGTTAGAACATTTTGTAGAAAATTGACAAAAAAGGGATGAGGTTTTTATGGAGTTTAGAAAATTGGAATATGGTTTGTATCTGGAAAATGTTTAATCAGGGTTCGAAAGAGTTCTGGAACTTTTCAATTGGTTCTATTTTAAACATAGACTGTGGAACTTTTTTAAAAATTTCTTTCAACCAAAATTCCACAGGAACAGATAATTTTCTTAAACGAAACATATAAGTTCCAACAGAATTTTTTTAAAAATAAGAGTTCCAAGACATTTTCGATCCCTGGTATAAATTCTTACAAGACACTGGATAAAATTTTGAATATTGAAGAAATTGATATTTAACTTGAAAAGTCGTTCATGCTGGACTTAGAATTCCCACAATAAAGGATTATTTTCACCATCAGGATATCTTTTGAATAAACATTATTTGTTATTCGAAAAGCTATTTAAAATAGTAAAAATTTATACATCATTTCGTTTAGAAAAATAAACATGAACAATACCCTTCCCCAGAGGTGAAGAGTAACAGAGCTATAAGTATATCACATAATAAGTTTATAAGAATTTATTATGCAATTATGCCCATCCTGCTCCCTACTTATTAGTAGCGAAACTCTCCCCCGCTCGATTTCTCTTTATTGTTACACCATCCACTTTAATGAAAGATATTGGGTTTTAATAATCCGAATATCCTGTAGGTACATTATCGATCTTAAGAAAGGATATGCAATTTCCTGGCATCTGTACCATTGGAACTGGAGAGGAATCGGCAAATCCGTGCCGCGTCATCAAAACAGGAAGAAAGAAATACCGAAAACGAGGGAAAGCAATACTGCTAGGGTGAGCAAGAGAGAAATACAAGGATGCAAAGGAGGGTGGGGGCTCCAATTAAGGGGGTATACGTACGCCGGGCCGGGAGTGCCACGAGGACATCGTTACAGCTCCAAGATCGCCATTATGCCACGACAAGGACGACTCTAACGACGCGAGCCGCCGTGATTTATGGTCCAGCGAAAATGCTCCATGGAACGCGTGGATTATGTATCTACCGGCCAACTTTCCCGAGATACTTTCCGTGGCAAGATTAAGAGAATAATGAGGCTGGCTTTTGTCGCCCTCCCTTCGACGAGATGAACTCGACGAGGGCCGTAATATGCTACTGTTCGCGAGTTGAGTGCGCTTCTCGTTAGCCACCTCAGCCTCGATCGTTTTCTGATAAACGGCCGCTCTAAATCGCGGAGTTTTACAGTGTTTCAGTGACTAGACTGCGGAAGTTTATGCAAGTATGATATTTATTACGATAATTACGACCTCGCTGTATCATGGACACTGCGGTACTCGAGAGAATTTGTAAGCAACAAAGTACATGTGCAAAACATGCAAAATAAGAAATTTACTTTTAAAACCCTCTAATAATGAAACATGTTTCTATGAAAGTCCCACTTGGTTGGTGGGTGCTTTGCAATAAAAATATATATTTGTGTAAGCTTGTGCTGCCTAATCATGGCTGACGCGCAAATACATCAAAAAGAGGGTATGAATTTGAATGAGGCAGGATTTCGGGGATATTTTATTCCCCTAAATTTATTAGTGGACAAGAAACGGATAATTTAAATAATAATATTTGGGAAGAGAGATCGAGTGTTATACTTTGCGTGATTTACTTTTTCATTTATTTAAATTAGATCAGGAACATTTAAGTGTAGGTTTTATGTGAAATGTTAACTGTAATATCTACGTTTATATTTCTCATATAATAATATTCTTAGCGTATTCATATTCTTTATTGTACTCTATAAAAACCTCATTGCCGTACTACTGCACTTGCAGAAACGGTTTTTAAATTTTAAGTCGTTCTCTCTTATAAATCTTTAAATGCACAGATTTATAACGAAAAGGGAAAAATATTTCTTCATTTCAGTTCGTTCATACATTTCGGAATATATAAAAGTATCATTTCATACTACTGCTTTTATATCTGTGGTTATTAAAATTACTGTACCGTAATAATAATAATTAATGCTCCTTGTGCCCCTGCTTGTAATTCTTCTATAAAGAAATATGTCTCTTTTCTACTACTTTTGAGTATAAAGATTTTAGTTTTTAAACAGCATACATTTACCAGAAGCAGGACTCAAAGATGTAGCAATAAACATTTAGCCAATGATTATTCAAAGAAAATTGATCTCTTATTTGTTATTTCCTCTGTTCATTTATCGTAATCGATATGATTTGGATAATCGCGTATTTGATAAATTACTTCAATGCTTGTTATTGTATTTGCAGGATAAACTGTATGTAACTTTATGTAGAATAAATCTATTTATGGTTTTTATTTGAGTATTTATTATTCTTATATGCAAAAAGTCTTTATTGTACACATACGGATGAAAAATCCAACGAAGGACAGGCAATAAAGTATAATTAATAAAACTTATGAAAAATAGTGATCCAATGGCCCCAAATCTCAAGAGAATAAATAATAAATAACTTTTCAAGTATGCCACTATTCCCAAAAATGTAAGTGATTATCCTTCCGCTAAGAATGGAACGTAAATGTTAAATTCTCACCTTCACAAGAAATCAGTAAAATATACTGCAATATCTAAATGGTAATTCCACTCTTCCGTGTACATTGAATGCATACATTCGAAACGAAAAAGAAAACAGCATTTTTCCGAAATGAAAACATAACACTGTGACCGGGAGAGTATTCTAATGGTCATGCCATCTCAGCGCACATTATCATTACTATTATTATTAGTATTATCATTAGCGACAATATTACGCGAAATTTTAAAGTAAATACAATTTGCGACACAACATAACTGTATATTTACACAAATAACAAGATGCAATAACATCGTGCTATTTTAACCCAGCCCTATTCCTAATAATAACAAATTACTAACTAATACAAATCAATACTGCCAACATGTTACTAAATTCTCGTTAACACTATTCCTACCACGAACCGGTCAAAAGACCGTTTTTAAAATATCGATTAGAATTTCCTATATACAACGTAATTGAATCGCCTTTAAACTTCACGATTTTGCCTCAAATATACGTATAATACATTTTTGAATATTCACTTCTTGTTTTATTGTTTATTTTCTGAGAAAAATTTGTAGTCTGTCTTACCTAACGCGACCGGTCAAATGACGTGAAATGTGTCGGTAAGAATAGTGTTAACAGTAACTTCCAAGTTCTATCAAGTAACAATGCTTCAAATCCCTAATACCAAATCCAATAAACACGATCCTACTATTATTTATCAGTACCTACTCCCCATTTTAAAAACACACACACCCAACAGAAATAAACTCCGACGTTGCACGTCAACTCTCTAATCCTTCTAGATGCGAAGAATCTGATCCTTTGACCTTTCTCTGGCCTTTCATCTTTATCCATTAATTATCCTTACTTACTTCGCCGAAGGTAGAACAAAACGCGAATGACGAATGCATTCCTGTTTCAAAATAAACGATTTATGTCGGCCCATTGAAAGGACCAAATGACGAACGGAGGCGAGCGCAGGTCTCCATTATCCGCGGACGAAAAAGGGAGACCGGATAATCGCCCACCATCCCCCCCGTCAAATTCTCGTTACAGTTGATTAGCGGAGATCCATCGCGCGGCAGTCTCACTTTGAGCAATGTCCGTGCAGGCTGATTTATAGGTGACGCCAAAGTCGTCAGATCAAAGGACATATATTCTAGGACGACCGGGTAGAAATTTCGGTTCGCGATTGCTCTTCGTAGCCTGACAAGCAAATGCGGGCGGATTTACACGCGCAAGTACACATTTACTCACCTGAC
Organism: Andrena chrysosceles; assembly: GCA_963855975.1. Classification (NCBI taxonomy): domain Eukaryota; kingdom Metazoa; phylum Arthropoda; class Insecta; order Hymenoptera; family Andrenidae; genus Andrena; species Andrena chrysosceles. Next base: position 6,864,987 of record OY979769.1, on the reverse strand, counting down.
ACCGTTAGATGGACAGTTCTGATTAATGGAGGATGAGCGCTGACTTGACACTCGTACAGGCCACCATCTCGCTCGGTCGCCGAGCTCAGAAGCAGCCGCCAATCGTTGGGCTTTTCATAGGCCAGGGTGAACCTGGAGTCGCTCGCGTACGTGTCCAGACCGATCGTGAGTAGGTGCAGCTCCTCACCGCGTCTTCGGACCCAGGACACCTGCAATCACAAAGAGCAACCGTCAGAGGAATGTTTGGCATTTCTCTTGGAATAGTAACCACTGAATCAGGCGTAGAATACAGGGTCATCGTTTAATCCTGCAACCCGCGCGCGCGCGAACAGACGAAAATGGCAACACCGCCTCACGGACGCATTCCACTACAACCATGCACCGGCCCAGCGCAGAGCTGCCTGCGACCGTTGGACAAGAGTGATGCCCGAGCTTCGAAAATTTTAGCGTCGCAAAGAGCTAGGTATTGGGAATTTCCCGACCCAGGTAATCGAGCCGCGTGCTCCGCTTTTATGATCGGTCTACCACTCGCACCCCAGATCACTGTAATGAGGTTTGAAAATAATGTCAACAGATCTCGTACCCGTCTCAATTTCAAAAATTTTAACCACGACAGGGTTGACGGTTCCTTGTACGGAGAGATTTTTCGCCACCTGCTTGTAAAAACCACAGTAACGGCACATCGTTCCAAAAAATAACATTAACGGAAGCCGGTACAGGCGTGGCGTTGAGTAGCTAAAACATTCTAACACAAAAATTCTAGAAAAAAAATTCAAACACCGCTACAATCAAAGACACGTCGCATTAGTTACCCCTTACGTCTGATCTAGGTATGCACCGCATTAAGGATAAAATCATAAAAAAAAAACAGAACAATAGATTCTGAAGTCTGCAGAACTAACACATAATTGAATAAAAATTTAATTTCTCAATTTATAAATGTAATGATACAGAATCAACTAGCCTATTGTTTATCAACACCACGAATTTTAAAAACAGCGTTAAATACATTATCAAATAAACAGTTTCCAACAGCTTTTTAAACAATTATGGTTAAAAAATCGATAAAAGAAAAATTAAGTAAATGTAAAATATGTTAAATTATCCATCATTAAGAGGGATCAATTTTTCCTCATTTTTTTGGCGCAAATTGCATTCCGATATGTCTTACAGTTCAAAAGTTATACGAAAAAGACCCCAAAATTTTCAACCGGGGCCGGGAAATTCTAAATAGTTCTTTGCAACGTTAATTTGACAAGGACCAGCCAAAAATTCTCGAAGCTCGAGCATCACTGCTGTCCAGCGGTCGCTAGCAGCTCTCCGAACGCGGTGACGGTGCATGGTTGTAGTGGAATGCGTCCGTGAGGCGGTGTTGCCATTTTACAAGTTCGCGCGCGCGCGGGTTGTAGGATTAAACGATGACCCTGTACTTGAAGCTAAATTTTTATAATTATGGGAGAGACGCACTGTCAGAGACCCCGCAATTTTGGTATTTCAGGGTGGTCGGTAATAAAACACAGCACTGTTGATTTTATTTGTTTTGGGCTGTGGGTATGGATTGGATTAATAAGCGAGAACGTGTTTTCCATATTAGTTTGAAAGTTTTGCTGTTTTTCGAGGTGAAGCTACCGCACATTGCTTCTATAGTTATACGGCGTGTTTGTGTTTACTGTTATAATAGTTAAAAATTCATAGTTTTTCATGATACCTGTAACTTTTGTAATACGTTAAAGGGAGTCTGTGGAATATTTCTCTGCCTTCGGCGTAGCATGTGGACATACAGCGGTGCGGGGACTTTCACTGGCATTTGGACAGGTGCCGCAGAACCCGGAATTCGAAAAAATCTGAGACTTTGTGAATATGTAGGGGACTTCCCCCTGATTACAACGCATTTTTTTTTGCTGCCTAAATTCACTGTAAAGGCGTGAAATTGACCCCTTAAATTCCGGCTATTTTGTGTTATAAATGATAACCCACGAAATCAATGTAGCGATATGAGGTTTTAAAATTCGAATGCGTGACCGGGAAAAGAAGAACGCGTACGACAACTACTCGATGGGGTAGGTATAGTCTGAAGGTGATTTCGCCAAGAGAGATGGGCGTGTATCGATGTTTCCTTGAAAGTTATATCAAATGAAAGAGAGAATTCCAGAGAGACTATGGTAGAGAGTTTTCACCGTTGCTGCGCTGTGTATCAATCTCTGACACGGCGGCAAGTTATAGCAATGTAAATTTAATGTAAATCGGATGTCCTGCTCGCCTTGCTGCCGTCGCCGGGTATTCGAATTCAAATGTCATCGTCCTCGTAGACGACGGCTCGCCTTCTCTTGATGCATGCCTTCCGAGATAATCACCTTCTAGATACACAGCTCAAAGAGAGCGAGGTATCATGGACAAGGCGGCTCTATCTCAAACACGCAGAAAAACCCTGGAGAAATGAAATTTCGTTGACGACGACGTCGAGGAGACATCAAAGTACCTCGGATTTCATATAAAAGCCGCGCATAAACAAGGTCGATCTATTCCCAGGCACCTTTCGCAAACGAATATATAAAAGATTCGTCTCCTTGCAAAGTGCGTTGGAGTCGAAGCGACTGAGGTCGCTGTGAAAGCAAAGCCACATGTACTTTCTGCGCGCAGAGCTTCGTTCGTGATTATAAGCATCATATTTTCTTTTTCTTTTTGTAAATTTTCCTTCATTTTTTATTCTCATCCAGCAGCGTGTATATAGACTAAGTAGGCCGCAGCCTAGGGCGGCAACCTATAAGTCGATATGCGAATAAAATATTAAACATAATTATTAAATTAAGAAGAAAGCACCATTTTTTTATTTTGGCTGTTCTGGCGGGATGATCATTGTACGTAGATGCTTGAGATAATTCTAAAAACAGTTCACTTGCTTCTTCATATAGCAAATTAGCAGAAACTAATTTTATAATTGTCTCAAGTTTTTTAAATAAAAATATTTTATGGTATTTCGCGGAAAGGGTGATAAACGCTTGTTAGCCTCGGGGCGCCAAATCTTTAAATCCGCCTCTGTTTACAATCCGCAACGGTAGGTAGGTACCCTCTACATAGAGTATTTATAAAAACGGGTTCACAACTTATGGGACAAATAGATCCCATTAAACTGAAGAAAAGAGTGTTCCTTGAATATAAGTTGAAAAATTCATTCTATCAGATTTAGACGCAATTTTCCGTGGTGGTAATAGAATTATCCTACGCTAAGTGAATACAAGAGATTATTTTATTATAATCTGCAAGACGCGATACTCCAAGTTTCGCTTCAGTAAGTAGAAAATTCCTGTCATAAACAGACTTGGGATTCTATGGAGCATAGAATTCTATGGTACGAAAATGTTAAAATAATATAGTGAGAATATGCTGATATAATTGTAGGAACTAATAAAAAAAGCAGGGTTAGGTTTCAAGATCTAACAAAATTACACTATGTATTTATTTATCATAATTATCAAACACATGCTTATTAAAAATATCTTTTGCTAATGAAACGGATTATATTTAGATTAATGTTAAATAATGCGCGGTCATTATTTTCTTCTTCATATTTTTCATTGTTTTTTCTTCTTCAAAATATCTTCATCTTCGGAGATTTTATCCGCAACATCTAGATCTCAATATTCTACATTTTAAAAAAAGAGTTTTTCTTTGCTTGCTTTTTCTTGTTAGATTTTCACTTTGGTAGTGTAAAGCTGGACATTTTTCAAGTTCTCTTTTGAATCCGTACTCAGGAAATAGAATTCGTATTTTGCTCGGCTAAGATTACGCATCCTTGTGTACTTTTAATGATAAAATTTGGAATTTTAGAATTCTCTATACGTGTTGTAACAATGCTGTGTTATACAAATATTTCCTGTACTTTATCTTTACTCTGCACGCGATGAATCAGAACAGAATAAAAATATTTAAAAAAATTAAAACCGACTTCAAAAACTAAAAATGCACTAAAAAGTAAAAAATATTTTTTCCCCTATTTAATCTACGACTCTCAATTTTTTATGTAGGCGCCAGATTTACACAGTGCAAATGATGAGACGCCGACATAAAAAACGAATAGCCGTAGATTAAACCAGGAAAAAAAATTTTACTTTGCGTGCACTTTTATGTTTTTGAAGTCGGTTTTAATTTTTAAATTTTATTTTATTTTTTACTTTTTAGTTATTTAAATTATATAACTACACTTATTTAAAAATATATGGTTAGACCTACAAAAAGAGCTGCTCGTAAAAAAAAGAACCGTTTGCTAGAAACAGAAGATTCCAAAAATAAGCGACTTGAAGAAGTGAGAATAAAGATATCTTAAATTCGTTATACGGAGTCTGTCTACAACTTACAATTAGTGAGTACTTTTACCCTGTACATCATAAACCCTGTTTTAAAAATACCGTGTATAAACCATTTCTCCCCATTCACCTCGAAACTATAATAACCTACTTAATAACTCGATATTTCTTCAAATCAAATAAAAAGCAATTTGTCTATGTGTCACGAGAACTGGAATTTCCTGTGTCACAATTTTATCAAAATCCTCGATTAATCCCAGAACAAAGATGCTGTAAATTGCGAACACGTTCTATTAAACTGTGAGCATCGCGGATATTAACGGTCGAAGCGAAATAGTTTCTGACACACAGAATTCCATTGTCAGAACTTTTGAACACTTTCGATCTAGCGCTGGATTTCCATTCAAACAGTCGAACGATTGTTACTGCTTGATATTCCAATGCGCGTGAACGTCAATTGGGATTGTCCTTTTCGCCCCGTCACAAAACAGAGCATAGGATTTCAATTAACCGGTCCGGCTGAATTAATTGCAGCAATCGGGTTAGAGTGGACGCGCATAGAAATCGGGAGGAACGTTGCGCAGCCAACGACACGAAGTTTCCTAAGACGTAATTATTCACCACTGAGCCCTTTATAATAATGACAAATGGCTGTAGGCTCCGTTCGCTCTGTCCTTTTGCACCGAGCACTTCGAAATACCAGGTTTCTTGCAATCCAGCCGCGCCTAACGATTCTTTAACTCCTCTGTATCAAACTCTGGAACACCGACTACGAGTACTGTATTAATTTATACCGACGAAACTTCCGCCAGACGTTGCCCAGGCGTGATACCGCCTGGAACCTTGAATCGTCGTCGCAGTCAGCTCGCCTGCGACTATAATAAATTAATCCTTGAACGATTTATAATAGAGAAACGACGGCGACGCGAAACCAATGGACGTAAGATGGATATCCAATCTTTTCCAGTTTGCTTTCCATTATAAAGTTATTTCTCCTTAGCATTTGAACAACATTCTGCCGGTTGTTCAAAAATAATCTTTCTAACTAACTTCGTCTGAAAATAATCTCAACGTAAGCTTATCATTCTTAAGATATTGAATTGCTCAGTGAAACAATTTGGTTAAGTTACGTGTTACTTACAATCGATCTACCATTTTTTATATTATTGTGTCTCCATTCGAATAAATGAGGAACAATTTTGGTCAACATTAGCTAACAAAAACCCAAGGAGAATAATTGGTGTAGGTATTATAAGAAAAGACAATGAAAAGTTACAATTAGGTACTGTTCAAAGTGAATCTTCATATTGCTGAAATTTTAAATACGAGAAATTTTAAAAAAGTAGGTATATATCTATTTCGAAGACACACAGTAGTTGTTGGTATCTTAACCTAAAAAACTAAATTTAATTTTGTGTTGTTATTATGTATGAAGGAAGGAAGCCAATTCGAAGGGACAAGAATCATCAATTTTTCTATAATATTGCCTAAGAGCACACTAGCCAAATTTTGAGCAAGAAATAAGAGACAGAACTGACGCGAAACTACAAAGGGCGTTGAACTACGTGGAATGACCCAGCTTTTATAACATTACGACGGGCTCGTAACTAAAAGCGGCATTTCCCACAGACGACTCGTTAGTTCTGTATTCATTCGGCATACAGCTGCCTTAATCGATGACGTTTTATGATCATTGCGCAAAGAGAACAGCTCCTGTAATCAGAGGCACAAAGGCTGAATATAAAGTATCCTCATTCGTTAAACTCCTCTGTATTCAAATGAGTCTGACAATAAATGCAACAAAAGGCATCAATTTTTCTACATTTTGTAGTTCGTTGTTTCAACTCTTTTATATATTTCACTTAAGAACGAAAGAGAAACGATGAAATATAAAATATAAAGTGCATAGTTTCCTAGATATTTGAGCAAACGTGTTTTTCACCCCCAACTTTGAGAACTGATTTCACCCTTAAATATGGACGTTCGCCGATAAAAAAAATCCATTTCAAATATTTTTCTGAGAACTATAATCTACGTATACCTCGATTAAATCGGCGTGTAACAGTTGGTTGATGTCCCTTGTTAAAGCTCACCCTCCCTTCTCATTCCAAAACTGAACCGCTGTTTTTAACTCTATCCTTATTTCACTGCGTATTACTTTTACAATTTTTATCCACTCTCCTTTTATTCCTGTTCCCATCATCATTTTCTATAGATGCCCTCTGTCTACTTAACAAAATGGTACCCACTTTCAAATCTATGAAGTCACTAAATAAATTTTCCTTTGCTTTCTTCTTCCTTCTCTTGCTGTCTCTTGCAATGCAGAGAAGTTATTTATTGTGCCTCTGTGTTTCATGAATTCTGGGTAACTGGAATTCTCATGTAAAATCACGTTGCACGTTTTCTCCTTTCTTGTAGAGTAGTAAAATTATTCCCACTCCCCACAATTATATATGCAGAAATCCTTCTCTTTTTCATAGTACTTTGTAATCTCTTTGAGCTTCACCCTAATGTTGCTCTTATGACAGAGCCTTGCTTCGTTCATCCCTTTTACTTTTTACTCCTTTAGACCATACTTCCTTGCCTCCTTCTTTGATTTTGTCATTACATCTCTCTCTTCTTCTCTTTTAAGAAGAAGAATTTTCTGGATTAGAAAATAAGTAAAAGTTACTCAGGATCATGTCCTTGTCAAAGGAGTCCCCTGCATAAGTACCCATCCCTGCCGTTAAAATGCATTTCCACGGGTAAATAAGTGATTATGGTACTAAAATGGCCCCTGTTTTTACGGCATAGTGAATTATAAGTCTACAGCATGTTATAAATTTTCCAGAATGCACGTATCACAAATAACCTTCTCTCATCTAACACCAGCCGAGAGACCAAACGGTCCCCAAAGTGCAAAATTTTCACACCTCAGTAAACTACAGAGACATTAGCGTCTAACACTTAATTTTACACAAAACTCCCTTTGGATATTATGTGCCCAACGAGGCATTAAAAACTGTTATTAGATGCATGCAACGTGCCAGTGTGCTCGATCAACATCATGAGCCAGCATATTGCGGTCGCTTTGTATCTGATGCGCGCAGCAGCGAAACGGTTAATCAATCAACATTAATCAAACCAAGAACTTTGAGATTACTTTGCGAGTTCTTATTTAAATATGTCGATAGCATCTACTCCCAAAGAAAATTACACGCCCTGTAATTACATACTTTCTAACGTCGAAACTTAGCTTACAACTTTGAGCACGCTTGTAACGGTTTCCATTTTAATAGTGAATAGTTTCTGAATTCAGTTTCTGTTTTGTATAATAAATAAGCAGATTTTTATGTTCGGAATCTTTCAGTTCCAAAGACATATGTATATGTACATCATTTCGAAGGAACCTAAATGGCAACAAGAATTGTATAAGAGATGATTGAAATTAGATTTTTTTATAAATATAGTTACACTAGCGGACAAAAAAGTTACCACTTTTTCGATTTGTTCTATTTTTGTTATTTTTTTTTAGCATACATTTAGGACCGTGATATATTTAATATGCATATTCTGATGGAGAATTTAAAGATGTATAAAATCCAGTTAAAGTTGAATTTAATTAACTGACAAGCAAAAGTGTTGTATGATATTAAAGGGGGTAACACATTTTTGGGGCCGACAAAGAAGTTACCACGTTTAGCAACTTTTTAGATTGTCCTAAAAGCAAAATGTCCCCCCACAAAATATTAGATGTGTTTATGTTTAAACGTGGTAACTTTTTGTTGACGTTAAAAGTGTGTTGTATTGTTTAATGTTATGTGCGGTTTTTTTATTGTTAGTTAAATAAATTCAACTGTAACTGGATTTTATAGAGCTTTCAATTCTCTTTCAGAATATGTATGTTAGGCATATACTACAATTTTGAATTGATATTGAAAATTAATAGAATTAAGGTGGGTCGAAAAAGTGGTAACTTTTTTGTCCGCTACTGTACTTTTCAATGAAAAAAGTGCTGGTACGCTATTTGAAACTTAAATTCCTAGTTAAGCCTGTAACGTCAGCTACATGTGGCGCACAAATAGGAAATGCTCAGGGTTGTGCACCGTATGTAGTATAGTGTAACATTTTCGAAGTGAACTTTGCGTGGAATATGCAGATATCAAATGCAGCTTGTAGAACAGTCTGGGGTCGGCATAAGTCCATGTCGTTATCTGTGCAAATCGCTCGATAAATTAGTATAACGTGTACTAATTGTAAGTTAATCTGATGGCACATATACATTCCGAAAAGTTGACCAATCAGTGACATATATAATATTTTTCACACACGAGTAAAGTATAATACAACAGCTAGATTTTCAATAAAAATAGTTCTGTAGTGAATACACAGTATTCCCTTCATCCCTGATATTTCACTCGTTCTCCTCAAATATCCCCTACAACAGTGGTTCCCAACCAACGGGTCCCAAAGTTTTTTCAAGGGGGTCGCCGCGTTTTTTTTTATTTGACGATTCTTAGCACTTATTTATTTTAATAAATTAAAAATTTAAAACTGAAATGTAGAACTAAGTTAAAACTGAGTTTAGAACTAAATTTAAAAATTGAACACTGATTAATCATAATTCATAATTGAAAAAAACACTGGTGACCCGGATGGAAGCATAACCATCACACTAAATAACATAACTAAATAAATAAAATATTTTTAAGTATATGTAATACATGTTTTAAAATAATGAAATATTATTAAGTTAGAATTATATTCTGAAATACCAATTTTTAATACGTTCCTTTTACCATATTAAATTTACCTTACGCAGGTTATTTGAATATTATAAAAGGGTGTCGTGACTCGAAAAAGGTTGGGAAACACAGCCCCACAATAAGTCTAATATAACAACTGGAATAAACCATGAGCAGAAGACAAAATCTATAGTCGTCAAAGAAAAACTGGAAAAATGACAACTCTGAGTAAGTATAATTCTCAATTTCTTTTCAATACATAATATTTCGTACAGTTATCGTACTATATTACCTACAGCATTTTAACCAAAGGAACTCTTTTGCCCAAGCTAACAATGAGCGATACCTACAGGTTGCTGAATGATAAATTTAGCGCACGATACCGATAAAAGAGAATACAAAAATACGAGACTCAGATTACTACGTGACGAGAAACAGTGCCGTCGACATTAGACGCGAATGAAGAAGGAAAGGGAGGCTGGAGAAGTTGCAGTAGGGATCGCGCGTAGAGCTGCAAGCCCCGATAACAAGGGGTAATAATGTTTGCCTGTCGCTGCAGTATCCGAGATAAATCGTCGTCCGTCGAATCAGCAGTTTAAAATGCGAAATCGACAGAAAGCTGAACGTACTCGCGTGCTCGACAGACCGGGCAACGATCCGCTAAGGAGGATACACATCCGATAAAACTCGATACCCTGGGAAAATTGGAGCGAATCGATCGTATCGAGCTCTGTCCAGTTATGACCGAAGGCCAGTCTTAGCAAAGGACTTCTTTGAGTCCTATAGGTACTTCGATTTTGCAACAAGGTGGTACCTAATGCAGATCCCATAACAACAATTTCGTGACGGGCTCTCAATAATTTATTTATTACCTTTATACGGGACGACACCATTATTTACAATCTGAAAAAATAGAACAAAACACACATTACCGCACAGGAGATAATAACCATCAAAAACCCGAGAAGAAAATTAAGAGTTAACAGATTACTATAATAAGGCAAAAAGAGGAAAATATATCTGCGACTGAACGAGTAACCATTAACGTAATAATCATATTCCATCAAGAACTCTAGGTAGTTTAGAACTAAAGACATTGACGTTCCGTGCAAAAATATCTATCCCCTCATTATAATCATTCGCCAGAGAACAAATTCTGCTAGTTGGATCCGTAACACTGAAACGCGATGAGACAAACGTGGGTTTGAAGAGCATAGGTGTTCTGACAGGCCGACTAGGCGCATTAAATTTGACCATTGAAATCAGGGAATTATTCGCATGACCGTGTATAACCTTGAATAAAAAACAAAGGTCAGCCACGATTCTCCTGCTTTCAAGAGTCCGAATATTCATGCATCGCATAAGCGAATTATAATAAATAATAATGTGATACGAAGGGATGTTGGCTGATACTCTGTCACGAGGTACAGAATTTTTCAACCAGAAGTACGTATTCAAAATTTCCTGGTACCCGAAATTATTATTTTTAACTGCATTTATGACCACCTATTAATCTACCAATAAATAAACTTTATGGGAAAATTGTGATATCACATCGAACATCCACGTGACACCTATACCAAATATTACAATCGCAATGGCAATCAATTTGAATCGAAGCCACGATTACCACTAGAAGAAAATCGAAAAATAAGGTTCCAGAAACAAACGTGTAATAAATAACAAAAATGACTTCCAAGGACAAATGACTTATTCACTGAGTAATCAGAGAATACAAAACGGTGTGGCTCGACATTAATTCTTCAAGGTAGGGAAGCTCTTGTATTCCTGTCTTAATCGGAACCAGACTTCTCCATTTCCCTAAGTGACTCGTCAAATAATTAATTCATTAATCGCGAAGGTGCACGGACGAGCAATTACGAAAATGTAAGCGCAAGATGAGCAGTGCCGTCTGAGCGGAGCGTGTATATGCATATCGGCCCATGCAGCTCCAATCTGCTACCGTAAACTGTAACCGAGCATCCACGTGTGAATATTGCTGCTACGTAAAGCAACGATGCGGGATTTTAGAACGGGAGGAGATTGTACGACCGTGCGCTATATTACTTCATAATCGGTAGAATGGATCATTTCATCGCGTAGCCATGCTCCAACCCAGAATCCCCAGGAAAATGAAACAACGTTTCAAAACGTTTTCATTCAAACTTCTTGAAGAAATCAAGGGTACACAGTTGTTCAAACAATTTGAAGTTATAAACAAAACATAAAATATTAAGTTTCAACGCATAGCTATTTGTTTAAAAATCAGGTTCAAACATATAAATATAAAAATCATTAGATCGTCTTCGTTTCTCCTGCAAAATTTGAATCCTGATAAAAAGAATAAAAATGCTCCATGATTATAAGACTAAATTTATAAGATTAAATTTATGAGTAATGTATTGGTAAAATAACAATGCCTTACGAATCCTGCTTGCACTTTTTAAACAGAGACACTTGTGACTCGCGAATTTGGGGCACAACTACCCTCGTGGCTTCAAACCCAAAGCTCGAAATGCGATTAGGGTTTTCTCCAGTTGGACTGGTCATGGGATGGGAAAGGAACGAATAAATCCTTACAACTTTGTACAGGAGACTAAGGAATATACCTATTCACTCCATGTCTCATTGCCAGTGAACTCAACACCATTTCAGCTATCACGAGTCTTCACCACTCAGAGAACTATCCTCAGTCCTCCTTTTGAAGGAGAAGTCAACCCCATCTCCACTTATAAGAGAATGGGGTGTCGATTCATAATGAGACCTTGGAATTTACAAAATTGCTCACAGCAAAGCCTCTTGTTCAATGTTAACATTACCCAGGGGGTTACCAATTCTGAGGGCAAGTCACTGAACCTCAATTAGATCCTCTCTTATCAGATCTTATTATTTCTCCTCTCCTATGCTTAGTGTATTTCAATTCTGACTTTTGTAATTCATACTTTTTTATGACTTCCTGCTATTTTTAATTTTATTTTTTTGTTGCTTGAAGGGTTTGGGCAGGCTTGATCATTGTCAGGAACATTTGACGACCAAGCTCTTGCTAGGTTCGAGAGTTTTCTCTCCCCTACGTTTCTCCAAACTTTCTCTCTGTTTTTCCCTGTCTTTCCATTTCCGAGCTGTCGCTCGTTTTATTGCTCGCTACCTCTAACTCTGTTTTGTCATTCCTATTTGACTGGCGACAACTCGCGGAGCGACCACTTCGACCCAACCAATTCCAGAGCTCATTAGCGCGCACGCTGCTAATAAATCGAGCTGTGTTGTTATGTGTTGTTGTTTATACGTCTTTCCACCCCACAAGAAATTGTAAATAGCTCAGCAGAAGCATTCTTTTCCAAGCCCCATCGATCAATCAGCTCTTTCGTTATCATGGCGACAGTGGCGGTCTTATCACTAAACTACTTTGCATCTAAGGTCTCGCACTCCCCAAAATATAATACCTGCTCGCCGTTATCTCTCGCTTAAGAGATACTCTGAAATGAACCCCGGCTTAGTCAAAATACTCGATTAAAGTGAAACCTTGAAACCGCCATTATTATCGCGAAACCGCAGTGTTGTTTGAGTGAACGCAAAAGCAGGGGTGGGGTTTGTTGAAGATAATATTATCGACAAATATACGTGCATGTTTGAGCATACGATGTACCGATTGGAGAACAAAGCATGTGCACCACCCATAACTTGGTTCTTGGTACGCGTTAGTCGGATATAAGACTTCTTTTGCTTTCGATCGTTTTATATTCAAGAAGCCGCAAGCATATCTGGTACGTAGATACAAAAACTCGAGATCAATTAGCTAACCTTTTTGATATATCTTGATAGGGTAATTGGTTGAACGTTAAAATTGTAGCAGCACTACAATTTACAGACCGTTGAGATGACCCTAGTAGTTCATTGACCCTTGGCTGTCACGTTGGGTTAAAATGACCCGAAATGTGACTTTGGTGTAAAATATCTGAGGCATCATTGAACATGGTACTACTAACGCCATGTAATAATAATTTCGTGTATCGGGTGAGAGGAATTTTATTAATTAAATATTTTTTTATTAAAGTATCATATCTCAAGAGTATAACCAGCAATTTCTAGCTATAAATATTAAAAATGGAAAAGTTATGATTCTTTTAACCAATAATATTTTTTCTAGAACTCTTTTTCTTTCAATTTTTATTTTAATCGCGATAGGACTTTAAATGTTCATTTCCAACGGTGAATATACCTATATTTTACAATGTTCAAACTTTATCTCAGAATTTTTGCAATTTTATTTAACTTTTAACAGGTAGTTTTTAACAGCAACTGATTGTAAATTGGCTTGCGTTGAATCAAACTTGGATAGCTTCACCACGTGTCACAAGCAAGGCTAATATTTCACCATAATTTATTTCACTCGTGTACATATCAGAATGAACTTCTATATATAGTTATAAGAATCAAATCTGGCTACAGTCTAAAATCCTTATATTCTCCGAAAGTAATATCAATAGTACGTAAACACGTAGATAGTTTGTAATTTGGGACGTGTCCAGATAGATCCCGCACCCACCAAGAGTGGATTCCTTACTCCTACATTAGTAATAGGTATGAGTAGAGATATCTTATGACCATTATCGATATTTTATCGTTAAAAGCATCTCCATCGCCGAGTGCAACATGAAACTTGCCACGTAATTTCGTGAAATTATGCAGATCTGAGAGCATTACTCACAGGATGCCGCATAAAAATACTCAGTGCATCTCGAAGGGGAAGCGGAACATCCCTTCGAACGGCGGTAATCGTAAATGCCCTAAACCGATCTGCAATTTCCACCAGACCCGCCACAAACTTTGTCATTAAATTTAATGCACACGAAAACGATCATTCTCGAACCGTTCCCTAAAATCTCTCGGTTTCTCAACGAAGCGATATAAATATTTCATAACGCAGGCTTTAAAACTTCGGGTATGGCCGATGAAAATTTTAGTAACGTAGGATTCTATTAACGTAGAATCACTAGGTTAGCCATTAATGTTTTCACGACGATGTATAGAGTTTCAGTTATTTTGGCTGCTTTATATACCTAGTTAATAGTATCTCCGTTACATTCGATAGTAAGAAGAAATGTCTCACGAAGGAATTTTTTTACTCTGAAAAGGGTGAAGGGGAAGGTTTGACCCAACTACCATTATTTTTTCCCTCAACTTTCCCGCGATAAGTGAAAATAGGCTACGATAGAAATTATGAAGGAAGTTGGAAGCTCCATAGGAATTATTTAGAACTCTTTCACTTTCTCATGTCGAGTGCAAACAAGAGATGGGCAAAATTTTTATTTAAATAAAATTTGGAATAACGAATAAAAGTTAAAAGAATTATTCGTCATTCGTTCCTTAACCCGAGTTAACTTCATTCGACACATGACGAATACTTTTTTATTTTAACATTTATTCGTCATTCGAAATTTTATTTAAATAATAATTTTATCCATCTCTACAACAAAGATACGTAAGATGCGTCCTCTACTATTTAATATTTATAGATAATATTATAGATAATATTTCTAGAATTCTGTCCGTCATCAATCTTGCACGCATAAAACGATCGCAGAATATCGAACAGCGTCGTGAAATTCCACCACTTTCTGTCAATATACTCTGTAACTGCAAATAAAGAAAGGGTAAACACAACTAACGCGGAGTTTCATTGAAATGATTTATATCGGCGAGAGTTCGTATCAGAAAATTTCTAACCCGACTGGCGTTTGCATCGTATCGGTGCTGTTGATTTCAGCGACGGTATAATTCTGCTATAAGCCAGCTCGTATCGCGCCGGCTCCGTAAATTGTTTAACTTTATACCTTGTCTCCAACGGGAGGGAACTTCCCTTACACCGTCTCGTATTCTATCCACACGATATGCAAACTTACCACCCCGCCATCAAATTTTTCTCGTGTCCTGACTTATCGACACATCCGCGCGACCAAAACTAACAAAACTCACCCCCGAAGAGCCACATTCATGTCCGCATGACAACAGCTGTCGTTCCATTATACCAGAATATATTTGACAACAGCTGAAAGTATCTGCTCTCGCTTTACAAGAATTTTTACTTTTTCAGTCACGGCGCAAGAATTCAGAAGAGCTTGCAGCTTTCAGGAATCAAAGCTTTGCAACGGCTTGGGACAGACGTTTACTATGGACCTCGCATCACCAGTTAAGGAATTAAGCAGTACAAGCGGGGGAAGTTCGAGGGGGTTGATTGTCGGAGGAAAAAGACATTCGCTTTAATCGCTAATCACTGTACGCAAAAAGGGACTCGGCTGATTGTTAAGGGGTTACATCCACCTAGAGGTCCGGAAAGTTCAGGAATTTTTTGGGGAAAAGTATAAGTGAAAATCATACGCAATGTTTTTCTACTAAAAGATATTATTCTAAATTTGTATGGGATATTATTATTAACTAAAGGAGATCGGCTTGGATATGACTCGTGTTTTTTTAAGCATTTGCTGGTGGACATTCTCTAGTCTAAACGATGCATCTGAGAGCAAAAATTCAAATAGATTTTAAAAATAAATAAGTATTTCCACAAATATTTCCGTTTCCTAATAGGTATCATTAATAATAAATATATACATCTATAACACTTCTTTCTGTTTTACGTAATTAAAGAAATATGGCAAAAAATATTTTACACAAGAAACTTAAAGGTGGAGACGAATGGTATTGAAATTAATCTTTCATAGGTTCAACATTACTTTATTAATTATTCAAAATGTTGCCTATTTACTTCCGAACATTTATCAAACTTTTATAATATTACACCGAACAGCCTAGCCGGTTGTTATATTAAAAAATAGATGTACAATATTTACAAAATTACGTGTTTCACGAATTCTACAATTCCCGTCTTCCCTTTTCGTTGGAACTGCAACTATTATTTTATTTTTAATCTCTCCTCAAAGAAGAAGTTTAAAAACGTAGATTGAATTTAATATCTTGCGCCTCTGACTTTAAATTTTCTTTTTAAATTACTTTTGTCATATCTCTTCAATTATCTAGAGTGAAAAAAGTTGTTATTAGAAATGAGAAGAGCCACCCGCAAATAAAAATATATATGTAACATTACATTTAAAAAGAATGAAACATAACAAAAAATAATAAGCTACAAGAAATTTTATCGTTATATTTAACCGTCTCAGATAAAATAGTTCCTAACACTTTAGCTAGGACACTCTGCAGAAACCATTCTTGCAATTAGTGGTTTTTGCGGCTACGGAAAGAAAGATGAAGCAGAGACCTGGAGAAAATCCCATGTCCTTGCCAAACTTTCGTTTCTCCAACATAGTGTTAAGTTCGTCGTTGCACCATTTCTCTAGAACAAGCACACTAACAGCAGAAAGAGGAGAATACCGCGATGAATTGACATAATTAATTAGTTAATTTTTTTGTCAAGGAACCAATTCAATATTTCTAACCACATCGTCATAAAATGCAGAAAAATTTCAAGAGGAGATGTGTAAATTCGAACTAGATTTAAAATTGAAGGCACGGAAACGATATATATATATATATATATATATATATATATATATAGGCACTTTCGTTATCATTTGCCTCGTTTTCATCAAAGTATTCGCACAGTTTCCTTAAAGTTTCATGTTTCATTTTTCACTAAATATAAAATTGCAACTGCAGCGATATTCGAAATCAACCACGAGTAATAATCTTGCTGTACTGAATAATAAATAGTAAACGTAATTATTAATATACTACTACAATAATAGTAAACGTACAACATTAACCCAATTTGATTTAAAAATTAAAACATCAATTCTTCGTACACAATTACTTATCTCGGGGGATCGTTTCTTAATCCGAGTCTCCCATCCGTCGAAAAGGATCGAATATTTCTGACCATAGAAGTGGAAGGAAGAGCCCGTATACGATTCCCTTTGGAATGGAGAAACGCGAAAAATCACTGCACTCGAACGAAAAGCACCCTCGTGCCTCGTACGACATCAATCGAGTAAAGGAAGGAACCGATGAAAGCCACGGAAAATGAT
The DNA here is from genome assembly GCA_963855975.1 of Andrena chrysosceles. Taxonomy (NCBI): domain Eukaryota; kingdom Metazoa; phylum Arthropoda; class Insecta; order Hymenoptera; family Andrenidae; genus Andrena; species Andrena chrysosceles. The sequence continues at coordinate 6,847,923 of OY979769.1, read as the reverse complement.
AATAAATACTGGACGTTCCTGGCCGTTTGCCGATATTGTATTTATCGTATTTATACGTGCGCTAGATCAATACAATTTTAAGGACCTACAGTGGACAAGAGGAAGAAATGCCACAAAATAAGTTCTAACTTGACGGTACATCGCTTTCTTTTTTTATATAAATATACTTACCTAAAATATTTTTTATTTATAAAATACCATCGAAGCACAGTCATTTAAAATATGAATTTCATGCATGTTCAGACTTTTCCCAAATTCAAGGGATGTACAGTTTAAACGCGCTAAAAGGCTTTTAAATGGAGAAGAGAAGATAACCTTTGTATAATGAGGCTGTAAAGTTCTAATCAAGCCACAGACGAAATGTGGTTCGGGTACAGACCCCCGCAAGATACTATCACTTCTGCGAACTCTCAAGAAGATTAGATAGGGCAACGAGGACTTACGATAATCACGTTGTCATACCCTGGAGTACATATACTTTCACTCGCTTCTGAGATATGTGCAAGGGTTGAAGGGATGTACTCACTATGTGGCAATTAGGTTAACTGCCACGAGTTAGCATTACTAATATATGTATCTTTGGATGGATTAAAGTTGAAACAGGAAAAGTGCACGTGATATTTTTCAAATTTGATAAAGTGACGTGTGTAATCGTGATGTACCAGGTGAGAAATTTATACAGGCAAAAATGATCGTTATGTTGTACGCGAGAACCAGGTGCTCAAAATAGAAAATTCTAAACGTCGAGCAACTGTGGAATAGAATAGGATTAGGAAGAATAGACAAACTGAATAAGAGTATTTTTTTAAGTATGATAGACACAATTAGATTCAAATTGTGGAAGGTGACCAGCGAATCAGAACGCGGTAGAAAATCAATGAAACTTGCATCGAAGCTCAGAGTGGTCATTCTAAGCACTTTTTGTGCAGAAAATCTTTTGTAAAGGTATTGAACGACGTTATAGATAAATTCAAAGCATGGTAGCTCATTTTTTGTTCGCAGTTATACCTTCTCTTCCTTTTCATAAAGTTCTCAATACATTTCTTGCGATCAATACCTTCTACGATATCAAAAAACGAATAGCTAAAGAGTTCCTACTTTTATATTAGTAAATTATTAGAAAAAGGAATATTGCATTGAAAAATGCAGAAAAATGCAATGAAATGACGACAGAGCGTACAGATAAGTAATAAGAAGATGTCCTGACTAGGGCTGGGATTATTTCTTGAATTTTTCGGTATTCGAATATTCGAATACTTCAGTTGCTCAATTATTTGGCGAATATAATTCGAATATCTAAGGATTCGAATACTATTCGAATATTTAAGTATTCGAATACTGATGTATTCGATTAGTACGGTGTGAATTATAAATCAAGTTCTTTAGGTTCAATATTTTCCAAGCTTTTATTTAGTTTTAGTTGTGAGTTCATTAGTTTGCGAGGGTGAAATTTTATAAATTAATAACATGATTTATAATTCCCACCATACTATTCGAATACATAAATTCATCCCTGAAGTTATGCCCGCGTATTATGAAGCACCCTGTATATCGTACAGCGTACGGGCAGAATTTATTAGGATGAAGGAACCAAGCTCTCGGATATTCTTCAGGTCGCAGCGTTGGAGTGGCAAGCGGGATATGAAAAAATCCGAGGGAACTACGGTCCCCGTGCGGATCAGAGATGGCTTCGCGTAAAAGTGGCCTTGAGCTTGGATTAATCCGCCAGCAAACAAAGATACCAAATCCTTTTTAAGCGGGGCGCGATGACGTGCTCCTCTTTCAACTTCGCCCCTGCACCCGCCGTTTCCTCCGGCGTCTCGGTCATATCTTTTCTTTCGAGGACCCTCGAGTGAACCGCTTTTGCTTTCTGAACCGGCGTTTGCACCACGGAAAACGAGAGAAAGAGAGAGAAGGGGAAAAAAGGAAAGGAAGGAGCACACCCTTGTCTTTCGTTCGAATGCCACCGCAATATTTATGCCCCCCGAGAACTACTCACGCGGCGTTCTTGGCACCGGCAGAATAATCAAATTGAAATACCGATCCTCGAGGGGGAATGATTCGAGGGAGACACAAAGCGGACAGAGGAACGTCATTTTCACGCGATAATAACGTCCCCGCAAATTTTAACCGTGCAGTGCACGCGTGGAGCCTGACAGGCCCATGTGATCAATTAAATGAATATAAAGAAGGAAATATTCAGATAACGATGACGTGTAGTGTTATAGAGATATTTGTACAGTATTTCATTTTGATATAAAAATTTTTCTTAGCAAAGACTGAGTGCAGTCTAAAAATACATTTTTCTCAAAATATCAATGCATTCCTAAATGTTGAGATATGGGCCTGTGAGGCCCAACACGTGCAGTGGTGTCATTTTAATTTACGTGTGCACTGTAGGATTAAGGGCGGAAGCCACTGTGAAAAGTTTTTTCCCGATTTTTCTTTTTGTGCATTTTCATAATATTTGAAGTCTCAAAAATATATCTGCACAATTTCAAAGTGCATCTCGAAAAATTCTGGGAGCTACGGAAGGTTTTGTATTGACAACGCAAAGCTCATAATTGAATACAAGCATAGGTAGCTTGGTGTCAATCGCTCGAAAAGTTTATGTCCAAGAATCCAAATATATCTACTTAATAAGAGGGATGATGAGTTTTCTATACTTTTGTCAACACTTTGAACCGCGTTATCGCGAAACGGCATTTTCCAAACGTGCGGATTAATAACTCAGTCAATTTTTATCGGATTCACTTTAAATTTTCAGGGAATAGGTATTCGTAATAAAATTATCTTCAATTAAGCGTACAAGTGTTTTGATCGAAAAATTCATTTAACCGTAACATTGCAATAAACATGTTGAGTTTTGATACCTTTTCTTTCAAAAAGTTCGCGATTTCATAAAAAATTAATATTTTTTTTCAATCTGTACGCTTAACTGAAGATGTACTATTGTAATATACTTCAATAAAACGTTCGAATTTTTCAATTCAAAGCAAAGTTACTTGATTACGCATTTAGTACTTTTTTTGCAGAGCCCAACATTTTCGTACTACAGGTACTACATTTCATTCGATCGCATATTACATGATAAAAATGTAAAAGCACGTTGTGAAAAATTAAAAGGTTCAGATTGCTCCAAAATAAATTTTTAACAAAGCTTTTATAACCCGCAATTTTGCAGCCCTGTATTATTGAATAAAGTGCTAATTCTGTACAAAAAGAATGCTTCTGGATTTTCTTCCAATTTCGCTGTGAACTTTTCGAATAGCTCGATATGCCCTTTTCAAACGGGCCAGGCATGATAATAGAAGAGTCGAAAGCTCGCTTTATCATCGCAAGATCAAGGTCATAGTATGCTTTTCAAGTGGGAAATGCAACTCTTTGTCATACATATATTCTTATAGCTGTTGCAAATACGAATTCAGTGACGTATACACGTAATGTTTTGACTTTCAGATGACTTTGGGCAACAGTATTCGCACAGAAAGTATGCTGCCTTACAAATTTTTATTCCTGGCGTAAGAGAAACAAAATTGGCTGATAGGATTACCGGACCGAGATTTGAATCCCGATCGTTCGGTTACCAGGCAACTGCTGGAATCATTTAAAGGGAAACGCCACATTGAAGACTCGGAGAGAAGTTGTTCTTACGATTCTTTTTTGACGAAATGACACTTGGAGTAAAAGTATTTTATTCGTATGTTAAACCTATACATTCTGCGGAGTTTTGCAGGTGTTTTGAATTTATTTTATTTGATTTTGGATATAAGTAAAAGAGAGAATTTTAATATTCCTTCTTTTATCCCACATTTATCTTAATTTCACAAGATTATTTTATGGCCCCATTTAAAAAACATAAGTAGGTAATACAAGCTGCTCAAGGACGCAATTTTGAATTTCATTGTAATGTTTCGAATTTAATTCACCGAAATTTGGTTCTGAATGGCCTTAAAGGAATTAAACTATCTTAGAACTGATTAGATGATAAAAAGTATGCACGTGTGTACATAGATACTTTCATTTTAAACTGCCACTTATTTCGCAGATAATCCTGTGGAAATAAGAATGGAATACCCTGAATATATTATGCAATCCATGTTGCGTAGCTGCATGTTCCTACATATGCAGCTACTCGATAAACGTACCAATACCCCACGTGTGGCGCACGCAACCCCGCCACGTGACAACACTCGCATTTGCTGCGCATAGAAGGGTGACACGTGACATGGAATGCATTAAGAAACGATAAAAATACTGAAACTACAAAGAATAGATTAATAACCCCTACTTTTACCATTTTCAAAGAGTTACCTTGTCACACGATCTACAACAATTAAATTTTACAGTTATACAGTCTCTCAGTTGTAAATTCACAGAAAATGAATAAACTTTCACGTTCAGAGAGGGTTTTTCAATAATTTTTCATTTCACTCGCTGTTGATTACGAAGTATAACGACCATAAATGGAGAAAAGCATGTAATTGGATATACTCCAGTTATTTTGCAAATACCGATTTGGAGGGAAATTGTGATAATATAAAATTGTTGCAGTGTGAAATAAATCTTGTTATTTATGGCTGCCTGTTAATAAAGCGGCGATAGTGCTTTGTAATTCGAAGTAAAATAAATTTAATAAAGATCATGGGGAGGTTTATCTGGTTTAGCATCAATTACGTTTGAATATATTTCAATATTGTTTACTCTGTTTATCTTATAGACACTTTAACCAACTCTGTTCAAATTAATCTTTGTAAAATTGCCAAAACCCATTCGTCGCTAGACGTGCTGTGTTTTATTTGTCCATAAATTCTAGTCCTCGGAATGAAATATCTCGCCCATTATCCTTATTTGATCTTTGAAGTCGATCCTCTATATTTCAACGTAATCCCCGTATTACCGAAGAAATTCTATACTGTACGTTAATCATTATCGAGCCGCTCGTATTTGTGCTCTCCGATTTAATATTTAGTACTTGTTACATATTTACTAAAGTTATCGGCAAATTCATTTCTGTTTCTCTCTCTACCTAGAATATACATTATTTTACGAATCTCTACCAATTCATAAACTTCTTTACATTTCCAAAATAAATGTTTACTTACTCATTACTCCAAGCACCAGATATACAACATAAATACAACAAAATTCTTAAACGGAAAAGAAGACAAGTACAAACGTAGCGTCACAATATCAACAGTTTATACAGAAAAGAATAATTTTTTATTTTATCTTCTTATTATTGTTATTACTTATTAGGTATAGTCGCATCAAATGTTGCAGACTATTAACGGCATACATATAAAAAATGCATACATTCACTATTGCAATACAATACCAAATACTATTACAAAGTAAAAGTATTTTATCAAGGTGATAAAATACAAATATTACAGATATATTATAATAGGACACATATTACTCTGACGATTAATTCGCGATAACTTGCCCCACTGATTACGAATCCCGCTTGGCATTTATCTGCAAAGGACTGGTATGCAAGGAATGGAACAGACTGCGTGTAAAATACTTTTCCATGGTTTCGATCGCAGAATTAATAAGGGAAGAGTAAATGGAGGCAACGCGGAAATCTCAATCGTAAATTCCGTCTGGTTAGCGTGAAACGGAACAATTTCACTCGTTTGGCCTCGTATCGTCGCGATTCACTCCTGTGCAATTAGGGCAGTCCCGGCTGACTTGTTAAACTAATTACACGTGTTTAAACTTCCGGCAGTTGTTAGACGAGAGGAATGTCAAAAGTTCTCCCCGTCGTTACAAGGGAGAAAAGTAGCGAGTTCATGATGCTTACGAGGCCGCGCCAGTTCACCAGCAAACTCGCATAAAAGCAGCTACATTGATTTCCGCTGCCTGCCCTGGCAAATGGCAATATTACGTCTATAGGATCACATAATTCGCTCTATGAGATGAGAGGCCAAAATGAAGCATGAGAAATTATTTTTCAATGGATGAGACTATATAGATGGCTCGGAAACTGGACTAGCGCAAAAGTGAATTGAATGAAAAATTCGTGTTACAAAAGGATTTGGGTTAAATGGAATAGTAAATTAAGCTCGTAGTAGTAAATTGAAATCTCGAAAAATCGATTTTTTTATTATTATTGATTCTGAAAGTGCCATGTTTTTTTGAACATTTACAATAATGTATCGTGAGAAAATTGGAATAATTACGGATATTATAGGGCTGAACGTAATTGAGTGCATCACCGAGTAACGGTCTCGCAGAGCGCTATTGGCGTATGGGACTTAACTTTGAAGCCGTTTATCTCGAAACTACATTTTCAAACACGATGTACATCATAACTCTTGATCGAATGAATATTTTCACATAAAATTTTAACTGGAGCTGTAGAATTCCTTTCTCTATCGTGTGGATTTTGCGCATCAACATTGGATGTTTGTAAACACATTTTATAACTGACTAAAGACGATTTTTTCCATAAAAATGTGGAAAAAAAATTGAATCGTGTGAAGAATTTATAAATTTTGTTTAAATTCGCCAGCAAAATTCCACGCTATAAGTATTAATGTAGAAACTAATCATCCCAAAGTATTTTGCCTTTAGATGATTGGCTGACAATTTTATCAATGTTTTTCGTGGAACTTTAGACGCCGCAACGCATTCGTCTAAGTTAATAACACCCATCGATCGTTTCAAGGCAGCTAATCACAGTGTAAACAAAATGATTAACTAGAGCCCATAGAGTTCAAAGTATAGCATTATTATATTATTGATCGACGCCTGAAGAACGGCTCTTTTGTTGCTGTTAACGAAGTTTCAGATTAAGTCAGTTCCCACACATTTAAGACAACTGACAGCTTCTAGAGGAAGTTTCAGACACGTGGACGGTGCATCTCTACAATACACGTCGGCCGGGAGCTCTCAAGCGCGATTTTAGACGCTCGAAGAGTTCCCGTGCACTGGATAATTAGAAGCCTCGAGGCTCTACGTCGAGAAAGAGTCCAAGCTTCAGAAATGGAATTCCGTGAAAAGGAAAGATTACTTCAAATTAGTGTCCCTACCGAAATCGAATCTGTTCATCCAGATAGGGAGAAGCTGAAAGGCTTCCATAGAAAATATGGAATTTTTATGCCACCGTTAGCGAAGATCAGCGACACAGATCGACAGAGATGTGTAAAAGATGAGCATAACTCAGAAACCATAGTGTACATGACCTATATACTCTTATAAGGTTTTTAGTCATTTTGCTTTACATATTGTAGACTACACACCGTGATAACTGATACTGCAAGCCAAAATAAAATTATAGAATACTTCAATTACTTATTCATTTAAACAATATTAGCAATGGGAAACTCAGTAGTAGTGACGACTATATGTAGGCTGAGAATTATAGTGGTGTAAGTCCACATTTTGATAATTTGAGTTAATAACAGTTTTTAAGTGTTAAAGGCTGTTTACTTTCATAGTGAATTAAGTTATAACTTCATTTTTGACTGAGAGATAAGAACATTTCTCTTTAGCACTTAACTTAAAAGAATAGAGCGTTTCGAAACAGACTGGTGTAAGTTTGACTAACAACAAGTGTCGTTGCTCTTATGAGCACAACGTATGAACAGTATAAATTAATATAACGAATGTGTTGATGCTGATTGGATGCTGTTCATGCGTTGTGCTGACAAGTGAAAAAATAAAAAAAAATAGAAATTAATTTTTTTTAAAATATTCAAGTGTACCTGAACATATTTATTATGGTAATATTTTGAACCTTTAGATGTGTTCCCACAATAACAATATATGTATAGGGTCTTTTAGAACAGTAAACGCAAAACATTATTTTACGAGAAACACCATGCGAGTGACTTACACCGCAATGAATCTCGGCTCTTCATATAGACATCGTAAACATTCGTTGTACATATGGAAGTGCAAACGATATTAAACGATAATCAGCTTGGTAGAATCACAATGTTCAACAAGGATTTTTATTTCCAGAGTAATATCCTTTCTAATCTACATTTAATAAAACCTCTTCAATTCTACTTATGAGTGCCATTATTCCGTCAGCTACGTTTATACCTCCGGTTCTACAGTCCTCTATATACTTAACCCGCCGTGGGCATACTTATTTCCACACCTTCCGTGAGCACACTGGGTGATTTATGTCCATGGCTGTTTTTTTTTTAGTATTTTTGACATTCAAAAAATCTGAAAGAATTATGGGATACTTATTGAAGTGTCTACTTTAATATACAATCATTCTTTGAGTCATTTGTTTAAACTTTAAAGGATTAATTAGGGAAAATAAAAATTCGGAAAGAAGTTTACGAAAAGAGGCGAATTGCTCGAACATAAACGACCCAGTGTCCCCACAGCGGGTTAACTAGTTCACTGCCTAGAGCTGTTTCGAGCGAGTCTAGTACGCCATATGTGACACACGGACAAAGAATGGATTAAAGCCATTAAAAGTAACGTGCGAGTACCTACTTTTTATTTCATTACTTGCTCCGTCGATACAAGAAATACTTATACATTGCGCCAAGAACTCGTGGCCTCTCTCCCCTTAACGGTACTTATTTGCTGCGCCCGTCAGAGGAGATACTTGATATTCCACTAAGCTCCTGGCATTCCATTAGGATTTTAAAACGATTGCACGGAATTTCCCAGATAGCTAGACCAGGAATTTTCGTCCGCGTGTGTTTGCGCTCACGCAGCCCGCGTTCGATCGTATGGAACAACTTGTTTCAGTCGATCTAGCGCGTTCTCCACTTAGAAAGATTGAATTCCAAGCGTCTGCGAGCGAGCGGGCGAAAATGTTTCTTGTACATACGCCGCCGCCGCTCGAGACAACTTCCAAAGCGTCCCGAGTTTTGCGCGAGATTGGCGAATTCGACAACGATTTATCGGCCATACCGCACAATAAGCACAACGGAACGTTTGCTCCTATTTCCCGCCGACATTTTCTTCTTATTCCCTTGAATGGTATAAAGTGCCTTCGCAGCGGGTCTACATCCGAAAGAACGCGACAAACAACTGAAAAAGTGATGACAGAACTTCGAATGAAAAATTAATGCAGTTATTAGAGTCTTCAAAGAAACTGGCAATACTAATTATAAGTGGTTTTTGAAACTTCTCTTTCTTTCAATTTTCCTTATGGTTCCTACAATTTTCGTCCGAAGAATTGAAAATTTAAAACTTTTTAAATACGTATCATCATCAATTTTTTTACTAAATATTCGTAATATGTTTCGTGGGGTGTAGAGTTATTTAAAATTTTACAATTTCTTCGAAATTATACAAAAATGCTTGAAATGACGGGTTTCTTTAACTGTACAATATCGATTTCTAGATAACGTAGAGTAACGCTATTCCAATTTTTCGCAATGTCTTTTTTATTTGGCGGTGACAATTTTCCGGATTCTCGAACAAACGGTTAATTTTCCAGCAAAAGTGGATTGAGTGTGTGTGTGTAAAAGTGTATGCTTTTTATGTAATTTTTATACATTTTTCCATTAAATCATTACGATTTTATGGCATAGATAGTAAACGGCGATTTATTCCGTTTTATTGGCCCAAAACCGATTCCATACATCTGGGATTTGAAGCTTTTAATATTTTTTTTGAGGGGGAGCTTAAATGGGCCGACTAAATTCCCGATACAACTATCCAACGCATGATTTTTCATGGAAAAATAATTTGAAAATGTAAAACCGAAATTGTTTGTGCGAAATCACGAATATATGTTGCGAAAAGTATTACCGTCATATGAAAAATTCACTGTGATGAGATTTTCAGACGAAGGTAAAATTTTAATGGATTTTATTTTGTGATACGTATAGATAAATATGATACGCTTCAGGAAATACTTATTTATAGGATATAAGAGATATTAAGAACTTTATAAAAACACATTTTACCCATTTTCATCAATCTGTTAGGGTCTGATTAGGACAAACTCCTGAAATTAGTTTTTGGGCATTTGTGTGGGTAACCTTTCGAAGTAAAAGCCAAGTTAATATCTAATCGGACCTAAGAAATTTTGAGGAATCCGTGAAAATACATATCACCCATTTTCACCCCTTTAGGGGTTGGTTATAGACTGTTCAGTTGTAGATACACAGCCAAGTAGAGAGAGTCAACGATATGTCAGCCACCTTACCATCGATCGTTTGTACATGCGGATTAGAGACCTCATTATTACTCTATGTAATATTTACATACTTATGAAAGCATTTTCTGCAGCTTCAAATAGAAATAGAAATTATGGATAACTAAATACAAACGAAAAAAAACATTGCAAGTTTATGATTTGATTATGACACAGTATATAATCTAATCTACAATATTAAGTTAAGGATCATTAAATCCAATATTATCCTAGTTAACTATAAGTTGCACAACCTGTAAGAAAATTTCGAAGGAAGAAGTACTTATTTTCAATCTTACAGAATTCCTGTACCCACACCATTTAATGCTTAATAAATAACTACTACAAATGCCATAGAATCCCGCTCCTTCTATTGAGGGGCATCATTTCTTTAACAATTTCCGAAATTTTTAAACGGAATTTCTGTAGCCGGTTCTCGGATCGTTTGTTGCGTTTGAACCCACTATGCGCCGTTCCGCTGTCGGAGGATACCAAAAAGGGAACAAAGTCTCTTCACGAGGAACGCGCGCAAATTTATGACGTACTTTCGAGCAGATTTGCATACGCATAAAGATGATTTTTACATAGATGTGGAATGAGTATTTATCACGGTTAGGTAGCTGCAAGAATCTACGTGGCCTTACGCTCAGTATGTTAGAAACAGTTTTTGCACAGAGATACCACGAATAGTTGGAGCTTCGTCATATTTCAGATCAAACTTGTCCTACGTTTGATCGTTCGTCATTATATATACAATAATGTGAGATTAAATATCTTTGATTAATAACGCACCCTTACGGCAGTGTGCAACAAATTGAAAAAATTCTTGCCATATTATTTTCCACGCAGTAACAGATACTTAGCATCGTTTTAGTTTTAGTTACGCGACGAAATATGTCGCGCGTCATTAAAATACGATTAAATGGAATTGCGTTTAACTGTCACCGTTAGAAACTAAGCCTTGGGTTAGCTTCGAAAAAATTTTAATGAGGGAAAAACATTGAAGCGTAAAAACGGAACGACGAAGTGCGTACAGTTTTTATATCCAGGGAAATAATCTTTAGCAACTGTTTCATTAGTACGTCACACGAATGAAACATTAAATGTACAAGACGTTTTCTTTCAAACTGTGCCTGTTTTTTAATTCTTTGGAGAAATTAAGGAACCACCAGAAAATTTAAGGAGATATTCATGGGTTCAGCTAATAGACTTATGAGATTCCTGTCACAACAATAGCGTTAAGGTTAAAATAATCATTCTTAATCCATTAATTACACAAAAAGCTTTAAGTACTTAAAAGTGTCGTACTCTTCTAAATGGAGAATCTATGTTATATGTAAATATCGATTCTACTGTGATCGGCCGAAAAATGAAGCAATTATTAAACATATTTTTCTTGAAATACGTAATTGCTTTATGACTCGTGGGTAAATAGGCTTATCATTGTACCACGCTCGCGTTTTAAATTCAATCCTTTTAGTTGCATTCGATATTTACGTTTAAGTAGAGATAAATTCCAGAAGCTGACCTGATCCTATATCGTACAGGCGATTTAACTTCACATAAAATAAGGAATGGAACTATAAAATGGAAGTTTACTAAGTTACGATCCATCTTTCGGTTACATTTACCTCGATAAAGAGCACACGAGCACTTTGCGCGCGTCACACCGTTAGAGGCCTTACTGGTGCTCCGGCCACAAAATTAAGAGGAAAATATTTGGCCGCTATTCGCGGAATTTTCTTTGTGGAAGTTGGTAACGGGTTAGGGCGTTGATAGTGACGGTGGATGGAAAAGTTAAGTTCTCAGCGAAGACACTGCGAACTGGAAAAACTGCAACGGGATGTTCGTTGGAAATAGTGGTAACGGTGCAAAGCTTTTAGCCCGAAGGAGCAGAAGAAACAGGGAGGAAGGAAGAGGATTTCGAACTGGTAACGCGACAATTGTAAGACGCAAGATTATTTTGCGCGAGATTAACTTCGACCAACCTCTTTTCACGCATTGCTTTTAGCTTATGTTAGACAAATCTAACCGAACGGGACTAATTTTTTTCCGATTTGTACTAAAGTAAACTGTACGATGATTGGCACCTTAAGCGGAAATCCCAATTGGAATGTTTATACTTTTTTGTGAAGTTTTTATGTGGTCTTAATTTTCAGTTATGATCGATGATTATGGATTTCTTGTTAAAATAAAACATCTTGAGTAGCTATTAAATAAAGATAGGCATAAAAGTACAATCATTGGCACTCGAAAATTTGAAGTTATATACAGAGCAATAGTTAAAATGATGTCTTAAACAGACTATTTCATTCACTATTAAATACCTCCAACACTTAGTAAATTTGTATTTCAATCTATTACTTATAAGGGAATATCCCGAACCCAGAAATTCAAAATGTTCTGAAACTTTGTGAAAATGTAGGGAATTTCCTCCTGATCACAACACAATTTTTGTTTGCTGCCCAACTTCATTCTATGGGGGTGTAAATTGATCCTTGAAAATTCAGTTATTTTCCGTTTTTGTGTTATAAATCGTGAACAGTAAAATAATATTTTTTCCAAATGATAGAACGAATTAAAAGAAGTAAATTCCAGGGGTTAATTTCACCCCCTTCAAGTGAATTTGGGCAACAAACAAAAATTGCATTGTACTAGCAGGAAATCCCCCACATATTCGTAAAGTTTCGGAATTTTTTGAATTTTCAGGTTCGGAATCTTCCTTTGTTAATTAGAAAGTGACAAAATATGTTCACTCCTTATCAAACTTTTAACAAAACGCTTAAATCTCAGCCCTTTGTCCCACTGCTACCTTTAAAACTTTGTTGTAGTGTTGCCTAATGTAAAATGTGTAATTAAACTACTGGAATTTGCAGTGTTGTAGTGAAAGAAAAATAAGAAATTGTAAAAACACTTTCTAAGCTCGTACTTCTTAATAATTGTTTTTTTAATCAGAAATGCCAATGATTACGCAACTGCCAGTGATTAGTGCAGTTTACCCTACGAATATGTCATTTTTCAATCAAAGTATAAACTTTTTGGATAGACGAAAAGCAAAGAGTGTAATGAGCTTACTTTTACTCGCTAATTAATGGTGTGTATTTTGTGGGATCAGGGACCCCCATAACAGGGAGCCCGGAATAAGAGATCTCGCAGAGTCGGTTTTAGCGACATCGGTAAAGGGACTAGCCAGTAGCGTAATGGTTCCGAAAATCGTGGGTTCGAATCCCATCGTCCGTGGTTCACATTTTTTCCGTAGCTCCCAAATATATACCAATTGCTAAACCTTTTCCTTCAATTTCGAGACCAATTAGTTAATTTCTAATGAAAAACGCAACCTCTTATTAACTAAAAAGCGAGTATTTAATACAACTGCCAGCGAATGAATGAAAACAAATCACTGCCTACGTATCCCGAGAATATAAAATTCTACGAAACGTTGGAAATTGTGTTGCAACTTACTGAAAATATTTACATACAAGAGTGTACGATAATGTTACGGATATAAATTCTTTAAGAAACGTCTACAGCTGAATATACCCCGAGATTATTTGACTGATGCTTTCACTCGCTGTGTGGAAATCATTTCTGCAGCGCTGGTCTCTGAACGTCGACGGGAGAAAAGAGATGGAAACTTACCTTAAGAGTATCCAGCAGGTTTTGTACCCTGCAATGCATGTACACTTGGGCACCGAGTTGCACGGTGATGTTGCTCTCGGGATCTTCAAAAAAGGGCCTGGGCTCGGGGGTGCCGCCAGTTTCTGTCGCGAAACTTTCCACCTCGTATACCTGCACCCCGATAAGAGAATATATCAGATGGCAGACAGATTTCTTTCTTCCCTTTATTTACTGTTGCTAACGTGAATATAGAATCTACGAGATATAGGGACTTTAAAAAAAACAGATTCGGGATTAAGAGACTTCGCGTTTTGAAGCAAATCTCTGGGCTTCGGTTTTGCTGGAAAAATCTCCGGATTGTAGAGAAAAATGAGATATGTAATAGGAAATTGTGGTATTATCCTTTGAAAAAGCGAAGTATGCATAAGAATTGATATTTGTTTCATGGCTGAAAGCTATAATTGTGGAATTTTCCAAATATACAGAAACTAGATAACAATATTTATATAAATAATAATCCATAAATTTGACGTTCGTAAATTCTATACATGTTAGTAGAAATTTACAATTTTCTACTACCTTTTATTAAAAAAATAACGTTCGAATATCTTCATAATTCAAAAGTTATAACGACTTTTAAATTTTGTATAATGACCACTTGCGTTCTATGCTCTCCTCCCCGGGTGATTCTATCGAGTAATGAGAATCATATTTCAATAGCTCGCTTATACACGTTTATAAACCTACAGAACTTGAAGAAAATTTGCATTTGGAAGATTCCTTTCATACCGTGAATAAAGTTCGTTCACTTTATCCCGAACCTTAGCATGTCATGCAAGATACTTTTTCAACCCTGTTTTTCAATATAATTTACCACTGGTCTTACAAAATTTTTCTAGATATCCGAAAATAAGCATACATATTCAGAGAAATACCAAATTACGCTGCTACTATAGGATGAATACAAGTCTTGTCATATTATTATGTTACTTACAATGAAAAACATGTAAATTACAATGTGATATTACAAAATCACATAAATATTGAGAGCAGCATTGCGGTCTTTGCTTTGGTCACGAAGAGCTTACTGTTTTGCACGGCGTGCAACGGGAAAGTGTGTAAAAAAATAAGCAGTTGTACCTTTTCGAAAAGACATTTAGACTATTCCAATTACGTAGCCGACTTACCTCGGTAAAAGGCGAACTGAGCTCATGCCAGAACGACCTCGGCAGGTTTTCCAGTCCAGGAAACGGCTTAGCACCTGAAACAATTTAGAGCCAGATTATATGTTACACTGCCTAAGCTTTATTACTGAGATACAACGGTATAATTAAACTTGGCCGTAAATTCGCCGCCATTCTCGTTACAATTAACGAACGACACGCTTGATTATTCAAATGAATAGGTACACTCGTGGAAGCTTGACTAATCGATCCTGACTTGGATTGTTCGATCGCAATTACTTCCACCATTATAAAATACTTTCTAGAAGATAAAAGAGTATGCTACGAAGGAAACCTGAGGACGAGTTACAATAGATTTAAACTTTTATTCCATGACGCTGAAATTAAGGAATCAAAATACTGACTGAGCATAATTGTAAGTTAAAGTGCCCATAATAACACTTTCGTCGAAATGATTAAGCTTTATTTGAATTTTATAATATATAGAGTATTGATAAATTGTAACACGTTGAATAAGTAACACTTCAGTCCATAGATTCTTACTTGTAAATAATAAAGGGTCGTTTTGTTTTACGGTTGTGAAGTTTTATGATACCCAGACAGTCTCCTGTAATTTTCCAATGTGTTTTCAAACCTTCATTCAAATTAACTCCGTGACTAATCACTTTTATAGAGATCACTTGAAAACAAGGCCACAAGATAACATTTCCTCGAAGAGAGTTTGTCACCTATCTGTTTCCTATCTAACGATAGAAGAAATTCGATAGAAGAAATTACTGGCGATCCAAATAAGACAGAAGATAGTATAAAATTTAGATAAGAAATTAAAGTACATACGATAATATTATATAATAACATGAAAGAAACAAAAACTAGAACACTAATGTAAAATAACTTAGTATAATAACTCAATTGTTAATACGACTAGGGTAAAGGACCCAATTACTGACACCTAACCAGTTACTGTCACCTTAAGCTATTTTACTTAAAATAACGAATAAATAAACGTTGTAAAGTCATACACAAAAAGAATTATGTAATTCAACCTATAATCTATACTATAGATTATATACTATAGTTGATTTATTCGTTATTTTAAGTGAAATAGCTTAAGGTGATAGTAATTGGGTTCTTTACCCTATAAAGAAACACGTTCCTTTTGTAGTCGTTAATAACTCAATTGTTAATACGACTACAAATAAACACACTTAAAAAACAGAAACGGCAACAGAAATCTCCGCGTTAAATGTGCGATTCCACTGAGACAACCCAAGACAACATGTCGCAATACGAAGTAAAAAATCAGGTTGTGAGAAAAGAACGAATCGTGAACGAAGTAGCCTCATTCTGGTGGCAATATAGGTTCCAGACGTCGCCGTTATAAATCACCGCGGTAAGCCCAGATCTGCTGTGATCCAGGAAACAAAACATTACCCCGTGTTCAGTCCTAAAGAAAGCCCCCGGTGCAAACACCAACAGCCACCTCGTTAGTGTAATAGACACGGAGAATCGAATTACTATGGAAACAGTGGCGAAGTAGGAGAAAGGGTGTACATTGCAGAGGAAAAGTTTTTCACTTTCCTACGGGTGGAAGGGAACTGCTTCGGCTGTCGACGAATAGAATGGCCTTATCAGCAGCAAGCACACGCGACTGTTTCCAAGACGATACACATTACACAAATGTATTCCGCTCGCAGGGTTACGCAACGTCGTAGGTACTAAAACAAGAATAAACTTTTGTAGTCCACTAAAACAGCCGCGGATATAGAACCAGCGATACGATGTTTGCATGCTATGGAGTTATCGAACTATACGATTTATAATCGAACCTTCTGAATATGAGAAACCATATAATATTGAAGATGCACCAAACTCTACATCATGGAACTTTACTGGCGTACATTTAATTTTACTGGCGGTTAATTTAAACAAAAATTGTAATAGTTATATACAAATAATTTTTTCCCACATTTTTACAGATGAAAATCGTCTTTGATCGTTTATAAAAAATTTTACAAACATCCAATGTTGATGCGAAAATTCCATGCTACAGAGAAAGGAATTCTAAACACCCAGTTAAAATTTCAAGTGAAAATTTTCATTCGTTTAAAAGTTATGATGTACACAGTGATATACGGTGTTTAAAAATGTAATTTCGAGTTAAACGGTTCCAAAATCCCATACGCCAATACCTCTCCGCGAGGCCGTTATTCGGCAATGCACTCAGTTACATTCCGCGCTATAATTTTCGCAATTATTCAAATTTCCTCACGTAACTTTGTTGCAAACATTCACAATGGATGGCACTTTCAGGATTAATAGTAATAAAAAAATCGATTTTTCGAGCTTAATCGAAAATGTATTACAACATCTAGCACCACTAGCTCCACTGCTTTTAAACCAGTCACTCAATATTAATCTGGCGAGTGGCAATCGCTAGCATAGGTACTACGACAGTTACTTGCGCCTTACAACCCCCGAGAGGATTAAAAACGATAATCCGGGCGTTTACCAGCGACGTACGCATAATCAATACTCGCTTAGTAATAATTTTTATTGATAACGCGCGAAGCAGAAGAGACAACGCGCCGCGGGCTACACAAACAATAGGAATCTCGCTTTGCAGCGTTCTCGGCACGACACGTGCGATCGAGCCGGAAGAAGTAATAAAGTCAGTTTCCAGCATCCTGTTCTTTGAGCCGCAAACCGAGGAACTGAGCGGCCTCGCCAGTTATAAAGGCAGCGACTGAAAGAGGCCCGCCATCGAGTAGGATGGGGTGGAGAATAAAGTAAGGAAAGTAGAATACGAAAGACCACAAGGGAGCGCAATATCTCTCCATCAAATTCGGCGACTCAAACAGCGTAGCGCTCGAATCGTTCGCCCGGAAAGACTTAGATCACGGGGAAGTTCTTTTCATTTCCCCGAAAGGATTCCCAGTCGACTTAAAGGACACACCTGAAAATTATTTTCTCGCCTGATCGCTCTTAGCGAGATACAAGCAAACTAGCTATTTTTTTCCCTCTACTCAGGAACCGTATTCTCTTTTACTGCGCCAATGCCTTATCCCCTTCTCCTGCTACTTTCGTCCTAACTATTTCTCGAAGAACGACGGGATAATCCTCGAGAAATTTATCAGCCCCAACGAGAGGACCCTCCGTCCTTTCTGGCAGGACCAATCTCGCGAGGTGAATTCTCCTGCTGCCGTGGCGCCCCGTGAAAAAGGAACGAAGGGACATCTAATATCGGTTAGAAAGACGAAGCACGTAATCTCTCAGGAAGGATAAACCTGGTTACTGGTCAGGATTTCGAAATACGACATCCAGGGAACGTCGCCCGCGGAATTACTTTTCGTTCTCAAATCAACCGCGCGGTACAAAGAGAACTCTTCTCCGCGCGCACACCTCGCGACACTGGTCCCTGGGATACCTTCTGGACCCTCCTCTGTCAATTCCACGGAACTCGAAATATATTAACGGGGAGGATCCTCCCGTCTCGCTCCTCGCCGGACGGTAAAACTGCAGGAAACTTCTCCGACTGAAAGTTCGTATTACTCTTCCTGGCCAAATGAAAGACGTATTCCTTTGTAATATCCAGAGCATCGTGGTACCTAGGAGATACTTTTTACAACAGCAATGAGAGAACAACCGAACGAATCTTTGTAGAGTTCGAGCGTTTAATCTTTTATGCAATGGGGAAAGTACCAGCCTGCTCCTCTTTTCAGGCAATATTTCAGAAAACATATTTTACGGTACACAAAAGATTTTAATAGTAAAAAATATATGAAACTTTTTTTTAAGTTAAACAATTTTATTTAATTTGATCGAAAGTGCACTAAAAATAAGTTTTTTTTGTACTTGAATATTATAATGGTGATATGTCGCTTTAAATAAAATTGTGGGGCAGGATATTTCATCGCTTTTCATCGCTCATTTTGAGGATTGATTCTGTGTTAAATCGATTCGTATCCTGAAATAAAATATCCTGCCCCATGATTTTATTTTAAAGTCACATATCACCATCGTAATTGGAGTACAAGAAAATACTAAATTAAATAAAATGTTGTAACGTACATTTTTTTTTATATTTTTTATTATCTATTTTTTAGTGTTTGAGTTTCGCAACTAAAAACTTGAAAAATTGAAATATTTGTACGTGACAGATCATGTCTCGATAAATTGTGTATTTTCGGAATTCGTAATGCTACTATTAGGCAATGCAGCGGCTTGTCGTTTTCAAGAAGTGGTCAAGAGGCTGATTTCAAATCGTTCGAATTTGTGGTTATGCGTTTTTATCATAGAGAATGCAATTTTTTCACATCCTCGAGGGTGAGTTTTTTTTAAAATTCGTATTGTCATCATAACTACGTGGAAGTGGGTTAAAATTAAATTACAAATTGTTTGGTAAAAATCAACAAACGAACAGAGGAGTGAAGCTAACATAAAATCGTTTAAAAATCGTTTAAAAAGACAAACGTCCCAGCATTGAGGGAATAATCCTCTTTGTTTCAAACAAGTGCGCTGGCTGGTAATTGGTTTAAGAAAGCCTTCGTAGCCTCCTCCGTTATATATAAGGGAAAAAGTCACTTGTTCCTTTTCCATGCCCCCGTGCTATTGAATTTATAAAGAATTCATTAACAACTGCCCCTTAGCAATAGGAGATTAACATCGATGAGACTTTTCTGCCCCTAAATCCTGGCGAATAATCGAAAGATTGTCAACCGTTAAAGCACGATAAATTCTCAGCGCCCTTCTTCATTGACGGCTTTCCAGTCAGTAATGTAAGAGACCGTCTCGGATCGAAAACTGCGTCGGATGGAGCTCGGTTTGTCGCTCGGTACAGCGCCGAATTTATGGATCCTGTCTGTGGCCGTTGGATTTATGGGAATCCAATGCCTTAATTGGAAAATTATAGGACAATGTCTGGGAACAGACCGTTCGGTCCGTGGCTCGTTATTCAACCGGTATAATCTGCCCCTCACCGGTAGCCGACTTTCACAACCGCACCTCAATATTTTCCGCCTCTACGAAGGAGCTCGACACCTTCGGATCAAGCTACCATCGTCATCTTTGATCAAAACCATTGGAAGGATAAAATGTACTGTTGGATGCAAGAACAACCTCAGGACATTCAGGCGGTTTTTGCATAAAACGCATAATTTGGTTCGTCATTACCGCATCCTTAAAATTGACTGAGATATGGTCGCTTTTGCGAATCGATGTTGACAAACTGACTCTAACTCGTAGCTAAACCATACATATTCATCAAGCTGAATTTTAACCGACTTCAAAAAGAAAGCGGTTCTCAGTTCGATGTGTATGTATGTTAGTATGTACCTATTATGTTTATCCGAGGATTTCTCTGTAATTACTGGACCGATTTTCGTAAAGCTTATTGCATTTAGTTTAGCTTGAATCAACTTAGGTCATGGAGCAAGAGTAGGTCATAATCGGTTAACTAGTTTTGATGTTACACCAAAAATAAGAAATCTGTTTCATTATTATTGGAATCTTCCGTTTCTGGCAAACGGTTTATTTCGAATAGAAGTGATGTTTTTATGTTTCAACCACCTATTTATATTTTTAAGTAAAAAATAGAATTTATATAGGTACGTTGACCTCAGTAACGGATCTTTTCCTATATGGGAAACACAATCAACACGCGCCACAAGCTTATTTCTTCTCCTCAAGTCTCATTATCGTAATTTCTGTCGCATGAAAACAAGTTTAACCTTAAATAATGTTGTTTAAAAAATGTTAATGCTTCCAGAATGAAACATAGCGAAGTTACAATTTCTTAGACATCAATTAAGCTTAGCACTTCCCCAGCAGGTGAACTAAATTCTAACATGAGCTCTATCGACAGTCATTCACGTTCAATTTGAAGTATTTTTGGTTTACAGAATTTTACATTTTTTCTAACATAAATAAATTCACGTGTTGCTTATGCTTACCTAGTAAACCGGCGGCATACAAGAAGTGCAGCTGGTGAACCAAAATGGAGGCCACCACGGCCGAAAGACGACTCAACATCGTAGCCGATCCTCAACTCATCTCTGTTTCGAAAGCTGGGACGCTGTGCCTTTTTCCCCGGCTGATCTGAAATGACAAAAGGACTGTGCTCAGTACTGAGTAAACCAGGAACTTAGTAGACAGTTTTAGTACACTTGTTAAACTATGATCTTTATAAGGAACTACACGAACTGAAACCATCGATAATATAATGTAGATCTATATACAAGATGTAGGTACTTCTTCTTTAATTCATCACTTAAATTGATCAACTGCTGTTGATAGCAGCAAGTGAATATCAACGCTGTAAGTGAGCTAAAAAAGAGGGAAGCTATCTCAGTATGAAGTAATTTTTAACCCCCAACGCAAAAAGAAGGGGGTGTCTGTGGGTCTACGATTCCTTCGTTCATCAAAGAGAGCTCCGATTTTGATGCGGTTTATACTTTTAAAGTGTATATTTCCGGGAAGGTTAACAGTTTGGTCGAAGTCACTTCAATAGTTTCCAAAATCTTCAACTTTCATCTTGAGAGACTAATAATTACCAGAAAAATAAACAATGGTAATAGCTAGAAACTTCGAGTTTGGACTCAAACGTTTAGGTTTTATAGACTGTAAAACCAAAAGCTATCCCTAACACAGTGAGGGTCAGCTGAGCCATTAAGGAGCCCGACTTCCATAGTGTTTTCCAGAGCCGCGCGGAAGGGGAGCTTGAAGCCAATGAAACCACGTGTCAACGAATAGGGAAAACTGTAACCCCGGGTTTACACCAAGGCGAACACGAAGAAAAACATTGTTCGCGAACGTTTTCGTCTGTTCTTGCCGTGTCCACACCGCCGCAAATAGAACAAAACGTTCATATACGATTCGTGCACTGAGTTTTGTTCATGTTTGTGGCGGTGAGGACACCACAAGAACAGACGAAAACGTTCGCGAACAATGTTTTTCTTCGTGTTCGCCTTGGTGTAAACCCGGGGTGAGAATGTAAGTAGTAGTGTGCGGGCTTGAACCCATAGGCTGAAATAACTGGCCCAGTGCAGAGTTGGGCATTATTCGGCTAAATTTTTATTCGAATACGTATTCGAATACATTTGTGCGAATAAGTTTTTATTCGAATAATCTTCGAATAAAAAATTCGAATAAAATGAAATTATTCGACAATAACGAATAAGTTTTTATTTGACTGAAAATTTATTCGAATAATTTGTTATTCGAATAAAAATTTAGTCGACTCAACGGACGAATAAAATGATCACGTGGTTTCAGTGATGTATCGTGACACCACTAACTGACACCCGTGAGACCTAATGTTTTAGGTTAAGTAACTCTTGTCATAGCTCGCACATTGCAGGAAGATGTATGACCGCGATATTACATAGAGTGGCGTTTTGATTTATTTTAAATAAAATTTGATCACGGCAATCCATTTAAACTAATGAAAAAATCAATCTCTTCAAATTATAAGCGTTCATTGAATGTTTTTAAATACATACAAATACGCACACTTCCAGACTCACACGTCCAAACATATGTTGAACACAGTACAGACTTCCATCGATAGATACCCGACAGGGTATCACATTTATTCGTCGTTCATTCAGGTCGAATAACGAATAAATTCTTATTCGAACGAATCTGGCTAGAATAACGGTACAGATATATTCGCGAATAACGAATAATTTTTCGACGAATAAAATCGTCATTTGTTATTCGCGAATAAATCTTGAGAATTTATACGAATCCGTATTCGAATGAAAATTTAGCCGAATAATGCCCAACTCTGGCCCAGTGACAGCGAACACTGGGGCCCCCAAGAATCTCAGTCACTCAAGCCTATCCTACGGGTATGAGCCTGCACCACACACTATTATAGCTTCCCTACCCTTTGCACGCCCACGTTTTCCTTGGCTTTCGAGCTCCCCTTCCGCGCGACTCTAGTAAACATCGTGGAAGTCGGGTTCCTTTAGCGTTGCCGGGAAGTGGGTTCTTCCTGCAAACTATTCGTAGTGGAGGGAGAACAGTTTATACATTAAGAAACCGTTCCTTAATGGCCCAACTGGCTCTCGCTGACCTAATAGCATGAATACCGCTGCTTAAGTAAGAGTGTCAGGCAATTTTCCATGTGGCCAATTGCACATCCAAATTGATATCACAAATTCAATGTTATCGTATCGAGATTAAAGATAAAGCTGTAGCCGAGACAGATGTAACCGTTAATTATACGCGGTTCCCCGCTGCACAATGTCAAACGGTCCTACCAGACCCACTGAAATCCCCGTGGACTTCGAAATAACACCTCTTGGTTGCCTGGCGCTGACCCAATTGGGTTCACGAGACACAAAGCCTCCCCTAAGCAGAGATCAATGCGTTACTCGGTCGATCTTGTATGTATGCGCCCCAGAAAAAGGATCGACCCTTTTCGTGACGGATTAGCAGTTTAGCACACCCAGCACCAGTCCCCTCGTGCTCTACTCTTTTGCAAATACGCCCTCGATGAGTTCCTGATGACATCGTTCCATCAAAACTTGATATTTCAATTGAAATTGAGCGCATATTCGAGAATCATAAAAAGTTTACCTTCGAGTATGGGTCCAGAGAGGAAAGTAATGGGGAAATATGAGAAGAGAAGAAATGGTAGATACGCGTTTATGAGGAAATTTATTTTTTGGGACCATGTGACATCGCGACTTGTGAACAACTGCCTAAATAATGACAGTAGAATGTTTTTGAAAAATATGGTTTTCTTGAGGGAGGCGAGAAGGGAATTAAACGGAGTAAAAAATATCCTATGAACATAGAATCTATAAATGACATAGATGTTAGTACACAAACTCTCAAAGAACCAATATTTAACATTAGTAGTGCTAGCTAAACTCTCTTAAGCCTCATCAACGTCAATTACATACCTCCGTAGACATAACAAAAAAAAATTAAAAAGGAAAGCAAGACTATGCCTGTACTAAAAAAAAATGCGTCAATCATTTTTGTGGCGAGCTCTAATTTTCATCAAAACATGTGGTGATTATAAAATGCAAATTTGCTATAACATTTATCTGATTAAATTTACGTTTTCGACACTATGCTAGCGGATATGTATTTTTTTACTCCACTTAGCCTGCCATAATAAGTCCCTTAAAGAGACTATCTTTTCCACACAGCTATTTATAATGTAACACATTTGTGAGAAAAGCGCATATCTTTGAAGTATTCCAGGCACATGCACATCTAGAATATTCCAAACGGACAATATACATATACAATAATCAAAACCAAATATTTCCGTCCAAACACCAAATTTTTTTTCATCACCCACCCTGTATACCCTCAGGAGTCCAACGCGTTATTCTAACAGCTCAGCCACCGATTTCTGTAAATACACTAAAAAAAACACCACCGTTGTTACACAAATAGACCCATTGCAACATCCTATTCGACCTCACAAGTTAGTTCCAATTCGATAATAGTTCAATCTTAATTCCTACGAGTTCAAACTAAATTTAATTCTAATCCATTACGAATGCCTATATTAGATTCTGCCTCGGTCTCGTTCAGTTCCAGTTCATTAGTAATTCTGTGTAAAATTGGACTCACAGATGCACGTTATAATGAAAGCATTATTAATTACCTACATACATAGAACCGAAGAAATAACGGTTCTAGAACCGTTATTATATTGGCCACACATTTTGGGGAGCGACAAATTTTGGGCGAAAGACATTGGGAAAGGTTTAATCACAGACTCTTGAAACACCTTTAAAAACAATTCACTTTTTCTTCATACAGAGTATTAACAATAACTCACATGTGAGTTGCCATATTGAATTAATTTTAAAATTGCCTCGACTCTTTTAAATTAAAATATTTTATGATATTTCACAGAAAAAATGGCAGACAGTTGTTCGCCTAGAAGCGCCAAATTTCAAAATCCGCCCCTGGATATTACAACTGTTTGCAACCCCGTTTAAACTAGTAATCACATAACTTGTAGGTACGCAAAATTATTATCAGTGAAAATATGAATCTCGACGTCGAGCGCAATATTGTTCAGAATAAATTATTTTATAAAGAACACACAGTAACGATTTACATGCAAAAATACTTATATCAGCTATAAGTTTCCAGGTTTTACAGTCTCTTGTTAATATTGTGTGAATATCATGAAACTGGGGCGAACCAATAGATTGACAAGCCGAAAGTACAAAAGATATGTCGTTTAGAAATACATGTACTCGCTGGGCCAATTTACTTCCTCGGTTCGAAGAATTCGTCACAGGAGCAAGCTCGCCAACGGCACAAAGGAAGTTTCCGAGAATCAATCGCTTTGAACGACGTACATTGTATGTAGACCGAAAGTCCACGGTAAATCAGACAGTCGGCCAAAGTCAAATAGAAGATTGTTACCACGAATTTCCACGTGATTCAATTTGACCGGAAGTTCGGGCGAAAACACGGTACGCCATCAAGTTCCTGTCGGAGTCCTAATGAATCCACCGTCAGCTCTTGCGCCCCTATCGGTCGGTCGTCACCTGTCGCTCGATCTAATGACTCGTATTTCTCACCCATTCCAAAGCGCAAGAGGAACCTTATGCATATTTACGTTCTGTGCCATGTCGGTCACTGGCGGCCCGCGACATTTATCGCTGATGAAACTTTTGCCCAAGGAAAATGGTATTTCTCAATTCAACGTGGAAATCAAAATAGAATAAACAAGAACTGAAATTGTGGAGAATATTACACAACTACTACTATGCCATAATTGAATATTTGCAAGTTAGTTTTCTCATCACTTTTCATACTCTTACCAAAAATCTGAATTTCGACCGAGGCACGGAGAGTGTCAAGTTGGTTTATGAATCTAATGGGAATCTCTGTTTCTTTGTGCAATAAATGGAAAAGAGTTTACTTGCAGTTGGCGAATAAAAATATTAGACTAACAAGGGAAGTTCGGTTACCCTTAACATTCTGATTTTATTTTAAACTGTGCAGATTTGTAGGGGATCTAAATAGAAGTATCAGGTAATTTTTTATTTGTGCCAATTTTCGGTTCTTCAGATTGAAAATCGCCCTTAAGGGGGAGCCTGGTGTAACTAAGTGAAAATTGAAGCGTTTTTCGAGCCACCAATTTTTTTTAACTGTACATAAATACAGTTGAAACTGAAGATGATGACAATTAGTTAAGGATGAACTTCAGTAACATTCAAAATAAACGAAAATCTTTGAAAATTTCAGGCATGAATCTTTATGCACTATTAAACCCCCTCGCAAAATTTTACAAAAATTGATTCGATAGTTTTTAAATTATTTAACTTTCAATTTAACATGTATTCTTATGGGAAAACGCAATATTGAGAATATAACTGCAAAATTAAGTGTGAAATAATAGGCCAAAAAAAGATAAAAAATAACAACGAATTCAACTGAATTTGCGATAAAAATGCACCATTGCCATTTCTGCCTGGTTTTCATCCGAGGAAAAAGCCTCACTGATATCTTGGAAATGGATTAACTTTTGGCTAATATTGTCACTGAAGTTCATCCTTAATACATATCACGAATATATCGTGGCTACAAGTTACTGGTACAGTGAAATTACCTAGCATCATAGCCAGACGTATGGATGCAACGTTAATTCGTAATAATCATGTGAAAGAGATGACATTATCACCCGCTAACAGCAAACATGGTTGTGATGAGTTCTGCACGCGATATGTGACAATCGGAAGGGAGCTTCTGTTAATACGTTGCCGAAGTTCAGGCAGTGCAAGTTGCGCAATTCAGTTATTCAGTGTTTCATGAGGAGCACCCTAATTCCTCGTGTGCCCAATGGTTTACACGGGGGTCCGGTGCTACCAATGCAATTAATAACTTCCAGCTCGAGAGGCCCGAGGCTAATAGCGGTTAGTTTGTCGGGTCCACAGAGGTTTATTGAGCAAACATCGGTCGAAACTACAATTGCCAGGGTCCTACTGCCAAAACCGATCGATCGGCTGCCACAAGACGAGAGCTTGAAAACAGCTAGTGGAAAGCTGATAAATTTCTGAACGTCAGCGATGGAACTTCTGCTGTTTGTATCGCTTTTAGAAAGTTTGCACGAACGACAAACAAGAGAATATTAATAGGCAACCCCCCCGAATCGGTCGAATCGTGACGACGCGAGAGGATCGATAATAATTAATTCGAGTGCGCTGTTCAGCCACAGGGCGGGATGAAATTGCTTTCGGTTTTCAGAGAAACAACGGTGCATCTGCATGAGGCTGTCACACGGAAGAGCCTTCCGATTTATTTAAGAACCACAATTACTTGCTGCCGTCGGGATTTGAAAGTTGACTTGTTCGAATAAGGGCTCGGATAACTTTTAAAGTAACTTTTGGCAACTGGCGCTGTCGTTCAAACTTTGAGAAGTTTGATCTATGTGCTTTGTAGACAATTTCTCCGAGCGAAGCTGTTACAAAGTGTAGTTGAAAGCTCGATCATCAGTTACAAGTTAGAAGTACTTCCATCTTATAGCAACATACAATTTTTCTGGTTTTCTTAACTTCCATTCTCTTTGTTAATGTTTAAAGAGCTTGCTAAACGCTGTCTTCTATGATTACAACCTACAAATTAAAATTCTGAAGAGAATGAAGTGTAAATTCGAAATCCGTGTTTAGTTAACCTTCGCAAATATTTTTAAGAAAATTTCATCCATCCAAAGAGGAGCTTTTACATTTTAATTCAACTTTGAAACCTTTTGGAGTAGTCCATGTCTCGAGACTCAATGTCCCACGAAAAAAGTAGATATTCTGCCAATACCCAAGTAAACTTGAGTGTGAAAATTATTTAAAATAAACTTGCTTTACCATTTTATTTCCCATCGTGCTCGTAATAACGAAAATTTGTCGCATATTTAAACATAAATTGGAAGATTTCAAGAAAAAAATAACAAACATATTTACCACATTCTCTGTGCACGTAAAATGTAAATTCTTTTCGATTTGTTCTGAACCTGTTTTCGTTTCTCCCGAGCGGCTGCTCACGAATGGAAAATTCGAAACACGATACAAAAAGGTAAAGTCTAAGGACTTCAAAAAATGAAGTTCGGTGCTAACCATACGTGTCCATTATACTCGAAGATCAATCGGAAATGGTTAGAGTTTTAGAGCAAACTGGAAATTTCGTGCGAGTAAACATGAAGTAAAATTTCATCCAGTGGTTTCCGTTTATTTAAACGTCAGATTTGTAGCAAAGCCGAGCTGCATTTCAGGTTACCGACACCGCAATCGCCGCAGCGGCTACGTGAATCGCGTTTCTTCCGCCTCTCGTTTTCCCTGTCTTTATTTCTACCGAATAAGTTGAATACCCCCACTGAATGGAGAGATTTCCACAAAAGGCCGTGGGCAATAGAGAGCAACTTGCCTATCCTAGTTTTGATCCGAGCCGAAGAACGATCCCTGATGACCGATACGCGAATACAGGCCAGCTTTTGGCCCAATCCCTAAACCATTCAGTAGTCAAAGATTAAGCAGCGTAGTGCCAGAAACCCCAATGCGAAGAGAATGCTGGAAGCGCCGTGTTTGTTCGCCAGCTCTGTCCGGATTTCTGTGACCTTTACTCTCGTTACGAATACGAATCTCGGAGTATTTTTAAGAGTGTTTATTAAAGGGGTATTCTACTTTAGAAATCGATTTTCATTTACATTTTCTTAAAGAGTATTGTTTTAAAAATGTATGTACAACGTCCTGGATTTTTAAAATTTAAAAAATTTTAGTAATTAAGAATCACTTTAGATTTTTTATTTCAAATGAAACGAATATCCGAAATTAAGACAACCATAAGAAGACTTTTGTTAACAAATGCGTTCAAACGCTTGCACTGCCACAAATTTGAATAGTTTCTCTGTACAAAAATTTGTAAACATTACTAAAACATGAATAAATATATAAACCAAAGCTTGACGAAAACAATTGTACTTATAGCTGCTCTATAACAAAATACCAAAAATTGTGCATAAAAGCGCATTTTAAACTAAAATACCCCCTTAAAGGAATAAAATCATATTGCAAGGAAATAATGCACATCAAATTCGCAATTGATATCACCTTTATGGAAGGAGGTATAACGATATTAGAAAATAATTTAACATCCTGTTCCTCAATCCTATTATTCGATGAAAATGATATTAATTTCACACCCCTGCCTTGTTATCTAACGCTCGCTATTTCGCGCTACGATTCCCTCAATGAATATATCCATTTCCGAAACTCGTATATGACGAACCGTCAATATTCCATCGAAATCCAGTACACCCGCTTCTTTTCACATTACAGTTGAACAGTTGAACGTTGACGTAAAAGAAAAGATAAAGTTATAACTCGAACGGCAATGCCTCGCACAGACACGAAGAGCTTTGCTTAACACGACACGGCGAGCGAACCTGTGCAAGCACAAAGCGCGTCGAAGTCGCTATTTATTCACAGGTTTTTCCGTCGCGAGAAACTTGCGCCGAGGTAGCCCGCATTATCTGCCGCACGAGTTGACTCGATTCGATGAAATAAATGTATGCCAGCGGTAGGATTCGCGGGAGCGCGCGAGATCCGCTGACGTTTCTATTGGGCTGCCGCATTCTGCTTTTCAATTTCGATGTAATGCACATCGAAGGAAAAGCTCATTCGCCTGGGTTCTTTTTTCTTCTCTCCCCACGGCACGAGCTAACTAGAGCGACGCTCTCGACTATTCCGCGATTAAGCGTGGTAAATTAAGGTGACTACGTAGCTGTGTGTATGACGTGTTTATGAACGTTTTTCATTCACGTATCGCGTTGTCGACTCTGTCAAACTTGATGTGTTACGTATCATTGACGAATGACGCATATTTTGGCACAGAATCGTAAGTAGCTGTGGCAAAGTTTGTTAAGTGCGGGACAGTTGGCTCACCTAACATCAAATGGCTGGATGCTGGTATTATTAAGTTTATCAGAATAAACATAATATGTTTAAAATTTTGTGCCGATTCAGAAAAAATGATGAATATTTCCTTCAATATTTACTTTCTCGCCTAGTTGGCAGGCGAAAAAGAACGTCATTTTCGGGAATTTTTTGTGAAAAATGTGGTGCATGTTTCTTACAATTATTTTTTTATGTTAGAAGTGCATATATTCAGCAACCTACAGTGATTTTGTTATAGGAAAATATTAAAAAATGAACGAATACCAGCCACTCTCGCGGAAGCTGTTTTTATAAAGGCGCTGCGCGGCGAGCACAATTTCTCAGAGGCGGATCATATGAAATCGAAAAGTGAAGAAGATTCTGTTTGTATATGAGTTTATCTGGTGCGTCAACGAAGGATTTTTGAAAAAAAAATGATTTCAGACAAAATGGCGACCGTTTAACGCAAAATAATAATTTTTCGATGTCTAAATTGTTTGTTTTTCGTGAATTAAAAATAGAGTTTTCATTAATAACAAAAATCCGTCGTTCACGCGCCAGATAAATTCACATACTGACAGAATCTTCTTCACTTTTCGATTTCAGATGATCCGGGTCGGAGAAATCGGGCTCAACGCTAAAAAATAGCTTCCAGGAGAGTGGCTGTTATTCGTCCATTTTTTAGTATTTTCCTGTAACAAAATTACTGAGAGTTGCTGAATGTACGTGCTTTTAAAATAAGCAAATAGTTGTATAAAATATACATTAGATTTTCCACAAAAAATTTCTTTTTCGCCTGCCAACTAGGCATGATGCTTTAAAAGAATATTTACAAAAAATGGGGTTGAAAGCAGAGGATTGAAGCAGCCCAAGTTTTTAATTGCTCCGCTCCGACATCAAAATACTTGCTCCAGCTGAAACATCCGCACGTGGCAATCAATTTCGTAGTCTTTAGGCAACGCCGATATTTGTTTGCTTTCTCGCCGCGCACGGCCGTAGAATCGAATATTTTTCCAATAAGGAAAAATTGAGAATCAGTATTTAAAAAATTTTTCCACTCGTGGCAATCAATTTCGTAGTCTTCAAGCAACGCCGGTATTTGTTTATCTTTTCGCCACACGCGGCCATAGAATTAATTATTTTTCCAAAGAGGAAAAATTGAAAATTAGTATTTACAAAATTTTCATTCATCTACTTCTACAAGAAAAAAAGAAAATTCAAATACTAAAAGAGATCTGGAGCAGTGGAACAGTAAAATTTTTCCATGCTCCAAATCCATTTCCGCTCCAACGCTTTGGTTGAAAATTGAAGTCATGACGTCTGAGTCATTAACATCTCTCAGTAACATCTCTCCCAAAATGATGGGTGTGAAGGTGCGCGTCTTTGGGAATAGCAGCTCACATAATTCATGAAAGAATAGCGATGACGAAAGGAAAATTACTTATTAGTGAATATTACAACCACAAATTTATTTTAATTTAATTTGCAATGTAATTTAATTTCTCCTGGATTCACCCTAATCCTAATTGAGCCCTTGAGTATGTTCCTTCAAGACTGCTCCCTTTGTTGCCGCTGCCAATATTATTAAACCCTGCTACTTTTACAACATCATTATATTTCGAAATGGGAAGTTTCTGATTTCTTCTGGGTTTCTAGTTAACCGTATGTACGTGGCTCTTGTTGACCCACAAACTGGTAGGAGGAATGCACTGCGGTCTATTCGACAAACGATCTCGCAGTGCCGGCTGGATCGATCGCCAATAGACACATGGAAAACCGTTCGGAAGGAAAAAATAAATGCAAGCGTATACCTATGACGGCGGACATTCATTTTCACCTACGGAAAAACGAAAAGCTTCCCGTCCCGGCTTGTTTCGTAGATTCCCTCGTCCATCCGCTACGTTCCGCGATACATTGTACCTTTGGTTTGCAGTGGACATTTCGCGTGTTGCAATTTACTCAATTCTTCGTTGGATTTTATTTTTCTCAACTGCTGTTTCCCTAGCTACGTGCTTTTTACTTGCTTCGCCATCCCTATTACCTGCATCCGTTTTTTCTCCAGTGTCCGTTACTTTTTACTACTATGCATCTTCGTTCATTGTACCCTTTGAATTATCCCCACGCTTTTGGTATCTCACTCTACTTCGATCCTCCTTTACACAGAATAACTTACGAGAACAAACGACAGAAAACTTATTGCTTTCTTTGCTTTTAAACTTTTACATTTGGAAATAAACGCTCACTGTGTAAGGTCTCTTCACTTGTCAAGAAACAAACTACAAACACAAGTTTCTTATTACAGCTCAAAGTAAGAACAAATGAGCTCCAAAATCAATTTTTTTATCTCCGATCAAAAAATGACAACGACGTGACTGAAGCCCTTAGGGGTCGTCCTTAAATTACGTAAGGCTTTTTTGGGGGGGAGGGGGTCGCGAATTTCTTACGTTTTCTTATAAGGGGGAGGGGGAGTAAGGTAACGTCTTACGTAATATTTTTTAATCTAATTTTCAATAAATACAAATTCTATCATTAATGTTCCTGAAAAGCTTTTTAGTTTAAATTTCCCGAAATCGAGTTAAATGAGTTAGATAAACCTTTAAGAGAATTTTAATAACTGAAAAATTTCAATGTAGAAAGTATTACGTAAGAAAGGGGTCGCAATATCAAATCTTACGAATTTTTATACTGGGGGAGGGAGGGGGTAAGAAATCGTCAAAATTACCCTTACGTAATTTAAGGATGGCCCCTTATTATATAGAGGTTTACTGATTTATGAAAATCTAGTATTATAAAACTTGAACATGGACAGTTGAAGGACTGAAATCTAACTACGGTTAATGCTTAAGGCCCCCAAACACTCGGAGTTTGCCTTCTGGGTGTTTTAAACCCCAGTAGTATGCCCCCAGGTTGGCAACTGGTGATCCTGGGATTTCGAACTGGCTTACCAGCACTGGGACTGTGTGCAGGAGGCACGACTGGGTGCATTCTACGAGTCCGATAGCCCCACCCGAGCCTAATGGGGAGCGAGGTCGTGGAGACCAGACAAGGAGGATATCCAATCTGTTCGGTAGTAGGTGTACAAAGATCGAGTACTACCTTTCGCCTCTAAAGACAAGTCACGTCAAGCGAGCACCTGTGGGGAGTCGTCAATCGTGACTTGGTCACCTGATAAGTGAGTTTCAGCCCTTAAGGTCCATGCACACATATCACATCCGTGACGGTTCAGTGCTGTCAGTGTCAATGGTCTCTTTGTTTCAGTGCTAGTAATTTACACAGATAAGTGTGAACTGTTCTATTGCAAAACAGGGAAGCGATATTTTTTACGACTGACACTGACGGTACTGAATGGTTGTGGAACTGATATGTGTGCGTAGACCTTTAGGGACAGTTCGGTCATCGATGTCCCAAACCGACTGGCAGGAACTTGCACCCTTGGCGGAGCTTTGCAGAATTGAGAAGTGTAATTAACTGGTAATGGTTACGACTGAATGTAACGAGAATAATCCCAAGCGCAGAGTTTTTGAAAATGTATAAGATATTAAAAAGAGTTTATAGAAATATATTTCTCTCACGTGTTCTCTCTGCTACTCTTTTGTTGAATTTTATTTTGTAAAAACTCGCATGCATGTAGTATTTTCATAGAAGATGAAGGTACGTAAATGACAGTACGATAAAAAATCTAAAGAAGTTTGGAAAAAGAGCAGGTCAAGTAATAGGCCAATGCAGAGCAGAGATTAAAACGTGTGATATAAAATAATGTTTTAAAACAATCAACAAAGTGGTGCGTAAGAATTAAATTCAGCTCCCCACATATAACTCTGGTTCATTCAATGATTTGAAGTGCAAATTATTATTGGAATAAAGAACTTGCTAAATCTCAGAAGTCTCCCCTCTTTCTGTTTTATTCCTTCTTTTTTTTCTCCCTTGATTTGTCAATTATTTTCAAATTCTATTTACTCTCTTTACTTCATTTCCTCGGCACACGACTACTATCTATTTATGTGACATTCTCATCGTTTTCATCTTTTTTCCCTCTCGATTTCCTCGCATTAGCTGATCGTCGGATCCAGCCATCGGATGGGCGTGTAACGCATTAGTTACCGTTAACAAGCGCGCAGAACAACTACGTTACACCGTAGCCAGGGCATGTTCTACACAACCATAAAGTACGTGTCACACCGTGCCCACCATGTTGTAAGCCTCCCCCTGACCTCTCACTGCACGTGGCCGCGGACCAATCACGCTGCAACTCGTTTATTGTTCGCAAACAACGAACTCTAACGAATTCTGTACTCGTACACCGTGTCTCGTACGATTTACAAAGCACTTCTTCAACGCTATCACCCGATAATTTCGTAGAAACCACGTCCAGTTTAACGTAAAATTTATTCCCCATTTTGCTGCCATCTTCGTTCCTGTAAACATTCATACACTCTCGAAAAAGTTATCGTGGCTGCAAGAAGGAAATAATGTGGCGCTTAGTTTTTAGTATGGATGGTTTCGAATCTCATTTTCAAATTCACGGAAAATTTGTAAGGCTTCAAAGGCATCAAATCATGTAGACATAAATAAATAAATAAAAATCATTCGAAACATTCGATGCTCGAAGTTCGAAACTCGAAGCTCGAAACTCAGGACTCAAAACTCGAAACTCGAAACTCTCGAAACATTCTCGAAGCGCTAATTCTGCTTTATAAGTGGAGTATTTTGCTTTAAGAACTAAATTGAAAAAAAAATTGCACAAATCTGTATTGATCATAGTTAAACCAAATACAAACAAAAATATAACAATATACAAATACTCGGAGTATTCTATCTATACTTCTATCTATACTAAGTATTCTAAGTATACTATCGCAATACTGTTTCATTCATCATTCTTTCACAAATTCACGCGAAAATTAAATAAACCGCTGTAATCCGTATTCGTTCGGTTGCACCGCTTAAACAAGATAAATGAGAAGGGTGAACGGCTCGAGGTAGGCGATGCAAAAATTTACGCGAAAATGCATATTCTACTCCAAGAGTTTCTCCCAAAGGGAATGAAATTACTTCACACGGGGCTTTGAACACTTTATTCGCACGTAAAATACCAGTAATATGAAAAATTGCGTTTCAAGGAAATGAACTGTTTATATTTGAAATATAATAACAATTATGAATATTATACATTGGAAGGAAAAGCAGTGCACATACAACAGACATCTCATATATGTAATGAAGGCGCGCCATTTTAAACGCTTAACATTGCGTAATATTTAAACAATTTATGATATCGGCGCACAGATTCGGTCACTTGTTATATGACCGAATCTGTGCGCCGATATCATAAATTGTTTAAATATACGGTCGAAATTAAAGATAACCATTGCGTAATATTGTTTAATACCCACAAAAACACCCTTACTGTGAAACACAGTCACACAACACCACTCATAACTTATTATATACTAGCTTTACTACTCGGCTTCGTCCGAAATTTAGATTCTAATTTTATAAAAAAAATTTTGTTTATTTTTTTGGTTAAAATAATCACATTCATCTGAATTAGCTAGGCATAATGAGCTGGGACACATTTCGGGACACCAAAGTTTAACGTTCGAAAGTTTTTAGGCGACAGACAAACACACAAACACTTTTTGCTTTATATACATATTAAGATCTTGGATTCTTGGGTCACGCGTGATTCGCTTGCTACTGTCATCTCGCGATCCCGGTTGCTTATAAAATAAATATAGTAATTTTTTGAATTCTAGAATTTAAATTTTAATTAACTTTTGTTCGAAACTCTTTTTAGCCAAATTATCGAAAATGCCTAAAAAATCAATATTTTAAAGTGCATAAGGCCTCTAAAGGTCTTAATCCAGCCCTGAATATACTATATTTACATTACTCTGCATTTTCCTTGTAAAAACCCGTACCATTCCCTCTGAAATATAGAATACTAAGCGAGTGCTACACGTTTCACTATTCGAACATTTCCTTATCTGAACGGTGATGCCTCGCTATTAAGTCGGATATTGGAGATCCTACTGCGCAATCATCACCGCAGTAAACAGCCCAGAATGCACCTGATACTGCAGGTGATAATGATAAATTGCACCGCGCACTGTGCAGTAATTGTCGTCGAAAGAATGCCAGCTAAAGGACTGATTCATCGAACGAACTGAAGCGACGAAGTTCGGGCAAAAACCGAATCGCTGCTCTGGGTGTACGGCAAATTAAATTAATCGCTCGCGTCTGTCACGCGGCTTTACCATCGAGCTTTTACGAGTGTAGTCGACAGAGACGTGAACGGCTGTCGTAAAGCTCAGCGACGTGTATACCTTACGTCGCAATATCGTTCCACTTGTTAACTTATCTCGCCAGAACCGTTTGTAGCGACGTTTTTGTTAAGCCCCTTTAACAGCGGTAAAAGCAAACGAAGAGAGAAGCAAGTACAACGACGGGATGCAATAATGAGACGTTAAACGCTTCCCCACGAAGGGAGCAACAGTTTTTCTTCCAGTTCGGCTTAACTTACAAATTGAATTCTATTATTTGACACAAATACAACATAAGGCCCACACTAAAGGACAATTTAAACGGCAAAGGATCAGTACTATACAAAGGTTATTGCATTACTTAAAACACATCAAGCTACAGTTTATACATAACAAATTGTAAACCAGTCCCTAACTCGTTAATAACCCATACAAGTGGTTGATGCGACATTAAATAATTAATTGAAGAAAAATCTGTATTATTTACATGATATCGTAGTGGAACCTATATCTCGAAAAGTTATAATCCTATTCAACTGAAACTTTTCCTATTTTAAAGAATATACTTCTGGCCTGTGGAGAAACCAGTAACATTTAGAAAAATGGAAAATTTGTAATTTTTAAAGGCGTTGAAAGGACGAAAAATATAGGGAAAAAGTGATTTCGAATTTAAGTGTTGTTATTTTCTCAACATAAACCTCTATTTCTCTACAAACATCGTTACAACAGTTTCGTGCTCGAATTAATTTCTTAAGTCCCAAAAACCTTCCGTCCAACTCTTCCAAATTCCACGCAAAGAAATATTGTCATTAACCACATTTTCTACGCGTCTCCATAAAAATGGAATCTAGCAACACAGCTGTAACTACCTATGTGTAAGACTGCTAGGGTCCAGCAGAAACATGATCGCAACATTGTAAAAACAAAAGAGAGGGAAGGGGTAGATGATAGAGAACTCTCTCTCGAAGGAGTTGGAAAGAGAAGCGACAGGCGCTGGAAAGTTCTTCACGATGAAAAATATAAAAAAAACTTTCGCCTCCCTCGGGGCTGGTTATTAAGAAGAGTTCGTCGAATTTTCAAGCTTCCCCCCTTTAGCGCCGCTAATGGAGGATAATAAGCCGAGGAACTGGATTAGCGAGGCACATGTTCCGGGTCGACGCGCGGTAAATTTTGATTTTCGTTTCGCCCGGTCGACACAGCGTCGGATACAGCACGCGTAAACACATTTTCATTAAATGCAAAACATACGTTACGCCCATGCACGTGTTAACGAGTCCCCGTTAACGATCGGGCAACGCTGCCTTCCAACAATTCCCTTTATGACCGATGCCGCCGTTGTCAGATTGCATCTCCTTTTGCAACGTCGCCTTCCAACGTGCTTCAACGATCAACTATTAATTTTAAGAACAGTGGCAAGAATTTGATTTACGAGGTAAATGTTCTTCTTCATTGTTGGCCTGCTTATAGATAACTGGTAGAGTAATTACACGATGGAGTTGGAACTTGGCATTTGTACAGAAAAAGGGTCACACAGTAGAACTTTGTTTGCGAGCTACCCTCTCCTTCACCTGCAATCCGCGAACTTTTTGACCCAACCTCGTGGATCGCACAGTCGCCGCACACCGGTCAAAGTCTTCACATTTTCAACAATTTATTTCTCGCAAATGGGGAAGAGTTGCCCCTTACTACTTTCCCAGATTACCTATTTTCAACCAACTCCTCCACAGCTCGAAAGGATTTGATCAAAAAACTCAGGAACAGTTCGTAGGATCCCCTTGTTAAAGAATTTTGAAACGATAATTAATACTTGCGGGGCTTGAAGCTATTTCTTGCTTCATAACAGCGACTAAATAGCAAACTTTTGATGAACGTGAAGGAGAGAGCTGCTGGCTACTTTGGTCCAGTCAAAGATGTGTCTAACTTTTAAGCGTTACCCC
Organism: Andrena chrysosceles; assembly: GCA_963855975.1. Classification (NCBI taxonomy): domain Eukaryota; kingdom Metazoa; phylum Arthropoda; class Insecta; order Hymenoptera; family Andrenidae; genus Andrena; species Andrena chrysosceles. The sequence continues at coordinate 6,809,886 of OY979769.1, read as the reverse complement.
TTTGCATGTCTTATATAGTCAGCTTGTACAGTACGAAATTTAGAAAACTATTTTAAAAAGTACCCTCGTCGATATTTTTACACACACTATGACTGCTTCTAACTGTTAAGAAATATTTCAAAAGGAAATAGTATAACCAATAACGCTCAAGAGATAGAAAATAAGTTTTCAGACAAAAGTGATCTTCCTTTAATTAGGATTCTCATTTGGTAACTCACAGTTCTTACAGTTCGGGAGTTATAAGAGAATCTTGGAAAATAACCAGCTTTTCAGGGGTCAATTTCACCCCCTTAGAGTGAATTTGGACAGCAAAAAAAAATAAGTAATACAGGACGTAATTCTAAATTCCATACCAAGACGAAAATCAAGAATAACGATATTGCAATTGAGGCTTCGTTTGTTAATTATGAGCGTTTAAAGATGTGCCTAGAAGCGGTCAATCCACGTCTTTGACAACCACTGCTCGATCCCTCGCGTGACTTGCACCGCGTGCAGCTGTGCACGCAGATTGCCTACTTTCAGGCATATCTTTAAACGCTTATAACTAAGAAACGAAGCCTCAATCGCAATATCGTTATTCTTGATTTTCGACTTAGTATGGTGTCTAGAATCACCCCTTAAATTTATTCCCACGTGTAACCGAACACCCTACATACCCTCTATATATCCTTAAAGATTTATAATTTTTTGTATTTCCGGCTTGAAGACCTTCCCTTGTGAGGTAACAATGAGGTGAAGATATCAGCAAGCGGACGTTCGCGAGTGATGCGGATAGAGGGATCTGTATCAGGTTCGTTCGAGTGGAACCTGACCCCAGCGACGCGCGGATAGAGGTCGCTGAAGATAGCTTAAATTCATTAACCACCCCATTGAATCGGTTGCAGCTAGGTGGGAAGGCTTGTGCGTCGCCCGAGCCGCTCTTAACGCCAGCGAAATTGTTAATCTTCCTCCCAACTGCCGCTCACCAAACGAGCATCGGTACTTTCGTGTGCGCACACGGGAGACGTGCTCTATATCGATGTGTTAACGAGCGCAATAACAATTATCGTTCCAGTTATACCCTCCATATTGTCCCCCGGCGGTGATTACTGATCAGTTTCGCGGTGAAAATATCGAAATCCTAGGATCATCCGGTTTTCTTGTCGGCGGTCCTCACTCTGCGTCCGCTGTCAGTGAGGATATTACGACGAACGCACGAACGTTTGATCTGTTCGGATTGCTATACAACCGCGAACATGATACACCCTGTGTTAACACGTGACTGGAACCGCGTTGCGTGGATTTCCGCGTCACTGTGACGAGGGTACGAACGTACATGCTTCGATTGGTAATTGTTGCTCCTTCGCGGGACTCACAAGCACCTGGTCTAATTTCTAACTTTACTATATTTCTCTTTCTTGTTTTCTTATATGTATGTGTATGTATTTATGTTTCTTTTTATCTTCTTGTTATTATTCTAAATGTCTACTGGTGCAATGAAGAATTATTATTATTAATTAACACTTGAATTAATTTTTCCTGCTTTCTACTCGCTACTTACCTGGTCGTCTCAAGTAGTACTTAGGATCATTTTTTTAATTATTGCTACTTGTCGCTGTACCAATAATCAGGGGCAGATTTGGGGATTTGGCCCTTCCTCTGTGAAGTATAATAAAATATTTTAATCTAAAAGAGTTGAGACATTTTTAAAACGAATTCAATATCACAATTCACATACGAGTTATTACTAATTTGCTAAATGAAAGAAAAGTGAATTGTTTTTAAAGTTGTCTCAAAAAATTCTGCAATGATTAATTTTCTATTAATTTTTCGCCTAAGTAGTAAACACTGCCTGGCACGTCAATAGCTCGATAAATATTATTAATAAATTTTTGACACGCGCAGATAAAAAGGTTCGCTACCCCTGCCCTAGGGCTGCAACATATGTAGCCAATACATATACAAATCCGCCTCTGCCAAGAATTTACACACCACATTATGCCTGTTCATTAAATATTGAAATTCATGTTTCAAGCAAGGCTGTAACCACTGAAACAATGCTATGGTAATGTTCGGATCGTTATTTACATCAGAGTAGCTCCTCAGGCCGTATTACCAGTCCCACATACGCAACAAATACGAGGTAGGTATTACAACGAAGATATACAGAAATGCGTGAAAGGCGAAATGTATCCATAACGCCGCTATTAAACCTAGGCGGCTGTGATACTCGGTTCGAGAGAAATCCAAGCCAATATACTCGGGCAACATCCCCGGAGCTCGCAGTCGTGCCCGAGTAACGGACTCCTCGAATGTAGGCCGACGTAACGCACCGGTAAACATTTACAATAACGCGGTGTAATCGCATGATATCTGGCAATAATATCTAGGCGCGCTGGAAGGGGATGCCGGTTTCCGTTTCACCGAAACTACGAGCATTTGTATTATTAATACTCCCCAACTAATTACCGTTCCAACGGTAACTTTCGATATGCAGCTGAAGCTCAAGTTTGCACATACGATAAACCAGTTCGAGTGGAATTAATTCGATGTAACTTGCCGTGACGTAACGCAATTTCGTGCTCGGAAGTATACGAACCTTGGTACAAAGGACAGACTCAGAAGCAGACACGGTCGACGTGGACGCGTTTCCTTCTATTCGCAACGCGTTTGAACCTATTGCAAGCTAATGGCGGCAGCTAGATGGCCCCTCGATAGATATGTATTTATGGACCCGGGCAATGAATTCATCGGTACCCACGATAGCTCAGAATTGGTTGAGGCGGTCACCGAAAGTGGGACTATGCACTCTCGTGCGTCGTGTCGCTTATTTGCGGATGGAGGAAATTTGCAAATGGAGAAACTTTGCAAATGGAAAATATTTGCAAATGGAGAAACTTTGCAAATGGAAAATATTTGCAAATGGAGAAACTTTGCTAATGGTAAATATTTGCAAATGGAGAAACTTTGCAAATGGAAAATATTTGAAAATGGGAAAAATTTGCAAATGGGAAAAATTTGCAAATGGAGAAAATTTTGAAATGGAGAACATTTGTAAATGGAAAATATTTGCAAATAGAGAATATTTGCAAAGGGAGAAAATTTGCAAAAGGAAAAAATTTGCAAAGGGAGAAAATTTGCAAAAGGAAAATAATTTGCAAAGGGAGAAAATTTGCAAAAGGAAAAAATTTGCAAAGGGAGAAAATTTGCAAAAGGAAAAAATTTGCAAAGGGAGAAAATTTGCAAAAGGAAAAAATTTTCAAAGGGAGAAAATTTGCAAAAGGAAAAAATTTGCAAAGGGAGAAAATTTGCAAAAGGAAAAAATTTGTAAATGAACCAAAAATGTAAGACTCGGATAAAATATAAAATATCATTATGACTATAATGCTTTTCACAGCAGAGCTCTTTTTCAAACTGTGCCTTAAAGAAGAAAAATTTCAACATAATCAGTACAGCATAGGTACCTATTAACCACGGAATTATAAAACATGAAATTGTAATTTCTTCGAGGAACGATATGGAAATCTAATTTAATCGCAAAAACGTGTGCTTGCAGAAGGGGGTGGCCCGCGAAACGGGGCACTTCGATTCGCCACTTATCAGGCGTTTAATAACCGGGGCGAGGTGAAATTTCGACAAGCAGGAATAATAAGGACGGTTAGCAAATATCGTTAATTAAAGACCACTATTGCAAGAACCGTGGTTGCTGGTAACGACAACGAAGGCGAGGAAAGGGGTGAGAACTGCTCGTACAACATGCCGTGAAAGAGGAGGAGGTTGTACTAGCTACGGACGCGAAACTACAGCTTGAACTCCCTTAATGGAAGCCGCAGACACGAATTCCACGATTTGCAATCGACTAACCATCGGAATGCTCTCTGGATCGAGAGACAGATAGATATACGGACAAACCCTGGATACCTGAGCGCTTTGGGTTCATTACGTACATATATACGAGTACAATGTACTTTCCCAAGCACTGGTGAATCCGTGTGCACCCTGCTATAATAGAAAAGGGAATGGGCTAACGCGAGTGTTGAACGCCGTTTGCTCGATTATCTGTAGGTATCTCACTTTATTGATATACAACCGCGTTTACCTGAGCCACGCGTTGGTGACAACACACTTGACTATTGTCGACTATACTCGAGCTCATTTTAGAAGGAACTTATTCGCGCATGTAGAATGAGCTCATTGGCTCCGAGGAAGCGTTTGTTTGGGGTATAGCCAATAGTAATTTGTTTCGGCACCAATGAACGCCAACGATTCGTCGGTCGGCAAGTTCCTTCTAAAATGAGCTCGAGTATAGTTTTATTGTATACCCTGCTATCGAAATACCCGTACTTCGGTACGGTATAAGCTAGACTGTCAATTTAACATTTAACATTTAATTTTGAAAGTAAATGTAACGCCCTCTGCACGTGGATTTTGGAACTACCTATTTTACAGCCTACAGCAGTCCCACTAAAACAAAGATTCTTCTGGTATATGGTTCATCGAAATCGGTTCAGTAGTTTTTCAGTTTTGCATCTTCAAATATACATACAGGGCCGAATTAAGTCCTGATTTTTCTCGCGTGATTTTTGCACCAAAAAATCAGTATTTCAACTTTAAATAGCCGCCATTTTGTTTTAAATTAATATTTCGAAAATTCCCCCCGTTAATCAGAGAATACATTAATATACTAACGAAATCGTTTTTGTTTTTTTTATTTTAGATATTCTGGTTCCGAATGGCAGTGCTCACCGCAAAACCAAATTTTTAAAAAGGCTTTTTAGATGTTGATTGTTACTTTATTATAAACGTAAATATTTTTCTACGAAAAAATTACAGAATGTTCTTTAAATTTTGCTCTTTTAAGTGCAAAAATTGTTGTAAAATACATAACTGAATTTGCATTGCCACTATCTACAAGAATATGGCAACGAAAACCTATGGAATCAACTAAAGAAATAATTATCACCTCGAAATATATCTTGAAAAGAAATTGAATAAAAAATTTACTTTTCTCATCTCGTAGGTTCTCCAAAATTAAGGTAAATGCATGCTATAAAATAATCCCCACTACCTCGTATATCACTCTGTACCATAAATCATTTACATTGTAATACATTTAGGATCACGTTCACTCCAACACCCCGGCACATTGAGTGCACATTATGTAATAATCCCTGACAAATTCAAGTCTCCAATTATTTCATCATCATCCATTTAACAACATATATATATCGTGCCCTTTGTAATTTCGGACGATTTCTGTACATTAAAAGACAATTAAAATACAATTAAATACCTGCATCTCCCACTAATGTCTCGCTCCGAAAACGTAGCAGGATGCAATCTATTGCGCTCCCAACCGCGCCACGTGATACACGATCGTGCGCCATATACGATGCACAGACAGGCGATGGATTAAATCACCCTCTCTATTTACTTCTAACCACATAACAAGCGCTGAGTCGATCCATTTACCCCCAAAAGGCTAGCCAATCTGCCGCGGTCTGCTATAGCTCCAGGCCAAGGGGTGACAAAAATTTGATTATTCGTATTCGAGGGGTGGCGATTCCGCGCGAGCTCAAGGAATTACCCTTGAAGCCCACCACGGAGCTTCATTGTGGGCGAGCGACATAAAATGGGCAGGAAATGTCGCTTCTTTTCGGGGGGACGCATCAACGAAACCGTTATGGGTGAACTGATCGCGTCTCACGGATCGCCGTCTCTTAATTCCGCGGAAGAAAAATGTCCTGGCAATAGGGACGCTACGGCTCAAACGGGACCATAAAGCCTTCGGCGGGGAAAATTCTCGAGACTGGCATCATCACCCCGTCGACGTTTTATTTCAGGCTTAAGGCCAATCTCGTAAGGTCCGCCTGATCTCATAATTCTTCATCCCGTATTGCCGTTCCAGGATGAAGTTTCAGCGGCTGCAGCGGAGTTTGACCTCGGCGAAGGAAACGGATCTACCAGACGTGGCGAGGAGAAATGGAGCATCTCCGCTAAGATTGCTCAGGATTAATGTATTCTGCCTCCGAATTACACGCGGGACGGCCGTGATTCGTAAATCGAATAAGAGACGTCGCTTCGGGGTGATAAACTCCAAGTGTTTTTTTATAACATACGAACGTGGAGAATGGAGGGCTACGCAAACATTTTAGTTCCGTGACGGTTCAGTGTTGGCAGTGTCAATGGTCTCTTTGTTTCAGCGTTAGTACCTGGCATGGACAAGTGTGAACTGTTCCATTGCAGAATGATATTTTTTACTACTGACACTGACGGCACTTACTTAGGGTTTATACGGAATTTGGCTGTTGAAAAAACTGGTTTCCGAATTCCTGTTTTCAATAAATAAAAACAGTTAAAACGGTTTTCGAATTTTTACAAAAAAAAATAATGAAAACAGTAAAAAAATGTTAATACTTATTTTTGAAATTTTCAGTGTATTTAATATTTTTGGAATTACAAAATAAAATATTGGTAGCTACTCTATTTACACAAAACCAAAGAAATAAGAAAAAAATGACTAAAATATCTACAAATCCGTACAATTTTTCATTTCATTTAATATTTATGGAACTACAAAAATATAAAAAAATAAAATACACTCCATACAAAGCCAATTAAGAAGACACTAAAATGACTAATAACAATGATCTTTGTATAACAATGATTAGTATAAATTTTCAGAAAACCTAAAGTGCTATTCACTTGATCGAAGTATAGAGAAATTTTAGATTTCACAACGATTCACCCCTTACTGTCTTTCGTACTTTAATATTACCCGTCTTATAAAAACTTTTGTATTTCTCTAAGAAATAACAGATTCGCGTCGATCGTTTGTAAAATTTCCTACTTAGTAAAAATTGCAGCTGAAAATGTGTCGCCACTTTTTGGGTAGGGTGTATGTTACGAGTGAACTATTGCATGCGAATAAAATTAATGGAAATTCATATAGAATTTCCCCGGAGTTGAATATATTTCTCGTGGGTATTTTCCGACTGACCTACTGATGCATACATCCATCGTCGCCCCATATTACAGGATTCAAGTGTCATTTACTCTTTCCCGGTAGAAAGTGTATCATTCACTGCTGAAGATGATGCCTCAAGTGTCATTTACCCTTTCTCGAGGGATGAGATGAAACGGCTTGCTTAAGCGCATCGAGCCGAAAGAGGATCCCCGGCTTGATCCTGATATATGTGTACCCGTACACAGGCACCGTGTGAAATTCCATTGTACATCATTCCGTCGCGGCTCGATTAAACGCTTCCTGCGTAACTCATCTCCCGTACGACCGACAGAGTTAATCGGCAGCGTCGTGCATAGACTCGCGGAGAGCAAAGGTAGAAAAATGTATTACCGCGACGGGAAAAGGTAGACAGTTCCAATGACAAGTGGAGCTCGGTTATCCGAACATTGCGATGTTTTTGAAACTGTGCAAGTTTTTAGAGGACTCCATTTGAAGTATCAAGTCATTTTTCATTTGTACCCGTGGTTGCAGCATCTAATAGTCATTAGTGTTAACAGTTACTAGAGTTGCCTAGAGTTTTCCCTAAACTATCGGTTGTTAAGAAGCGTTACTCTTTTTATAAAATGATAATTGGTTGGCAAGAAAAAATTAATTAAGAAGGAAATGTATTTTATCAGTTTGTACATGGTTGCGTATCAGTTCCTTATTTAATAAATAATGTTAATTTGAAGTTTGGTAGTTGAGTTTATTGTAACTAAACAAATATTGAAAATTGGCAGTGTAAGAGCCAAACTGTTCTTCGGGGTGAAAACACCCCTCAAGGGGGAATCCTATTTTATGGGCTAAAACATAGCAGAATTTAGAAAATTTTTTTCGGAAACCAACATTTCGATTCATCTGAAATTTGGACCATGTTTTTATGCATCCTTCAAGAAGTTGCAGTTTTATTTTATTGATTTTTAATAATGCATATAGGAGTTAAATATCACGTCGCACAAACTTCGTCGTCTTCTGGTGTGCATGATATTTACCTTCCAGGTAATCTGAAACGGAAATACGAAACGGCGTTTTACTTTATACATATGTAGCTTCAGTTTGATGAACCAGAATACCGCTAAGTTCTATACTTTTTTAGTTACGTAAGAATTGGTTCAATATTGGATTGCAAAAATGAACAGTTCAGACATTTCAGTTTGAAAACTCCCCACACCGCTCAATAAATTGTTTTGTTTTTTGCTGGTTCATCAATTTCAAGCTACATATGTATAAAATAAAACGCCGTTTCATTTTTCTGTTTCAGATTACCTGGTAGATAAATATCATGCACACCAACGGCCGACGAATTTTGCGCGGCGTGATTGTCGATCATGCATAACTACTATATTTATGGTTAAAAATTAATAAAAAGACACCTGCAGCTTCTTCAAAGATGCATCAAAACACGGTCCAAATTTCAGATGAATCGAATCGCTGGATTCTTAAAAAAATCCCAAATTTTCTATGTTTTTAGCCCAAAGAATAGGATTCCCCCTAAAGATTAATACGTGATTTCCCACTTTCCTGTATATCTTTAAAACTATAGTAGATATAGAAGCATTACTAAAATGAAAACTTGATAGCTTTTTATGCCCTATAAAATGATGTAATCGAATTGTTCAAAATCTATAGCGGGAAACGTTTTATTTATTTAATCCACAAATTTGTAACAATTTGATTGCACCGTTTTATAGGGCATAAAAGCCCTTAAGTTTTCATTCTAATACCTTTTTTATATCTACTATAATTTTCAAGATATTCTGGAAAGTAGGAAATCACACATTAATCTTTAAGGGGTGTTTTCCCCTAGGAGAACCTCAAACGGGCACAAACGAAAAACTTCCTAATACTTCTATTAAGATCCCCCACAAACCTACACAGTTTAAAATAAATCGGAGTGTTCGGATAACCGAACTTCCCTTGTGAAAAGAGGACATGTGTTTACTTGTATGTGTGTGTAGCTCCACCCCGAAGTATATACGTGCGCGCATTCATGATTAATCAATTATTGCATTCATCGTTGAAACCTGATCTCTACTAATTGGTCTCCGATATTTGCAGTCAGATTTCACGTGAACAGGCTCAACTAAACTTCGATATTGCTGGAAACTGGAAAGTCAATTACGCCGCTGGACGGAAGACTGAGAGGCGGCTGTGACTGTAGAAAATAAGGGGCCACGTACGAAAGCAGCAGAATATTATTCACAGGAAACCGACCAATCTCCCTGCGGGATCATTTCACTATGCAACGCGACCGTTGTTAGTACGCGTGGTACAGAATAACGGAGATGAGTTGGAGAATCGGTGAACAACGCCAACGAAGGGGAACGACGACGGCCATCGAGGAAGAATGTACGAAAGCCGAGAGCTCTTGCCTAGCGGATGTCGTTAATATTAATAAATGAGATTTCGTTGGAAAATTCAGGTTTCCTAATTACGGGATAATTGCCATCCGTGTATTGAGCCTGTGTGCGCGAGGAATCTCGTTCAGTTTAATTGCATTAAACTCCTTTACTTTAGAGGGGATTAATTTCCTCGTAAGAATAACTACGTTGCAGAGGATGTTTGAGTTAGTAACCATACGGGAAAATCAACTCTTAGCATACTTCTTCCTCGAGCTTCTAACTGCGCATTAATAAACAAAGATTGGTTTGCAACACGTTCCGTCTAGCACGCACAGGTATCTTCGGAAGAGTAAATTTGCTGCATACTTTGCATTCACGAAGTTAAAAACTGTGTTTACCTGCACTTAACTGACCCGGCCGTTCGCCTAGCTTCAACATTATTGAAAATTGTTGAGGTGAACTTTCCCGAACAGTTCATGCTAATAATCCAGAATTTAATACTGCGATGAAACTAAAACGACGTGTTGCAGAAGAATGGAGCAAACTTTCGCAAGACAAAAATAAAAGTCTGTGTTAAAATCTTTACTGAAACTTATGATACAAATAATAGAGAAAGAAACTTCAGCATATTGTTGAACATGTAGCTACATTTAATACCTTTCATAATTTATTTCAAATGTGCTATCATTTCATGTACAGAAGCTTCATAAAATTTATCCTTGTCCAGAAGCGCACATACAGGCACAGTGATGTCACGAATTTATATTAAACGATTCTGATTGCACACCGACGGACATACCTGCCTTTTGAGACGTAATATTGCTCCATTCCAACAGTTTCAGAATCTTGACTCATCAAGCCATACCTCTACCAAACTATCGAAAGGAGCCTGAAGACCCTTGCCCTGCAAATTGGAACATAACTTTACCAGGCAATTAGAGCTTGCAAAGCTAGAGCTCACAAAAGAGCTAATGAAAAATCAACTCTACTTCTATTGTTTACGGAAGTGGGATCAAGAGTTTCTCGAGGACCAGCAATTTTATTTGAATCCGAGTCATGAAGATGCCTTTCACATTCATAATAACTTCCAGTCAAACCGTATATATTATTTCCGTACTGACAAACTAGCTCACAAACCCAAGACACACTATTTTCGCTCTGAAGACAAATCCCAGGTTCAGGGAGACCTAGCTTGGCACGAGACTAAAGAAGAATAAGCCTAGATTCCACTTGTAAGTAGGGTGGAGACAAAGCCCTGTCAATCTTTAAGCATCACGGAACCAGCCATTCCATTTGAGCGACGGTGGGGCCTTTGAAACTTACAGAATTGGTCCCTTTTGCGCTGTCTCAGTGCTGGCAAGCTGGCTCAGGTGCTTCAAGATCGTTAATTCCGTTTACGGGACAAACCCCAGGCCCTGAAAGTGCGCACTTTCGATGAGAGAGACTAACATTCTTATTCATTCAATCCCTACACCGTACGCTCTTCTAACTAATCTGAAAACCGATTTCGAATTCTCTCAACTCGCCGCTCGGTGGATCGTAATTTAATGCTTTTTTTCCCCTACTAAATGGCTGAGGGATGGGAAACGGAAGGAAGACCAGGACAGTTAAAGAGGAACAAAGAGATAGAACACGGGCGTGTGGGGTGGCAGAGAAAGAGAGGTGGAAGGATGCACCGGGTCTGCTACAGATTAGAGATATTTATGGTCCAGTAAATCAGATAATGTCGCCTCCTTTCCGTACATCCTCGCGCGACGTTGATTCATCAATATGAGCTTTCTCCTGGGTCAGTGTTTGTGATGTACGGTCTCTCATAAATGTGAAGAAAGAGCAGAAGATAAAATAATCGTGCGTGAAACGTCTATCGTAAATGTACCAACTGATGTATTATTATAATCACTGATATGTACAATAAATATATTTTCAGTACATTACGAATATAAAATTTAGAAATATATTTATCACTTATATGCGCAACCAATCGTGATCGATAAGAAACTTTCAGTGGTAATTAATAATTCTGCGTGCCAAAATAAGACAAAAATGAAGAATGTCGAAATTACGTTCGGGGCTTCGTTTGGCGTTATTAATTGTTGAAAATATGTCTGAGGAGCGTCTGACGCGAGAAAATCACGTTTAGACTACTGCCGATGCCAGCGCGCAGTAGTATCAAGTTAGACTAGTCAGACACGACGAAGTAAAGATTACGATGCAAGGTAACTCACATAACATATCGATGGCTTGCCCACTTTTTGTGAAATTTGAGTTTTTATATACAAAAAATAGTTCCTGTCAGAATAATATTTTTGTTCATTCCATGCACCTGAATCGTATGTACCATTGCATGTTTTACTGCTGTTTTTTTTTTCAAAAACGCCAAAAGTGGACATACAATATTTGTTCACAAAGTTATCGGTATGTTTATTCTTTCGGTTCGTTTAAACTCACCAATTTACAGCAGAGTTAAAAAAGGGTCACTAGAGCTACACTATCGCCACCTCTGACTTTTTAGAAATTTAGTACACGTCATTTTATTCCTTATGAAAACACAAGTTGTGTAATTTTTTTTTCTATCTGCATTACTTTCCGAGAAATTGAAGCGAATATATTTTTTATTCCCAACTTTCAGAACTCTTTTCCCCTCGTAAATACGAATATTGGCGTCTGCAGAAAAAATACGTGTCAGATATTTTCAAACGTTCTACTCGAGCACAAAGTTTGATGAAAAACCAAGTGTACGAACTAGATGATATTCCTTGCTAATAAGTTTTACTCCGTGTCACTTCAGTGTAAGGGTAAATGTAGTAAATCACAAAGTAGATTAAAAGTTGCGCTTTCTGTAACTTCTTATAACTTTTCAGCTACACTTCATATATCTGAACTCGCTGTAACTTAGATTCTATTAATTCTACACTTTTCTCGTATTTCACTTCGTCTTCCATCAATTCTTATTTCAGTTTAATTGAATTTTTCTCATTTATCTAACACTACGAGTGGGAACGAAGCGAATGACCTTTCACTTAGCACCGGAAAGCAATTATGGGTACATAATGTATCCAATAAATTGCAATGAATTCTGTCTTATCAGAAATTCAAAGCAGAAAAAAATATGCATATGTTTCATTTCGTCAAATCGATTCTCAATACAACTGAATTTGCTAGAGTAAATTTATCATCGTTCGTTTGCACATCAATTACGCGCGACAAATCCGCCTCCAGGAACAGTACTTTAATTATCACGATAATTGAAAACCAATGGACCATTTTCTTAAGCATAAGATAAAACAAGGGTATAGAGTCCTTTAATAAATCAATTTATCGAATCAATTAAAACACATCGGGCAATGAGTTTCGTTGCAAGCTCCCCGATGGATAAAAGCGATTGATTAAAGCTCCAGCAAGAAAGAGTCATTCGATTTGCATCGCGTTCCTATGGGGGTGCAAATGGGCAGGGGCATTTTAACTCATTCCCTCTATCGCTGTCACGTCACGCTGCTCGCGTGTGTTGAATGTGGCGCACTGATACGTTTACGGAGCAAAAGCTTGCGTGGATAAACAGATATGTAACGTGGATTACATATGAGTCTGACACAGTATGTTCATGATGTGTAAAAAAGAAACGATAACCGAATTTTTATAAATTCCAATCGAAGTAGATTAATATTTGGAGTTTTTCTGTCCATAAAAAACTATGTAACTTGACTGGTGACAAATCATATCGATTATAGATATAAAAAAAACGAAATCGTAAGGTCGTAGTTGTTCATTTATACAGAGAATGTATATGTTATGTACTCTTATTACTCTTGAAACGTGAAAAAATATTTTAATAAATATTTTTACTTGCCAATTCCACAGTTGGTTAAGTGAGGAAAAAATTTTAGAAGAAATTTCTTGCGTGCGGGGCTTCGCTTTAAAAAACAACACCATTCGATATTTGAGGCATTAAAAGGAAAAACGAAGTAACCCATATTTTTTGCAAAATTGAGTTAATAGCAATAATGTATTCTAATAGGACGTACTAATCATATGATATAAGAAAAATTATTTTTTTTCCAATGTGGATTAGTCCCTTTTTTGCTCTAAATGCGAGGTTTCATCAAGTACGTGCGCATTTAACACGTGTAAAGTAGACGTCCAGTCATGCTTGTACATACTTATTGATGTAGAACATCTGTTCCAAGTATCAGTTTGTTATCTATTATATTAACTAGTAAGTTATCTATTAGAAAAAACCTATTTTTTCAACATGATGGTGCTTCGCCATATTTTAATTGAAAACTGTTATGTTTATATTATTTATTGCTCTGAATCCATCTTTAACTCTTACACAACCTTAATATCTGTTTATACAGTCATGCAAAGCTTTAGTTCAGTCAACAAATAACCGAAATCATGTCCAATAAAAGAAGATCGTTACAGTAGCACTTATCGAAAGCAGACTATACGTTGCGAAGATCTTAAAAATAAATGAATCATTAGAAGAGCACATTTGTGCATTCAACAACGGTACCTACATCCTCAACAATTTTTTCATTAGTCATGTAACGTATATTAAATAGTGAAGAATTTAATTTTCTCGAACAATCTCATTTCATAACCTTCTGTGTCGCATACTGCATACAAACCCGCGTAGAAATCCACTTATCCGTAGCCAGACAAGTCGAGCTGAAGTAAATTCAAGCGTACCTACTTGATGAAATTGCAAAGTCGTTTTTCTCCTAAACGAAGTCTCGTATCAGAAAAATTTATTCTAATATTTCAACATATATAGTTTTACACAGAGAGTCACCCAGCTCGTGCCACGATTTTTTCCGCGTCGCGTATATGTACCTATATCGATTTTCCATTAAGAAATTAGATCGCCATGAAGCATTTAAAAATTTTGCAGTAATGCGTGCGAGTAGGACCCGCTGGAAACGGCCAGGCAGCGAATGGGTTAAGGAAAAATGGCAAGCAAAAAATGGCACGGCGAAGAGCGAAACGGGAGTGGAGGCAGTAGGTCGTGATAACCGACGCCGAAATTCAACATCGTTTTCTTTTTCCGCCCCAGCATTATTTCCACCGATCCCTTCGCTCCACCCGCCGCTCGCACCCCTTCGCCTACTTTTTTCTCGTAAATTCCTATTTTACAGATAAGTTCCATAACGTCACACCACTATCGCACCCTCCTTCCCTTCCCAGTTTTGTTCGCGCTGCACAGCGCCGAAAATGAGAAGGGGAAATGGAGAAAGACTCGAAACCGAAGGAGAGACGAAGAGCCATCACGAGAAGCACAGGCACCGACGGCTGTGGAACGACGCCGGAATGGGAGACACAGAACGGCGCACTTATAATGTAAAGAGGACGCCGCTTTTTCTCACTCGTTCCCGTTCGCTTTATTTCCCATTCAAAACCTCTCGGAATTAATATTGCATTACGAGGAGCCCGGGAAACGCGAGACAGGCAAGAACGTCCGCGCCCTCATCCCTCGAATTCTCCTTGAAGTGAAGACAAATAAAGAGAATTTCATCCTCAGACGAAGAAATTATTACTGCAACATTATGAGGAACCGATCCTCAAAGAAATTTCCCGCCCAAGTTTAAAGGGCCGCGTGACCTTAAAGAGCAAAAAAGTGCACGCCGCTCTGTGATGCGCAGCGCGGGGTCAACTGTAAACAGGCAGAAAAGCTATTGCACAGAGTACAAAAGCACAAAGGGCAATATTAATATTATAAAGGGATTTAGGACCACAGAGCATTCTACGATTTCCGTACTTTGTTGTAAATGGTACATTTGTATATGTACCATTTTTTTAAATATTAAATGGAAATAGGTTAACACTTTGAATAGCGAAAAATTGTGGAAAATGGCCCTTCAAGTCGGTCAAGTCTTTACAAATGATAAGTAGGACGACAGGCAGGATCTGTGCCATTGAAAGAATTTTCTGCATTCCAGGATTATTGGTCGCAGGGGTGGCTTGGCTGTTCAGCAATAACCGCGGCAACGGTGGACGTTCTTTAGCAGCCTTGCATCCTCCACAAATGGCATGCGCAATGCCCCCTGTTCGATACTCAAAGAATAGAATTAATTAAAAAATTAAATGAATGTGAACTGCGCCTACCACTACATACAATATTATTTCTCTGTCAACCGAATACATAGAAGCTTGTATGTATACCATTTCCTTAAAAAATATAATGAAAACATTATGTACCTCGCATTACTGAACAAAGTCAAGGCAACAATTGGTTATTAAAATATATAAAAATCCATGTAAAGCTTCATAACGTTCTATTGAAAGGTTCTTTGAGCCGAAATAAAAAAAATGACATGCAAAAATGGCTTTCACTTGGGAAACGTGGGAAGCAGAGTTATCTTGGAAGACTGGGGATCAACGTAGAAGGCACCGATCACAAAACAGGATGCAAGGAGGTATTCTCAAGCTGTCTTTGTTAGTGAGAGGACTACATCAGCGCAATCGAAGATATTGCACTATATAGTATTGTTACAGGCCCACATTGTAAAATATATTCACCCATAAAGCCTTTTGTAAAAGTGTCTTAAGGTACCGTAAAATGGGGGAACATTGGCAGGTTTTTGAAACATTTTGTTATATAATGTAAAAATTAACATGTTTACATTTGATTTAAGTATCTTATCATAACATTGCATCTTTTGTGATTGTACTACAAGTGTCAAAATGCACAAAATTTGTGTCCTTTCCTTCTTTAATAAATGTTAAAAGCGTTACTGTACCGGGGTAACATTAGCACATCATGTAGATAGCATTAACGGGATAAGTTTTATTAATCTGAGGTCAGTAAACTTAAATTTCTATATTTTATTTTATTTTTTGCATCTTAACTAAAATCAACTCGTAACATTGCCACATCATATAAATAGCATTAACAGGTTAAGTTTTACTAATCTGACATAAAACAACGTAATTTCGGCGTATGCCAATGTTACCCTATGCTGCCAATGTTCCCCCATTTTACGGTACGTCTATACAACGACACTTTGTGTCTAGATCAAGTGTCTTTTATGTCTACCTAGAGCTAGTTGTAGTGTCTTCAGTCTAGCTCTAGCTGCAACTCCCGCGACGATAGTTTGAATTCAGTGTCGCGGACTGTTCTAGACAGTTTCCAATCTTCCGGAAATTTTTTGAGTGTCGTATACACTTGATCTAGACACAAAAGTGTCGTCATGTAAACGTACCTTTACATTAATGAAAATTTATACTTCTGTACTGTCTATGAGATCTGCATGATTGTACTACTAATGCATAAGCGAGGCTTTTCCGATGAAAACAAGTAAATAAAATCTTATTCTGATTATTTTTAATCATAAATCATTCCAATAGCTTTAGTATGATTCAAAATATTCTAAATGAGATCGAGTTTGGACTTCTTTTCATCAGGGAAATCTCGCTAATTCATTGGTGATACTGTCGCGATGATCTAAGAAAAAGTATAGAAAATACCATTTTCGCTACGCAAGCGGAGAATCGCTAAAGCAGTGAAGTATAAAGCGACCTGCAAGCTTGATTTGTTTTCACAGTAAACCTTCGCCGTGCTCTCGGGCAATACTTCCGACGCTTTCCAGAAAATATCAGCGTGAAAATATGCCATAAGCCTGCGCAAGATGCAAATCCCATGGCGTGAAAACACGACGTCGCTCAAAGTGCGAAAAAAATGAAGTTAAAGTTCGTAAAGGAAACATTAGGAAACTCGAATCTGGGTGGACAGACTTTAGAAGCGCACTCGAGGTGCGCTCCAACGACATCTTTCAAGATCGTATCTAGGGTTGCCACGTTTTGGGGAGGAGAAATATAGTATATTTGTGGAATCTTTAAAAATATATAGTGTTTTCGGGGAAATTTAGGAAAATATATACAGTATTTTCAGAGAAATTTAGGAAAATATGTACAGTATTTTCAGGGAAATTTACGAAAATATATACAGTGTTTTCTGTGAAATTTAGGAAAATATAATATATTCAGAGAAATTTAGGAAAATATAATATTTTCCGGGAAATTTAGGAAAATATAATATTTTCGGGAAATTTTGGAAAATATAATATTTTCCGGGAAATTTAGGAAAATATAATATTTTCAGGGAAATTTAGGAAAGTATAATATTTTCCGGGAAATTTAGGAAAATATAATATTTTCCGGGAAATTTAGGAAAATATAATATTTTCCGGGAAATTTAGGAAAATATAATATTTTCCGGGAAATTTAGGAAAATACAGTGTTTTCAGCGAAGTTCATGAAAATCTGATATTTTCAGAGAAATATTAGGAAAATACAGAATTTTGAGAGAAATTTAAGAAAATAAAAACTACAAATTAATATTTTTATTTGACTTATTTTTTCAAGTATACTTGTTGCTAGTTTGTGCTTTTAGAAATCGTCAGAAGGGGAATCACAAACGAGTAGAGAAGCTCCAATATACATTCCGACAAGCAACTACGTGGGGGATGACGGCAGGTTCACGCGTGCCGCTCATTTGCGGTCTCTGGCGGGAACGAGCCGACTTTAATGTGGCACACGCACAATTCAGATTTAATTTACAAGCATTCACCTCAAAGCGATCGGCAGAAATCCCGATGAGGATGCTCGACTATCCCCAATAAAAACGATATTGCATTGTGGTTTGAATAAATATGCTCGCCTCGGAGCCCTCTTTGAAGCCCGCCAATTGACCATAATAGGCCGAGCGTAGCGTCAGAACAGAGAGGTACTGGGAGCAAGTGGCAGAGGAGGAGAGACAGAAGAAGCATCGACACGGTGCAGACTCGAAATCGATATGTACGTTCGTCGAACATCGACCTGGGGGCTCCTTCATTTTACTAGCGATCGGTGGACCTTGTACAGCATGCGGCGTGAAACTAACGCGATTGCGTGGGACTCGAGAGAGAGGATCCGCGTCTAAGCCGAGGATCAAACGAGCCAGGACGTCGATATAGCCATCGTCGAGAGCTCTTTCGCATTACCCAATTCTGGCGTCTCTTATCGTAAACATTGATCGACATAGGCCCTCCTTGTATGGAACACTGCGATAACAATCGTAGCATATACTTCGGGTGATAACGTAAAAGTGCGTTTTCCAAAAACTTCCTGTATTGGCGAACCGATTTGTTGGAGCCATCAATGTCACTATCGTTAAATAGTAAAGAAAGGTATGATAAGACTCGAGATGGAATGACACTATCCGCCGTTAGGGACGCCCCAGAATGACTATCTTATCACCGATGGAACCCTATGCTCTAGAACTCGTGTGGAGTCAAGAACCTTCTATAAAAGAGAGCCCAGAGCAGAGATAGGCAACATTTTTATTTAAATACAATTTCGAATAAAGAATAAAAGTTAAAAAAATTATTCGTCATGTGCCGAATAAAGTTAATTTTTTTATTCCAGGATTGAAGTTATTTTTCTTATTTGTCAAGCGTTTCAACTTTTACTTTAACTTTATTTGAGGTGGAATAATTTTCTGGCGCGCGCTCGAGCCGCCGAGGGCTGTCATTATTCGACGTGGAATAAAGTTTAAGTTAAAGTTAAAATTATAGTTAAAGTTGAAAAAATTCTTCGAAGTTAAAGTTGAAACACTCGACGAATAAAAAATCTAACTTTATTCATCGAATAATCTAAAGTTAAAGTAACTTTTGTTCGATCCGTTATTTAAATAATTTTTTATTTAGTTTATGTCCAACTCTGCCTACAAGACCTCCTGCATTCTGCGTAATCTTCAGATCCCCTATGTTGACCACTTTTTCAATCCACTCTACCCCTATTACTTTTTATCATCAACTCAAAACTGCAGCATGCGCCCAGTATAGGTACACATTCCGATAGAGAATGAAAAGCTGTATAAAACTCAATTAAAGTTAAATTTATATAACTAACAAACAAAAATCCTACATAAAATTAAATAATTTTTAGGTACACAATTTTCAAACCGCAAAAAGTTGCCATTTCTGAAAAGTAATGAAAAATCTAATATTTTGTGGAGCATCTTTTGCTTTTAGGACGGCTTACAAAGTTATCAAAACTGGTAACTCCTTTGTTGGACCCAAAAATGTGTTGTCCAATTAAATGCCACATAAAATTGTGTTTGTTAGTTAAATGAATTCAACTTTAACTGGTTTCTATACAACTTTCAATTCTCCACCAAAATATACATATAAAACCCATACCGCAGTTCCAAATTAATGCTAAAAAATAACAAAAATAAAACAAATTGAAACAATGGTAACTTTTTTCTCCGCTACTGTACGTATAAATTAAGTGAAACTTAATATATTGTAATCGACAAGGAAATTTAAAGAACGATGTACCGAACAATTCAAGCCTCAGCTTTAATGCTTCCGTTCACGTTGTTTGATATGTAATTCGCTCGCTAGAATACATCTAGCGATACACGAGATCGATGTATTGCATGAATTCTCCGGTGACAATTCCCAATTTCCGTGTTGCAATAGTTCCACTGAATGTTACAAATGTTGACTGGAAATACCACGAACAAGGACACGGTAACAATCGAGAAGTTTGGCTACCAAATGTCAGAGGGATGTAACTGTTAGCCCACTTTCTGCATAAATTCTCGTGGATGTATCTTAACCGGGGAGTCGATCTTTCATTGCCATACGCAAGGACACGTAGCGCAATTACACTTCTACCTTGCAGACTCGTGTCACGGTACCAGGAATAGCTACGTCATTGGCAACCTACACTTTTACGCGCATTTATAGCGGATAATGTAGTTCGAAGTACGATAATACTAGAGAATTCCGTATAAATTATTCAAGCCCAATGGACTCGTATTTTAAAAGTTTAATAGGAAACGTCACGCGTTGGAAGAAAACTTTCAAGTTGATTTTGTTTACCTTTCCATTAAGGGTGGTTCAGACACGTCCAACAATTTAGTCGTGTAGCGAGTAATTTGTTAATTTACAGTGTATGAATCTAAATCTTAGTCGAGCAGTTTAGTAAAACAATTTAGTCGAATAGAGTTCCCCCATCACTCGCTAATCAACACGCCTGGACGGAAATGTTTTTTGTTTGGTCAAGTTCATTAGTAGCTCAAATGTCATCACGTTGGTGTAGGTGTACCGTGAACTGTACTAATTCGGACACTATCTATTCACTAAACCGTTTAGTAGTAAGTGGCTACTCGCCACTGAACTAAATTACTGGGCGTGCCTGAACCATCCTTTAACTCTTTATTTCATGCTGGACGTTTAAAAAGACTTTAAGAATAAAACTGGATACAGATTTTTCTTCCAAATATTTTCAAAGCCTCTGCAATTTACAACATCACTTCCACGATTTTCTGATGTCGATTTTTTTTAGATTTCGAGTGAAAATATGAGAGTCGTAGATTAAATAAGGGAAAAAATTACTTTTTACTTTTTAGTGCATTTTTATTTTTTTTTTAGTCAGTTTTAATGTTTTTATTCGAGATTTGTATTGAAAGATTATTCCGATAAAAATTTATTCGAATAATGCCCAACTCTGTTCGGAGAGTCGGCTTTGGCGACATTGATAAGGCGACTGACCAGTGGATTCAAGTCGCCCAAACCCCGATTTTTTCCCTGGCTCCCCACATATAAGAATCACGAAACTTAATCCTACATAAATTACCAAAATACGACAACACTATCTACAATGCATCCCACATTGCAACCATTTCTGTACCACTCGTGTTGTTATGGCTCCAAAGGTTGCCCCATGTAGCACATGCAATCGTATCACGTGACACTACTACGTGACAGGTGGTGCGCACAAACATTTCACGCGATACTAAGTAGCAATGCACCACTCGCGATGCACGACCATGTCCTAAATTAACTATCTATTATTTAAGGCTGCAAATTAAAAGAAATAAATTCCTTCATGTGTCGGATTCACATAAATAGACAGCTCTATTTCAGAAGGAAAAATTCAAGAAGTTCCAAGCATGTGGTATAAAACTTGTCTCTCCCCATTCTGTCCCGATAGAAGGATTTACATCTCCTCGGAGAATACTACTTCCTCGTGGGGCGAGGTACGAAGAAGGTGAGGCTCATTGGTTGGGGATCAGTTTAAGGTTAAAAGTAATACTACATCCCCGGTAATATGCTGCTACAAGTCCCGTTGAGAGATAAACGCCGTTTCCTCGATGTTTCCGTCCTCTGACGCCGCTGGATCTCGCGACGGGGAATTTTTATGTAAATTTAATGGGCTCGCCTGGCGTTATGGACTCACACTTTATACATTTCAGAGAAGACTGTAATACGATCAAGGGCCATAGAAATCTGGGCAAAGTTTCCCCTGGTTTATTATGCAAAGTAGCGTTTATTATTCAACGAGATATAACAAGTAACAAGTTTACCCTCGCGTTTAAGCTTCTCTCAATCGAGCATGAACCTTCATTCTCGACTGCTCATTAAAGGTACCATTCTATGCCCCTTTTGCATTCTACTTTGGAAAAGAAACGGGGCAAAAAATAATACTGTGTTGTGGGCGATGACAGGGTTCATTGTGGTACTTCCCGGGTTCATAGTTTGAAGGGTAGTGATAGTTTTGGTAGAAAATAGTTGGTTTGAAAGGGAAAGATAGATTAGGGTGTTTTTGGCTTAACAAAGGTGTAGAGTTTAAACCGAACTTCGATACGTGTGGAATAATCTTGCATTCAGATTACATTCATAATCATATGTACATACATCTGGTTTCAATTATTTCAGTCAGTTTAGTATCGTAATATCTCTTTCTGTGACTCCAATGGTAATCGAAATAAACTATCCGGAATACCGTTTATTAGTCCAATTTTCCTGCGAACATACGCATGATATATCATGTGCAAATTTACCAAGGTCCAAACCATTCATCATTATCTACCGAATCTAACAGAAGTGTTCCAATTTGCAAAATAAGCTGACGAGTAACTTTTACGTTTGTGATCTTTGTTTTACAAATTGTCTTGGTTATTTACAAACACTGCGTTGGATTGAAAGATTTTTTTTGATACTGCAATGTATACTTTTATTTGTTTGATTGTTTGAGTTGACATGTTGAATTTAAAATAAATCTATCTCATATTTTTTTAAGAGATCGACGTTTGAATAGTATATAAAGAAAAATTATTACCGATAAGTAAATTTTTACTGACAAATTTCGTTTGGTAAATTTTGAAATTGTATTTACTATTTAATACTTACCATTAATAATAATAGATTCATTGATCACATATTAAGCATTTGTGGTTCTGTATTAAGACTTTAAAGTAAGTAATTATTTAATGTAGTACAGAAAAAACAATATTTCAAATATTTAATTTTTTCCTATTGTTAGTCATAGTTCTTTCATAAACGGTAACACTACAACTATTACAATTGAAGGTGTAAACAATATCAAACATCTTTTTAGTATACTAACTGTTTCCACGTAGAGAATCCTTTGGGAAAACAAAAATTAATTTAATCCTTACCAAATTCAAATAAGGACTCAATACTACAGTCAATGTATCAATGGCAAAAATATTGCAACAATTACAATTTAATAACTCGCTTCATAACTAAACCGTGTACTAACCCATGATCTGCTATTAAGACCGATACTTTTTTTCACTTTGTAATTTTGTTGGCGAACTAACTCCTCAGTTGAGGATCAATGAGCAAGTTATTAGTGCTGGCGATATAAGTAGTTGGCGCAAGGTACAAGAGAGGTGCTCGAGCTAAGTAAGCTTCTACCCCTCCCACAACCACTTCCGGCGCTGGCGTTGCTTCCGACCAGGCTAGCCTACATTACGTGTGCGCGGTCAAACTATTTCAACGTCTACTGCGAGACTTCTGATTGCACTATCAATACCTGCAATAAAATGGACAACAAACCATCCTCGAACATAATTTAGTTGAAACGATCCTGATGTTATACCCAGCGTAGTAAAACATGGAAGGATTAGAAATGGAAAATTATATTTTCTAATAAATTTTATACATACACTGACAATGAAATGAAAGTAACACCGTTCGATCAAAATTACGTCAAATAAAAGCATATTTCGTGGATAAACGTTTTTGAACGAATCAATAATTTGAACTTAATTAATTTCAATTTCGATAACGTGTCCGTGAAAGGGTGGAACCAATTTTCAGCCAAATCTGCTCGTACTCGATGGATTTGCAAAATCGATTTTCTCGAAAACGAAGGCTCATATAAAAAATGGTATTCTACATTTTCCATTTATTTCTCCACGAGGAATGACCCTACACCCGATTGTATTCTCCCCAACTGTATATGACTTGGCAGTCGTGAGATGCAGTGTCCCATTTATCAGCAATTGATATGTCCCCATTACTTTTCAAAGTGCGCAAAAGTTTAAATCCTATTGATACACATCACTGGACTCCACTGATCCTTGGTTACCATTTCAACTCCAACATAAACTACAGTACCGTTAAAAACAAATCATCATGACCTTAAAAATGCGACAAATATAATTTCCCAAAAGACCTGCTACTATTATCCGAATATTGCTCCCCCTGAACCAACTACCAGTAACAATTGTTCTACTCGAAGAATCAATAAATCTCAGCCGCCAAATTTGTCAGCCCCTCGTACATCTTCCAGAAAGTTTCAACAATCGCCAACCTTGCCCCATTACCCCACAGGTGGATTCCGTTTTGTCGTAATAAAATCTCTTTATATATGAGGTAATAATAGCCACGTCAATAGAAAAGAATAGTAGCAATGGAGACATAAAAGCGGCCATTATCGACGTAGGTACCTACGAAACCATCAAATCCGATTACATTTTTGTTACAGAAGAATCGTCTTCGAATTACCAACCAGCAAGCGTTCCTCGATTACGCAAGAACAGAATAAGAAAGAGAAGGGTAGAAAGAAAAATGAAAACCACATTCAAGTATCGTAAGGTGGCGATTACCTTCGCCAAAACGTTTCCCAGAGCCGATTGCTGTAGCCCGTAATCCGCGATCCCGGGTAGGGGGGTTTCAATCGGTGGAGCGGCAACGCGGCGCAAATTTCTCATTGACCCAAATTCTTTTCTACCCTCAGCATCCACTTTGTCCCCTGTTGCTCCCACCTTCCGACACGCCGCTACCTTCCAACCGGTACACGCATTCCAATACGTCCGCACTCCACACGTTCCACCTTAACCGTGTGCTTCTGCTCGCGGGAATGCCGATGAAAATGTCGAAAATTTCTTAGATATTACCTTTCGCCTTGTGAGCCGACAGGCTAAGCGAATTCCGAATTCCACGCTGGAAAATATATTGACGCGAGGAGTCGATAGCTCCCGTCCCACTGGTTTTAATATGTCCGACCCAACGGGAACCTTCCACTTCGCGATCACGCCTTACTTACGACTTTAAAATTAGCGGCATTTAAGGTCTACGGCTCTCAGCACGCATATCAGTTCCGTGACGGTTCAGCGCCGCCAGTGTCGGTGGCACCATTGTCTCTTCGACACGGACAAGTGTGCACCGCTCCAGGGAAACGATATTTTTTACCACTCAACGAAATGTTTGCCTTTGTAGTCCGGTGAAATTAGGATTGTGTCTGCGGAACAATTCCCAGCAAGCTCAATTCTTGTGTGGGCCTTTATTTCGTCGTTTTAAATAATATGTCAGAGGTCCCCATAGATGTGAACGCTGCTAAAAATTTTGCAGAGCTTCAAAGGTAAAGAAGATACATTTTTAGTGAATATTTCGTTATCTTTCAGTTTTACGACAAAAATAGTTGTTATGAAATTTGTAGTTTAGAGATAGGAAAAAGTTTTCAGGAAAAGTTACTGATTTTAATTAGGACTCATTTGGTAATTTAGAGTTCGCGAGTTATAACGGAAAATCGAAAAATAGTCGGATTTTTAGGGGTCAATTTCATCCCCTTAGTGTCAATTTGGACAGCAAACTGATAGATAAAGAAATATTCGCAAAAAACTGTTTTTTACCTTTGACGCTCTGTAAAAATTTTAGCGACGGTCTCATCTATGGGGAATTTTGGCATATTGTTTAAAACGACGAAATAAATTCCGCAGATTGGCCATATTTCCATCAAATTTCACTAGACTATTCAAAACATCAGGCATAATAAAACAAAGATATAAGATGAAATGTGCAAAGGATTGTAGAAGACAGAAACCACGAATTAAAATTCGCAATAAAAGATTTAAAACGTAGGTATCTCACGAAAATTTCTGAAACTACAAGTCGTTCACGTCTATCACATGGTATGTAAAATGTCACTTAACGGGAGACACCGTATCGCCCTGCGAGATGCACCGAGTTACACAACACTTCGCAACTTTAAAATTACCCGAACAGCACGACTATAAAGCTGGCAAGGCTGATTAAAGTTTTTAATTAACGACACTAATGATTTATCAGATAAAACGTTACTACAGGCGTAGACGCTCGAAAGCTCGTATTAATGTAAAAACTGCTCGGTCTACGATTTATTTGATTACCGGTAATTACCAGCTACACCATCCAGCGGAAGTGTCGATTGAATGAAATTGCTCGGCCATTTCTGAAACGGCTAGGTTGTTGCAAAATCGCGTAACATGGAACGAGATGAGAATTCTCCTCTCTTGCAATCAAACGTGCACTTTCTGGTCTTGGAAAAAATCCACTTCGATCGCTTTGTACTTGAAACGTAGAAAATGACAACTGGCTTGACAGGAGTATTGAGGATTGTAATCTACTGCTGAAACCACTTCAACTTTCTTCGTCGATGTAGGCTATATGTATTGGTAAATCAAATTAGCAGGGCTTTCAGTTTACATAGGACGAGGCAGAAGGGCAAACAAGAAAATATACCGGGTGTCCCAGTTTCTTTTAGCCAAACTGCCGTAGTGTATTCTACGAGTAAAAATAAGGTAAATATGGACAGAAGGGAACGCAGCCCCAATTACGTTGACCTTGACATATGTTGCCAAGGTCAACATTCTGAACAACTTTTACCTGTACATGTAACCACCGCTTAGTTTTCGAAATATTCACAAAAGCGTCGACTATATTTCGTGAGGGGGATTATCAACTTTTGAGAGATTTAAGATAAAAAAATGTTTTTTCAGAAACATACTTTCTCTGCAGAATAACATTCCAAGTGATATTTCAAATTATTCTCACGCTATACCGCAGGAAAAACAAGTCAGTTATTTTTATAACTATTTAATAAAATAGTTATAAAGTTCTCCTTATTTTTAATCACAAAATAAGGTGCCACTGTTTGGCGAGGAAAATAGGGGACACTTTATAGACAACCAAATATGAAATTTGTAAAAACAAAGTAACTCAGTGATAACTAGGTCAGATAAAATATCCAACGTGATGCTGAAAGCAAGGCTGAAACATTTTGTTGAGTTTGTTGAATGTCGATTCGTAATTTTGGACGTATTTAAATTTCACTTAATGTACGTAAAATAATGGCTGGTATAAATTTATACCAGTAATTACTCCTAGTATAACAGTAATTACTCCTCACAGGATTTGAACGTTAATCCTCTCAGGTTGTAATCCAAGTGTCTTGGTTATACGTATTTACATACTTATTACACTATTTGAAACCTACTAAAATTTCAAGAAAACTCCTTAGACCCCCTTGGAGCTGAGTGTTTGAAGTTGTTTTTCTTAAAATAAAACTAAGTAGTTAATCATCAATAATTAATACTGGAGAAATTGCTAAGGTGTATAAGTCTCGATTCTGTCATAAAAATGTTTGTTTTGATTGCCATCTACTTTTGTGACATTTATACCGATTACCTATGTACATCTCCCAATTTAACCCTCGGTTGTGACACTGGGTGAAAATGACCCAGACTTTGACTTTGAGGTAAAATATACTTTAGGCATCATTAAAGATGGCACTGGTGTTTAAACATGATGATACTTTAAAAGTTAATTTTCAACGATGAACATATATTTTGCAAAGTTCAAACTTCATCTCAGAATTTTTAAACAGCAACAGATAACTACGTTCGAAAAAATAGGTGTGACAACCGAGGGTTGAAAAAGAATTCGACTACGCACGATTTTCATAATAAAACCTTCAGCAACAAATTACTCGTTTTTCACGATATTCGCTGTGACCTTTTCCGTGCGAAGACCATTGACATATCATGGATACTCGCCGTAATAGCAAGACACGCTTATTATTATTACTATCTGGCTTGCTCCACATTTCACACCCTCTGCCGTTCCTTCGTTCTTCCCATGTAAATGCAGCGTGATTAGCAATTAGCTGAAACGAGTCGACAGCCTCCCTCATACATATCTCATACTATGCGCGGATGCTTATCCATCATCTTACAAACCTTATAGATATAATTCAATTGTGACTGAAATACCAGGGCAACTCTAATGCATGTTGCAAAGAGAAATCCGAAGGAGTTCAGTTTCTAAATTATTTTAATACTCTATTCTGTTTCGTAAATCTCGACACCACTGAGAATAAGTTCCAATTTTCTTTATGAAGCGTTAAATAATGAAAATCAAATTTGTTAATGTTAGTACCCTGACTTTCAGAAATGCATTGAGATGTTTACTGAGAATTTAGAATTTAGAATCGATTCTCTATTACACAAATACATAATGAGAGATCCTTATACGTATATGAGACATTCAAGTAATTCTGGCTGACCAATGCCATGGATACACTACTTAATTTGATCAGTCTGTATCCGTGGTTTAGTAACTGCTAACATTTTCATTATTTCTTGACTTATAGCAGTTGGAGGAAAATTTAATGAACACTTACACTGTATAGATTGAGTTATGCTCTGACAATAACATTTCTTGGAAGAAATTGCTCAAGAAATTAGTAGCTGACTTGCCTTTTTGTAAATTGTACATTTTTATATAATAAGGAAACAGCTATGGAAACGAATTCAATAGCATATGATTAAATAATTTCCAAGCCACACAAAATCATAAATAAAACAAGTAAGGGGCATAGGTTTTACATTTAAATTATATTTCCTTTGAATAATAAACATAAGGGGTATATAGGGTTATAAAATAAATGGAAGTAGTAACTGTATCACCACTGATATATGCTTATAAGCGATCTACGAAGATCAGTTTTCTTTTGAATGAGAAACCTAGAATAATTGTTAAAACAACGAAATACATCTGTCCATAGACCGCATTTACTAGGTTCGTCAGTCTGCAGACGAATGAAAAGTGACACCAGAGGAGAATGTTACCTTTGAATGGAAAAAACGATGGAAAATTTTACGATGAATGAAGTTAATAAAAAAAATATTATATTGTCTCGTCGTTCGTTTGTATTTTTCTTCCATTTTCATACAGCAGATGGTATCGCGTCTGTTTTCCCATCAGTCCGATTTCAATTACTACCGTATATCGCCACGCCTGCTCTCAACAATATTCGTTTAGAGTACAATATATACCGGGTGACCCATAACAGGTGGAACTCACTTCAACAGTCGAAGGGAGCATAAAAATAAAAAAAAAAGTATTCCGAGAAACATGTGCTCTAGTTGACATTGTTCCCAAGTTACAGCTACTTTTATCAAACGATTTTATTTAACGTCACTCCCATGTTTGTTTGTTTGGTTCAAATGTTGACATTCAATTTAGACTCGCTTTCACACACCCGATCGACTTGAAACTTTGCAGGCGTAGGTAGTTATGATAACAATACAAAATTCTGAAAAACTCACACCCTCGGAGGTGAAAAAGTGCATCCCTTACAATTTTAACTCAGTTCCACAAATTTAATAGACTTGGAACTAGATAAAAATAATTGTAATTTGTTAAATATTAATTGTAATCTGTGAATATTGCAATGTACCCATTTCTTTCAAAAGTTTTCAAAGGGATATTTGGGTAGAGAATTTGTGAGCAAAAATTACTTGCAAAAGACAAACACTGACATTAGTTTTGTTTTAATAAACCTGTGTACCTGAAAGGCATTCGTCTAATTTTCGATGAAACTTGTCTAATACGGACACGAACCGTGTATAAATGTCTCGCCCCACCCGAATTAATATAGTCCATTCGGCAAGTTCATACATCAAATTTATATCTGCCATTATTCGGGTTGCTTTTAACGCGCATGAAATTACTGAATGGCCGAGTGTCTTCATCAAGATAACAAACTAAACTAACTCATAGAAGAGAATAGTCAAAAAGGTCGCGAGATATGAAGGAGGTACCATTGTGAAATTACTGAAGTACAAAAATGGCTATAATTCGTGAAACTGGGTTGTGGAACACACCGTACAGATTGCTAAATTAGATACATATATCTCTGGTGGGCGGGCAAACGGGTATAACTCAAATTTTACCTCAAACTTAAACAGTTTCTTTTATCTTTTTTGTGAATCGAAGTTAAAAATAAAATTTTATTTTAACACATATGTTATCAACTTGCACGTCCAAAATTTAATACATGATCTCTGCAAATATTCTAAGTGCCCTCCTACAAAACTAATAATTCTGAATAATACTCTTTTGTCCGCCCACCAGAGACATATACCAAATCCTAAAACAAACTTGGTCGAAGTCGCAATAAGGTCGTAACTTCAAGAATCACGATTGGACACAGAAAACTCACGCACCAGTCCTTCCTCAACAAAGAAGAACACTCATCTTGGAAACTATACAAAGTACAACTGCCAGTGGAACACATCATCCTACACTGCTGGAAATACTACCCCCGTAGACAAAACTACAACATAATGCCCACCCTAAAGAACAATTTAATCGACAAAGGATCAATACAAAGACTATTACCTAAAATACATCAAATTGTACAACAAATTGCAAACCAGACCCTAGATCGTTAATAATCCATACAAGTTATTAATGTGACATTAAATAACAGAAAAAAAATTGGTTGAAACAAGACCACCTTGGAGAAACAATCAACGCTTTATAAAAATATTTTGAACGAGATTGAACGAAATATGAGAAAAAATATAAAATACAACAACTTTCACTGTTCATAACTTACATACTCGCATGTATACACGAACCCCTACTGCTTCAGCAAGTTATAAATACCGTGCATGAAAATCTTCCCAGACCCAGAATAAAGCGATCCCTTTCATCCGTAAACATCCGAGTAGAAACCGCCTTAATCACGCCGGCGCAGGTTTCCCGATAATGAAATATCAAAGATGGAGGAGCAATACAAAATAGTCAATATAGATTCTCTGATAATGAAATATCCAACTGGGCGTATCCTAGGCAGACGGAAGAGAAGCGTAAAGCACCCGACTGGCGAAACTCTGTTTTTCCTGGTTCGCTCTGGACAGTCTCCCTCAAACGTTGGTCAACAGTGCGCAGTAAAATTGAGTGTCGTGTAACAGAAGAGCCTGCTTTCTCTCGATCCAGCGGCAATTACGGCAAACTGTTGTTACGGCATCAACGAATGGACCGATCACCTATGACGAAAAGTGAAACGAACGGTGGCTCAGAATACAGAGAAAAAGGATCGTGTTTTACGTCGTCATAGAACGATGTGACGTCACGACAGCCGG
Organism: Andrena chrysosceles; assembly: GCA_963855975.1. Taxonomy (NCBI): domain Eukaryota; kingdom Metazoa; phylum Arthropoda; class Insecta; order Hymenoptera; family Andrenidae; genus Andrena; species Andrena chrysosceles. The sequence continues at coordinate 6,779,066 of OY979769.1, read as the reverse complement.
ATATATGGCTGCCAATAGTGGTGGTAACGATCGTAGCGGTGCGGTCTCGTCGACAACGACAATGATGGCTAAATTAATGGCGGCTCCGCGGTCCATCGGGGGAACAGTGATTTTGACGTGATCTGATGTGACGTGACGAATCGTTCCGTGGCACGCTAGTCCTCGAGTACGACCGCCACTGGAAACGAATCGCCGCCCCATGCTTTCGTAATTCAGACTGATAGCTAGCTGCGTCGGTCGTTACGACAGATTCTTTCCGAAACTAAACTGGACTGGATCGGTGAAACGGAATGGTTGGCGTCGTTAAGACAAGAGGGATCACGTCGTGCAAAATACACACAAGCATTTTGGAAACAATGGTATAGACTATAGCATATCAATATTTGTAGAAATTGTGGCCGTTAGATGCCAAACTTTCTATTAACATTCAAGGTATTTTCATGATAAGAGATGTTTAAGACGTGATAAGAAACAATTAAAACAAATTAATAATATTCTTTTTAATTCTTTTGTATAATATAAGAATAGCTTAATAAATACCGAAAAGGTTTATTTCATTATATGTTGCATTTACTGAGAAAAGAATCTTTGAAAATAGCTTAATTTTTCGGTCGATCAAAGTAGAATGTCCCCTTAAGTTTATTTTGCAGATTTGTAGAATAGCCAGAAATATTCGACATGTATTTTTGTTATTGGGCGTCGTCCACCTCGGGAGGGTGAAAACGGCCCTCAAAGTTGAGGGTGAGAAACACGTTTAGTCGAATATCTTCGAAACTACTGCAGCTACAAGAACGGTGTAAGTGGCTAAATTGTGTATTTTTTAATAAAGAATCCACACAAACGGATTCTAGATAACACCATTTGTTTAAATAGTACATAAAAAATGGCACATTTTGCTAATTTTTCTGGTAAAATGTTAACCCATTTTTCTTCCATTTGTGTGCGAAAAATATTCATATACCCAAATACAAAATACAGATAAAATAGAATTTTATATTTTAGCATTATAAGAATGTTATTGCAATCAAAATTTTCTCGTATTTTGTGCAAGACAGAGTTCTTAAATCCGTATCCCTGCACTTATTTTATAATTTATCGTAAGATAAGTCGTTACATCAATAAATTATTCTAAAACAGCAGGAAGGAGGAATATTTTGAAACTACAAAAACTATGTAGTCATATAATTTTCATTATCTACATCGAAGTTGGATAAAACCTGATAAAGTAAATTGTTGAATGTCATAACAAAATCCATTTTACTACCGAGCAAGATTAATAATAAAGAAAGTATTCAGAAGTAACTGGACTTTGCGTGGAAAGATCTTACTTCATGGAAGTTCGATTTTTTTCCTGAAAAAATCGAGAGGTGGAAACTCGGTCAAAATTAATAACGCCAGTGTAATAAATCATTAATTCTTTCTTCATCTAGATACGTTCGTTCCTTAATCTCATTTCGTTACTTTAAGTACCCCTTAAACTTTTCGTTCTCCCCAACCAGTCGCTGAAAAAAATAACGCTCTGAATTTTACGTTGCTTGCACAAGATTGCAGCTCACATAATTCTATGCCCGACGATGTAATCGGAAGCCGTACTTTAATTCTCTTTCTAACAACCTAATACACGATACGCTTTTAATTCAAGATTTTAATAACATTCCATTTCGCAATTTTCTACCTCCCTCGTAAGATTACAGAATATTTTCCATCGCCACTTTGCTCTCCAATTCCGTTTGCAAAATGCCGCGCGAACTTTCGATTCAAAACTTCGCCCCTTCTTACCCCGTTTCCAACGATTCATTAACACTTAATTACAATTTTCGTTCGTATCCCGTTACCATTACGCAGAAATGAGAAATTTTACGCGGAGTTTCACAGCCAAACTCGCGCTGATTATATCGCAGAATCACCCTTCGTTTGTAGTATTCATTTTCGTCGAGCTATATCGGGTTAATTGTCAATATAACTATCCACCCCTGTGCAAAATATGCTAAATTCACAAACGTGAAACTCTGTCATTCCAGTGCAATTAACCGGTTCCCTTTGACGCGACACTGAAACAATAAACCAAGCGCCAATGCTGCAATTCGATAAGATTAATCCTGAAATTAAAACTCTATTAAAGCCACAAGGCCCTTTACGTTTAACTTTTTCCGTCCCGGCGCGTTATATTGCGAACCGCATGCATTACGTCGCCTTTGACCTAATTGTGTAGTGTTGCGAAAGTTGATACGGATATTCCAATGAGGCATCGTACGCCCGAATTTCTGCCAGACATTAATCCAATTATAGATAAAAATTCCATTAGTATTATTAAAAGATGACCTGACTAGAATTTTCATTTCTCCACGGTACTTTTATTTTGTAACTCTACGAAGAATCTTTTATTTATGTAACTCCAATCAAACGTCCCATCGAGGATATTAATTTTTCAGAAAATGAAACAGTTAGTTAATGTAAAATTTATATTGTGGTTGTAATATCAATATTCGGTAACAATCTTGAGATAATGATTATTAGGTACTTTTATCTCTGACGTTGATATTTGTAACATATTTATCCAATTAGAAATATTTCATTTAGCATTTCACAATTCTATTACCTACACTGTTTATCACCTGTTTTATTTAACTAGTTTAATAATTGTCTCGATTTTAATATGTACGTTGTTAAGATGATCTAAGTGTACTCTTATTAGCATACTTATTTTAGCACGATCATCCATCAGTTTTATCATTCAGAGAAGGAATAGATTATTTTAAGTGATTTATGCGGTGATAATGTAAATGAAACTTGGTCAAACAATTTTTACATGGAAGAAAAGTTAATTTATTTAAATAGCCAGCACGAAGCCTGGACTTAAATCCCATCAAGATGTTGTAGATTGATAAGGAAATAAGACTCAAAAGCACAAAATATCAATGAATTAGACGCAGTAATAGAAGATGCATGGTGTTCTGTTTCTGTTGACTGGTATGTTCGTTTGATAAAATCTATGCAAAGTCGTTGTGCTGCAGTTATTAAATTAAATAACAAGGCGACAGAATATCAGCATTACAATAACTGAGAAAAATGTTTCATGTAATATTCGTTCTCAGAAGTAGACGTTGTTCATTAGTTTGTGTCAGTAACAAAAAGAACTGAAGCTGCTATTATCTTTGTTATTTACTCTGTGCTGTTAAAATGTATAAATACACGTTAAAAAAAAACATCAGCAAAATTAATACATTTCTTTCTTGCTATATGACATTATAGCCAGTAAAATGTTCGTAAGTAGTATATGTCCGCCACTGTAACTTCGTGTGTAATTGCTAGCTACTGTCATAGAAGTGCTATCAAATCTCCTTAATATTATCTACGCGACCTTGTTTCCAAACTACAGATGTTTTGTACTCCCACGATACGCGATACAAATTGAACTAATACAAGTAGTAATTGATTTCACGAGGCTATATTTAATATGTACATTCTACAACCTAATTCACCATCTGTCAATATTTTCACATTGTGCTGCACGAGCATTTTTTATTATTTTAATATATTCAATCCTCCCCTAAATTTATACCAATCAGTAGCAAAAGGCTCTGTATAAATGTATCCAATATACATATATTTATTCCTTAATACTTAATTCGATCTTAAAAGTCGATCAGAGCCGGGATACCTTAATTATTTGGGGCAACACATTTTTAATTAACTCTCACCTGGTGGAAATTAGATTTTCGTCCCAGACCTAATTATATTCGCAGAGTCAGTGCCAGCACTTGACATTAATGGCATTTCTATAAAAGCGATAAGATACTGATTACATTATCGGTGGGATCAAGTTCAATATCTGCTTATAATATCGGATCAATAACTAAACCGCATTTTGTTAAAACCGAGTGGTTCATGTAACAACAATTTCTTCATTTTTCGTTAAAATTGCGTACGTACCACCTCTGACTCGCCTACCATAGATTCGACACCCCTGACCTAGGCTACCCGCATGTTAAAACAAAGAACACCATTAACAACCCACATTGAAATAAACCTATTAACCATCCCCCTTTCACCAAGTTTCTCAGCCATGCAAAAAACAAACTAAATATTCACATAGAATCTAATTACTATTCCCAATAAATAATCGACAATTTCTTCTCATGCATGACGTTCCGTTAAAGTAAAAAAACATACGTATCCCCGGCAAATTAAACGCCAAACCTTTTAATCCCATTAATGTTACAAGACAGTAAAGCTCGCTATCTCTCTTTGCGATCGTATTTATTTCTTGGAAGAAGCCGGCTTGCACAGAAAGCATTGTCTCTGTTGCATGGCGTGTCGCGACGGGACAAAGCCGCACGCTCGCCGACGTCTAGGCTTTCTCAAACCCAACCGCGGAAGAAGGTGGAAAGAAAAGAAGAAAGAAATGAAACAGCCGAATCTCACGTCCCAGAGACCCATTAACGCACCGATGGGGGAACCCTCCATGCGAATAATGCAAATTATTTTCGAAACGCCCGAAGCAACTCGCTCGATTCTCGCACTTTTGTCGCCAACCCTCTTTCCACCCCCTCTCCTTCTTCCCAAGTTTCCTCAACTGCCACGATCCCCTGTTTGCCCCAGTCTCTCTGTCCTCCCCGGTTGCGATCTCGCCCATCGCTGTTCCGTAGATCCGTTAATCGTTTCCCCGAAAGTCCCGCCGACCTCGCAGCTGAAACGAATTAATCCATTTGCATTAACGCAACCTAGAGACGCGTAAAATCCGGTTTACAGAGGCCAAAGCTGGAACGGACGAGAACTGGAATCGAGAAACTTATCCGGTGCACCCCTCGCCACGCTGCTGGGATCAATTTTTTTAACCGGTCGATGGTCTATCTGGCTTTGAGGCGGGAAATTCGCTGGCTATGTCCGCGGGAATAAAAGTGACTGTTCAACTGGGAGAATCGGGAAATATTGCGCGCTCATGAAGAAATCTAATTACACATTTGCGATCGACCATGTTCGTTAATAATTGCATTCAGGAACGCGGCAACTGGTTTCTGTGTTTGGTATGAATGCAATGTCTGACTGTGTGCGAGAACTGTTCTCTTTGACGAGGGGAGCGCGCGAGGATCTAGTTACGGATTTGCTTGAAATTTTGCATGTACAGGTAGGTAGTAGCTACACCGCGTGTGTAATTATGTTTTAAGCGCATACGGCGCAGTACGGAAAATTTACGGGTAAATCGAGTTCTAAGTTTTGTTTTCTGCCGAGCTTTTATATGTACGGTCACATAAAAGCGAAACTGTAATTAAGTTGCAGTAACAGCACAACTGTAATGCGTAGAGTAATTCCAGGCATGTCTATAGAGTTTTACGAGCCATTAATTATTTCTGCGCTTAGTTGTATAAATTGGACCCTTTTGCACGTGTAGGTCTACTAGATTTACTACTCGGCTTCGCCTGAAATTTAAATTCTGATTTTATAAAATCAATTTTTTGTTGTTTTTTTTCATGAAATGGGCACATTCCTCTGGATTAGTCAGGCGTAATTAGCTGAGGCATATTTTGTGATCTCAGGGTTTATCGTTCGAAAGTTTTTAGGCGACAGACAAAGACACAAAAATTTAGAAGCTCTCTGCTTTATATATGAAGATATACAAAATTTAGGAGCACGAAATTTTATTACACTTGACTTTCTCAGAAAAATTGCAATAGTGTTTCTTATCTACGTTTAATACGTTAATATTAATAGCACGGACCAATTGCATATAGGGTGATTACGGGAGAGATGCCGCATTGAGAGAGACGCCGCACTTTTGGTATTTTAGGGTTGCAGGAATAAACTAAAATTGTGTCGATTTTATTTGTTTTAAGCAGTTGGTTTGTATTAGATTAGTAAACGAGAACGTGTTTCCCTTATTACTTTCAAAGATGGGGAAATAGGATTCCCTTATTATTTTGATTGTAATTTTTTAAAAGTGATAAATATTACAATTTTGATTTTCTTTAAGGGTCTGTTCCGGTCTAGAGCCCATACAAATAGGTTATATTTAGGAATTAAAGGAAACCTACTAAATATAATTTAATTGGTCTTTTTGCATTGTATTAAGGATGTCTTAAACTATAGAAATAAATTTTTTCTTTTATAATTCATCATTACAGACGGCACTAGGGAGTCACGAAATACTACCAATGTACTAATTATTGCTTCGAAATAAATGTCCCCTTTAAATTGCATTGTCACTCCACCTGACAAGTCGATGAAAAAAATTCTCCCTTCAGCAAACAATGAAAAAGAAGAAAGGGGGGATAAAGTAAACGCAGAGATGGAAGGTTGCGCGATTAAATATACGGAACACGGTTATGAAATATGCAAAAGGCGCGAGTTTAAGCAGATTAACAATGGAAGTGGAGTGGTCGTCAAAAGTTACGGTGCTGTCGCGTTTTAACTTTAAGTTGAGCACACTAACAGGGCTGCAGTTTTTTATACGCGATTTTTAGCATTAACGCGCCGTTATTACCGCGTTGCTTAATCCCGCGTGCAGGCAACGTTTAATCACGATATGACAAAATATTATTTTGTCGACGTCAGAAGCCGGGGATTAATGTAAGCGACACGGCGATTTAAGAGTGGCGCGCGAGCGCGCGAATTTTAATTTTGACCAGCTTAATTCCACGTTATCCCCTCATACTTCCTCCTAAACGTAGGCGGCATGATCGCTGAAACATTCATAATATTCCATTATGAAATGCCACGTTCGCAGAAACTCCCGATTATCAGCTTTTGTGGAGTAGGGAAGGCAAACGTTGCAATTCCCGAGCATGAATAGTCACTGGTTTATTAAAGCTTCATTTTTTTGTGCGGCGAATGTTGCGCGTCCCAAAGACACGGAACTCACTCCCACTTCTCTTTTCATTGTATTTCATTGCCTGTCCTGTGAATTTTTTCTCGGCAGCTCGTTTACCGTAAACCACTGAAATGCTTTATATACTATTACACAGTGATCTCTTTTGTCCTGAATATTCAAATTACACGCATACTAATTATTTCATTACTTCTCATTACACCTATTTTCCGAAAGGGGATGGCAAATGGCTAGAACATTTCCCGAGCTGTTCGTCCTACGTATTTGAAAAAATATCTCGAAAATGAAATCGCAGAATAAGTTCGAAAATCGCTGATTTCCGGGAATTTCGCGATTTTCAACCTTTTGTTGCGATCTTCAAGCGTTTATAGTTTAGAGCAACGTTAACTGAAATTTTAGGTGTGTATACAACTTACTTCAATCTACAAAAAGCATTTTTTAAATTTTCATTACGAGCGCAGGCAAAAAAGCTGAAAAAATGATCTTTCCCTTTTTTTTGGTATTCCGACCAATTGCAACTTTTTTCAAAACGACAAAACACGTCACTTAGCAAATTAATCCTTCTAGCTTCTCAAAAAAACTCAAGTTGTTTGGACCAATTTTTAACAATTTATTCGATTTTAAAAGTGTCCACATACTTTTGTCCCCCACTGTATTTACCCGCTTGAACAGTACAACTTTCCTCTTCGATATTTTTTTCTGTCTTCAATTCTAACAGAGATATTTAAGTGTTCTATTTCTCGTCACTCACCCTTCATAGTAGCCACACTCGAATCCCTTCGATTTTTATGTGGAATAGTCTTCGAAATCTCTAATACTTTGGACCATTTTTACGTGGATGGATTAAAATACGACAACCTATAAAAGTATATTCCATACATACATCGTGGTAACTCACAGAAGCTTAAATGTTTCAAGACGTAGCTCGAATCCGCGGTACTAAGTTTAAGTCACTCATACGAGTGCCTTCTATGTAAACCTAGTTAAATGACTATTATAAGTTTATGTCACAAGTTTCCACTGTTCAATTATACCCCCACGCTCTCGCCTTCACGATTCGCCGAAAACGATTTCCGGCGCGAAATGGAAACGTTCGCACCCGACCTATCTTCTAGATCTTATTTCTTAGGACTGACATCTGTTCCCCGAATTGAAGAAACTTCTGCGAAAGGAACGTTTCGAAGGTTTAAACGCCGTCAGGGAGACTGTAAATCGAGGCTGTCGAGGTAACGCCTGCGGAGTTTCACAAGAACAAATGAAAAAAAAGATAATGTTTTTTCACCGGGAAATGTTCATTGACCTGAATTCTAAATGTACACGAAAAAATGAAACACGTCTTATTCTCAGATGCGTTCTTCTGAGTTAAAAATATTCTCCATGTAAATACAAAAGTTCCATATTCTTCGATTACTGATGATTCTTAATCAAAAGCATGAAACGTACCTATAGTTCATTTTGTATTACTATAAATTCAAAAGATATTCATATTTTGAATTTAGAATTGCTCCCATTAATATTAAAGTATCACAATACGTCCACATGTGCTGCTTTATATGTTAATAAGTTATTGATACAGTGAATCAACTCTCTCACTTTATGCTGAATTGTCTATTCCCCTTTACAGAACCGCATATAACTCTTCTTTTAAACTCACAACGAAAATCTGAGGAAAATGTTCAAATAGCACGTGTTACAATTCAAGTGGACCGGGAAAAGAAAGAATAAAATGTTCTAGATCAACACATATGAATATTATTATGAATTCAATTAATCAAGAAAAATTTGTCGGTACATTGGATATTCAAGTATTAAAATTCTACAGGCTTTTGCAGCTAAATTGTAATTTGCACAACACCTTATAATAGTTGTAATTTTATAATACGTAGGTAAAAATAAATTGCAATGAAACTTTTGTAAAATCCAATTTAATTAGGATTCAGAATATTCCTTATATAAATGTAATGCTAGCTTCAAAACTTGAGAAGTATTTGACAAAACTTAACTTGGTTAACAATTCTGTGCTCCGTTAATCCCTTTCTATTAAATTTATTGTATATTAAGTTTCTATCGAGGAAAGAACCATTATTAAACTCTTTTAAATTTTAAAATATAGCTTGTGGATAAGGACTCGTTTAAAACGACTCGACAGCAGATGGGTGAAATTGTGTATACACGTGTCACGTGCCATCGACCATCAATCACTTCCTTTATTGGGTCATCTGATCAAAAATGGATTCAGTAGTCAATTATCCATGACGTAAGTCTGCATACTAATAGTAAGCTAACAAGATTAATACATGTCATACCAATTTAATAGCGAACGAGATTTTTATGAACATAAAGACTTTCTGCCAATTTCGATCTTTATAATCACTGATGTAACGATTATTATATTTGTTTCATCGTTAATTACTACGATATCTGCAAGAAAAAATGATGTCAAAATCACGCGTAAAAATCAGGACTTCCACTTTAAATAGCCGCCGTTTTGTTTTAAATTAATATTTCGAAAATTCCCTCCGTGAATCAGAGAAGACATTAATGTACTAACAAAATCTTTTTGATTGTATGGCAGTGCTAGCTACAAAACAACTTTTTAAAAAAGCTTTTTGGATGTCAGATGTAATTTTATTATGAACGTACATATTTTTCTACGAAAAAATTACCAAATGTTCTTTAAATGTTGCTCTTTTAAGTGCAAAATTTTTTGTAAACATATATGCTTCAACTTTTTCAAAAAAAATTCACAAACATTCCCCCCTTAACCCCAAACATAACTCCTTAAATACATATTACCGTGTTCATTAAAATATTTTCTGCAAGCACACGCATTAAACCTGACAACTTCCTATAACATTGATGAATTTAGCTTGTGTGACCCATCAAACACTATTAATCATTTTCCCTTCCACCCTACCAACCGAGGATCGAAGATCTTATCGAGCTGTGTCCATCTAGCGCGTGGCACTATATCATAGCTCTTTTTCCTGCTCTTTCCCACGAAAAATTCCATAAATTATTCGCCGAACCCCGGAAATTGAGCGGTCAACCTTATCGGCCATAATCCCGCTTCATACTAATTTCGAGAGCGTTCAATACTCGGACAACAAATGGAATTAGATTGAACGAATAAGTTTCTCTGCTCGATCGAGAGCAAAAACAAGAATGAATGGGAGCCACTCCTTTCCTGCTCCTTTATCTTCCAACGGTCGATCATCCCTCTACCTTCTACCCTTTTTCCGCCCCGTGTTTTTGTCCGAGCAAGATTAATCCTTTCATTCTACGGCTCGTCTTCGGATAAGTGACCGGTAAAACCACTTCCACTACCCTATGTAGAAATTAATTTACTCGTGTGCCTCTGCCGTTGAAGTTTAAGGAGATTAGTCCCGCCTGTATTCCTAAACCTCGCCCATTGATTGCAAGTCCCTTCTCTCTACTACTTTTCATTTGAGGTAATTGTTCTTAATGGTGGAGAAAAATAGAAATTACGAGAATATTCCTCAGTATTTCGAGTTCCACAAGAGGGAAGACCACTGTGATGGTTGGAAAAATAAGCCTTTTTTTAAGAAACATTCTCACGAATAGTTTACAGCCTTCATATAAAATTTGTATTAGCTACTTTTAGTACAATGTTTTAAGAAACTATAAAAAAAATATGAATAGAAAAACATACGCAAATTTTAATATATTAATTAATCTGCTAGACCGCTCACAAAAAATATAGGTCACTGGTGGGACGTGTAATTTTGGAACGGCAGATCTGAAATCAAATTTAAATCTTTTTTTATAAACTATATGAGTATAGTTTCCGTTGCATGTACCGATTTTTTAAACAAATTATTTTTGAAAAAAATGGTGCGCTTTAGAATAAAGAGTTTCGAAAATCCGCAAATAAGATGGACAGTTTTTCGAGCGATTTCAACAAATTTGTTTTCAATCCAAAGATCCGTACGTTTAACGAAAACTACTTATATAAAAAAATAATTAAATTTGATTTCAGAGCTGCTGTTCCATAGTTGCACATCCAGTCATCGACCTATGTTTTTTTAGGGGTCTAGGAGATTAATTAATATATCAAAATTTATGCATGTTTTTCTATTCATTTTGTTATAGTCAATCAAAATTGTATATGAAAACAGTAAATTATTTCTGAAAAAAATTCACAGTGCTGTTCCCCGTTAAATGGGCGAGATTAGCGGTGAATGCAGAACAATTTGTCCGCATTTCGATTATTCCCCTAACCTTGGCAATGACAGCAGGTAGCTCGTGTAGGAAGCGAGCTATCAAATCCTGCCAAACACGGTCAAACGATGGATAAATTGAAAAGCATTAATACACGCTGAGCACCTCCCAATTAAAAGATTCCCCGTATCAGCCACTGATCACGTAAACGAGGTCGATCGTTCCTATCGCACGTGTATGGCTATCGGTGGATGGAGAATTTACAAGATTTTTATTCCCGGTGGTGTCGACGGTCACATAGCCGCGCGCTTTTGGAATGAATAATTTTACAATGGCGCAATCGGCCCTCATAAATAATACTATCGGATGGCTCGTATGAAAACCAGAAATTTCCAGCAGCGACGCGACAATTTTTAAGAGCCATCGAATAATCAGTTGATTGTTATCCATAATGCCCGCCGCAATAAACATCGTATGGAGGTTTTTAAGAGCTGTGATTCTGGATGCTCTTCGCATATCGTATCAGCCATCGCAGAATCTGTGTTGGAGGATCAATTATCCCATATAGTGCATTAACGGTAACGAAGTATTGAAGTTGTAAGGTGGTACATTTTTATACTCGATATTTGTAGTTATTGTTGCATCGACTCGATTGTAATATCCTTTACATATACCTTATCGTACAATTGGTGCATCATATCGTCGTGTGGCCCTTTTTAGCACAACTCTAAAAATGTCAATTTAAAGTATTCCACTATTAGTCAAATACAAATTTTAAACTTTCAACAAATTTTAAACTACGTACGTAGGTAGTTTAGCTGATGTCTAAACAGATTTGCACCATTTTCGTAAGATTTTGCAATCTACCTAATTTAACAAAGAAACATGTGCACATTAATAAAACTTAATTATTCTCTCGATTTAATGTGGACACCCTATATCCGAGATATCAACACGGATTTTTGTACCACTCTGTATTGCGAACGGATTGGGACACTCGCGTCGAATGCGTGAACGATATTGCGGAAATGCGTAATTAACGGCTACCAATTCCGACAGCTGCGCGTGCTGCATCAAATCCTTGACCATTTCAAATCGTGCACGCGTGTTTGCGCGGAGTTGCTACCATTTAGCCAGGAACTTTGAATAATGCATACCAGGCAAACGCGAGCAACGCAATTGGCATCATGATAGGTGTGAATTCATTGAAATAAATTCACTTTCACGCTGTAATTTAAATCGTAACATTGCCGTAAGTGTATTGGAAAAATGTGGTGATTGAAAATACGATCAAGGCCCGCGTATCTGGGACGAATGAAAATAATGCACGCAAAAGTATCTTCGTTGAGAACAAACCCGCATAAAGTACCGATAAAACTTGTTCGGATTTGAACGTACAAAGATATGCAAATCGGAAAATTTTCTTGAGAACCATCGATGTTTATTTTTAATACGAAAATCGACTAGAAATACTAATCCATCGAGATTAGGGCTGGGATTATTTGTTGAATTCTTCGGTATTCGAATATTCAAATACCGAATATCCAAATATCCAAATCGAATACTATTTGAATATTTAAGTATTCGAATAATAACATTCGAATACTCAAATATTCGAAGTTTATTCGTAGCATTCGAATACTCAAATATTCGAAGTTTATTCGTAGCATTCGAATACTCAAATATTCGAAGTTTATTCGTACCATTCGAATACTCAAATATTCGAAGTTTATTCGTAGCATTCGAATACTCAAATATTCGAAGTTTATTCGTAGCATTCGAATACTCAAATATTCGAAGTTTATTCGTACCATTCGAATACTCAAATATTCGAAGTTTATTCGTAGCATTCGAATACTTGTAAAATATTCGAATATTAAATTATACGAATAGTCCCAGCCGTCATCGAGATGTACGTAATAGATACGACTAGGTCGATTCAAATAAACCCGTACCTACTTAATGCACTCTCAGAATAGATTCTATTGAAAATAAAGGCTCATGTAAGAAAATTTCATTTTAAATAAATCCATTTATTCTGTCGTTAAAGCAAAATTAAAATATGGAACAAATAATATGAGACGCGATGTTTAATAATTGAAAAATGGTCCTTTTGCCAGTGTACTCAATTTAGTAACAATAAAATATGTAAAGAGGCGTACAAAAAGGGTACATTTTTGCAAGCGACACAGTGCCTACGTGTGTAATATTTATATACACATGTTTATCCGTTCATTCAGAAAGACAGGTGATAATGCTATTATTTTCAAACATGAAACATTTACGTAATGAATATTAAAAATCCCTCGTTACCTTTTAATGTCACTCGAGTCGCGGGAAGTCAGCTCGTTGAAAGTGCTCACAGAACTTTTTACCACTATTACCACTTGATTTTAATCGACTGAGCTGAATTGATTATTCAAATTACACGCTCAATTTGAATGTTAAAACCCAGAAATGAGTTACACTTGGCTGGCAGAGGAAAAAGTAGTCTTGATATAGGTAGTCGTTGCTTTTTATTGGATGATAACTGACCTGCACTGAACGGGCAAAACGATTAAATTATATTTTATGAATTATAATTACTCGATACCATTCATTCAAGAAAAAAGGTGATTGAAGGAACGAGCATCTCGTGAAATTTTCAAATGTTGCAAAAACGCAAATGAAAATCTGTTCTACGGATCATTGAAGCTCGAAACAGAATCCAGATATTCTACTTTAATAATAAATAGCGATAAAGTGAAATCCTGTTAAAGCAGTGTGCAGTATCGATCAGAACTAAATACTTTGGTGGCGTATCAGAATGAACTTATAAAAAATTCAACATATCAAACGGATCTGTCTCCGACTGATATTAATTATATTGAAACAAATTGGGGTGCTCTAAAATTCAAACAATCACACAATACGGAATACGTTTAACACCCTCTGAAGTTAATGAAAACGATGTCGAAACTCATTCGACAACTCTAAGTACCAAAAAAAATCTTGGAACTCCAAAGAATTCGCTGAGAGAATCTTTTGAACGCGACGAACCTGGGAAGGCTCTGGGTAATTCGACTGGATACCAACATAAACAGTTAGCCTGGCAAAGCTACCTCGCCTGGCGAAGTTTAGCTAGCTGTAGCTGCAACAAACTAAGTCTAATCACATTTCGATTGACTTAACGGGCGAAGGTGGAACCTTACCGAATCAGCAGTCGACTTGTTCCTTGGTAATTTCAACTAGGTCGCGATACACTCTATCCGATATCAGTATTTGCATCTAAAAGCTCAAATTAATCTATCATTGCTCATTTTGGGTGGCGTGTAATGAGAAGTTATGAAATTAGTTTGCGAAATCTATGGATTTAAATAATGTACAATGAAAGAGTAATAACAGCTCCTATTATTACCAAAATTTCCAAGCTACTTAATAATATTCGTATAATAATGAACCCAGGATGAAATGAGAAACTCTGTTTCGAAAAGTGACTCTCCCTTGGCTCGATAAAATTTGTTAAAAATGATCGATTCATCTCAAGTTCGGTAATAATTTAGTCACGTTATCCATGAATTAATTAATAGCGGAAAATTCAATATTATATTAGTGATGACTGAGGAGTCCTTGTAGAAAACACTGTGAGTGTCAAAATTAAAAAGAAGAAATCTTTTTTGGAAAATGTTCTACGTGCCAATGGTAATAATATAGTATAGAATTTGATTTTTGGCACTTATAGTGATTTTGATAGTGATTTGAGGGTTCTTCAATTGTGACTCTACAGTATCAAAGATTATGATCAGTGATCTGAAAGATACATTAAACAACAATAAATGCAGGAGCCGAAGGAACATCTAGATAACTGGGCAACTTTACCAGAGGATTTGCAGAAGGCGCTCTTGGGATTCTACATGTAAAATCTAAAGACTCCTTGGGTACGTTTTACCGTTATCCGATCGGGCCTATCTTTTACACAGAGGTACTATGTTTTTATGAATTAGAATCATTTCAGAGGACGAGACCAAAAAACTTTTTCATTATCTGTAGCTAAGGAGCACTCTAAAATTCAGGGTGGACCAAGAAGAATTAAAATCTAGTGGTAAAGCTAATACCGAATAAACTAGAAATAATTCCTGTAACGTATCTACTATGACATACCTACACGACCTTTCCGAAGAAATAAGGAAAAAGAAAAAGAAAAATGCTGCAATAATTGATTTTGGAAAAGGAACATCGATTTTCGTATACAGTTGTTTCGCTAAACAAATGAACCAACTGCTGGCGCTCGCATGGCCACAATTAGAACAATGTGCAAATCGTACTGGTAATTTCCAACTACATAGTCGCTACATGCTCACACGCGTTGCAACCCATCGTTCATCCAATCAATCGTACAACAGGTTTTATGGCAATACTAACACCCAACACCGTGACGAACGACAGGTTGTACAACAGTTCCACACGCCTCAATTATTGCTCAAACACTCGTATCAAACATAGCATTACAACTTATCATACGATAAATCACAACGTGTGCAGACCCTTTAACACCCTCGCATTAATTTCTTTCAGTTACATAGGGATCTGAAGCAAATTGCATATAGCTGGTGGAATGAATATAGTGATACCTTGAAGGTAGAAAATAGCAAAAGTGTTTTCAGACACTCATTACAAAGCCTTACAAACCTTAAACGTCTCTTTATTTAAGAGTGTATTTTTGTCTAGAGGGACGAGATCCTCTATCCTCTTTAAAGACGACGCACAAAAAAGTACACAACTTTTACCCATGAATATTATCCACACGTATTTATTATCATTTCAGTTGTAAAAAAAATTCAGCCATATATAATAATAATTAATGGAGATATGGGTTTTTTCTCAAAACGATATTATTCGTGATGGTGCGCACGGTATCTAGTGCGTCATTCTAGTTCATCTTTTTCGTACACCTTCAGATAACATATAATTCTAGCCGATAGCAGAATTGAGTTAGAAGAATCTTTCTTTCACATGTTTAAGGCCGTTTAAAGACGAAAAAGACGCCAAAAAAGAATTTGAATTTAAAGTTTCGCCAATTTTTTTATTTTTCTTTTATATATCTGCTAGGGGCGCAAGCTACAGTCTTACTGAATAAGAGTCCTTTTGGTTTTTTGCTTTAGAGCAGGCAGCGATGAACAACGAAACAATACCTCGCGAGAGTCGATGTATATAACTCGTTGAAAAGCGGAGTACAAAACACCCAGACAAAGAGAAGGCGAATCGAGGGTAGAACGTTTCCCTTATCCGCTGTTACTGGAAAAAACTCAGACTCATCGAACATTTAACCCATTCACGACCTGCATTCAGTCTCGCTTACACAGCTTACTCCAAAATTCGAAAGTGCTTAACGACGACTATTTCCTCAGTGGAAGCGCAATATAGGTATACTTGCTAAAGAAATTTAAGAAGCAAAATAATTCTGCGGTATAAGAAATCTCAAATTGGATTACACAAAAGTGATTTTTACTACCCAATAGAGGCGACAATGGGAAGGAATTTACACAGACACTGGGAAACTCTGGACTTTCGTCGACACTTTCTGTGACATCATCACTTCAGTATAACGATTTTAAATACACCTCGAAATTAGTAAACGCATTTTATACGGACGGAAATCAATTATCATTAATCTAATGACCCCGTCTCCAGATTTATCATGTAGACCACGTATGAAGTAGAGCTGTAAATATTCGAATAATTCTAATAATTCGAATAGTTTCGAATGCGAATAATTCTAATAATTCGAATAGTTTCGAATGCGAATAATTTCTTCGAATATTCGAATATTCAACTTACCTCGTAAACGATTTTAAGGAACTGTAATCTTTTCATTCCTTCCGCCGTTACTGTAACGGCATTTCTCTAAATTTATAGAATATTATTCGCTTTGTAGACGCCACCTTACTCATTAATATTAATTGTAGGAATTTTATTCTTTGTTTCCCTTTACTCCTAGTTATTCGAATACTGTTCGAATATTCAAATACTCCTGATTATTCGAATATTCGAAGAAATTAATCGAATTCTCCTATATTCGAACACTTAGATCATTCAAATTCACCGATATTCGAACACTTAGAGTATTTGAATTCTCCGATATTCGAATACTTAAATTACTCGAATATTCATTACAACCCTAGTATGGGGCTGTAGTACGCAGCAATTGGTAGCGCACGCGTATACCTAGATACTAAAGCAAAAATTTATCGATACAACAAATTGCGAAAATGAGGTCCTGAATACCAGTCGATTTTTGCTTTAAATTAACAATCAATATCCTACGATCTGACGATCCCAAGGCTTTTGATATTTAAAATTTACACAACTCGACGTTACCGGGAGTTCGATATTTATAATCCCGCAGTTTATAAAGCCGTGTCACGAGTGAAATGGTCGTGCGCCACGGACGGTGCACCATTTACATATGCAGGGGCAGGGAATGTGTTGAGAGACATTAAAACATTAACTCAGTCGGTATATGTTTCCACGTGTGCTGCGGCGTTCCTACACAGCAGCCGTATATTTTAATCTCCGTCGTGAAGTTTAATGGAACGTACACCATGATTTTCTGTTACGCGGCTCGTTTCACGAAAGAAAACGGCCGGGAAGCGCATAACCCAATCGCTGGAAAATTTGCAGCCCTGGAAAACTACGGGGTACGAAGTTAAGGCATACCTGAAAAAAGGATTACGTTCCAATTTGTTTCACGTTCCCGCTCGTTACATTAAACATGCGCGGTAGTCCCGTTAAAGGAGGCAGGTGTTGAACGATCCATTAACTATGCAGTCGAGGTAATTGTGTTTTAAGCACGGGTCTAGATAGCACTTTATTTAGCAGAACCCTAATATAAAAAATTGATCGAGTTCCTAGCTGAAACAACGTTAAAATCACGACTCCCGCGTTGGTAAACATCCTCCGGAAATGAGACAGAATTTTCCAACCATTCCAACGAAACATTCGACGTCTCATTTAGAATTGAACACTAAACAAGAAAAGTTCGCTTACCCGAACATTCCAAATTTTTTGAAACTGTGCAGGTTTGTAGAGGACCTCAATTTTTCGTGTGTGCTCATTTTAAAGATTAATGTGTGATTTCCTACTTTCCTGTACGGGTATATATTGAAAACTATAGTAGATGTAAAAAAGTTATTACAATGAAAACTTTTGGCTTTTTATGCTCCATAAAACTGTGTAATAAAATTGTTTAAAATTTGTAGTGTGAACAGGAAAACGTTTCCCACCATAATTTGTAACGAATTCGATTACACAGTTTTATGCAGCATAAAAACCATTAAATTTTCTTTATAACAATTTTTCTATATCTACTATAGTTTTTAAGATATACTGGAAAATAGGAAAACACTCGTTAACTGAAGAACCGAAAATGGGCGAAACCCAAAAATTGCCTAATATTTCTATTGAGGTCCTCTACAAATTTGCACAGTTCCAAAAAATAAACGGAATACTCGGGCAACCGAACTTCCCTTGTTAGTCTTTACTTAGTGGTAGTAACGTGTATGAGTAATGTTTCATCCCGTGCTTTGTACCTACATATTTATTCGATCAGTTTCAGCGCTAAGTGGCGCGCCCGTCACGTTTGTTACTTTATTTATGAACGGACATAAATATCCCACTGTCCCGCAACGTGCCGAGACTTCTACAATTTCCTCGTTATTACACCGCAGCTGGTGCGTGCCGAATCAATTTATTCCGCGTCGCGATCTCGCTGAAGTAACGCAAACGAGAAATCAGTCCTGTCGCTGCTCCCTAGATCCGCGACGGCGTGAAAGTTATGTTAGCAAGACTGCATGATCTTTCAAGCTTAAACTCGACTTTAAACTTTCATCAAGGTGCTATTGTCTGGCTCATCTTTATTTCCGTCGTATTTCTCCCTGTTGCGCGTTTAAACACAGAACTTAATTGCATATCGTAATCGTGCGAGATTCGCGACGAGCTTGCAAGCTTACTGAGGAGCCTGCTAAAACTGTTTTCGAGCATCAACCTTTCCGCAAAGACATCTTCGAACTATACTGCTGCACACGATTTTTCGCCGAATATATGATTATATTGTATACATTTATTGAAACATAATTAATATTATTTTAAATTTTCTGTAGTTTCTGTTTCCTAAGCCTAACATGAAACTATGGCTTGGTAGTTTTAATAATTGTATAATGTAAGAGTTGTTCTAGGGGTTGGTAATTTTATACAAAATAAACATCACAAAATTATGGAATTCATACTGTGTTTAAATTAATTCTTTGTCATTTTGAGGGTTCGTAGGTTTCTGCAGAACTTGGCCCAGTTTAAGAGGAGAATCCTATTATTTGGGCTAAAGTCATAGCAAAATTTGGGATTTTTTTTTAAGAAATCAGCGATCCGATTCCTTTGAAATTTGAACCATGTTTTGATGCATCTTTGAAGAAGCAGTAGGTTTTTTTTTATTAATTTTTAACCATAAATTTAGTAGTTATGCATAATCGACCATCACGCCGCGCAAAATTCGTCGTCCGTTAGTGTTCATGATATTTATCTACCAGGTAATCTGAAATAGAAAAATGATACGGCATTTTATTTTGTACATATGTAGCTTGAAATTGATGAACCAGTAAAAAACAAAAATATTTATTGAGCGGTATGGAGAGTTTTCAAACTGAAAGGTCTAAACCTTTAATTTTTACTATCCAATTTTGCGCCAATTTTCTTATGTAACAAAAGAAGTAGAGAACTTAGCGGTACTCTGGTTCATCAAATTGAAGCTACATATGTACAAAGTAAAACACCGTTTCATTTTTCTATTTCAGATTACCTGGAAGGTAAATATCATGCACACCAGAAGACGACGAGTTTTGCACAGCGTGATGCACTCCTATATTTATTATTAAAAATGATTAAAAAAAACTTCATCTTCTCCAAGGATGCATAAAACATGGTCTAAATTTCAGATGAATCTAAATGCTAGTTTCTTAAAAAAAATCCTAAATTTTGCTATGTTTTTAGCCCATAAAATAGGTACCAACATAAAACCAGTTGTGATCGTAATCACATATTTCCTCGTCTAATCAAGCTCATAGATAAAAGCAACGAAGTCCAGAAACGGGAAGAAACAACTCAGGCGCCGAAAAGCTGACCACGATAGGACAGATGATAAGACGACGTCCGAGAGAAATGGAAACACAGGCCTGGTACACAGGTCTCCCATTCATCCCGCGACCTCGTCATAGGAAGTTGTAAAGTTTTTCCTGAAAGGGAAAGGCCGAAAAACGAAGAGCAGGAATGTCATCGAGGTAAAATTTTCACTCCACGACCCACAAAAGTCGGAATGTCTTGAAACAAGACGTGCATAAAACCCGAACGAGCCGGAGCCATTCTATTCCACTACACCAAGCGTTTCTTGAAGAGGAGAAGAGAAGGAGCACCTCTCGTTAAAACTTCTCGTCGGCGCGCACTTATAGATGCCGGGGATATCTAAAAATCTTTGCAAACGTTCAAAGGGGAGAAATCGGAAGTAGATCGTGACGCGATAGACTCTAACGGTTAGACTGGTTAGAGGATGCTTCCTGATCCTCTCGAGAAGGAACTTGAAGAGGCGAACCCTCGATGAAAGGAAATAATCGAAAAGGCGCGATGGAAATGAAAAATCCTGCAGGCTCTATGTATTCGGCGGATCTATCTAGAGGGGAGGAGGAGCAAACTGAAACGGAGGGACTTAAGGTACGACCCGAGGAAGCTACTTCCAATGGCGCACGTAAGTGGTAGGGGATGAGGAATGATGTGAAAAGGATGATACGATTAATCGATAAGGCGGTGTGCTTCGATGGAAGCTTGATTAATAATAGTCCCGTAATCTCTTAAATCTACTCTTTTATTGCGTCGGGGCACACTGCGCAAACTCGTTCATTTCCTCTATTTTTATTTCACAAAGTATTCTAGTATTAAAAATATATTTATAATCAGCTTTAAATCTTCAAAATGTGTATAAACTTGTACTGCACCTCCTGGATGATTCGGAAAGGAGTACAATATTACTAGACTGTAGAAGTTTATGCAAGTATGATATTTATTACGATAATTACGACTGGTTCTTGTAAATTTTTCAGGAGAGAGAAAGAACTTCTCCGACTTTAAAGTATTAACGAAATTTTATGTGTTTTGATTTCTAAATATGCTTAAATATACAATAACCCAAGTGCATCTCAAAATTTGTTATTATTTGCATTTAAATAGAACAGAGTCAAGAAAAAACGAATTATATTTGTAGAAAGCACTGTATGTGCCACCTCTTAGTTGCAGAGAAAACTAAGCGTGCTATTCATTTAAATTTCCATGCACCGTAAGTGGCAATCCTGTTTGTCCCTAGCTAATTGGCTCTTACATTGTTTTCTACAAAAGTAGCGTAGGACGTACCAGCGGTACCATCATTTGTGTACTATTGTTAACTTATTTACAAAGGGAAATTGCATACAAATTCTATACTATAGTATTACCATTGGCACATAGCACATTTTCCGACAGTTTTTGAGTTATGATGTGTAATATATGTAAAAAGATATTCTACATCGTTTGCTGCGCGTTTGATGCAAATCCGATAACAAATGGGCGATTTATTGCAAATTTTGAACCTGTGCCCATTACTGTTTCGTGCAATATTTTTGTTTTGGGTAGATCCAGATTTGAAAAATTCGTCAGAAATAGAAATACAAACTTATCAACTACTACTTATTGTGTGAAAATATATATTTTTCAATTACTGTTCTCTTTTGAGTGTTAAATCAAAGCAATAATTTTATCACCAGTTTTTTCTAATTTTCTCGAAGTGGGTAAAGATAGAGCTGCACCACTCTCGCTGCAAGGTCCTCAACTGGAATTGCGTATTAGCAGAATCTTATTGCTAGTACGCAACTGCTGCATATAGTCACACCCGGGTAAAGCAGAGATGGGGAAAAATTTTATTTAAATAAGATTGCGGATAACGAATAAAAGTTGAAAAAAATCGTCATTCGTTCGTTAACCCGAGTTAACTTTTCTCGACACGTGACGAGTAATTTTTTTTAACTTTTATTCGTTATTCGAATTTTTATTTAAATAAATTTTTCCCCATCTCTGGCATAAAGAAAATTTTAAGGTTCAGAATTACTGACTGGGAACTGATAAAAAAAGGGGGAAGAAGGGGAAAATGAGAAGAGGGAGAAATGATAGGGAGGGCAGAAAGATGAGCCGAGAGGACGAAGGTCTCTGGGACAAGGTGTAAGTTAGATATGCACATGTGCATATACGTAGGTGATACGTACGTAACACACCTATGAACGTATACCTCCTCCATTGTACCACTCTATTAAACATTCACTGCAGTGCACTATAAACTATGATATAATCTCGCAATGCGGTAAACACCGCCGAGTTAAACAAGCACGGACTCTGCGCACCGCGACACACTAAAGGGATGCTGAAACCGCGTTCCAAGCGGCAAACGCGGCTGCGAAAAGTAATTCAGCCACCGATCTCCGGCGCTTTCACTGTTTATTATTCTTCCGCAAACGCAATGAGCTTGCTAGGTGGGTTTAATAAAATATGGCACATGCTTTCCAGGATTGATCCTCCGCAAGTGACGCTCTACTTTGTCAGTTAAACATTAGTTCGTATTCCCCAAAACGACTTCCAAGTGTGTCTCTCAAAAAATGTTCCCCTTTAAAATAATACGGTGTCTACGATTTTGCGGTTTCGAGTTTCCCGACATTCAGGTCGATGTTTCGTGTAACTCAGCAATATTTAAGTTAGTTATTTGTAATTGAGAAAGCTGTAAACTCTAGGAAAATTGATATTTCTGAAAGATCAATTGCAATTTTATTTTTTTCGTATTATGAAAATATAGCAATGTCAGACAGCATACATTTCATACCTACATGTCCTAGGGTTATATCTAATTAAATTATGGTTAAATGACCCATATAATTACTAAATCTTAATATGTAAAGCAAAAAGTGTATGTGTGTTTGTCTGTCGCTTAGAAGTTTGCGAACGGCAAACGCTGGGGTCACAAAATGTGTCCCAACTCATTATGCCTCGCTAATCCGGATGAATGTGACTATTTTCACAAAAAAATAAATAAAATTTTTCTTTTATAAAATCAGAATCTAACTTTCGGGCAAAGCCGAGTAGTAAAGCTACTTACTAAAGAACTATCTTTATAAAACAAAAGGCTTTGTTATTCAACAAATACCTACAAAAAATTTCACTCACTGTCCAGAATTATATTTTAAAATCATTATTCATAATTAAATATGAATATAAAGGCTGGCAAAAATCATTTTTGCCCAGAGAGGCGGAGGAGCTGTATAAGGCCCTAGCCATACGCATGACTTGTGTTCTAAAAACGTGTCAGTGCACCACATACGTCGCACTTAAGCGTGACAGCTTGAACTGTTAACTGTCATACCGTTAAGGAACTAGTTTTTGATCAGTTTAGAGGGCTTCCCACTTTAATATTTATTTTTAACGTAATAAAACTTTAAACCATAAACTTTTTTTATACTAAAAGATGAATTAATGTTTAAACTTTAAGGAAAAATTTTAAAAAGTTGGAAATAAGTACAATTTAATTATTTATGATGTACGGCATAATAAGGTGACTAGGAACTAGTTTTTGATCATCTAAAATACATGGGAACTAATTTTTGATCAGGTTAGGAACTAGTTTTTGATCATCTAAAATAGATGGGAACTAATTTTTTGATCAGATGAGTAACTAGTTTTTGATCGTCTAAAATACTTGGGAATTAATTTCTTATTAGGTAAGGAACTAATATTTGATCACACATTTTTTTGTATAAATAATCAATGTATAATCATGAAATATATTTTTCGTCAAACGTTATTTATTTTAACTTTTCTAGAAGACTTTTTAATATTTTTTGGTATGGTTTTGCTTAAATTTTTCTTCAATTTTTTTTCTTCATCCTTTTCTTTCTATACCATCTAAACTTAAGTTTTTTATAATTTTATAATGTGCTAACCTATTTTTTATTCAGGTGATCAAAAATTAGTTCTACAAGAAAAAGTTGGAACTAATTAATGATCACTGACTTTTAAAGCAAAATAATACATCCTATAATACTAAAATTTTTGCGCTACTTTGTAAAGTAAACTATTGTAAGTAAAATGTATGAAAATAACCTTTAATGTCGCAACACCAGCAAAGAAATCGACTGTGACATCGATGGTTATGTCTTACTTCGCACAGTAAGAGATGGCGTTCAACAGAGACTTCCTTCAAGTGAGCTACCTTACACATTTATTTTCACAAGAACTAACCATACTAACTACTTTTACAGACAACATATATATTTTTGAATTATCAATTTTTATGTTAGTAATTATTTCAAACAATTATTTATTGACATAAACTTAAAAGAACGATTTATTTCATGAACTGATCAAAAACTAGTGCCTGATCAAGAACTAGTTCCTTAACGGTATGTGGCAGATGGAAAGGGAACGGTTTGAATCTCAAAGTTATGTCATTATTATTATTATTATTCCGTAAGTTTAAACTTCATCTTTACATTAATTTAGTACTTTTCTGCTTGCCCTATTTCCGTCTTCCTCTTCAAAATCCTATGTGAAATCATATTTTTCAAATCATGTTTGAAACGCCTCGATCGTATTCGAAACATTTTTACGAGGGCGATTGCGGGGCAACGTTTGCGACTATTTCAACGACCACGGCATTTGCATTAACGCCGATAACGTTGAAAGTATACACGAGCAGATAAAAATGCTGTCACAACCAGGAATAACATAATAATTTGCCGTTAACGCGATGCTTGTCAGTGACACGCGAAATTTCAAAGCGGAAAGAACACAATTTGCCTGCTGACGGGTCGACAGTTTATCGTAAAATTTGTACGCAGGCGTCTCGGTTTATGCTTACAATTAAACCTGTTGAAAATCTGTCACCACAGGTGTCGCTCGATTAAAACGAATAGTCAGCCGTTACGCACGATTTTGCCGAAATTTCCCTGCTAGG
This sequence comes from Andrena chrysosceles, assembly GCA_963855975.1. Classification (NCBI taxonomy): domain Eukaryota; kingdom Metazoa; phylum Arthropoda; class Insecta; order Hymenoptera; family Andrenidae; genus Andrena; species Andrena chrysosceles. The sequence goes on along the minus strand of OY979769.1, from coordinate 6,754,011 downwards.
AAATAGAGGAGCTGGATTGTTTTTCCGATTACAGTGGATTGTTTACAACCCCGATGCAAATGATCATAAACACTTATCGTTAGCAACACATGCGTAGATATGATTGCGTGTTCAGTCGATTCTATAGAATGAGAAAGACCATCGGTGGCTGTGTGTGAGAGAGGGAGAAAACTCGTGTCGAACTGGAAATTAAAAATCCGTGACGTCCGCAGCAGCAGGATCAATCATCGTTAGAGTATATATTCATCGTGTGGAGGAAGCAAGTTGTGCATACACATTTTTATCGTGGTCTACTTTTCACGATGTTACTGTCAATTGATTTATTGATCAAAAGAAAAAAAATAAAATACAGCACTTTTAAAAAACTGTCTCAAAACGAAAGTTCAATCGTGTTCCTACATGCGTGATTTACAAAAATCTGGACCTTTACCAACATTTCTGAGGAACTTGCAAAATGTGTCGCTTCTTTCTCGTGAGTTTTATATTCAATCTACAAATTCTATGAAATCCGGAGCCACCAAAAGATATGAGTAATGCTAGATAGTTGTCATCTAGTAGTTATTTTCGAAACATATTACTCAACAGTTTGCTGTAAATACAAAGGAAAGTCGAAGGTTTTATAAAAAAATAGAAAATATGGGATATTCTGGGTCATTTTAAAATGGATTTTTTGCGATGAAAAAATCTCATTAAATTGTCAACTAAAGGCTCTGAAAGGGAAATTTCGTAGCTTCCAAAACACTCGCGAAAAATTTTCTGCGAACGTGGGTTAAAAGTTATAGACTTTCAAAGTGAAATGTACCCTTTTTGCTTTGATCGCGAATGACTCGACCAAACAAAATCATACAACACAGCGAAAAAAAAGGAAGTGAAAGAAAAATGTTTGCTCTACAAGAGCCCTCCACGGGATTGACCTGATAATATTTTTGAAACTTCGTTTTCTGCACTTCATGTTGATAAAACAATATTAAGGCCTTCGCCCACTACGCCGAAGTGAAGCGCGACGACCAAAACGAAATGTTCGTTATTAGTGGACGACCTCCTTCAAATGGATGAAATAAAATTGAACCCTTGATTAAAAAGCTAGAACCTTCAAGTGTTAAAATGCATTTCTTAAATATTTTTTGCAACCATTTTTCACAGAGACACAGACATTCGAAATTGCGCAAAATTTTCGGAAAATTATAGTGATCTTTAATTTTATCCAACAATGTAGATCGTAAATATGAATATATTTCACTCACCCGTATAAACAGCTTTGTTACTTCTTACGATTATAAAATCATCGCGTCCCGCTAAGTTCAATCAGATATCCAGCCTCGTATATCGCTTAAAACGTCCACTGCTGAACATTTAAATACCCTCAAGCAAATGGAATTTTTTCTCTCACAGTAACTAGGAACGAAGCTGTTAAACAAATTTCCTGTCTAAAAGGAATACTTACGCAATCCCTTTAATGGAAGGGAGCAGAGAGAAATTTAAATCGACTAAGGTTGACGCTGGTAACGCACATACATTATTGAATCCACCAAAGTCGATTATTATATAAATCTGTTAATGGGTATAACGATTGAAATGGTGGTAAATTAAAATAATGTAAATGTACTAAAGCTTTCCAGCGGAATGGCAAAGTATAGCTACTGAGAGGAGGAAGGGAAAGTAAAATGCAGAGTATGTATGCGAGGGCGGAAGAGATGTAACAACAATAAGAGAGAGAATAACGGAAATTTTGGACGACAGTGAAAGAAGGGAAAGTTGAGTGCAGGGGCTGGAAAGAAGAAGGGAAAGAGAAGAGTGGAGCTATGGGGTGAAGAAGAACAGATGATTAAAATAGAAATAGGAATAAAAGGAGAGAAAAGTGGAGGGCAGAAAGATTTAGATATAAGGTGGTGTAGTAAATAGAAAGCAGGTAATAGTGAGTAGGAGATAGCAAATAAGTTAAAGTAACAGTATAGAATAATATGTGAGGGCTAAGGAAAAAAACAGGGAATGTCCATTTTTAGTGATTCTGCGATGTATAACATATTTTGTTGGTAACAACTGGGGCCACAGAACTGTCGAATCGCAAAGGGTTGTGAAGTAGATATGTCCACATAAGATAACGTTAAAGATTTAGTGTACTGGTTACAAACAGGGAATGTCTTCCTACTTGCACTATGTACTTCTGATTAATGTAAACTAGGGCTTGAAACCGTTATTATAAAGATTTCGGTTCTTGAAAGAGTTACGAAGAACCTTTATTCTGAATAACTGTTATAATGAACCTAAATGTCAGACTATATCAGTTTAAGTTACGGTTCCTATATAGTTCTATCACTTTTATTTTTTAGGTTCTATATAAGTTCCAAAGTGGTTATAGAACCGATTTATATAATTTTATAAATTTTACTTTTTAGGTTCTATATAAGTTGTAAAGTGATTATAGAACCGATTCTTGTAACGATTGTGCAGAATTTAACAATTAATGAAATCAATTATTTTGTACTATGAAGTGTTTTTTAATATAACACTATTTGATAATACTATTAATAATAGTATTATCAAACTAAGTATTGTCCACTAATGTGGACATTTATTTTGTTATATTATTCTGGAGTGTCCCACTTGAAAGATATTAAAACAATATACAACAATTATCTTGTTACTCAGTTATTCTGTCATGCCTAATTGGAGCAAGTTAATTAAACCTTGTTTCATTACTAATGGACTAAATGATTAAAACTTGATTTTCACAATAAAGCTGTTTTCTGGCATTCCTTGTTTCCCCCTTATCCCTGAAATATATCTTGCTCTTGAAGTAAGAAAAGCATTAAGGAATGTAGATACATATGGCCGAGAGGAAGAAAATTGTAACACGTAAAGAACAATAAATACGTGAATATATGTATACACTAAAGGTTTCCACGCCTGTAGATCACAATTCCCCTCCCAACTATTTTTCTCTCCTGACGGTAATAGCTCACGTCAGGCATAAAGCACGCATCGCTTTCTGGTCTCCAACTTTTGTTTCCTTACGCAACACTAACGAACAAAAAACGCGACCTCAAAAGAGCCTGTCAGAAAGCTTCACGCTCGCATCCCCACCTCCCCCTCCCCCACTGAGCGGCTTTGTAGGACAGCATCAAAGTGAATCTGCCCGTAAGACTCTGTTCAAAAAGGCACGCCGCACTTTAATTCAAGCGATCTTCATTAATTCAAACGACACATCATTCATCCCCCTTTCCCATCGACCCCTCCCAGTTTATCGTTCCCGCGGCTGTTCTCGCGACCTCCTGCATAATTCCTTCTTTATTAGCCACGCTTCACGCGGAACGATCGTCATTTTTTTTCAGGTCGTTGCTGCCTTTGTACCCTCTCTCGCCGCTCTGCAACGGCGATTGCACCTACTTACGCTTATTAGCGCGAAGAATGCGATCAAGCTTCTTTGAATCGACGTCTGCTTCCCTGCAGCGTATTTATATGCTTATTTGCGTCGACACATTTCACCCTCTTGAGACGATGTGACGGCAGATATTGGCGCGTTAACAAGAAAACAACATGGGAAAGTAGGCTTCCATGGTAAATATGATGCTTACGGGGGTAGTTCAGACTTGCAAGCACGAAACTTGCGAAAGCTTTCATGCAGAGATGTGCTTCTACATATTAATTGTGTTTTACGTAATGTCGGGAGAGTACAACACGGCATTATTTTTAATGATAGATGTCGGGGGCGGATTCGGAAATTCAGCGCCCTTAAACTAAAAAGCCACCCTTTCCGTGAAGTATCATCAAATATTTTAATTTAAAAGAGTTAAGGCAATTTTGAAATTAATTCAGTATGACAACTTAGATATGAATTATTACGAATATTAATTATTAATTTGCTACACGAGAAGAAAGCGAGTTCTTTTTAAAGTTGCGTCAAACCTTTCGTGTTTAAACATTTTTCAATTTCTTAATTTTTTGTATAGTAGCTCAATAATTTTGAATAATTTGAAGGGGGACAAGTGTATGAGGAAAATTAATTCTTCACATACTCCCCCTTAAAAGTAAAATAAAAAATATATATATCTATGACCTTTCAAAGAAATAAAAAACCTGTGGATCTTTCTTCTATTCTGTATATTCCCTATTAACTCCCGAACACTTTGACCGATCTGTACCAATTTGCATAATTACTCTCTAGAACCCCGCGGAAAACATAGGCTACCACGAAATCTGGCCATCTCACCCCTTCCCCCTTATTTCATCCCCCTGACACTTTGTGATAATCAAAATTTTATAATATACAAAAGAAAAGACGCTACAATTAAATGTTTATAACATACAATTCAAGTTTTCCTACCTACAAACAATACCTTTACAATTCATACAAATTCAGTACCACATGCTCACACATACAATACACTCATTACAGTTCGTTAATTTTAAAATTGGAAACATTTTTAACAGGCACAATTTTATTTACAAATTTCGAAAATAATCAGCCTACATTTCACTACGACCTACCATTGAAAAATAGAATGAAAAGAGACCAGGTGAAATTCGAAACAGCTAGACAGGAAATAGGCGAGGGACTGCCAGTTTCATCTACGAAATGGTCGTCCGCCGCGACTGTTACGTAAAGATACGAAGATGGAATGCTCACGCGATACGAAGCGAATGATTAATTAAGATCTGCACTGGTAAGATCGGAACGACACGCGCCCCTGCGCAAGAACGCCAACGTAACACTGATTGAAATTTAGTGTAGACTAGCAGAGACCGGTAACGCTCCCGTTTCTCCAATTAAGCTGGCCGAATGTAAATCAGACTAGGGGGATTCTCGCAGCCTGTCGGCAGGGCTCACTCGCGGAAGGAACACGGCACCATGAATTCGTTGCCGCGGAAATTGTTAACCCCCAGAAAGAGATCCTTGGGACTAAAGTTAGGTCGCATTTCGGCGCGGAACTTCGTCGCTATGAATTTCCGCTCCAACGGATATTTCTCGCCACTCTTTTTACCAGACACCGAAAGAGCAATTTCCAAAGCCGTTATTTTCCCAACCACGCCGCGGATACATTTTCATTGAAACAATACGTGCGTATAGCGAGTGATTTAAAAGCGGACCCTCAATCTCGCTCGTCGACCAAGAATGTCTAGTTTATTTCGCGAAGTCGAATTTGCGTGTATGTATAACGTTTATCGGAAAACATGACGTGCAATCGAAGTTTACCGTTTTTTTTTAAACAGTCAGACCTAGAGTTAGCGTGGTTGCAATGGTAAAGTTGCGAAACTGCAACAGCTCAATTAATTTTAAAACTTTCCGATGGTGTACGTTGATGGCAAACAAATAAAATCATGCATTCGGCTTAGATTCGTAAAAAGCTTTAGGTACCATTGAAACGACGTTTATATCAAATCGTACGAATCTTCAAAGTGTTTACGGAGAAGAATCGATATACGAATGAATTGTATTGTATTTCGTAGATACGACTGTCTCCTCTGATATTCAAATGCTAAAGTGAAAGGAGGAGGTTATACGTTACGTTGACACTTGCGTCGCGTATATAAAGTGGCGCGGTAAGGTCCAAGGTGGAAAACTGCGGGATGGGATGATTTAAAGAGACTCTCGATCACTTTAAGCGCGGGAAATGTCCAATAATCGTAAATTGATTGCCACTTAACAAGACACCCTATAACAAAGGCACAAAATCATATACCTACTTGTCTCAGAAAGTCTTTCTCTTGTTAGGCCTGAGATTATGTGACGTTTGTATGTTTGAAGTGATGAATAACTCCTCGATTCAGTAAATTCTTTCCTCCTAGTTCGCGGAACAGGTACACGGGAATACGCAGGTAATTCTTCCCAACCGAATTTTATTTCAATTTCATCGCTGAGACGAAAAGTACTCACTTTTGACCGACTGTATGTTTTGTAAGAATAATTTTGAAACAACATTCCTGGTCGTGAAATATTTTGATTCTTATTTCGTAGCAAATAATAGCTAATAAGTTGGTATGTAATCGGGCCTAAGAAATAAGGAGTTCGAGAATACATATTTCACCCCCTTTTACCCCCTTCGGGTTGGAATTTAAAAAATCCTTTCTTATCAAGAACGTACGTCGCGAAAGGAATATATCCTCCGAATTTCATGTAAGTAAAAATATTCACCCTAATTATTGGCCCTGACACTCCCCAAAAGAAAAAGGAGATTAATGTAACGATGACTGAAGTAGGGGAGACCGGGGTAAAGTGAACCTCGGGGTAAAATGAGCTTTCTTAATTTATTCTTTAATAATAAAATATATTTACAAATTTTGGGGACGTAATAAATGTGTGTAATATCACACTGATAATTATGCACATTTATTACGTCCCCAAAAATTTGTAAATATATTCTATTATTAAAGAATAAATTAAGAAAGCTCATTTTACCCAGTGGTTCACTTTACCCCGGTCTCCCCTAATTCAAGAGTTTTGTAAAGAGAAAAGAGGACTGCATTTTGTTCTTTAAATAAATTTTTATAACCACCTAATGAATTTTATTGAATTTATATTAAAAATATTTTGAGCCGATCAACTCGGCTTCCCCAAGATTAAATCCTGTAAAAATATACCTACTCGAAATTTGTGCTCAAGATAAATGGTGAAGGTCTGTGATCAATTTTTATACCCAGTGTGTAAGACTTATTTAAAGAATTACAAGATACGTAGCCGCGTTACGGCGTGAAAAGAGCAAGGCTATTTATCTGCCATTCTGCTCCTATCGTATTGTAGACGCAAACACCTTCCATCCCTTTGCAGCTCACTGACAGCCTCGCAACTTGGTGGATTCAGGGCTCGTTGTTTTACCAGTTTCTCGCTTCTCCGTACAATAGAAGAAAAAACGGAAGGGAAGACGGAAAACGCGAGCTGCGAGGACGCTTTCAATCTGAAGGAGAAATCCAAGGGATTCTTATCTGCAGCGCAACCTTCCGGCACAGTCGTGCACCATCGAACTTCTTGGAGTTTTTGCGGCAACTCGCGAAAGAAATAATGGTCTTCTGAATTCCAATCGAGATGCTGCTGGATTTACGCAAGCCTGCCTAACCGCAGAAAGTTCATTTTTCAAGTTTAATATTTCGAAAAGAAAAATTTTTTATGTCACGTGACAACCCTTCGAAGCTTCAAAATCCAAAATATTCATTTTAGATAATTCTGTGATGAGATACAGCGCTCTAAAGAGAAAATCATAAAGTTCAAAGTGAATTTAATTCAACGTTGAAGATATTCATTAGAGCAGTGATTCCCAAACTGTGAGTCGCAAAGTGTTTTCTAGGTGTTTTTTTTATATTATTACGTTAGAATTATAATCTGAAATATCCATTTTTAATGTGTTTTCTTTATCTTCTTAAATTTAGTTTACTTTATATGGAGGGGGTTGCAAGTTATTTGAATATTATAAATGGGTGTCGCGACTCAAAAAAGGTTGGGAAACACTGCATTATAGAATATCAAAATTCAGGATTAAATGACGGTTTTACACATGGCAGCAGGTGTATGTCAAGCACATATTTAATCCTGTTCTAAGCATTTTTTAATCCAGGTATAAATATTTATAATAATTGAAATTTTCAGCAGATTTTTAAAAATGCTGGACGTCGGACTTTTATATGAAAGCATAGACAATTATGAAGGAGAGAATGCAAATTTTGAGTGCAACCACCTGCAACTTTTAAATGTACTCGGATTTCAACAAATAGACAACCGAGGAAATGTAGCATTCAGAACGCGGTTAAAATAATTATATCTTTATATTTTTATATTTTTATTAGATTTATATCTTTTATATTGAGACATATACATTTTGTGTTGTTTATCGTATTTTAGTTATGTATATTGATTAACTATATTTTAGTTGAAAAAAATCAATACCACAATGTTTTAAAAACCATAAAAAGTTGTTTTCTGTGCGCAGCCAGGTATTATTTCATCAAATCTGAGTTAAATAATAAAATGCTTTTCTCGATCGAAAAATTAAGTTTCGTCCCTAAACAGTAGAAATTAGTCGTTTCAAAGAAACTATTTATTTGAAGACATAATCGGTCTGATAAAAGTTTTCTGCTTTACATTTGTTTTTGCTTCTACCGAGCTACTTTTATACTGTCTCATTATCTATGGAATATTCCCCTCAAATTTTCCGGCCTTCCTCGCGTCGTTTGTTTGCCATTCATTATCGCCACAAAAACTTAAACGTTTGCATCAATATCTGACGTAAAAAGTTCAACGATCACCGAAACCTTACGACTGGGACTTGAAACGCTTTAGGGGCAGTTTATACGTCTCGTAAAATTGTAATATCGTTACATTATTTACAGAGCCGTCACGATAAATCGTGCATCCCTGGGCAAAATTGATATTCCAATTTATTTTTACGCAAGACACGTAAACATCAGATAAATCGCACTCCGACGAAACACGATGGCTTTTATATTAAATTACGATTCCAGAAATATATTTTACAAAATACGACCACGCGTTCCTTTATACGTTCTGCACAGTCGTGAACAATAATTGCAGGAATTAATTAAAACGTGTTTCTTTTATTCACAATGTGTACGCCAATATATTCCCCGAAGCCCATTAACGTTAATAATTATAATAAATTAGTTCATTTACAACAATTTGTGATTCGTCAAACAACAATATATATCCTATATATAAACTGAATTTTCAGTCGAAATAAAAAAATTTGCAATAATTGTTTTCAGTAGCCTGATTCATCTACGTCAGTGTGGAAAAGTTTCTTGCATGTGCTCAAAGTTTATAGGAGGAGTGCAAATATTTTCGTTGTTACTGCCGAATGTCTAGCAACAGGATAAAGGAATGGGACCAGCATAAGGAAGTAACCTAATGCCAAAAGGCGCTTACTATCGGAGTACTCTAATATTCAGTGTATTAGACGTCACCGAGTTTCGGGAGAAAACCAATGGGCACAGAGCTTTCGGAGTAACCTTATCGCGAGTAGTTCGAAACGATAGCAGTTCCATTAAGTAGACCTTCCTTCCTCCTCCACTTTCAAACCACTGCGTTCGCTTACATACAGATGCACCAGAATTTCTCCAGCGGCGCATCTATCGTGCAACATGAGTTGCACGAGCCACGCTCACGAATGCACAATGTCTGCGCGCTATCTAAAATAGCAATACCATCAAAACGTGAAGCACAGACGACGACGACGTAAGAAATCTCAGAAATTCCGTCGCGTTTGGAAATTGCCTCAAATAGTGCAATCACAAACATTTTTTCGAGCCCAATGAGCGGTGAAGTTATTCGAGAAATAAAGGAACAGTAAATTTGTGTGTGGACGTATAATATATGGGGGAGCTTAAGAAATTAATTCAGCAAATAATAATAATACATACAGTGGCGGATGAAAGAATGTGTACAACTTTTAAAATTGTATAAGTTTTTTAGAATCGTCCAAGCGACATGAACTTTTTGGGAAGCTAGAAGGTTTAGTTTGCTATGTAACGTGTTTTCGTTGTTTTGAAAAAAATGCAATTGGTCGGAATAGCATGAAAAAATAGTAAAGGTCATTTTTTTAATTTTTTTTGTGAGCCTGTAATGAAAATTCAAAAATCCCGTTTGTAATCGCAGATTTCGGGAATTTCGCGATTTTCGACCTTATTCTGCTATCTTTAAGCATTTATAAATCGTTAACCGTTAACCGATTTTGATGAAATTTTAGGCATGTACATAGCTTACTTCAATCTACAAACGGGATATTTGAATTTTCATTACAGGCTCATAAAAAAATGTTTAAAAAACGACATGTACAATTTTTTCAAAACGACGAAACACTTTATATTACCTAATAAAGATAAACTGTGTAAGACCTGGAGATTTCGTAGGCCAACACACGATTCCACCAGTCATGCTTTTGGTTTAATAAACTCCACACCTCTCTATTAAAATATGGTGGTGCACTATCCTGTTAAAAAATTAGGTTGCTCGCACTGGAAAATTTCGATAATATATCTTGATTCAAACTGAAAACTGTATGGCAGATGAAACGCCAGCATGTTCGTAAATACAAGCATAAGTGAAGTGCACCCGTCAATAGCCGGACAAGCCAGGCCGCAGTAAGCGTGCTCGTACGAGTGCTCTTTTCAAAGTTGTTTCTTACGAAGAACTTATTTTTACACGTGGAATCAACCTGTCCTCAATTACCGTGCCACGAATTTTTCCATAATATTCTGTGAAGCATTTTACCTCGTTTCCCTGTAACGCATTGAACATACCTAAAAGTTTACTTCTACGAAAATTGACGAATGACCTATAAAATGTCAAAACGGATGAGAATTTGAGGAGAAATTTATTTATGACTCATATTATTTTTGTATTTTAAGTTCGCTTATAAAACTGTGCTCACATTCTGTGAAACAGTCGGCGAAAAGCAATTTTAAAGCAGACTTGATTAATTTGATCGTTTCCCAAATAAATTGAAAGGTTGAAGAGAAAAAGGATAGAATTCAGTTAAATCTAGTTCCCTAGAAAGTGGGGCAGAAACTTTTAAGTATCACGAGATCTGATATTTGTTTACTTTATTTTTCTAGCTACTATTGTCAGGGCTTATGATCGAGAATGTAAGTACTTAATAGTGCTATAAAATATTTATCCATCTTTGACTACATAAAATACTTTTTACGTCAAATTAAGGAAACTTTTGATTTCCCTGCTCAACGTGCTCTTCCTTATTAAAATTTCTGCACAGTGTTAGAAAGTAAGTGATGGCAGAAAAATCTTTTTCATCACTTTATTAAATTAGTCTTCAGCCACAATCCTCTTTCACACCATGATGGACACTAATCATTTTACGAGGTATACTTTTAGACACTGATTATTCTAGCTTTAAGTCCCACTGCTTCTGCGATTGTATTCTTCCACTCCAACCTTCTAAAATATCAATTCATCAAAGGATCCACAAAATCGAAGGGTAAGAATTAACTAACAGTGGACTCTCACCGTTTACCCTGCAACTCTTAAATTTTAAGTATCAATAAATAATTGCTGGAAAGAGTAAGGTATAAATGCTTCAAATAAACCTCCTCCAAATTGAGATCTTTTGAGATCAAATGTGACCAAAATTATATCAATCGCAAGTTTAATAATTTAAAAAACATCTTAAATCCCTGTGGAACAGTTTCTAATATATTTCACATCTCCAATATAGTCAACAAAATAACCCTAAAATATAATAAATGAAACAGTTCAAAACTCCAGGTCACGTTTAAAATTTTATATCTCGTCATAATCTCTCAGAACAATATAAACACTCTGCACTATGCCTGCCAACTCTGTAATTGAACATACTTGCTAACGAGTTTAGTTACCAGGTTGATCTACTCTCCAGATTTGTTTTGTCGTCAAAAGATGTATACCATAAACTTACGTAAGTAATCACCACTCTGAATATAATTATATCCACGCAACTGCGAAGCTAATACGAAAACTCATCTCTTCACTGCACAGTAGAGGATTTGTATTCCCTCGACTATCGTCATAAATTCTTTGCAGTGCTACCGATAATGATTCTGTTGCCCCAGAACAATATACCCGCATATTGTTTCCAACGGTGTAAAATTTTGCTAACCCAACTCCTCACAATAAATTCTGGTTAATCAACTGCAAAACGGTATAGATTTGCGCGCTCGGCGCAACAATACGCGGCTGCAACGCCGTAAATCGTGATCCAACCGACGCATAATACGTAGGTGTTTTTGTTTGGGATCGAACAACCGAATAAATCGCCGTCAACATTAACGCGATCGTTTATGTTAATTGCAGTACTTCATCGACGACACGAATTACGGGAACACGCCAGCGCACCTGTGCCCGTAATCGGCAGCAGAACGTGCAACGCAAAAGGAAGCTCATCGAAGAACGACAAGGCGCCCCCATTAGGGATAATTTATCACTTAAAAGTGGCTTGTTTTTGTCCGGCATTCTCGGTAACTTGCGACCAGCTTGGAATTAACTTTCTTATGCAAAGACCTCTTGACCCGTTTTCATATAATGCAGTATGGCGTCTCCAAAAGCTAGGTAAAGCTATTTTCCCCACATCGTGTATACAAGCGGCCTCTACGCTAAAGTATTCTTGGTGTTTCTTGGTGCTTGCGATAACCGGCACCAATTACCACAATTTATCATTAGACGGGGATTTTCAACAGATTTTTAAGTGATTTTAGAGGGATCGATAACCTAGTAATTAGCAAACGCGACACATGATGATCTTAAGGGGTTACATACGTTCTCGGCGCCTAATATTTGATCACTTTTGGGATTTTTTTCCTCCAGAGGTTTGAAAAAAATCGAAAATTTTATAATTGTATCTTGTACTTGGGACCTTTATCCATATAAAAAAAATTATTTGACACACATTTCTCATATATTGCCGTTCGTTTTCTGCGGTTAAGGCAACCTCTGCTGATAATAAAATTTGCAATAAAAAATTTTTTTATCCTGCAGTATGTACATATTAACTATACTAAGCAATACATTGATTTACTTGCGTTGTTTAGTTGAAAAATATTCCAGAAAACACCCTTACTTTTCAGACCATTACAGTGGTCTCCCCCCTTAAAACCGAAGTTTATACATTCTTCGCGTGATTGATAGTAAGTTGACAAATGTTTAATATTATTTTTAAAGGTAGGTATGAAGATATCAGACCAGCTGATATATAATTTTGTAAGTCGGGTGTTCTTCTACAGGCGTTCCCGTTGAATGTTTCGAGAGATACAAAGCAGCGTACAATTAAAAACTCTAGCCTTATCTGTCACGTGTGCGTACGAGCATTGTCCATCAAGACTGACGTATAAAATCGATTCTGACAGAAGCGTCCTACATTTTATTAACACCCTCCGCTAAGGTATTTTTGTACACCGTGTTATTGACTTCAGGGCCCGATCTAGGGTGGCGCACGCGGGGAAACTGTCCAGAGCGGCAAAATTAGTTAATTGGTAATTTATAAATAGTACATTTTTTATAAAACAGGAGGCTTTTGTTATTCAACAAATACCTGCAAAAATTTCGCTCACTGTCAAAATGATATTTTAAAATTTACCCACTGCTAGCATATAAATAAGAAGGACAATATTTTCAAAATGCGAGTATTAAGCAACTCTGTCGCAGATGGCACTTATCATGATATCTAAGAGGCCAATAAAGTTGATGTAGACTAAGCAAAACTTAGCAATAAAAAATAAAACACAATCCTCTAAAAATAGTGAAATAATAAATAATAATATATTTACACTAGAACGTTTCATGATATATTTTTATCGATTTATAATTAATCTATAGGTATTCAAAAAATGTAACGCATTATGTTTTGTATCTTATGTAAGGACACTGAAATTTGTCGACACTAGATCAATCTCTATGAATATTTTGTTCTTAGGTAATGTTCAAAATAATAGTAACCCAGAAAGTTAAACTATTATTATAGAATTAATTAGAAATTCAGTTTACACACTTAAATTTTCAAGCCAAAAATTTTTCAGCGAACCTTGCCTGCTTGGGGTCACGACCGACCCCAAGATACCAGTTAAGGGTTAATTAACAGCCGTCATGCGGGACCTCACGTTTAGGTAAGAACTACGTAAAGTTACTGTGTAAGAAGGTAGATCACGCACGACGGCTGTTAATTAATTAATATTGTTTTTGATGAAAAATTCCCCGTTCCGCCGTGAATAAAAATAATAAGAAAGGGCCGCTATTACCCACGCGATATGAAATTATATCTATATTGTCAGAGATAATGTAACGTGTATGACATACGCAACATTCAAAACATAAATAAACATAAAGCTCCGCAAAAACAAAGTTAGCCTGTGCCATCAATGGCAACGATGTGGCTGGTTCTGATTGAGACGGATTTTCAATAATACTTTATCGTTATAAGAGCGTCGATTGCAGCTCCATACGTACGAAACAAGAGTAAAGCATGATTACAGCTTTAACGCGACATTATCGGGAAATATATAAATTAGCATTATCGAGCCGCGGAAGAGGTATTAATATCGTTCGCTGCACATATGTACCAAGGTACATTAATTCATCGCCCTCTATCATCGCTATTCATGTATCTCACCTTTTTGTACCGCTGTTGGTTCCCTCTGTCCCTTTCCTCGTTCCTTCCACTCGCCGCGTCTCCGTTCCTCACTCTTCCTTTCCCGCAGCTCCTCGCCGCGAAAGGACGATCGAATCGTCTCCGGAAGGGATTACACACTGGCTCCCCTCACTGATAGCCCATATCCGCGCGAAAAGTTTTCTTTAAGGGAGCACGTTCTCGTAACCACCGCCGCTTACGGTTTTCCTCATTTTCCTTCGCCGTCAGGTTTACCAGTGTCCGCATGGTATTCGCGCATCCCTGCTCCCTCAGCTTCAGGCCCGTTGGCCGCGAGATCGAGGGGTCGCCCAGCCGTTGACGCGAATGGCCCAAGTGCTTTCTAGACACTGCACGCCGGCCCGCCTAGCAATCGCTGCGACAATTTCGAGGACTCGGTAGAGCGAGGAGCGTCCACTCGCGTCGCGCGTCTCCTAACGACGCCGGCGTTAACTGCGCCTCGTTAAGCCCGGCACGATGACGCGATGACGACACCTGGAAACATCACGTTCTGAAGCACTCGGACACGCTCGAGCGGGAGTAATCGCGGCGGCCGCGATTGGATTTGTTAACCGACCCGACAACTCGCAGTCTCGCGCGTGTCAATCAGCGAGGCCCGATCTCCAACGTCGGCGAGGCCCGGGCATCGACGGACACCCTTTGCGGGGTTGTTTCAACGGGCGCGAATCTGCGTTGTCGCGCGGCGACGCTGATTCGCGGATGGGATGCCACGAGGAGATTTGCCAAAGGGTGTAAAACTGTCAGAAGCTTCGACTATGTATGTACATTTGCTCGCGTTTCTTACGATAAATACATGATGAGGCGAAAGAAATTGCTCGGGAGCCGTTTAGGAAGTAGGATAGCAACCTGAGTCGGAATAACAGTTGACCCAAGGAGGTTCCAACATGTTTGTATTCAACTGCTGTGAGAGGAAGTGAACGTCTTCCCTTGGGACACGTAAGGTTCGTGGATTCGCAGAACAGGATTTTTTAAAAAGGGAATCCTATTTTTGGGGCGGAAAACATAGCAAAATTGTGGAATTTTTTTGCAGAAACTGGCGATTCGATTGAATACAATACTAATAAAGTATGGTTTTGATTACAGAACGAATAGCAAAAATTCAGGTTTGATTTAGAAGTGATCTCCACTCTTGTCAATATTTTCTTTTTTATTCTGATTCGGCAAACTGAAGCTACATATGTGTAAAGTAAAACACAGTTTCGTTTTTCTGCTTCAGATTACCTGGAAGGTAAATATTATGCACACCAGCATAATATTTTGAACGACGAACTTTGGGCGACATAACTCATGTATTTATGATTAAAAATTGATAATAAAAAAACTGTAACTTCTTCAAAGATGCATAAAAACGTGGTCCAAATTTCAGACCAATTGGATCGCTAGTTTTTTTTAAACAAAATCCCAAATTTTGCTATATTTTTAGCCCAAAAAATAGGATTCCTCCTTAAGGAGGTACACGGGTATTTCGGGGCCAAACAATCGATTTGTTTTTCGATTGTTTATGGTACCCACAAATCTTAAAAGTATTTTAAAAAAGATTTGATTGAAAAGTTCGAAAAATTGTGAGAGTTACAGCGTAAAAAATAACGGACGGGCTAATGCAGGTAAACGCGCCGCGGCGGGCTTTAAAGCCGTTTTTCTCAGAACTATATTTCTCAAGACGGTGAACATCGTAACTCGAGAACGGATCGATATTTTTTGTTGAAATTTTATCTGAACCTACAAAACACTTTTCTCCACAATGTAGAACTCGCTCAATAAAATCGCATAACTTTAACAACATTTAAGATCACATTTATCACAGGATTACTTCAGTAAAATCCTTCAAAGTTGATATTTGTTGTATAACTCCATGAATTTTTATTATATTTTTTCAACCTAATTCCACATTATGCAGAAGAGTGTTTTGTATGTTCAGTTAAAATTTCAACTACAAAAATTAATCCGTTCTCAACTTATGATGTTCACCGTTTTAACGCGTGCATTGCACAGCCCCCACTTTGACGCTTTGTAATTTCTTTAATTTTTAATATTTTTCTGGTTTCCTGTTCTTAAAATGTGTGTTATATCCACAATAATGTATTGTAAAACGTGCAAATGGTATGAATTAATATTCGTCCTTCAATCTAACCCAAAAAGAACCATTCATTTTACCCGTCTAAAACCCGTGTACCACATTAACAGAGGGTTTTATGCTTTTTGGCATGATCTAATAGCCTCATCAGTGACAAATCAGCTGTGGCGTATGGAAACTGGGGCTACGCTGTCGAAGAAGATACCTACCAACGTTCTCTCATCGACCCGACATCGCATGTAGCATCGATACAGGAAAAACGAAAGAGAAACGGCGCACGTGAATAAAAAGAACTGTTCGTAATTTCCTGAAACTTGGAGAACACTCCGCGTACGTCGCGCGTTAGCTGCGAATACATCGGAGCCTTGAATCGCCGCGAGATTACGGGGAATCTTCAGCGGATCATATAAATTTCACAAAATCCCGACGGTTACAAGTAGCACACGTGTCGACGCGATCTCGAGCACTGGAAACGATATTATCATGGAATTAAAGCACGCGAGGTTGATATAAACGGGAGAAAGAGAAATCTTGCCCCCGAAACTTAGATCCTCATGCATTCAGGGATTCAGAAAATATCGCATTAACGAGAATAACACCCTAGTTTGACGCTCTGAAAATAAAGCACATTTTGGGGAATTTTTTAAAAGAAATGTATTGAGTATTATAATTCAAAGCTTTATACCTCTATTAATTGACATTCGAAGAATGTGTTCAAATTTTTTTATGCAATAATAATAATTTTGTTCAAAGTTATAGTGCTAGTAGTAAAGAGTGTTTGAAAGAAAAATTCATTGCTGGCGACCGTGATTTTGGCTGTTGCACTTATCTAAAATAAAAATCGAAATTTTTTTCTTAATCTATATGAGTATGGTTATCGTTTGACATAGAACCAAACTGAGGAAAAAATTAACAAAATCTTTTTCACAAATGACAGATTTCGTTTGAAATTCTATCACATTTGTGTTTTTCAACATTTGCTATAACTTTGAACAAAATTATTATTATTACATAAGAAAATTTGAATACATTCTTCGAATGTCAATTAATAAACGCACAAAGTTTAGAATTGCAATACTCAATACTTCTCTTTTTAAAATGTGCCTTATTTTCAGAGCGTCGAACTAGAGAGACCGCTTAACACGCGCACAACCGTACTTCGAGTATGTATACAATGACGATCCATGTAAACGATAGAAACCTAGACTACCAGTACCGCACATTCTAGAAAACGGCACAATAGAGAACATTTCGAGAACACTGATCACGAAACATTCGCGAAACAGAATAAATAGTTTATTTGCATCAAATATACAAGTACGAACACGCTTGACTGTTAGACAACTAATGCATGTTTTTTGTTCAGAGATATTGTCACATATGTGTATTGAGTTTTATCTTATTTACAAGACTGTATCGATTTCTTCAAAGCATTTTAATTGCACGTACAGTTGCTCAGAAAGTTCAAGACAGACTGCCAAGTTCGTTCGACCACATTATGAGTGCACTCTTATTTTACATATGGCTTACGCAATTAGTTATTCTTCATCATTTATGTGAACGAGCCGGTGAGTCAATGGTCCCTTAAACGTATGCAAAGAAGGACACAAATATTTATATGTCTGAGCAATATTTAGGTCAATGAAAAAGTTCGTTCGCTCACTGTCAGGTAATGTTAGGTCTACCGAAATGGTTTTTTCACTATATGTACTTGTACTTTTGCCAAAGAAGTGGTAAAAGGTTCTACAGTAAGAGATAAAAGTATTCGGACACCCTTTGAAACAGAATAACTTTTTTAAAAATGATTCAAACGACTTGAAGTTTTTTTAGAAGTTAGAAGGCTTAGTGTACTTACAATAAATGACGTGTTTTGTCGTCTTGCAAAAATTTCAATTGATCGAAATAGCGAAGAAAATAGTGAGGACAGTTTTTCAACTTTTTTATCTGATCCTATAATGAGATTTAAAAAATGCCTTTTCTAGATTTAAGTAATACTATATTTTCTAGATTTAAGTATACTATATATTAATATCTATATATTAAGCATTTTTCAAATTTTCCGAAAATCAACTTTCACTATTTTCTTCCCTATTCCAACCAAATTCATTTTTTCAAAACGACGAAACACATCACTTATTAAACTAATCCTTCTGGTATCTCAAACACACTCAAGCCATTTGGATCAATTTTCAAAATGTTATAGAGTATTCAAGAATACTTTATCCCGCATTGTACGTATCCAAGAGCCAAGGAAAATACTTCGATTAAACAAACATGTAATACATTTTTACTTTTAATAAAAACTTCCCTTGACCTAATTATTAATGATGTTAAAATAATAAGTGTCTTAATGAAATCCAAGTTGTTTTTATTTTTATCAACATAGTTTGAATAAACGCGGAGGGATGCTCGCAGACATACGAGCAGTGTTCAATTTAAACGTCAAAACACGGAAGAGTTGCGCGGCAGTTAGCGCGTTGAAAACATACACTACCTACATTGAATAAAACTATCAAAATTTACCGCGGCACGTGGCAAGTTGTTTTCCAAAGCGCACAGTGGTAGTGAACGTGTTAAATGCACATTTAATCTTGAGTGATTAAACAATAGATGACACCATTCATATCTCTGAAACAGTACTAATTGTAAGTCTGTAAATTAAACGGCAATTCCGTTATCATTACGGAGGAATGAAAATTTTAAGCCACTATTACGAAATTTGAAAATTATTCATTAATGAATGAACACCATTATAAAATTATGTATACAGCGCAATTAATTCCACGTGCTGGCAAAATTGTTTGAATACGAAGCAAGAAATTAAAAGAAATCTCTAATTAATTAGTCGCTTATTTTAATAACTTATTTTACTCATTTTGATAAAACAAATCTTCATTCACTGGTACGTATTCATCCACCCTATATCACTTTGAAGAGAACCTACGTATTCATAATACACAATTTTGAGAAATACGTTTCGCTCGGCAACATGTACATACATAGAGGAAGTCTACCACAGACAAACACCACTACACTGTTAATAATGAATGAATTACGCAATACTAAGAGCAAACCTCACCTCAGACCCAGCTAGGAATTTAGAAGACTACTTAACAATTTTTAAATAACAAACGCATCCACCCACTTTTCTTTTTCTTAAAAACAAAATTCCGTAAAAGAATAATATTTAAAAAATATTCAACGACGCCAAAGAAACGCTTATATTTGCATTAATAGATCCTCGTTCCGAAAACGATATCCAAAACAAATATTATCGCCCGCTCCACGCGATATCCCACAGTGATCAATTTACGACTTCGAAAATGAGAGAGAAAAAAGAGGAAAAATCGCCGAAGTCAGCGAAGCGTTAATTAAATTGCGGCGATAGCTCCGATAAGCTTCGACCGGATGACGTTCTCTTGACAGTTCTGTCCCGAAGAAAACAACGAATAAAAAGGGCGGACCACACCGTTGGGGGCGGTTGCCGGGGTGGACGAGAGTACGTATTCGGCGCAGCGTATCCCCTTTTAATCATGAACTGGCGTTAGCGGATAAAGCAACGTGTAATTTGTCGCGATTGGTATTGTTTCGTATTTCCCGGCTTTTTCCGGCTTTCCCTACCCCTTCATCCCCCGTTTCCCCCATCTCCCTGACACGTTTTTCTTCTCCCCCTCCGTTCTGCCTCCTTATTCTCTCCCATGTACCGTGAAACGCTCGAATCAGGTAACGCTCCAGAGCCGGACTGGGTGTGCCCCAGTTTTAGCGGTCACCTGCAGTGACTTTATAATCAACGTCAACAACGCGGTCATCGGTTAGCCGTCTTGCCAGCTAGCGACGATAATTGTCAATGACAACAAAGAGAGATTGAAGCGATCGGAGGCAAATAGAAGATTTATAACTGATACCCTCGTATCCACGCATCTAAATACGATCGAAGCGTTTCATTCACTTCCAGCTTGCTGTTCGATCATAAAATTTCAATTGACTTCCTCAAGATATTTTCTTAATAAAAAAACAAAAACAGTCGGTTGACGCACCTTTACACTTACACGCGTGCGGGTTTCCGCTGCGAGATCGGTTCGGTAGATCCGTTTAAGAATCACCAAGCACGTAAACAAGAACTTCGTCCGTTGTTCGTCACTAATACTCCCGATTATTTCCACCTAAATGCTCAGCCTGTTACAAGCTGCGGATCCTCGCGAAAGATCAATCCCGCGATCGATGTGTTTTACTGTTCACGCACGATCGACACTTCTCGCGCCGCTCATCACATGTCGTCGTTGGAAGCACATCGGACGCTGGCTTGTTCCTCGATAAATCACTGTTCCCGGCACTCTGTCCGAACTTCCCACGCGAGGATCGACCCGCGGGCACTCGATCTTCCTCACTGGAGTTTTCTACTTGGTCGCGATCGAAAAAGTCCGAGTCTCTTCGAACACGGCGACGCGCGGTTCTCGTTCCGTCGGTGTGAACCCGCGAGGGAACGGACGAGGCGACGCGAGAGGTGAAAGAAAACGAACAGCCGAGCGAGTTCGGTTCGAGGCGCGAACGCGTACACTTCCACTCCGGTCTGGCTCGCGAGAGGAGGGAAGTTTTTCGGAGGAACGACTTGCCCACCGGCTGCTCGGTAGGACTTCACCTATGGACTGCCGGGCGCCGCGGCAAAAGCTACGGCGCAGCACGCCGACGCATCTACCCCCTTAGAACCCCTTGGCCCCTTGGTCGCCGCGATACCAACCAATACCGACGGATGCCTCGCGCTCCACTCTTTCCAGCTTCCCTTTCGCGCCCCCGTGAAACGTGCAGCCGCAAACGGTACCCGATGCAGCCTCGCGTCGATCAGAGTGACGATCCGTCTTTTGCGAACGCTACGAATCCCTATCTTCTATTGGCATCCCGTGCCTCGGTCGAGGGGACATTATGTCGAGGAATTTCTATAACCACACTAGGATCCACCAAGCGCAGAGTGTTTAGTAATGATAGGTCTAAGATACTTGCTAATGAACAGTGGTTTTTATGGATCATTCTGAAGTATGAGGTGTCTATCCATAAACTTAAGTTGGAACAGGGAATGTCACAAATTTACATTGTCTCTTCACAAATTTTTCTCACAGAAAAGATCTTCATTGCCTTAATATAATTTCTATTTTTATCTTGGTAACAGAAGCTTATGCTTAGGCACAGGCCCGGATTAAAGGGGGGCTAGGGGGGCTGCAGGCCCGGGCCCCACTTTCCGAGGGGGGCCCCGTTCTAAGCGATTAGCCCACTAAACCTCCTCCCCCGCTGTTCAACCACGGGGGGGGGGGCTTGAAGGTTTGATATGTAGCGCCGGGCCCTAAAAATGAACCACGGGGGCCTCAAAGGTTTGATAGCCCCGGGCCCCAAAAATCTTAATCCGGGCCTGTTTAGGCAAAGAGTGGGGACTTTCCGTGTTTGTTCCAGTGCACAGGAGACATTTCCTGTGTTTAAGCAGTGTACCAAATCTTTAACATTATCTTACGGAGGTATTTGAACTCAGGGATTGAAAAGGTTATGAAAATAAATGTTTCAAACTGTTATATATCGGTTCTTACTGAAACAGTTACGACGACCGAAATAATGTTATAACGGAAATAATATTATTAGAATAACGGTTCTGACCTAATATCGCTTTCGGTTACGGTTCTAAGCTAAGAAGTATCGGTTCTGATACCGGTTTTATATCGATTCTATTTCAGTTCTATACCGGTTACGGTTCTAATATCTGTTCTGATATCGGGTTCCTATATCGATTCTATAGCAGTTACGGTTCTAATATCGGTTCTATATCGTTTCTTATCGGTTCTTATCGGTTCTATTTCAGTTCTATATCTACCGGTTAGTGTTACAGTTATATTAGTATTGACTCTAATATCGGTTCTATTTCGATTCTACGTAATAATGGTTAGATGAGGAGTTAGGCCAATGTAGAACCAATATCAGAACCGATACTATAATTCCGTAAGCGAAACCGATACAGTCAGAAGTTTCAGTTCCTTATAACAGTTATTCAGATTATTGGTTCTTCATATCTGTTTCAAGAACTGGAACCGATATCATAACTGTTTTCAAACCCTGATTTGAATTTTACAATCCTTAGTGATTCGACCGTTCTGCAGTCCCAGTTGCCACTATCAAAATGAGCTATAAATGTCAAAATCACTAAAATGAACATTTCTCGTTTTCCCCCGACCCTTCACCTGTATAATATTATTCGTACTATTTCTGGCTGATGCTCATCATACTCATTTTCAATCACCTGTCTTTGTATTTTACTGATTCTCATTACAATTCGTGGTTCAAACGAAGACAGAATGATTCATTGTGCAAGAACAGACTGGGAGAGCTTTAAATACGTGATCAGCAGAACAATGAAAGGATTTCGTTCCCTTCAATCATTTAGTATCTACTGATTTCGAAACGTGTAGATCTCTGCTCTAAGTACTTTTTGTCATTTGGCCATTTAATTACTTATTGCACAAGTAACTGTTAAAAATATTACAATACAGATTTCTTTAGTATGCAACGTTCACACAGGTTTGCCTTATATTTTGTGACAGTCGTGACTATGGGTCAACTTTTGGACGTCACGAAATGTACACACTAAATATAAGAATGAAATTAGCGGATTTAATTTCTCGTTCTATGATTCTTACCACTCATATTACGTGACTGAAATCCTCTTGTAATTTCACGTAGATGCTAAAATTTTTTACTGTAAATTTACAAACATTATTACGCGCATAATTAGTAATTCAATTTATTTTCTTAAAAGGTAAAGTCACTTGTGCGGGTATATGGACAGAGACGGATTGAAAATAATGTCGAATGATTGTTCTCTATTAAAAGTTGGGATGAATAAGAGAGAAGGCGATGTAAAGAGGAAAAGGCGAAATCGATGGTGAGCAAACGTCCAAAGTAAACGAAAAGCTTTCAATTCCTCTGATACCGTCAAAGAATACAAACAATCGATGATAATAATAACAAAAGCGATAATACGTTTTATCAATTCGACATACAGACGACATCCTCGTTCAATAAAAATCAATTTAGTCGCTGCATTTAATGCAAGCATAAAACCAGTGGGAAGATGTGTCCGACAAAGGATATCAGATATTTTTTTATAAACTGTAAGATATGGTTCCCTCTTAGATTTTATATTATTTATAATCGTACGTTAAATCCATCGTTTTAATTGACCTAATAATGTGCAGTGCCATTAATGAAAGTAGTACGTACTCCCAAATATCTTCCTCGAATTTAAAAATGCAAACAAATGTGTAGTGATGAATAGTTTTTGTTAACTTACAGTAATTTTCTTCAAAACTATCAACGTCATTATTATTTTCTTAATGGAATTGCATACTTTCATCTAAAACATCTATTTTGACTGTTATGACATTAATGGTTACTTTTAATTTTCTGTTAAAACATTCGAGACGAACTACATATCGCAAAAAAATTTAACAAAATATCTTCTCGGAAAACATTTCCAGTATCTAGTTTTATTCGAATAAAATACTATTGGCGTTTCATATACACGAATATATGTGCAATATCTATTTTGTTCGAAAATTACAATAGAATCCCTGGAAAAAGGGCAGAACAAAACTCATATCCCTGTAAAAAGAATAACATACAGTAAATTAAGCCACTAGATGGACTTTTTAATTAACCACTGTGATATAATAAAAGGTAATTTTCACGTTCATTTTACTGAATCAGGACATCCCTTTTTTTAATAGGAACCATCAATGAATGGGAGTAATTTCCACATATGTAATAAAATCTATCTGCCGAAATATTCTTTAAACGGTAAACGTTTTCCTCATGCAATCACATCTCGCAGTTCGAGTTCGAAGCTACCTACGTTTCGTTGATAAGAGACTACATAGAACGAACCTGTTAAACTCCAATCAAATTTTCAAACGTTTCCTTAGCCGCGAAGTTTTCGGAAGCCACCCAAAAAAGTTTTACCGTGTAATATGACACGTATACTCGGAAATTACTCGAATTTCGCTGATCGTATCATCTTCCATACTTATACGCGATAAGCTGTAACCGTGTATGCAATATAATAGCTAGATAGTTTCAGTTCCAAATATACTTGTACTGTTCTACGAAGTACTTATATCCCTCCGTAATGTTCCTAAATACCTATAATATCACCTAATTTTCCATCATAATATCCTCGTAATTTTAGTATTTTATTATATATGAATGAAAATGTAATAATATAGAGCTACGGCCGGGAGGGAAATTTCATATACGCGGCAATTATTTAGTATTCTCCCAAATTCATAATTAATAGTAAAGTAATTATTTCTCCGCAATTAACAGGATTTAAATATGCTAATATGCCATTTGCAAACTATTACTGAGTTGCTTATTAAGTAAAACATTCTCACGTAGATTTTTTAATAATTTCCAAAGGGTCAACAATGTTTATAAATTTATAAGACTTCTGTAAAGTAAAATACTGAGCAACAATCTACCTTGAACTAGAATTATTATTGCAATAACTGACATTCCATATATGTGCTTCAGAAAATATTCCAAAAATAAATTTCATAAGTATCTTAATGCAAATTCAACTCACGTATAAAAACTAAAAATTGATTTACACTTTGTAACTTTATTATTGATTAATCATCATTTCAGTTCCTACGTTTATATTGCACTTTAATGGGGTCAGAAGGGTCTTTATAAATAATTCAAACGTGGTTGAATTGCTTCAACGTGAAATCATGTACACGTCTACAAAATATGAATACAAATCCCGAGGTGCAATTATAAATCTATCGCGGACTTCGGTTACATATATTCCTGCATACATAATTTTGTTCCTTTTAATATCATATTATTTCCACCAGTAACCACATTGATTTCATTTTGTAGGTTTAAGATAATTAAATCGAAATAATGGGGGTTTCAAAATTATTGGAACTAGTCAAACATGCAAATTGTTCCTGCTATAAAAAATCAAAATGTTTTTACCACTTTGCAACCTGAGACTGCGTTTCCAAACTGAAGCAGTGGAAGTTTAAGAGTCTGGCTTCCTGCGCATGTTATTTAAATGTCAGTAACAGTTTCGCTCGTGCACGAGGAGCACAAGTTCAACGTAGCAGAAATTTTTATTTTCACTTCATGCAATTTCACATTGAAAAGGAACACTTTCATGAACGTATCGATAAATTGTGACATTTTCACGAAACGCATATGAAATGGGTGATCCGCTCCATCCTTACAAAATTAAATGTACGTACATGAAAATGACGTCTAATAATAATTTATGCAATCTTGGTTACTGGTTTCGGGATTTACATTAATATAAGCGAGTTTTATATCACTATTATATCACTCAAACTTTGATTTCAACCACGACCCACATACCATCAGTGAATTGCGCGAGATATTTTTTGAAAGAGATCAAAAAGTAAATTTTTACTTATCTCTACAATATTTACTTATATCTAAGTAAAAACTTTCACAGAAATAATAACGCTGATAGGACGAAGCTGCATTTGACTTTAGAGCAACTTTAGTGTTCATCTTAAAAATTAGAATATACAAACGATAGTATGGGGTAAGTGGTTAAGAATGGTGGATAAGTCGGTAAATGGTAGAAGTTTAAGCACAATGTCTCGATCACTTGTGTGCAAGGTCTGGAACGAAGTATGATGAGAAAAGTGTCAATAGAAGTCGGTCGTTAGGTTTCTCGTCGTTACAAAAAACTGACGTTCACCTAGACATGTCTACTTTACAGTTCACTGGCCTTATCACGTCACACGTTCTTACACCTCTCAGCAAACTCAATATAAGTGTTTCCCAACCTTTTGTGAATCGCGACCCTCTTTTATAATAGTCAAATAACTTGCAACCCCCCGCACCCTAAGGTAAGGTATTTCAGAATATAATTCTAACTTAATAATATTGAATTATCTTAATGCATATTATATTAAATATAGTTAAAGATATTTAATATATTTAATTATATTATTTAGTGCAATAAATAAGTGCTAAGAATCGTCAGCTAAAACTAACACAGGCACCCCCCCAAAAAAAACACTTCGCGACCCCCTTGGGTTGTGACCTACAGGTTGGGAACCACTGGTCTACATTTTCCATGTACTCTGGAATGTAAGCCAGTATTCTATACTTTGCCTGGTCACTTAACATTTGAATAGCGCGCGCCAGAAGTTAGATTCTCAATCTCTAATCTCCAGGTGAACTTCACTGAGAACTCCAGTTTAGAAGACGCTTATCATCATCCACAATTATTAACGTGTTCTAGTTTGCTCCACAATTTTGAAGTATACTGTGTAAAAGGAAAAAGAAAGAATGGAAGATTTGCTGCTAAAATTTCATAAATATTAATTTATTTAAAGAAGCGAATTTGTAAACACAGTTGAATACGAAATCAATAGGAAACTGTAGCACAGATTCCGTTCACCTGAAAGTGAGTTCACACGACTTTATTTAAAGTGAATTATTTAAACTGATATTAACACCATCAAAATTGTAATGCAAAAAAAGAATTATTTTTTAGTTTTTAGTGCATTTTTAATAAAATCGTTTAACATAAATTTTTGTTATATATTTTTATGTACTTACACCGTTTGTTTTTTATCACCGTCAAAGTTACATATAGTTAATTTATTCGTGATTTCATCGGCGAGAAAACAATAAAAAAAATTATTATATCAAAATATGTATAAATCAATACTAAAAAGACTTCTTACCCTATCTGTTACAGTTTTCTTTAAAAAATAATCCTACATTTTTTAAGCGATTAACGAGAATGTATCCTTAAGTTAAACAATTAAAATTCAGTAGCACAATCGCTGAACTTTTGGAGTTCCAGCCTTTTAACTGGACAAACACAATTATTGAACGGCGCACTGTGATTTTCGCCGTAACCCGTGTACATCGCATCCCTTTATTTTATGTTGTTTACGCTCCGCGTCCATCGAGATTAAAGATCGCACCAGCCACCGTTTTAAGTCTTCCGAATAGCTACCCCCTTGCATCCTTTTTCACCTCTGCCCGTCTCGTACCCATACAGTGGACCTGCTTCATTCCTTTTCCGACAACGCGTCGTCTAATTACAGGCACGTGGCCCAATTAGGAGCACAAGAGTCTGTCATTAACACGACTGTCATACACGAAAAGTTTGCGGAAATTACAATCCTCGTTGACTGAAACGTGCGATTAAAATATACGGCGCTGGGCGGAATTTATGGGAATAATGAAAAGAATGAAAACCACGAGCTGGGAAGTTATGCCAGTTTAGAATGAAGCGCTCCATTTCTCATAACGGCTTCCACGTAGCCACCTAACTTCCCCACAGGGTCCCACCTTTTTCGAATAAGTTGATGTAGCTTTACGACCGAGCCACTCAATATTACTATTATTTCTCATGTTCCATGCATAGAATCCACGGAATTATGTAAAACTAATGTCTGATATCCATTAAAAACAGAATATTCTTGGATATTACATCGCAGCCATTGTTTCCAGAAAGCTTTAGGATACTTTTGAACAGAGACGGGCAAAAATCTTATTTAAATAAAAATTTGGAATAACCAATGAAAGTTGAAAATATTATTCGTTATGTGTTAAGGCGATAAATTTATTTGTTTTCACTTTTATTCGTTACTCGAAAATTTGATTTATTTTAAATTTTTGTCTATCTCTGCTTTTGAAGTAACCTACATAACGATTTTTGAAAACTGAAGAACAAAGGTGCGTTCAAAGGAAACGATGGAAAATCGAGTACGATTAAAAGCTTATATTATCGACTTAATGTCCATCAACAGTTTAGTGACTAAACTTCAGTCAATTTTCCCCGAATGGTATGGACTACTCATCTGGATTACTAGTGGATTACTCATCGATTTGACAGAAGTCCGATTGACGCTCGACTACTTTTTGACTGCTTATGGAGCTGTCAATTGATAATGGCTTGACATTTTCGTCGATAAACAGTCCAACGTCAGCTTAGCTATTTTGACAAGCCGAGAGGCGATCGGCCAGCATACTAAGAAGATGCCTGTCGATCGATTAAGAAATGTTTTTTCAGATCATTCATGAGTTTAGTTTTCAACCTCTTACGAATCAACTCGGGAGCAAAACAATGTAAAATTACAGAACCCTTATTATCGGTCGAACTATCAGAAGCGTTGCAGCGCAAAGTGAGAATAACACTCGACTCCGACGAAACTCCGAAACTGGAAATGTTCAAGCCCCGGACCATCACTTACAATTAGAACTGGTCGAGCTAGAAGCACCTCGATAATTTGCAGGGTGTACAAAGCCGTGCCTTTGATCGTTATGGCCGCAATAAGCGACGCAACATGCTATTCATGGTGCAGAAGCGAAAAGGACACTTGTCAGAACCTGAGCGAACCGGCGAAACCGGGGTAATAGATACTGTACCCGAGAAGCGTCCATGAATTCCCATAGGAAATTAAAGTGCGGCGTCAAAGAGGAGCATTAAAGAGAAGGACAAACTAAACGGCCTTGCTGTCTAAATCCTCGTTTTCATTTTCGCGCTTCATACGTGATTTTCTTCGCGCGTCCTCTTGAATATTCTGCCTAGAAACTGTATTCGTCACAATCACCAGAAGCAATTATTTGTAAATTCTTAATTCAATTATTATTTGGAATTACGTTTTCATATCATTGAGGGAGACTTTGTCAGTATCTGATAGTTGGCACGAATTCATTAAAGGTCTGGAATGGAAATAAAAATTAGAGAGAACTTATGTTTTTTAAAGCTTTTGATGTTAATAATCTTCGTGTAAGAATTAAAACAGTGGAGGGAACGGAATGAGTTTAAAAAAACGATGTATTTCGACAGTGTGGTGCAGGTTTTATACAGCGTGTCTTGAGTCGAGGCCTGTGCAAGACTGACTGTTCTTGACCGGGGAGTCCTTGCGTTGACGCTGTCGAAATTTCCTTAATCCTTCGACTACCACCTCAGTATCTGGTACGGACCCTAAGTTTTCCACTGGTGGCCCAGCTCCGTATCTCGTACGGACCCTCCATTTTCCACTGGTCGCCCACCTCAGTATCTCGTACGGCCCCTAAAGTTTTCCACTGGCGGCCCGCCTCCGTATCTCGTACGGACCCTGTCTTTCAAGCGGCTACCGCGTCAGTGCCAGCTACTCTGGAGGTTGTCTGTACAGTGATGTTTCAGTGTCGAGGCCTCAGGTAGCAAAGTGACGTTTTCGTTCCGAGGGCCCGGACCTCACAGTCAGTTTATCATTTCAGGGGTCGATAGCTGAGGGGTTAAGGCCCTATCTAATTTATGACGGGCCTAGCGTCACGCTGTCCGGACCCGGCGTCGCCGTGCTCGCCTTTTGGTAAACATTCGCAAAGTCTCAGTTTCAATTTGTTTCTTTGTAATTAATTAGAACAGAAATGCTTCATTTTAGACAGGAGCGACTGCCTGGTACCCTTAAAAATCCTGTTCTCGTCGCACAGCCTCTTTGCGCAGATCATATTATAACCATCGTGGAAATAATTTCCCCGGGCTTTCCGCAGCAAAGGATCATAGTTTAGATAGAATCGTTGAAGATAAATTCGACGGGAAAGGGTGCGGCCTAGGATGGCAGAAAAAGGAGATAAGCTGTGAAATGGCGGGGAACGGGAGAGGTAGAGGAAAAATGTCGATTAACGTGGAACGACAGAGATTTCAAGAAGAAAGTGAGGAAGGTAGGATTGAATGGCGAAAGGGTCGGGGCGGTAACGTCGAATCTCGGCGACAGGCAGTTGCAGCCGAGGAGTAAACTGCAACCGCAACGAGCAGTCCTGTGTCCGTCGTTCCTGAACATATAACCTGAACGGCCGGCAGATAGGTCGTCGAAAACTGGCGGAGAGAAGGGTGGAACAGAAGGGGAGAGAAGCAGGTGAACTAGGCGAACGCGTTGCACTCTCGTAGGGCGTATACCCTGTTTAATTAGCGAACAAATTAAACGTCGGGACGGCCACATCCGACATGGCCACGTAATTAGAGGTATTATAAATTAATTATAACGCCGTGGTGCAGCCAGTTTTGTGGGATTCAATCTCGGAATGGGCTTGGCATCGCGCGCCAAATGAATGCCAAACAACTTAGGCCGATGGTGGCCTCCTTCTACGCACAAATGGCCCTTTCCCCTTGCCCCCTTTACACCTCGCACTTTTTCGCGAAGCTTCATGCCATCCGTTCCCGTGTGCATTCGAGGAAATTCATGTTCAACAGCTAATTTTACTACTTGCTTGTGTAATTATTTATAATAAAATTATAACTCGAATGCAATAGTCTTGGCGGAGAAACGTTTGCTAATTCGGTAAAAAGGAGAATTAATTTATAAATCATGATAAATTGAACAACCGTAATAGGCGCGCCTTGCTATGTCACCAAGAGCTTGTTATTGCACTCGGGAACTCAGAAATTGTGGCAGCTCGACTGCGACATATTTAAATTAGAGTACTTAGTTTGAATTATTTCTATTCGCGTCGGGGATTTCTTCTTTTCGAAGATATGCCTCCTAGGCACTAGAATTAGAATGTTCGTAACATTATCTATTACAAGAGAACTATAAGGAGACTAAGTAAGTAGACAGGCAAATCGCTCGAAAATCAAGTATTTTTTGCCAATTAAATAATATTAACTTGTTGTTAGTCTGAATTGCAATTTCGGAAGGCCCAATAGCGTGGTCACGTGTCAATTGAAAATTTCCCAGGGCAATTAAACTGACGAATTTATTTCGCACTGGTATGAAGATTCGTTCATCTATCGGCACGAGTACCTTTAAGGTGTACATAACTTTCACAGTTTCGCTTTCAATCCGAGGTTCCAGGCGATTCCGGGGAGCGACCAAATGATCATACCTGCCTCGGGATACCGGAATCGCATCGACCGGATTCTCCCGGGGGGTATCACGAATTACGGCGCGGAGCTTAGAAGTCTTGGTCGCAGAATACGAACCGATTAACCGAAACAACCGACTTACTACACCTGTTGATAGTGCACCAGCCAATCTACACTGGCGGACACGCGGTTGCACACTGCGCGCACACGTGCATACCAGTGTTCCACTAGCCACGTATCACGTACCGTTTAATATTTAAAAATGTACGCAACTCGTCCAAAGCGACGTCTTCGATCTTAGGAGTGGTTAGTTTCAGAGAAAAAGCTGAAGCAAATTCGAAGAACGAGAATTGCTTACAGTGTATGTATTTAAAGAATGCAGAAAGTCAAGCAACGAGGATAATGGGATATTTATTACACAGATTTTTTATTTAAAAAAAAGATGGGACAGAATTTGTTATTTAGAGACTTTTTGTTTAATAGTTCTGTGCATGAAGAACCCCTTTGCTTGAGCAGAGAAAGACAATTTTCAGTCTCCTTTTGCGACACCTTTTATGCACACAATACTGGGACATTTGCATATCTTTACTACGCTTCTATTCGGGTGAACAACTTTAGGTCGAAACGATTTAGAAAACTGCACACGGCTTTTAAAGTGTCATTTATGCCACAAGAAAATATGCTGAGTGGTCCTAATGACGGAAATGTGAGAGGGAAGCGAAATGTAAGAAAGTAAGGGGAAACGGACTGTCCGTGGTCAGACATGTTTTCTAATCGATGTGATCGCAACTGCTACACTTCTTTGCATGTTCGTTATATAGAAAATTGTTTCCAATAAGAAATAACTAATTATATTACTATTTAATGCTTTAGCAATACATAGTGCAAAGTTGAATCGCTTTATATAAAGGTCTGTATTAAAAAAATGATTAGAAAAACAGTTATGCCTAGTACATTTATACATGCGTACTTTCTTCGATTATATTTGCCTAAAAGGTCCAATAAAACGCAAGAAATCAATATTCCAATTTATCCACATTTTGTACTTTAATCTGCAATTTGCACATCCAAGTTTTCGTGCAAATCGATCGATATTTTACAGGATAAATATTAAAGCCTGGTTTCTTTGCAATACTTTTCTAAGCAAACGAATTAAAAAAAAAATGGTTTACGTAGCTGGATTGGTCGTTTAAAAATACACAATTTTGCAGATTAAACTTTTCGCCTATATTGAATTGTTTTCGCCGACCGATTTTCAAAAGCGATTTTCACAGAAACAAAGACTTATTCGAGAAAGCTAATTGTTGGCCGTGTGCTCCAATTCCTATTGAACTTTTAAAATCAATTTTCTCGAAAATAGGTCATAGTTTAAAAAAATATTCAACTTTTAGTTTCACAGGAAGAATGCCTTTCTCTGGGGTGTACCGACCACCAGTTCAGCCAAATAAAAATTTATATAAATATTTGAATATAGAATATTTTTTATGTCGCACATTGTACATGCACAGAAATAACTTCCTTCAAATTCTATAAGGAGAAAACCTAGTTCTATTGAAAATTTCATATCTGAACATATGTTTCATGTGGTATATTTCTTGCTCACCTCAGATCAAGCCAAACTCAGTTCTCCCTAAGATTAAATCCTGAGTGCGCCACTGATTAAAAGACTTATCCTACTAGATAGATACAAAACTGTTCATTGATTTAATGGTAGAATGACCACTTGGTCAAAAATGGTCCCAATTTGTATACAATTCTGCAACTAACGTATCGCGCTACACGCCTGATGAAATTCAACAAATTCTCTTAATTCTGCCTGTCAACGCGAAACCGACGGACGTTATTCACGCACCATTGTTAGCGGCCAAACGACACGCATCGTTGCCTCCGCAATATCCGTATAATATGTGTCTATATGGTATTCTCTAATGTAAAATATATCCACGAGGGGTGTGTAGTATGTAACGTAAAATTGCACCGGGGTATCGGATTATTAAATATCTTGCGTCAAACCTGATAATCTGTAACTACAGTCATAATAACGGGGCAAATATAAACGAACTTAAATGGGCATCAGTGAGATCCAATACCAGAGGCAAGGTATAGGATAGACTTCGCATCTTGTGAAATACTGACTGAAAACTAATGCGATGTATAATTCGATTCCACAACAAATGAAAAGGTCCATTTTGGCCCACAATATCATTGCGGCTTCACGTGAGAAAACGAATTTTAGAAAACATTATTTTTTATATTTTTCCAATTGTTTAAACAATTGATAAAACTTGTACGATTTGATAGATCTAATTAAAAGAAGTAACTTTTGTTTTAAAACTTTTTTTCTATATCTTACAGATTGCGTGTTACAAAATAAAATCGAAAAATAGCCGAATCTTCAGGGGTTAATTTCACCCCCTTAGAGTGAATTTGGACAGCACAAAAAATTGCCTTGTAATCAGGGGGAAATCCCCCACATATCCACAAATTTTCAGATTTTTTTTTTAATTTTTCGGTTCGGGATCAGCATTTTGTTGATTTATGTTCGTCGCGTAATACTGGCCTGTGCAACATTGTTTATTATTCAAATAAAAAATTATTCGTTAGTCCCGAATAACTTTATTCGAAATTTTTATTCGATCATTACTCGAATAATGCCCAGACTTGCCTCAGAATAAGCTTTGATACTAGACTCTACTCCTGTTATCATCTAAAATTCTCAGTTCTTCGGGAAGTAATACCAGTAGTTAATAAACTAAGTCGACCCTGCATCCACCATGCGAGGGGTTAATAACGGTGGCTCTGGGAACTAATTCAACTCAATCATCGAAGTCGGTAAAGTTAGTAAAGAGAAAAACAATACCGATGTGTTCATAATGTGAATTGACCGGGTCCCCGCGCCACTTATTGTCCCTTTCATTATATAAGTCCGCACTGTAGCACTAAAACAATTCATATTTGCGTTGTTTCGTAGCTATTTTCCACCACATTTAGTTTCAATTCTAACCGCTAGTAGAGTGGCGATCGAATTCCACTCTGAATTGATAACGTTGCATGCGACCACAGACCAGGTATAGAAATTTCGGTAAGATTTCTTTTTAATTCCTACCACTCGTAAATTCACTGTCCAACACGATTTTTGGTCTGCAATATCCGCTGGGTAATTCTTGTAGAGTTTTTCGCCCTGAACACAAATCTGCAAGCAGAATTGCTCTATCTTCTTCAGATTTTGAGAAAACCGATTTTGAAAAAACTGCAAATTTTCAACTTTGAACATCTTTTGTGTCGAAACGGTAATAGTTATTCGGTTGCTCTTTCCGTCAAATTATTCTATGAACCCTTCCGAATACAAGAATATAAGTTATTAGTGCATTATGAACATTTAAATATGCTTGAACAACGATTAAAGAAAAATGATACCCGAAATGCACCCATTTTTGAAGATATCATTCAATTTATTTCCAAAACTAAGGTTCATAATGCAATAATAACTTATCCTACCGTTGTATTCGGGAGGGTTCATAGAATAATTTGATGCAAAGAGCAACCGAATAACTATTACCGTTTCGACACAAAAGAAGATCAAAGTTGAAAATTTGCAGTTTTTTCAAAATCGAATTTTTCAAAAACTGAGGGTGATGGCGAAAACGGTTTGCGGATTCGTGTTCAGAGCAAAAACTCTACCAGAATCACCCAGTGGATATTGCGGAACAGAAAAGAAGTTTCATTTTGTTGGACTGTGATATTTAAGTAATTAGAAATTCGAAATCCCCGTAATTAGACACCTCTGGATGGTAGTATTATAGTTTGCCATGAATTTTCATTAATAACCAATATATGGTCGGACCGAGACTTATTTTTAAAGTTTCTGACCAATTATTTAATTAAAATTTTGAAATTACAAATACGTTAAGTACTTCTGGATGGCAATCAAGTTGCCATGAATTTTCACTAATAACAAACTCATAAAAATCTTCAAATAGTAAAAAAATTACGCCAAGTACGTGAAAAAGTCGAGCGTGGAAAAGAATACCTATTATCAAATAAGTCACAAAAGAATAGAAGATAATAACAATTTCAATATAAAAGCACATGTGAAATCAAAATGACAAAAATACATATACACAGACATTTTAATAATGTGAAGATAAAATGAAACAGAAATACAAGGTACTCGTGTCTACTATTGCAAAGAAAGAATGAAAAAGTATAACACACTCACCGACCGTTGCAAACAGTCTCACTGCTATCCATGCAGACAAGCATCTTCCTTGAGCAGTAGCTATTCGATCTGCAGGCCAATGTCCCGCAGCTGCAGCGTCAGTACCGAATAGAACGTGTCAAATATGTCGCATTAATTTCGCGATGAAGAAGCAATAAGAGCAACAGTGCTCGGAAATAGTTCTAGATGCGTTAAAAACACTGACTCTACGTTCGTGTTAACATTACTAACACGCAGGTCGATCATTGTCCAGTATGAAATACTTTATCGCGAAATAAGCATTGACTCTACAATCGCATTGCAGGCGATTACAAAATCTCTTCACGCTTTTAAACATCTCTCGATAGTGGGGAGATGTGTTCGGACTCGAGTAAAGTCTTTCGAAAATAGTCCTCTAGATACTGAGTCTAATGCAGTAGTCCAGTAATCAATGGAATTGATGCAGGAATCGTGAAATCACGAAATAATATCCACTGTGACTGCACAGATATTCAGTGTTCCGATCACCGCCGTGGATACAGTCGAACTGCTAGGGCACACCGTTCGGCAATGTAAAGTGACTTTGGTAGAGGTTGTTGATGTTTTGTCGCGTTCGGCCGACAGACTGGCGAAGACGCGACGTATTTCAATGTTTTGAATTTGATAAAGGCCGACTCCCAGCTAACATGAAATTCATCAAGGCCAGAAATAATATTATATAGCAATGTCCATTGCAAAATGTTCACTTTTCACAACTACAGTCGTGCACTCTGTACATTTTACACGTATTTTTATCACTGCGATATATGATCAAACACTATATAGGCAACGCTTCGTCAAAAAGTCTTCTATATAGATGATAGGTATATTCCAGTGAAATGTTGTTAAACGGTTTTCTATTTAGTCCAGTAGTCGAACTAATTGGTGTAGGAATCGAGAAATCAGGAAATAACACCGTAACATTCACAGATATTCACCGATCCGATCACTATCGCGGATAAAGTCGAACTGATAGCTCACATCTTTCGTTAATGTGTCACATTGGTAGAGGTTGCCATTAACCTCAACTGTTTCCTATGCAAGTTTAAATTCCTCAATTTCTAATGACTCGAATGTAATAATTACTGTTAAGGGAGAAGATTTGAAAGAACTCACACGAGAGAGTTGAACTTCAGAAATGTAACTCGTATTCGACACATTAAGCATCACGTATGATTGTGAAATTAAAGAATGCTCGATTTGCAGTTGCATCCATGCACCCTACGACACTCATGCATCATGCAACTTTCTGCGAGGCTTATAAGAATTAGATTTTGACCGCCATAGTGTCTTGATCCCCGAAATGGATTATCGAAGAGAAATCCGCATGAGTCGTTGACAAACCGAGTCAAAGCATAGCGTAGCGAAAGCCTATGTCAAACTCACACTTTAAACAAGTCACACGTATACAAGCACGCAACACACCTTTCAGCAGTTCAACACATTGCAGAGTATTTGCTGAGTTGGACGCTGTTCATGAGCAGAGGCCGCTACATTCAGTCCTCGAGTTATGGGTCGGTAACACAGTTTGGGTGGCGACACAAACATCCATAAGATGATAGGTCTATCCTATACCTCGTCTGTGGTTGGATGTGAGACGAAAATGGTAAGGGTGCTCGCGAACTGTCCCGAGCGTGCGGCACAAAATTACACTCAACATTATCGATTCAGTCCAAAATAAGATTACAATGCTACGAGTGGTAGGAATTAAAATTAAATGTTATCCGATACATTTAAAATCTAAAACAACCTGAATGGTGCATAATTCTCTTTGCTAATAGATTTTGATACAAGCAGAAATTGCACTTATTTCCATAAATTTTGATCATACATATTATATAAATACAACCGTGTAATAAACATTTGTAGAGTCTCTTAGTTGTATATACCATACATGGACAATTTAATTGTGGTCCCACGGGGGAAAAAGTTATTTCATTAAATTCTTTATATTTAATGAGATTAGTACTAGGGACTATAGCTATCATTAATTCTTTTATATTTCGAAGAACTGTTTTTAAACTTTACAATTACTTTGAGCCTCCCTGGCATTCAATTGACTAACCTGCGAAGGAAACTATTAAAAACATTATAGGTATTACCCGTCTAAATACATGTTTTTCTGACTTTAAAATAATAAACGTTCTACAACATTTACGCTTGAGACTTTCGGGCTTATTTTTCTTCCAAATATGGAAACATACATACCACTATTCACACTGTTTCTGAAATTGACCAGAAGCTATCGACTCTTTATGACAACCCGTTGATCAGCACTTGGAAGGAGTGCGGGGGCATTAATATGCCGTATTCGCTAATAAAAAAAGAGTTATTTAATATTTTTATCATTATGCAAACATCTACATTGTATTTGTCAGATTCTTCTAATAAAATGAAATCAAATTCGACGCAGTTTGGTATGAGGAAGGTAGGCAAAACATTGGCACAGAGCCGGTTAACAGTACAACTCGCACTCGTTATAAGCCCGTTTCTACTACACGTTGTACGCCCTGACGACTATCCCCACCATTTCTTGGAATCCTTCAAACAAGAATGATATTACTTCTTTTACACTTTTTACTAACATTCTTATACATTTAATACAAGTGCAATTAATTATCTTAATCAAATATAACATGAGTCATATATGATTTTAAAACGTATTTGATGTATTTAAAAGATGCATCCCATATTGTCGTCTAATTTCACATGTTCGGCCGTTTATTGTGACTTCAATACTGTAAAGTACGAGACCGATACTTTCAACACCTGAGGATAAAATATGAGTATGTCATCTATCTAATTAACGTCACTTCCTAGCCAGTTAACAAATTACCTCTGCAAAGGTTTCCAGGGTTAGCAGCACAAGACCACCAGCTGACAAAACGGGAGCAGTTAGGGTTCCCCTTAATGCTAGTAGGTACAACATTTGCTCCTTGCGCGAACTGTTGTACCACAACCCACCGTAGCTGCAAACAGCGTCAGAACGATCACAGAACCCGAACAGATTGAAGCATAGGCTCACTATTAAATTCAATACTCACATGTCATTGTAAATCTCATCGTAGGCATTCCGTACGAACTGCCCCTGGCAGGTCACGAAAAACAGGTGAATCAGCTGAATCACTAGAAATCCCATGTATTTGTAGAACTCAAAACCCACCTCCATTACTGACGTCTGACCTCAAACAATCCATTGCACGGTCATTACAGAAAGTTTCATGTAATAATATACAATATACATTCGTACGAATCAAAACTTTACCTTTACTAGCGTGACACTGAACGCAAGGATCAATAGTAAGATTAAAATTGCGAGATAAGTCGAGTGGAGTTCCTGGATATCATCGATAAATCTGTATTGAAACATGAAAGCATATACTTCATTTAAGCTGATTAGAAGTATCTGACTGATTGAAACATTTGTCGAAATCTATGTTTACCCTATACTATACAGAATACACATTCAGCAAATCACTTTCATCTGCTTGAACATTCGAAAAGATTTTCTATTGAGAGATTTGCAAAACAATGTCACCGACCTTAGAGCGCGTTTGTGCCCGTGAATCGAGAAGCATACTTTTTTGTACTCTACGTCCATCGTGTCGACCGATTCCTTCTGACGAGAAGTGTAATTCTTGACTGCACTCTTGAAACGGTATCTACGAGCATTAACGCTGACACCCCAACTCGAAACGATCTCGTCTGAATTCTGATTAAAAATCGATTGCTACGAATTACTTACCCAGCAACTGCCAACAATCCGCACCCATGCTGCACGCCGTACAAGTATAAACTATCACAGGCGCAATATACTATCCCGACCATCAATATTCCAGACATCATGTGCACCGAGAAATATATGAAGTATTTTTCTTCGTCAAAGGGATAATATGACGGGTAAATGTAGTATCGTGACATAGTTTCGTTTTCAGTTCGGGAGAAATACTCCACGGCAGTGGCTGCAATAGGGAACATCAAGAATACGAACGTGCCGAATGTGCTGGTCACTAGAAATGAAATAGAAAAGGTACACTACACTTGTTGCAGTGGAAGGCAGAATGCTTATTAACGCTTTGAATGGCGGAAAGTTTTGGAAAATGCCCCATTGATTACTTCTGCGGGAAATCTTGTACAAAGCGTGCGAACCAAACTCTGCCAGGGGCTAGTTGACTAACGAGGTTAGTTGACTAATTCCCTTTAATTCTTGTATTATGGAATAAATTACGCTGCACGGCACTCAAATTTTTAACCACCGGAAGTAATTCCACCGAAAAGTTGTGACTGTCACGTGTAACCAGATCTATTTTGAATAGCATTCCCGCGATGTTCCACAGAAATGAAAGTAACTTATTTTACATACCTATATAGGCAAGTGTAAATAGCACTCCTCTTTTGCCATAAACGTCCATAATTTCGATCTCGGCTGGTGGCCTCTCTCCATCCCAATCATTGTACATGTCTCTAATAAAATTCTCCAACTGTAATTTCGTTAATTTCATCTACCAGCGAAGAAATGAGTACCTACAATGGACAAATATCTCCTCACCTTGTCATGGTTCAGAGCGTAATTAGCGATCTTTAGTATGCCTCCGATCGCTGCAACCAGAAAGGGGCATTGCTCCATTAAGACATTGGGACTGAAAAATACTATGACCCTCAAAATCTGTAAATGACGATAGCACGACAACTGGTAAAATAAGTGTTTAAACAGACTCGATAACACATACAGTATTTTTACGGGCGGATAGTAAATCAGTCAATTAAGATTAGGTAATAACTAATGTGAAGGTAAGATGGTTCTAAGGAAATAATCGGTAAAATAACTTATGTGTACCTGCGCATAGATAGACATCAGAGCAATAGCGTACATTAATGTTCGTACTAAGTGTCTGGTTAAGTTTGTCTGATACGGCCATACACCTACGACTTGACAGAGCAGCTTGTTACGCTTGAAGTATCGTTTATTCACCTCTTCCCTCTTCATGGCGAAACTGGAATAGTTTCGAAAATTCGGTAGACACGCACGGAGGCGTTATAAGCGGAAAATGGTAATACCTATCGATCGTCTTGAATCATTTGGTAATTCGTAGCCATTATTTGATCTGTGATTGCTCCGGTCAAAGAATTTCACCGTTACACGAACATCTAGTTTCTTACCGGCGTAATCGTCCATGCTACCCCTCACAGACAATTACCCTTTATTTATTTATTTATGCACACTATAATCTCTGCAACGAGTCCATTTATCAGCTGTAAATAAAATATGCATACCGGTGAGACAGCGGCTACAGCTATTGGCTATTTGTTATTGCCGCCGACTGTTTTGTGAGAACACCGTCACGTGTCGTTTCAATCATTAAACATGCACATGTTTGGGTAGGTTCTCCACATCCATTACCAGCCCTTGTGTGGTCCTTGTTTGCTGTGGTGCCATGTGTATGAAATATGTGCAATGCTGTCTGTGTTCGGTCCTCGTTTGACAGTATTGAGGGCACTCTACCCCGCGACGGTATAACTGGGCAATTGAAAAAGCACTCTATATAAAACTATGCTCTGAATGGTACGCTGAGAAATGTAGTTACCAGCAAGTGATAAGGGCTGATTTCAAGCACAAGAGCTTCTACGATATACACAAACTTTTTTCCTGTTGAAGGGCTGGGGTAAAGTTACCATGAGGTTTCCATAGTGAAAACGTCACTGGTGGGGAAAACGTCCTCTTCGTCAGGACACGGAGAGCTCAGTCGCTACTACCATGAAGGAGAGTGCAGCAGGGTTGAGGCACATTTGAACTGGCCCAGTCCTACGGTCTTCGTCTCACGTCAGCAATTGCTAAGGAGATTAATATACGGCTAATAACGTGCGATACTCCTTCCTCTGCACGAACAACGCTTTAAGAACGCACGTAAGCAGCTACACGAATAATTCAACTAATAAGTTTATCTTTACCAGTGTATCCGTAGGTGATCTTGGATGAGTGACAAAGTGCAATGTATTTTCTAAATATTACCTTTAATCCCATTACTTACTTGGTGTCTAATTTTTCACCCATATAAATATTCCTCTTTTCGATCGGCAGCTGTAGGGTCATCGGCGTCTGTGGCGTAAAGTCCAATGCAATAGCTTACAATATCGCAAAACACATTTCGCGTATCATTCGAATAGACGAGTTGTTTCAGTTTGTTACGCGATATCTTTACGATTTTTGCGAATGAGGAAAGAAGAGCTTGGCCCCGAAACTGTCAAACCTTCGAAACATCGCCTTTTATATCCATTTTCGAGGGACCCCGTGGTTGAAAAGCGGAAGGGGCGTAAACAAATTTTAAATAATAAAGTGTTTAAATTCTCGTATAACAAGAATTCGCTGTAATTGCATTCGAAATTTCGAATGTGATACTGTGTAATGTCTAAAAGTATATAATTCTCCAAAATTGTAAAAATTAAGATGTTAGTCTTTATTTCTGGTGTCTTAAGCAGACAAGATGTTAGCCCTTGTCGAGGTGTGGGCGAAGACTGTGTCTACCGGACCCACAATTTTCCGGCCAGATGCGCCCGACTGGAAACACCTCCTAATTGGTTGACCCGATGACGGTGTCAACCAATCGGTAATTTCCCAAGCCCTAAATCGCACCACCTATTTCGCGCGTCTTCGGCGCGCTTCCACCGTAACGAGAGGTTGAGATTTGGTGGGAGAAATACTCCTGACAATGCAGCGGGTTTTCCCCAGGGCCCGAGGCGCGTGACGCGGCCGGTCGCAGGCCGCTCGGCCTCGCATCGTGGGCCCTTCGGAAATTCGGGGTTTATGGTCCGCGCAATACAGTAATTACCCGTTATGAGTCCCTTTTCTCCCCCCGTTAACAGCCCCGCGACTATCCCTATTATTATTTACCTAATTACCTATTCTTCGGCCCAACAAGGCGCAATCCCCCCCTTAATGGCCCAACTGGCCCTCGTTGCCCTAACCGAATCTCGTTCTACGGCACCGAATGCACTTCATTTCCCGCGAACTCGTTAATTTGCGTAAGAATTCAAGTTGTACACATCGTCAAGTTTCCCGTTTGTTTCGTAATATGCAACGCGTACCATTAATAATTAATTAGAAGCCCGCGTAGATACAGTTTTTCTCTCAAGTATAAAATGATATTACTTCTCTTACTCTCTTTACTAACATTCTTATACATTTAATACAAATGCAATTAATTATCTTAATCAAATATAACATGAGTCATCTATGATTTCAAAACGTATTTGTTTGATGTATTTAAAAGATACATCCCGTATTGTCCTGTAATTTCAAATGTTCCGCCGTTTAGTGGGACTTCAATACCGTAAAGTATGAGACCGATGCTTTCAACACCTGAGGGTAAAATATAACTATGAGATCTATATAATTAACGTCACTTCCTAGCCAGTTAACAAATTACCTCTGCAAATGTTTCCAGGGTTAGCGGCAGAAGACCGCCGGCTGACAAAATGGGAGCAGTTAGGGTTCCCCTTAATGCTAGTAGGTACAACATTTGCGTCTTGCGCGAACTGTTGTACCACTGCCCGGCGTAGCTGTAAACAGCGTCAGAACGATCACGCAACCCGAACAAATTTAAGCTCAAGTTCGCATATGCTCACTACTGAATTCAATACTCACATGTCATTGTAAATCTCATCGTAGGCATTCTGTACGAACTGCCCTTGACTGGTCACAAAAAACAGATGAATCAGCTGAATCATTAGAAATCCCACGTATTTGTAGAACTCAAAACCCATCTCCGTTATTGACGTCTGACCTCAAACAATCCGTTGCACGGTCATTACAAAAAGTTTCATGTAATAATATACAATATGCATTCCTACGAACCAACACTTTACCTTTACTAGCGTGATACTGAACGCAGTGATCAATAGTACGATTAAAATTGCGACATAAGTCGAGTGGAGTTCCTGGATATCCTGGATAAATCTGCATCATTAAAGGTGGATGAGACGGAGCAGAAAACATGAAAGCATACACTTCGTTTAAGCTGATTAAAAGTATCGCGATTAGACCGCGATTGATTGAAACATTTGTCAAATCTATGTTTACGCTGTAGAGTAAGTCCGGTATAGTTCGATCACCGGGAGAGTTCGGCCAGTGCTGATATTTTAGGACTGACGCAAGATAGGCTACTGTGTGTCATTGACACAATAGAAATGAAGGCGCTTGTTGTTTATCTCACATTGACCATTGTCAAAAATCCATATTTGAATTATAAGATACAGTTAAGACTTTATGCGAGGCTGAAAGTTTTTAGACCAACTTACAGTGGGGGCGATATTTGAAAAACAGGTAAGTTTATTTACGCTCTTCCGATATCGGGGATATAATATGCATATAACTACAGTGTAACACCAACAATACGTATGGATTCGTTTTTAATTTTTTTTGATAAGGTGGTCGATCACTACCTTGATTACTTGTAGTGGGTGGACGGTCTAACCCCGACATGCGGGTGAGACCAACCAGTTGCAGTGCCAATATTTTTGATTGAAAATGAAAATAAATATTCGAAATTATCGCACACTATAATTTATATATACCCTATATTGCTTGGGCTTTGCTTTAATGTGCATAAAACGACAAAAATGTGAAAATCAACGATGCTACAATTTCTTTTCCAAAAAGTAGTCGAACTATCCCGGATTTACAATACTATACAGTAGGTTTACACAATCAGCAAATCACTTTCATCTGCGTGCACATTCGAAAAGATTTTCTACCGTGAGATTTGCAAAACAATGTCACCAACCTCAGAGCGCGTTTGTGCCCGTGAATCGAGAAACATACTTTTTTGTATGCTATTTCCATCGTCTTAACCGATTCCTTCTGACGAGAAGCGTAATTCTCGACTGCACTCTTGAAACGGTATCTACGAGCATTAACGCTGACACCCCAACTCGCAAAGATCTCTTCTGAAGCCTGATTAAAAATCGATTGCTACGAATTACTTACCCAGCAACTGCCAACAATCCGCACCCATGCTGCACGCCGTACATGTATAAACAATCACAGGCGCTATACACTATCCCGACCGTCAATATTCCAATCACCATGTGCATCCAGAAATATATGTAGTATTTGTCTTCGTCAAAGGGATAATATGCCGGGTAAATGTAGTATCGGGACACCGTTCGGTTATCAATTCGGTTGAAATACACTACGATACTGGCTGCAGTAGGCATCATTATAAATATGAACATGCCGAACATGGCGGTTACTAGAAATGAAATAGAAAAAGGACACTACACTTATAGCAGTGGAACGCTTTGAATGGCACAATGTTTTAGAAAATGCCACACTG
This sequence comes from Andrena chrysosceles, assembly GCA_963855975.1. Taxonomy (NCBI): domain Eukaryota; kingdom Metazoa; phylum Arthropoda; class Insecta; order Hymenoptera; family Andrenidae; genus Andrena; species Andrena chrysosceles. The sequence continues at coordinate 6,709,355 of OY979769.1, read as the reverse complement.
ATTACTTTTGCGGGAAAATCTTGTATAGAGCGTACAAAACATGCGAACCAAACTCTCCCAGGGGCTAGTTGACTAATTCCCTTTTGTAAGGTATGTACGCCACCCAACATCCCTGATCGACGCAACCTGGGAAGGCATTGCGTCGCGGCATCGTGCGCTTTTCCCGAACCTCGTTTGTTTTTTCACGCGACGGCGTACTCGCTGCCAAACGCCAAACCGTCATGTACCTGTCCAATAAACGTTTACACTTTAATTGTTGTATTATGGTACCTACTCCATAATACCATAATTTACTAATTATGCTGCGATTCGCGATATTGAAGCATATGAATGGCCAGCTTGGCATATTTCGTGGAAACGTGATACATTGACTATAATTTACGGTATTTTATTCTATCCGGCGCGTGGAGGTTTTGTACATACGGCCATTAACATGTTAACAATGTCGGACGGGGTTACTTGACTAATTATAAGCATAGAAACACCACTAAAAATTGTACTTTTTATCCTCAAGCTGCAGTCGAAGCAAAAATTTTGGCTGCTCAAGTCCACTTTCCCCACCACAAATCCCTGCAAACTCACCCCTACCAGTTTTATACCCTATCCTCTCTTCAAAATCACAGGCTTTCCAAACAAACCATATCAAACAAGAACAAAATAATTCCAGTATCTAACATCATGATAATTAATATAAAAAAAAATAACAGTGTGAAGGAGTGAAGAAAAAATAAAAAAAATTGATTGGTTGTAAGAGATATATATGTACGCCTTTGGTATACTATATTGGTGGAATTGGCAGCGTATACATATACACGCCTTTCGTATATATTAATGGAACTGAGACAGCGTGTATATGTGCCTTTCGCAGGCAAAGGGTTAAAACTGAAAAGTAAATGGCAAGTCAACTAACCCCATCATATTTGTCAACCGGGATTTGTTGACTTATTCGTTTCACTACTCTAAATATAATAAAAGCTACAACCTAGACTCGATTAAAACGAGTTTCGAAATTAAGCTTATATACCTAATGAAATTTGTAAACTTTTGGTAGGCAACAAGTCAAAAAAATACCACTGGTCTATTTATAAGAATTAGTCAACTAGCCCCGAACTCCCGTACAGTATGCAAATTGCTCGACCTAAACACACGCCGCGTCGACGCCATACCAATTTTTAACCACCGGAATGAATTCTAGCGAGAAGTTGCGACTGTCACATGTATCCAGATCTGTTTCAAATATCATTCCCGCGATGTTCTCCAGAAATGAAAGTAACTTATTTTACATACCTATATAGACAAATGTAAATAGCACTCCTCTTTTGCCATAAACGTCCATAATTTCGGTCTCGGCTGGTGGCCTCTCTACATCCCAATCGTTGTACATGCCATTAACAAATCTCTTCAACTGTAATTTCGTTAATTTCATCTACCAGCGAAGAAATGAGTACAATGGACAAATATCTCCTCACCTTGTCATGGTTCAGAGCGTAATTAGCAAGTTTTATTAGCAATCCGACCTCTGCAACTAGGAAGGGACATTGCTCTATTAGGATATCCGGACTGAAAAATACTATGACCCTCAAAATCTGTAAATGACGATAGCGTGGCAACTGGTAAAATAAGTGTTTAAACAGGCCCGATAACACATAAAATATTTTTACGGGCGAATAGTAAATCAGTCAATTAAGATTAGGTAATAACGAATGTGAAGGTAAGATGCTTCTATAGAAATAACCGGTACCTGCGTAGTAATGCACGACAAAAAAGTAGCGTACAAAAGTGTTTGTACTAAGTTTCTGCTCATGTTTTTCTGATACGGCCATACACCTGCGAATCGACAGAACAGCTTGTTACGGTTCAAGTATCGCTTGTCCACCTCTTCCCTCTTCATGGCGAAACTGGAATAGTTTCGGAGATTCGGTAGACACGCACGGAGGCGTTATAAGCCGAAAATGGTAATACCTATCGATCGTCTTGAATCATTTCGTAATCTGCGGCTATTATTCGGGCTGCAATTACACCGTTCAAAGAATTTCGCCGTTAGACGAACATCTATTTTCTTACCGGCATAATTGGCCATACTGCCCCTTACAGACAATTACCCATACTATAATCTATTCAACAAGACAGCGGCTACACCTATTAACTATTTGCTATTGCCGCCTACTGTTTTGTGAGAACACTGTCACGTGTCGTCCTAATAATTAAACGTGCACATGTTCGGTAGGTTCTCCACATTCATTACCAGCCCCCGAGTGTTCCTTGTATGCTGTGGTGCAGTATGTCTGTGTTCGGTCCTCGTTCAACAGTATTGAGTGTACTCCATCCCGCGACGGTATAACTGGGCAATCGAAAAAGCACTCTATACCTATAAAACTATGCTCTGAATGATACGCTGAGAAAAGTAATCACCAGCTAGTAGTAAGGGCTGATTTCAAGCATAAGAGTTTCTACGATATAGATAAACTTTTTCTTGTTGAAGGGCTGGGGTAAAGTTACCACGATTGTCGAGGGTTCCATAGTGAAACCGTCACTGTTGGGGAAAACGTCTTCTTCGTCGGGCCACGGATAGCTCAGTTGCTACTACCATGAAGGAGAGTGCAGCAGGGTTGACGCACATTTAAATTGACCCAGTTCTACGGTTTTCATCTCACGTCAGCAATTGCTAAGGAAAGTAATAACCGGTCAATAACGTGCGATACTCCTTCCTCTGCATGAACAACGTTTTAAGAACGCACGTAAGCAGCTATACGAATAATTCAACTAATAAGTTAATCTTTATTTATAAAAATGCCTCTTTTCGATCGGCAGTTGTAGGGTCATCGGCGTCTGTGGCGTAAAGTCCAATGCAATAGCTTACAATATCGCAACACATTTCGCGTATAATTCGAATAGACGAGTTGTTTGAGTTTGTTACGCGATATATTTACGATTTTTGCGAATGGTGTAAGAAGAGCGCTGTATTGTCGATTCAGGCGGGGATTAAAATGTTTGGGCCCCAGGGCTATTAAACCTTCGAGAGACCCCGTGGTTGAAAAGCGCGAAGGGGTTAAAAAAATTTTAAAAATAACATTCGAATGGGATATCGTGTATATGTCTAAAAGTATATAATTCTCCAAAATTGTACAAATTTAAATACATATCATAAAGAAGGTTTAAACAATGAAATTTTAAGATAAAAGCATAAAATTGGAAGTTATGGAACTTGTAGACAATTTATTTGTAACAACATTTCCAATGAAGACAGAGTGAGCTAATCGCTTAGAACTGAAGGCTTAGAAGGGGCCCGCCCCCCTCCCCTGGAATTTGGGCCCATGGCTGCAGCCCCCCTAGCTCTCCTTTAATCCGAGCTTGTGTCGTCCCCCTGCTTGCGATTGATTAAGCTTTTCGAATCAATTTCAGGGATCGTGAATTCTTCGTTGTCTTCGTCAGCCTCCTAATATTTCGGTAGGTACGTCCATTAGAAGTTGTTTTGTCCGAAACCCTGTTAGCTGTATCAGCAGTTAAAATTGGTGAATGTGGATACTATGTGGCTTTTTCAGACTTTTAATTCAGCTAATTATGCGTTAATTGGCGTGTTTCACTGTTGCGACGAACGTTACGCACTGGAATGGAATGGTGTCGGTCAGACGCGTCCAAGCTGTAAAGGGCTGACTCCTCTGACATTAGATGCAAGTCGAATTCACCAGGTACAGTTCGTACTCGTTATAAGCCCGTTTCTACCATGCGTTGTACGCCTCGACGACTATCCCCACCATTTCTTGGAATCCTTCGAACGAGAGTAAGAGAATCCGAGAACAAGTGAGAGGCTCTTTCGTTTCCTCTGGCTCGCTTTGGGGTTTTCTCAATCGCCCAATTGGCTGCGCGGAATAGTGTACACAACGCGCCGTACGCCCGCCGCCAGCCCCGTTCCTCGAGCTTATAACGTGTGCGTACTGTATATTCTGCTCTGTATTATCGCCAATATGGCGGAACTTGTATTTGGAAATGTAGTCACGAAATTGCGTTGTTCGTCCTTATATGAGCAAGTTTTGCGCTGCGTTAGGTCTCATTCGAAAGAGGAAGGTTCAATGCAGCCCGCTCTAATCACGGTTCAACGAGATTGTGTTGATATCTAATAATATGTGTGTCTAAAGTAGAAAAAATCGACAAAATACAGACGCGACGTTAATTTGAAAGAGACCATCCTAAAATTCTCGAACCTCAGCCATCGTCCAGAGGTCGCTGACAGATCTCCAAACGCCGGGACGGTGCATGGTTGTAGTGGGATGCGTCCGTGAGGCGCTGTTGCCACTTTACCTGTTCGCGCGAGCGCGAATATAACTCTAACACACTTGTTATTTTGAAAAATTGCATTATAGGAGATGCTCTAGGCTCCAAAGAACTTCTATTTACCTAGGAATTCTATTCCGGATAAGCTTCTAACATAAAGTATTTTAAAAAATTTATCCCAATATGGAATGCTACAGAGTTCTCCTAGAAATAGATATGCTCGAAATTCCTGTTCAGGAGGTAGATAGAACTTCTAACCCTTACATACCTATATAGAAATGAGATACCAAGAGACCGTGGTCTTTATATGATAACGTCCATTGGTCATCCAGACCAATTTCAACGATATTCGTCCGTGACAGAAGCCAATAGCTTCGTTCCTGTTACAAATTCGTCCACCCTGTCACTTGAACTACAACCAATTTAGCAAGTTCCGCGGCGGCTCGGATTCGACCATCAGTATGGAAGCAATAAGGAGTAAATTCGTCCTCTTCGCGACGAGAGGCAACCCGGTCTATTGGACAGGGTATCGATTTCAAAGAAACTTTACCGGATGATTCGAATATCATGGATATTGGTCGATTATTTTAACGTGCTCAAATGGGAGTTAATCAGAGTTTTCAAACCTCGACTGCTGAATAGAAGCATTTTTCGCACAAGTAATCGAAGGGACTTTTATAAAAAAGAATGTAAGGGCCAAAATGAAAAAAAAATTATCGGAAAATGATCTTCGTGCTAATACTGTAATATAAAATTTTATTTTTTATACTTGCACTCTTTTCTACAAGGAATCTTCAATTGTTTGTGAGGTCAGCGTGCAGAGAATAAATGATATACCGCAAAGTGGGAGAAGATTGGCATGTTTTTGGGACATTTTGTTATACAACATAAAAATTAACATTTTCACACTTTCTTTGGATAAGTATCTATACTAGAGACATTTGCGAAGTGGTGCGAACGAGAGAAGAATTGAGAATCTATACTTCTCTCTCTCGCACATGTCTTTCTCTCTCGCGTGATGTTGCCGACAGTTTCGAGGCAGTCAATCTAAGGCAATGAGACCTCCATGTATATATGCTCTAAGCTTAGAGCATATACTACTAGAGGTCTCATTGCCTTATGTCTTCTGTCCTCGAAACTGTCGCCAACATCACGCGAGAGAGAAAGACATGTGCGAGCTAGTGAGAGCGAGAGATGTACACCGGCGCATGCGCATTGCGAGCGATTGGGAGTCTTTCATTCTACCCGTCTCTCTTGCACCATCGAGAAAGTATCTCTTCTCTCTCTCTCTCACAGGGTGAGGAGCGATTACGCTCACTGAATGGAAGGGGAAACACCTACAGGAGCGGTGGTAATGGGTGCGTGACTGACGCAGGCGCAGTTCATGATACAGTTAGCGACAGTTTCGAGCTCTCAATGAGACCACCATGTATATATGCTCTAAGTACGGGCTAGCCGAGTTAGCGTCTTCGCGGAGAGTGGGAGAACCCCGAGCTTACGCGTAAGCGACCTTGGAAAGCCCTCAAATATAGCGTCGTAAACCATTTACAGTTTACACTATTCCACAGACTTGCTATAAAATCATTTCGTCTTTTCATCATTAGCTATAAATCGAATTTACAAGATAAACAAAGAGAATAGCATATTTAACGCCATAGCCATCAATTCGTTTTTCGAATTCAGACCATGCTTTGATAAACTCCGGAAACATACTTAAAATTTTAGCTTCGGAATTCGAACGGTTCACAGAATATTAAACGTTAACGTTTCTAGAACGTGAATAAGCGAAATGTCACGCGTTAACGTTTCACTTTTTACAGAGCCTCTCATATCCAAAACACCTATCCATTTTGATGTATCCAAAGGCTTAAATATTAGTCCAAAAACTATACCGAATATACCTATCTCTAAACTATTGATGCCTAGCATTCAAGAACATTATCCGCCGACAAGTGCCGCTTTTACAACTTCGTGATGTCTGTTCATAGCGTAAACCTCAGTTAATATTGCATCCATTAAACGCTAATAGCACTCAACAATGCATTGTGCCCTGAACAGGGGCGGATTTGAAGTTTTAGCGCCCTCAGACTAACAAGCGTGCGCAGTCCTTTACGCGAAATATCATCAAATATTTTAATTTAAAAGAGTCGAAACAATTTCCAAATTAATTAAATATGGCGTATCACATCGGAGTCATTGCTAATTTGGTAGATGAAAAAAGTGAATTATTCTTAAAGTTGCCTCAAGTAAACCTTTTCTAACTTCTATCGCCGCTGCCCAAAATTTTCCTCTCCTTAAAAATGTGTCGCTTCCCAAAATTTTCCGCTCCCAAAAATTAATGCTACCCAAAATTTGCCACTCCCCAAATTTAATTTTACCCAAAATTTATCGCTTCCCAAAATTATTCTCTCTTTAAAAATGTGTTGGTTCCCAAAATTTTGTCGCTCCCCAAAATTCACCACCCTGGGCTGCAGCCTATCCCCAAATCCACCCTTGGCCCGGCAAATATAATAGCAAACCCGATACACACTTCAGTGGTTAGTAAACCGATCCACGTAGCCAAATGTGGCCCCCCGCTACTCCCTAATTCCTCCATGCATTTACGGTTGTAGAAACCCACTCTTCAACAACTTGCATACTCGCGAGGGAATAACATCGCGACCAGTAAAAGAGGAGAATGGAGGAATCACTTCACACCACAGAGAATCTCTGTTTTTTATTAAAATCTTTATTTTCTGTGTTTCGTAGCGTTCTTCTAAATAATATTTAAACATAACTTAATGCAAAAGTCGCGGCGTGAGAAAGGGACAGAGATAGAGAAAAAGTATGATGTCGTTACGTTAGAATTATTCAAATGTTCACTCAAGTCTGCGAATGGTACGACATATATGTAAGGGGGGCAGACAGATTTAAGACACGTAGAATGACCTTAAGATTATAGATTGACGACGACAGGATGAAGCGATCGGCCGACCGATTGATTGCCGGTATTGGTTAATTAATTAGGTGGGTACATAGGCAGTTACAGTGGATAGGTAAGTCGAGTTATAGATTTAGGCTCGAAGAACATTGCTCGCGCGAAAGATCCTGAGAAATCTCTGTCCAAAGGCATCGATTCGCAAAAAACAGCGAAGAAAAAGCCTCTCGCGTGCCACTGACGACGCGCGAACAATGCTCTTTCCCCGAAGCCCTCGTCAGAAAAGTATTACAATACAAGAATTAAGTGATGCCACATACATAAAAACACGGTACGCAAAGTCTGTATACTTATAGCCGACGGCTGGATGGATAACGGCTGAAGGCAGCGGTTACAACGAAATCATAGTAATCAATGGTAACAATAGTAATCAATAGCAATTCTCCGTCACCCATCAATACTAACGGTGCTTGATTTACGTCCGCGAAAGTCTCCCTTTCTACCACTTGATTACACATTCCATGCGAACCGCGTGCCCCGCCGTAAAACAGATAATGCCGTTCTGATCGTCACCGATCAAATCAATTGGTCAACGTAAACACGTGCGACCGCACGTACGAGACCCGAAGGAACCAGTTTACACTGGCCTCGGGCTACTCCGGGGGCAACAAAGATAACATAAGACACTCTAACGAGCTCGCCATTTTTGCCACAAATACATTCGGGAACGAAATGTCTACGTTTAATGGATCTCTTTGTTATCGGTCGCGAACAAGTGCATGAGAACAGACAGCGTTAACACGCACGGGCAGATTGTTTTCTGCTACTTGTTCGTGCCGATCCGCGATGGGTGAGATAAGCGTCGATGATAAGACAATTCTTAGTACGTGACAATGGAAGAAGGAACGCGAAGGTTCCGACCTTAATCAGTCTTCAAATCGAATGTCCACTGTAAATTACCGTGAAATGTCGAGAGTTCATTAAGCATATAATCGCATACAAACTACTGAAAATCATTTGGTTATTTTCGGAGGAATTAGCGATCAGCTTTGCCTCAGCACATTCTTAGATACACTCGTTTGTTCTTTTCTTTTCCTCTCTTTTCATCGGTACAATCGAAGCGAGATCGATCGAGCAGGTCGACATCTGTCTCCCCAAATTATTGCGACGATGCAAGAGTGAAGAGAGCTTCTCATTACCTTGGAAAGCAAAGCTGTATCCAAGAGTAATATCGTTTTCTTTATACACCACCATGGAACTTAAACCAAGAATAAAAGATTCTTGCTCGATACTCAATGCTTTTATTCCCTTTCGAAAATTCCCATTACTTTTGCATCCATCAAGAGTCTCGTTTACTCAACAACTGAGAAAGATTCGTATCGATTCACGTTATCAAATGTAAACCATTAAATGTACAGTATTGTCTCCATATGTACCCGATTTGGTGTACACGATGTAGGCCTGTCGCTATCCCCACTTCTGTCTCACTCTTGTCCGGCGAAGGCGAGAGCGAGATGGAACGAGAGCGAGCGAGAGCCCCTAAAAGCGAGCGAGGACAGTACGAAACAGACGACAGCGTTCATGTTTTGTTTCCCTCCGTCTTTCGGGCGCCGTGACACTCCGTCCTTTGCGTGCGCGACGGGCGTGCGCGATGGTCGCAGGCACATACGGAAGCACGAAACCGCAACGCAAAAACTTGACGCACGCCCGGCTCAAGTTTTTTTTTGCGCCCTAGGCCAACTTTTCAAATTACGCCCTTTATTATAATACATTTATTTGAGATTATTAATAACCTTACTTTGAATTTTTATTCGTAGTTTAATCCACTTATAGTACAACTTGTAATATTTAATTCTAAAGTTTATTTTCAGCAATAGCAGCAATGAAAATACATACCATTTTGCACCACTTGTCGACTTTCTGCCCTAGACAGACGTCCAATTTTGCTTATAGGGACGAGCCAAGCTTACAGGCAGCTTACGTCTGCCTAGGGCAGAAAGTCGACAAGAGGTGCAAAATGGTATGTATTTTCATTGCTGCTATTGCTGAAAATAAACTTTAGAATTAAATATTACAAGTTGTACTATAAGTGGATTAAACTACGAATAAAAATTCAAAGTAAGGTTATTAATCATCTCAAATAAATGTATTATAATATAGGGCGTAATTTGAAAAGTTTGTCTAGGGCGCAAAAAAGACTTGTGCCGTGCCTGGCTATCTGACCGTCGCGCGCAAGAAAACCGGTCCATCTCGCTCACTCCTTCGGCCAGAAAGAAGCGAGAAACGCACACTCGGAATTAGGGATCTGCGCATTCTGAGTGCCCACGCCAGTCCCGACCACCGGGCACACACGGAGACAATACTGTAATTAGTCTTCAATTTATCGTAGTACATCAGTATCTTCTTTTCAGCTTTCTTTAAAACGTCAATGAGTAAAAAGAGAGAGAGAGATAGAGAGATAGAAGGAGAGAGAAAGAAAGAGAGACAGAGAAAACAAATAGGAGAAGAGAAACACGAAAACGTTTGTACGTTTAAAACGGTACTACTAACGATATTTGTAGCAAAAATATACAGGCCACGGTGGCTGCTTACAATATATATGGTTCGCAAATTCTTAAATGAAAGAAAACTTAACAGACGTGAGAGAAAGAAGCTTTTTGACAAAGAACATAACGGTTAACGACGTCGAACAACCAGTACTCAATGTCAGTCAGGCTCGGCTGTACAAATCATTGACGCCCGCTGACAACGAGCCCGTTGATTGTACACCCTACACTTAAGAATCTAGATATCCGTTACGATACTGCTCGCACGAATTTCACGAACGATTTTTAATTACACCACGAACGAAACTAGCGCGCCACGCTACCTCCGCTGGATTAGCCCGATAATTATGTCCACGGATGCATCGTGCGTGCGTTATTACCGATAACATATATACCGCTTCATCTTCGTACGATTCTGGTGGCCATGCCTGAAACGTACATTGGTGCTATCATCATTCTGTGACTCGGCGCGTCGATGGGCCAAAGGGTTGGTATCGTATTAAGCGAGTAATGAAATGTATCTTGAGTGACCGAGCAAAAAGTGTCGCCCATTAAATACGTTCGACCGATGAAAGGTTTTCGCATGGGCAACGTACAAAGATGAAACCGCAAGATATTTATATACACGAATCGGAGCAGGTGTGTGAATGCATATACGCGCGAGCGCATGTATGTATGACATAGGTATGTGTGTCCGGGGTGCGCGTGAGTGTCTGTGTCTATGTATGTATGCATGTATGTATGTACGAAACAAGTTGCACAGATGTTCTGGGAGTGGACTCAAGATCTCGAGTACCTCATAATAGCAATCGTTTAGAAATGTAGAAATTCGCTTGTTAACACACGATAGAGTTTGGCCTCTGATTCTTGCCACGCATTTACGGTAACTTGTCGCTGCTACAATTGGGACGAAATCTCATCGCGAGGCATGCAACGGAAGTTCGTCATTTTCGTACAAGAAGGATATGAGACTCGCTCGTAGAAAGAAAATGTTCCGCCGTAAGTCTCGCGAATTTCGAAAATACAAGTGCAATGATAAGTTGTGTATAATTTTAACAAGCAATATGTACTCATTCCGCAATTCTAATTGTACCATTTAATGTACGAGTGGTCTTTGTGTTTTATGTCTTATCGTTTTCATAACTCTTTAGTGTAAACCCTACTGTGGCACAAATTAATTTCGTCGGTTATTCATTATCCTCGTGTTCGATACGTCTTGTAAATAGAGCTTGAATTGCAAATCAATGTCACGATATATATTTATATAATATATATATGTATGTATATATAGAGTACATACTACTAAAAGTTCGCTTGAGCGTACGCCCAACATACAGACTAAACTTTCGTGCCGATCCCAAGCATATACACCACTTTGCAGACGACGTAACAAAAGTGGACCGTATTAAACGAATCACACAACCAAATCTTGGGTATGTTTTATTAATCGTGTGTTTGTAATCCTCGATCTAAGGGAGAAAAGAAAATGGTCACTACAGAGCACTTCCGAGATGTTAGTATACGAACATGTATATGTACATCTATACAACCCTTATCTATTTTGTTCAATTACATTAAAGAAATATATATTACCTAGTATTGCTATGCGACTTCTATATGTATAAATACGGTCGAAAATTTAAACTTGACCTTTGAAAGCTTCTTTTTGAAAATGTCATGTTAGAACAGGATTTAATATGAACGTTAGTTGAAGTTTAAATACGAATGATAATTATGGTATTTACAACATAAAGCGTTAAAGGTACCTACGCTCGGTATTTTAGTAACTAGCACTGTGAAATTCACTACTTAGAAAATGTAAGAAAATATTTTTTACATGAAAAATCTACGATCTCTTTACGCACGTGAAGCAAATTAATATCGAATGAGATTCTCTTGATTTCTATTACGATGAGCAGAATTTAAGGAAACGTGTATTTATATAGCATCATACATACTCTCTAAAGTCTCGTAATACGCAACTGCAAGATTAACTTCGTAGAAATGTAACGGGTGTTACTTTAAGGTACTCTGCCAGGTAGTGATTTGGTTGTGCGCTCGTTCGCATCGTTGAATTATATTCGCCAATGAAAGAAATCGTCCAATAAATACAAAAGGTAATACCAAAACTCGCTTTACCCCCAGAAACATCGCTGTTCTCGCATTTAATCGTTCGCCGCTTAGTTTTTAACGAACGTATATACCCAAACAACTTATTTATGAATTGCACGATGAATGAGAAAGTTAATATTATAATAAGGTAGAATGGAACGAATGGAAACTCAAAATGATAAAAAAATATTTAGAAAAATTCACAATATAACTATCTAAGTTGCTAATCGCCGTGTCCCTCCCTGCTGAAAAAGACAGGAAGCACAGATTGCGCAAACGCATTTCACAGAATATTCACACTGTTTCGTACGTACGTACAACATGTGTACTCGACAGAGTACAAGAGAAAGTAAGGAAAAAACTAAGATTAATGTTATTTGGAATAATTACGATTCTCAGTTAACCCCTGAACGTGAGAATCAATTCCAGATAAAATGATCATGTCTCACATTCACAAATGCGATTGGCGATCTAAATCACTAATTACTGAAAAATCTATGCATACGGAACGAAACGCTTCGCTGTCGCACAGCAGCCTTCTTCTCAGCCATCAAAGGAATTATGCGTTCGATTAATTCAGTATCTTAAGTTACCTAGTTAATGTTGTGTTTTGTGTATTAAATCATTATCGTAACAGTTATTTGTTGGGCACACACCGAATTAAAGTCTCAGCTGTAAGCACGCGTCATACTTTTCATCCTTCGCGATTCGTGTTCATTAGCCATCCTCTTTTGGGGGGGTAAACCAACCTACAAGAATATTATAATACACAATATGTTCGATGTATCGTTATTTCAGAAACAAAGCTGACGATACGGCCCGAAATGTGACGATTCTACGTGAAACAGTGGGTTGAAATTGCAAAGTAAAATTTGTTCACAAATGCCTCTGTTTTCGAGAGAATGGGATGCATAGTGACTCGAGTACTGTTTCAGATACTCGAGGAGTACGTAGGTACCACGAGGTATGCAAATGCTTCTTGAATCCGCCTACTGTAAGCGTTCCGAAACAATTATTCAGAACGTATACGTTTGCGATACAGCTTGAACATATTTCGAAACTTTCTTCTCATTGAACGAATCCACTACGTTTATCTTCGTAAAATAAAAAGTGAAACTAATAGCTTACCATTCTTTTCATGTATTTGTACAAGAGACTTGAATGACTGTTGTGCACGTGCTAGACTGTATTGGCCTTGCCCACCGCATACTTTTCCAGCACCACCAGATCCTTGAAACTGTATGCGTGCTTTTCCTTTCACTAATGTCGCTGAAATCTGCATGATAACTGCTTCCACTGTATAAGCAGAACTCCAACCCTGTTTCGTTAAGAGCTCCATGCAAATAGCGCCTCCGATAAGGACGTATCCACCAGAAATCATCGGATGTACGACTCTGACAAATGGGGGTTCAAATGGATACGTTTCCTACAATAACGGAAATCACTAATGAGTTCTCTTATCCTCGGAAATTAGTGCGGTAGATTTAAAAAAAAAAGACGGTAGTTCATCGATTTATTTTGATGTACACAAGATATTTGCGAGAAGAAGAATTTTAAAATTTTAAATAGATGATATACCTGAAAGAGCATGTTAAGGAGAATACTATCTTTGCCTTCCTTTTCTTTCAGAAGTATGAGATCGCTGTGCAGAGGCGAATCAGGATCAACACACATCAGCCTAATATTCCATTCATACAAACTGTCACTTACTAATTCTATGCTGTACATTCCTGTAATAGATTTAAGCGGAACATTAAAGTATACAATATAATTCTATTATACAGTTATTTTATAAGATCATACTATGTTACCTTTTTTGAAACTGTCACTTCGATAAATATCGCGCAATTCTTTCATAAGCCTGTCCGTAGCTTGTACGCTTCCACAAGGCGAGCCCTTTAAGTAATCTTGTCTCTGATTTTGTCTCAACCTTTCTAACGTCGCAAGATGTTCCAAATCCATTTCCTCACCCTTGAAAATAAACTTAAAGTTAAAAGAAATGAATGCCAAAAGAGATTAAAATTAATTATAATGACTAGACGTAAGTAGTACGATATCAACATAACTTTTATATTTAATAATCTCCATTTTTACCTTACTCTTGGCATTGGCATCTCCCTCGTCCATGTCTAAGTGAAGGTCTTCCTCAGTCTCGCTTTCCTCATCTTCGTCAATATCTTCAACATCATCAGCTTCCATCCTTTGCGCTGCAGCTTCATTTGATCCTCCTAAGCGCAATGGATCCAAAGCTGTTCTCAATCGTTCAACGTCAGGTGGTTCTGGTAATGAGTGAAGTCTACATAATTCTTTCAAGAGAATCCCAACTTGATTAATGACATGGTTGTCACGGCCTGTGGTATTACTTAAAATTTGTACCGCATTTGTGACACTCGTCTCCTCTGATTCTGCGAACCATACTGGTGGCGTAGAGGGGTAGGTTTCCTGTAAGACACCGATTAACATGATTATCTCACGATGTACCGGAATAATAAACTTTAATGCGTAACCAATACTATTTATGGTATACATATATCGGTACAGAATAATGTTTACATACATTTTATGAAATCGAATCTTAATTTACAGTTTAAAATTTTAGGAGATTCACTATTTGCCGGGTCAATTAATGGTACGTAATTTGGGACGAGAATTTTTCTCGGAATCTGGACAGGTTCTCGAGGATTTCGGGATTCCCGAAAGTGTCAGGATTCGTATTATTAGGACTGTACTTCAGATAATCAACAATGTCGCTGCAGTTTTTCTTACGAAACAGCAATTGGGTCCTCGGAATTTTCGGGAATCCTAACACTTTCAGGAATCCCGACACTTTCAGGAATCTCGACACTTTCGTTAATCTCAACTCTCTTGGGAATTCCGGACATTCTCAGGAATACCGAGATTTTTAGGAACCCGACCCGATTTCTTCTCCAGTAATTATATATTCCAAAATCTGCTGTAACACTTGAAGAGTGTTAACACTTAGCTGACAGAACAGGTAGTGTACAGTGGCGGATTTAACAGGGCGGCTGATGAGCAGTTGCCCTCTGGGCCCCAGCACAGAAGGCCCCCATCTCCAAAAAAAATTATGATTACATAGATATGTATCCAAACACTACATTCTTTCGTATTACTACACTTGGCCCATTTTTAGTAAACTACCTCTTTATTTTCCTGAAGAAATGGGCCCCTCAGAACGTTTGCCACCTGGGCCTTTTTTCTTAAATCCGCCACTGGTAGTGTATCTTATTCACTATAAGATACACATTTTTTTCTTCACGTATAATAAACATATTTCTTGTGAAAAAATTTCTACTACTTATTAAAGTGTGCGTTACATATCAGTGTTTTCTTATTCCTTCTTATCATATCTACTAGTTATTTTATAAATGTACATTAATTATTATATATGTATGATCTTCGTTCGCATTTTGTAATTGAAGGGCCCAATTGAAAAAAGGCACACGTGCCAATTTTCCACTACGCATTTGTTTTCTCTCAGCGTGGAGAAAATTCAATACGATGTTGGTGGTGAAATTACACTACATTGCAGCAACAAATTAATGGTACGAAGAAACGGAATGTCCTTTTTTTACCGAGCCACTCAATTATATGTTTAATACCCCTGCTCCATCTTTAATGAAGTATCTTCCATCAGTTAGAACCAACGTCACACAGAGGAAGTTTGTCAAAGTTTGCAAGTTCCTTTTATAGATCACAATTTACATGTATCAGATATTTGAATACTAGCAAATCTATGGAAAGCATCATGACGAATAGTAAGCTGCCAAAATTTACTTAAATCAGTAAAATCATCCCCTCAAAATTTAGATTCTCTTTGTTTTTATTTCATTCTCTGTAAACTACTGGAAATACTAGAGTGTATACATTAAACATTGATCTTTAGAGTGAATTTTGGCAGCAGAAACCAATAATAGTTTCATAATTTCTCAGATTTCCAACGTTCAGATCTTCCCTTGTAAGTGCAGACAAAATAATCCTTTTTCCAGTGAACTATACTGTCCTCCTTAGTTAAAATGTCCTATCTAGTATTTCGAAACATCCGAGAAAACTGAAATTTTATCATTTTCTTTGTGCCCTCCTCGTAAAAAAATAAATAAATTAGACTGTTTCTAGATCTCTACGAAGCACATAGGGTTTTCTAACTTTGCTTAAATGGTAATAAATGTCTGGAACTTCAAATGTTTCAACATTTCTAGAAAAATAATAAACTGCTAGGTGGAACATTTTAATTAAGGAAGCCAGTATATGCGTCGTTAAAAATGTTCCAAAGTATCACTTTATCAGCAATTACGGTACAAAAAAAAGTCGTAACGTAAACTAAATCCACATAGAATAATCTGACGATAATAACAATTTCAATAAAAGTGCTTTCATTCGTTGGATATAACTGTTTATACCTAGCACAGAGTAAAATAAGCACGACTAGTGCCTACGAACTAAAGCCTGTTCAATGAGTCGTGTCACCATCTGTAAACAAATTATGCACGTGCTGAAGTACATGGAAAAGGCAGCAGCCACAGCTATTGGCTGCCACAAGCTATCAAACGCTAGTCAGTTATTAATCACAGGGCTGTCTTTGTATCAGTTTGTAAAGCGCATTGTGCCATATTGTAATTACTGAACCTTTAATCATAAATGTAAATAATAGCGATACAGAATCAACCATTAATCATTTAGAACTTGCTTTGTTTATTGCATTATTCATATTCATATTTGCAACGAATAATATACGATATCTGAGGGACACGTCACCGTTCTGTGTTAATATCACCACGTGCCTTTATTTACAGCCAGTGACTCGACTCGTTGAATGGACTATATGCATTAACGATCTTGTTCTTTAAAAAACAAATAAAATTTGTACGTATCTCGTATAATAACATTGATTTGTTTCAAGAGACACAGCAGTGTCTTGTACCAAGTTTACACGCAGCGCGAGACACACTGTGCCTATTAATATAGGCGTAATCGCCAGACGTCTTTTTCAAAAAACCTTTGTTTATCGAATCTCAATAATAGAGTTGATCTGATTAATTTTTTAATAGTCTCAATGTATAGCTTGGGTTTGATTTGCATTGCAAAATTAACTAGATACATACAGTCAAGTTTTCATTTGTGAATTCTAAACTATTACGCAATTAATACTTCTTTATTATGTTAACAAATTCTGAAAAGAGCATTTCTAAACAATCATTTCGTATAATACTACTCTCCCTTACGAAATGAGAAATATCTTCCAACTTGGTGGAAGTTTAAAGCATATCCTTTTGTCATATAAATAATATAATTCCCTAATTATACTTACTCATAACACAATTATTAAAAATCCAATCGTACAAAATAAACAGATTAGAAATAAACCTTTAGTGCACGAACTTAGGAACATGGTAATCTCGATACGCAATACTCAGTAATTATTTGTAATAATGTAGAAGGAACATTTGTCAGAAATATGTGTAAAACAAATTTCAATTGGTTTGCTATCGCTGTATATGCATACGCAAATCGTAACTTATTAGTAATGCTAAATCGCTTGTCGTTACAGCTAAGATTATTATTTCTCTAACAAATAAATAAACAGAATATAACCAATAACATGTTTAATCGATATCAATAAATTAAGTTTACTTATCCCTTCGAATAAAGCACCAGAAAATTTGAATAGTTTCTTCCATCTGACATTTTATATGCGTCTAAAGTACTGCACAATTTCAATGCATAATTAACTAACATAAAAACATAACTACTCTTGAATTTGCATAATAATTTACCCAAGGAAATAAACTAAACAGAACCTGTGTGGAATTTCGCACTCCAAATGATAGTGAATTTTACATTTATGTATTTGTTACTTAAATTATGCATTGCAAAAAACGTGGATTTCGAAACAACACAAATGCCATCCGATGTAAAATAATTTTTATCCGATATTTAACGAAACTTTGCGGTACTTATCCAGTAAAAAGCGAAAGATAATTTCATAATGAAAGAAACGGAAGTACTAACGGTGAAATAAACGCAAATAAATCTACCCATTGTTACTGAGATTATCTACGAAAATTATCTAAGGTGCACGAAATTAGTGTCTCGCTTACGCGCAAATACGACATAACTGTTTACGAGTTACCGAACGAAAGCGAAAATATTGTTTTCATCGTAATAAGTAGAAATGGACGGGACAGGTATTATTGCGAGGGGCTTACCCTCTGTTTGTGACATACATTGACCTCTAGCGCGATATTAATTCGCCTGAAAATCTCCACGGGAACTGTCTCGTCGAAGCGAGAAAGAATCGATCGTGGCTACAACAAATTCTACGGTGCAACGAGAAACGGTGGTGGAAAAAGTATACGTAAGGATGGACGTTACATGTACGTGCAGCGGGGCATGGCTCTTGTCAAAAGCCCTAAATAATAACACCGAGTGTTATTGTTTCTTTGTCGCGGACAACGATGGGAATCAACGTGCCCTCCATATAAACAGAAAACCGCTGTCGGCGGTTTCGAATAGACTTGCCCATTAAAATTCCAACCGTGCTTGTTACACTTACTGTAATATTGGCGTGTATTTCGTATTTCTTCCCATTTTTACCGACGAACCTGCAGCTGAGTTCGTCCACACTCGCGGACATTATCTGAAATCTCTCATGGCTCTTAGGGAAGACGGACTCAAGAGTTTTGATCTCCTGCTTAAGGGTGTTCAGACAAGCCATTTAGGGGAGCGAACGAGATTGGCGTGCCCCAAATTCTTCGGCGATGCTTGCTCCAAAAACACAGCAACCCGAAAGAAACACGACGTACCCGATGACTACCCGACAAAATGGCGACCGCGACTGACTACTTCGGCCAGTCTCGTGCAATTTCGTTTGCCCCCGTCACAGATGACAGCACTGTGCCGTTCGAATGTACGTGACGTACTTCCGGTACAGCTGAGCGCGATCAAATTTGTTGCGGCTTTAAAAGCAAAGGCCTTAGGTGCACAACGCAGAAACTTGATAAGTAGAATAGCTTTATTTGAGTAGGGAATATATGAAATAGGAATATTGCAGTGTTCAATGTATTGAGGATTTGGCTTAACTTACTTCTGCTCCGATACTGTGCGCAAAAGGGAGTCTTTTAGTTGGACTACAAAATCTGTCTATTTCACAGTTGGTTCCATTGTTATTTACTATCTAGCCGTATCTTCACTATTGCACGGTGTTTCAGATATTCGAAATGTGAGAATATTGAAAATAGAATATTTTAGTGAATAGTTTGAAGAACGTGAATTTAAAGCAATACTGTTTTACTCCATAAATCTTTATATTATATTTGAAATACTATTTCGTTTATATCCACCAGTTTAAATAGTATTTGTTATTCTTCTAGAAAAATAATAATTAGGTATATTTAGATATATTTGCTTCAAATAGGTTCAATCAAATGATACTGTGTTAGTAATTATGCTTTGTTTGCATAGCAGAATGGAAAACACTTCCAAAGCGAGAATTCGGATTTTAATGAAAGTTCGTGAATGTAGAGGATATTTGAGTATGCAAGGAGCAATTTCTTTTTTCTACGAAAATTCAGTCTGAAGGGGTGAAATCAACCCTTAAAGTTATCGCGTTTTTCGTTTTTTAATATAACTTTATTTTTCTTTTTGCAGCGTGATGGAGCATAAAAAACTGAACAATTATGTTTAAAGCTTTGTTCTATCTCGCAACTTCACAGTGAATTCACGTAGAAAAAATGCTGCTTGTTTCATTAAAATCATAATTTTTCGATGGAGAATGTTCCATTGTTAGAAAATTTAATTGTTATTCCTTCAAACTATATTTCACATTTACCTGCCTATTAATTTACTACAAATATACAGAATGTTCGACTACACTTGGGAAAAAATATGAGGGATGATTCTACGTGGAAAAATAAGTCGAAAGCATAGAATAAAATTGGTTGATATCGCGCTCCGTTTTCAAGAAAATTGACTTTGAATTTTAGGCGCCTAAAACTGTATTTTGGTGCACGCGTACTCGGATAAAATTCAGTTCATTTTTTCAAAAACGAAGCGCGAGATCAACAAAATTTATTTTATATTTTCGACTCATTTTTTCGAGCAGAATCAACCCTTTAATTTTCTCCCACATGTAGCCGAACACCCTATATATTACTAAATTATTATTTCTAAAAAGCTATGTGATATGTGTCTATTTTCGCCGTAAAATTATAATACCTGATTGTAACAGAATATATTATTATGTATTGAAAGGACATAATAACAAAAAACTGTCTTAAATATTTAACATATGCTATTCATGCTGCAAACAGTTTGCTAAACCAGAACCTGCTCCATGCTTTGGAAGCGGTACAGTATTTGAATTGGAAAAGTGCGGTATGTCGATGTTTAAATTATAAGATTAAAAAAGTGACCGTATAATTTATGCCACTTTTTTATTAAATGTATCATATTTGAATTGAAAAAGTGTTATATTCTCGGCGGCGCGTTTCGATGCATATAAAAAAATTTAATATAAAATGACCAACACTCTTATTGATTATATCATGAATTTATTTGAAATGTCTAGTATTTCTAATTCTTATGATCTATATGTACAGATGATAATGTTATAAAGTATAATACACGCATCATTTTAACATGTGATAACGAATAAATGCTCTAATCTAATATGCTAAAAATAATTAAGTTCTAATTTTTGGACTGGGCCCACAAAATCTCAGTTTTCCTTTTGCTTCATCGCCACGAAACATTATATGCGTGTGATACATTATTCTATATGCACTTTGCGATAACAAGGAGCAATTAATAACGTAGATTAATACGTGTGCTTGAAATAGTTAATACTTAAAATAATTCAAGAAATTCCTCAGACTTGAATATTCAGTGACGAATTCGTATTCGTGTGCCCTCCATGGTATATGTTTCATACGTTTTTATTTATATTTTTCAGATACAAAAAAAATGTGTTTACTTACAAAATAACGTACTTGGGAAATTTGTTTTACCGATATTTCTGTTTCATCAATTAAACAGAATATGAATCTACCGTATGCCGCGTGCGGCCGAAATTAACGGCTCTTCTGTCAAGCGATTAATGCGTGGGTGTGTCTTTCGATAACTTCACGCAGACTCAAATGTAAAATCTGATAAATAATAAATAGTACTTTACATATTATTGCACAGACTTCTGCATTGAATACTTTTCGCGTACGAATTTCTTGTGTTATTTTACCCCATTTTTCCCCTTCGTTCTTTTTTATCAAGAGAGGGTAGACACCAGCCCAACGTATGTAGTCTTTTTAATGGCAATAGAATCTTTGAAGTTGTGATATGACTAAATGTAATTTATAAATAACAAAATATACCATTTCCACCGTAACAGGATGTCTAAAGCCTTTCTCTTATATGGAAAATTCATGATGGTCAACATTAATTTATCGCTATAATTATCTTCATACATATATACATACACAACTTTTTCACATATACATACTTAGTTTCCTTTTATGTAATAGTAATAGCGAATGCGAAAGTTAATCAGTCGATAATACTAATTGAAGCCTCTTTCTGAGAGCAGAACCAGTTGAAACTGCGTATTAATACGCCATTACTTTTATCAGTTAGTCGTACCTTACTTTTCACCCGAGTGGAAAACACCTGCCACGTACTTTTCTTGTAAATATAGGAAATTATATTAAATAATGATTAAAAACGAGAATAATTTTGTATCCACGTGAAATTGTAGATTAAAACGGAAGACCATATCAGGCGGCCTTAAAATTCAAAGTTCTTCGATCTGTCAGTTTCGCGTGATCAATTGTTTCCAAGAAACTTGCGAGCTATCTAATTAATATCGTTTAAATTCTATTACATAAATATTTGAAATTAACATTCATGAGATATGTTTGCTTTCAATAAATACTTAAACCATTATGGAATCTGTTGATTGAAGAGAAAACACTAATAAGACAGTCAGTAATTTATTCTACATAAAGGGTTCTTCGAGCTCGAATGTGCTACACAGTTACTAACATTTCGTTAAGCGCAACGTAAAGGAACAATACATACTTTGATCTCGATAAAAGTAAAACAGAATCGATTGCATTTTCACATTCTGGAATGATTGTGCTCACCGAATAGTAAATAGTTACAAATCTTTTGTATGACACTAATGATACATATCTCATTGACTGTTAACACGAGTCATGGATTTAATGGTAACCTAAGCTGCATTTTTCTTTTTTTCTTTGTTTCTTTATTGACCTAGGTATTTCGATACTGACAATATCCGAACAAAATTAGTCGCATCGCTGTATACGGTGATCTTGTTAATCGAATTTTCAAAAACAGAATTTCCCAACATTTGAAACTTATAATGTTCTATCTAATAAGTCTTGTTAAACTTACGTCATAATTTACATTAAACCGTTGAATTAAGAACATCTTTAAATTATTTTTCAGCTAATTATCAGGATACACATTAGCGATAGCTAGGAACTTGAAGAAGTATTACTTCCGTTTCTTTAAAGATACAAATGCCAAATTTGTTTCTCATATCCGTCCAACGTGCGATTCAGGTGTATTTTAAATAATACACCATCAGCACTTCGTGTCCATTAACGATTTGCACATCAGCACTTTCTTTCTCCGAATCACATCGAGATTAGAACTTTTCGTTTTATTTACAAAGAAATACTACACATACGATACTCTGCAGCAGAGGTAGAAAACTGAAACAAAATACAAAACGAGGAATGATCTTTATAGTTTACGATATTCTCTATTCTCGTATCCCCGTCCGTTTAGCATCGCCCAGCTCTAAACGAAACAAGGGAGAAAAGTATTATTGATCTTAATATATAAAAGCATATTCGAATCGCCAACTGTGCAACATCAGCTTTATACATCTTAATTTTTTTTTATTTACAAGCAGACTCTCGCCTCGTAGATACACTTTGGAGAAAGAAGTAGCTCACAGTATGTCACAGATCCCTTCTATATAAAAGGTAATCTTCGGTTGCGTGCAATCTCTGGCACATGACGTCAATATAGATTTATTCTGCGTTTCACGTTTTCTCAGAGCACATGATAATGCTGATCTGTTACACACGAGTCAATGTGATCGGCTTTCTCAAAATGCCGAATGATAATAGTCGTAAGTAGGCCAGTAAGGCTGTAGCCAGTCCTAGCTGGTGCGCTGACGCTTTTTAGCAGGGTGTTCCTCCGATGAATGCGCTGGCGTAGGCATCACCATCTCTCCTCTGTTGAACATGTACTTCAACTGTGGCATGTATTTCATTATACTTTTCACTTGTATTAAGGGCAGTTCTTCGTTCATAGACGAACACTTTCCTGCTTCCATTAGCATCTTCATTTGTAACCTTTAAAGAAAAGGGTACTGTCTATCAATATCATTAAGTATGCGTTAAAAGTAACATGCAGTTTGTGTTACACATTTACAGAAGGTGAAGGAAAAATTGCGTTATTTTTACGGAGAAGTGTATTGGTCAAGATTTCTCATAAGCCTATTATGTTCTTTCTGAAATGTAATGAATCCAAGCTGCAGTACGAAAATAGTTTATTATAATAACCCTGCCACATCTTAATCTTGTAACCGGAGAATGTTGAAATTATAACTTTCATGAAAAATGAAATAAAATCAATTTAGACCGTTTCGACTTTTTTGTGGAATCACTAGAAATCAATAGTGCATTTTAGAGTTCTAGACCAATGGAAAATGCTTCAGAATTACGAATGCGCGTGCGACACGATTAGAAACGTATAAGACGATCATTAAGTTTAGCAATGGAGGTCATATTAATTCTCCTCCCGTGATTCCTAGGATTACGACAATTTAAATTGAAATCTATGAACCCAACTTCAAGGCGTACAATACACCTGTAAATTTTGTAACACTATTTCAGACCCACCCTGTATAAAAAGGTATTACTTTACCTATTTCCTTGATATAAGTCTATGTGCAAGACATCGGTGAGGACTTGTCGACAACTATTGATGTCGCAAGCAGGGAAATACTGAGCAACAAAATCAGGAAGCGTCATCAATAATTCGGAGTAGATATATGGCTTGAAGTTAATACAAGGTACCATTTTATCTTCAACCAATGCTTTCTGAATTTGATAAGGTTGAACCTGACAAGTCGTTATATGTGTTTCCGATATTGGTATTAATGGCTTCCTACCTCTGGAATCTCTGAAATTAAATACTTTTACATAGTAGCGACGTTTCGTTGATGTACATTTTAATGCAAAATATATATATATAACTTCATACCTGGTGTTATTATTAGCACCATTTACTGGTATCAATGGTGGTGGATATTTTGTGTGGGATGTGTTATGTACAGATGGCGTATGCCTTTGCGGGTGCAATAATGTAGACACTGGAGTAGGAGATGGCATTAGAGCTTGTACTTGTTCGCTCAAACCAAGCATTTGCGGATACGTGCTCGCAGTTACTGCGTTAGGTACACCTAAGGTAGGTGCAGTATATGTGGATGTGACCCTAAAATAGAAAAATTTTACATCACATCTTGAGAAATAGAAAAATTCTAGAAACGTAGGCCTAACTATGTGATTTAGACTTGCGATACTAATTTACTAATTTGCGATACTTAGGTAAGTTGCGAGATATTTAATAACATGTATTATTGTATACATTTGCCATTTACTCTATGTGCATTCGAAAACAATTTGAAGTGTGCACTTCAAAATGTATATCAAAGCAAAAGAAAATGCATTAAGTATTAATTATTAAGGGCATATTAAGTTTCGTATCGTTATAATTAGAGATTCCCTACAAAATGTATATATTAATTCGTTATATTTAATATCAGTGAATACTGTAATGTTGCGATAGTATAAATTTCTGGACTTCAGTATAATAATTTAAATGATCTAAAGCAATAGAATATTTTGATTAAGTTAATAAACAAATAAGGCAATGGAGAATATTTTGAAATAGTCATAAGTATTTACGAAAGGAAAACAAAATACAAAAGGAAATAAAGTTAATAAAAAAAACGCAATTACACTTCCGAATACGTGTTTAGCGAATAAAAATAATGAAAATATGGAAAAAAAAGTAATGTCTAAGGAGGCAACACAGACAATACTTAGTTATTATAGTTTCGCATAAACCAAAGTTTGTTAATGATAGTATTCTTGTGCATGCTATCTTACTTTTACGCAGTAATCATGACTATAGTACATTTTACAGGGACTCACCAGTCATCCTTCCCATAGGTTGGATAACTATACAAAAAAAAATCATATGTTGTATGTACAAATGCAAAAAGCTATAGTGCAGGTTCTCCACACAATAAATAATAATCGTTTGCAAATACAAATATAATTATGTATGTTTAAATAAATGAACTAGCTCCCCAAAATCTGACATCACATGCTAATTTTACTCTAATATATATCGCATCAGACATACATTTTCCATTGAAACTATTCCAATCGTTTATGAAGGTACAGGTGAATAATAAATATAACAGCAACTCTTTACACTAATCTACTCATTAAATGAACAAAACATCTGCCGATTCGCTTAATCTTGTACAAAGTTTTTCGAACGCTGTGTTAAAAATATAAGGTGTAATCAGCTTTCGAATAGTGAACGATACTAAATATGTATAGATTCGAACAGAATGTTTCGCTGCGTGCTTTTTAACACTGAACTCACACCTAAGGTACAATTTACTGGCTTCAATCGCTAAATCGAAAGCAAGCGCAAAGCATCAGTAATGCTATGGAAGACAAGTGGAAATGCTGAATGTGAGAAAGAAAAAGTTCCCTGAATATTTCATACTTTATCGAGAGAAACATCTATACATTAAGAAACATAGGGTTTAAGGAAACTCTGCGAGACTTACCCAAGATTAGGTTGACTGGAATGGACCGTTGCTCTTACAAGAGGGGGTGGTTGAGCCTGAGCGACAGTCTGCATAGTTGTTACTGGATATACACCGGGATACTGAGCTGTTACGTTGCCACCACCCCCTCTACTCCTACTAGACTGTTGCGAATAAGTTTTTGGTTGCGCAGGCATTTGCTGCAAAAGATATGGAAACACGTATATGAATAATAATTAAATATATATATTGCAGCTTTACTTGTAAATTTTTGCAGATCGCGTGAAATCAAGCTGAGGTATTTGAGGCTTACCAAATGTAACATTTAACATTGAAAATAATTAAGATATAATATAAAATATAAAGGAAATATTAGGAATAACACTATTCCTAGAAGACATAGCTAACAACGAGGAGTCTTGTTTGGTATAAAAAGTTAAGGTTCTAACAATATTATATTGTAACAATTGAAGGAAACTTCTCCAGTTGAAAACTGGTCCTACGTAAATCTTAAAATACGTTTTCACATTTAGATTCTTTTGCTTATAACATAACGAAACAGAA
The DNA here is from genome assembly GCA_963855975.1 of Andrena chrysosceles. Lineage (NCBI taxonomy): Eukaryota > Metazoa > Arthropoda > Insecta > Hymenoptera > Andrenidae > Andrena > Andrena chrysosceles. The sequence continues at coordinate 6,683,047 of OY979769.1, read as the reverse complement.
AGAAGAAATAATTAATCAAGCGTTAAAAGAAACTTACGCTGTGCATGTTTAAGGACGAAGGCATTCGTATAATGGAATTGGCCTGAGAGACGAGCGCTGTTTGGAAAGTGGGCTGGCCACCGACAAGTCCCGTCCAACCATTAACATTTTGCACGGTATTCAACATTGGCTGCGTCACAATGTTTGGCCTGCCGGAGGGAAGCGCAGTTGGAGACGAATGCGTAGGATGCGTAGTAGCGACAGGCCTCGGCTGAGTGACACGCTGTACTTGTGGCGTATTGGGGACAGGTCCACGTGGTAACATGGTGTGCATAGGAGTGGCGCGTGGATTTAGCGTCGGTTTGGTCACATTGTTCTGCACGGATACTGGCTTCGTCGCCGGTGGCGTTGGCGGTTGTTTGGTCCATCCACCGACGCTACCACCACCTTTGCTATTCACTAACAACTGAGAGTCCATAACTTTGGTCGGCCAATAGTCCTCGAATCCCGTGCCAGGGGGGAAGTAACTTTTAATATCGTTCAAACTAATCACCGAGCATGTCTCACTGGCAAACAACTCGTTACGTATACCCTGTACTTTGCAACAAAATTTGAGATACGATAGATCCCAACCCTCGAGCTTCTCAGCTTTTAGCTTGAGATTCTCAGTCTCGCCCTCGAAATAAAACAGAGGGACGTACTGAAGGCCGTCTTTCACTGTGTAAGGAACCACGGATTCCTTGTTTATCCGGATGAAACCGCATTTGTCAGCCTTGTGCCCATTCGACACACTGGGATTCGTGCCAGCCGTTAGTTTGGTGTAACAAACGTCCAGGAAATTGTAGAACTCCTTAGCATCCGAGAGACGGACCACCAAGTCTTTGCACGTGAATTGCTCTCTGCCGAACTGATTCTCGCAGTGCTTCACGTTGATCTCCGTGAACAACTTGCTCTCGGCCTCCGTAATATAGTAACTTCTTATGCACGTGCAGCTGTAGATGTCCGCGTGCAGGTAGCTCAGGTACTTGTTCAATAACTTAGATTCTAGGATTCGTACGGCGCAATACTTCTCGCCGGAGCGAAATATGTACGGTATGTGACAGTCGTCGAAGCTGGTCCATCCGAACCGGCCTCTTTGACTCTCGTCGTCCGGGGGTAGTTTCCCTTCCGCGGGTGTGGGTTTAGTCGGTACAGCTGTTGATGAATCGGCCGGCCGTTTATTCAAGTACCCTAAAATCCCGGGAAGATTCGTCTGTGGAAGGAGGCATTGGGGCGGCCTTTGCTGCGGTGTCCCTGACACCCCGCTGACCATTTTCGCCTTGTTTGCTTCCACCATTTTGGCAGCCAGTTCTCGGATCTCCGCCTCATCGGGAAGTTCTTGCTTGACAACAACTTTTTCAAAACCTAGAAAGGAGAAACAACTTTTGTTAATTTCTATGTTAATGTATCGCAAGATAGACATTCAAAAAGAAACAATACGATTTGCAATTATTTGCATTTCTATAAGTTAAACATTCGCCCTTAGAAGAGAACTATTTTCATGCCCATTTAGTGATTTAAATATCGTTCTAAATTATCTTCTATTTTTAAACTCCTCGGGGTCATATAAACAATTCACCTCCAAGTGCGATTATTTAAATAGAAATCAATTTTATACAATCGAAAATATATTTTTTGGATGAATTGAATTTTTTTTATGCCGTATTGCAACTGTATCGTCGATATTTATAATATTTAAAATTTTAGAGGAAAAACGAAAGAGGAAGAGTGTTAAGACATCAAAAGAATCGTTGTAAAAAGTTCCCTAAATAGATCTTTATCTATAAGAATTAGTGGTAGATAGAGAAGAGCGCGAGAAAGCGTGTATCGCGTGCCAATGCACGGTTTCGACGTGTAATCGGTAATTAATTCGAGCAATTATCTCTTATCATTCTGTAGTACACGCGTCCCATAAAAATTCCGGCTTCGTACAATCCCGAGTCTCATTCAAGATAAACCAGATTCTTGTTGCTTCTCGCGCGATCGGAAGCGGATTTTTACGATGCACAAAATTTTGGCATTGCCAGCCATGTGGAATTATACACGTGGACGCGAACGATGCGCATGTCAGTGATACAATTTACTTAAATTCGTACACCACGTAAAACATCATTTTCCAGATACGTAAGTATCATTATTTAACTGCAATGATAAATTTCAAATCGTAATTATTTTCTTTATCGCGGAACAAAATCTCACATGGTAGTAATCACAATCATGCACAGATAATTGCTTACACTTTCGTAGGAAGCACAATCATGGAAAACGAACATAGAAAGCGCACTCTGCAATCTACTGACAAGACCCGTTGTATTTTCTTTTGATACTACGCGACAATCGGTATTTGCAATTTTCGTACATCAAAATTTCCTTTCCAACATACGTATAATAAAAAAGTCACACTTTGTAAGTACATGTAATCGTAAATTTGAATCCAATGTAAATGTGCACTCAAAGCGTCATAAAACCTCAATAACTTAAAAAACCCCGCGCTCATGACCTGCGATAATTGACCGTCTATTCGAGCCCAACCGATCCTCTGTGGTTACTTTTAAGCAAACATTCCAATAAGGCAACCTTCGATTTCCTCAGGTAAAAGCATCGTAAAATATTTCGATCTATGTTTCTCTCTCTGTCAACGAACCCGACAAGGAAAAAGGAAAATAGATCTCACACTGTTTTCTACCAACATCGATCACTAATGTAAAACAAAGTGCTAGCTGGCAACCCGCGAACGTGCACGTCGAAATACCATCGACAGACACGGCAGCACTAAGTTTTTGCGAAGCACATCTTTCTTTCGCGAGGAAAGATGCATTTAGGGACGTACTGAGTGACACTTGATCGGGCGCCGTCCGCGACGGACTCCTTTTCTCGAGCCATATGGCGTCCGTGCTACTATCAGCGTTCGCTGTGTGCATGTCCGTAATGTTGTTCCTCATCTTCGACGATACAGAGTGTGCCTTACTTTAATTGAAATCACATTTCGACGGATTGCGAAGGAAGACACACCAGCGAAGAGGTTATACGCGGCTGCGTCTGCCTCTACCGAAGTGCACTGTCAATGAGACGGCGACACACGACCATGTTACACGACATGGAGGAGGGAAGGAACAAGCTCGGGGGGGACGGAAAAGTTCTCTCGTCTCTACTCTCGCGGCTTCTAGTTTTCACGCTTTCCCTCGACGTTTCACTTTGTCCAGCAACTACAATTACAGCAGGTGGCGCGAGGCAATTCGTCCACGTTCGACTCACGGCGAGCATAGATTTGGAGGTGTAGACGAACGTACGTGAACGGTGCACCGTTGACACTATGTACGTGCACTTTGGACGGGCATACCTCTGGACCCCGGCGAAGCTTTGTCGTAGATTAGGGTGCTCTCGGCCGAGGGTAGCGCCATTTTACGCGGACCTGGTCTCTGTAAAACTCCGATCTCAGGCCGCCCGATAAACCATGTCGTGGCATCGAGCTGTCTGGCTGCAGCTGCACGGGAGACTAGGCATTCCACGGTCTAGCCGACCGCGAATTCTACGGGCCAGAGCGGCACAGGTTTAATTTTCCGCACGGACTGTACGGCTAGGTACCAGTATCGTCCTCCGCGTACATACGATCGGTTGCTTTTAACTTTCCATTTTTGGGATTTCCTCTGATATTGTTGCCCGAGAAATTACGTGTCCCCGAGAAATCATTCTTCCAACTTTTGGATTTTCACTTTATTGCTTTTTAAAGGGAATCGAATTTTAACTGACTTAATTAATATATTTATTATGTGTACAATTATTCTCGGTTCAGTAATACTAATTCTTCGGTGGTTGCTATTTCTATCGCGGCATCTGGCTCAAAATGAAAACGGAACGGGTTTTTTAAAATAAATTTTCTATCTCATATACGATTCATACGATTCGGTGATATTTCAACTCTTCAGTTTACAGATCGAAGATTCAAATATCTATTGTTCGGTTGAGAAAGAAATGAATAGGTCCCGGTAACTGGCGCCATCTATCCGCCGCAGCTACTATTACCGATTATATGGAATCCAGCGTCTCGATAGAAATTGAATAAAACGCATGCGCGAATAATTTGTGGAATACATATGCCGCGAAGAATTTAAAGGGGATTGCTCTACTACGTTACAACTTGCCTAAATCGTTGAGTAAGTTGCACAAGTCATGTGTACGAAGTAAGAAATATTGGTTGATCCGTTATAAATGAACTATTTACGATATGCAAAGGAGATTCTGCCCCGTACTAATTGCGATACTCTGCTGTTCGCTGCACAGTGGTATATAAGAACGTTGCGTGGCGGCAGTCTTTAGTCGAAGCCGAACAGTGACAAGTGAAGGGTGCATATAATTTTATGATATAACTTAAGAAAATCTTTAGAGTCGCACAAAATCTTATATTCTGTGATGACGTATACATGTGTATGTTATATCGCTCTGTAACAATACCGATTCGAAATGATTAAAACAGCCTCCCGTGCTAAGTAAAATCGACAACGTTGCACCGATCTTTACCTTTTGCAACAAATAAAGATACAAGTGCTCGGGAGATCGAGAAAAACTTGGAAAAATCTTTATGTCGTGCGTTAAGACGCATGCCTGTTACGCCTCGTGTGATTCTTGTTCGAGTCTCGTCCACCGAAACCTATACCACCCAGTGTATATTAACGCACGTTTTAAACGTACTTTATCGCAGATTAACCCATTAACAATGTCTAAACATGCGACGACTGTACGTGCTCGAATATTTACACAATGAATCCCCGTCGTTTCCGCATTGTAACGATTTGATACTGACTGTACGCACGTTGCCAGCGACGAATAAGAACTGTAGGAAAGAGCGAAGCAGAAACGGCTTGCGAATCTGGTAGTACATTCCGCCTGTATACATATATCGTATTTACAAGGAGGAATCGTATTTTCGAAACAAGCTGAAACAACAAGTCGCGCTCTAAATGATTCTATGTATGAAATGAAGTGATTTGATAATCACGAGTTTGCGATTATTATTATACATTTCTACTACATCTCCAGTTACAAAAAAAAAACGGAACTTGGATCATTAGAACCGATGAAAAAGTAATACGTCAACGACACTCTGTTGTGATAGGGACAGGGACTTGGAGAAAAATGTATGTGAAGTAGAATTTCATCTACGGACATATATAATACTGTATCCAACAATTTAGCACCGAATATATCACTAAACGTACGTTTATATACACTTTTCCACCTTTTGTATTGTCTAAGTCTGGAGATATTAGTCCCCGGTTAATTATCCCATGGGGTTTATTCGAAGCTACAGAGTCATGAATTTTTACGCTAGGTACGTCACTGAATTCAAAAAATGGGTGAAATATATATTGTCGATCGTGTTTCGCATCGTGTATCACGGATCGGCTGCAGCGGCTAGGTACATACCGCTCAAAGAGTGGCCAGGGCCAGCACGTAAGATCGCGCAGACGATGTGACAACGTCGCACGGTCGATATGCTCTTTCAGGCAAAGTGCCAAGATTGGTAAACGCACGCGAGGGTATATAGTCGCGGTTTCAGGTGCCCTTCCCTCCTCTAACGCCCGTGTTTTACCCCCACTGCCACTCCTGGAACTTACCCGTGGGATACTGCGTGATAGTGGGGGCCGAAGAATAAAGGTGGGGGAATTGAAGCTGCGCAGAACCCGGCCAGACGTGCAATGCTATTTGTGCATCTGCGCAGCTCCTATATACATATACCCGACAGCCTCCTATATACTACATATATATTATACTTATTATTTTAATCATGATTTACGGCTGCAGCGTTGCCGGTTCGCGCCACAGGCACGCCCACTCCGGCTTTTTTCACTTTTTAGTCATACATATGAATACATGGAGAATGCACGCGGAGAAAAGCAATGCCGCTTTGATCGATACGCAAAGAAATGTGAAATCAAAAAAGTGCACATAAAATGCGTTGGTCGTTATCTTGTTAATGCGACAGACACCACGTGTAGAAATAAGCAGATGTAAGTTAACGCTTTAATTGAGCGTATTAAATGGAAATACGTATTGATAAAGTATAACTTGACAAAATAGAAAGCAAATACAAAGAATCAATCGGACGTAAAGGAATTAAAACATTCGATTATTTACTGCTTGCTTTCGCAACGGATTACTAAGGACGAATGCGATGTTGCCGCCACAAAATGCCTGACGTGGCCTTGATTGGCCCGATTTCTTTCGCTACGTATGCTGGGCCAGTCGTTCTGGCAACACTGGAAGGTCGTAGCAATCTATTTATAGCAGGCTTCTATTGCTGCTGTTGCTATGCCGAGTGAAGGCACACTTAGTTTGAGGGGAGGGAGGACAGTATAAGATGGAGGGGGAAGAGGAGATTACCAAAGAACAATATGGCGGTAAACCGGATGTGCCCTCTCCTTCTCCCACTCCTATCCATTCTCTTTGCCATAACAGCATTACCTTTCTCTATCTTTCCAATATACTACATACTTCACTGATAGTCCCTTTTCTCCTCTCTAATAACGATGCACTGCTTATTGTGCTTTCTTCAATTGCGAAATCGTCAGAACGAACATTACGTAATACAAAAAAATATCGCGCAGAAAGGCACGTTTCTATGAAGCCCGCTGCCTTCTATCGTAATAAGACGGACGACGCGAAGGTCATCGCTTTGCTCGTCTCGCATCAGAAGAATGAGAATAAGTTAGGGTAAATACGTATGTATTATAGATTTTTATGACCGAGGGACAATCGTTCAAGTATGCTCTATCATTTTTCGAGGCATTATTTTTTTGCGCAACTCAGTAGAATTGCATATGGCGTCGTACACTAGCAGCAGCTGACAAGCTTCGTGGTGTGCGACCCCATAGCACACAAGCACGCATGCGACTTGGACAAAGCATTCGTCTCGGGAACGCTCGGCAAACTTCGTGAGGCTGCCTCATTGTTACATCATTCTTCGGCTCTTATGTAGTATATAGGGGCGGGTACATTATGTACTGCGCCTGCACATATCTTCCCCCACTCTAGTTCGCGCTCTCGTATGTACAGGGTATATAGTTGCCTTTGCATATATGTGCCATCGCAGCAAACGGGCGGGCGGTCGGAGCAAGCTGTAATCCGTGTTACACGAGGCGCACGGGCGTGAATAACTAGAACGAACACTAGTGTATAAAATATACTTGTTCTGACATTAATAATTGCACGATTTATAATAAAATCTAACTGCACTATTAAGAATGAACTAAAACTGAACTATTAAGAATATTAAGTGTTTGGTAAAAAGCATCCATAAGCTATACATTTCACTATTAAAACTTTAATATTATGCTCCAAGTAAAATATTTTCCTTTACCAATATACTTCTTTATTTAATCAATTTCATTCCGATTCAGAGAAAAAACACATTCGCGAAGAAAAGCAGTGTTTTTATCAAATACATATATAACAGAAACATTTTTATTATAAAAAAAATAGTTTAAGTATTGTTCAAATTGATTTATTGGCGAAGAAATTGTTGATTACATGTTTCTTTTGCAAATTGGTAAAAAAAATAGCATTTGGAGACTGAACTTTCCCTGCATCACTCTGGCGTATTTTTCATTATTGAAATAATAAATGCCAATGATGTTTACTTTCTATGAATTATATTATACACTTGGTTGAAAACTCTTCTATTTTCCTCGCGTATAAAGAGAACAGAAACTCTTCTATCATAGCAATATCAAAGATGACCTCCATAACTCTCGGCAATATCTGTAATCGATTAACTTTCGATGTTCTACTACCATTAAAATTGTACAGATTACATATTTCTTATCCAGTTCATTAGGTTCTAACTGCACATGAAGATAGTTGGAAAATATATGAAACTTAATTGGTCGATATGAATCTTTAACAATCCAAGGGTATAATAAATTTATGTAGCATACGTTATGAGCTACTAAAGGTATTAAGCTTCTTATATAATATCTTTTATGATTCAGTTTTGTCGATCAGGTGAAGTATACTATGAAATACTTTATTGTTTCTTAAACTAAAATTTAATAAATATATAACAGACGGTAGAGTATTTAACAACCTTTAAATGGATATAGTTACATTTCTTGTGTAAAATAAACATATTCTGCTGTTTAATGATTTAAAAGTTTACCATTTATAGGGAAAAATTGTTGATAAAAAAAGTCGAGTTTTAAGGTTAGTAATAATTTAAGTATTCGTTATACAATTTCTTTCTATAAAAGCATCTAAGATATTGCCACGATCATCTTACAGGTTGCTTTAAATAAACCGTGACGTCATCCGCTACAATCATACGTGGATAAAATGAAATGAGACTTAAGATCCTTTAATTGATTATAAATCGGAGATGTATTAAAAACGAGTCTTGTTTAATAGTATTTGTAATACAATGTACATATTAATGTTTGTTAAAATTTATGTTCATTTTTTAGAACAATTTAACAAAGATATCATTGATAATAATCTAGTGAGACGTAGAACGTAAAAGTATTCCTCGTATAATTTCATACGCATCAGCGCGAGGTCACGTGACTTCTACACTACGATGAAATAATCAATTAACATGTAAATCTTTTCTAACAACACTTCCCTTTCCTTTAGCGTGAAACTCGTTTCACGTACAATATACCACAGAAACGAAATAATTTCATGCGTATGCGACTCCAAAATGAATCTGCCTACACACGAGTCTGAAACACTGTGGGATCCAAGCAGGATGAATCAACATAAAACGTTTTACGTAACTGCGAACCTGTTGCCCCTGTTAATAAAGTGCAACACATAAGTACACGCGTGAAGTATTTGTTTGCAGGATTCGCTGCCAAGTATTGAATCGATGAGACGCACGTGCGAGGCACCGGGCGGGCAAAATGTCTTTAAGGCCTTGCCTCGAGTCAGAAGAGTCAGAGACGTTGACAGGCCGCGCATGGGGAAAGCACGTTTCGCCGGGTCTACACGAGGCGCAGAGCTCGCAGAAAACATCATCAAACACGATGTGTACTTCTGGCCGCTGGGTAGGTAGGTATAGCGGCGGCGAGGGTAACGCGATTGGACGTGGTAGAAAATCGAGTGAGAAACGCGGCCGAGAGGGAAAAGGACAGGACGCGACGACTGCCCGACAAGAAAGAAGGGCGCGAACGACGGTAGGAGAAAAGGAGACAGAGGGCGCAATAGGGGGGGGGGATACGCGCGAGTCTGCTGTCGTTGCCGCCACCCATAACCTCAAAAGCTTACCTCTGTTAACTCGGGCCTCGACGATCTGTACGTCCTCGTCGACGCTCCCGTCGCTCATCTTCTTCTCCTTCTCGTTAACCTGAATATCCATGCACATAATTCCGCGGCACCAGATAACACTTCCGCAACACGGTCACGCTACCCCCGCGTTCCCGTAACATTTACATGAGCTGCTTGCGCGCGCGCGAAAATTTCACACTGCTCCACGGGGAAGGCGAAAGGGTCGTCGCACGAGGGCGCCGCGAAATTGCGCTCTACGGCTTCTGCACGCTATTCGGCACTGTACTAGGCGACGGGGACACGCGTCGTACGCGACGGATGAACTTAGGCAGATCGTCAGGAACGCTCGCTTGGTTGCCCGTCCCAAACGTGTACGCGATTCTCTCGCCAGCCCGCGTTTTCTGCTGTTTTGCGCGGAGGTGAGTCGAGAGGCCGACCGGGTTCCGTCCAGATTTGAATGTGGTACACGTTGCCAGTTCTTTCCCGTGCCCCCCTCCCTGACCCCCTCTACCCCCCTGATCCTTATGTACTTAACGGTTGCGACGTTGCCGCACATCCGGTACCACCGGTCCGCTGGTGGGGGAAAGAGAATTTTGCAAAGGAGTGGGGGATGTACATAAGTACCTGACAACGGCATGGTGGGGGCACGCGGGAGGGTGGGGGCGAGCAGGGGGTATGTACATAGGGAAGGGGGGAGCGGGGAGGGGAGTGTTGTTGCTCGGGAATGGGAATTTTCCATGACGCTTCGGGGCAACGGCGACCGTTAGTTCGGTCACGTGGTTCTACCGGAAGTTGTAAGGGCGACGCGCCACGATGCGCGCGCCCTCCTCTTCCGTCGCAAGTCCCAATGTCCTCCCTGGAAGTAATTAACTTTTCCTTCTAATCGAATCATTACCTTTTTTTTTCTTTTCTATAACGTCACGATATTTTTCTTAATCTGTTTGTATTTATCAATCGATTTCGCAATTGTAGTTTTCTCTGAAACGTCATCGCGCGTGCTAGAGTGCCCTCAACAGGAAACCGTCGTATACTCGATAACGCGTACAAAGTAAACAAACCCTGTTGCGAAATATATAAACAAATTGCGTGACCCCTCGTTGGTTTGATGTTACGAAAGAAAAAAAAAGCTTGATATGTACGTTCAATGTTTGAGGTTAGTAGTTTCAGAGAAATGTAAATGATGTCGGTGAGTCCTTAAATGACTCCATGTAACTTGGCGATGAGAGTAAATATGTAAAGGCGGTTGGACTTGAATGGCTGTCATTAATGGAGGTCAGCTTTGAGCGCGCAAAGGACGAATGTTGTGCGTGGTGGGGGGAAATAAAATAAAGTAAGTGTGTGTTATCGGAATTATAAAATATTTCACCTTCACTGCTTCTTTTCTTCTTGCTTCAATTTGAAACTAGTTGTACATTTTAAGAGAATACGAAAAATCCATTGACATTGAAAAATTGAATATAAAATTCTTTACTTCTCCATAAATTAATATGAATATCTTACATATATACATCAACGTGATGTGACGGAAATGGCTCGCATTACATTCGCAAAATTTACCCGCATAATGCCAGTGAGAGTAACCTCTGTATTAAATGCAAAACGCAAATTACTGTATCGCGCATTGCTTAAACGAGTCAGAACCACGGTGCACGGATTCCTCGATGTCCTGAGTGGCTAAAAGACCTTTGGTGCTCTCCGCTTCTTTCAACCAAAGCTGAACCTGCCGATCAAAACAACATTGTGTATAACGTACCAAAATGTATCTAATATAATAGTTATGTATTTGTAAATGCAACATATTGTTATAAATATTACTCATTGCGTTTTATTATTTGCGACGTAATATCGAATTCGTAGATTATTAATTATGTAGTTATAACTCTTTACAAAAATGTTTTTATTTCGAATTTACGGAATACTGTGCGCAGAATCATGTATTTCGAAATTGTATGAATTAATTAGTATTATTGTATTTGTCAACAGTTGAAAAATACTTGCAATTAATTCATAGTGGCTATTTATTTTAATGACTAATAATGAGTTATGTATTGGGTGATAATATACGGCACTTGATGATTATCGTCTATTTAATGTAATGCGCACGGAAATTCCTCGACGATAAGGAACATAAACAATTTAAAGTTGCAATACACTTTTTCCCTATTATATATCTAACACTAAACTTCAAACTAAAATCACAATATATTGAAACTTTCTCATCCTTATCCATTTCGTTCGATACATTTAATTAGTATACCAAACGGTAATGGTGCAGTCTTTGGCAATTGTTGTATCATCGTGAATGATGAACAAGTTTGATTCGATGAGACTAATTGTAGGTAAATGAAAGGAGTTTACCACAAATGATTTTTATTCATGCACATATATTATTTAGTGAACTAGCTGACGATGTAAGACCTTTGATAGCTTCCTCTTCACCCATTACGTTCTTTACATGCGGATATGCGAATGGGAAATGACAGGGATTCATAATTACATCGCACTTTTAATGTAAATACTTGATACCGGTAAATTGCGAACGAATGAAAAAGTACTTAGAATTAATACATTTGCTTGCAGAATAGTTTATCAAGTATTCTATATTTAGAATCGGGGCTGATAACGTTGAGAAATAATATTTTATTGGTATTAATTACACTTAGCTCGTAAACTATCATCCGCGCCCGAGTTACGAAGCGATCGAAGTGCCAAGCTCAGAGGGTTTTAATTAATCGAATATCTACTAGGTTCCGCGTTTTATTAAATTAAAGTAGGAATATCTCGTTACTTTCGAGTTGCCATAATTGAAGGGCAAAGGGAAAAACCGGGATTGTCCATTTTTCAGGATTTTGCGATTTATAGCATATTTTGTTGGTTGCAACTTAGATTACGAAACTGTCGAATCAAAAAAGGCTATAAAGTTCAAATACCCCCGTAAGATACCGTTAAGGATTTGGTATACTGGTTAAAAACAGGAAATGCCCACTCTGCACTGGAACAAAAAACGGAATGTCCCCACTCTTTGCCTAAGCATAAACTTCAGTCGTCAAGGTAAAACAAGACATTATTTAAGAAGAAGGTTCATTGTACCTTGTTTCTTTACTGATAGACTAAAGTATTAAAAAACTTAATTGTCTCGATAACGCTGTTTTGTGACATTCCTTGTTTTTCCCCTTTACTCTTCAATTATGACTATAATATTAAAAATACGTTTCTATACGAATTCCCCTCATTTTAATCCTTTTCTTTAGCCAGCCATATTTCATACCTGTGTGAAGTAGGATATCAGGTGCAAAAAAGTTGATTAAGTACCATTATCTTAATCACAAATCAAATTAAATTAGTGTTAATATAATTTTAGTTAATCACCTGTTTATGTAATAAGTCTCTCCTTCGGCCGAGTGGTTCCTTTCCCAAAAGAGGAACGAGTATTCCCAGGCAAGATTGAAATTTTTCTAATGCAAGCGCGTAACTCCCTTCCGCGAGATATTGTTCGGCAACATCTCCTATTTCGAGGGCGTCCGTCATATTGGTGGTACTTTTGCTAAGTGTTCCTATCAATAAAAATATCACAGGGTGCATTACGTCTCGGTATTTACGTGTATTTCGATTTTATTAAAAAATGATTAACCATTTTATTTCGTAATCGCAGGAGATGATCATAAAATAATATTTCTTGACAACGCGCAATATTAATGAAGCGAGTGTTGAGTTGTTTATTACTGTCAACGATAAGCATTTTATTTTTATTGCTCGATCAAAATGGAACACAGATTCTAATTTTCTGCAAGCTGTATCATTAATTCAAAGTATTTGTGTTACATTTTAATTGAAGAAGTCATTAACTCTTAAGAGGGTATTCTACTGAGACATGCGATTTTTTTTTACCTTTTTCCGAGATTTTTTTATGGACTTAATGAAATATTTTTATTGTGGACCAGGCGTGGCAGATTGGGTGTAAGTAGAATTTTCTTCACTAGAACATTTTGCGAAAGGTTAAATACGTTTTTTGGTAAAACTCAATCTCAATCTCGCATTTTAAGAATTTTTGAAGTTTCAATCCAAATCTACTATCGACGATAGCAAAGCCCGAATAATTTAAGAATCTTTTGTTTTTTTTTATTTCGAATGAACAGAACGACCAGAATCGTGGCAACACATCGAGCCATTTTTTCGAGGTGGTCGGCTTTCATGGGCTGTGGCGCCATCTTTATTTCATATTTTGAACCAAACAAATTTTTATTCGAAGTTGAACATATAATAAATATACAGTAAAAAGTTCAGCATAAAAATCTTTCATTAAGTCCATAAAAAAAAATCCTGAAAGAAGTTGAAAAAATCAAATTAAAATAACCCCTTAAGTGGGGCAATTGGATAATTAAAAAACATGCGCGTGACCTAATTAATTTTGTACAACAGATGAAATATTATTTTATAAACACTATTTAAATTAATAGTTATATATAGAAGTATTATTTTCAGATTTTAAGTACCGCGAAGTTCACTTTATTATTAAAATTTGTATACAAACGTAGTTCATGATGCACGAATGACAATCTCTCGTTTAAGGACGATACTCTCTGGTTCGATGAGGAATTTCCTTTATTCTCTACCCGTAAACATGTCTCTTTCTCGTTGCTACTATCTATACACGATGCTTTCAATATTTCTGCCCTCTTAATGTAGTTATTTACGTGCGACCGTAAAATCTCTTTGCGTTTCAGGTCAGCTTCATCTAATAGAATAGCATCCGATTGTATTAATCTGTTTGTGGTACCTTTGTTTCACTTATTTCGCAGTCGTAGCCTCTTACTTGTTAAAATAGGAATAAAGTATCTAAGAGCTTCGCAGTAAAGGTGAAATGCCTCTTTGGGATTATTTTCTGTATCCATTTGTACTGCTTTATGCACCAAGTCAATCGCTTTGTCATAATTTTCTTTCGTTGGCGCGTGAGCCAAATCCAGAAAATCATGAGCGAAGAATTCATCAAAGGAGATCCTTTCGTCTGGATCGTGCTTCAGCAAGGACATCAGTAAATCCTTGCACTCGCGCGACACGCGCGACCCCTTTGGTAACTATAGTCAACGGTGTTATAAGTATCGAACAAAATAAATTTACCAATTTTTATCGCATAGGATCGTTAATAATAATATTTCTAGTCGTTTAAACGAGTTCTATCCGTTGTATGCTACGTTTAAAATTAATTCATATATAGGTATTTGTAAATAACAAACATATACAAATTATTTATAAGTCTTCGTGTAGAAAATTGAGCGCAAACAAGGGAACATCTAAATATTCGTGATACTTTTGAAGATTGAATAGTTTCTTAACCCGTCGTGGTCACACTTTCAATCATAAATTTGTCACAGGGGGTCATATTTGAGTGCCCATTTTCGTATTTTTTAACCTTTTGACTTTATACTCTAATCTTGGGCGTCCGGAGAGGGGTGCAAAAGGGGCGGTTACCCCTTCCTGACTGTTGAGAAAAATCGCTTATTTTTGGAAACTGATCTTTATTAAGTTTATACTAAAAAAGTGAATATTTTCAGATTTAAATTTTTAATTAAATTGGCACTGCAAAATGAGTTTAAAAAAGCAACTGGACTACTCGTTTTTTCATTACTATATTTTTCTTCATTGTCATTCGAAAATTGCACCCTCCTGGAAGAAAGTCTATGGACGCCCTTGGCTCTAATAGTCTTTTTCTAGAAATGCAAATTTTTATATGTTGTATTTGAAAAAATAGTTGTGGATGAAAGCGATTTTTTTTAAAATTCACCTAATTTTTAAATTTTGTTATTAAGGTCGAAAAATTTACAAAAATTTTAGCAAATACATATTCTAGGAGCGATACACCCCGTGTGACCACGAATGATTCAGGAGAAGGTCACATGGTTCGAAAAAGAAGAGTTGACGAAATACAAGTGACTTCTCCTAAAACCTGAAGGCCACTGAAATTTTTTAAAATAGATGGAGATGTTTAGAGGACATTCAGCGTGTGCCATTGTGAATTTTTGACGCATTCTAAAGTACTATGGAACAGAACTTAGAATTTTGAATAAGGATCTACTGTCTTTCTCCAAATTCAAACTATGTACTGAAGTAATTACACGAATACGCTTTTATACAGCAGGTCAGCGCAGAACGTTGAATTTGTCTGGATATTATCACCTTCACAAAAATATTTAATCACATTTAAAAATACTTAGGTAGCTTTAGAGATGTCGAAAAAATCTCTACCTAACTTTGAACAGCACTCATTTTTAAGTCCCCACATAGGCTTCTTCGAAGCATGCAAGGTTGACCTTCATGCGACTTTCGCGTCATCAAAAGCATCGCAGATATGTAGATGACTCATTATGTAAACAGAGTTGTAGTTGATTTCGTTACACATTTCTCTGAACCACTATAACGCAGTTGGTTGTATAAGTACAACTGACCACGCATCTGTTACATGTTTATATAGAAATATAATAATAATATTGTATAATTATATATAAACTGTGTATAAATTGAGGCACTGAGAGCAAAAACCGACTAACCGACACACTTTTGCGAAGTTGAGTTAGTAGCAATAATGTAATAAACGGTACTACTTAATCACATAAAACAGGAAAAATTAAATCTTTTTAGTGCGTTTTTTTGCTATTAATGCCTCAATTATAAATCACAGGCAAAAAAAGTTCCAAGACTGGATTGATAAAATGAATAAAAGATTACTGGTTTTATGGTACCTACTGCCTGCAGTCTCACAGCTTTGAAAGCTTTCGAATACAAATGCGAAAAAGGGCTTCCGGCCATAAACAACTCTCCAAAACATTTACAACATTTCCGTCGCACCTGTTCCCTATTACACCACTATACTTCATTCTCAACTATATAATAAAGAAATTACCTACACTGCGTTTTTCAAATATTATACTTTTCATATTCTCTCCGTTAGAACAGCCATTTATGTCCGTGAAACACTAAATGCTCGTCCTTCGGACTGTTCTTGAATTTTTTATGAAAGTCGAAACCTTAATTTATCCAAATTTAATAAAACCTAATTTACCCTTTCTTATAATAATCTTCTATAATAATTTTAAGAAACTTGTAACGAGTCTATTCATTATTTCGATTAAAGGTTTTACTTTTTTTTTTATAAAGGTTTTACTTAATACGGTATATTGCCATCGTTATTTTTTACTCACAAATGACAAAGCCTCGTATAAAAGCAATTTAATTCCACTCTTTTTATTTATTTTTGCTCGAGGAATTACTCCATCCACGGTTGGTCATCGTCATCCTCACACCCAATATACGGGACGTAACGCTAAATATGGTACATACTAACAGATTAATGCCTCGGCCTCGCTACTAATCCACATTCTCTTCGTTTCGAGAAATTTGCCCACATTTGAGCGGCGCTTAAAATTGCTAACAAAACCACCACGAACCCTTACTCACACGATTGGAACGCAACTTTGTAGGTTTTTAGAGTGACTCACGCAAGAACAACGGTATGATTCATTCCCACCCAATCGCCTGTTAAGTGAAAACTAACCTCAAACTCAAATAGACCTCCACTTTTACGCTTATAACTCCCAAAGTACAAGACACAGAAAAAATGTTTCAAACAAAAGTTTAACGGCGCAACGAGCGCCGCAAACTTGCATCAATAAAATTTTGAAAATATTTTTTTAAAAAAAAAACCTGTCAAAAAAAACTATATTTTTAAAATTTTGTTAACACAAGATTGCAGCGCTTATAGCACCATTAAACTTTTGTTTGAAACCTTTTTTTCTGTCTCTCGTACTTTAGGAGTTATACGCGAAAAAGTGGGAGTGCGTGTTTGACTTTGAGGTTAGTTTTCACAACCTTAAATGGCGATTGGACACGAATGAATCATACCGTTATTCTTGTCTTGTGTCACTCTATAAACCCACAACGTTGTGTCCCAATCAGTGACTGCGAGTTTGCAGTGTTCCCTTGTAAGTCAGGCTCTGGAGATGAATCCTGTATAAATAAATAATAATAAAAATAAAATTTTTCATACTCCTCGTGAAATCTTCATAAAAGAATTACTGACAGATTGGTAACGTTTTCTCAATTAAAATGAGTCCAAAGACGACTAGGCACATTCAGACCATTTTCGGTTGCACGTAATTCGAATTACTTTTGAATTTTGTAAATCAGGCATGCTCCACAGACGCGCCCGCGGGTGCCTGCGGGCACCCGCAGCACCCGCCAGCATTCAGCCCCCACTTCTCGGTAAACGCTGTCTTGGCGGGGTACCCTGTTAATGTAGAGACCGTGGCGTGGGTCCGTTACAATTTACGTACAACCAGGGCCGCCTTTACCAATGGGCTAAATGGGCCGTAGCCCAGGGGCGCCCGTGATCCAAGGGCGCTTAAGAATCAAGTATGTTGAAATGCTTTTTTCTCTTCAATTTTGGAGACAAAAATTTCTATTGTTTTTGTTCGTGTTTGCCTTGGTGGAGACCCGGGGTTGTGATGTACTGCCTTGCACCAATTGCGAAGAAATTGCACCCTTGGGGGCTGGGGCGCCAAAATTTTTTCGCTTAGAGCGCTCAAATTTGTCAAGACGACCTTGCGTATAACTATATATTACATGCACACAAAGGCTCAGCACCCAGTATTTCAGTTGCTCCCCCCTTCGTTGTCGAACTCGTTTGGCCTTCAACGGGCCCGCGAGCGCTCACTGACGCCCGCGTCCCCCTCGGGGGCAGTTGAGCATGCCTGCTGTAGATCAATCGCACGTTACATGTTATTATTCAAATGGTTTCAATAATGTCGTGTTTAAACTCACTGTCATTGCCAAAATCGGTAACAGTCGGTAATACTCTCAGAAAGGTCTAATAGTAGGAATAAAAAAATTAGAATTTTCATTGGTGATGACTCATCCCACACGCCGACCTTATCGCGCTCGACTGCCACTCGCTGCATGGTCGCAAGTAAGGTGAGACTCGCGTTGTTATTCTATCTCATTCACTCTTGATGTAGGCTCGTTTACTCTGCTCGCCAGAAGATCCGAACGCATACCTAGGCATAACATAATTAGGTAGGTACTAAACTTCGTTAGAAGATCATCTTAAACCGTGGTCCAGTAGCGAGGTATTGCTGTATCCATGGGCGTCCGGAGGAGGGTGCAAAAGGGGCAGTTGCCCCCCCCCCCTCCTTGGCTTTTGAGAAAAATCGCTTATTTTTAAAAACTGATTTTTAATAAGTTTATACTAAAAAAAGTGAATATTTCTCTTGAGATCTGAATGTTTTTGAAACGACTGCCACTTACCAACGGACGCTTCGATACAAAAACTGACGGTCTCTATCGGAAGAGGAAACCTCGTATTTCCGTTAAATATCAATGGTCAATGTCATTTTAAAGCCATGAACTTTCCGGTATCAAGCTTCAAAGTTAAAAGACGGGTCTATTGGACCCACGGTGACCATGAAGGGTTAAGGAAAAAGGCCAAGATTAGAAACGTTCTGAGGGGCCCATCTTTCGGGAAAATGAAGAGGTAGTTTACTAAAAACAAACTAAGTATCGTAGTACAGAAAAAAATATAGTGTTTGGATAAAATCATAATTTTTTGTTGAAGATGGAGCCTGGGGGGGGGGCTTTCTGGGCAGGGGCCCAGGCGGCAACTGCTCATCAAACTTCAGTTTTCTTAAGTGGGGGTGCCAACTTGGACACATGAAAATCGCAAGTTTTGTTTAGCAATTTTTTTTTAAATGAAGGACTCAATAGAAAATCCGATTAGGACTACACAGAAAATATAACTTCCGCTCAGGCGGAACCTATACGCGACCCGATACGAATGAAAGATGTTAGAAAAATTATTCTTACATCTCCAGCCACAAGGCGTCACCGAATTTTCATTGTCAGTAATTTTGTGCATAGGTACCTTCAAGTATTATTTCCTGCAGAAATTACGAACATACTGTTAGCCTGTCACACATTTAGCGTTACATAATTTATATGTAGGTACGTACAAATATTTTAAATGCAAATGAACTACGCTACAATACATTTTACGCGTAGACTGCGAATCACGATACTAAAAGAAACTTATGAATAATTTATTTCAACATATCAATGTAATAAGTAAAGTAACTATAATTAAGTGCAAATTAATCTAAGGAAAATACAACATAACACGACAAGAAACACTAACTTAAAAGGTATTACAAAAATCTGTACACGAGATTTAAATTTTGACCTAAAATCTATATCGAAACAAATTATAAAATAATAATACATTCGTATAAATAAATTACCTGCTAAAACTGAATCAATATTTACGACAGTTTATATTCATATGCGCAGTAATTATTTTAATCTGGACCAGTTTCATTTTTAATACGTGGCATTAAACGTGGCATTATTTAAGTCTAACTTGCTATAAGGAGTAAAATTTTGGTATACAAGTAAAAAAATTAATCTGTTAGGTTTCTTTTAATGGAGCAAACAATCGTGACTTAATATTCGTCGCTCGCCCGGTTACGTGAAAAATGACTGTAGGAATGGAATAATTATTTCAGAGGTGTAGACAGGGCACTCATAAAACAACAGGTAAACAATTATATTAATTAACTGTTATTATCACCTGCAAAATGTTTTCATCTTATAAACTGTTATTTTTAACAATTTCATTCGCATAGCATTGCTATACAGTCTTGGAACTTTTTCATCGCATCATGTATATAACGTAACTTACAGTTAGGGGTGTGGAGCACTGAATATATCGTGGGCTTGTTGGTAAAACTGACCAAGTCCATCATTCAATCCTGAAATCCTTAAGGATTAATGGACGCAAATAATTTTCAAGTTATTTCCAACAATAGATTAATCAAAATCCATATGGAGGAAAACTTATGTATGTTACAATAGTTTTCAATTGAGGCATCAAGAACAAAAACGGACTAACCTACACTTTTCGCAAAATTGAGTTAGTAGCAATAATGAATTCCAATAGTCTGTACTAATCATATAAAATAGGAAAAATTAATTTTTTTATGTGGTTTAGTCCGTTTCAGATATGGGCAGAATTTTTATTTAAATAAAATTTCGAATAACAAATAAAAGTTAAAAAAAACTCGCTATGTGTCGAATAAAGCTAACTCGGGTTAACAAACGACTGTCGAATAATCTTTTTAACTTTTATTCGTTATTCGAAATTTTATTTAAATAAAAATTTTGCTCATCTCTGGTCCGTTTTTACTTTCGATGCTCCAAGTATTAGCTAACTTATTGTAACAAATTTAACTTTAATTCCACCAAAAAGCCAACGATATACTCCTTAAATTTAAAAAAATCAAGCAAACATAAATAAATATATTATCCAATAGTAATTTGCTATTTAACAATAAGTACGTCTTTTACGCGTTTTATGATACTATAATATAGCAGTCACCTCAATAGGTCGGCCATCCTTGATTTTCTCCGCCAATTCCTGAAAGCTACTGCTAGAATACGGAGCCTTGCCGAACAAGCATTCGTACATGATCACGCCAACGCTCCAAAGATCGACGCGTGCGTCGTACTTGCGTTTCAATAAAATCTCCGGCGCCATGTAAAGGGGGGAGCCCCGGATAGTAAATTTTTGCTCCGAGTTCGAGAGGTACTGCGCAAAACCGAAATCTGCAAGAAGATGGATTCGTCGGATCCGTGACGAAGGGATCGAATATTTTCTCAACTTCCAAACGCGTACGAACCTCCAACCTTCAACGTCATACATGGTTTCTTCATTAGCAGCAAATTCTGTGGCTTCAAGTCCATGTGAGAAACATTATTGTTGCGCAGATACTTTAAAGCAAGCGCGAGCTGCTGCGAAAATCTCCGACAAATCTGCTCGGGCAACTTGTGTCTCTCCTTTATAAAACTCGATAGATCACCGCCATCGCAGTACTCCATTACGATGTATATGTGCCTAAATTACACCAGGTGATAGAAACGTTTTTACAGGTCACTTAAAATAATTAGAGGATCACGTTTCGCTCTTGGGTATAGGCCCATTTACTGGATTTGGATAAGAAAAGATTTTCAACTAAGTTAGAAGTACGTAGTAGGATGGCTCTTATTTACGATTGGTGATTTTTTTTCAAGATTTTCTCCGCTGCACATCTCAAGACAGTTCCAAGTAATACAAAATAAAAGATAAAATAGAATATAAAAGATTCTTCTTGTCTGGATTTACGTCTTTTATTTGACACGTTTCTTGATGTAATCAATGATTTAGAGGATAATTAAATAAAATCAACTTTGTGCGTTTTTAAGTAATTATTTAAATGTTCAAGGGCCCAGGGGCTCCTTTTCTCCTGATCCAATCGGGCTCAAACTTTATACAGATTTTTTTTATTAATGGGAATTATGTGGGGGTGCAGCGAAGAAAATTCAAATCTCGAAAATAAGAGCCACCCGAATGCACACTAACTTTCAGTGAAATCGGTAGACCTTTGCGCACTCCCCTTGTTAGTGTAATTTGGCACGACTCTACAGGAAGATCGCATACGCTCAAAAACACCTAGCGTTGCCACCATTTTTTATTATAAGAACCGAGGATTATGGGGCTGGTAATGGAAAATAGTGTGCATAAGCGCGAGAAAATGCTAAATCCGCCGACGACGTTGGAAGCTTTTCAGACAAAGTATGCATGAGCTCGTAAGATAGTGAATTTAGAAGCGAAAGAAGATTTGTTATCTATGTCTACTTAGCAATAAATATATAACAATTTGTTAATTTTTTTAAGGACATTGTAAGCTTCGAGGTGTTAGTAATATGTAAAATGCAGATATGCACCTTTGTTTTCACTTCAACAAGTGCCTACTGAATATATTTTGATAGGAAAAAAGTTAATAACTATAACTGAAATTTTGTTCTAGGTATTCGTGAATATAAGTTCCTTTCTTCATTGCACCGTTATCTTTGTTTACGAAACTCTTGTTTACAAATATTCTCGATTTTTGTATCTAGCCGACTCAAATAGAACAGCAGGATTAAGTGCTCGGCGTTTCTTCTTTTCCTGACCCTTAGATACTTCATTTTTCTGAATTCCAGAAACTTGATCCCCAAATCATTTTAAGTAATATGCAATGAAGAATTCGTCGAATTCAGCGATGATTATAAAATAGCCATGAAAAAAGGACTGCAATGCCTGTATCCAGTGAGATAAATTTTCTTTGCAAATGGACATTTTGCACTAATTGACATTTTTCGGGGGACTTCTAATCGTGCAATTTAAATCTAGGAAACTGTGCTATGTTCAACCTTTTGGATAAATAATTGAGTCTATTGCCTTCAGCGAGACAGCGCTGTCTTCGTAAGTGATACATTTCGGGATTCCGTGAGTGATAATCTGCCATCCCCACTACTTTTTCCGTAGTCGCCACGGCGAGCGTGAGGGACTGAGAACGAGTAAGGCCCGGGGCACACGAGCCGCGCGCGTTATTTTGCAGTCGTGTCAATGCTGACGGAAAATATACATATATTTTATATATCTCTCTATATACATATATGTACTGCTAGAATTCAACTTTATTATTGACGCGGCTGCAAAATGACACATGCCGCTCGTGTGCACCGGGGCTAACAATAAGAGGGCACCGTAATTTATGGCTTGTCGCTGTCACCTGCCCTCTTGGTCGTTCTCACTTCTCACAGTCCGTCTCGAGCGCCACGGCGGAGAATAGAGGCAAACCGAATGGACTACCCGATTCGAACATTGGTATGTACTGGCCGGCCCCGAACCAGTTTTACTTTGGAAGACAGAACTGTAATCCATATTATTTCATTCAAATGACTGATTTTAGGACTTTTTCATGGGTTTTATTAAAAAACTATAACAAAATACTTATTACATGTGATTTATTAGTCTATAAAGCGCAAGGAAAAATGTATTTACAATAGTTTCTGAATTAATGTATTTATGATTTTTGAGCTACTTTAGACCACTGCAGAAAATATGTATGATATCTCCTTTAAACATGAATAGAAGTGAGAAATAAAATGAGAGTAATTTTAAGTAGAGTTAAGTAAAGAAAATGTACGGAAGGATGTGGAGGTTCTTGCAACCCTAACGGAAGAGAATAAAGATATATATATATTACATTACATTATTGTAAATCAATTTTTGTGTAATAAATTTTTTTTTAAATAAAAGCTTTAAAAAAATCCTAAAATCATTCATTTCGCCGCACCTAGAGGTATGGAACCCCTTAAACCTTAGTTTATTGCAGTAAACTGTGATGCGATTTCTACCGGAGCTGCATTAAGATTTTGGGGAGGGGTTAAAAATTTTATTTTTATAACGGTAAAGTATGTTTCATTCGATTTGTTATTTAAATATTTTCTTTATTTAGATAATACCCATCTCTGGACCATTGGAATATTTATCATGACTGACTGTATTACTCGGATATCTGTATTTTATCAATCTTATTCATATGGGTATCGAGAAAACGCAATCGTATTAGTCGCAAACCCTCCTGTGTATCACAGTGTTTCTCAAACTTTTTTTTCTGACCACCGCCTTCCTAGTTCTATCAAATTATTCCAACCGTCCCCTTGTCATCTACACAGTGTTCCATTTTAATCTTTTTTTTTTTAATTGAAAAGAGAACAGACTCATACATCTAATTATTTAAAGTAAGATACCTCCACGATCACTATATTCCGCATTTGCAGTCCTTTTTCTCACGTCTACGCTTTCAACCTTCAAAGAAATCAGCCGCAACTAACCCTTCGTCCCAGAAAAAGTCCCTCATTTCCACGATATGCTCGTGCTTCAGAATTTTCAGGAGATTAATCTCCGTGACGAGATTATCAATAGCCGATTTGGAGAGCGACGATTTGTCTACGCACTTGATTGCGACCACCTCTCGGCATCCATCCTACAAAACGACCAACAATAGCATACGTTAGTCGCCTTGAGATAACTTGCTTCTTTCAAGCTTCGATGCAACCCTCTTTCTGGCCACATCTCAAATCAGCCGTGCCGCTCGTCGGATAGAGAGCAACCGTCATGATGCGTTAAAGTTACGCTGGAATCCCCGACACGCTGATTAACCGATTAATCTTCAACGTGCATTGTACGAGGAAAACAATTTGGTGCAAAGGTCAGTGTATTCGTACAAACGTCTGTGGCATTTGTGTAATGTCAGTGGTGTAGTTCGTCAAAGATTGGATTAACATGATCGTTAATACCGTGCGTTTGAGAAACCCTGCGCTACAGAGCACTTTTAATACTTTTATTAAATGTTATTATTACATATATTATTGTAACCCTATATTATTATTTTGTGCGAATGGAACGTGCAAAATTATGTTAAAAATGTATGTCCATATTTGAATTTGAAATAAATCTGTTATCGTGTAAAAGCATGATTAATATCAAATTAATTTTGTTTTAGTTTCCTTCGTGAAATGTGGTATTAATATTGTGTATTGTGATTCTAGTTCCATTGAGCTGCTTTAAAAGAATAAGTTTGATAAATAGTGCAATCTAAATATCAGACTATGGGTGTTTATGTATTATAACGTTGTTTAAGTTATATAATATTGATAAGCTAGAACTGATTTGTTTATACGATCATGAAAATCAGTGCACCACACGTACAAGCACACAGAATACTTTCGCAATAGCTCGTGGATTATGTACGGGGGAAAGTAAAGGTGAAAAAAGTGAAGAAATTAGGCCAAGTACATAAAAAGTCGAGGACGAAACAGAGTATTATCAAATAAATCACAAATAAATAGAAGGAAATAATATAAATATAAGAAAAAGATTATGAATCACAAAAAATTAGAAGAAAGTAATATAAATCACAAAAAATTAGAAGAAAATGATAATAATATGAATCACAAAAAAATAAATGATATTAATAATTATGTATAGGGGGGAAGTAAAGGTGAAAAGACTAAATATGCAGAGGCGGATTTGTATACAGGTAGGCTAAGTAGGGGAGCGAAAGAAATTGAAAAAGATAGCAAAATTTTGCCAGTATCTTTTTACTTCTTATTTTTAAAATAGAATGTCCATTTCTTTAACACCGAAAGTGAAGGGTCGTCTTTAGACACAGAGGCTTGAGACAATTTTAAAAACCATTCAGTTTTTTTCATGTACCAAATTAGCAATAACTCATATTTGAGTTATTAAAATTGTCTCAACTCTTTAACATTAAAATATTTGACGATATTTCACGGAAAGGGCGGCATACGTTTGATAGCCTAGGCGCCAAATCTCCAAATCCGCCCCTTTAAATATTATGATCTATACCAAATCACACGTATCCAAGGTACACCACTGTTTTCAGATTGAAAGACGTGTTGGATATAGCAAAGATATTCAAAATATGGCTTTGGTGTCAAATAAAGATAATATCGGTACGAAGTCGTACCGGCTTTATGTGCAAAATTTATTACGAACCTATTGCACAGGTTTGGAATATTTTTCAAACTTGTGTCTTTCAATAAAATAACAATTGTGTATCTAATTGTAAGATATATCTGATTCAATTTTAATCATATTTAAATGTGTTGAAACAAAATGGAGAAAATTCTGCAATGCACGGATATTTTGAATCAGTGTTAACAGAAAGATAACTATCACTTCCTGCTCAACTCAGCAAAATCGGTTTTCTGATTTTCTGCCTTGTGTCAGGAAAAACATTTTATCGGCCGAGTGAATAGCAGGTTGAAGTCCGATATTAGGTATACCTAAAAAAACCGCGCGATGCAGAAGTTTATCATCCATCGTGGGGACTCTCAAGCAGGTCTATTTCCCACTCCTCATCTGTATTTTGTTTGTGTAGAAAACATAAGCGCGTACACACCTCCGATTAGCGTTCATGTGCACAGTAGTCGAAGCTAGAGTGGGAGGGAGTGGGGAGAAGGACCTAAGCGCCGCAGAGTTTAGGTTGGATGACACTGATTTTAGGCACACCGTTTAAAACTTTATATCAATTTTTCCCTTTGCGAGATCTGCAAACTATCGCCACCTATATTTCCGCTTTTAATTCGAATCTTTAGAAAACTTCAAACTATTAAAACGCATTAGGGAAATCGAATTTTACTTCCTAGTAAAACTACACTATTAAGAACTCATTTTACTCTACTGATCGCACAATTACAATTCACAAACGATTTATCACACTATATATTTCGACTTTATTAGATTATTAAATTGCTCGTAACGTAGCTTATAACTACTGATATTGTGCCACGTTCCGGCACTGCAATGCAGTGCTCCAGTTTAAGTTTACAGTCGAGGAATAAAAAATATGCTAGGGGGTACATATATTTCGATAAAAGTAATCTCTATTATATGCTGAAGACACCACAAACATCACTGTATGTCATAAGATATTAACCTGTCTTACAACATTCTATGAATGATGCGTTTTATATTTCTTTAAAAGGGAAAGATATTGATTTTCTTCTGTCAGAGCAGCAAATTTGCGTTAAATATAAAGTTGGTGATAAACTTATACGCGTGAGAAAGAAAGACATGCTTTCTACCTGTGTCACATGTGCACCCAGTGAAGCCATGATTCTAATGGTGAAAGGGTGGTTTCCGCGGAACTAGTTACGGCACTGTTGTCATATGTTTCGCACAACTCTACTCCGAACCTCAAAATGCACATACCTTCTTAAACGCTTTGTAGACCGTCGCGTAACTCCCTGATCCAATTTTCTCTAGCAAGCAATAGTCACTCACGGTGGGCAAACTCATTTTACCCGATGACATGTAATTCACATCGATAATTGCCCGAAATATTACGACACTATGGGGTTAACTTAACTTGACAAAACGCAGTGAGCTTCTCCACATACCGTTTGTGTATGCATTGGCGTGGTTACACGAAATCGTCGACAAACGTGTCACTGTTAAGTTCCAAGATATTACATGCACGCAAGTGATTGTATTATGTATACTACGCTGTATCGACGTATGTACACAATCATGCAGCGAAATATAGTATTTATTCTGAAAATACAACTTGAACTACTGTTTTTAAAATTAAATTTTCATTCATTTTCACGTTCGTGTGTAACGGGCACAGTCTGAATAACTTTAAGTCAAATATATGTGTATATACACGTTCATTAACAAACCTTTTCAATTATTTTCAAATTTCAGAAATCAATGGTTGTGCATTTTATTCTGTCAAAAAATAAATAAATTAAGACGTGAATTACTATATAATTCTCGTAAGAACAAAGTGTGCTAATAATACTTTTCATCGAAATAGCCTTTAGTATAATCGTGTTTCTTTCGATACGATAATTAATTGTTTTGATATAAATTATATTTAGTTACATGAAAAAGTTGTGCCCTCTGTTGAGACGCCCATGTGCGTCAGCTGTGCGCCGCGTTCGGAGCGCACTTCAAGCAGTTGACTGGAATCAGTGAAACAGCACTTGGTGACGAGACATTTTGTTGTCGCGTCACTAATAGATGTACAATTTCTTGGATAGTATCGCGTGAAATTTTGTGTCTATTCTCATTCAACGACCAGCAAGCCTTAACCTGAATCAGTGAGCGCAGAAGAAACTGTAGTGCATTAAGTCAATCATCGAAGGAAAGTTACGGCACGCATTGCTATGGACGTGGCAGCAGTGATCGAGCTATAAGCTCGTCCATTCTTTGATGGCAAATAGTGCATCCTAGATTAATTTATGGTTTCACCCGATTAGCCTACTAAATTGGTGACTCCCTGAGTGCAATGGCTAAAAAGATTGTTGTGCATGGTAATACATTTCGTAACACCTGTGATGTGTTTCGACGTCGATTAATTTTCGAGCATCGCGCAAAATCTGTTCAGTATGTTCGTGTACGTTAAGATCATCGATTAAATCGTATGTCCTGTCGCTTAACGAAGAAATAATTGAATTAATTTTTCCTTACAAACCTCCACTTGGTTCTAGGGTTTTAGAAAAATCGGGCTTCATTTGGTTGCATCAGTGATACCGCGCATAACTGTATTTCAAAAATTCCAGAATTACAGAATTTGGATTATTTCTATTTTGTAAAGATACAATCAATCCTATACGTTTATTTTTTAAATTAAAATTCATTATAATCTTCAGGCACTGTTAGTGGAACACAAGTTCGACAAAGAGAAAATTGCCCCTTGCTGAATGTCGCTTCTATCAAAATTGACTTTATTTATATCGAAATAGAACTGCTCTCGGTTACTTTAATATTGATTTTAATTCATTAGTTACAACTTAAACGGTAATATTTTATACAAAATTACTGAAAGTGTGAACAAAAGCCAAAGAACGATGCGAAATATCAATTCGATAAACATAGGACGCCATTGGGCAATACTTACATAGAAGGCTAGCTACACGGCAGCTCATTCATCCTTTCTGCCGTGGCAATAGTATTTGGTATATCAGCTGTCGGAGTTCAAGTCGGATGTTTTGGTAGATGATTTTATCGTTGCTTCGAAATATCGTAGATATATTTCGAATATTCTTCGGTCCTCTAGATTTATTAAACACTCTTGTAGCGTGGCGGTAGTAAATTTTTCGGGGCGCTATTGGTAGTAAGTAAGGAAATACCTACGACAGAGTTTCTTTATTCGGGAAGTAGCGAACGATGACGTCATGTGCTGAAACATAAGCTGTTTTCACCTCGTTCCGCTACAACAGTATTTCGCGGGTACAGGTGCGATACATTTCTTTTTAGTAACGAAATTCCCTTAAAATCCACCAAGTAAATTTCTGAAACAGTAATTACACCCGCGCCGCTCGTATCTCTCCCGTTGCAATTATTTCGAAAGTCGATAAAGGACAATTTAAAACGAAAGTGCGCTAACGTAAAGTTTTTACTTAATCCTAACACACTCTTACTGGTGCTTTCATTGTTTTTCATACACACGTTTACTGTGCAGTTGAACAAATGAAACTTAGTGTACGCAGACGAAATATGACTTAGAAATTGGAGAATCGGATGCGAAAGGCGCACTCCTTCATAGAGGTGTTTTATGTACAGGTGCAAACTACGTGAAATAAAAAGTATACATACATATAAATTGGCGTTTTAATCGCTTCGCAAATCAACGGCACAATGGATTCAGAAGAGGAGACGTACGACGATGTTGATTCTGGTAACGAATCCAGCGGGGACGATGTGGATTTTGCGATGGAAATAGAATCTGAGAATCCCAGCGAACGGGCGACGGACGTCGATAACTATCCTTTTGAAGTTCTGTCGACTGAGGAGATAGTGCAACATATGATCGATTCCATAAAAGAAGTCAACACGGTCGTAGAAGTACGTGAAATAGTCTCCTGTTTCGTAAGGTCGAAGGATTACTATGTTATAATAGTTTCAAGGCTCGATAGAAATAATAACGTCGAATGTTATGAAGAAAATCGATGTACGTATGTAATCGGAGTGTTTGACGATTTAATTGTAGATACCAGCGACCACAACACGTATTTTATTAAATCATTTTAAATGGGACAAGGAGAAATTAATGGAACGCTTTTACGACGGCGATCAAGAGAAACTGTTCGCAGAGGCGCGAGTTGTTAATCCATTTACAAAGGGTCCCTTAATAAACAGAAATCAATCTTCCCAAAGTTCTTTGGTAAGTAAGTTTAAAGTTTTTTCTGAACGTCGAGTGGAGTTTAAGTTGGTAATATTCTTGTGATTTTTAGTCCAGGAGAACGTCAACGAGCGGTACCGAGGAATGTGGAATATGTTTTACCATTCAACCTTCTGCAGTATGTGTACAAGAATTTATATTAACTCTTCTATTGTTTAGTGTGTATAGAGTTTGGGCAAACTGTATTCAAAGGATGCAAATATATTTGCAGGATGTGTTTTCTTTGAACTTTTATGATAAACAAAGCTAACTTAGACCAGTACAAAGGGGACATTATTTTGTAATATATTTTGTCGTTTCATTAATCAATGAAAGGGTTTCGATATACGTACACGCGTCTTTCAAGCATTATTCTTAAATTAGATGATGACTGGACTCGAGTGCGGACATCGCTTTTGTACCGGCTGTTGGGGAGAATATCTTACCACTAAGATTATGGAAGAAGGAGTTGGTCAAACGATTGCATGCGCAGCGCACGCTTGTGACATTTTAGTCGACGATGTCACTGTTATGCGTCTTATAAAAGACTCGAAAGTCAAATTGAAGTATCAACATTTGATAACTAATAGTTTTGTCGAAGTAAATACTACCTTGTATATTAATGTATATTTAAATAATTGTGTGTAAAGTGTACTAATTATTATTCTGCTTTGCAGTGTAATAGGTTACTAAGGTGGTGCCCATCTCCGGATTGTAATAACGCTATAAAAGTACAATATATAGAAGCAAGGCCCGTAACTTGCAAATGTAGACATACATTCTGTTTCTATTGCGGCGAGAATTGGCACGATCCAGTAAAATGTCACTTGCTGCGTAAGTGGATAAAGAAATGCGACGATGACTCTGAAACATCGAATTGGATCGCTGCTAATACAAAAGAATGTCCAAAGTGCAACGTGATCATTGAGAAGGATGGTGGATGTAACCACATGGTGTGTAAAAATCAAAATTGTAAAGCTGATTTCTGTTGGGTGTGTCTTGGACCTTGGGAACCGCATGGTTCCAGTTGGTATAATTGTAATCGTTACGACGAAGAAGAGGCTAAAGCCGCAAGAGACGCTCAAGAAAAATCAAGATCCGCGTTACAAAGATACTTATTTTATTGCAATAGATACATGAATCATATGCAGTCGTTGAAATTCGAAAATAAACTTTATGCAAGTGTTAAAGAAAAAATGGAAGAAATGCAGCAACATAATATGTCGTGGATCGAGGTGAAATGAATTGAAATTAAATGTACGATCGCTGGTCGGGCGAGAATGTTAAACTAACATCGTAACTCTGTTTTTAGGTACAATTTTTAAAGAAAGCGGTAGATATTTTGTGCTCCTGTAGACAGACTCTTATGTATACTTATGTTTTTGCTTTTTACGTGCGAAAAAACAACCAGTCTGTGATTTTCGAAGACAACCAAAAAGATCTGGAGGGTACGACGGAACGCCTCTCTGAATATCTCGAAAGGGATATTACCGGTGAAAATCTTGCCGATATTAAGCAAAAGGTGCAAGATAAGTATAGGTAAGTTTTTAAATTAATATTTTATCTATGATCACATTAAAGTATCCTGATTTTGCTAAAAAGAAAATTGCAGTACAATTACTAAAGGATATCAATATATCCTTTAGTTTTTATCATTTGTTCATCACTGTTTTATAACTATGGTTACCAGGTTCAAAATGCTTTAATTATTTTAATTACATAAACCTGGTTCGTTATTTTTTACGACACGAAAGTTATTTTTGCAGTTTCTTTTTTTACACAGCCATATATTTTTATTGAGGAAAGCAGAAAGATTTAATATTTATGCGTTTCACCGTGACGATTGATTTGGAAAAATATTCGAAGTTATTTATTCCAACGTGTTTGAGTTCCATTAAGATTAATATCTGATCTGATACACCTATCTGTTGTTCCCAAATATACGTGATCCTTCGTATTTAAGGTCTCGTAGAGGTCATTATGCCGTGTGTTATACGAACTCTTCTCGATGTCAGCAATGGCTTTGCGTGATATATGGTTCCATTAAAATAAACATCCATGACCTTAAAGCCTCATCGCGTATGTCTTATTATCGTATGTTATTGAATGTATTTCACGTGTTTCTTTTTATTTGAAGATACTGCGACAGTCGGAGAAAAGTGCTTTTAGAGCACGTACACGAAGGTTACGAAAAGGATTGGTGGGACTACATGGAATAGAGGACCATACCAGCTTTGTTTTTCGGGGGTGCAAGACAAGCTTTCCTTCTTGTCGCGTTTTCCCCAGCTGTGATAAATTAAAAAAAGCTGACAAGAGACAGAAATAGAGCATGTCACCGAGTGATTTACGCATTAGACATACTTTAATCGCAATATGATCTGTGGCAACGCATATATCGTTTTGAACATTGAATTTATTAAAATTGAATCCTACTATCATCAGGCTAAACATAAGATACTTCTGTATTACTAATTCTAATTTGCACTTACCGTGCGCTATTCATCGTTGCAAATCTTTAATTCTCCATAAATATGCCTTCTAACGATATTTTCAAGACTTAAATGAATTTTATATACATAAACTACAAGCGATAAGCGAAGGTATGAACGAAAAATCGAACAGTGTGTTGCAGTACTGAACAACAATTTATCTGAAATTCGCTTAATGTATTTTAATGCCATAGTATAATAATGTAGTGTACCTTTTCATAATACTATAAGTTCCTCTAGAAAAGTATCAATTGAATTTAAAAACAAAAGAAAGCAGCGACTTTTCAAGAGTTATTTAAATAGTAAGTGGAAAGGTTAATATAGATCTAAAATACCTTAATCTTATTCTCAGTCTTGCGCAATTCAATTTACAAAGGGATAACTGAACGCTATGAATATCGGTGCAAATAAGATTCATAAAATACCCTACCACTTTTTGCTCTATTTTGGACAGCAATACGTCCAGGCTATAACTGCCAACCATTAAGGAGAACTGAATTAAAGTGATCGTATCGTCAGTATCGTGTGCAATCCGTACATCGGCTTCTATTTCTTTACCGTCTACTTTATTTCTTCTTTTTTACGATATTATGTAAAGTAACTATTATATTAATCGCTAGTTCACATATATAAAAAAAGAAGAAATTCGAATTGATCTATAAATAATGCAAACACCTAAAACTCCGCAAGTTGTTTTAGGGCAAATTATCAGAATCAAGTTCGCGTAATATAAAAGGGTCCAAATGCTTTTAGGAACTTATAGTTCGCACCGCTTTATTTTTGATACATCCATTGACGAAGAATTGCGTTTAACATTGTGCTCTCGAAATTCGCAATATTCATTACATATATCATTGCATTTCTCATGATTCTATTTAATTTGGAATTTAAGGAAAAAGTGTCGATAATTTATTTTATTCATGACAATACTATCGTTTATAGTAAAGTTCGTTTGATGTGATATTCTCATAATGCTGACGATGTTCTTCATACATCATTAGCCAAATAATTCGAGGTTAATGACTATGACACAATGATCACTTATTGTTATATAAGTGGGGAACGAATTAAGAGTTCCGTTTGTACAGTTATATAGTTATATATTCACACATAAATGCATAATACATACTTATATATAGTTGTAATATCAATATTAGCAAACTTAAAGTAGAAACATTTGAAGGTTTATTAAAATAAAAAAAAAATTGTTGATCCTTACTATTATCCACGTTAGGGAATAAAAAGTAAAATGCAGTTGTTTTCTGTACAGTCACAAAATTTGAGTAGATGTAAGGGAACTGTTAGAATATATTCACAGGAAATTATCCTCTAGTTCATGGTTTTGTATTGTATATTCATGTAATGCATAAAAATAATGATCAGGGAAAATACCTTTTTTTATATTCAGACGTAAGAAATACTTAGAGAAGCTTAAAAAAAAATTTCATGTAATCTGTGTAACAATTATTCGCCCTTAAAAATCATCATGTATTTATTAAGACCTGTACGATAAATTCGATTAGTTGGTTTTAGATTTTTAAATTGTTAAACATATCCAAAGAACGTAATAGTTCGATCATTACTAGAATCTTTTAACAGTACGAAGTGTTTGATATTTAAAAGTGACAGTATTACTCGAGAAAGCGTGTTTCCTGGCCGCGTATTTTTAGTATCCACTAATTCTCAATTATTGGCTGCATGTATACAGAAGTAACATCAAATATTTTTATTAGTAAAATACAATGTTAGTAAAATTGCGCGTTTAATTCTGCAATCGAAGCCATCGATATTGCACGGCGGTGTTTTACTAATATCATCTGATTTGTCCGAAAGCCGACAAAACACAAATCATGATAATACATTCATCAATAATTATGTACTTTAGAAATTTTTTGCTTTCCAAACATTTACAATTCCGATGTTAATCCATAAATTGATATATTTTGAGTAGTACATACATAGATTGTATTTATGTTTGAATAACTATTTCAAATAAAACTATATCAACATGTGAAAAATATATTTTCAATAATTCTAGTGCTAGAATGTCGGTTGTCTTTTAAAGGAATACCTTTTCGAAGTTCAGTTTAATTTGTTCGATAATAAAATGTAACCAAAGTTATTTATCCCCCTCATTTTTTGCAATCTTTACTATATTATGTATAAACTGGTACAATTAAGAACGACTGTTTATCAGATTTATAATGATAATTGCTTTACATCCCCTTCACTACTACTGCCGAATATAGTCCTCTGTGAAATTACTGTGGATACTAACGCCGACTATAGTCATCCCCTCTGCGACTTACGGGAACTAGCGCCGACTGTAGTCGCTCGCGCTTGTGTTTCTTTGTTTCTCTACGCTTCTCTGGTCATGAAGTACCGAAACAGTATGCAATCTGCACATACTCCGTCGCAGTTTCGCCTTACAAGCGTGTATAGGGTCAGATATGATGGATTCATTTTTTCTATTTTATTTTTACGATAAAAAGCGTGAATCACGTTACCGATTTAGTAATTTCTGATGCCCAACTGCGCATGTACCCTTGCTTTGAATTATGTCACAGCCAGCTTTATTATTAAAGACATATTTTTATGGATTACGATTTGTAGAATTAAATTGTTCAGTTTCATTTCGTTCGTTAGACTAAAAAATTATAATCTTAATAAAGTGAGACGCTATAGCAGCGTATTTTACAAGGAGAGTATCCCCAGCTGTCCGCCTCCGAATGCTTTAAATTTTGGATATGTTTTAGAGGACCGAAAAATAAAATTTACGTGTTTTTTTTATAGCGGCCCGTTTCCATATTTGGGGGTGAAACCACCCCTCAAAGTTATAAGATTTCAAAGTCAGTTGTTCGTCTCCGATTGCTTCGGTTTTTGGATGTGTTTTAGAGGACCGAAAAATAAGGAACAGCTGTTTTGTTTATTTTGGCCTGTTTAGGGGTTGAAACCACCCCTCAAAGTGATATGATTTTCAGGTGTTCGTCTCCTATTGCTTTGGTTTTTGGATATGTTTTAGAGGACCGAAAAATAAAAAATAGATGTCTTTTCATTTTGGCCTGTTCGCATATTCAAGGGGTGAAACCACCCCTCAAATTTCATGAGAATAGGTGGTGCCATCCTCCGATTTCTTTGGTTTTTGGTTACAGCAATCGGAGACGAACAGCTGAAAATCTTATAACTTTGAGGGGTGGTCACACCCCTAAATATGAAAACAAGCCGCTACCAAAAGACACGTATATCTTATTTTTCGATCCTCTAATTGAAAGCAATCGGAAGCAGACACCGTGGATACTCTCCTTGTTAGAAACGGCCTTTAGTCTTATTGATACTATTTAATAGACATTAATTATTAAGCGTAATACATTAATACTGTCGATCAGAGTGAAAACAAGCATCAGCTACTTGTATTAATCATCCGGCCATCTTTGCATTTCATACTTGACATTGCTAAGATATTTAAACAAAAAGTTCCGTTAAGCTCAAATAAAAAAAAAAGATATTTAAACGTGTTAATTATATGAGGTATATTATCGTATATCCGTTACGTATAAAATAGAATTATCTTATTATTTTGCAGATGTTTTTTTTGTTATAGGTATACAAAATAATTGATACAACTAAGGAAACTGATACTTTGTAGAAATGTTTATTCTCTCCAAATACTTGTATAAAATTTTTCCAATACTATTAGAAGCTATCACATAATATTCACTGCTGGTTGAAGATATTATTATACATTTAATGAGCACTGTTACATCGATTGTTTCTCTTTTCATAAATTCCAAGTGTTCATTACCAATGGTCATTGATCGATAAGGAAATTTGTTATTTAATATATTTTCTACCTAAAATAAATTATAAATAAATATATTTAGATTGCTTCTACCTAAATTCAATATAATTTCGAGATTCTTGTTTGGTATAAATATCTGAAACATCAATTTTGAGTATCATATATAGTTACTTTGATAAAAAATATCTAGATTAACATTAAATAAGATTCCTTTTTACTAATTTAACTAGTCCATCGAGCTGCAATTATTGCAAAATACAAATATAATAGGGAACTTGTATCGTTAAACTTTTACTCACGCTACGTATCTGTTTGAGTTATGCGAACAGGAGGATGCCCCTAAACCGAGCGACATCGATACAAAGATGCGTCGGAGGGACAAAACTAAATTCACATCCCACGCTTCTTATAAAGACGCAGTACCGAAGCTGGCTATCAAATTACATAATTCCATTTTCAGTGCCGATGCAAGAATGCCGTACGAATTCTTGGAAGTTGTTTTTAATTGCATTTTGGTAGAATATAAGTACGCTGAAAGGTCTCATGTAAAACGTACCCCTTGGAACTTGGTTGGTAAGCGTATATCAGGAGGTCACCGTTAAAATCGTTGCAACCAGACCGAGAGTGGCGCCCGTCATCAGAAGACTCCTCCAGATCGCTCCACTAATTTCTTCAGCTACAGGGTACTCTACGCAGAGCTGATCCTGAACAAGTACATCATATTACAAATATTAGTATATACTCGCAAACAATTTATTTCCATGACTAAAACAGAGAATCAAAATCGGTATTACTTCCTGAATTTGAATACCTAACACTTACCCATCCCCCGTATCCTTTAATAAAATGGGCGACTTTCTCCCCAATAAATCGCGAGACGTATAGCGGTAATTTTTTCTTCAGAGCGTGCATTCGTCTGTCTCGAGCCCAAAGTGCAAGCCTGCCCATAAACGCGTACAGGCAGACGATCCTTGCCCATGTAACGCCGCCGTGTAAAAACAGTTCGTCCGCGACTGCCATGAAAGCCTCGTACGCCGTATCCGGCACAACGTTCAAACGATTCACCATGCTCGCGAACAAGATGCTGTGTTTATTCAGCATCTGATAAACGTTGTGCCTCATACTACGTGATACCGGGTTGCGAGATATAAGATAGATATCTTCCTTCAGCAGATACCGTATCACATCGTTAGCCAAACATTCCGCGGTGAGTTCTATAGAGTCCACGCAGAGGCTGTACCGCGGGGACGACACCAGTTGCGGGAAGAGATGTTGCAGCCGAATCTGAAACGCACGAGTAACATTGTTACACCGCGAGAGAAAGCGAGGCGGTGTAATCGAGCGATTAACGGTGCTTCGTTCTCGTTACTTCAAAGATCGGGCGCCTCTTCACCGCGAGCGGTCTTTTAAATTCGCATTATATCTTAATCGAGAGGGACCGCTAATGAAATTTTCAAAACCAGGGATTTCGTATATATAAAAGTGTGCGGCTTGGGACACGTGAGCGGAACGAAGAGAGGGGACTTAGAGCGTGCACGCGAGATGGATCGTGGAAAAGTCGGAAGCTTGAGGAAAGATATAGAGTTGATTGACAGTAGTTAGAGATCGAAGCGGGAATACCGATGATAGTGTTATATACCTGGCAAACTTCGATGAAAGACATAGCGGTATTGGCAGTGCCGATGGCATATCGGCACAAGCCGCCGTTATCAGTGATCGCGGCTCTGACACCTCCGCTGTTGTCACAGTCGTCGTTGCCGATCACAGTTTCACCGCTTCCGTCGGCGCAGTCGTTTTCGCTCGGCGGATTCCTGTTACCGGGGGGATCACATTCCAGGATGCCGCCCACTCTGGAATGTGGTTCCCCCCGCGCTGACGCGCCCTGCTCCTCCTCTTTGTCCGTACCGAGGATCTCATTGTTCGGTGGTGCACCGTCGTTGCCGGCCATCCTCGTGCACGACCGCCCGCAATGATCCGTTCGGAGGTACCGGCTGTCACAGGCACTCGTACACTGCAGGATCTCCTCCCCTGTGCGCAGCGTTTCTTTAAACAGTTTAAAGCATCGCACCCTGTTCGAGCTTTCGGTAGATTCCCCAAAGCGCCGCCGGGTCGATCAACGCCGCGCACCGAAAAACTTTAGCTCGCCTGCCGGACGACGTAACGCTCTCTACTTTCCCGCGGCCATTTCCAAAGCCGAGTCTCCCTGCGCGCGCCCCACTTCCTTGCCCCGCTGTATCCCTACCATCTCTTTCACGTTTCCCACCGTTCCACTACCATTCCGTTCTCTTCCATCGGTATAGTAAGCTTGGTAACTTACACTTGGCCGATCACACCACACAACGCCATCAGCTTCTATGGATCATTCACGTTTCCTCCCCACCATTCATTGCTGGCGTACCGGCACGCGATCCACACTGTTGCACACCCTCCCACACAAAGTCTAGATACACCTACGTCTCATCTGTGTGTGCCTCACTATTTCCCCTGAAACTCCCCTCTTTCCCTTTGCCGTCTTTTGCTTTACTCTCCTTCGCGAGGCGCCGTCGATAACCTTCCCCTCCGGAAGGTGCCCTCGCGCACGTGCACGGTCGCACCGCGAATACCTGTGTTAACTCCGGGAATCGAACGAATGGAATTTTAGATAGAACATAGAGCTCTCTTTGCTAGCAACTGCTATTCCCAGGCATGATCTTGCCGTTGCGTTAACCGTGCGAAACGTTCGTTAGGTACAATAGAACCCTGTGTAAAGGTTCATTCTCACTATTCGTCTAGCCGACGGCAGGGAATTGTTCGTCAGGCGTCCGTGAAGCGTTCTCTCATGGATTTCGCTTGGCGATATTCACAGTCTCTATCGCTGTTTTGTGCGAAGAGCGACCGGCATTCGAGGAGAATGTTTTGACGGATAGTGATGGGAAGGATAGTCCTTCGCCGGTATTAAGATGCGATGAGATTTTATTTATTGGTTAATCATTTTTTACTTGTTCCTGGAATCTGCGTTACATATATTACTTGTTTCTACTTAGTCCTTTTTTCGAGTGTTTAAAAATCAGGCGATTAGTGATTGCTTTGTTGTTTTACTTGAGTTGGAAATAGGAATGGGGGAACATGGGATCAGAATTAAAACATGTCAGTGGAATTTTTACATTCTTGCGAGTTGTCCGAAGGCAAATGGTGTGATGCTGTTTGGTATTTTTTTGATGGCTTATTGCTGGCAGCTAGAAAGATGGTAAGAATTAAGCTCAACGCATTTCCTGTAACGAGAAACGCTGTTATTTCTGAATTATGAAAACGGATGAGTGCTGCTGGTGACAGCCGAATCGGAGAACTATATGCGGAGCAGTGTCAATCACCTATCTCATATATTACCAAGGTTCGTACGCTAGGCCAAAAGATGGCACGAGATATGCGGAAGAATGTAGAATGTACATCCCTTTATTTCGCGTGAGTGTGCGTTTCGTATATCGCGATTCCTGCGAGTGTAACGCGGAATGTACACATACCTCGCACTACCAGGGGTTATTGTGTTAGGTATATACATATATTATAGAAGGTATGCGAATAAAAAATAAATAATAATTGTATGTTCTGTTCCATAAACAGGATATGTATGAATTTACTCGTTTCTTTAATCCGATTAACTTTATTTTAATCTTATGAACATGAGTCTAAATTCTACGAATATACAATTGTTGATCAGATGATCAGATGAATTTGGTTAAAATTCAGATCACACGCTACTCTTAATTTTTTTAGAAACTGATACACGTGAACTCTAAACTAGAAGCTGTGTGGTAAGTGTAAGGATTTTTGACTCTGAGAAAAGGCCACAGAGGGCAGAGGGAAAGGCGTCGGTGGTTACGCTCGGAAACATAAAACAGGTAAACCTCGAACATCGTGCGTGCAATGATCGTATTAACGATCGGTTAGAAATGGTCCTACGAATATTGTGTTTACGTACCAGGTCGCGTGCCTTTCTCGAATCTTTTTATTGGGACAAGTTGATCGTTATAATGATCAGTAGAGCACGGTCTTGTGCTTTATGACTAAATCGTAACTGTCAATAGCTGAGTGTCGCAGAAATTCCATACGCAAGCAGTATTGTAAGTGGGGTCTTCAGATTGCCCTTTTCCTTTTCGTGAAAGTCAGAACGATTTTTATTCGATAACGTGCACGATACGGCTCTTCGGATGGGGATTGTGAGGTTGAAACAGAGATGATAATGAATATTTTAAGGGAGGGGTGGATAGTAGAATTGGTTAGGCTACAAACTAAAGGGGGAGGGGTAAGAGGAGAGGGGATGGATGAGGGGTTGAGAAGGAGAGTTGGGAAATATAATATTCTAAGGAAAGCTGTAAGTTGCATGAGTTAGAATAAATAAAAACTGGGTGTGGGCGATTAAATTGAGCTATAGCTTCAGGAATTATATTATAAAAGTAGGTTAAGATGGGTTTTACGCTGTTAAAGAAAACAAGGGAAGTTGGACATATTGTATTCTGAAAGGTGAATAATAAACTGATGCGTCTGTCCACAATAATTCTCTGTAGTTATATATTTTCTTAAACTGCGTTCGTCGATACATTCTGATAGGTTCAAGTTAAATACCAATACTATTTAGATTCAGGTTTACATATAAAAGCACAAATATTAAAATATATCAAACGGATAGACTAATAATGCATTTAAAAAAAAACATGTTTATTGACGTCGCGGTATAAATTATAATATTCTTCTGTTGAAATAGAAAATTAGTGTCAGCAATTTTCGTCGCAGATTCGTTTCATCAATTTTCCCTAAATCGCGTTTACCCTTTTTTTAATATTTTGAATGACTTTGGCGTGTTTCCACGTTGAGGAATTTGCATCCTGTGCACGTTTATTCCGTGTTCTCGCATCGATATACATATTCTGGAAAGCTTCGAAAGTGTATTGTCTGAGATGTTTGTTCGGGCCGAGTTAGGCCTCCATTGTATTCAGCAATTTGTTTCGCATGCATCATCAAATTTGCCCATGCCCTCAAAATTACACGTTTATCGCGAACCGTTAATTTCAAGGCTATCCAAAACTCCATTTTTTCCCTTACAATTTTCGGCATCTTCTAATCAATTATTGAGAAAACGACCGTTAGTAAGTATCTTTAAATTCTGGAGCAAAATGAGCGAACCAGCCAGACGATGAATGAGTTAATATGTAATGGAAGTGGTTCATCGATTGCAAGAAATTGCAACGCTCAGAGCGATTGTCCCGGCGTACTCGGTGAAAGCAACGTCACGGTTACTGACCCATAGGTGACGTAAAGACCGTCGGGGATGACGATAGTATTCTAGTCATTGGTGGTTTCCCATTTCATTGATGCCGTGCTTCCTATTATTATTACTTCCTGCTACACACACGGTTGACGATTTGTTTTTTCTTCTCACCGTGTTGCAGAGCACTTTCTGAGAATACATTTATGGCCGTTACACCATTGCTATCTTATTTCCATTAATCCTCAGGCATATCGTTTCATAAAAATTTAACAAAAGTAAAAAATCAGAGTAAACGATGCTTTTATTAATTTGTGAGTTAGTTCCCTTTATCATATTTAATTTAACTAATATTATCATCAAAATGTGTACACACTGATAGAATGCAATGGTACCGCGCTATACAGGGTGTTTCAGAACTATAGAAATAAACTTAATTGGATAACAGAACTTGTAAGAAAGAAAAGAAAGGTTTTAATTTTTTAAGTAAAGTCTTGTTTGATACTTGATGAATTTATCACAAGGAGCAAAGAAGACGCAAGGCAGATCGTTGTGAATAAGAGAAAAGTGAAATATGAATTCGAGCGAACTTTTCATTCACACTTTGAACTTTTGACGCATCAATCATTTTACTGCACGTGTGAATATTTAAAAAATCATTGGTTTGCGGATCTGCGTGTATCAGAATTTTTTTATTCTTTTTTACGAATTCCAGTGCTTGGTCAAGTTTTTACTTTTAATTCTGAAACACCCTGTATTTCCAAGAAGGAATTATTATGTTGAAACGGGTCGGCGCGCGACCATGCCCGCTCCTTGCTGTCTGTGCAACCTTCAAAGGCCACAGAATGCGTCGATGAATGAAGTAGGAAAGTTGCAGAGTGCCGGTCGACCGGATATGTATACCAGGTGGCGAAGAAAACGAGAGCTCCGACGTCAGTCGGCGGCGAACTAGTTCTGCCCCCCTCCCCTTTGCAATGCGACGCCACTGGGCGCGATACGTCAGCATTTATTATTCCTTCGCTCTTCGTCGACACCATTAGCGGCCTAATTTACAATAACAGACAAAGCGGTATTGTGTGAACCCTAAATAATATTATCTGTAAAATTTGACACAGTAATGCGTTAGATAAATAAAATTCTTCTGTCAATTGCCAGTCTACAAATTATGAATTTTTCTATTTAAGAACTGACGTTAAAGTATTTTCGGTAATTATACAGAATAGGGTATTCCTCCCCGATTTCGATGATCTTGAAATATGTTGTCAAGGATAAAATTCTGAACAACTTTGTCCTATACGTATAATCGCCGCTCGGCTTTTGTTTTCGTGATATTCGCGAAAAACTCTGATGGGTAGTTGGTTGAGGTTTTATTTAATGTGGGGGTATTCTTTTTATAGTAGAGTGTATAGTTCTGTAAATAATTTCCGTAGGTTTCTGTAGTACGCATGCTGCATAGAAGCGTAAGGTTAAACCACGACTACCCCCTGTATATGTACGGATGTGACATTTGAGTGGCGCAAGTTTTGGCGAATTCTCATTTTAAGTTGGTCAGGTCTTTTCAGTCCGAGAAGTTTTGCTTAACTCACCTCGCATTTGGAATATATGCAGGCTCGGAACGTCCCGATAGGCAAAATTAGGCGGCTGCCTAGTGAAGGGGCGCAAAATGGTCTTTTTATTGTTGGCATTTTTTAAAATAAAGTTTCTAATTAAATGTTACGAGTGGCACTATAAATGTTTTAAGCTACGAATAAAAATACAGAGTAGTCATCCAAAAGCTCCAATATATGTATTATAGATAAAGGGCGCGGTTTGGCTGGTTCGCCTAGTGCGCAATATATGTAGGCTCGAGCCGGGCGTGAATATTTGTCGACACTAATAATAATTTTATGTTCTATATTTTCTAGTAGATCTTTATGAGAGTGCTACCAATAGATGGCCGACGTTTTTCCGATGAAAGTGAGTCCAAACACGACCGCATTCGGAACATCTTTAACTGTACATGATTCAAATCATTTTTGAATTCCACAGATCAATGGTCATCACGTATGATTAAAAATAGTTTGGAAGAGACGAGGTTCAATTTGGACACATTTACATTAAGAAAACCGCGCTATTCTACTGACAACACTCTCATGAAAATCTAATAGGAAATATAGAAATTAAAATTGTATTACTCGACGGGAGGATCGCTGAGGTGGCGAAGTAAAACGATCTCCCAGCTCGTTCTATTTTCACCGCAAATGTTCGAAAATTCTCGGCCAATGTGTTTTCAATGATTTTCACTAAATATCGGCGTGAAAACACGCTGACGCCACACGGGTTGCTAATACAAGCTACCACGTGAAACCAGAAATTTATGACCGTGATATAAAATTTCTTTCGCTCAAAAACTAAGATTTTTAATGTATATTTGACACTGTGTGATCAAATTAATTTTCATCTAGATAGATGCATGTAAATACAGCTGGAGTCGTCTCGTTCTTCCTCAAATGGAAACATATGCTATCAAGTAGGTACACAGTCTCTTTTACGGTCCATTTCTCGGCGAATAAAATGATCATTGCATTGCATGATAAAATCACCAATTACGCGCAAAACCTGTTTAAGGTATGTCGGTCAAGGATTAACCTTCATCCACGAATTTTGTACATCCCCCCTGCCGTATATAACAATTCGTGTCAAGACACAAAACGTTCGCACAGCGAGCGCGACAATCGAACAATATCAGTTAGAACAGAGTCCGCAGGTGCGACGATTACCAACGCAACACGAGGCGGTTTACCTTTCTATACCAAACGTGGGTACTCCGTACGCATAAGGCATTAAAGCCCAGCAACCGGACATGGATAAATTGACAATATGACTCACGTGTAAATGACATCTAATTGGGTCATTATCTGACAGCCGCTTCTTAAAGTGGCGAAGAGTCGCAATAAGGAGCTCCGTGGATCGTGAACGTTCAGAGCGACAAATTCCTCGGGGTAAGCGTTAAGAAGAATTCAATCAAAGCAAATACCATGGCGTTCTTATATTCCGCCCGAAGCACGTTTCTGCCTTAACACTTTGTCAGTCACATATTCGTGGCGTTAGCCTTTCTATCACTTGTTA
This sequence comes from Andrena chrysosceles, assembly GCA_963855975.1. Classification (NCBI taxonomy): domain Eukaryota; kingdom Metazoa; phylum Arthropoda; class Insecta; order Hymenoptera; family Andrenidae; genus Andrena; species Andrena chrysosceles. The sequence goes on along the minus strand of OY979769.1, from coordinate 6,638,530 downwards.
TTTCACGTTCATAATTTCACTTTCTGTCGTATACACGTTTTATGTCAACACAAATCATCTGTTGCGCACGCATGCCAAGCAGTGGCGGAGTATTTCGCGCGCATGCCTAAAGGAAGGATGACGAAGTGGGGTTAGTTGTCGGCCCCCTCCACTGTACAGTTCAAGTACAGTGTTCTGTGAGGCCAGCGATGGCTAGGTGGGAGGTGCGGTACGCGATCTAGTATCGAAGCATTAATATCGGGTGACTTGCAAATAGCGGTATTCCCCGAACATCATTATTTACTACCCCTTCCCTCGAACTCCTTCTATGAATTCAATTATTACTAATCCTACCGACACCTTCGATGGGTGCTATAAAAGAGGCAGTTAAAAGGGGTACCATAAAAGAGGGATGGAAGGATGAGTGGCATGACAATAGATTATTGTAAACTGTTGGAATCCCGCGCAAGAACGGTATATACTGATTGTACTTAACAATAGAATACTTAGTAAGCTAAATCGAGCTGACGTGACGTGAATTAAGCGTTCATAGAAAATGGACTAATTGCAAGTAGAGCACTGAAGTCTTGTGCTCAGAGTTTGAGTTGAGTATTTTTGGACTGGGTTTCTATTCTGTTGATTCTCCAATTGTAACTCTAATTCTCCTAGTTACAAAGTTAGTTTTTTGTAAGTAACTTATTACGGACGTGTCTTCTAAGCGGCACTTATTGGATAAGTCTTATAGTAATTCGGGGAAATCTATTTCCGTCACGAAATATTGAAATGTGAAGATGCGTGACGCGGCGTGAAAGGACGAATGTGCGTGCGAATGTTGTGTTGGCTGTATTGGCTGGCCGGAGAGTGAGAGAGAGAGAGAGAAGGAGGTGAGTGTGAGGACGACGAAGTTGCGAGAGGTAGTAGCGATCAAATCGCGCCGTAGTAAACCACGAGCAAACAGAGAAGAAAATAAAGTGAAGTAAATTGTATCATCCTACTTTATTTTGCTCCTTACGTTTGGGTAGGCTTCTGACACGAGTATGCGAATATGTTAGCGAAGGTAGCTTCTTAGCTACTATTACCACGTAAAGATGGATTATCAATCGCTTGTTGTTTTGCCGAGCAGAATTGATGACAGAAAAAGAACAGTAAAGAAGATTGTGTCAACACAAATATAATATTAGGTGTCAGGGAAACTTTTTTCTTTTTTTTTGTAGAAGTTTGTTTATTAATTCTATAACATAGATTACGAGTTTTGTTGATTGGAATATTTTCCTCTACCTCTCTAAACCACCTCCCTCGTAGCTTCCGAGTTCCATCGCGGAAGAATTATGTCGTTACTGTAGCAAGGAAGTGGTCGCTGAATTTTCGTATATTGCTAAACAATGTAAACTGCTTAGCCCTTAATGAGTGCTCCAATGGCCTCAATAAATAGTAGTCGGTTGGTGCCGTGCCTGATAAGTAAGCCGTTTGGAGACGCACCTAACCCAAGTTTATAATGGTTTCTTTGGTGAATTCCGAAACATGTGATCGAGCGTTGTTATTCAGGAGTGTGGCTTTTCGACTTCCCTGTCAAAAAAATAGTCTTTTTTCTGTAATATTCAGTTTAGCTTGATTAATGTGGTCTGTGTCAATTTTTCCACCAGCTAAGTTCGCAAATCTTCGCGTTGAGCTTCATGAAGCTTCCCAGAACGTGGTGTGTCACGTAATTCAAAACTATCTCTTTCAAGTGACGACATTCCGTGACCAAAAAAATTATAAATTGATTCGCAGACTCCTGATGCATTTTTTCTTTACTTCTACAGAATGCAGAAGTATCGGATGTGTACCTTATTCATCGCAACACCTAACCAAACTTTTTTTTGATGCCTTGATTTCTTTTGGCCCTGTGCCTGTGGTCACCAGTTTTTTGGTGTTATATTTTGTATTGCCTTGAAATTTTGTACGACCTGTTCAAAAAAGGACGACACCCAAACTAAACTGTTTTCCAAATCCGTCGAAACATTTACACAACGCTGTATATGATTTTGGAAGGAAAGTTAGTCGTAAACAGGCCGTACCATAAAGGCATAAAGCTACAAAAGTATAGCAGGTAAATTATTATTGTGCCCCGAAAAGAATGCGACCAGAGACACGAAAGAATTTCCGTCGTACTTAACATTCTATATCACGCACAGGGTGTCACCGAAATAGGTGACCAAACTTTGATAACGAAAAATCCGCAAAACGATCATATAAACATAACGCTGGGATATCTTGCTTCCCAAGGCACAAACTATACCGCCACGTGTATCTACCATCCCGCCAAGTCCCCCGAAAGCGTCGTTTCGCATTGTTTTCGCTCGGCAAAGTGGACCGTGGGAATAGAAGAGAGTGAACGGCAGATAGTGTTTCAGGGGAACTCATGGTAACCGGCTCTCGGTGGCTTTTCTTACCGTCATTCATGATACTATGGCACGGCCAATAGGATGATTGCTTGACGGTCGGTGCCTAAAGTGGATAAAGTCTTCTATAGTAATTTAACTCGAGCAGGGCGCAGGGGTGCAGAGGCCGGGCCCTTCGGTGATCTTCCTCTCCTCTTTTCTCTCCGCTCGGCCACATAGACCGATTTTTCCTATCGCACACGTGCACGGTGCTGAGTAATTACACCAGGGAATCGGTGCGTTTCATTAACGAAGCTTTATGCTCATGAGAATTGAATCAACGTTGTAAGCATTCCGCGTGCGGCCCCGTTGATTGCATTCCCCATTTTAGCTCCACTTATTCATTTGAGATAACATTGTGTTGCGAAAATGAAGACGATTGCTAACGCGATTTGGATAGCAGCGGCGAATTAAACGGAGGTAAAGATCGCAAACGCGAAGGAAGAAAGATGTGGAATAAGATATGCCTAGAAATGGTCCCAGCTGCTGGTATTCTATTATTTCCAAGGTAGCCGTGCTAACCGATTTGCGAACGGTGTAACGAAGGAATTCGAGTGAAGGTGGTGCACAAGGAGCAGCGGAAACAGTTCAAGGAGAAACTATACGATCGCGATCCCTTGTTCCTCGATCGGTAAATAGCAACCTACCTCATTCCCACCGTGTTAACATTAATGTATAGGATTTGAAAGAATACAGAGCTATAGAGTTGCAGGACCCGAAGAAACACCCTTCGCCGAGGTTGTACAGAAATTTATTTACCCACTTACAACCTCGCCGCCAGAGCGGTTATCCTTAACCGTGAGCTTTATTACTTCCGCGAAGCTGCCAATGGTCGCCCATTATACCTCTCGGCGAACACCTTTTTTTTCCCAGCGTGCCAGGGCGGAGGAATGGGAAGGGGCCGCCTGATTTCGTGGTCCCGTGTCACGTCCCTGAGACGGCACTGGTACTAACAGATTAACAGACGTACTCGCCGCGAACTGACCCCGTCGTAGTGATTTAGTTATCTCTCTATCGACGTCTCGCCGAGTCGCACCGCTCGCGATCGCGCCGTGGAAACGAGAAATAAAAGTGCCGCCGGAAGTGTTGTATCAAAAGGTAGTGCTCCACGCTGAATGAGCTTCCGCCGGTTCGGGATCCTCTCGAGGCGAGATATTATGATTAGGTGAGTATGCGCTGCTTCCCAAACAGATTCTTTTTTTCTCCACAAAGTGTCGCGCGTTCGCGAGCTTTATAGCGGCGGGAGGTATGCAAGCCTCCAGGAAGTACGGTAACTGGTGGCGAAACTGGTACCGGGCAACATCTCGTTTCGTGGTGCGGACGGGGAAAGTAATTTCTCGTGTTTGAAGTTCCGTTGGGAATTTTTAAAGAACTTGATATCGCGCGAGCTTATAACAAGAGTATCTACTTAAGAAGAGTGTGTGCGAGCTCGAATCATAGATTCGGCTCAGGTTTCGCATATAGTTAGTATACACTGTGTGTAATAATTTACAAAATGCATTGGACAGTTTAGCAAAAATTTTCTCAAGAAAATCGGAGTCTGCATTTTTTATATGATATATTATGAAGAAAGAGTGGGGCTGTGGCAGCTTAGTGTGTTCGACTACTATTCAGAATGTTTTTAGTGTTCCATACTGCTTCCGCTGTAGTGCATTTCGTTTTGTATAAAATATAGAGCATTGGATGTAATTCTTTCGTGAAAATTTGTGTATGTACATAGTGTGCTCTACGCGGTTAAAATATTGTTGTCTACGATCTGCGGTGCCAGTATGTGAAAATTGAACGAATTCGGTGACCTGAAGTTCATGCACCTCCTCGTTAATAGAAAGTAAATTATCGTAACGTTGTATAATAGATGCGGTGACCATTTCGAAACGGAATTACCAACCTGTGGGTCGCGAAGTGTTTTCTGTCTCCACTGTTTTTTTTTTTTTTAATATTATTAAGTTAGAATTATATTCTGAAATAACTATTTTTAATCTGTTTCCTTTACCTTATTAAGTTTGTCTTACGGAGGGTTGCAGGTTATTTGGATATTATAAAAGGGGATCGCGACTAAAAAAAGGTTGGGAAACACTGACAGAATTCGTTAAATATATAGGCTCTATTAAACGTTTTTTAATTGTTAATGCAAAATTAATGCTCGATGTAACGTAAAAATAAAGCGTATACTCTCTTTTCAAATTTTCTTTAATGTGGTATTATTTTAATATAGCGACAAGGAAATTGTAATATAACTAATAAATTGGGAATCAATTTTTGTACGCTATATTTCGATGATCTTAGAATAATGAAACAATTTAACGGACAAAAGATCTACGATTCAATAATTGAATATTGCCGCGAAACACGATGCAGGACATATTTTGGACATGTTTTGTTATTTTGTTGCACCACTATATTTAGTTCATAGAAATCGGATAAAAATTCACGGTTTCAGGGAAACGCTTTGGCTTGAACATTTAGAGACACGCGTGTCTCCTTTCCTTTGTTTCCAGAATAACTTCATAAATCAGATAACGACACGTTATTATATATAAAATCAGATTGCGAAGATTTTGCTAACAACTTTAATAACGTTGATAGCCTTAACTTCCGGGGGAAATTATGCAAACAAAATAAGTATCATAAAATATCGTATACCGTATGAACATTTTTTTAATATAATATAACATTTTTTCTATGAGGTGGGATAGAGTTTTTAATGTTGTTGAGTCCTCATAGGTTTGTTAAGGTGGCCACTATAAAAATGAATTCACTATAGTGATGCGCGCGTTCAATCTGGCATTTTGAAAATTTTTCACGAAAGATTTCACGTCGAACGTTATGCTAATATTAATAATATGAAATTATTCATGTGTTGATTTGTGCAGGATGGGGAGAAGTTGGCAAAGAAAAATGTTTTTTACACATGCATACACCTTTGTAATATTCTAGTTTAAACCTCGCATATTTATTTGTACTGTTAAAGAAATAAAAGACTCATTGCAACTTTCAAGACACATCACTTTTAGTCAGTGGCGGATTTATCGGGCAGCCTATGAACCTGGGCCCCTGCCAAGAAGGCCCCTCAGGGCCCCATCCTAAAAAAAAAATTATAATTTGATCCATACTAATTTTTTTCTGTACTATCACGCATAGCCCGTTTTTAGTAAACTACCTATTCATTTTCCCGAAAAAATCCGCCACTACTTTTAGTATTTTTGAAGTTGGAAGATTCTCCTCAAAACGGTTTAAAACAAACCCCTTCAATATCCAAGCTTTGCATTATAAGAATGCTCACGCCGATTTAATCATTGATTTTGCTGAAATTATGCATATAGTCTGTTACTTCAATTTGTAACCGACTTCAAAAAGAAGGTGGTTATAGATTCGACCCGTATGTATTTTTTTATTATTCTCATGGGATGTATGAACTATGTCGCATTTTCGATGCAAATGTAAATTGAAAAGAAGCAGAGTGGAATCAGCCAATGACTCAGCAGTTGATGCTGATACTACTAATTAAAAAATTCAGTTTTTACAAAATAGAGTTCCGCGTTTTGTTATTCTTAAATAGGTAAAATAACTGAAAATAACTGAAATAATCCAATTACATGATTAACGGTACTCAAAAACACTGGAAAGTAAGATGGACACGTGGAAAATACAGTCAGAGCTTGCCATGATAAAACGCCGAAAATATAGTGCGCCGCTGTGTTCCTGATTTACAATTTGATTTCCGACTCCACACTGTTTGCGTTTAGATCCATTGTCGGACAAATTTATTGTAGCATACATACGACTGGTCTATTTCAATTCTTCTTACTCATCGTGAAACCGGATTCTGCGATAAGAAGACACTATGTGTGCGATAAAGATTGATTTAATGCATCTGGAGAATACGATCGATACACAACTCAATTTTAATTTAACTCGTGAACATGAAGATTAGTACCTTCAATTTTATCATTGGCTGCAGCCACACCAGTGCCTTCGATTTTCTCTCCCCTCTCTCGACTCGCACACAATTCTCTCCAAATTTACTAAACACTCCCTCAACCCTCTGAAGATTTTCTATAAATTGTATTTTTCCTTTTTCACAACAATTTTTAAAAATTAAAATCCATTCTCGATAAAAGATACTAACAAGAGAGTATCATAAACATTCTGTTTCGTTGGCGATAAAATTTAGAAATTTATGATTGAAAATCATACCAGTGATATCAAAGTATCTACAGGTAGTTGATTGTTGCGATGCTTGGATATTTCTATGGAAAATAGAATTTTTGTTTTAAACCACGTTGGGAATCACTGCTATAAAAAACGTGATAGAATCAATTACCGTAAAGTGTTTGAATCAAATTAACGACCATTTTAATTTTCCAATAAAAAACATAAAGCAAGGACGTATGTATGTAGCATTTGATACATAATGCTTAAGAAATTTGAAACACTCGAAATATTTCATAAGGTTTTCAGCTCTCAAATCTTCAGTTATTATTCTTACATGTCTATTACGTGAGAAGAATCTATATGTCTGAAAAAAGAATACACAATGACACGTAACAAAAACATGCAACTGTACCTGACACCTGACAGGTATGAACCACACATTTTGTGCGACGAATATGTAACGAACGTCAAATATGCGGTTTCAACTCTAAGAAGAAAGTGAGGTCACAAGAAGCCAGATCTTGTTACATTATTAAACCCCATTTCATCGCATCTTTCTTCGGCCTTCAATAGAACTGGAAATGCAATCTGCCCGGATTGCGTAAGGTACCCTACTCATATGTGCCAATATTAATAGTACTTTGGATTTTGCCCGGAAATTATAAGAAGAAAGGAATGTAACGTCAGAAGTTTCACATGCTGTGATGTAACGACGCGACCAGTTTCTGCGCTTCCATCAAAACGATTACGATGTTCGACCGCCATTCAGTTTCTCAGCGTCCACCCACGTACATAACAGTGCAAGCAGTATACACTATGTGACGCGTGATTCGCAACATTTTTACGCTGCCTGCCGTTTGATTGTCCCCTCTCCCCAGCTCGAGGCACGTTGATGACGTCAGTAGGTACGCTGGATGAGTCACTGCGTGCTGGCCACGTACACTACATAGTGAGCACACATGATCACACATAATCACACGCGCATAATTTGCATTACTTTCACGCGCGTGCGTTCACCTGACGCACTGTCGCATCTGTGAATGCGGAACGTATGTACTAGTACTAGGGCTTCACAAATATTCGAATACTCGTGTACGTATCAGAGCTGTAAAAATTCGAATACTAGAGAATTCGAATACTCCTAACTATTCGAATATCCGAATATTCGAATTTAAGGTTCGAATGTTCCTATTTATTTGAATAATTCGAATACTCCTAATCACTCGAATCCCAGAGAATTCGAAATTGAGGTTTGTATAATTCGAATACTCCTAATTATTCGAATCCCAGAGAATTCGAAATTGAGATTTGTATAATTCGAAAACTCCTAATTATTCAAATATTCGAATATTCGTGTGTCAGAGAATTCGAATTTGAGATTCGGATATCCGAATATTCAAATTTGAGGTTGGGATAATTCAAATATTCCTAATTATTCGAATATCCGAATATTCAAAAACCGGAGAATTCGCGATCTGAGATTCGAATAATTGGAATACTCCTAATTATTAGAATATCCGAATTTCGAATACCAGAGAATTCGCAATTTGAGATTCGAATACTCCTAATTATTCGAATATCCGAATTTCGAATGCTAGAGAATTCGCGATTTGAGATTCGAATAATTCGAATATTCCTAATTATTCGAATATCCGAATATTCAAATACCATAAATGTCGCGATTTGATTCGAATAATTCGAATACTTCTAATTATTCGCAGAAATCATTCGAATTATTCGAATATTCAAATATTTACAGTTCTGGTGTGTACACGAGTCAAATCGAGGTGCACATCCACGCGTTGTTTCGATTTGCGGAGTGAGTTGGGGAACGTTTTCACTGTGACGGGGAATTTCACCCCGATAAATTCCAACAGTGGTTAATCTGCTTACAATTCTGTTTAATAAAATACGCAATACAATCCGTACTATTGTATATGCACAAAAAGGGCAACGTTATGCTGTTTTCTATCGTAACGGGAATACGCCGTTGTCTCCAGTGGCGGTGGATTAAATAGGTACTGCAAGCTTGTTGTCACTTTTGGTACTTCAATATTTCTCATCTAGCTTCAAGACTTTCACTTACCATAATTATATTCTATTAGCTAATTGCGATGTAGTTATGTGTATGGTCTTTTACGATTGAGAGCATTCCGCATCCGACGTCATTGCCCCGTAGTTCTGGCTTACGGTTACCGCAGTTCGTTCGTCCAAGGGTTGTCATTATCTTTCGATCTCTAATGAAGACAAGGCATAAACGTTCTACCGGTTAATGCCACGATTATTGAATCATTTGTGAAAGGCACGACGTCACTAGTGTACGGAACAGATCAAGAACCAAACTAAAACTTCGCTGAAGCGGAGCTGAACTGATACTGGATTAAGTTTCACTTGCAACTATATTAAAACTCGCCATTAATAGAACCGAACTGGTATTGGATCCCAACCGAGCTCCAATCGGACGTCGCAGAGTGGGCACTAGAATTTTTTGGGGTGAAAATGAGAGTGATAGATATATGTAGTACAACCTGAGATTTAAGAAATTGATTTCGGTATACGAATCAGGGTTGATAACTCGAAAGGTAGAATAACAATAGGGTTCTTATGGCGTAACAGTCAAAGGATGGAAAGATTTGATTTTTTTTTATTAAATACTTCGAACCCAGACAGGTTCATAAGCATACTTTCAGAGTTAATATATTGGTACTTATAAACTGGCATATTTGCAAGGGAAATATTTGAGTTGGGTGCAAATATTTAGATATGACAAGCACAGTAGTACCTATTTCACAACTTTCGTTATTCAATTTATAGATTTCTTGAGAAAAATTTATAAGTAAATCGTATTTCAGCACCTCCGAATTAAACAACAGAACTTGTGAATATGATATGTAGGTTCTATTTCTGAAAATTTCAAAAGTCTTAAAGAATATCTTTATAATGGGCGAACGTTGTAGTTAAATTTATTGTACCTCACATTGCAGAATTGATCGTAGCGTAGGATAAATCCGGGGTGTCGGTACGGCAGGGGAGTTGGTACAATTGCTGTATTTCAGACTCAATAGGTAAAAGCGCGTTAAAGTGCAGATCAGTTGCTTCTCTTCATAGTATTCGCGTGCAGAGTAACGGAGTCCAAATGCAGGAAGAAGTCTAACAATAAGCTGCTATTTCAAGAAAATTAGCAACACATGTAATGTGAATAAGACTTTTTTCCTGGGAATGGGGGAGGGGGGAAATTTTGGGGTGACGGTAAAGAAAAATATATTACTTTTTTTAATTAATTTTGTAGTGTTATTTAAATATAAATTTTATTTTCATTTTTGTTAGTATAAACTTAATAAAGATTAGATTTTAAAAATAAGCGATTTTTTCTCAAAAGCCAGGGGAGCAACTGCGCTTTTACCCCCACCCCCGAACGCCCATGAATGCTACTGTACATTACTTTAAATTAATCAGAGAATCCCCATATTAATACTCGAATGAAAAAGCTTGACGAAGGTTTTAAAAAATTACTCCAAAGAACGTCGTCAAAGAAATGCCTACGAATGTAAATTTAACTGAACAAGGACGTTGCACAGTGCTTTAAAATGCGATCCTAACTGAGCAAAATTATTGAAGAATTTTTTTATAAAGAAATTCCCCAATTTCAATAACCAGCAAAACCAGCAAAAGTTGCTCATAAATTCTATTAATGTATTTACAAAGGTACCAGAAGAACTAAACATTGCAGCACTTCCTAATGCTTCGCACTATTTTTATTCTACATACATTACGTGCATTTTCTTATTTTTGCTGAAATACTTATGTGTTTAATGTAAATTTTCCATTAAACTAATTGATTATAATCTGGAAATCTTAACTTCTATCAAGAACACCTGTATTTTGCTTACACAAAAACGAGCTAAAAACAACCATAAATAAGTAAAACAAACATTAAAAATAATAAACGACTAAATACTATTAAAGCATACACATATATACGTACAGGAAGAAATAATGACAAAAATAATTTCCTCACTATCAGCTAGAATCGCATTTTAAACCATTGTGCGTGGTTTCCTAGACTCTCAAGTTCAAGAAAATTTGATAACGTCATCTATGATTAGAACGCCGAGGATCGTAGTCCAGGGAAACATTTACAAAGTGCACACTGTGTTTCGTGTTACTCACTCATTGTCAGCGATAATATCGAGAAACGTGTAACCTGAGTGTGTCGACCCGATTTTAAATGTTCTTTCTTCTGCAATACAGCAAACGTCACGAATTACAGCGATATGAGATTTGTTTACTGCTGTGAAGTTAAAAGGCGATGCAATAACGTTATATACTGTCTAACGATCCGTCGAATTGCTTCGCCGCGAAGGGAGCGCAGAAAGTCATGGCGAGCAAAACAAAGGCGAATAGAGGCAATCGTTGCGCGGCGAGACAATCAATTAGTACACGATGATAGTTGTATATCATCGCGTATATTAATGTCGAGTGTTGCATGGCAGCCATGCCTCTCCATATGCGCGGCGCGCGTCGTGCACGCATATTTCGAAGCGTCTGGATACACACTACACGTATTTTAATTCGTTGGCAAAGATTCTCGATAACAACAGGCAGAAGACCATGGTAGATATTGCTAACGAACGACCTCGGTCCTCGCTCATGGAAATATAGGTTCAACAGGTTGTCTGCCTGAATCGCGAGGGTGATATTGAATCGTTGTTTTTAAAAGTGGTATAACTTTTTTTCATATATTGAGATATTTAAGGGTTTGCGTTTGAATCAACTTAAAAATATTGGCAAACGTCTAATCATTTTGGGTAATGTTTTTAGAACTATAAACTTGTTAAATTTTATTATGCAATAATAATTAATAAAAGTGATAGAGGAAATAAACGATTTTTTTAGCTACAAATGGACTTATACCACTTTAAAAAAAGGGTCATATTACAAATATAGCTTCGAGCGTTAAAACAGCATTTCTGTGATCGAGATACCTTTTTTACTCTTTTAATTATTCGCGATCTAAAGGAGGAATGTTCTACTCAAAATAAAAAAAGAATCTCCAACTCTAAATAGAGCAGTTAATATTTTTATAATTAATTTTTTATAAAAATATTATGTGTTTTTTGTTAGTTCTTAATATTTTAGTTGCAGCGCTTGAAAAATTCAATTTCTAAAACTCGAAATCCTCTAGTTTTGTTCAGTAATATATTTGTAAAAGCAAATTGATACCCTTCGTTAAATATTAATGGTTGACGCAGCAGTCTTTCAAAACATTAAAGTAGGGAATAAAGAATTTCTACAGGGAGAAGCAGAAATTGTCACGCATAGAATTTGTAAATGGGCCATTCCACTCGAAATTGTACACTTTTTGGAGTTTGCTGAGAGATGGATATATTGTAGTCTTTAGTGATATATAAACGTCTCTCGAAGGATTTTTCGAAATTGTAGAAACTGCTGATGTTACAGCTTTTTGAAATATAGTGTTGACTTTTTTTCAATAAATCACAACTGTTGAAATAACAAACTGATAAAATGGGCTTTGGGGTGCTTACAGTGGAGACATAAGAGTACCTAATACAAATTATATCAGTTAAAAAATAGAATTTTTTATCATTTATTTTGCAATTGTTCTTAACAAATGAAATTTTATAATTGAAGGCCCCTTCTTACAAATTTGAAAAAATGAGTATACCCATAGTCCTATTTCTGTCCTGTTTACGGACTAATTTTCAAAACTACCAACAATCCTGAACGGCTGAAATATCAGCACTTCTACTACTTACAATTAAATAAGTATGCTTTTATTTAAAACTCAAATGACGATTATTTTGTAGACCTATATTTATTATGGATTTTTATTTGTTCTCATGGGTTCCATTAACCAATTTCCTTTTAGAAATAATTTATAAACACCCTGTATAATTTCATTACGAACTTTAGTAGAAAATCAGATCTCAATAATGGAATTCAATATTGAATTAAAGGTCAACTAAGTGTCTGATAAATGCAAAATGACTTTTAACGAGCTGTCTATAACCAAAATTATTTAGTTCTTTCTGAGTTACACAATATTAAAGAATCATTGTCGTGGTTTTTTCAAATGTAAAATACGCAAAAGAATGCTGCAGTATTCCATAGTCTTGCCACTCATAGTTGATCACTTTTTTGCGAATGTTGTAATCAACGTTTGAAATTTAGTTTGACACCATAAACTGTATGTTTCCTTTAAGATTCAATTTTAAAATACTGTGCTTAGACTGATATGACAAACTCCACGTGTGGTGCACGCTTCCCAATCTTATCCTCGTTATTTATATCATCGCCGAATAATATCTCATTAAGGAACTTTGTTCTTGTGGTAGTCAATCTTGAATACATAAGACTTGAAGAAGGAACCTAAAAACTCCAGGAACTCTTTTATCTAACAAATTAAATGAGACAACTTGATCCCCAATTTGGGAGGACGATGAACATTTTTTTCCTCGAATTGAATGTACTTTAAGATTCGAGTATATAGCCTCCCCCTCTCCCCTCAAACTATTAATACTTAATGCGATCTATTTTGACGAACACAATGCCGAATCTATTTTGCACGATCTGTGGTACTTCCACGGATAATCATTTTTTTTTAAAGAAACTGTGTACAATTTTTCAATTGAATGTACCTAACAGAAAAGTATGAAGTTTACTTTGAAGTCGTTTTAACACAACGGAGTTCTTATAATCTCAAATTGGTCACATAAGGTTCACTGCACCGCAGCATCTTTTCCAGTGGCGCACTCAGGATTTGATCTTGGGGGAGCCGAGTTGGACGTATAAAAATATTTTTATGGCAAATTCAATAAAATTCATAAGGTGATTATAAAATTTTATTTAAATAATAAAACCAAGTTTTCTTTTCATTTCACAAAGCCTCTTCTTTAGGGGGTGCTAGGGCCCCTTGTCCCCCCTCTGTGTGCGTCACTGGCCATTTCTGAGTTACCATTTTCATATTTTTGAATCTTTTAACTTTTGAGTCTCTTTCTAGAAATGTAAATTTTGATATGATAAAATGTGTAATTGAAAAATTAGTTGTGGAAAAAAGCAATCTTTTTGGTTAAAATTCACAACATTTTTACATTTTAAAATTAAAGTCTAAAAATTTATAGAATTATTAGCAAAAAATGACCCAAAAAAATATATATATAAAATATATTACATATAGGGTGCACGGATACTTTTGTGATTAACAAAAATATGGGGACAACAAGATTTTCAGTGTAAACCACTCATTATGTAGTAGGTGCAATGAGGTAGCGGACATTGCAAATGTAGAATTGGCTGCCGGCTTTTTTCTGCGGGATTTGCTAGGTTACTAGCGCGCGATTGCACAACGAAAACCTGGTTCCACTTTGTCGCTTGTTAAGCCGCCGTAAGATTTAGTGCAAACACTCTCTCCATTATCGCGGTTCCTCCAACAGGAGCCGACGTACAGTTCTTTAAAGTTGGTAAATCTACGTGATTGATGCCGCTACTGCGCAATTAGGCAACGTATTTTCGTTCAATTTCGACGGCGTTCGAAGCGCCAATTGATCTTCTGAATCACTAATTCGTCCTCTGCCCAATACATACCACCACCCTTCTTCCGGAAAATTAATTCATATTTATAAACACGTTGCCGAGAATACGCGAAGCAAAGTTGCATGGACGAACTCGAGCCTAATTCTCATTCTGCAAATCAGCACGATCAGATCTCTAAGAACGTTTACTTTTTCTTTTTACAAGTTATTGCTTAATTAGTACTGTTTGAAAGAAAGTGAGAAATTGAGAATAATAATTCTTATTTGGATCCCAAGCGACAATACCTTTATAAAATAATTTAAGAATAAGAAATAACGACGAGAATTTTCTCCAAAAATTACTTTACAACGAACAGCTGATATTACATCTGATTGAAAACAAAATAAGACAAGAGATCGTGGTTTCTTGCTAATCAATTTTAAATACGATTTGATTAATGTCTTGGGTTTCTACTGACACAGTTAGTGAGACAGTCGATAGGATCTTATTAAGTACTTTAAATATTGTTTTGACGCACGATAAGTGTTTTTTTCTTTCAGGGCACGCCTGACGTAAAATCGACTACGACGATCGGGAGGAGATCGTCGACAGTAAAGCAAGTTCAGAAAGATACAATAAATCAGTCCGCCTGTTTATCTAGATTTATGATTGCACGACATTAATATGCGTAGATGCCGCCGAGGGATTGGACACGGCAGTTCCCCCGGCTTTCGGTATTAATTACAGCGATTGATTCACTCTCTTCTTCCTTAATTTTTCGCGCAGATTTCGGCGCGAAATAGCCCAGACTATTTATTTGTAAATTCGCATCGAAGTCTGTGAAACCTTACGAATAGTTCGAAGAAAGATGCACATTGCAAACGGTTGCGTTATATAGGGTGGCCCATTTGAGTACAAAAAATATTTTGCATTAATTTGAGTGGTATCAAGGGACATATGCTGCAAGAATATTTTTTTTCAAAGTCATTTTTTCCGGAGCATTCAAGGTCCTGGATGTTTCTTGCATATAACGTGACAAGTGGGAACCTTGGGTGAAATATTCTTGCAGGATATTGGTCCCTCGGTAACATTCCAATTATATATAAAATATTTTTTGTATCATTATAATTGGAAGAGTTATTTGGGGGGGTTTATTTAAATAGACCACCCTGTATTTGAAGGGTCCTTATAGAAAACACTGTAAGTGCCAAAATTAAAAAACAGTAATTTTATCCGAAAGTGTTCTACGTGCCACTGGTAATACTATATAATAGGAATATGTAGAATTTAATTTTGGCACTTACAGCGTTTTCTACATGGTCAGTTTGCAGTTTTCATTAACACTGAATTGGAGTTACAAGGAAACATCTCTGCCTCGGGAATTCCAAAATTTATGACACATTGGGAATGTGCCTTGATAAATAATAGGAGATTATTTTGACGAAATTCATATTGAGCAGATGAAACCACCCCTTTAGCGGTTGAGTTGTTTCCCGTTTTTGTTTCATTCTTTGTAAACGAGTATATTAGACATATATTATTGAAAAGCATCATAAGACTAAGATACAGACTAAGAATGCGCTTTTCCGGTTCGGTTTATAAATTGGGAGCAATCGCTTGATTAAGCGAGGGCCACAAATAAAACGTTAAATCTTGACCAAAGAAAAGTAATCAATATAGTGTTAAGGATTCATAATTTTTTAAAATATCCGAGTTCGAGACTTTATCTTGTTAAAATTACCGTTTCTCATCAGACTTTCCCAACCGTGTAAACATTGTTATCCGATGCCGAACGACAAACCCTTGATATTCGCCTGACAAATATCGAGTGAAAAATACAGTGCCCTTGGTATTTCCGTAAGGAGGAAATATCAGCCACGAAAATATTGTGTGTAATTATTTTTGAAAGTACGAGGATCGAAGAAAAGGAATGCAAAAGCTTCGTGAATAATTAACGAAGAAAAGAGGAAGATCTAGCACTGCACTGTTAAATGACCCGCCTCGTTAGTCCTGAATTATTAATGGGTCCGACCCACAACTTCCGTTTCCCAACCACTTCCGAAACTCACGTGCCGATTCTGCATGTTAACGTACACATTCAGACAAATTTGACACGCTAGTCTAGTAACTAAAAGTTAAAGTCATCGCCTCCCCACTGAGCACTTTTGTAAAGTTGACACTAGAGATTGTGAAAGCTCAGGGAAGACTAGTTAATCAAATTCATTTAAGACCCGACTCAAACTCAGATCATCACCAGGGGCGGATTTGGGGATAGACTAAGTAGGTGGCAAATTTTGGGGAGCAATAAATTTTGGAGGGCGTCAAATTTTGAGGAGCAGCAAATTTTGAGAAACGACATATTTTGGGGAGCTTTAAATTTGGGGGGATGGTAAATTTGGAAAAGCATCCAATATGTGGGAGCATCCAATTTTGGGAAGCGTCAAATTTTGGGGAGCAGAAATTTTGGTGACGGGCAAATTTTGAGAAGCAGCAAATTTTGGGGAATGGCAAATTTTGGAGAACGTCAAATTTTGAGGAGCATCAAATTTTGAGCGGAAGACATTGGATCCTTATCAAGTTTGAACACAGAACTTTCAGACAACTTCAAAAACAATTCACTTCTTTTTCACATATCAAAATAGGAATTACTTATATATGAGTTGCCATATTAAATTTATTTTGCAATTGTCTGGACTCTTTTAAACTAAAATACATAATGACATTTCCCGGAAAGGGTGGCACAGGCTTGCGAGTCCAGGAGCGCCAAATCTTCAAATCCGCCCATGATCATCACAGTTCAATACTCCAGATGTTACTTACACTTGCAAATTCAATTTCGAATCAACTCACATCAGCACAATTTAGCCCAATGATTCCCCATCGTTACCAATCTTGTATCAAGCAATTTTCGCCGAAACAAGCTGTTGAAAACAACCACTGAGACGCATTCTCTAATAGACTAATTCATATTCCAAAAACCAAATTTTGACAATAATTTTGCAATGTTAAACACGCAGTGTCCTTTTCCTCCCTAAAACACGATCTAAGTTCTCTCCAGCTACAAATCTCGAAACCGCCCGCAAGTTTTTCCGCGGGCATCCAAGAGTCGGCTCCTGACATCAGCGATCGTCTCCGCGCGAACGTTACGTAACGTCACGGATATCGTGAAATTCTACGGCCCCATGTGGCCGCACGACCCTGTCCAAGGCACGCGCAGCATTCTTCGTCTTCCTCCAGGAGAATCAGAGTGCGAGGGGAAGGAAAGGATTGCGTTTGTTCCGATGATGACACCGCCAACGAAGGACCAGTTCCTGGGTTCCGTTGTCACTTCTCTGCCGTTCTTCGACGTCTCTGTCATAGATGCAGATATGCCTCCGTGTGGGTTCCACGGAGCAAGAGTGGGGGATATTGGTGCCTGTTGGCCTCCCCTATATAAGGTTTGCGCTGTCCCATCGCTCTTTGGTTGTTCCCCAATTCGGGCAACTTCTCCGAGCTTGGCACATCGCACACCGTAAGTCACGCACACTTTTCTTACGCTACATACATATGCACGCCGCTCAAAACAATTAGAGTCTCTGACTCAAGCAACTCTGTTATTCAGCTCTGATATCTCGAGTCTTGGAAAATTTTCTGTTGCCCTAGAACCGTCCACTGTCGGCAGAAATGCCTCCGAGATTTTAACCCTTTGATTGTTTTGAACAGAATGTGTCTCGTCAATTGTGAAATAAGGAAAGCATCGGCCGTTCTCCACGCTGCTCGTTTTCGTCATTTAAGTAGAATATTTAGTGCCGGGAGTGCAAACGCGAGGATACGCTTTAAGAAAATCCTACGAACAGGAAAGGAGCTATTTGTTCAACACTTTATCGTCGGCCATGCAGTGTGTGCATTCGTCGCTGACTGCAGTCAATTTTACCCAACTTCGAGGAGCAGCCACGTTGAATTTATTAATATAAAACGACGTTTGGTAATTCTGCAGTGAGTGGTGAAGTTCCAAGGAGACATCTCTACGGAGTCGTGAGCCAAGGAAACAGAAAATACGGAATACTTCGTGACCGAGCGATAAAGTGTTAATTTATTTAGAGATTGTACGACGGAAAGTGTTGAAAATTTTACGTGCTTCCTGGTTGATGATATAATCGAATCTTCCCTAGTCGGAGGATTTAAAGACGTCGTTTTTCTGTTTGTTCTACTCCTTTTTATCGCATTGTTTCGCGGACTGGCGCCAGCAGACGACTTCCCTTGTTTACGAAATCAATTGTCCACGATTCTTTTTATTGTCCAGGAGACAGTTGCATATTGAATATTATTATTTAATATACTTAATGTCCCCGCGAATGAAAGAACGCAGTTTATCTTCTTGGCGCTATATTAATGCTTGTTTTCCTTTCGCCTGTGGAACTAAAGCAATTGCTTGTCGCACAGATCGCGTACGTTGCTTTTTGTCAGCAAGTAGTATTAATGGAGCCTTCGTTAATCGAAGAATTGAGTGTCGCTCGTAGCCTGCAGTTCTTTACACATTTGAAACCTTGTGAAACAATTACGAATCTTATGAAAGAATCAATTATTTGAGCGGTTAAAAAAGTATCATTTTCCACACCATGATTATAATTGAAGAGTGCGTATAAAAAACACTGTGAGTGCTAAAAATCAAATTCTGTATTATAGTATTACCTTTGGCACGTGGAACATTTCCGGATAAATTTTCTTTTAATTTTGGCACTTGCAGTGTTCTCTACAAGGACTCTTCAATTGAGGCATTGAGACTAAAAACGGATTAACTCACATTTTTTGCCTAATTGAGTTAGTAGCAATAATGTATTCCAATAGGCTTTAAAATGGGAAAAATGATTTTTTTTCAATGTGAGTTAATCCGTGAGTTGCTTTCAATACCTCAATTTTACCTTCCCTTAAACGCGCAACCTATGCCTCTTTCTTAAACTACCCTTCTTCATCCTAATTTTTCTTCTATCCCAATGTCTCCTTTACGATGACTTGCTCGTATTCATTTCATCATCCAAGAATCACGCAATGCTACACTATTTACTAAACGAATTCTGCTAGATGTAGGTTACGCCTAACAGTAGTCAAGCTGATTGTGAGCCTCGCTTTACCCTGCTCTTTACGATATGTAATTTACGTATTTACGTAAATTACGTTATCATTACTATTGTGGGTGTATGGATAAGCACGTGGGCGACGTGTAAATGTTTACATATTATGGCCCCATAGAATAATGCCCCCAGCGAGGGTAATCCACAAAGATATCACGCTTTTTTTTTATATCGTCGAAAAGGTTTCCGCTTATTTGGACTCGTTTTACTGTGTTGGATCTATGCTCTTGTTGGCAACCATCGCAACAGAGATGTTGTTCCACGCGATGGGAAGTGTTGATCGAAATGTTTATCGATAGAGATTTGCCGCGCAGTTGGGGAAGTGATTGTAAAGTGGCAGCAAGCTTTCCGCGTGCCGGACAAACGGTCCGCGTGAATTTCAAGTAATTAAAGATCCAGGATCGCGGCACGTGGACACCGGGGATCTAGAGCATCGTATTATTCTCGACGTCTCTGGGACGTAACCAGTTAAAACCACTTCCAAAGGTCTTGACGTTGAGCACGTGTATAAGAAGCCCGGTGTAATTTGTTCGATTGATTACGAGCGTACAATTAGACGTGTCGGATGGCCAGTTATCTATTAGCTCTGATTCACTGAAGGGTGTAACTGATAAATCTCGTTAAACAGTCATTATCCAAACTTATCGCTAATTTTAATCGCGGAGCACGCTCTCCGGTCCAGTGTTCAAATTTCTGGTCTTCCTGGGGTCAATCTTCCCCCACCGAAATCAAAGTGCACTGCATGTTGTCGTAACGGTAGCTGTCAGGGGCGGATTTGGGTATAGGTGGGGTTTCTTATACGCGACTGGACGCAGCTTCAAGAATTTCAAAGTCGATTTTCTAGAAAATGAAGCGCGATATCAAAAAAAGTTACTGTTTCTTTTCGATTTGTAACAAGTAAGTAAGTCGAGAAAAAGGAATAAAATTTTTTGATATTGCGCTTAATTTTCGAGAAAATCGAATTTGAAATTATTGACGCTGCGTCCAGTCGCGTATAGAAAAACCTAATGTACCTTGAGTTGGCTGCAGCTTAGGACGACAAATTTTAGGGATGGAAAGTTTTGAGGGGCGCCAAATTTTAGGCGAAAGAAATTGGAAAAGGTTTAAACACAGAAGCGTAACACAGCTTTAAAAACAATTCCCCTTTTTTATGTAGCGAATAACTCTTATGTGAGTTGCCACATTGAATTAATTTTTAAATTGTTTCGACTCTTTTAAATTAAAATATTTGATGGTATTTCGCGAAAAGGGCGGCAAACGCTTATTAGTCTAGGGATGCCAAATCTCAAAATTAGTAAATAGGGTACATAATTGCACTTTGCTGATGCATCGATGAGTTTCTTTGGAAAACATGAAATCATACGTCAATGGGTCTGGTAATATCGTGCAATGCTTTCCCCTACTACTTTTTCCATTTCCACTATGGAGGATAAATAAGAATATAAATCAATTAAATAGGGTAAGACGTATTAGTTAATACGCAGTTTCTCTTCGATTCGTTCAAGTGTCACCTTACATGAGAAATCTAGATCATTCCGATGCAAATTTGAAAAATTATCCTTTCTAAGTTATTGAGTCAACGTTTGTATAATTAATGTGAACTGTAGGTTTAGAAAGGATATTTCCAAACTATTCTAACAGGACATTCAACCCCATTCGGCCCAACATCGAAGGCCACTTTATACGACCATCGATCATTTTCTATAAAAATCTTTCTTTGAATAGGATAAATTGAAAATCACATAATTGTCTCTTTTGAGGAGTGCTTATTACGATAATAGAATAGAAGTAGAAAGTCCTCGAATATCCCAGGGATGCTCCAAATGGACGTAGGACGTTCAGATATAAACTGAATATGAAACGGAGGTCCTGTGGATGTAGGAAAAACCGAGGCGAATCGGATCACTTTGTGTTTGACGGTAAAAAAAATATTTAAACATTAAAAAAAATAGTTTTGTATTATATCTATATTTGTAACGAGTACTCCTTTGGCTCGAACATTAATAATAAAATATAAAACCAAACTTAAAAATATTTCTCTATGAACAAAAAACCCCCCCAAAAAAACAAATATCCGATTCACCCTGTGATCCGATTTGCCTCGGTCTACCCAACGGTGCTATCTAGATAAGAACGAAAGCATAATGCAATGTTCGCAGGGCGTTGATAACTAAAAAGGAAGTAAAGTCAGAGTACGTCGCTATGAAGCATATCGAAAATGAATACACGTGCCAATATTTCTTGGCAATTATGTTTCTGTTTAGAGCCGAAAACTCGATCTTAGTTACATCTATATGTGTTGTAAAAATCTACCCAATTTAATTTTCATTGTTCTACATTTATCAAAACTGTATATTTAATTAAATCTGTGGAACGACCGAGTGTTTGCAGAGAGTAATGGAGGAAATTGCGACAGTCCTTCGGACACAGATGGAATGATCCTTGCTCTAGTGACGCCGAGGTCAGCATATATGTATTTCCATTTTTCATATCACCAAGCGAGAGATCGTGAGTTCAGTCTTAAGACTTTCGTGAGATATAATTTACCTTTTGTTCTCCAAATCCGTAGTTCTGGAAACGACAAATATTCTCCCGAATATCTTAACATTTCGATGGATTTCCTATATCGAAAGTTATACCAAATAGTATGAGGCATTGAGAGCAAAAAATATTAACCCCCATTTTTTACGAAATTAAGTCAGTAGCGATAATGTATTACAGTAGGCTGTACTAAATACTAATCATGTAAAATAGAAAAAATTAATCTTTTTTCAACGTGGGTTAGTCTGTTTTTGCTCTCTATGCCTCATATTTCGGTCCCCTATAAATAACGCGTACAAACATTTTCAACTGTTTGTATAACGTAATAATCTCATATCACCTTTATTACAGTCTATTATACAAGATACGCAGTATTGCAATTACAGAAAGTTATTTACGTATTTACAAACTGGAATGAGTAGCTTATCTCACTATGAATGAATAATGCAATAATAATGAATATTGCACTACTTCCTCACTGTAAAAAATAACGTCGTGTCAGAATATGGAAATGAATCTCCCGCATTCTTGTCAAGATTAGATAATGCTTTGAAAATTATTTGATTATGTCGTCAGTTTTTATTTACTAGAAATGGAAGGGCGATACAGAGAACCGATCTGCATAAAAATTCCAGAGCTTTGTTTCTCTCCGACTGCTAAATCGCACAAGTATTTTAACGAATTTAATTGTAAAATCATCACACAGACATCTAATTCGTTTTCTAATATTACAATAATGGCTTCAAAAAATTTCACATATCGCCCTTTTCGAACTCTAACACTAATAGGGGAACGGTTCAACACAAAAATAAATATTATATGAAAACATAAAAGGGATTCGAACAATTAAGGGGATATAGTACGCTGAAAATCCAAAATTTTCAAAGAAATACTGCAAAGTTATAAATCGAAAGCATCAAGTACCTATACAATATAAAAAAATGGTTTCATTTTTTTCAATAATTTATATGGATCGCACAATAGATATATAGAAAAGAAGGACAATTTAGTCGAAAATCATTTGAAAAGGAAGATATTGTAAAATAAATCTACATTTTAGATATCAACTTTCATCGTATAAAAAAACATTAATGTTTACATTACAAATTTTTCAAAGCTGCCTATTTCTGACAAGGGTTCTTCATTCCTTAACATATAATTATAAAACTCCACACAAGTCATATGTTTGAAATTGAGAGGCTAAGTCGAAAACAGACACATGCCACCGTTTCATGATTTTTTTTATGACTTTTCTACCATAAAATTTTTGTATACGTTGTTTTCATATATTATTCAAAATATCACCTCTATAATATACAAAGTTCTCAAAAATATGTATGATCCTTTTTGAAAAAAGAATTATAGATCCTTAAGAAACAAAAAATGATGCGTATGTGGCATGTGCCTGTTTTGAAAACAGTGTTTTCCACTGAGCCCCTCAATTCTATTTAATCAGTATTTAATGCCTAACCCAGTCATTAATCAATGTCCACGTTTACAAAATTATTCTAACGAAAACATTAATATTTTCTTACATAATAAAAGTTGATATCTAAAATTTAATTTCATTTTACAACGTCCCCTTTTCAAACGATTTCAGTCTAGCTCCTCCTCCTCCTTAATTTTTGGATTTGTTAACCCCACTTGCGATGAATTCCATCGCGCAATAGCAACAATCCTATCGGAACGTTTAAACGGCGCCAGTGGCGGGGTGTTAAAAATGCTCCGAACGACGTAACGAGGGCATCCCCCTTCACGATCATCGCCAGCATGCCATTCGATAGTGGAGAGACTAGGAAACGCGCGGGAAACGTTTACAGTCAACAAGCATCTACCGCGATAGTCAGTGGGAGGTGGCAGGTAGCTCTTAGCGCTTCAATGCCTCCGACACTCATTTCATTTCCACGCACCGTCTCTCGCGGGTCAAGCTATTAAATGTCGATTCGCACCGTATATCGGCTCAGTTTTACCGTCTAACGAACGTCGCGTAACAAGCGGAGGAAACGACGTGCGACCACGGAAACTACCCTCCTTCAACCACCAATCAACGCGCTGCGATCGTTGCTTGGTACCATCAGTGTCATCACAATCATCGTGATCTTTGAGATTCTCCAAAGAGGTGATCTTTCCAGTCCCGATCTTCCAAGAACTTCGAAATTGTTTAAAATCCGTCGAGAATGTTGTGGGGGTAGTGCTTCAAGGTTTTTTAAGAAAGGGACGTCTCTGAGATTTACTTGACCGTTCGAGGCTTGTGTCATTTCCTCGAAGCTTTCAGTAAAGCGAGAAGGGGATTTGGTATTTCGAGGAGAGATTGAAGAAGGGGCACTTTGGAGGAAACGAGTACTGTTACCCATCGTCGTTTTGCGCTTCCCCGCGGGCTTCCATGACTCCTTTCGACAGACCAATTGGGAACTACCAGACCACACTTGCATTGTAAAAACGTTTTCAGTGATCGACTTGTAAAGATTCTTCGTGGCACTCGTGTGAAGTAAGAGTGAATCTTAGAGTGCTCTCTAAGTGCTTCGAACCGCAGAGATATCCGAGGATTAATCCCACGGAAACACTTCGTCGGTTCGTGAAGTAAGTGTTACAATTTTGCAAAATTCTCTATGACTCTGACGATTAAGGAAGATGCTTAATCATTCTCCTCTTTCACATCACGCATTGGTGCACTTGCAGAGACAGCACGAATTAATTTTTTGCTTAATTGTAGCGAACGACACGCTGCGTATATCAGAACTATAGATATGGAAAGAATAAAAAGTATTTTAAGAAACATTGACCCGGCAGTGGTGTTTCCGAGATATTTAGGTGTCAAATCTGCACGATTCGGTGTGACGTAGAATACTATCTCGAAGTTCAACGTGTTAACAGTTAATGAATGACCTCGGAATAAATATTTTTTAAACGACAGATCTTGTGCAGGGCACTGGGCTGTATGGGGGCCCTAGAAAAAGGAAAAATGAAGAAAAGAGAAAATAAAGAAGAAAAAAGGGGGGAATTTTTTTGTTTGATTAAAATTAAGAAAAATAAATTAGAACACAATTTATAATATAATAATCTAATAATATTAACGAGATATGGTAATCAAAAAGTCATATATTCTCATATGCCCATGTTTATTTCTTTTGTTTTTTTATTTTATTTTCTTTATTATTATATTATCCTTTCCTTCGTGATTTCGTTCAGTGAAAAGATATGGTTTTTTGCCTTTGAGAAATTATTTGGAGCCCCAAAATATTGCACCCGGGCCCCTTTCTAGAGAAAGCCGACCCTAGATCAGTTTCCTTATATTTTCAATACATTACCATTTGCATGAGCTATCTTAAACTATTTTTTTTATTTCCAGTCATTTTCTATTCTCTCCCTTTAATATTTATAATAATTTAAAATATTTCTTTGCATTGACTTAAATATAATACCTGTATCACGAAGCTTCAACAAGCTTTTGAAGTAAACAGTTACAGTTTATACTATCTACTTTTACCATTTTAAATATTTCCCCTTATCGCAGCGTTTAGGTAAAACTGTTCTCCATAAAATTGAAGTGATTTCGCATGGGGCATCGTATGGAGCAAATATTTCTATTCTAGACGTACAAGTCAAGGAGAAAATAAATGAATGGTAAAGGACGTCAATGCCATGATCTTAATCTCTCTCTAACTGCTCTCCTCTAGAATGGAAATCTTTTCTTGCCTCAATATTCCTCGCGCGACCACACAACTTTCATATAAAATGCTTTTCCAAAATACTGGAAACAGACGATTATTGCAAAACACAAAGTCACAGGCAGCGTTCCACATTTATTAAGATATCTACTCGAACATGTGTGTTTTCATCTTTTTGGGGGTGATTTGAAAACCACAAGAATTCTACTAAAAAAGAAACGAAAAAATGTGTCGCAGGAGCGTTTAATATTCCACGATCTCTTCGTACTCATCGATCCGTAGATTTTCAACCCCGATTCCGCGAAGAAAGCGCAGCTTACCTACCCCTTTCGTGGGTGGCGAAAAGAATCAGTCCAGGACGCGCGCGAATATCGCGGCAGCTCGGTGAACCGTCTGTCGAAAACGCGTCAATTAACTCCGACTACCAGCAGCGCGAACCTCTGTATTAACGAGTGTGATGACACCGCTTTTCAGCGACAGCACCGCCGCCCCCTACTCCCCCCTACTGGCAAATTTGTCGACAACGAGACTGATTATTATGTCCTTGCGAGACTGACGATAATTACAAACCGCTTTACTTTCAGTGCCACACGCTTGACACGCCGATTAGAGCTTTCGAGAGCGGCTTGACCTCGTTCCCTCTTGCGCCGTTCGATCCGCGATCGCGAGAGATCCCCGGCGCTCGATCACGGGCCGCGGGTACGATCGGGAATACAAGCGGCGAGCTTCGTGCACCGGGGGATGAATATACCACGCGCAGCCGATTTCGGCGAACTCGGGCGAGATTGCCGCGGTTCGAAAGCTGCGGGGGTATATGTATAGCGGTGTCACGACTCTATCGGTGTTCGAAGATCGTACGAGTGGATGGTTGTAAGGATTTAAGGGGGGAATGTTAATTTTGGTATTTTTTTTTAAAAACTAGTGATTCGATTCATCTGAAATTTGGACTATGATTTGGATTAAAATTAAATATTTACATTTTTTGGCAATTCGAGTGTCTAGGAATATTTGCCACCTGGCCCTTTTTCCTGAAGGGGGAATCTTACTTTTTGGGCTAGAACATAGCAAAACTTGGGAATTTTTTTTAAGGGACTAGCGATTCAAATCATCTGAAATGTTTTTATGCATCTGTGAAGATGTTGCGGTTTTTTGTAATTAATTTTTAATAATGAATTTATGCGTTATGCTTGATCGATTATCATGGTATTTGGCCGGTACCAAAAATGATTGGAATATAAAAAATAAACAATTATTATTTAGCTATAACGCCGATTATTATTTAATGGTTCTTTGAAAAGTAATGGGGATGTTGATTCTATATCTTAGAGCTGCTGGTAAAACTTACCAAGTCAACTTTTTTTCAAAAGTTAAATTTTGGTCTCTACTAAAGGATCATGCACTTGGCATTTGCTAATAACCAAAATCTCATTTTTGGATAAATGTGGACTTGTGGACTTGGTCAGCTTTACCAACAAGCCAATGACATATAATTTTAACTGTGAATTGGTGATGCACCTATTCATTTTGCTTATTGCTTCTTGATGTTATTTTTATTGGAAAATAAGGAACTTTTAAAAATAAAGAAAATAAGGAAATACGCGTTTTTCTCTGAACACCGTTTCTCAAACTAGCGTGCACGATTAAAAGAAAATTAGACGTCATTTTGTGTAATTTTTTTTGTCTTAACTTTGAATGACTTTAATCTAGGGTAAAGAACCCAATTACTGACACCTGACCAATTACTGTCACCTTAAGCTATTTTACTTAAAATAGCGAATAAATAAACTATAGAATATAATTTATAACATAGATTATAGGTTGAATTACATAATTCTATTGGTGTATGACTTTACAACGTTTATTTATTTGTTATTTTAAGTAAAATAGCTTAAGCTGACAGTAATTGGTCAGGTGTCAGTAATTGGGTTCTTTACCCTAGTGGACCGCCCACAAATACTTAATACCTACCGATTTGCCTTTAATTCAAGAAAATATGTGTTAAAATTAGGCGAAAATCGTAACTTTTTATTCAAACACACGCCAGATCGGGTTTTATCATTTTTTTTAAATATTTTTAGGGGGATCCCCAACTTTTAGGCCTAAACTTTAAAACACCATTTGATTTTTCGATTTCCATTGAATTGAATTTTTCAATTTCCATTGTACGTCACAAACACCCATTTTACAGGTCTTTCCACTGTAACGCTCTAAAAAATTACTGTTGTTTGGAACATTTTTTAGTCACACTAAGAATGCTTTTACTAAATAGAAGTTTTTTCTGTTTAAAAATTAACAAATCGTTATCGCATTATAAAATCGAAAAAAAATCTCAACCCAGCAAATCCATTCTTTTAGTGACAAAAAACAGTTCCAAATAATGGCAATTTCCAGGACGTTACAGTGGAAAGACCCCTTAAGAAGTCTACTCCTCCACCCACTATAAAAACAACATGCTTTTTTTATCACAATATAAAGATGGGAAATGATAGTGCAAACATAGATTAATAAAATATAAAAATCATAATATTGAGAAACATTTTATAATTCATTTCTTGTCAACAAAATATCGCTGCATCACTCACAACAGTAATTAAGCAAGCTTACAAGCGCGTTAGGTGATAATGGCGGTGCGCCGCAGAAAGTAGGTTAATCAGGTTATCTTTTAAAAGTGTAAAATGAATTTTTACAACTAAATTGCACTGGAAAGTATATTCGTTTATACTTCTAGGAAGTATTTTTGCCATTCATTACTTCGAAATGCACATCGAAATCCTTTCACGCGGGTACACATTTTTTATCTCAAAATATGAAACTTATACTCCATTTTTTAATAGGTATCTTTTCATACACGTGATTTTTTTGGATAAAATTGATATCATTCAATTCTTGATGATGAGAACTATCCAACATTATATATTCACTCCATGAGTTTAACTTTCCCACATATTTTGTTTCTAAAAATAGAGTTGAGCTTCAAGATTTCCTAATTGCAAATAAAATTAACTTTCTCCCGAACTTACAGCTCAGTCAAATTCTACCCAACGTAAATCAATTAATCAGGGCCATTACCTTTAATTGTCCCTAACGTGTGTGCCAGATTCATTAGAGGCATTAATTGATCAGAATTTTAAAGTCTTTGTAAAAAAACATTGCAAGTGCCAAAACAATTACATTTGGTAGAACATTTCCCAATAAAAAATCTTTTTTTTTTAATTTTGGCACTTACAGTGTTTTCTACAATGACTCTTGAATTTATGAGAGTTGTGTGGATTAGAAACAATTGTTCGAACAGAATGTATCTGCATTATTGACGGAACACCCTGTACATACACACGTCGCACCTGCAACACGCATCATTGCAGATCGCTGTTGCGTTGGTCGGATCATTGAACTCAATTTCACAACAGATAATTGACAATTTAATTGATGTAGTTGATTGTACTGTGCCGAGCAACGACCTCAATGCAGCATCACAAACTATTTATACCTTCAAAAGGTGCTTCAGCTACACGAATTATTCTTCAAAACTAAACTCTGCATTATTTAACCAAATACCTAAAGCACAAATTGAATTTACATAATCTTATATCTAATTTATAAATCATTATATAGGGTGTTCCAGTAATAATAGTAGAGCAGGAAATAGACAGTTTCTTCATTCGAGAATTAATGAATCGAAAATATATTTTTTACACAATCCACTTTCTCGTTATTGAGAAAAATAGCTTCGAAAATCTGTGAATGCATTGAATATTTCTTATCGAGTCTTATGAAAACAACTGATTATTCTGCTGATGACAGGAGCATTGAGAAGCTAAAGGCGAAGGTTATTGCTGCATTCTAACAAATGAGGAAGTTAACGCGCGAGAAATGCTCCGAATGATCGTGAGCCGAGAAGTCTACGCCGAGTTTTGAACAGACACGCGTGATATCGCCTATTTAGCGAGTATTTGGTACAGGATGTCCGCCAATGTCTGCTAATATTCTGCCGTTTTCTGGAACGGCATTAAGCCACGACACGCCTCCCTTGCAATTACGTCGTTGAGCCAAGTCACGCTCTCCAACGTAACTTGCCAAGGTATCAAATCAAAGCTTCCGTGAAAATTACACCGCTATGTTGCTCTGTTACCTATGATTGTGCTAAATCTCGGTGAAAAACTAATATTATCTAATAGTACAACAACTCGATATATAACAACACGAAGGATCTATTAGAATTTCCGCCAATTTATTCCGTTTAATATCAGCAAGATTATATTTTATTTCAAGCGTATTTTTCAATAATAATCGGAACAGAAAGAGACGAAATTGGGGTAAATGTCCCTATTACGGTGCCTTTATGTTTAAAGAACATTACAAAAAACTCGCATAAATAAATAAGGAAAGAATTTTTTTTAATCAAGTTAAACTATTAATTTATGTGTTATAAATGAGAAAAATGCATTTTTAAACAATTAAAGCATAGTAAAGTTTTTTTTCAAAAATGTGCATGAAGATTTCGACGGATTTACCCAAATCCTTATCGAAAACAATAAGGAACACGTACTTTACAGAAGTGAATAAATTGATAATTATCATGATATACCTGTGTAAAGTATTAATTATACCATAAAAGCTAATAATGGAAACATAGGAAAATGAGCACTTTTGAAACGTTTTCGTATTTTTTAAATTGAAGTCATTAATAGAGACAAGATTTTAACGCTTGTCCGTATTAATAGGGACATCTACCCACAGATAGACAAAATTTTTATTTATATAAAATTTCGAATAACGAATAAGAGTTAAAAAATTATTCGTCATATGTGGAATAAACTTAACTCGGGTTATGGGACGAATGACTAAGTTTTTTACCTTTTATTCTTTATTCGAAATTTTATTTAAATAAAAATTTTGCCCATCTCTGCATGTACCCTACATACTGATGTTTGGAAGTTACAAAATACTATTTACATTACAATTTACCATTAATCTTGTTCGTAATTATTATTAATAAGGAGGATATTTGTAACGACGACGAAAATGAAAGCCTTCAAGCTATTTTTCAAAATGTATACATGAATGGATATGACTATTAAAGTTTTTATTTTCGTTTAGACACGTTATACATGCATTATTGCCTACAGATAATAATATTTCATTGGGTTTGCTCATTTACATAAAGTTAGATTATAAACTATATGCTGAAACGTTCCCACAATAATTTTGTTTCGTGTTGAATAATAGCAGGGGTGATATTTCCCAACTCAGCATATACAAATTTCAGAAAACTACCCTTCAATGACCGTGTGGCCTAACGGATAAGGCGTCGGACTTCGGATCCGAAGATTGCAGGTTCGAGTCCTGTCACGGTCGATCATTAATTTTTTTTTATACTTTTCATCTCGAATAACTGAAGTCACTTTCCATATTACTTTTTGGTAAAATTTGTTTATTTTATTTTATAGAATTTCGTTATTATAAAATGTTTTATGCGATCTTGACTGTTCAGAATTGAAGTCGCGGGCTGTGCCCTACAGAAATCAATTTTTTTCAAATTATTGTGAATATTCTTTGAATGCAAAATCTGTTGCTTTTGAGTTTATTTAATCGTACACGTAAATAATATTTTCCCAAATTGTTTCGTTACTTGGCTCCTGATAGAATAATCTAGTTTTGAAACTAGTTTTGGAATCTAGTTTTGGAATCATTTTTTACTAGATATAGCTAACAAAATTAATACAAAATTAAGAATCACTTATTTCAATAGGATTATTAAACGACATAATTCATAACTAAATATTTCTGTGTTAAGAACCGTAAAAAGGTGCAAATAATTCATCAAAAATATTATTTGTTGATTTTTTATTTCAAACAGTGTCTACCGAGGTCTACCACTAAATGATAAAAGTAAACAAGTTCAGGGGTGGATATTAGTTTAATAATATTGCAATTTTAAAAAATAATACAGCATAACCCACGCATAATAGAATGTTTTATCCTCTTTTAAATTACAACAAATTATTATTAATCTCGTATGGAGCATGTGTCTTCCACTTTCAGTAAAGGAAACTATTTTTCCATCTTCCTTATTTCGACATATCTTCCATCATCTTGTTTTCACCGAAGCACATGCTTGTTGAGTCGTTAGTGGTCGTTCAGCAAATTACCCATAGCTCTTTTCATCCATGACGATGCTCCATTCAAGGTTTACGATATTCTGTTCAGCCGATGGCAGCTAATCTGACAAACAAGAGAGCAGCTTGGCGCTCAACTAATAAAAACATAAAGGCTACCAGCATCCAAATCCAAACTCTTGCTTAAACGTAACGCAACTTTATGCGAGCATATTCTTCCACCACTTTGACCTTACGGCAGTGAACTGTGTGGATCATCGACCACCTCTGACACTAGGGTTGCCAACTTTTTTTCGAAAAAATATAGTACTTTGCGGCCAAGTGTGATAAAAAATAGAGTACATTGTGAAGATATATAGAAAGTGGTGCAAAATAAAACTACATTAAAACAATGACATATTATTTTTTAAATGTATATTTGTTGTCTTTAAGAAATAAGGTCAAAGTTTCGATTCCACTGAAAATTAAAATTAATACACATGAGAGGCTTACTTTTTAGGAGAGATAGACTGGCTCTGTTTTTCTTTTCCTGCCACTTCAGGTTCATTATAGAAAAAATCCTCTCTGAAAAAGCTATCGTGATGGGAACCCAGAGAAAGTATGAAATTATTTTATATACATTTCGACGACCAGATCATAGACAACACTCTTTTTAAGTCACGTTCAAAAGTTTAAAGTTTAAATTCGCAAATTAAAGTTTTCAGAATAAAGGTATAGGCTCTGAAAATTTCTATATTTCTTCACAATGTACCTACTATATTTTTTATCACATTTGGTAAAGTACTATATTTTTCCAAAAAGAAGTTAACAACCCTAATTACAAGGGAATTACAATATCATCCAGTTAACAAAATACGAACGAATTCACCGAGCATCTACATATATTCTATAATATCTAATTCGCCATTGCATTCTATGAAGTCCAAACATTCGCTTGTCGTTAAAGAAGAAGAAGGTAACAACAAAAAATCTATACGCAATACCGACTCGTTACGTATGACGGCTCGTTACGTCGACCATTAGTATCGTGGGAACACGTAATAATTAAAGCGGTCATAACGTTCTTCGTTTATGTGTTAAACGGGTGCAGTCATCTGTGAATCAAGGTCACGCTTTGTGATCTCGCGCGAATTCAACATTTTTCTACTATTCCACGTGTGTACGTTTCTTGGTAACAATGAACTGATTTCTACTTCAATTTGTACATATGTACCTGCGCACGATAGCAGTCCTAACTTCTCGCGAGTAGAAAGCTTTTAAACGTTCTGTCATCGCCTTGTTTGCCTTGTCGTAGATATTAACATTCCGATCGGAACGGGCAAGCGATCGCAATGTCATGAAATTATTATATGATTAACCCTATGTTAAGTCTGAATCATTATTATATGATAACTGGTACAGTTACTATCTTAAAAATGTTAGAGTCACCTTCTCACCATCAAACGATCTTGTAATATATGTATGATATATTTTCAAAGACTGCACTAAAAAAAAGGGTAGTTTAAGGAAATTAAATATCTACATTACAGTATGCTCAAATGACTTCATGTACTTACCCCTATAAATTCCTAACTCCGTATGATACCCGTGGGCTAAGATAAAAAAATGGTCAAAAATACACGATATACGAAAGGACAACAGATTTGGAATCTCAAATGTTATACGAAAGAAATAGTATTATCCAAATAAAAGGGGGGTGATCCAACTGAAACCCCAAATGATCATTAATTATTGAAGAGTCAAACACTGTAAATGTCAATAATCAATTTGTATACTATTATCTTTAAATCTAAACAAAATGGTAACTCAAAGATGATACGAGAGTGCAGTGATCCCCATGTGACCAATTTCTGATTATAAGGAGGTATGACCATGGAAGATTAATTATCGAATGAGTCACATAGGGAGAAAGTGGACGAATGATCCAATGGACCCAATAACTTGACGAGGAAAACAAAATTCGTATCGATGCGAGTCTCCTTCCGAGCAGATTCCAATATCGTTGCCATCATTGGAAAGCTTCCGAATCGTAGCCTTTCAGAACGTTACAACCAACGCCCATTATCGGTGCAATTACAAATTGGCCCTACTTAACCCATGGATATTGATTTCAAACACGTGATCGCGCGTTTCGATGCAAAAGCAAGCGAACGCACTCTCAAGGGCCTCCATATTTCACGATCCGTGATCAATAGCTATTCTTGATTCGCGATTGATCGTTTAGACGCTCGTAGAAGATCGTTGAACGTAATTGATCGTTAAAGGAACTCTATATACCCGATATGACGATTAATTCTATATCAGATACTACGTAATTTCTTCTGAAAAAGGGAGTCAGTGAAACAGACCCATACTTTCAACAATCGATTTTCACGTAGCGCCTCTATTTCCACTCATTACACACGGCAGCACCTCATTTATTTTTAAACATTATATGTTCTGGTCGTCTGACTTATGACATTTTTTTATTATTTTGTTGATTGCAAAATTGCTCTCTATTTCTAACATTTTATTTTTCCACTGCTGTCTATCGAGTATGTTCAAGACGAACGAAAAAATAATTGAAGAGTCCTTATAGAAAATACTGTAAGTACCAAAATTAAAAAAAAATGATCGGAAAATATAGTATAGAATTAGCGCAAATTGTTCAGAAGCCTCGATGTGTGCAAACAGAGAGTAGATAGTTGCGAAAAATCTGAGATAGGAAGATACCAAATAATATTTATGCCATTCAACTTTCTCCTTTATCATATTTTTCTATTATCAAGAGTGGTAGATATACATAGCATGCGAATTACATGACTCACTCTGCATACCTAATATTCGCACCGTAACGTATTTATCTTTTTTCTGGGTATTATATGTTATTTAACCCCTTAACGTACACGAGCATGTTTTACCAAGCAATTTGCGCATGCCCGTGACTGCCACGTGCAACACGTGATAGCCTCGTTGTCAACGTTTCCCTATAATCATTGAAGTTTACTTTTATATCTTAAACTGCAAGCCATATACCTATTTAGACTACAAATTTATTCATAAATGAACGATGTTTTTAACGCCTTTTTTGCAGTATTCATAGACAGAAAAAGAACACGACATTTTTGCTACCGATGAGGCG
The DNA here is from genome assembly GCA_963855975.1 of Andrena chrysosceles. Lineage (NCBI taxonomy): Eukaryota > Metazoa > Arthropoda > Insecta > Hymenoptera > Andrenidae > Andrena > Andrena chrysosceles. The sequence goes on along the minus strand of OY979769.1, from coordinate 6,603,886 downwards.
ATTGCTAAAGCTTGTTAATAATTGGCTTAATTGAAAAACGTGATAACTTTGGTTTCCATCTTCCTGTTTTTCTTCCTCTGTTATGGCTAAGGAGAAAAATTTGGGGAGAGGTAAATTTTGCGGAGCAATAAATGTTGAGAGGCGGTAAATTTTTGGGAGCGAAAGAAATTGGAAAATGTTTAAACACAGTTTAGAAGATTTATTTTCCAATTATGAAAGAACCCGTTGCAGTTTCCAATTCTCGATCAACATTGCGGGATCCCCGTTTAAAAATTAATAACCACTCGACATTAACGTTTCCGAGTTTTGTTTCCTCCGAGGGAATTACGAATGCAAAAAGTGAAAAAAGTCAACAAGAGTCGGACCCCGGGCCTCATCGTAGCTTTCTTCGCCACCAATATCTGCTCTGGACGTTCCGTTTCGAAGAAATGGTTTCCTTTTAACCGTTTTAACCCGCAGCAATGTGTTGCGTACACCTCTTTCGCTTATGTAACAGCAAATGTGTTTTCGTGATGTGTTTCAGCTCGCAAGTGAGCACAGAACCTAGCCCCGCCGACGAGCAGCAGCAGATCAGCGCAGATTCAGCAGGAAGAATTTGCCGAGATCCAGTGATCCGCCAGAACGCGATCAATCTAATATCGATCGAGGCCTATCGTCGAGCACGAAGATTTCTCATTTGACACAATCACCCAGCCGGATTCACCCAACTGCGTCGATACCGTAGAATGGTAGAGAGTGAACCTGATTCAAAGCACAATCATAGTACGTACAAATTTCCTGAACCTTTCTTCAGTTTCAGACCTGGTACAGATTCGTTCAGACCAAAAGTTCCGGAAAAATTAAATTTATTACGTAGGTGTCTTGTGTTTTTTGCATTTTTTCTTAGTTGCCCCACTTTCGTAATTACCGGTAGAATTGGGAGATCACGTTTTTGAATAATTCAGAACAATATTAAACATTTATTCGACATTTATTAAAGCCTTCGTGATCACATGAGGTAGGTAATTGCACTCCAGGCAATTTTTTTTTCTTTGCCAATATTTCTGTAAATTTATAGACCTTAATAATAGTATTTAAAAATTTGATGAATTTTAACAAAAAAATCTGTTTTATCTACAACTATTTTTTCGAACTCTACGTGGGGCAACTTTGAGATTTACATATCCAGACTCGAACTTCGCTAACCGTTTTTTAGCTACCCCATCTTTTGGTGCTTTGCCACTAAAAACTGTCCGCCTAGTGAAAGCTGCTTCTGTCGCTCGATGCCCTAGTTCACGCTCTGAAAGAAGCATATGTCGAAAATCACGCCTTTCCATGTTTACGTTTGCACTCGAAGTGTGCTGAACGAAACAAAATTAGCTAATCGTCGCTAAAAATATCAAAAAGCGCGAATCACGGCGAGCATAGCCATACATAATGCCCCGCAAACTCTGTGTAAGTTACAGAGACAGGCAAAATTTTTATTTAAATAAAAATTTCGAATAGCGATTAAAAGTTAAAAAATTATTCATCGTATAAACTCTTATCGAATAAAAAAATTAACTTTATTCGTCAAATAATCTAAAGTCAAAGTAACTATTATTTGTTAAATTACCTTCATGGATTTCACAACACACGGGTTATCTTATCTTCTTTCTGTTCTACGTCAATTGGCAACGAGCACACATTAAATAAAGATAATTTTAGAAATTTGTCATGCCGAATTAACTAAAGTAAACGAAAACGAATGCTTCCGTAATTCGCGGCCCGGGTGGGTTAGTAGGCTCCCACTTTTGGTCCACTGCGGACAAAAGGTTTCTCATCACTGGTCTAAGGTTTAAAGCCCTAATTCAGGCCTGTAAAAGATATAGATAACTAAATGAACCGGGGCATGGTTCGAGAGATCGAGCCATCTCTACCGTCAACGAGATCCACTTTTTCGTAGGTACAGAAATCCCCGTCTAATTTAATCTGCTTTAGTACCACTTCACTGGTTCCCCAGCTTTTGCGCAATCGGTCTCGGTGCTTTGATCCGGACAGCGATCACCGTGGTTAACAATCTCCTCCAATTCACGTGTAAAGGTTAATAATCTCTTTCGTTGATGATCCCCGCTGTCGTGAACGCCGAATAATATGTCAATATTTAACAGACGCGTTACGAGACCCAGCGTCAACTTTCGCGAAGTGCGAACCTCGTGTTTGCTCGAGCAATATCGCAAGAGAAGTGAAAATATACGTGTTTAAACTTTTTTCTATTTCAGAGTGTGATGTAAAAGACGAGCGGCTAAACGGCTGTGGCTCCAAGGATCTCGAACTTGCCCGTAGGTAGACATTTCCTGAGGATCTACTCAGAGTTGGGCATTATTCGAATAAGGCCATCAATTTACTCGCCTAACGGGCACGATATTCTCTCGGATTTATAACCACGCCATAATTTTCTGTTTACAGGTATTGGAACCAAGGGCAAGACCCTAGATCCTGAGAAAGGATCCTTCGTTAAAGCAGACTTTGAAAAGGCCATTGAACTTACCGGTAATTGAATTAGCTTTCTTGACTGTACCTTCCACTGTACCAAATTAAACCATTTTGAAATTACAAATGCATCACTAGTTTTACTACAATTTTATTGTGCCGTTAATAGACAACGTTTCAAAAATGTAGTGAAAACGAAAACACTGGCACCACGAAAGCACTGGTACTTTTCACTACTGTAGAACGTCGATTATCTAAATATTGTCAGTAATGCTTCACCTCTTCATTATTTTGGATAATTAAATTTCCGCTGTGTTTACTATTTTTATCGTGCTTTGCAGAATTTTAGTTTTTATTATTCTCTGCCACTTCACTGATCATTCCAGACTATGGCAAATTTCACTACTTCCTCCTTACGGTATGCGGCTTCGTCAGCACCAGTGAGGAGATGGACGTGATTTCCATGTCCTTCATCCTGCCAAGTGCACAATGTGATCTAAAGCTCGACACGCAAGCCAAGGGATGGCTCAACTCGATCATCTTCATCGGCATGATGGCCGGCGCGTATGCCTGGGGCTCTGTCGCAGACGCCCTGGGTCGCCGGAAGGTTCTCATCGCGATCTCCTTCACGAATGCTCTTTGCATCGTGGCCTCCAGCTTCAGCCAGTCCTATGAACTCTTCATGTTCTTCCGTTTTCTCAACGGCGCTGCGTAAGTGAATCGATTAAAAAATCTAATCACCTCATAACGAATTTCATAAGCAATTTTAAATTCAGAATTTCTTATAATTTACATTAGCATGAAACTTGATTAATATATTTTTAGTTAGTGCTCTGTGTCAAAGAAATACTCAAAGAAGAGTTTCACAGAAAATTAGTTTTCTTGACTAGTCAATTTTTATTCTTAAATTTTTATTCTCAATTTTTAATAAAAATTTATTCAAATAATACCCAATTCTGCAACAAAGTACAGTTACTATTTTTAATGAAAATCAGTATCTATCTTATCGACGATATTACGGCAATACAGTAAACTCTCGCTGTGGGCCCGCGCTCGGGGCTGGCGGTGAGCGCTTAACGCATAGCGTCGACGATTCCTCTCGCTCGCTTCCGGGTTCTTTCACTGTCGACCGAAGGATTCCAAGAAGTGGTGGGTATAGCGACGAACGCTTAACGCATAGTCGATATGAGCCCATAGTGAGAGACTCTCGCCAAAAGTTTAGTTTAGGTACTGTATCTCTTCAACACTCGCGTAAAAGCAGAATTCGACTCATTCAATGCAATGTACAGTATGTTATAAGATATGCATTTCACAATTTGCATTTTAAAAATTACGCAGGACGTGCTTCATTTTTAGATCACTCTTAATTCCTACACCTAAATGTTCGATCGCACTGGGGTTTATAATGGCGTTAGGATAATATTTATTTTTCTGTTCCACTTTAGTCTTGGAGGCAGTGGGCCCGTCATCTGGTCGTACTTCGCTGAATTTCAGCCGAAGTCTAAGCGAGGCTCCATGCTGTCCTTCATGGCAGCATTTTGGACGCTTGGGAACCTTTTCGTTGCCGGTAAAGTTGCTATTTAATTCGTCTTACGCACTATCTATACTATCATGAGTATATTGAAATAAAAAAGATAAGACAATACTAAAAGAACATGTATTTATTTTGTCAAGAATATTTTTATTCTTTCATTTTCAACATATCTCCAATGTGAATACACTTTTGCTCGTATCTAGGTCTAGCATGGTCGATCATCCCTAATGACATCGGCATTGCGAGCGCAACGTTCACGTACAATTCTTGGCGAATCTTCCTGCTGATCTGCGCTGCTCCGTCGTTTATCGTCGCGGGGCTGCTCCTGCTGCTCCCCGAATCCCCCAAATACCTCTTATCCTGCGGAAGATACGAAGAGGCACTCGACATCTTCCGCGGGATTTATGCCATTAACACTGGCAAATCACGTGACACTTACACGGTAAATATTTATTCACTGCACTAATTAATTACAACGGTATAGCTGGTATCAGTGCTACTACGACAAACCTTCGATCGATAGAGTAACATATGTATAAGTAGAAAAGTATAAAAGAAAAGGTTTTGAATTACTGTGATCCGTTCTTTGATCAAACGTAGTTCGTAAATCATTTTTACACACTTTTGTAGATATAAAAATAAGATACAACTTTTGTTTAAAATTCTTCTCGATATCTCTCACCATTTTCGAGATATTCCTCGAAAAAGAAAATTCTGAATTTTTTCAAGGGTGATTTCACCCCCTATAACCGCACTATGCTACCAAAAAATAGGGTTGTCCTACAGATGAACTACTTGCACACAAAGTTGCCCAATTTTCTGAAATTTCCGGTTGCCTAACTTCCCTTGTAAAAACTGTAAATTAAAGAAATAGGCAGAATGTACTCTTAATCTAAGAAAATAGAGACGTGCTGACGTTAATGTTAAATCGACTTCCGTTACGAAATTTCAGATTGCAATCTTGCAATGCAAAACTACATTCCAGTAAATAATATATGCAACTGCTACAGCCAATCACTTTGACCTTATCCTACGATCAGTATAAGGTTTAATCTTAAATTCCTCAGTATCCCGGATCACAGTGCTGTATTTGATGCTTTGACACTATCACAAAATAAACAGATTTAATTTCTTACTAATAGTATCCCGATATTAAGAGGTTAAGCACTGCGAATGCGATTAAAATATTAAAAGAGTTGTGACCGACCCACTAAAATCGAATCGGATAATAGATCGCGATTCTTAATAATTGCTCGCTTTCCACAGGTCAAAGAATTGATTCTGGACGACTTCCAAGTGCCGGAACCGGTGAAGGACAAGGTCGAAAAGAATAAATGCAAAACTATGCTCGGCGACATCGTGGACAACAGTAAAAAGCTGTTCGTCTCACCGATCCTTCGTTTCACCGTGATCTCGATCATCATCAACTTTACCTTTCACATCGGTTACTATGGTCTAATGATGTGGTTCCCCGAGCTGTTCAACCGTTTCGACGAGTTCCATCGCGATCACCCCGGCGAAGTCGCCTCGATATGCGAAGTCACCGATTACGTGGTCAAAAAAGGTTCTCACAATGTCGAGAACCTTTGCTCGGACAAAATCGGCGCGTCCGTCTTCCTCGAGTCATTGATCACAGTAGCGTCCGCCATCCCCGCAAATATCATCGCTGTTTTGGGGATGGATCGTCTTGGGCGTAAATTTTTCCTCGGTAAGCATCGCATTTCCTTTATTTCTTTCAAAATCGACTTCATTTGAAACAATAATATCCGCTATAAAATGCCCCCCTCGAAACTCTTTCATTTTTACTCGAAACATATTTCGATAGGTATCGCTGTTTACTTAATCTAAAATAAAGTTAGAAAGCAGCTTGGATCATGCTCTCAAACTTCTTGACAATCTTGTTTGCAGTGTTTAGTACACTTTCATCGGGGCTGTGTTCGGTTGGATTGTACTTTGTGTACAATAAGACCCACAACCTGATTGTTTCGGCTTTCTTCAGCGGTGTAATTAGCTGTGGAAATGCGGCACTGGACTGCCTGATAACAGAAGTTTTCCCGACGCACCTCCGCGCGACCGGAATCGCTATTTCCATGGTCGCGGCACGTCTCGGCGGAATTATTGGAAACATCGTGATAGCCCAACTTCTGGACATGTACTGTCCAGCACCAACTTTCATTGTTGCTGCTCTTTTGATTGGTAGGTGCTTTTTCATAAACACTCTGTACCAGTTGAAGCGTTCAAAAATTAATTCTTTTCTTCCTTCTGCTTCTAACCTCTACTTATTTATTTTCATCGCTCTCATCTTACTGTTGGTCATATTGTCTTCCTCCTATTTTATTCTATTCTTCCTCACTTTTCCTAACCTTTCCAACTTTCAGCCATTTTACTATCACATCTATTCACATCTACTACTATGCATATATCCATCTTCTATTTACACCTGCTGCTTCTACGACTTCGCTATATCTATTCCGCGAACTATACGCATTTATGTACCTAAGTGCTCTACCCTATCTGATCTTCTCTTTATATAACCTGAAATATATCACTTGTTGAAATGAAAAACATAATTTCTTTTTATTTTACAGGCGGAGGATTATTGTGCTTATTTTTACCAAACACAACGCGAGAACCACTTTCTTGATACCAGTGGAGAATTATATCAGACCTGAATCGATATGTACAGTCGTCTACGCAATTTTTCAAGCACAGAAACATCCGACGTTCTGAAGTAGCACATTTACGCTCACACATCTGCCCACATTTATTTTCATGAATGGATGATCATTGCTATAATCGAGCTCCACATTCCTATGTTATACATCAAGTTTAAACGACAATAAAGAAAGTAGTATTAGCCGTTAGACTTCGCGATAGAGATTAGACGTTAGAGTGTATCTCGAGGAAGAAATAAAAATACGAATGCGAGTTCGTATAACGTTTTCTTTATAAGAAAATAAATATTCCACGGTATTTCTATAATGTATTTTCAAGTATTAGGTATACTCGATAGATTGCGCTGACCGTGAGGCGTGTGAATTTTATACACAGATGTAAAATGTGAAAAGTAGACATGGCAATTACATAATGGAGATTATTCCTAAATGCGTGTAACATTTTATTATGTATTTTTGTATTTCTCGTCGTTCGATCCCATTTCAAATACAGCTGTCGCTGTTGTATACATAAAATGTTTCTCATATTTGTCAAAATGTAATAATTGCCAAATATTTTAATTACAAAACAGAAGTGCAACAATGAAGGGTAGTTAAGTTTTTTTCAGAAGTACTTGTCAATACGTTCGCCATCATATTTAATTTATTCATCCCACCCCAACTGCCGATTCTCCTTATTCAAGGTCCAGACGGATTATAACTCCCTGATAATATTAAATTAAACGAGACTATGTTTAGTATTGCATTTAATACTTTGTACATCCTTTCTTTTTCTTATTAATCATAGTTTTAGTTTCACACGTGTAAATCCCCTACAGCACCGGAACATTGCCGGGACGTTGCAGTAATATTCTTATGTCCGCCCCGTGCAATATTGCCGGGATGTTGCAGCAATATTCCTATGTCCGCCCCGTGCAATATTGCCGGGATGTTGCAGCAATATTCCTATGTCCGCCCCGTGCAATATTGCACGGCAACGTTACAGCAATATTGCGCTGCAACTATGCAACATCGCAACGTTGCTGCAACTTTCCTGCCACGAAGTGTGCTGTATGGGAATGGTAATACTTTAGAATTATTTCATTTGGCGTTAGCCACGCAGATCACCAGCGTAGAACTGTTTTAATACTCAATCGATGTGAATTAAGTGAAATATTTTATTGTTTCAAATATCTTGGAAATATTTTATCTGTTGGCATATTCGAATAGTTCAAATTTAATATAAGCAATCGAAAGTAAATTAAAGTACTTGCAAACATTCCAACATCAGTCACTCATTTTCATTAAAGGGTTACACCACTTTGGAGCTGAAAAAAGCAGCTTTTTTTTTTTAAGAAAAGGAAATGAAACATGCATTACAAAGCATTTATTGCATACCTATTATTCGAGTACACGAAAAAAATTTTTTGTTTCCTCTGAACAACATCGCGGGACCGGTCCACCTAAACTTCTTTTTTTCGGGCGCGCCAAATTGGTGTGCAAGATAAGAATTGAGTCTGCTGCACACCAATTGTGAAATAATCATTTCGAGAAAAACGCGTTTAAATTATTTCTACGATTATAAACTACCAGGTTTACTATTCGGATTCGCACGGAATTTAAATTCTGATTTTATAGAAAAAAAAATTCGTGAAAATAGTTACATTCACCTGAATTAGCCAGACATAATGAGCTGAGGCACATTCCGTGATCCGAATGTTTTTAGGCGACAGACAAATACACAAACATATCAACTTTCTACTTTATATATTAAGATCATTTATAGAAATATTTTTCCATTTTAAAAGTGGTGTTACTCTTTAATTCAGTTTTGTATCATTAGAACCATAAATTAATCAAACGGATACAAACATTCGAATACAAAGCCATTCAAACTTTCCAGGTATCTTAACTTGGATCGATTTATTCCAGCAAATGGAATTTTTCCAAATAATAAATATGAATCGAATAACCCTTACAATGGTAATCAATGTAAATCGAAACGTAAACGGTTTTCTACATTTCTGAAAGTAGTTTTCTAGATTATCATTCTGATATTTAATTACAATAGCACTTGCTGTATGAAATTTTTGAAAATAAAACAAATCTCGTCCTAAAATTACTATAAGAACATTACAGTTTCTAATACTTCAAGTATTATCAACAATGTAAAGTCTAATTATAATATAACATGTACTCCAAACAAGTGACTATCTTTCGTTGTTTTACAGTAATGGGAAAGGGCAAGAATGAAGTAAAACAATTATAGAACAGAGTAATTTTCATTTTTTCCATGGTACATTCAATATCCAGCTAGCGTGAAAAATTATTCCCTCATCATTTTCTCTTTTTGCCTGGCAAGCTTCTTCTTACTGAGTTTCTTTTTCGAAGGCTCCTCTTCCGGACTCTTCATCACGAAATCTTCTTTTTCAGTTAAAATCACCTCGATGTGACACGGAGAACTCATATAAGCTATGAAAAAACACGAAATTAATTTAATCACTCATCAGTTACCATTCATTTCATGCTTTAAATGGCAATAATTCTAAAACACTAACGGTTGATACGCCCATGAGCTCTGTACGTTCTTCTGCGCAAACAAGGAGCATGGTTGACTTGAATGTGGTTAATTACAAGTCGGTCAATCTCTAGTCCACTGACATCAGCATTACTTTCTGCGTTTTTTAGAAGCTGCAGCAAAAATTCTGCAGATTTCTTGGGCCAACGACCTGAATTCAGACACAAAACATTCATAAGCACAATTTTCGAACAGTGAAAACGATACACGTATTTATTTCAATTTTCAATGAATATTTCTTAATAAATTTGTGACCAATGGTTCTTTCGCAAGTTAAACCTCATAGCTAGGGCACACTACTGTGTCTTTCTTCTACAACAGACAAGAAACATTTGTCTACTCATTAGTTCCTGTTAAAAATTATGTGTCAGTGATGCTTTGCTCATTTTCTTTTATCGTCAATACTTCCCACTTCCTTACTCAATTTCATCTTCACACACAAGTTATGTCTTCTGTTCACAATTTTCACAACAATTTGTTGAAATCTTAAATTAACACCCAGCTCTCAATGTACATTCGCTCATAGAAAAAAAACAATATCGAATCCATGCGTTATTAGCACACATTACGGTCACAAATACATTAACGCTTACCTTGCGTGGTGCCAAATTGTTTTGCTTGAGCACATCTGCCAACACCGCCATTAAATCTGCGGAATGGTACACACTCTTTGTGATCGATCACATTCTTCAAGTATTTCTGCGCCCTCCGCAGAGGCATATTTTTAATGGCACGTGCTGTCTCGTGCGTGTTCTGGAACGTAGAACAGAGGCGGACAATCACAAAGTTCGGTAGATAACGGGAACCATCATGCCGCGTTTTGTAAACACTACTGATTTTGAGGTTAGACTATGCGACGTAGAGTCGTCCGTTTATTTACCTTAAAATGCACTCGCAAATTAGAGCCTCGTGCTTTGCACGACTTGGCCGCGTTCACTGGTTCTTGAGAGTAACGCCCCATTGTGTTCTGGAATCATACAAATGTTCGATGACAATCTTTTACACATTGGTACCTTGCCATGTAGGTGTCGCGGCCAGATCCTCCGTCACGCGTATTTGGTAGACGATTATCATCATTCGTCGAACATATCTTTCGCACTTTTTCAGTTGAACGGCAGTTTGGAATCACATGTTCGAAAATTGCACGGTATCAAGAGAAATCTTGATGTAATACTGCAGATGTAAAGAGATTCAAAAAGTGTTATAGGCCGCACCATACGTACCTCTCAACAGCACGATTTTAAAGGAAAAGACGTCACATCTGCAACTAGAAAGAGACTTCCTGTAAAAGCGAGGTTACCAACCTTATGATGTTTTCGACATAAGACCGAAATGAGAGCGTTTATTTGAGTTTCTAGTCTAGATGTGTATAAATTAAATCGTAATTTAAGTATTTAGTTTCCGAGAATCCCTTGAAAGTTAATATTATAAATTTTAAATAGCTCTAAACATATTAGAAAGTACTACATATCGATTAACTTTTCCTTTATTTATATCATTCATCTTTTAATTATCTATAATTTGTTATTATTAATCAGTCATGAGTGAGAAATAAAAGATTAATACGAATTTTTAAGAAAATGTAATACTAGGGATATTTAAAGTGAACACGGTGAACATCGTGCGCGTGTGTTCAGCAGTTCGGAAATTCAAATGGACTGTCTGTAGCAGTGGTGGGACGTGTATTTTACGCCGCGTGGTAAATGCATTTACGACGTGTCGCAAATGTATGTATAATATGTCGTTTTTAAGCCCATTTTATACGTGTCATTTGTCGCAAATGTCGTAAATAGAAATATTCATTATTTTAAGGTTTCAACAATTAAAGTGTTGGAAAAATATAGTTCTTTCTGACTCGCTTGTTGTTTGCATGCGAATACTATAGAATACTGTAGATTACGTCGATAATGTCGAAAACTACGTATAATCGCCGCGTTCATAACCCCAAAAAAGTATTCCAAAGCGTGGTCTTGGTCTTAAGGGGGTAGACACGTCACGTGGTCTGGCCGATTCGGCCGGTCGGTATTACAGCAGGTTTTTTCTGCACTGAAATGGTATTACCCATAGATACGCCGCTGCCTGATGCACGCGAGGGAGCTGTTTGCTATTTCCGTATTCTATTCTGAATAAGGAAAAAAATTCTCAGCTATTGCGTTGTAGAAAAATTAGAAAAAATTTAAACGGAAAGTCGGCTGGTACTGCAAACGTAGGAAATTCATTGTACATTTGAATTACTTGAAATATTTCTCTTCTGGTTACAGGTGAAACTTGGGTACATTTCGCCGTGGACAGGAACTTTATATGGGCCAAATGATGGAAATCTCAACAATGAACACAAGAAAATAGTGATTTTATATAACCGACAAAGTAAAATTATATATTTTATACGTTATTGTAACACTGTAAAAGTCTTTATTCAAATAAATTGGGAAAAACTTGAAACAGACAGTATTATTATTGAGAAATACCTTTCATACATACTTCTATCCAAATTCCAAACCTGCAATTTATCTAAGGCGGAGAAGTATTTGACACGCAGAGGCGCAGAGTTTTTGAAAGGCCTTCGACTCAGAAATTCAGCATACCTCCTTTCGCTTCATGTTCACCTGATACATCGCTCCAAAATCTGGCCAAAATTTTCAGAACGCTCTAAAATGAGCTTCGTAACAGGATAACATGATGTCGAAAGAGGTGGCACTAAGTTAGCGCCTTCGGAGAGAGAATCTAAGGCGGAGAAGTATTCGACGCAGAGTCGCAGAGGTTTCGAAAGGCTTTCGACGCAGAATTTCAGCATACCTCCTTTCCCTTCATGTTCTCGTGATACATCGCTCCAAATTCTGGCCAAAATTTTCAGAACGCTCTAAAATGAGCTTCGTAACAGGATAACATTATGTCGAAAGAGGTGGCACTAAGTTAGCGCCTTCGGAGAGAGAATCTAAGGCGGAGAAGTATTCGACGCAGAGTCGCAGAGGTTTCGAAAGGCTTTCGACGCAGAATTTCAGCATACCTCCTTTCGCTTCATGTTCTCCTGATACATCGCTCCAAAATGTGGTCAAAATTTTCTGAACGCCTTTCTATTTAAACACTGATAATCATATGGACTTCGACGGATTTCGACCTATTCTCAGTAATTCAATTTTCTGTCACTAGTTGGCGTATCGAAATTCTTGGTTTCCCAATGCATTTCTCTTTTACTAACCTATCAATATCCATTTTTCGTCAGTGTAACTTAATTTAATTGAACTTTTTTAATCACAATTATAATTATTAATAAATTGGCACTTCTTCATAACCTATACGAAAAATGTATTATAGGTTAGTTGTTTTCATTTCAGATATACGACATTTACGACATTTACGACACATTTACGACATTTATTACATTTATGACACATGTCGTGTATAAAATTGAAAATTCGTGTCTTTACCCACCACTGGCGAGTGTTCAGCAGTTCGTGACACTCAAATAGACTGTCTGTAGCACGACTAGTGAGAGGCTGATACGGTATTTATATATATATTACGGAAGCGCCTACGTACGGAAGCGCCTACGCGCCACCTTCCTGCACAAGCGTGTAGTGTTGTTTTTGAAGGCACCACCGACCCACGATTGCGGTATTCGTTGGCTCTGAGGGAATCGACCAATCAGAGTCGCATGACACATAACCTCAACCTCGCGGGCCACGGCGCTGCGATGCGACTCACCACTCGGTTGGTCGGTCGCACAGAGCCGAAATTTTGCCACTCACTGGTGGGTGAGTGGGTCGGTGGTGCCTTCAAAAACAACACTACACGCTTGTGCAGGAAGGTGGCGCGTAGGCGCTTCCGTAATATACATATATATATATCGAAGCCGGACTCTCGCGGTGTTGTCATTTTGCCTACAGCACGTATTTTATTCGAAAAAAAATCTATATACATTTTACTCGAATAACGCTCAACTCTGCTCCAGAGAGACGTTACGAAAAGCAACAATCCCATCTACAACATAATGTTTCGTGGTTCAAGCTACAGCAGCGCCACGCTCACGTGGCCGTTCTGTCAGTAATGAACTCGTTTGAATTTCTGCCTTCTGATCTAACAAAATGTTTTCTGATAATAACGCTAACGCAAAAATAATACTAATGCAAATATAATATTACGAACAATATCGTACCTACAATCCATAAACTACAAATAAATAGCTACTGCCTTTTCCAGTAGCGCTACTTATTTGCAATTTATGAATATTCCACATAACACAATATTCGCATTAGTATCACTTTTGTATAATCAATATTATCACTACAAAAGTTAAAGAGATTTTGCTAGATCAGAATCGAAAAATTGAAACGATTCGATTGCGCACGCGCGATGTACCACAAAACCTCGTGTCATAGATGGGAATGCTGTTTTTCGTAGCGTCTCTCAGGAGACAAGAGTGGGGCTGGTGGGGTTGACAAGTATCGTGTTCAACGGTGTACTTGTATTTTCGAACAAATGTCGCAATGAGAACGATTTCGATAACGTTTCCTCCACTGTGATTTACACGAGTACACTTAGAAACGAGGTACACCGTAAAAGAATTAAGTTCTCGATTGATTAGCAGGTGTAGTTCAATTTCCGCCAGCGTTATTAACAAGTGAGATTATTGTGCATAAGAGTCGTGCACTAGTGGTGGTCATTTCATTTTACATACCAAATGTCAAAGAACAAATTAAATTTGACACTTCCTCCTGGCTCGATAGAACCAGTACCAGCTGTCTCGCCGGTACCACCGGTACCACCGTTGCCAATTTATTCTGGGCCACCAGTGATTCCAGAGTAATTACATTCCGTTACCGAACACAATTTTCTAACACACAAACTACAAATTCCATTTACCTGTGTCTGTCTCTTTTCATTCACGCTCCTTACGATTATAGCGGAGTTATGGGCAAAATGAGTATAGACGCTATTCAGGAAAGGTTAGAAGAATTAGAGATGGACGAGGAACAGAGGAAGAGACTAGAAAGTTTTTTAGGACAGAAGGAGAAGGTCGGCGAGTTATGCGACGAGGACTTTGAGAAGCTTGGCGAACTAGGCGCTGGCAATGGTGGTGTTGTTATGAAAGTTAGGCATAAGAAGTATGGGCTTATAATGGCAAGAAAGGTATAGCTCGTTATCATATGTATTTAATTTAACTCGATTGTAGCTGTGTCGAACGACTACGGTAGAAATGAACGTAACAACATTTCAGCTAATACATTTAGAAGTTAAGCCTGCCATCAAAAAGCAGATAATCAGAGAACTGAAAGTTCTTCACGAGTGTAACTTTGCACATATAGTTGGATTCTACGGTGCTTTTTACAGGTATACTTTTACATGGATGATTAATTCGATTTATTAGGGGGAGTTGTGGTTTAACGTTAATATATTTTATCTGTTACAGTGATGGAGAAATTAGTATATGCATGGAATACATGGATGGTGGATCGTTAGATTTAATATTAAAGAAAGCTGGACGGATCCCAGAACCTATATTAAGTACAATTACTTCTGCGGTAAGTATTAAGAAGCTACTGCCTTATCTTATTTTATTTGAACATTACGACTTATCCCCTTGTAATTATAACTAGCAATAACAATGGCGAACTTATCATTAGTAACTGAGAAATATAGTACAATCAACTAATCGAATCGAGCATTTCAATTATTAAATATTTAATAATAAGTTTCGCGCTCAATAATCCCACCTGGATACTTGCGAATGCATAGTCTCCTTAATTCGTCGTATATCCAAAGAAACGCGCCAAGCGGCAAAGGTGGCCAGTACCAATAAGCACTGAGAGGCATAGTTTTCAGTACCTTCTCAGTTCCCGACGTGTACAATAGAATGCCAGTTAGAATGATTTCAAAAATGAAAGAGAAATTCAGAAACCAATTGTCCATTCCCTGTTGCAAAATCGAGTTCATTCGTGTTTTACACATTATTAAATCTATCAGTTGTGTTATAACGATAGCTAAGAAGTATCCGGTGCGAGCCTCGTTTAACAAATCCATTCTAGTGTCGTACGTCCAGGTTTGTCCATAGGAGTCTCGTAAGTCATTGATAGACTTGTTCTCCCATTCTAATCGTAGTCCTAATAAACGGTCAGGTAAAAATCCATTCAGCATGAGAATGAGAAAGTAGGTGTAGAAGGCAGCTAGAGACTGTGTCATGCCGATTTGTCCGTAGGCAACCGATATTAAACGTTTGTTTACAAGTTTATCGTACTGCGGATTTCTCGGCGCGCGCTGCATTATGTCAGACTCTGCTTTCTCATATGCCAATGCTATAGATGGAAGCAGATCGGTCCCGATATCGATACAGAGGATCATTTCAAGTATGAACGGCAGAGGCATGGCGAACGCGAGGCTAGATAACATGGGCAACATCTCAGGCACACTAGACGTTAGAGTGTACACGATGGATTTTTTAAGATTGTCGAATATCAGTCTACCTTCCTCAACGCCAGTCACGATCGAAGCGAAATTGTCATCCATGAGGATCATGTCAGCCGCATTCTTCGCGACGTCCGAGCCAGTGACACCCATGGCCACGCCGATGTCCGCTTTCCTCAGTGCAGGCGCATCGTTCACTCCGTCGCCGGTTACAGCGACGATCTCCCCTAATCTCTGGCAGCTTTCCACGATAAGCAGCTTCTGTTGCGGGGATGTTCTCGCGAAAACGATCTCTTCGTAGCCTCGTATGATCTGGTCCAGTTGCGTGCTGTCCATATTCCTCAGTTCCGAGCCGGTCACGATTATTGCATGCTTATCCGCGTCCGTTATTTGCGTGTGCGATCTGTTCTCTAATATCGCCCTTTCATATCTGGTTTCGTGTCCCTCGCTTATGATACCGACTTTCTTCGCGATCGCCATCGCTGTTACAGGATGGTCGCCGGTTATCATTATTATCTTAATGCCAGCTGTGCGACACTTTCTCACGGCGTCCGGTACAGCTGGTCTCGGAGGATCTGTTAGACTTACAAATCCAACGAATCGATAGCCCTTCTTTGGAAAGTTGTACGTACTTGGAGAGTCAGTATTGAATCTGTAATCTCGGCCGTAGACGCTCTCGCGGAGTTCAAGGTCACAATAAGCCAATACGCGTTCCCCTAAGTACCCCAATTCCGCGCAAGCTTGACGGGATATCGTGCGATCCATTGATGTCATCACTTCAGTTCCCCCGGATGTAGTTAGTATATGACTGCATTTCTCCAATATCACTTCCGGTGCACCTTTGAAGATTATTATGTATCCGTTTTCGTTTCTGTGTATCGACATCTGATACTTCGTTATGGAGCTGAACGGTATTTCCGCGACTTTCGGGTATGCCTCGCGGAACTTGTCTGTTGGATGTATGTGCTCGCAGAATCTGAGGATGCCTGTTTCAGAGGCGTCGCCGATTATCTTCTGTTCGTCGATCGGATCCACCAGAGTGGTCTCCGGTAGAAACTCGGCGCGTAAGCAAAGGGTGGCGTTCTGGATCATTATGTTAAACGCTGGCTTTTCCATCAACAGGTTCTTCTCAACGCCCAGAATTTCGCTTTGTGGGAAATTGTACCTGGTATGGCCGAACCATAAGTTGGACACGGACATTTTGTTCTGCGTAAGGGTGCCCGTTTTATCGGAGCAGATGGTCGACGTGGATCCGAGCGTCTCCACCGCCTCTAAATTCTTCACCAGGCAATTCTTTTTGGCCATTTTCTGGGCCGTTAATGTTAAGCTTGTGGTGACAGTTATCAGCAGGACTTGGGGAACGTTGGCTATCACAATGCCAATTAAATAAGTGGCTGCTTTTAGTATATTGGGATCGAGTGCGAAGGATAGACCGAAGAACATCACTCCGAATAGTATAGAAACGATGATGATTATTTGGACGAAGTGCCTGATCTCTTTGGCTATCGGTGTTTCGCATTTTACGAGTTGCGACGTGAGACCGGCTAACCGCCCGATCATCGTTCGATCACCAGTGGCCATTACTATACCTATACCCTCGCCATCCACAGCGAAAGACGAGAAAAAAGCCACATTGGAGGATTCTAAAGGGTTGTCGTCGGTGGGGTAACTTGTCCGCGCGACTGGCTCACTTTCACCCGTGATACTCGAATTTTCAACTCTGAGGCCGTTGCTCGCTATGATTCTGATGTCAGCTGGTATTTTATCGCCGAATTGAATTTTCACCAAGTCACCAGGAACTAAAGCCTCGGTTGCTATGCGTATCTTAATACCATCTCGTATGACCGTTGCGAAAGTGGGTACCATTTTTGTGAAAGATTCCATCACCTGCAAAGTGTTACAAAAGAGAAGTTATATTCGCGGTCGAACCATTTAAAACCATGTGTATTTGCGGCTGCTGTGCTTCGCCTACCTTTAAATTCTTGCTCTCTTGTACGTAAGCAAACATGCCGGAGATCAAGCAGGTGCAGGTAATGATAAGGCCTACCCATTCAATGCCACCACCTGTGTCTTTGGCCAGCACACTGATGCCATATAAAATAAAGCACAACGCTGAGCAGACCCACATCAGAGAAGCGAATCCGTGGAACATGCATTTTATAAATTTTATATATTCTGGAGTTACTTTCGGTGGAGTCAGAGCATTTGGCCCCTTTTCGAGGAGAATGTTATGAGCTTGCTCTTCGGTCAAACCAGTTACCCTGTTGGTGTTTAGCTTTTCGCATAATTTGTCTAATGGGATCGTGTGGTCTTTGGTGACTAGCTCTTTTTGGAGATCTAGTAATTCGATGTCGGTTAGCCTTCTCTTATCGATGTGATTCAAAGATGATCGTTGAGTTGTTGGCATTTTTTATGATCGTATTGCGTTTAAGCAGGAAAATACAAACTATGACGTGGATATATGTGAACATTGATTACGTTTGAGGTTCATTTATTTAATGGCCGAAGTCATGGCCTACTTGCTCAATTTTGTAATCCTTGGAAAACTCTGTGCTTGATGCCTCTATATTCTTTATCAATTACAGGAAACTCTATTTTATTTCTCGTTACAAACAGTTTTACTGGATAATATTTTGTCTTATTTTAGGTTCTGAAAGGTTTGAGTTATTTACGAGATAAACATGCAATCATGCATCGCGACGTTAAACCGAGCAATATCTTAGTAAATAGTGCTGGAGAGATCAAGATTTGTGATTTCGGTGTTTCCGGACAATTAATCGATTCCATGGCTAACTCATTTGTTGGTACAAGAAGCTACATGTCGGTAAGATATTGTTGGATCAACTTGCGTTTGTTATTATCATTTGGAATAAAATTCCCGCTATGCAAACGTAACATTTCCAAATGTAACCCCGTTTGATATTTTTGTTCTCAGCCAGAAAGGCTTCAGGGCACGCATTACTCGGTGCAAAGCGATATCTGGTCTCTAGGATTATCCCTTGTTGAAATGGCTATTGGAATGTACCCCATTCCACCACCGGATGAGAAAACTTTGGCTGCGATATTCAATACACCACCAGGCCAACCACCAGCAGACACTGTTACTACGAATAATGCTTCTACTCCAACAACCCAGTCACCTGGACACAGTTGGTTTCTCTATTTTCCATTTAAATTTGCCTCCTATATTTTCAACCACATTTTAATCGTTTTTTGATCATTAACGAGTAGAAATGGAAATAATTTACTGGGTTCTGCTTGCAGGAATTTAAATTAGGGCTGTATTTGAATAAAAGTTGGGCATTATTCGAATAAGATTTGCGAATAAAACGAAGTTATTCGAAAATGACGAATAAATTTTTATACGTGCCGTGCGAAACCCTTATGCGCCACTGCGAATAAATTTTTATTCCGAATAAAATATTCGTTACTCTTGAATAACTTATAAAAATCGTTCGTGAGTCATTTAACAGTCCTCAATTTGAATGTACCATCTTTCAGGTGCAGGTAGTCCACGCCCAATGGCCATTTTCGAATTACTAGATTATATTGTCAACGAGCCACCCCCTAAACTGCCTTCTGGAATCTTTAGCGATGCTTTTACGGATTTCGTCGATCGCTGCCTGAAGAAAAATCCTGCCGAGAGGGCAGATTTGAAGACTTTAATGGTATATATTCTTCTGACGCCAAAACTTCCTACTAAGTACCCTTTCCATTCAATCGTTTTCTTTGCTTCTTAGAATCACGAATGGGTGAAGAAAGCGGAATCTGAGAATGTGGACATCGCTGGCTGGGTATGCCGCACGATGGATCTGCAACCGACCACTCCAACCCGTTTAGCAAACGTACAATCCTGAATAAATGTCACTCTTACATACTTGACTACCTACATACGCGTTCAGTACTCTTAAGTGGAGTTCAGTTACTTTTCGTTCGATTCGTAAACAGTGGCGTCTGTGATTTATTTTCTTCGTTTCCATTATAATAATCCCCGAAGCAAAAATCGCTCGCGATTTTGAAATCAGACACGTTTAATAGACCCTGCCATCTTTTTATTCACTATATTTTATATACCACTGCCCGAACATTTCTTAACGTCCGGGCAAAAGTATTTATTAAATAGAATCTTAAGTATATTAAGGTAGATTTTTTTTTATATATGTGTGTCACAGATTTACCCTCCCTTAAATAACGGAATACAGTTATTTGAGGATGCAAATTGTTAGTTCTTAATTATATCTTGATACGTTCTATTTAGTCGTAAAATCCAGACTTAGGGTATTAAATTGTTTTATCGATACATCACGACCCGATTTCAAAGTCGCGATGATAGTAATCTAAAATTTCATACACAGCTACTTCCGATGTATATAGGATATTACGAAAGACGGAAATCTATATCGACATGTTTGCATAAAATACGTCACTGTGCTTAAACTTTCGTTTACATTACGCGTAATTTCTATTTTCGTGATATACTTCTGTTGAAAGTATGTAAGATAAACTATTATCATTATAAGTTTCACGTTATCGTACACCCATGGGCAGATTGTGTTCCCTGTGATGATACTAGGATACATAAATGGGCATCGGTTTTAACAGAATTCGAGGAAAAGAAGTGTTAACTAGAGATCAAGTTACTAGTATAACATTTGTACCTGACGTTCGTAGAGTATTATTCACACCATTGAAGAAAAAAAAGACTTTTGTTTTTATCATCGCTAGAATAACACGCTATTTTTTACCAAGTATTGATCCGCGATTGAATATGATTTGAAACTGTAGTTGAACACAACAGTATTTCGAATAACGAATGTATAAGTATTTGGAGGAGCGTGTATTTAATACAACGTTGTAACAATATTACGAATACTACTTTATCGTAACTTGTGCAATTTAACAAACAATGGTCCCGAAGTACTCTTTTATTTAGCACCAATTAATACGTAACTTCCACGTCGTAGTTGAAAATATTTTAAACCACAAAACCATACGGTACCTTTACAAACACGTTAATTTATCTTGTATTAAATATATCGCGGTCGAAAACGTTACATTTCGTAGGTTCGATAAATAACATTATTTTGATGCGTGTCCATGTGTTCACACGATATTTAATATATAAAACTATATGTACTGTGTAGTTATGCATCGAGTATTGTGCAATTTTTGTGAACCACATTTGGGAATCGGCCATTTGGCTACTTTGTATTTATACTTAATCTCAGTAATTAATTGTAATCAAGAGATGTTAATAATTTTTATTATAATTACGAGAAAGGAACGTAGCTCGGTAGGATTAAAAATTTTCGAATCTTTATTGGAAAGAAAAAGAACAGTAAATATATATATATATATTACGATTATAGTAATCAATGCTTTCGTTGCTGTAGCACAGCAGTCGTTCTTTTTTATTTTTACTATATGACTATAGTGTTAGAAAGATGTTCAATATTGTACAATTCAGTAGGCATAGTTGCTTATCATTGTAATGTGCTGACAAAGAGTGTCTATATGTACATTGTACATAGTTTAACGATAGCGTAAGCATTCTTATACCGTAGTATGCAAACATTATAGATTCAGTTATTTTTGAATCACAATCGATTGAGAATTGAAGGAAAGATTCATTACGTTTATGACGCTACATCTATTACATAATAGTAAATCTTTCCCCGGGATAGAGTTTCCCGTGTTTGCTTAGCCATTACATTCTTATAGATGTAGTGTCGTATTAGCCTTTGCCGATTTGGCTAAAAAATATCGGAGCGCACTACGAGCGTATTGTGATTTGCAAAGCGTAGTGGGGATACTCACTTACGTATCTCAGCGTAAGACGCCCAAGAACTGATCTTTCGTATTATATTTTATATGCCTGATAACAATGTGCGTAACGCTATTTACCACAGCACGATACATATTTACAGCGTGTGTACCGTGGATTGGAAACATTCTCGATGATACTGTTCTGTTAAGAAACAAATGTAAGATATGGCGCGCAGTTAAAAATTCTATTTGCAAAGCAGTGAATCTTGATTGTCGAAGGGATGATTGATTACTTCTGGCACTTATTAAAAAAATATATGGATATTCATCGTTGCAAGTCTGTGCATAATAATTGCCGTTGTATCGATTCACTGTCTAAGTGTTGTAATTATTCCAAGAATAAATTTATCCTACATTGAAGCGTCATTCTTGTGATTTGGCGATCGAACAACGAAAGATATACAAATGCGTCGATGGATTCGAGAATATATGAGGAGTCGTTGATAGAATTTCTAACGTAGCCTACGGTACTTTTTAATTTAGAAGAAATTTGACGCTTTTTATGTTTCTTTATGAAAGTCTTATATAATACCATACAAAGTTATAACAGTGACTAGAAAAGTACATTGACTATTTGCAAAAACGGCGACACTTCGTCGAACGTTCGTAAATTTACAGTAGTCCCACCGACGAATATTTTCAATATTATAATATTAGTTCGGTTAACAGTAACAGCGGCAGCTTTTTTCAACGTGAGATTTGTGATGCCACCACAAAATGATAAATCCAGTAACTCCAATCGTGGCGCTGATGCTATAAGTTCCATAACTGTTTTATCTGTAAAATTGCATGCGCGACACTCTAATCTCTTCAGATTGCACATGTCTCGTAAATTTGTGTCCGTCACTTGACACAAGGAATTCATTATTAACACTTCTAGTTTCGGTAACGTGGCTATGGCCGCTACACCCACATTCGTAACGAAATCGCATTCTGCAACATATAAGAAATTATTTCATTAAAGGATCAATAAGAAATATTCTTCATCAGAGCTCTTTATCTAATCAGAATACAAAAAATGTTTTGTATACCAGTTACCAGATTCGATGGGATTCATTCGAAAATGCCAAGACGTCATGGATATCATTCCGTGTTAAAAATACTAGAGGCAACTCCCTTTTTTGGGTGATTAAAAACGCGAAAAACAATATCGAAGGAAACGATTTATAAGACATTTTGCGCGATAATCTCTCACGTGTAGGAATTACTGAAAGACCGACCAACTTACCAGTTATATCTATGTAAGTAAGTTGTTGGCATTTCAATGCCAAATTACTGAGAAGTTCGTCCGTAACAACAATATTCGTATTGATTTTTAAAACTTCGAGATTAGTCAGTTGCGCGATATATAGCATATCGTTTGATTGTATTAAATAAGAAATGTCGGAAAGCTCTAACGTCTTTAAACTGGTACAGTAAGTACCAATAGCTTCGATGACATTGTGAGAGATCTCCAGGCATTTATGTATCACGAGATTCTTCAGATTGCCTAATTTTTCAATCGCCTGAAAAAGTACGAACGATAAAACATGATTTTCCCCTTAATTCATCACGCAGTATCCATCCATTTAATTTTCTATTGTCCGTCGCCAAACGCCCTATGGAAAAGAGAGTAAAGAGATATCTACATATTTTACCTTAGACAAACAGTATGCCCGTAAGCAAGTACATTTTTGTAAAACTATTTCCTCCATTCTCTCCAATGGTAAATGTAACAGACACGTTCCGCGTATTTTCCCGGTAACTACTTTGAGATATCGTAACTTCTGATTCATTTGAAATAACTTTTGCAGATCCTTGTCGCACATACAGGTGGTGGAGCCTAGACTAAACTTTGTAATATCATGACAATTATTCGTTAACGAATTGATACCTGCCGCGGAAACAGTCAGACTAGTGACATCCAGCCTTTGCAAATTAGGGCACAATTTCCCAATTATCGTCAGCGTGCTCTGACTTAACGGACAGCGGACTTGGGATAAGTTTATTTCGGTTAAAAATCGACCGCATCGCAGTAATACTTTGTGAAGGATATTTGTGTTGATCTCTCCGCTGTCCAATAAATCCAATCTCTTTACGCTGCACCAAGATTCTTGGCTCACTGCTCTCCATCGTTTGCATACTGTAATCATCGAAGAACCAATTTGTTCCAAAAGCCAATTGCAAGCGAAAAAGAAATATAAATGTTTACCCCTTTCTATGCTAATTCTGTCTATAATTGGCAACTGAAGAAATATATGTATCAAGCAGTCGTCGTTTAATGTTTGAATGCTAGTGCCCGTACAAATCTCGTTTTGTATGTAATCTTGATTGCATTGCTCGTTGGACTGTTTTCTGTCTGATCGCTGCCAATCTCTACTATAATATTGATTCTCCATGCTCTCTGGTTGATGCCAAGAATCAGCGGGCTCAACTCTTAAATTTCTGTTGTGGAGCCTTATATCTTCGCGTCTAGCTCTACAGATCATATTCTATCAACGCTAAAGTCCTTCGATGTATAATTTCATCTTCATTTTTATTCCGTCTTTACCTTACAGCTGCCTCCGCATTGTCAAACGTGACGAATGCATAGTTCTTTCTTTCTGGATTTCTCCGTAAGAAACAACTTTCAACGTTCCCATATTTGGAAAACAGTTTTGTAAGATTCTTATACGTAGTCTAAAAAATACAATTACATCGTTACTTTGCGCGCTTGTATAATCTATGGCAATAATGACGGTACGAGCAAAGTAGATCGAAGACGGAGAATAAAATCCTTCTCATACAAGATTTTATTTTTCAGACATTTGAACGATGACGAAAGTATGCGTACACTTATGAATATTAATAATATCAATCGAAAAACCCAATAAGGTAAAATAACTGTTTAAAAGCTACATTTATTAGTTTGTTCAGTTAAGAGAGGAATTCTTCGAGATGCTATTCTTGTCATTGAAGATATATCTGCGTCCAATGAAATAGATATTCGCAAATAATTCAATTCTTGCTAATATCTCTTGAATTTTCAATTGTTGAAACGGATTAAAGGATAGCTTCGGTGTGTACAGTTGTGAGTTTGGGGAAGGATACTGATCTAAAGAGGGATAGGAAACAATTGTTAGTCAAGTGCATGTGTACTCGAGAGATTTTTAAAACAAATTTCCTCGAAACAAAGATTCTTTTGTAAAAAAGCTTCGCAAAAGAATCATTCTGTTTATGTTTGTACTATCATTATAGCCACACCCTGTATTTAAATTCAGTTGAACGCTAAAATAGCAAGACATATGTGTAAATACAAACCCTCTCCGCTAAGTTACTGATAAATAACTTTCGAATTGGCACACCATCTTCTGTTACACTGCGAATGTCTGCATACATTAGCGTTACATCTAAAAATATAGGAAAAATGGAAAACCGTGCAGCAGCAGTAAAACTATTGGGAGTTAACCAAGAACTTGATAGTTTCAGTTACCATTTTCTTCGAGCAGGTGTTCGAGATACAAATTATTAGCGATACATTCTTCTATAAAGTCAATCATTTTTATTGTTAATAACTCCTTTTCCTTTAACGCAGAAAGATTTTACTTTTAGCTCACTTGCCAAGCATCAATGTCATGATTCCAGAATAGAGATTAGTCGGATCAAAACATATGTATGTACTTATACAATATAGTTCTGATTACAATTGACGTCATAGCATAACCCTCTCGAACTTTTACAATGAATAAATGCTTTAAGTAATTAGTATTAATTCATAAGATTTGCAGAAGAAATATCGAGTAAACTAATATAGAAAAGACAATAATTTTAAAGAATATGCGTTATTCTCCGCAGAAAACGCGATACGTAGATAATCACTAATTAATCGTGGATAACAAAAAATACTTCTTTTTTAGTCATACGGATGTGAGAACAGTTGGATGAAATAAGAAACAAGTAGTTCAATGCTGAACGAACTGTAACTTGAAAGTTATCAATTTTGAACGTGCTCTTTAAATAACTGCGCTGGAGTGTTTATATAGAATTTATTCCTACTATGCTGATCGCATTGAGAAAGGTGAATGTCCCTCGGGCAAGGTGACTGTCAAGGTCAAGGTCGAATTCAGGAATGTTACACTAAAACCACGTCTACACATCTACAGCGCGCATTGCGGACACCTTAGCACCCTCGAAATGCTCGCTCAGGGTCGCTTTTAAATGGGTGGATGCGCAGTGAAAGGTCTGATGCAATGGAAAATACGCACATGCGCACGTGGAAGCTTGCGTGCCATGAAAAGGAAAAGTGTTTTCTTTAAAGATGCGATTTCATCCTGACTCGCTTTTCGCCCGCGAAGCTCACAACTGTTTATAAGCAAGTGGAATGGGAAATTCCTACGGTCGTGAGCGTTGTGGGCTAAAGGGGATTTTATTAAGCCCTTATTAAGGACGTGGCGCATTTCGTCGAAGCGCGGCGATACGAAGAGAAAAGTTTATAAACAATTGATGACAGAAGCACAGCCAACAATTAACTAATTGTTATTAGTTTCTTCGCTTCGCTTCGCCAAAATGCGCGGCAGCTTTTAAATCAGGGGATTGAAGTAGACCAACTTTTTATTTGCTCCGCTCCCGTTCTGCTCCGACATTAAAATACTTGCTCCAGCTATTTTTTTTTAAATAAAAATTCTTTTAGTACTTTCAAATAGTGATCATTTCATTTGCAATAAATCCCATCTTTCTAGCATTTAATTTTCATATAGAAAAAATCATAAAGAATGCTTAAGAAAGAAAATACTATGCCACCTTAACACCGGGTTGCGCGGCCCTACGATATAAAGCAGATGTGAAGCAGTAAAAATTTTCCGTGCTCCATCTCCGCTCCTGCTCCGGGCAAAACCACATTGCTCCGCTTCAACGCTCTGCTTTAAACAGCTGTTTGTGTCGACTGGCACCACTGATCTATTTACAAATTAGTGATTTGTCATTTCACATCATTCGATGACTTGAGGAGGTGATTATGTTATCTCCGTATTCGTATTGCAAGCGGTCCGACGACATTTTGCTTAAGAACAGGGACTCGAATCCTTAAGGATCTGGCCACAAAGTGGATGTGATGGATCATACGGCACAGCGCTTACTGACTGACCTGGACTTAGCCCAGAACCGTGCAACTGAGCGGTCGTTATAAAATAAATATACACACTTTTATTTACTCTAATTCTGTGTATTATAATTATCATATTTGAATATATTAAGGTATTTTACAGAACGGCAATTTCCTTTCGTTTTTTCTTTGTGGCCTCGTAAATTTTATTCCACGACCCATAATTGAAATTTGTAAGATCTTCTATCTGGTCCATATATTTGTGTGTTTTCTCCAATAGATTTCTATAATACGAAGACATTAGGATATCTACGAGTCTTATTTAATTTCAGTTTAAAGATAATATATCAATAAATTTACTTATAAGTGGCTGTGCTAGTATTTGATTGCTTTTGTAGATATATAATGCACATGTCTATAAGATTATTTAATTCATTAAGAAGCTCTACACTCGAAGGCCCATATCTTTCTATGACCGCTGGAATTTTATCTTCCAAGCATGATATACTTTCCTCCCATTGACCTGAAAATGAAATCGTCTTGTACACAAAGTCTTTGAATTTTACTGTATAAATAATTTGTCTACACAAACCCTTTGCTATATATATCTTTTCTATAAGAGTTAGAGTACGCATGATATCTGTGTTATATTTATATAATACTCTTTTCCTGATAAGTAAACAATTTTTTAATCTCTCCAATGCTTGCTCTATGTCATCGGAGTCAATGGATTCTTGAACCGACTCGTAAATTTTTTCAGCCAGCTTTATCTCATTCCGATAATGAATTCTAGGCCTATCTCCGCAATCTAGACAATACAACAAATTCCTGATGTTGCATAATGCTCCGTTACACCTTAAGCACTTCATGGCACTAAATCTTTCCTGTAATTACAATGTACAGATTCCCTTTTTACGATATATGGTAATTAAAAATAGCTTATTTTTCGGAAAAATATGTGGATATTTTTCAATTTTAATATTGCCGCCTTAATCCTTTCGCCGCGTATTTAATTTTTCAGACGATTCTCGAAAAGTGTCAATTTTACATCAATAAAAAAAGTTTTTAATTTTCAGTTTTTCATTTTTTTCGGAGAACATTACTGAGTATCTCAGTACAAGAGAATACATTTTTTTAATGCGTGGACTACACTCGAAATCCGCAGCGAAAGGGTTAAACAATGATAAAAGTAATAAATTGCTTTCATATTTACCAGGAAGTACAGTATACATGGTACAGTGCAAGGTTTACATTTGCAAGTAAAACAGTAGTGACTTTTTAAATGCTTCTGCCTTTCGTCTCTCGACATGTATCTATAATGCGGGCCTATTAATATAATAATTTATATTAAATAGCGAGATACTGTTAACGTAATTACACACAACTGTTATTTTTAATATTAAATATATTCACCGTTTAATGGAATAAATTATATTTAAGAAGGAAACTTATTCTTAATCAAATCTTACTTTACCGTAACAACTGAAAATTTCTTCATTTGCCGCAATATCTTTGGCGGCTCTAACGATTAGATATTGATCCAGGAAACTAAAATACAATAATAAAGATATTATATTACATAACGTTAAAATACATGGACTGATTACATTATAAAAGTTCATAAATTACATGCTAATTATATTGGGATCGCAAGAGTGGTTCATCATACTTGCAGAAGGATAAATTCCTGTTGCCACAATATTCTCTTGATCCATAGACGCGTCACTTTCATTCGATAACGTGTTCGAATTTGTAATCGCGTGTCCATTACAAATAAGTTGGAGTATATATCGTAACAGTAAAGAACTCACGTAAAGTTGTTTGTCATAATCTGTTACAATATTAAAGTTGGAGTTGAAAGTGTTATCAGAGAACTTTTGTACCAGACAGTGGTCAAGATCATTTATTTTAAAGAAATCAGTATACTCCGACAAATATACAGTTAGCATGACGGCTGTCTGTAAAAATTGTAATTGCATTAATTAAGTTTCTTTTTTTGTATATAGCTTATATATATATGTTCTTTTGTGATACACATACAATTCCATATAACATCAAGTCATCGATGGAGAGTTTCTCAAAATTGGTTAGCAGATTTTGCATTTCATTGAATTTAAACTTGTTCATAGTAGTTGTACAAGTCAGCAAAACTTTCATGGCTAAATGTCCAAGTCCAATTTCTTTCCAAAGACACATTTGGCTTCCTGGACATTCCCAACGATGGTACGAAGACCATGCTTCGTCCAAGCACTTCGCGTCGCAATAAAAGGTATTGAAACATCCGGCGCATCTAAAGTATAATAATGTAAACGCTCTCCATGCTTGCCTTTTTGCGAAGAATAGTCAGCGCCGAGAGTCTAGACGAATGTATACGTACGGGACTGGAACGTCTGGGTTTGAACGATTGCAGTGTTGGCAAAGATAGTTTGTCGAATCGTGATTTAGTAACACAAAACTTACAGGTTTCTCCACGAATAGAATATCACCTTTTTTTACATGCGTTTTTGTTATCACATATCTCCCAGATTCGCTGTCAAATTTCCTCTCTATATTCACCGACGCATGTGCAAAATCGGGATTTTCATTAAATATAATTTCAGATTTTAATTTGTCTAAATCTGAAGTGTTTGTTACGTCGCTTTGTTCGCTGGACTCGGTGAATATTATTTCGGAAATTCGCTTTTCGATGCTACCTGAAAGTAATCGAAATGCTTATAGCGAAACGTGTTGCAATTATATTATTTTATAATTCTGGTAACACGTTGCTTACCTTTCATGGAAGGAACAATATAATCAGGGTTATTCATCATTCGATGTATCTTAGAGAGAGTCTCTTCGGCTAAGTCCCTCTTGCCTAACTTCAAGTAACATTGCACAGCTCGCAAATATATTTTACAATGTAATTGCTTTGGATAATTTAACTTAATTGCTAGTTCAATGTCTTTTAAACAGTCCTTGTCGTCATCAAATAGTATTCGTCGTATATGAAATGCATACATAAATGAATTTTAAAAGGATAACAAAGAATATTTTACATTCTTACGTAGCTGAATTCGGTGATTCTTGTTACTCACATCGTATCTATTTAAGTAAAATAAAGCAGCAGATCTATTCGCAATCGCAACTGACAATTCAGAGCTATTTATAGGAGCATGAGACGCGCATTCTGTGTATGATTTTATACTCCGAGCATACTCCTTAGCTTGAAATTCCATATTTCCGATTGCTTTAAAAACTTGTGCGCTTTGTATAGATTTACATTCTTTCTTATGGTAATGGCTTTCTAACCATTCAGACATGAGTTTCCTAAACAGGCAATGTCATAAAATTATTGTTAATAGAATACACTGGTGTCGGAGCCATGGAATGGACAAATAATGCAATGACGACAGAAGAAAGGGTTTATGAACTTCCAAAGACAAATATAAAAGCGGAGGAGATAATTATGTCCGTCAATGTTAATATTATTCTGCTCCTTACTTGTATAATTGCAATGTACCGTGTAAAGGATAATAATAAGTCTATAAAACGATTTTTGATAAAAAAGTATGAGCAATTATTACACATGGTTCAAAAGTTCTTTGACCTTGCTACTTATTACAAAAACACAGTAGCAAGGAACACATTTGGCAACTAACTTGTTGACGTTATATCTGAGTATGTCTCTGTAGTCCTTTCTCTTAAATATGTTTTTACTAGAACTTTCTGTAGTGGATAAAAAATTCATAATTTTATTTATTGTAACGCAAGCTTCTGAAAATTGTATGACAATTGCTACATGTTTGATACTGAGGAAACGTTCTATAAATTTATAACATTGTCCTCTTGTGTCAATATTTGAAAATACGTGAATTTGGTTTGTACCTTAATAAATCGCCGGTCATTATAAATTAAGCTACTTACTTAAATGCAAGATTAAGAATATCAATAATTTTTTATGTGCTGTTTACCGTATAGTCTGATCTGTCCATAAATAGGATACTAATTCATCTTCGCGTTTTATATTCCTCTTCAAACCTTGTGTCGTCTTCAATTTACGCGTAACAGTTTCCAATATATTATGCCACTCCATTTTAAATACTCTAGTGCCGAAAGCTTATACGATGAATACATTGACATCAATTGACACGCAGGTGCATGCTGGGTTGTCAGGAGTAAGGACCACATGACGTATTGGGAGTAGTGGAGGGGGAATCTTCGCGTGTAGAACTTTTGCTGTGTGTACGCGCAAGTGTAGGTGTATGTACGCACAAGTGTATGTGTGTGTGCGACTCGAAGAGGGACGGAGAGAGGAGTTGCCTTGCGGGTGTATGCGACCAGGTTCGCCATGTGTAGAGAATTAATGGCGGCCAGGCCCGGATTAAGATTTTTGGGGTCCGGGGCTATCAAACCTTCGAGGCCCCCCGTGGTTGATTTTTGGGGCCCGGGGCTATCAAACCTTCGAGGCCCCCCGTGGTTGATTTTTGGGGCCCGGGGCTACTAAACCTTCGAGGCCCTCCGTGGTTGATTTTTGGGGCCCGGGGCTATCAAACCTTCAAGGCCCCCCGTGGTTGATTTTTGGGGCCCGGGGCTATCAAACCTTCAAGGCCCCCCGTGGTTGATTTTTGGGGCCCGGGGCTACATATCAAACCTTCGAGGCCCCCCCTGTGGTTGAACAGCGGGGGAGGGGGGTTTAGTGAGCTAATCGCTTAGAACGGGGCCCCCTCGGAAAGTGGGGCCCGAGGTTGCAGCCCCCCTAGCCCTCCCTTTAATTCGGGCCTGATGGTGGCGTGAGACCACATGACGTATTTAGCATGACGTATATGGAGTAGGTGAAGGGGAACACTTACAGCAATTACAACGGTATTATTACTTTTTTTTAGATCGAATTCCACTTGCGCCCAAATCGTCCGTGATTTTTATTAAGGTAGGTTTCCCTAAACGCGACTGGACACAATGTCAAGAACTTCAAAGTCGATTTTCTCGAAAATTAAGCGCGATATCAAAAAAAGTTACTCTTCCTTTTCTACTTATAATAAGTAAATAAGTCGAGAAAAAGGAATACAATTTTTTGATATTGCGCTTTATTTTCGAGAAAATCGACTTTGAAATTCTTGACGATGCCCACACAGCACAACGTCCCAAAGACGTCTACAGACGTCCCACAGACGTCTTGGGGACGTCTGTAGACGTCTTTGGGACGTTGCGGGACGTTGTGCTGTGTGGGTGCGTTCAGTCGCTTATAAGGAAGTCTACCCTAATGAAAATCACGGGCGATTTGGGCGTAAGTAGAATTCGCCCTTAATAGATTTTCAAAGAATGAAAAATTAAAATTGCTTCAGTTAGGCATACTAGAGCTAAATGAGGAATCATATTCTTAAGTGCAGAAAAGTGAAAGATAATCTTGTAGTTATATCTATTTCTAAATAATCATGCTTTATTGTTTACAAATCTCATCAAATAATAATATTGCAAACCTTACAGAATTCATTGCGTAGTGTCAAAATTAACTACGAAACGGAAGCAATAAAGATTTTTCATGTCCATAGATTCACACTTTTAACCATCAATGACATGGATTTATACGACAGCACTAACATTTTAGTATATGATTCATAAATAAAACACTTTGTTTCTCTGTGATATTGAAAATATTTACATTTATAATTTTAAACAAACTAAATGTCTCATTTTGAAATTTCGCGCATTTATACTAGAACCAATCACCAATGCGGCATAAAGGCTGTCGCGCATTTTGACGAAGCGAAGCGATCGAAGAAATTAATAATAATTAATTAACTGTCGCTGCGCACTTATTTATACACTTTTCTCTTCCTCTCGCCTAAAGTAACAACTATCACCCCGTGCCTCTATTCACCTCTAATTATTCCTATGTCCACGATAGTCATATGTAAATAAACTTCAAGTAAAAAATTGAAATAAATTTAAAAACAAACATTTATACATAACAGCTTACTAACTCTTAAAATTCGAAACCTTTACTCTACATTCTCGATTCGACTACTGCTTTTCTCAAAAAAGAGAAAATGATTGACGAATCTCTTCTCGCGTATGAGCTAGGCCGTGATCACACAAGAAAATATAGTTGACATCGCTGCCATTTAATTTCTGCCATTAGCGCCCACGATGATAAATTGGAGAACTACGATAGTTCGTGGGTTCCTTCATAGAGTCCTCGTACTTTGCAAATTGTGTATAAACACATAAAATAAAAAGGAATCGACAGATTAGAAATAAACCAGCACATAAGTTTCTATTAATTTATTAAATTCTCAGGATAGCTTGTCGTATACTCGCTATCCACTTCCCGTAACATTTATCCATATATATAACGCATAATGGCACGTATGTGTGCTATGCAGTCGCAGCCGTCAAATATACAAGTGACCGCGACAAGTTAATGGTGAGGTGTACTTTTATTCTCACAAAAGCAAGAAACTCGAGTTACGACTAATCGCAGTGTCTTAGAAAAACCGAGTACATGAATAAAATTTCTCTACACGCTACTCTTAAAGCAGTGAAATCGCACAAATGGTGCGCTCGCAGCAGAGCACATATGCTATATTGTTAAAATCTTTCGGAAAGGTCTCCTAAGAGAGGAGTGCCTTTGGTAAAAATCTCTCCCTTTCGTAGCCGAGGATTAACCGTTTCAAACATGACAGAAAATCGAGGAAATTTTTCTATCCCAACCAATCAGAGTAAGTTATGACACTGTAAACCGTAACGGTGAATGTAATAATGACTCTAGCTACATAACCTACAAGACTATTTTCTCTATTCATCGGAAATCATACAATTTCATTGCATATGCGGCTGGTTTATCAGCACGAATCGTATCGCATTATCTTTGTAAGAATGCCAGTTTCGTTTTGGTAATTTTCTTATTGATATTTAGGTTCCAGCAGACCATTTAAATCTCTACGGTTGGATTTTGGATCTATTAGTGATGTTCAGAATGATATGTCAGGTATAACATACATATGTAGATACATGTATTTATTCGTGTATACATGCATACGCACATTACATACATGCATATGTATGTACATACAGGATGTCCTGAAATTATGGGGCGATTCGAAAAACATGCAACTTCCTTTGCGTCTAAAGAGATAGGGAAGTCGTTCGGTATTTTGCAATCCAAAGCATTGTTTTCGAAGCATAAGAAATTACAAAATTAGGGGGTCTAGCTTCCGACGCACTTCCGTTTAAATCCCAGGTAGCCAAGCATGTACATACACTTACAAGTCGCAAACAGATATCACATGCATGTTCGCATATATTGTACCATGAACAATAAGTGGTTTAATGCATTCTCCAGGGCTTTATCGCATATTTTTACCTGGAATAACATTGTCTCGTATATCAGAACTACATAATTCATTTCGTTCTAGTATATTAATTATATTTGTTCCGTTATCACGTTTCACAGCTGGACATTTAGTCGCGATAGAAAATCCCTTCCTCTGTGTAGTTACATAAAAAGTTTAAAATTGAGTAAAATCACAGAGTGATATTATTATATGTTTTAAATAGTTACCAGTAAGAAGTTTTGACGAATAATACTTGTGCAATGATTTTAGGTGCAAGGTTGCAGACACTTACATATGTGTAATGTTTTTGATGGGGTAGGATCTGAATTTCGCCTTGCATGTCCATTTTCCTTGTCATTGTTATTGCTAAACTGTACAGGAAACACTAATCAGATTATTAAGAGAAAAGTGAAATGAGGAAAAGTAGGTTTCTACTTTGAATACCATTTCTTTATTTTTTTTATATGCTTGTGTACTTTTAACACCATTTTTTAAATATTTTTATACTTTACTGTTCTAATAAGTTCATTAACCCGTGACACCTCTTTGGCTAATTTAAAGAGATTCATTGAAAGAGTCGATTCTTTTTTGAAACACTGTTGCAACTTGATAATTGGATTTAAGAATCAACTTCGCCATCAATTATTTTTTTTTATTTTTCATCGATGTGTTAAAGTATTTCTGCTCTGTTATAAAATTGATTTGCGAGAGATGTATTTTTGCTAATGCGACTTAACTTCATTTTTCAGACGGTAACAAAAGAGTGACATGTTTTTGTAAAGCAGTAGTATGCATAGAATGCTTTTCTATAAGAAATATTTGTACCTTTTATACTTTTATAAAGTCCTTTTAATTCTCGAGTATAGTAGTAAAACATGATTGTCGTAATCGTACTTTACTATTTAATTCTGCACTCCACTATCAAATTAGTATAGCGATACTTCCATAAGTAGCGAGTAGTATTCTTTAAAAATAACTCCGACAATGATAAGTAGTGGAATTTTTGAAGGGATGGTATTCAAAGTGAAAGGAATTGCGAATATGAGTACGTCTGTTAAATCTCTAACAAGAGATTTAAAGCGCAAACTTCTGATTCATAAGTTAGTACCTTACTTTCTCTAACAATTCGGAATACAATGAAATGTCTCTTATTTCAGGTAATCAAGGCGCAACTTCAGTTTACCTTCCAGTTAAAACTTTAATGTTAAGTATCTTTGTAAGTAGTGCACATTGACGCAAATGCTCGGATACGTGTCTGCTCATTTTTGCTCTAGATTTATCCAAAAAAGTTTGATTGAAATCGGTGATTTCATTGCTGTGACCTGTCCTTGTAAGTGTTCTGAGACGTTTTCGGTTTTTTAATACATATCTTCACTAGCCCGACAAATGTTTCACATACGCGGAGCATTTCTTTCGCATTTACAAATTCTAAACACATTTCTTAAGTAATTGAATAAAATTGGTGCTCTCCTTTAGTAGTAGACACTTCATTATTGTTTCATCAAAGCTAATATTGAAACTTGAATTACATGTTAATTAAATAAAATCTGTTTTTATTCAAACTCTTTAATATGCCAGTAATAACAAAGCAACCATTGATTAAAAAAATTAAAGGAAGTTATTTTCAATCTGAGTTCTGCATAGATAAAAAGAAATATCAATTCTGTTCATATTCTGTAAATATTATAATTCATTGATATATCCAGAAGAACCTTTAGATTTACAACTACATGAAATGTGTAATAAATATTTACTATTAGAATTGTAAAAGTAAGAAAGGATCGTTTGGTTTTGATGTGTAACATATTGTTAGAACCAGTGAAAATATGCATTAAAACTTGAGAAGTACATTTGAATACTTAGTGTTAACGGTACAATGTATATGAACGTGTGTCCACATATATTTCTTGCATGTAAGTGCATATATATGTTCGCAAGCTCGAAATTACGAACTTTACAGTCTGTTTCGAAGGTGTTTCCCTAGGGTGGCCCTTATTTTCAACATGCGATTTCTTTTGCTCTCACCCCCTAATATGGTTCCATTTCATACAAAAATAGTCCCTGAAAAAGATTATTGCAATCGGACAACAGAAAAGGGTGCCGAACATGCCTTAAAGTTTAGAATCGTTTGAATTTGAAGAATTTCTCAAAAATGGTAATTCCTATCGAAATTTTGTTCAAATAATATTAAAAGAGCATTCAATTTTCCACAATTATTCTATATATCATTTTTTCGTGTTTCCAACCATTTTTTAGATAATAGCGTCTGAATACACGAAGTTCAGCACTACGCGCGTGTAGACAATATGTAACGCTGTACAGGTGGTACGCGCAAGGCGCGGACCTCTCTATATTCAAACGCTATTATCTAAAAAATGGTTGGAAGCATGAAAAAATGATATATACAGTAATTGTAGAAAATTGAATGCTCTTTTAATATTATTTGAATAAAATTTCGATAGGACTTATCATTTTTGAGAAATTCTTCAAATTCAAACCATTGATGAATTCTAAATTTTAAAGCCTGGTCGGCACCCTTCCCTGTCGTCCGATTGCAATAATCTTTTTCAGGGACTATTTTTTTATAAAATGGAACCATATTAGGGGGTGAGAACAAAGAAACACGAAAAAAATTCGACACGTAGAAATAAGGGCCACCCTAGTGTTCCCGTTCTGAATTTTCGGATAAAGGTGGTATCGTTCGATTGTACTTGACGAGCGGTCCCCTACGGTGTATAGCACGCTTTTTACTCTAAAACCACACTGTACTCTATAGACTTAACGTTTAACCCCTTGCCTATATCTTAAAAACAAAGCCCCAAATGACAAAATGGTAAAGGACTTTTTAATCTCTTTTGATATGTGGAATTTGCATGTTTTGGCATTGTTACATAATTTTGAGGATCACAGTATATACACATATTTAGTATACAAGTATGGTTAGCGGAACAGATATAGCAAAGTATTGGAGGGCCTCCGAGGTAGTCTACGAAGCAATACAAGTCACCATATACGTTTTAACACGCACTACAGGTCTCCATCCATCAAAATGACCAAGCTTGGTGCGCTCCGTACCTCTAAATATTGATATTCAGAAACTAGGCCCTTGATTATCGTTACGACTTCGCTATATCTGCTTTGCCAACGGTATAATGTGTGTATAGAGTTTGTGTAATCTCTGGGTAATTCCTTTTTCGAAAAATAAATTTGGGTGAATTCATATGAATATTGAAATGCTTATCTTGTTATTAGCTATAAGAGTATAGTAATTAAAGCATGTGGTTTCATTCAAAGAAATGGAAGTGACTATAAAATCTATCATAAAAGAACTGATTAGAGAAATCTCTCTTTACCTTATCAATGCTTCAAAATTAAACGTACCTATAAAGTTTCGAAAAAGTGATTTAAGATCATTTTTTTTGAGTGATTAAATCGTACGTATTACCCTCTACGTACATGTAATCTATATGTATGTAAACATCGTAACATTGTTCTTTCCTACCTGACATGTTTACTGAATTTTACGAATCAATAACATGTGTGCTTATTTTACAATAGAGAAGCGAAGACAGTTGAAACTTAGTTTCCAAATACAAGGAAGCAATGCATTGTTTACTAATTCAACGAACTCTTCTCTTCAACAAATGTAAGATATTTATTAATAGGAAGCTATGGCAATGCTTGAATTATAATTTTTTAAATAATACCTGTCCCTGTAATTAATATTATATTCAATGATAGACCTCGCCCAAGTTTGCCTTTACCATTGCCCAAACTACCACTAAGAACACGTACTACAATTCCACCGGATCTCCCTGACAAAGCAAGGTGATGAAAGATAAATATCAATAATTGTCTAATAATATCGTCGACACCGCGAAGCATGTTGTCTTATATTTAATTACACGCATATGTATGTATGCGTTTATTTCTTTACACATCTTACGTGCATAAGAATGAAATAAATTACGATATTATGAATCATAGGGATAAGCTACGAATGTGCCAGTCGATGCAAAGTACTGGCAAATTACAGCTATCGCCAAATGTGATATACGATTTCACAAGCGAGGATCTTCAAGATCTAGGAGAAATAGGGCGAGGAGGCTTTGGCACTGTAAATAAGATGATTCATAGGATAAGTGATACTGTTATGGCTGTGAAGGTATGTAACACAATTACATTATTAAATAATTGTAATATCTATAATCTTCTCATTGCTCGTAGAGAATACGTTCTACAGTAGACGAAGGGGAGCAAACGCAGCTATTAATGGATTTAGAAGTTGTAATGAAGTCCAATGAGTGCCCATGCATCGTGCAGTTTTATGGGGCTTTATTTAAAGAAGTAAGTTCATAGAGAAATGGAATACAAATATTCATTTTAATCTTACATTGTGCTTTACTTAGGGTGATTGTTGGATCTGCATGGAACTTATGGACACTTCATTGGATATATTTTATAAGTTTATTCATGAGGTATTGAAGGAAAGAATACCAGAACGTATTTTAGGAAAAATTACTGTGGCTACAGTAAAAGCATTGAATTACCTCAAAGAAAAGCTAAAAATTATTCATAGAGATGTGAAACCTAGTAATATTCTATTAGATCGACATGGTAATATAAAACTTTGCGATTTTGGTATATCAGGACAATTAGTAGATTCTATTGCACGTACACGAGATGCTGGATGTAGACCGTATATGGCTGTATGTAAAGTAATCAATTAAATGCGGCCGTTTAAAAGATTCTACGGATTGTAATGTTGGCGTAATCTTTCAGCCAGAAAGGATAGATCCTCAACGTGCAAGGGGGTACGATGTTAGGAGCGACGTGTGGTCGCTGGGTATTACGTTGATGGAGATCGCTACTGGTTATTTCCCATATCCAAAGTGGAATTCAGTTTTCGAGCAACTTTACCAGGTGGTGCAAGGTGACCCGCCCCGGTTATCCCCCAACGAAAATGGAAACCATTTCACTATGGATTTCGTGAACTTTGTGAATACATGGTAAATTAATTTTGCGTTAAGTAACTTATATTATTGCTGTGGCTCTTGATAAATAACGTGCGTTTATTTTTATTGTTCTTGAAGCTTAATTAAAGAAGAGACACAACGACCTAAATATAACAAATTGTTAGAGCATCCCTTTATCAGGAAAGCGGAAGAAGACACAGCCGACGTGGCGGCGTATATAAGCGGCATTCTCGATAACATGGTTCACAGGGGCTTGACTTTTACTACCAATCGGCATTAAATCGAAAGCAGGATGATACACGTTTATACTTTAATTTCTATCGATTTTTTTTTCAAATTTTAAATCTCATTATCGTAAATGAGCTGGTCATTTACACTCCGGATCTAACGTAGGTAGTAAAATTAATAAGAACCGATCATTGTTGATAATAAATCATTTTATGTAGGATCATATACTATCGTGTCGCAGAGTTCTTATATTCATAGCGATTAGAAATGTTCTAATGTCAAATTGACATTTACTGAGTAGCGCTTAGAGTGCAAATTTTAAATCAGCTTTCTCATTGAAATTGTATGACAACACGTTCGTAAAACTGTGAATCCATTGCACGCTATATATGAAATTCTGAGAATGAGATACTGTGATAGTAAACGCGTGGTATTTAATACATAAAGCGGGAATACGAAGATAACACGATCTCCCGAACTTTTTTTACTTACGCCACTCTCATTCTCGAGACTTCGTATTATGATTCGTAACGTCTGTTGTAATCTAAATTTTACAATCTTTACAATAGATTAAATCTTTAATTACTATATATGTATATATAGTAACGATTAATGAAATTTATCTTATTGGATGTCATATTTTTTCCCATTTTTTACGAGGTACTGATATATGTATTCTGTATTTTTTCCATTCTTTTCCACCAAAATGAGAGGAGAAGGAAGACGGATATGATTAATTGGTCTCTTGTTGTAGTATATGAAAAGGAAATATAAATCAGTAGTTTGTTATCTTATCGCAAGGCATGCTTCGTTATTATCAGAAAATTAATAAAAAGATTACTTTGTATAGAGATATCCAT
The DNA here is from genome assembly GCA_963855975.1 of Andrena chrysosceles. NCBI lineage: Eukaryota > Metazoa > Arthropoda > Insecta > Hymenoptera > Andrenidae > Andrena > Andrena chrysosceles. The sequence goes on along the minus strand of OY979769.1, from coordinate 6,564,005 downwards.
GTCGATGGATATTATATTCTTCAATCTTTCTCGTTCTTTTTCTGCCAAAGTATATCGAAATTGTAGGTTTGTGTAAAACTCGCTCCACTTTGTTTCGTGAAAGGGAACTGTTCCCGATAATGTTCTGCGGTACAAAGTCGTGGATTCTTTGCTTTATTTTCGTGTTGACATTAAGGAAATAATGAAAAAGATTCTTCGCATCCGAAGGATAATAAAATTATCATATCTGGCTACAAATTCTTTTCGTTTCTATCATAACATGGTTCCTCCGTTAAGTTGTATATGTATATACATATATAAATAAATACAATAAAAATAAATAAACAAATGTAACGATGTATCTGATATATTTATAACACACTCGCGTTAGTGCACATCGCGAGCGTTTACACACACGTGTGTATTCGTAGAGCACTGAACCTGATGCGTGAACCTCGCGAATTTTATTCATGACTTCAAAAACATGTACAGAATAGAATTTCAGATTCCTTGCATCGACAGTTCGCTAGGGAATAAAATAATTCATCTAGCTTCGTAGAATATTCTCAGGCGAAAATATTAATGAACAAAAATTTTGCTTCGACTCTTCTACTGTTAATAAAAAATGTCTCGCGCGTCGCAAATTTTCTAATCGACGTTGACAAGAAATAAGCAAGATGCAACGAATGTTATGTTTTCAAGAACTGTTATTGCAATCTTATGAATGTTTTATACAACTATTGGAATATTGTTTCTCTGAAAAAGGATACTTATTAATCTTTTCTCAGTCTAAACATTTCTCGCAGAAAAGTATTCGAATATCCTTAACGCGCATAAAAGTAAATTTTAATCACAATCGATAGTCTTTACGAGTGTGTGTCTACACGAAAGTGCAAGACATTTGTGTATACTACTGCGATACCTAGTGGTAACGTTCACTCGACGATGGAGATGGCGGTAGAATGGTGCCAGTGGTGGTTGACGGCTGTAATCGGAATTTGAAAGGTAGCATTGATTCTACTTCGAATCGCTCGGTGAACTTACTGAATTTCATACGACACAATGACGATCACCTCCATGCACAATACTCAAATTAATTAATAAACAATGATTACACAAAACAGTGGCCTCGAAACTGAAACGTCCTTTTCTGTGCGGTCGCTTTTATTCGCAACTAAACAATTAAACTAAACAATTCCACCATTCTAATCGCATCTAGACGCGCTCAGGAATTAATAAACACTCTTGGGATTTTTTTTAGTTTTTTCGGATTGAATGGAACAGCAACATCTTTACGGCGATTTGATGCGGAGTAATTGTTTCGGTAAGTAGATTTATTAAACCGAGCACAATCGTTTCACAATCTACCTCATTTACATAACACTACGGGGCGAAGTTACATTTCACTGAATGGAAATAAAATTGCACTCTTTGTGGCTGCCTCCACCTATTCGACGCCCGTATTTCGCGTCAAAAGTTCGCTGCGGGGGTAAAAATTACTGCGGAGTCACCTATGTGAGTTACATTGCGCGATATGTTGTAAAGGATCTTTTGTATGAAATTTATTATTTAATTTAAAGTCTCTGTTTCTTTTGCGATCTTTTAAAAGCTACGCGAAACTCTGGTGTCACTTGACTAATATCTCCCACTGCCTAGAAATATATTATTTTGCTGATCTAACGACTGGAAAGGGTACACCGTATTTTACAGCGGATTTTTGACCGTCATTATTGATTTAAATATTACAGCGGCCGTGGTTGCTGCTGCCGCTATGGTTGTCGGAATCAATTCCCTTGAATATTTTATGAGAGCACCATCATTCTCCTGAAATCTATACTCGCATTTGCGCCTATATTCGTAAGTTCCTGGGGCGGTATCTGGTCTTTTGACTTGCCCATTGATATGCGTCCACATCATCCCTCGTGCTGACTTATAAACATTTCCTAAGGGTACGTGCTAAAACCGTCCCACTTCGTGGCGATCTAGACATTTCAAGGAAACGCTAATATCTTTCGAGCCACTCGATACAAGCCTCTTATACCCACGCTTCATCAGCTTCTATCAACATTTTATTTCAAATTTGTTTCAGTGGAATTATTTATTAACGAAGGTAGAGTGTATCTGTGCGCGAGTTCAAGAGGGGCCAATGTCAAGGTTTCGCTGTTTTAAGTTGAAATGGATATAAGAGAATTGTACAAAATTTTTTTCAAAATTTCTGACTGTAATTATTTATTTAATAGAGTCGACTTTGGCACTGGCCCTGCTTGAATTCATCCACAGATATTGGTATCCACTTTTGAATTTACAAATGATGAAATTAATGTGTGGAGAATATAATAGCGACTGCTACTTAAGACTGATTGTTATTCTGCAGGTAGTTAATCTATCGTATTTGCATAGAATTCTGCGCGTTTTAAATGAAAATGTACGGGGACCACATCTGCGGCTTCCTCGGAAGTACTAAGCTCTGTATTATTTAAAACGTTTGTAATGATCGAAACAAATGGCAAAAATCGATTAGATTATAATTAATTATCACTTTGATTAGCTTCTTTGAAAGTTACGTTTTCGAGCACCTGGCGATAGGCAACCCGCTACTCTCGGATGCACGTTGTTTTAACTTCATCTTCATTAGCTTATTGTACGGTTGTTTTGAGTGACAGATTATTAATTTTACGTAAATGTGTTTATTGATATTGGTAATTTCTCTTAGTGTTTCGAGATTAGATATGCTAAGCAGATGTTGAATATGATTATAATTATAACTCGCGAGGCTCGTTGAAAGTTCAAATTGGGGAAGATGCAAGTTGCAAAAATTTGTGTTAATTCTTGATAATACGTAGAGACTAAATCGTAGAGGCGTTGTCCACTTGTAACTGAGAGACAGAAGTAAAAAATAGAATTGCTACAAAATTTTAAACGAGGGTAAAGTATGTCGAGTTTATTATTAACAGTGATTTCGAGATCTCTGGTAGAATTAATGGAATATTCGAATCAAATTGGCCCGATATGTAATTCACAAGCATCAGTCGATGATAAAAATTTTTAAGTCACCTTCTAGTCGCCAACTAGTAGCAATAGTTTAACAAGAAATATTGAGAGATAAATACAAATTCACAGCTGCAAAGTATTCAAAACGCCATTCAGTAAATTTTCCTAATAAAATGATTTCTAATTCCCGTATTCGTTATGACGTCTTCTATTTGATTATAAAAGTCTTCTATCAGTGAAGATTTTTTTAAATGAAACCTCCCCTTCTTTAGAAGGACTATAAAAAAATGGCAAAATACCTTGGTCTTATAGAGATATAGTGACGAACCTGAGACACTCAAGTGGCGTGGAAAACGATATCCTTGAGGGCACATGCCGCGGAAAGCGTTCCTCGCCACTTGTTACGCGACTACACTTATTTGGTTACACTTCTACATACCTCACACCCTTCTACTAATAATGTCCAAACAATATAACGAAGACGTCCCTGGGGTCTTGACTTGTCAGCATGACACTCAAGGCCCCTACCGAATTCGCCCCCTGCTGCTTCTACGACTTCACTATATTTCTGCAAGTCACTATACCTTATTATACCAACCCCGTCGACTATACATGAATTTTTAAATTTCGTTCATTTTTGCTAGGAGCAAATTGCACAAACACAGCAAGTAAAAAATAAGCAGCAGTAACAGGAGCTCTATATGTCTATTATTTTGTATTTCTTCTGAAAAATTGATAGACACACATTTTACTTTAACGTTTTAAGAATAAAATGGAACCTTTTTTGTTATGCAAAGGTCAACACTGTCGCACCATCCTCTCGCCCTCCGGGGGTGGCAGGTTCCTCAGCTATGCAAAATATGGAAAAATGGTTCAAATAAGTATTTAAATTCATAAAAATTCAGAAGAGAAGTAAGGGTGGACCACCACCTCCTCTTATATCACATAAAAGATTCCATTTTATCCTGAAAACGTTAGATGAAAATTAGGCCAAGTTATGCAGAGACCTACCAACCCTCAAAATGACAAAAGAAGCCACAATTTTGTGATCTTTATTTTGCAAAAAATTAGCAATCCGTAGAACAACTCTTACATCATACAATTATTAAAACTACCAAGCCATTTTAGGCTTAAAATACAAAAACTACAGAAAACTTAAAATAACATTAATTACACTCACTATTAACTACTCCATTAAGAAGCATCGCAACACAGTAACAATAAATCTACCTTTCCTTAACAATTAATATCGTCGACTTAAATTTCCTCAATTTCAGATCATTGAGGGTTGGTAGCTTTCTGCAAAACTTGGTCCAATCGTCTCCCTCTAACCCAATACTTCTAAAGAAAATAACTTCTAACACTTTATATATGTAGCTTTCCCTGCATGCATTGTTCAAACTACCCTTCAATATGCAAACGCCTGCTAAATATAATCCATTATAGAATTAACCACTTGTATTACCAGCTTAACAATGTACATAAAACAATTTCTACCGATGCTGATAGTGCTATATGGAGTGCTTTCGTCACTCCGAATATTAAACATACTTTGCATGCTAAACATACATGTAGGCGTCTATCCGGGGAACCTGTATTTAGCGAAGGGTGAGGGGAAGGGGGCGAACAAAGGAAAATTTAAGTGAAAAAGTTAATGGCGAATAGAAACAAATAAATTATTTTTTGTGGCAAAATGGGACCATAATGACAGCGGTTCGGAGAACGCTCTGACAGCAACTGGTAATGGTAGGTGGTGATAAAACGGAAAGTGGTCATGAGTCACAACCTGACGCGGCATGGGGAGGGTAGCAGGTGCTACTATTGTTGGCGCTGGTGGTACTGGTGGTGCTGCTGGTATTACTATTACTGCAGGGGTAGGCAGCTGGGTAAGCCAGCAGGGGAACGGATGTTCCCAGGAGATTATTGATCGTGCACGTAGATACTTCCACTTGGACTATACAGAAGGCACGAAGCTTTGCTGAAACCTGCACCTGAATTTGTATTTTTCTTCGTCTTGAGATGTTGGTCCTTTGCTCCTCTTTCCTCGCAGGCATTCTCTCGCCTCTTACACATGAGTATACGAAATCTGAAGAATATTCAGTGTAACCAATTTCTGTTTGTCTCTTTGAGGGATTTAACAGATTTTTAATTCTATTATTTGGCGATTCCACCCTTCGCATTCAACAATTTTTTTCGTATCCTTTCTCCAAAGAGAATGTAGAACGACTCTTTAGTTAGCATAATAATGTTTCTCCTCGCGATTTTAAATTTGCATAATTAAGGATCGATTGGCAAATATTATTGATCTTCTGGTATTTTGATCTCATATCGTGATTCGACGAATGGAGGGCTGCTTCGGATATTTTAATAAAGTCCGCGGGGAAGTTGCTCTTATAGGGTGAAGCTACCCTCCATGTTTCGTGCGATTTTGTCTGGCAAATTTTTCCCCAATGCGCCTAACAGAAGGCAACCAATAATAATCAGAGTTCTGAAACTTAACACGCCATTTTCGATCTCGTCGAATAGCTGTAGTTCTTTCCCCTCTCTTTACAGTGCGATGTTGTAAGTGGCGGTCACTGCCTCCCTGATTCGATCAATGAAAGTACCTGTACCAGAATGACTAGATTATGTGACCACCCCTATTTCATATATGACCACGTAACGTTCAGGTGTTTCTTAAAAATTGATGCTTCGATTGTTATAAGCAATCTGGCGAGACGTAACATTGCGAAGGCCTGCTTTTATTTATTTACTATTAAATAAGTTGGAAACAGTTGATTCAACCACTCCTTTATCTTTCTGCTTTTCACGGTTGTTAAATGAAAGAGCAGTGATATTGATACCAAAAGCTAGAATTATCCGTTCATATTTAGTTACTGAATTTATGCAAACTTTTAGGTATAAGAAAACCAAGACTCACCAAGTCACTACAGTGGTACTGTTAATAATTTGCATATTGAAGAAACAATAAATTTATTTGCTCCACAAATTCAATAGACATTAGAGCAAAATTTGTTTTCGAGTATCCCTTGCTTTTGTCGTTCATTTTTTCTTATTTTGCAAATGAAGAAATTCTTCAAATTAAGAATTTCTTAGTTTTTAAATTTTATATTCGATGTTCGATATTGTTCAAAAGACGAAGTAATTCTTTCACAGGGATTCTAGTTGACAAATAATTATTTCACAATGAAAATTATTTCGTTCTAAGTATTTTTGGACGAGAAGACAATTTTATATCTCATTGGTATCATTCGTAGTTTTTAGGTTGCAATTTAATTCACTGTTGCGTGGGATATAACGTCCATTTAAAATCTGGAAACAGTAGATCTATAATCAAATGTTTCCCACTGAAATCACGTGCAAAGAAATTGCATAATTTTGTAGCTAAAGGTCTTGGTCATTTCAATAGAGAATAAACCTCTAAGTGAATATTCTTTTTCTAGCTACTAAGCGAAGAAGCTTTCTAATTTCTATAAAACTTCTTGTCTATGACGACTGAAAATGACCTTCCTAAACATACGTTTAAATCAACTTTGTTCTTTACTTTGACTATAGAACACAACCTTGCAAGACACCGCCTTTCTTTTCGAATGCTTTGCATAGGTTCGTATTTAACAAGCAATAATCATTGCACGAAGCTGGTCTATTTTTAACATTAGTATTCAATTTTCCAAATGTAATTCTACCTGCTAGTGTGTAAAGAAGTTTTGCCTCTTATTTTTTAAAGACTGCCCAAAGATATTCTATTTTCCTGATAATTTGTAGTATTTTCATAAAAGCTGTATTTTACCAAAGTGCCTATAGTTTAAGTCACAAGCTTGATAAATAATGTTTCGCAATAAATAATTCCCTGACAGTATCCTCTGATAGTCCACAAATTTCTGTGTTGAATGTGATACAAATTAAATTTCATTTTACACCTTTCTATTTAATATATTCAGTCAATATAAAATTAAGGAGAAGAGCAGCCCACACTTTCCAATTGTTTTGCATATTTTATTGCGTTTAAATACACGTGTAGTAATGGTTCTTAATAGATTCCTACTACACACAGCTCGTTACTGTAAGCTTCTGCCATATTTACTTCCACCCCTGAATAACACCGCCCACGGTTCAACTATGGCGTCAGCTAGCTGAGTTTCGTTGCTTTATAAGTTTCTCTGCAATATATCATAGAAAATATATGTGAACAAACACCTGAAGCATTCGAAACAATGCCAAAATAACGCGTATGAAACAATTACGACTGAAAAGCACGAAATCTGTAGGAAATCCTGTGACCAACGTTAAGGGGTTGATTCCATTTACCCTGTCCACGAAAAATAAAATTGTAAAAGCAGAGAGCATTTTGATAAAAGTGATACTGTTCCATACACGTTAAATATAAGAATATCTCACAATAAGCAAACCTACACAAAAATCCTAACAACGAAAGAGGGTGGAAACCCAAAACCGAAAGCCAATTTCCAAGACCAGTACTTGAGTAAAAAAAGATATTTGAAAATCTACTTATATTCGCTTCTTTCTATCCTTATAATTTATCTAATATATCCACCCTGTCTTACAATTGCAATTCAAAATAAAAATTAAAATTCGAAGAATACATAAAGAAATCACGTTTGAAGTATTTTCTTGCTTCCACTTTGTTCTTGCAAGGCATATTATGCGAGTTCTCTGTCACCCCAAAAAACTTATTCATTGTTTGCCATTTTATCATTGAATTTTTCAAAATTAAGGGGCAAAAGGATAAATGCTCCAAGGTGAATATCGGGAATAACATTTTCCTGTTTACTGGCGAAGGAATTATTGAGAGAGGGAAGAGGGCCGTAGGTTGAAACGGCATGTACATATGGTCCACCTGCAAAAGGGAGCCAACACCTGTCACGCGCACCAACCACGGCCCATGGTTTACAGCAAGCAACTAGATTCAAAGTGGGGGATTATCAGGGCTTTCGCTACCTCGTACTACTAGTTTCATTCGAACGATCATGCGGTTTAGACATTTTACCCTATACGTCAGTGGAAATGTATGTATTCGACAAAATAAATATTAATAGCACTCACGTTCTCAAGCTTCTTCCATTTCACGTGCAAACCTTTATATTTTTGTCAAAACTGAGCGATCCAAAGTTTCCTCGAACGCATTGGGGTTTGTAAAATTTCTTCAAGGTATTATTACATTTTTTAATAATAATAATTCCTTCAGGGAAACCGGAGAAAATTCTTTTGTTTCGAATCATTTCGCTCGCTTCCATTATCGGGGTTTTTATATCGTCGGAAAATATCACTCGTTCTATTATTTCATTATTCATTATTGTTTGCTAACAATTCACCTTCCGAGGGATTTCTTTAAATTGACTGTAAGAGGATACGTCGGTGAGTTTGAATACGTGGAATGACAAAAGTGGTTGCAACAATTTCCTTCGTAGATCAATGGGATCAATTCTAGAAAAAACTCCTCTCCCACCCTTCCATGCATAGCAAACGTATATTTAAATATTGCGCACAATTTTGCCATTGAAATCTCCTCTAATCGCACTCTGCTGTGGGCAATTTGTGGACTGTTCTAATTTCCTTGATGCTTTTTTATGAGAGCCTCTTAATCGTGTAAACGAATTGCGTCGTGTGCGTTTATATAAGGATTACGAAAATTTCATAACTTGCAGGGGCACTTTCTTGCAATATTTGTTTTCTTTATATTTCTTCAGATTTCTCTACATTTCTTTATATTTCTTCATATTTCTTTATATTTCTTCATATTTCTTCATATTTCTTTATATTTCTTCATATTTCTTCATACTTCTTTATATTTCTTCATATTTCTTTATATTTTTTTAGACTTCTCTAGATTTCTTTATATTTCTTCATATTCTTTCAAATCTTGTGTCTATAAACCGTGATACAATTCAAAGTAAACTCCATAAATTCAAAAATTTTAACGCGTTACTAATGTATCATGCATATAGAAATAAATTAATACTCGCGTTACGTAATAAACGGTTGAACCAATAAACTAATCCACACCACCACAAATATGGATGGTACGATTACGTTGTACTAGTATTTACGATTGTACTGGATAATGTTAAATACACTCATTTTCTTAGATCCCTTACAATTTTTTATTATTGATCCTAAAATTCGCGGAGCCTTGGTACCCTGATATCCACGATAAAGTTTCTCTACAAAAAGCCTTTGTTTTCGAAAGGTCCATATAAGTAAACCAGAAATCAACGTGAAGGACTAATAATAATGCATTTAATAGCTTGGTTCCACGGAATAATGGACTAAGCGTCATTTTCATTTTTTCAATACTTCTGTGCAGGTTCTTGCCACGCGTTTCGCACTTATGTGATGAAAAGCAGTTAAAATGAAGACAGAAGTAGCGGATATTGAGACGCCAGCAGGCCGTGCTTCATCAACTATCAGAGAGACCATGCACAGCGACGAGTACGGTGTCGAAGCGGAGTTGACGAGTCTTTCATGGTTGCAATCGCTCGATATTACGAGTGCCTCTAATTTGCCAACACCACCCTGTTCTCCATCTCCACCGCCAGTGATGAAGCAGCCGAGGAAAAAGCTCTCACCTCTAATTAAAGCCGAATTAGGTAACCAAAAGAAAGCGACTTATCGAAGTGACGAATTCACAAAAGTCTCACAATTTTCTCCATTAAATTCAGCATAGTTGATCGTACCTTTCCACTGTGAAAAGCTCTCGCAATTAACGTGAACGAACAATAATATGTACCACTATCGTTGACATCCTTTATGGCTTATTGCAAAAATATTTATTGCATCACGCTCTAATTTACGTAGTGCGCAGAATTTTCATAGTAAGGTGATCGATAAAATGAGTCGTAACTTATACACATTTATGCAATGAATAAATTTTGCAATAATATTATCCTAGTACTAATGATAAAAGGGTGGTAAGTGGTAACGTGTTCATTCGAGCGATTTAATGAATATTTTCAGTAATGTACAAAGTGTCCCATCAATTATAGGGGAGATTTGAAGGTCAAGTTTATTTTTTTAAACACAAGATTGGCGGGGCACCCCGTATAAATATGCTGCAGGGTTAATTAACAGAATTGGTTAAAAAAACGATTAACTATGCGCTATTGGCGTATAAAGTCCAGTTTGCTTTTCTTTTTACAAAGCTCTTGAATTTCTTCAGACATGGTTACATTAATCTCGATTTTCTTTGGGGGTGCCCCCTCCCTCTCAGTGCGCCACTGGTCTACTAACCATATTAATAAACTGCATTTATTTGTTTCATTTGCTGCTTTATTTGTCAGTTCCATTAATTCCTTGACTTATTAATAGAAACAATTAATATCCACACAAGTAATAGAAACTGTAGTCAATATATTTCTTAACTCTTTTAACGATGCCAAGAAGCTTTGAGAAAAGAGGGAAATTATATTAATAATTAAACTTATTTCGTTGTGTGATTTTCTATGCAAAAATGATAAAAAAAAAATACAAGGTTTTTGAGATGACTTAACGTATCAGCACTTGAGAACGGCTACTGGGAATAATATATACCACTTTCAGTTACCCGAATAGCATCACACAAATGATTGTTTAAATCTCCGTTTTGTTTACGCAGATCTGGCGGAAAATGCCGAGAAGTATCGAACCGATCCTGACGCAAAACCGCCGTTTTCGTACGCTACTATCATATGCCTGGCGATGCGAGCGAACAATAACAAAGTGTCACTTTCGAATATATACGCATGGATCCGTGAAAACTTTTTATTCTACAAATACGCCGATCCAGCTTGGCAGGTGAGATTTCACCTTTTACGCACGTATTATCATGAACAATAGAAGTTGCGCAATAACTAAAAAATAGCGATGGTTCAAAAGACAATGGTAAAAATTTACCAATTTTGGATCTGGTTAGCAACGAAAGTTTTTACAGGATATGTTTCTACGGGTCTTAAGGAATCTGAAATGCATAATTATTTACCCTAGGGACGATGGGAAAGTTATACAAAAAGGCGTGAAATTCGGAATGTTGTCGTTAGTAAAACTCTGTTAGTAAAAATATTCCCAATGAATGAAATATTTACCAGAAAAATGTTAAGAAACATCATTTGAGTTAATGTTTTATTGTGTAATATCATAAGGGGCCGTCCTTAAATTACGTAAGGGTAATTTTGGCGATTTCTTATTTCTTAGTATAAGAATTCGTAAGATTTGATATTGCAACCCCTCCTTTTAAATGTTTATATCATTCATTTGACTCGGTTTCGGGAAATTTAAACTAAAACTACTTTGCTGGTACACTCATTATTTATAATATTCCCATCCACCCCAGGGTAAATAATTCTGCATTGTGGATTCCTTAAGACCTGTAGAAACATACCCTGTAAAAAGTTTTCGTTGCCAACCAGGTTCAAAATTAACAAATTTTGACCACTGTCCTTTCTCCATTCTTCTTTTTAATCGAGCACGAATAACAACTATTTAATGAACTGATATTTACGTTTCGAATAGAACTCAATACGACACAATCTGTCGCTGAACAAGTGTTTCGTGAAGCTGCCACGATCGAAGGACGAGCCGGGGAAGGGTGGTTTCTGGAAATTAGATTTAGAACGAATGGAAGAGGGTAGGAAATCGAAGCGGCGCGCAACGATATCGCAACGAATTCGTGGATCAAAGAAGCAAACGTCCGCAGCGAAGGTGGTAATAAACACCGTGCAGAATAATTCCGCGCCGTCGAACAGCTGTCTGTCGACGCTGTACGAGACCCCCCCTAGCAGCGTGTCCCCCCCAATTCCAGACTGTCTCTCAGAAATGCCCGACTCCACGCAAGTTAGTTTAAGCGAGGACGATCTTACCGGTCTGTTAATTGCTACCGCGAGCTGGGATGAGAATCAGTTAGACCTGTTAGACTCCCTTCTGGACACCCTTTAAAATCGATCGATTAATGCCCTTTTACACGAGCTGAAAAACGGTTTTCTTTTACCGATTGAAGCATCGTGTTACCATCATTCAACTTCCTGAACTGGTTACATCGAAGTTTGCCCGTTTCCGATGTGCCGCGAATTTAACCCTCAAAATGGCGTGGGCGTGTTTTCGCGAGGATTTTTTTTTAGAGTATCGAAGGTATTGTCCGGGTGTCCTAGAATGTTCACTTTGGAAGCTATTTACATCAGCTAGGAGATTGGCTTCGCTCCTCGCCACCTCGGCAGCCATTCTCTGCTAGTGGAAATTTTTTTTTTCTATATTTACCATTAAATTTTCGCGAGAGCATCGCTAATAGATTAGGGGGATAATGCCGGTTAGAACGAGTACAAACACGACCACATTCGGACCACAATTAGTCTACCGATTTCGGAAGTCATTCAAATTACGTGTAATTAAATGTGATCCGAATGGTGTCATGTTTGTACTCATTCTCCGCGGGGAAAGCTCGCCTATCTATTGGAAGTATTTGCGGGAAGATTCAATGGACGATATAGAAGTTGGAATTTTCGTTATTGCCGGCATATGTGCAAAACGCGAGGCGGACTGGACAACACTTTCTCAGAGGAACGATCGCTCGAAACAGCCATGCCCAATGGAATATTTTGGCTGGATTGTTACATTGTTCTTTTACGCGAAGGAAAAAAATATAGGGGGTATCGTTTACTTCGCGTGGTGTTTACCAAAGACAACGAAGAGAGAAGGAATTGTTCATTTACTATGGTTTATGTTGTTCTTCGCTTGAAACCGTTAATTTATTAAAAATTACTCGTATATGTATAGTATATTCTGGTAGAATAGGGAGAGTTTAAATTTCAAGTTTTCAATGGGAAGGAATATCGCGAGGCATGTATATTTGTGTGCACGAATGGTGAAGCAATTACGATAAAGTATATAGAAAGCAAATGTGCGTAAGGTATTGCAGATATTTGAAATCCGTTTAAAGAATAATTCCACGACAATTATCGCTGTTGGAATATTCTTTGAGATAAAGAAACGACTTACACGTATTACTTGACTGAGCGAATAAAGTGGAGCCTTGCTATAAATCGATAATTGATAACACTGTGTAAGAAAAGTGAATGTAATTCTTGCAACACAGTAATATATTATATATAGTGCCTTTGGATAAATAATAGATATTTACATTCTGCAGTTTCATATAGCAGACATTTACCGAGTCGATTAGTTCATGTAAAGTATGTTTCATATTTCTGCTTTGAAGTAATGTAGACCCGAAGTGCCTTATAAGTATTATTGGCAAATGGATTATACTTATCAAGTACCGAGTATAATACTCCACACCATTCAACCATAGAAGTGTCTTAGAATATTGTGAAAAGACAATGCATTTCATCTACTTTGTAGTTACGATTCGTTGATTGATATTTTGACAAAAAGGAGCGGACAGCAAAATGGACACACAAAAAAGAAATATATAAAAAAAATTTAAGTTAAACGATTTTATTTAACTCCACCAAAAATGCACTAAAACGAAAGAAATAATTATTTTATTGTGCTGTTATTACGATGGTATTTTTTTCACATTGAATAAAATCAAGATATTTCACAACAAATTCATTTCGACGCTTGATTCTGTATTAAATTGATTAATATCCTGTACGAACAGAGGGGTGAAGCTAGATAAAATCGTTTAAAAAGTAATCTCGAGAGTAATAGAACAAGAGAAAGTACTGTTAGAGAATAAACTACGAAGAAAGAGAAAATTGGCTGCAATTTCTGCAATATTATAATTACACAAAATTGTATTTATATTTATTACGTTATTGTAAAAGCCTTAATACTGAATAGGGGTGTATTAAAGATTTTTTAAATCAAAATTCTGGTACGATCGTGGTAGCGATTAATTCTTCGATCTAACTGAAAGCTCAGTATTTCCTATAAACGATTTTCATTGTACGAGTATTAAATCAATGAACAATTGGTAATAATTTGGATATAAATGACGAGATATTGACGCGCACGCGCAGTCCAAATGGTTTTGTAATCTGTTATCGTTTGAACCTTGGTACTTTTTCTGTACCCATACAGCACACTCTCGTTGCAGCATAGTTGCAGTATAGTTGCGGTGCAAGATTGCAACGATTCACGCAACGTTGCCGCAACTATGCAGCAATAATTCTATGTCCGCCTGCTGCAACGTTACACAGCAACTTTGAGGCAACTTTGCACGGCAACTTTGAGGCAACGAAAAACTGTTAAAAAAAAATAAAAAAAGTTATTGGTTACGACAGATTTGAACTCCGGCCCGCCCGCATGACAATCTGACGCGCTACCGTTGTGGCCACGAAACTTTCTTGGATGTAGAGTACTGTAGATGGTATATATATTGATTACTCTGTACGTTAAAAACTTTTATACTACATGAGTACTACGACCCCCATATATTGTCGTTCCAAAAGCACTGTGCGCCTTGCTCGCCTTCACGGAAACATCAGTTTGGCACGTGCCACCAGTAAAGTAGATTCTGACTTATGCTTGGAACTGATTAAATGGTTGCCTTCTCCGACATATATTTTATATTTTAGTTCATTATACTGGATGTCCGCGGGAACAGTAAACACCTGGATATTTCCTACTAACGTATTGGAGATATAAAAGAAATTGTTTACATGAAATTGCGTGGTTGGAGGGGGCAAATTTTCTACGGAACTCTTTTTTTAACAGATCACTTGATAGTGCGTTTCAAGACGAATTCAATAAAGTATAATGTATACACTTTATTTCAGCCGGTTTTGGAGATATTATGTTTTAAAATTTGCTAACGCCGCAAAGTTGTGGCAAAGTTGCGACAAAGTTGCGGCAAAGCTGCGGCAAAGTTGCTGCATAGTTGCGGCATAATTGCGGCAAAGTTGCTGCATAGTTGCGGCATAATTGCGGCAAAGTTGCTGCATAGTTGCGGCATAATTGCGGCAAAGTTGCAGTGCATTATTGCAACGCAACTATGCAGCAACTATGCAGAAACAATTCTATGTCCGCCCCGTGCAATGTTGCACGGCAACGTCGCAGCAACCATACATCGACATTGCACTGCAACCATGCAACATCGCAAGGTTACTGCAACCATCCTGCAACTTTGCCGCAACGAAGTGTGCTGTATGGGTAATAACAATGCAGAATTGATTTTTGACAAAGTGTTTGCAATATTTCACAAAATAAACTACTTTTTATGCACACCGTACATTCTCCTGCCCTCCATGTTTTTTTGTAAACTTTCTTTTGTGCTTCGTTAATTAAAGCATTTTTAATAAAATCGTTTAATATAAAAACATTTTTTATATTTTTTTTCTATTCTTGATTGATGAATTGAGTTTCTAGATTTGAACCATACATGATACAAACAAAACAAACAGAGGATCGAAGCTATTTAAATAAAATTGTTTAAAAAGATTTCGATTTAGTTTACGTTAAACTACAATCTAGTGGCATAACTGGAAACACTAACCATTTATATACAAAATGTTCATCGTAACAATCTCCTCGATTTTTCAAGTAATTACGAAAATTTTATACAAAAATCGATATTTGTTTCGGACAACCAATAAATTATAGAAGAAAACTATCGAAAATCCTATGTTTTCATTCAAATATAAGCAATGATACTTTGTACCACATAGCCTTGTATGTACTCACATTTTAATTTCGACGTTAACAAACGCATGACGACTCTTCCATGGTGGTGAACGAGCCGCGGAGTGGGGTTAGGCCTGCCCTCCACACGAAATCTCTGTTTCTGAAACAATGTTGACATCGCTATGCATGGTACCTCGAATAAAATATTCGCGTAGCAACAAAGACTGTAAAATTAAGTAATGGTTCAGTTACCTTGGCCTTTTCGCCGTTCAATGACTACAAAATGTCCTATATTTTCCGGAGAGCTCTGTTTTTTATTCTTAGCATTGCTACGGGCGTAGCACGATGTATGTGATTCTCAGCAAATTCACTGATGCAAATACTTTCACTGCGTGGGAACACGTATAATACCCGAATACATTAATTTTCGTTTTCAACTGCGAAAGTTTATTGGACTAATAAGTGTCTTGCCTCCGTAGTTTGAAGTTTATGAAGAAGATGCCTAGTGAGGGCGCTGCAGCAGGCGCCACCATAAAGCAACGAATAATAAACAATTTCTATAAATTTTAGGTTATTCAAAGTAGATCTAAATAGCTTATGATTCATAAATAACAGTTTACTAACTGCAATTCCTCTGATATTAATAACTATGATTATTTTTCTTTAAATTAGAGGAATAAATACACACTCGTATTTAAAATTTTGTATTATAGATGGCATTGTTACTGCCTGGTGGCGCAAGCGCACATGATACGAGTTTCAATCCGAACACGAATTCAAAATTTGAATCCCTAAAAAGCTCTTCAACAGAAGATTTTTAATATGCATTTACAGTTAATACGAACAAATTTATCATTTATGAACAGAACTCCCCAAATCGAAATCTCGCAACTCGCAAATTCTTTAATATTGCAAATACATCATAAAGCGCAAGAATCTTACAAACAGAAGGCTTGAAGTTGGAATCCAGAACATAACCTCCAAAAGGGCATGGACCTGGAAAAGCTGAAGATAAAAATGATTGTTTTGATAAAAGTGTTCATGACATTATATTATAAACAAGTCTTAATTTTCTGAACTCGAATGATTGCATCCCTTGCCTTTACGACGTAACGTTACGTCAAATTGTTCTGAGATAAATAACCACCCCTCTCGATTCGTGCCTTCGAATAATTGACGGCGCACTAATTCTGTGCGCATCCATCATGCGCATTGCCACTCACCTGAAACAAAACACGCGTGAGTGTATTTAGTAATAATACGTACATTCCAGGCTCTGAATTTGCATTAGTAGTGGAATTATTGCAATCTTTTTTAGCAGAGGAATAATATTAATTAATTATTGCAAAGTACTATAACCTCAAATATATTACATTTAAATTGTGATACAAGTGTAGTACAACACAACACTATGATAGACACGAAGAAAAAAATCATACAAAAGTTTAATGCTGAATTAGGTTCAGATTTAAAAGGACTTGAAAAAATATATGACTTTCACCAATGTCTTACTGTACAAAAGAATGAAATCGAGAAATCGGTAAAGACTAATATAGTTTCGTATTATTTAAATTAAGGTAGATTTTTATTAATATATGTTTATTAATACAACATTTCTCAAACTTTTAGTTGTCGATGGCATCGAGCGAAGCTCCTTCGAAAGTAAAAGTGGTAATAGAAAACGTTGAAAAAATAAGCACCGAATTCCAGCAGTTAGAAGAATCTTCCATAGAATTCAGGGATGACATACAAAAAGCAATTCTTGGAAATGACAAAAGTCTGGAGATGCAAAAAGTTATTAACATTATAAGTTACTTGGACAAATCTCTGGCGTACTTGAATTTAATTAAATACGTCGAGAAGATTAGGTAAATTTTGATTCGGCGACACGTGTCTCAGAATTGTTTTAAAACATAGAAGGATATGTTTTAGCGCCGAAGTACAAGCGTCTTTAGCAGCTGGCGACGATGAAGCGACTATTTCATTATACACAAATCTTACAGATATCAGTTATCAATTACAATCGTCCACTTGTCATCACCTCGTGAATTACGTAAAAGAAACGCTACACTTTTGGCACAGTCTCATAAAGGATAAATTATCCAAGTACGTTCTTGTCTCACGCAGACTTTCCGATCTACATAATTTGATAATGGCATAAAATAAAGAATTTGTATCGTTTTCAGGGAATATAACGACATACTAAAGGCGCTGAAGTGGCCCTTTTGTGGTAATAACACAAACTCGGTGAATACCGTTACGTCGGAGACATTGACTAAATTTAAAATAATTACAGAATATTTATTGCATTTACAATTACCGTATCCTTTTATCTACTTAAATAGCTATTCTGTATTACATCAGAGTTATTTTCATTAGTAAGAGTTTTTTACAAAGATATGTTTTACCTTTAATAAAATATACGCAGAGAAGAATCTACGAAACCAGTGGTAACATCGGCGCTACTAACAGATTTCACGCCTGTGTGTTTACCAATTTCATTGATGGTGCGGCCACTCAGACAAAGATTTATATATCACTTCATAGGCGCTAAGTTAACGAATCGACAGGATAAGCCAGAATGGTTTTTTACTCAGATATTAACATGGATCAAAGACCATGTTCAATGGGTACAAAAGAATGTTCAACCAGTCGCTAATTCGATAGGTTTCAATCATTTGAATATGAAGGTATTATGAAATTAAATAGAATTCGGTATTACGCTTGAAAATACTGATGAAGGTATACACAATGTATTTCGTTTTAACAGGTAGAATTTATGCGAGCTCTGGTACAATTAGCGGTCGAAAAACTGCATTCTGAATTATCCATAGTGCAGTATGACGATGCTTTATTTGCCCATTTGGTAGACGAAGCTCTAGGTTTTGAAAGAGAATTGAGGGAAACACTGTTTTATCCTGCGACGCAACCAGCCACTGTTTTTATTCTCACGCAGGCACATATTTTTGTGAAGTGGATTAATATGGAGAAGAAGTGTAAGGAAAAATGATTGAATGTTCCTTATTAAGTTATTATATGTATGATTGTGATTGACATTAATTTATACGAATATTAGATGCTACTGAAAAGATGGATGCTATTTTGAGTTCAAATACAGCTTGGGAAAAATTATCGAGTTCTGATTCTGATGATATAAAAGTAACTGAATGTGCAGACGCGTTTCTTACGCTTCTTACCACGATCTCTGATAGGTACAAGCATCTACCTCAACCGGGTCACAGGTAAAGATTTATAATAAACCCCCCAGACATTGTATGTAAATTTTTCAATCACTTTAAGAGTATATAATTGTAAGAACGTATAATTTATGAAGGTTACAGTTCCTGGAGTTGCAATTAGAGCTAATTGACGATTGGAGGATAAGACTGCTCCAATTATTACATGAAAATTATGAAAATCCTTTAACGTCTCTAATGCCCTGTATTCTTAATACATTGCATTACGTCGCAACTGTTCTGGAAGAATGGGGTGTAACAGTAGTAAGTGTTTTAAAAGCAAGTAGATACTTATACATGGATTTAAGATTATATATCGATCGTTGTTTAATGCTTTATTCCCAGCATTTCCTGCAACTGTATTTTTTCAAAAAACAATTCGAAGCGGTTGAAACTGCCACGCTAAAAGGAAGCGACATGACCAACAACGTAGGCGAAGTAGAAGGTTCTGTGTTCGACGAGGCTGTTGCTCTTTTAAGGAGATTAGAAAAGGAATTAATAAATGAAATAAGCGATTCTGTAGCTTTAGATGTGAAGGCAAGGAGCAGGCCTTACAGGACAGATAAGTAAGAACATTCAAAACGAAATGTAGGAGAAATCGCCTAAAAATAATCTATGCGAAACGTCTAACAAACTATTATTATTAATCAGATCATGGAATTTGCTAATTTTGCGATAACTGTCCTATCGTATCTCATCAATTTATAAAACAGCGAAAGAGTTGCAGAAACTACAAAAGTGTAATTATGGACACAGCAAATATAGAGTTTAAATGAAAACTTGTCTTTTACAGATGGTTTGCGATGCAATCTGCTAAAGAAGTAGTATCTTTGTCAGTCACTCCGAGTGGTTATTCTATGTTCCAAGAATTAGCGACACAACTCAACCTCCTATATAATACACTCGCTTCACCGCTATTTCATCAGGCCTGGAAAAATTTAGCGGCACATTTTGATCAAGTCAGATATTAAATTAAAAATAATCACCTACAACATATTCATTGCACGAGATGCATAATGTACGAAATATTTCTGTTTTACAGTTCCTTTTGGAAGAAGTTGTGCTAGTAAACCACTTTAATACAGGAGGAGCCGAACAATTACAATATGACGTTTTTAGAAATTTATTCCCATTATTTGGCTTATATATCAGTAAACCAGAATCATTTTTCCCGCTGTGAGTGCGAAATGACAATTATATAAATATTTGAAGTATTCGTTTGCGTATTTTATTTTTTGATTATTTAAATTATATTTCAGGATTAAAGAAGCGTGTATTCTATTGAATATCTTGCTGGGTTCAGTAATGCTACTGCTCGAGGCTCTGAATAGCGACGACGACATTACAGGAAAAGAGATATTAGCAGATATTGGTGTTCATAAAATGCCTCCTGACCTTGTTCTAAAAGTAATTAGAACGAGAACAGATATTACCTATGTGTAGGAAGGATTTATCTCCTAATAGTTCGAAAACATTCGATGCATTATACGGTTGGAGACGGATTTATTATCGTGTGCATATAAATTGTACTTTGTCTTAAAATAATGAGCTTACGGGAATTTATATTTGTAAATAAAATTGTAGAACTCGTCACCTATATTTATTTACATATTTGTGTATGGTATTCAACAAATTAATGTTATACCGCCATTATCTGCACCTAGTAGTAATAATCGATTTAGAGGAAGAACCGCCATTGTAGTAAGAAGTCCTTTAAAAGTATCAGATTTCAGTTTCGACGACGAGAACGAAGCTGTTGTCTCTATGGGTGTGTAAACTCCTACGCGGTTTGCTGTTGTACCTATGACAAGCTCTTGTTCGTAAAGAGACATACAGTGAACTGGTTCGGTGGATCCCCTAAAAATTCGAAGTAATTAATGTAAATTTTATGAATAAACCTGCTTTTACATGTATTTTATAAGTTATAATTAAGGCCGTCGCGCATTTCGACGAACATTTCGGTGAACATTAAAATTATTTCTCACTTCATATGAAATTTAAGTTTCCCATCCAATACACTCCATACAGCGATAGTCTCGTCTAGCGAAGAACTAACTATCGTCGTTTCATTTATTGCCTCCAATTGTAATATCTAAAAGAAAAATGAGAATCAGTAAATCACTTCGGTGGTATCCTTTCCTAAATATAACATACTTCGCATTCGTGTCCTTTCCAGGATGCAATTATAAAACCAGTTCGAATATCCAAGATCGTTAAAAACCCTGATGCTTGGCCTAGAGCCACCCAGTAACCGCTAGGAGCTACTGCAATGCATCTAATCAAGCCTGTTGGATTCACCGACACCTAAAGGAATAGTAATCATTCTTAATTCAATGAATATTTATTAAAATCATATCTGACGGTATTTAATGATACACGTATATTAATATACCTTCATTTCATTCACGTACTGAAAAGTTCTACAATCGATAACTCTAAGAGTAATGTCCGTTGTTCCCGCAAGTAAAGTTGTACATGGAGACGGACTTGCTATTAATGTATTCACAGGAACTGGACGAGAGCTTTCTGGACACCCAAGAAGGGACCCCATGAAAGGATCCCAACAATGAACTGTACCATCGCAAGTAACTACGTATCTTAATGATTCTAGGAATGTAAGGGCAAGAATAGATTTCTTGTGCCCAGTATAAGTATATTGACAAGATGAAACAGTGTTTCCATCCCCCTATTAAAAGAATGATTTAAGTATCATTTACGAGGATAATTTGTGGTATACTGTAGCTTTTAATAATAAAATTTTTTTAATATATAGGGTGTCAAGTGGCGAGGCAGTGATCTCTTATAACTTCGTAATATAACATTTTCAAATACATCATCTGCTCAAATATGTTAAGACGGCACTGATGTATATATTATAGAATAATGAAAGTACACATTGAGTAATTACCTGACTTCTCAAACTCCATAATTTCACAGTTTTATCTCTCCCTCCACTCACGAAACTGTTCTCATTATCTAATACATATAGGCATCTAATACTATTAGTGTGACCACTAAACGTCTGAAGCTTTATTTGCTTTATATTAAACGCTGTATCTTTGTCTGATCTCCCAATTTCGTGTTCCCAGTATGCTAACCAATTCCCTCGCAATTGCCTGCCGGTGCACGAAGAACAGCTGGCTTCGCGATTAGACATAATATTTTCCGGTGGTATATATTCTCTAATATCATTCTTTTGTATTGCGAATCTATTTCCCACCACTGATATATTTCCAAAGCTATAGGCATTTTTGTGAGTTACATCTGCGCTCTCTGTTGCATTATAGTTACACGAGGCGCAGTACTTGTTAGCTTCTGTAAGAGAGAAGAAGAAAGTGCTAAACAGAGTGACTCTATTTTAAATAATTATCTTCGCACATAAACGCAACGTACCAATATCTGATGGAGTTACTTTTGTCTCTTGCTCATATTTGTGACATAAATCACGCACGTGCTCGAAATGTTTAAGTATCTGTTCTAACGTCTCGCTGTCGATACATTTGTTGAGAAGCACGTATGTTTTATGAGCGAATTCTATCGTAAACACGGCTTTCAGCTCTTCAAATGCCTGGAAATAAATTACAAGCTCGCTTATAAACTTCTCGTACAGTGCGTAGAGTAATAATTTCATTTTTATCAATGCCAATCTTTGTTTACTTTATTCTTTTGCGGGTCTGATGCATCCATATTTTCTGTGACTGGTGGAGAATAGGACTCGGCAACATCCTTATCAAAGTTTGACTGAAGCGCTCTTGTATCTCTGTTATCTTCATTCAACACCTTAATCCTGTGCATACAATATATATTTATATACATTGCGAATAATATACGTGCATAGAAATATTGATGTTATAAATTCACCTTAGGAAGTGGTCGCTCATTACTTTCTGATTAATTTCACTTTTAAAGTTGCCCGCAACGCTATGGTTAAATGATTTATCAAATGCCAAGAAAAGCCGTTGAATGAGTACAGCCAGGTGATTTTTTACAACAACGCTTCCCAATCGTAAGCTAAACATGAATATGGTCTCCAAGTATTTCTCAGCCATGACGGTACGTGCAACCAACCCATTAGGAAAAGTAAATCTTGTGGACGATAATATACGAACAGTAGGATATAGTATTGCTTTCACAAGTGGTTCCTGCAATTAAAATTTGTCAGCATAATATATATTTCCGAATATCAGAGAAATCTATGTAAAATAACTGTACATGAAGTACATCCATTAACGTCGCATCATTAAGGTACGGCGTAATATGATTTAATAAAGTTAAGCACGAGATAAGTCCTCCTTCCAAATTCTGTGTCAATTTCCTTTTACAAAGCGCCAGAAGTTCAACCATGTGCGCAAAGTACTGCAGCACTATAATTTGTTCGCCGTATAGCCCTGCGAAAATATTAGATTTGTATTAATCGTTCATTAATTCGTCGATAGAACTGCGTTTTCGTATAAATAAATTCACCTGCAATGGCTGCGAGACAATCCAAAACTTTTACAGCATTACGATCACCGATCAAGACTTTCTTGTTCCAAGTAATGCCCTGCATAGATAACGTAGTATCGTCGATTACTGTTAAATTTTCCTTTCCAGTGTAGCACAGCGTGAGCATTCTTAATAAATTCCGAGATAAATATCGAGCGGTGAGCACAGGACCAAGTCGATGAGAAAGCCAAATAATAGATCCAGCACTCATTTCCGAAGTTGTACACTCATTGGATATAGACTTCTGATAAATATGATCCACGTGTTCATCCTCGTGTATCACGGTGTCAGATCTAGTGTCATCTGCTTGCGATGTCATGAAATTTTGTTCCTCCATTCCCACGGTACAGATCTCATCAAACATATTGGCAGAATGGCTAATTCCACCGTAAGTATTACTATATGAGAATTCATCGTTAGATGTTTTACTTCCCACGTTACAACCAATGTTACTAAATTCTATTAGCAATTTATTTAGAGAGTTTGTCTTCGGTATGAGAATGGTCGGCGATTTAATAGATCTAAGGGGCGAAACTTTATTTCCTTCTTCGTTCAGATCATCGTTGAGATTCAAATTTAGATTTATATGTAAATCAATATCACGCTGCATACTGGAATTTAATGAGATCCAAGAACTGTCCTCCGTTTCTATTGTGAATACTTCTGAAAGGGAAGACTTTAGAAGTTTTTTCAAAATATTGTATTAAGGAATTAATGTAGATAATTGACATTCGTCACCTTCGATATCATTATTGGTAGGATTCACGTTGTATGTATAATCATTGGTTGCAGGTCCAGGCGACAGGCAAATATTATGTTCAGAATCTGCGGAGGAGTCCTCATCTAAAGGAGACAAAATTCCTTCTCCTTCGTTACAAATGTCGTTCAGATCGCAACTCCTTTAAAACAAAATAGAGAAAAAAATCATCGTAAACATTAATTCATGAACATTATATTATTCTCCCGCTTGTCATTGAATTTTTTCGATTTTTCAAAATATTTCTTATAACGTTTCCTTACTTAAGATTGCCAGCCTTATGGGTGTAAGTTGACGAACCTTGAATATAATCTCTACATCCACCAACTGCTTCTACGAGAGGTGTTATAAAATTCTCCAAAAATCGCCGCAGACCCAATCTTACCATGAGCTTCAGCAAAAAGTTTCTGTGATATAAGCGAGTGGTTCTAAATTTTGCAACTAATCCTGAAGGTAGCATATCCGCATGCAACGAGCTATCCATAAATGAGCCATTCTCATATAACTTCATAATGGACGAGAGGAATGTCTCTGCGGTACCTTTCGGACCCAGTGCTCTGAAAATATTACGAACGTGTAATACTTAAGAAAGTGGGTTTGAAATTAATTCGAAGAATTTGATGTGTGTGAGAAGGTTCATACCAGCGATGAGCAACCTTTAGGCAATAATGGATCAAAAGTAGAAATCTAATACTTTATGCGGACCACAACACTAAATATTTAAGTATACTAATCAAAGAATTTTAATTTACGGGGTGAATTTGTTGCTTTTGATATAGATTTACGATTGAAATAATTGCGGGCCGCAGGTCGGTGGCTGGAGCAGTGACAGTGCTCATCACTGGTTTAAAATGAGCTCTCACTACGCCTCGCCTTGGCCCATTTTATTCTTCCTATGCTTTTTTTTATGTATTTTGACAATTTGACTCGCACTGCGCCTCACCTCGGCGCGACTCCGAGCCGCGGATTCTTCCTCGAGAATATTTTGAGGAAGAGAGGTGACGTGAGCCGAGGCGAGGCGTAGTGAGAGCCTACCTTTATACGATTTATAAATTTCAACTTACTTAGCAATAGGGTCGAATAAATACCAAGCGGCTAAAACAGCACTGTAGGACTCTTCCATTATTTGCTGTATATGGGGCACTATCAATTCTAAACTGACTTCTCTCGCAACCCCAGTGTGGAACAACAGATGCTCCAATTCTCTAGCAATTGCTTTAACTTTACATTCACTAATTTTACAAAGGAATATCGTTTTTGTTTTAAGCATAAAATCTTTGTCATCCTCAGACTTCATTATAAAATTTAACTCACGTACTAAGCTATTATAATTTTGTAACATTTCCACGATATTGAATAAATACTTATAATATTTCGAGAATGGGAATAAGTTTCCGGAAAGTATTGGCTGAAGGAACTGATGAGCTGATGGAGGCGGCAGACCCATATGTGTAATAGTTGGATAACGAAAAGGTGTGTCAGTTACCTAAAAATTGACAATTGATTAAATATACTTTTATAACAATATATGAAATTGTATAGGACAAAATTTTGAAAATTATTCTTTCCGTGCATCTGTTATTTATAGGAGATTTCAATCAATTATACAACATAGGAGAACTGTAAAAAATATGGACGATTAAAGACACAAGAAAAAAGGAAGAAGGAAGAAAATTGAAGAGTATTTGAGAAACTAATGGCTAGGGAAAAGAAATTAGTGTACATTTATAGAAAATAGAGGAGAGAAAAGAGAGGAGAAAATTGTCAGAGAATCAAAACTTAAAAAACTGACTTAAGCCACCATGCTGCTTACTAGAATTGATTAAACTTTTTAGATATTAGATATTTAGAAATCTTTAACAAATGAAAATGCCATTTATTGAAGCGATGTTGTTCATTAAAAACTATCTAAATAATTCTTATATTGCTGGTGATCACATTAAATACCTTATAAAATCTTTGCTCGAAGCATCACTTACTTCTATATTATCGATGTTGTAACTTTTTGGAATGATATTGACTTGCAATAATAAAGCTACCGCATTCCTTACGCATTTAGGTAAACTGTCAGCTGACATTTTCAACGTGTTCAGGCAAGTGGCAAGTCTCTTTGCAAATGAAACCTTCTCAACATTTGACGTTGCCCGGAATTTGCTGGACAAGAATATTTCCACGATTAAACAGCCAAGTATTTGCTGTTCTTTGATACGCCCGCCGGCCACAATTTGCTTGTAATTCGTAGACGACTCGTGCAGTTCAATCTCCGGCTTATAAATTTGCGAGCTCACTTTATTCATAAACATATGTATCGTTTCCACTTGCATGATACCTGCGACGGGATTGTAATCTTTCGGAAGAGTTACGGTTTGACTCGTGGCTTTTTCTTGCTTGGCAGTGTCATCAGTAGAGAGCAGAGAACCTCTAGATCGACTTAATAACCGGCTTAAAACCAAAGGCGACGATCTAGATGTATTTAGAACTGACACTGGTAGTTCCTCCTCTTCGAACCCGGAACTGTGACCTTCGTCATCGCTGGCTCTATTTCCGGATTGATCATTTCCTGTAATAAATATTGCGTAGCTAATAAGAGATCGAAAACGAATTTTTTAAAGTAACTAAGAACGCTATATAGCCAACATACTGTATTTACTATTTAAGAAAGATGAACGCAACCGGGGCGGAATTTTACACCAATAAGGCGAAGGAATAATTTTTTGTGGATGTGGCTGCGTGAAAAGTTGAACGACGCCGGAATGGGTTAAACTAGTATGATTATCAACCAGTTGTAAGCAAACGTTCTTTGATTTCACTGCTGCTGAACCAGATAATCTAGAAATGGGAAAACCAGGTATTAGTACATTTATTATTGATGAATATATGTTATGTCAGATAATATATACATACTTGTAACCAAAAGTTAAATCTATCCAATGATGTAATCTTTCAGATACGTAAAAGCTTTCTAAAGCTTCCCTATGCTTTTCAATAAAATCTTCCGGAGATGTTGCCCATGCAGGAACCTCCAAATCGGGCAAATCTTCATGAATAGACTGTAAATAGATTAATCATATATTTCGTATAAATTTAATTTAATTTTCTACTTTTCTATTACCTTGAAAACATTAGGGTCTGAAAAGAATTGCGGTATACACTCGTCTGGACTCCAATCGTGCATCCTTTGTATAGAAGCAGGATATTCTCCTGGAACCCATTTAGGTCGTACATGTTTGCAGAGAACAGATTTATTGTAACGACGCGAGAGGTACACGTAATATGTAATTTCTGATAGTACATCCGACACATGGTGTCCTACCTGAAAGTAATACATGGTTTTGTTACATGATTTTTTTCTCAAAATTGAATTCGCGAATATATTTGAGTACATACTTCTATGGATTGCGAGTCGAACGTTAGATCCAGTTGCCTGTCACCCTTATTTAACCGAAATTTGGATTTCGTTAAATCCCTCCAATTGCCACCACATCTCGATGTGAAGTCTGTGACCCAAGGCATGACATGATGGCAACTTGGATCCCCGTATCTTCTACCAGCCATATTATTCAGCGCAGTTAAGTAGTCATAATTGCTAATACAGTTGTAAACCCACATCTCGCACAATCTCTCGATACTCTCATTCATCCCGAATTCGGAATTCTCTTGCAATATAGTAATCGAGGGCGTTGTATCGAAAGCTTTTTTGTAACCAGTGAAATTCTTACTTGCCTTTGCTTCTTGAATGGTAGAAACCTTGTGCAGCTCATTCTCAGGCTTGATATATATATTATCGCTCAGTTTCGGCAATACCTATTAATAAAGTCTGGGAAAGTTGTTAAATTTTCAATGGAAAACTGAATTAATAAGACATCACACAAGAAGATAGTTAAATATTAACCTGAATAGTAAAGTTATCCATAAGTAGTATATCGCTAAGGGTAACTTCGCCTATTACTAAGCCTCGATCGTGCAGGTCTCGACATAATTGTAATAGTTGATATATTAAAAATAACGGCTTTCCATGAGTCATGCTTAGAGCAGCAGGACTATACATTACGCACCTTCAATGACAATAAATTGTTACGACGGGAATAACGCAATCAGTAACATGTTGTAACTTAAATATAGCGCAGGATATACTTACTCGCGAAGAGAGTATTCTGCGGTTTTCTCGTACAACATTATAAAAGCAGATGTGGTTTCAACGGCGAAAAGTATTGGAAGGAGATTGCAATGTACTTCCATCGGCACGCCAGGCGATACACACGTAACTATTCCGTTTTGAATTTGCACCAAAGTACAACCATACATTTTCTGTAATACTTCTTGCGTAATTGACGTATCGCTTACATTAGCAGTTATATTGCATTGGTCTTTGTGTTCCACGCAATTCCATGGATCTGTTGTTTAAATATATGTGTATTAGAGGTGTGCGGGAACCCGAAAATGTCTGGTACGGGCGGGACGAGAATTTTTCTCCGGATTGGGACCGGTTCCCGAGGGTTTCGGGATTCATGAAAGTGTGATGTCGTATTCATTAAACAGGTCCTTGGAATTTTCGGAAATCCCAACACTTTCGAGAATTCCAACACTTTCAGGAGTCCCAACACTTTCGAGAATCCCAACACTTTCAGGAGTCCCAATTCTCTCGGGAATCCCAACTATATCGAGAATCCCGACTCTATCGAAAATCCCGACTCTATCGAGAATCCCGACTCTCTCGGGAATCCCGACTCTATCGACAATCCCAACACTTTCAGGAGTCCCAATTCTCTCGGGAATCCCGACTCTATCGAGAATCCCGACTCTATCGAGAATCCCGACTCTCTCGGGAATCCCGACTCTATCGGGAATCCCGACTCTCTCGGGAATCCCGACTCTCTCGGGAAACCCGACTCTATCGAGAATCGCGCACATTCTCGGGAGTCACGGACATTCTCGGGAATCCCGAAATTTTCGGGAACCCAACCCGATCCGACCCGTCCCATCCTCGGGTTCTCGATATTTTCGAATTCTCGGACACCTCTAATATTTATAAAAAGGACAATCTGCTTTACACGTCAGCGGATTGATGAATAATATTATATTATTCATGGTTAGTTAAGAACATACGTACTGTAATATTTTTTATAACACTCTTTCCATAAATTTCGATAATTAGTTTCCACAACATAATGCACTAATTGTGAGAATGTCAAATCGGCTTGACTACTTCCATTTGTTGTGTGTCTTCCTCTTGGAAGCGGAACTGCAAACTTATTCTGTTTCTCATAGATCTGAAAGCAGTTAAAAATATAGAAAAATAATTATGAAATTTGTGCCACGGTAACTGAATTCGATATGTTCAAAATTTGTTCCAGAAATTGTCATTACTTTCCAGTTAATAATGATAGTTTACAAAATCGTAGCAACCACATTTTATTACATTTATTGTTGTATATACAATATACATAAAATTACATAGCAATTATGAACAGGATATTTCATCTAATTTTGTGATTTAGGGTATTTATGTTATTAGAATTGCAACAAGATGTTTTCCACTGAAAGTTGCAGACAAAGTGATTTATTATAACTGGATATTATATATCTTAAAATGTTTACCCACGACTGAAGTAATTCAAGAGCTTTGTAAAAAGAAAAGAAAATTCGATTTTATTCTATAAATAAATTTTTACAATCACCCAATGAATTTTATCGGATTTGCATTAAAAATATTATCTGTTCAACTCCCCCAAGATTAAATCTTGAGTGTGCCACTGTTCCAAATACATTGCACAAAATTTATAAAGTATGCTAATAATTTATTTATGTATCCAGAACATTCAGGCGAGACTTTTCTTAACCATTAATACTATCTCATCTACAAAATCATATAATTTCCATAGAAAACACCCTTTTGTAATACTAAACATAAACCGAATGCTAGAATCAATAAACTTAGAATACTCTGTACAATATTACGTACAAGATATATCTTATTCTTTCTTAATAAACAAAAAGAAACATACTTTAACATATACTCTTATCCAATCTGAACCTAACTCTTCGAGCATAGGCCTCGCTGCGATTTCATCTTCGCTTAATCGCTCATGATTGACGAATGAAGTTGGACCTGTAGTAAGCAAACTAGTTAACCAGTTTTTATGAGCAGTTAAGCAGATCCTACCATCCGTTACTTTCATATATTTCGCTGGCACAAGCAGCTCTTTTTTCATTACATCCATGTTTCCAGTTTCTGTATTTACGCCTAAACAGTTACAACCTCGGCTATCCAGTTAGAAAGTATTCTTACATTTGTCTTCAATTTCATAATATGTAGTCTGCAATACTGGATAAATGATATCGCATGACATTTTCTTACATTCATTCACTATTATTTCAGTTGCTTCACTTCAAACATTGTTGACGTTTACCAACTGAACAGCTGACAACAGACGCCATATTTGTGTAAGATTTGACAATTCTGTAGCCATATGTATGTATGTATTTTACAATGAAACTGTTCAGCAGTGGAGATACATATTCATATGATTTCTCTGTTTCTATGCATTGCACGGTTTTGATAGTTTCTTACTTAATGCTGTACCCATATCATAAAATCTAGCACAGTAACTTGTGGATAAAGGTATCTGTACTGACAGCATACATTGCAACCGTCAATCCGACAATGCAATTGCACTTTCAGATCACCATTTCAGATTAAATCTTGAATATAGCGCATTGCGTATAGAATAATATGGTACACATGTAACAGACATTACTCAAAATAATAGATACAAAATTACGAATACTGTCTACATTGTTCTAAACTCCATTCACTCGATTCTATTCACTGTTGTAACTGGTTGTAAACATTCTGTTCTATAGTAGATAAGACCATCAATGTGGGGAGCGGCTGGTCTCCCACTCCGAGTACTGTTCGGTGGTGGGGAGACAGCGTGCGACGACGTGCGCGACCATGTTGAATCCATGGCGCGCCACTTCGTTATTCGACTGGGTTGCGAACAGTCGCAAGACACTTAAGTCCTTTCCGGACATCTTGTCTAAAATCACCGTATTTAACGTTGATCATATTATAACCACGTGTGTTGTACCACGTCTAGCGCTTGTGCGCATTCAAATAACTGGTTTAAAGTATCTGGTATTGCCAGTGTTCGCCTTTGGCGACCCTGGCAAGTTCTGTAAATATATACATACAGTTATAACCAACATCAAGTGTGATAGTCATTATCCAGCACATCCCTCCTTCGTCGTGGACGTAGGGCTACGGTAGGAGGTGGTTTGAAACACATACTAGAGCATAATCCCTACATCAACACAGCTGCTGCGCACTCTATGTTTATGAGTAGTAACTCTGAGAATAGTATTTAAGTTATCATTGGAGCAAGTAAAGTCACTGACGGTCTAGTTCACCGTGGATGAGGCCCGTCGCGCATTTTGGCGAAGCGCGGCGATACGAAAATAAAAGTTTATAAACAATTGATGACCGAAGCGCAGTGACAATTAATTAATTAATATTAATTTCTCCGATACGCTTCGCTTCGCCAAAATGCGCGACGACCTTTAAGATGGGCTTTCAAGTTTCACTACGCCTCGTCTCGCCACGATGCAACTTCTTTTCTCACTTTTTCTCGAGGAAAAATGCATAAGAAAAGCATCGGAAGAATAAAATGAACCGAAGCGAGGCGAGACGTAGGTAGTGAGAGCCAACGTTCCCAAGTAGTACAAAGACGTTTTAAAAACGTTTTTAAAACGTCCAGGTCGGACGTTCGGGACGTTTTAAAAACGTCCAGAAAAGGTCCTAAAAACGTCCATTTTCACAAACCAGAATGTTTTCTGGACGTTTTAAAAACGTCCATTTTCCCAAATCAAGCCGTGGACGTTCAGACATAAAATGGACGTTTTTAAAACGTCCTGTGCTACCTGGGTATGTACTCCAGATGACTCCAGAATTGGCACATAATGAAACATATGCAACAAACACAAATAAGCATCACAACTTCACCAAAGATTTTATTGCGGTTTTAGGAACTATACTATTAGTACTTATTTCTGCAGGTATCGATGCATTTGTCAAGTACTTTAGTACTTTGACTCTATTATTCTGCTGAATTATACAAGGTTGTATTTAAAAAAATGCCATTGTACTTTGCGACTGTACGAGCGCAAGTTTTTTTTTAATTTTCTAGTAAATTACATTTCAACGTTTAAAAAAAAATATATTACTTAACTGTTAAAATGTATTTAGCGTTGCTACGAGATTCTTATATCCAAATGAAAGACCAGTAAAGAATGTTGAATATGACGAAAGCAATAGGAAATACAATTCTGCTACGTTTGTCTATCCACTGAGCGATCTCCTGCGGCGTCATCGTCGTAAAATTATGCAACTGTGCGAGGGTCGCTCTTCGCGAAAAGGGTTTCGGTGGTGGAGTACTATTAATGCTTGTGATGCTTGCCACCGAGCATTCTTGGTCCCTGTCTTCATCAATTTTCACAGAAGGAATATTGAGAGTACTCGGAAAACTCTACAATAGAAAAACATTCAATTACTGTAATTTAATTCCACCAAACATCTCTAACAATTTTTCTACCGACAAACGCTATAAATTAAGTTTCAACTCACGTGTACAGTGAGATAATTCTGGTTCGTATAATCTTGCTCGCTACTATTTGCGTTATCAAGCGACGACCAAGAACGCGATCGTTCCAGACCTGTAGCGTTCTTTTGGAATTGTTTCCGCGCCAATTTCGGCGTCAGTGTGGATTTCAGTATATATTTACTGTTCACTTTCTTCAAAGGCACGTTCTTCCTATATAAGTATACATACAGGATGAACAATCACAGCTTTTAGGGTAATAGAAACGATATAATACATCTCCAAATTAATAATACATCATACTTCCGTCGGTAGATCGTGTTAACGAAAGCAAATTCAACCATTGCCGCGAATAAAAATATCGTGCAACCTAAGAACCAAATCTCACTGGCTTTTATATAAGAAACCTTTGGCAAAGAATTCTCCACTTTCGACGCAAGGGTCATGAATGTTAGAATGGTGTTTGTTCCTAGAAACATAAACTTTGCTTAATCTTTCTACAACAATAACGCTTCTCAGATACATTCTATGATACCTAAAACTATACGTGGGGGGCTTGCATCCGCGTGCAACCAGAAAGATACCCAAGAAATAACTACTATTAATATAGACGGTATATAATAATCCATCACAAAGAATCCCATTTCTCGTGCTAGCTTGAACGTTATACTAATCGCGCTGAAGTTCCCAGCTGTAAATGAAAAAGTAATCGGTCAAATCAGTTTTGCCGTATTATTTCTTGCTTATAATAGAGTACGTGCCAAAATGACCGAAATGTTGTTCCGATGTTGTGTAGAATATTTCTGATGTATTGACCCACTTGTCAATAAGCTTGTATTCGGTTAAATGCAATTCATCTGCAAGTATGATTGGCTCCTGGTCCCACTGCAGCACCATGTCGTGCACATTGTGAGTCCCTGTAGGTAAAAATTCCATTCATTCCAAGGAGCACAGTAGAATGAAATAGCTGACATTGTAGTAGTACAACAACAATGACATCCTACAGCTTTCAAAAATAAGTGGACATTCCTGCACGTCAAATGGAAACTTTTCCAAACGAAGCCCACAGTTAAGGGTAGCTTGCATCCTATAACAGAAGTACGAAAAGGATTCTTATTATATTGCCACACGCAGCGAAACGCTTAATTTAATCACGCCCGGCTTGAGCCATTTATAAAACATTTATTTGATTATCTATATACCTTACTCTGATTTTTATTTAAAGCTTAAAAATTTAATTTAATTTAAAACTTTGAATTAAAAGACCACTTTGCGCCCCTTGTCAACTTTGCGCTCTAGGAAGCTGTGTAATTTTGCACGTAGGGACGAGCCAGGCCTGAACTTATTCACCTTGATTATTTCCAACGTTAATGGACCGACTTAAATTCTTTTTGTCTGGGACAGTTTTATTCTTAGCGAGTACTTCGGCAAGCACCATAAACTATTTCTTTTAAAGAAACTACTTAGAACTAAAGATACGGCGAAGAAAAGCACCGCACATGATGTGTACCGCATACATTATCATTTGAATGTGACTAAAGTACCTCGCTACATCATTTCTGCATAGTAGATGAGGCGTTTTAAAGTTATTCCCATTTAAGCTAAAAGTCCTTTAATTTCGATAGAACCTTGGAAATATTTTATTATATAATTGTTGCAATTACGAACCTGGTGTTAAGTACGATCATGCCTGATGGATCTATAGAGATGAGTAGATCTTTAACACTATTTCCCATTATAGCTGAGCTACGTTCGTTGGTAACGTATACAGTGGGTGTCCAGATCAAATCATGTGCAGACTTTCCACCGTATATCTGGTTTAAATGAGGAGCGATCTCTAAGAATTCCAATCTGGTGTCCAAGTATCTAAATTGCAACATCATGTGCACGTCAAATTGCTGCAAAGATATTTTCCGACATATTTATAAAGAGTAAAATTTTTATGCATCGTGTGAAAAGTAATTCGCTGTTGTAAGAAAGTAATTTAATTATAGCACAAGTTACCAGTGTTTTCACCATATTTGATTTAATTGTGTAAATGTAAGCTCTGGTGTACACTTTAACTGGATCCGTGGTATTCGTTTCTCCCAAAGGTCTAGCCATTTTATCATAGCGACAATCATTCGTTAACTCTTGCAAAAGCTCAGTTTGCGTCATAGAACTACTGCTACTTAACATCGGACAACTTCCCAAACTACGGAAATATAAATATGGACAGTTTTAGGTGTTTGAAGAAAGAGTACTCTTAAGATGTTAGAAATAAATTGTTTTAAAACTTTCAATGCTCGAGAAGTATTACAAATCTTGTAAATATATGTGTAAACTGTTTCGAAAGATATATAATTAAAGGAAATCAATGTACAGAAGTCGAAAATACGGTATGCAAACTTGAAGATAAGGTCACTTTGAAACAAGGCTTCTGAATTAAAATTCCAGACGTGACCATGTAATAAGAATAGTCCATTGTTGCTTTGTATTGATGCAGATGACATAATGCAATGCATGTGACTCTTTACATTACGGAAGCAACTTTTTTACAATTGAGAATTAAGATACTTGCGAAAGAATTCATTTAAATGTTTCATAGTTCTTCGGTAATAAAATATACTCGTATAAAGATTTATTAAATATAGACCTGTTTAATTGCAATAGTAAATTCAATATTCTATTTAAATGTATGAATTATGATCTGCATCGTAGGTCTGAATGTAAACTATAAAATATATGAAGAATAATACTTACGGGGAATTAATATTTTTAACATAATTTTTGAAAATATCTGTAAGTACACCCCACTGCAAAGAAGTTGTGAAAATATGATGTCTGTACCAAAATGCGAATTTTTTTAAGGCAGAATATAGATAAATTTGAACGACTCTTTTATTCTAGAGGATACAGAGTGTGAATTTTTGAACCGAAACAATACACTCTCATAACTTTAAGAAGGGAACACAAATTCCAAGATCATAATCTTATCTACCTCCATGGACGCATTAATTTACAGCGTCAAACATTCAGCTGTTTATATAAGTTATCAATATTTATGTACATCGTACTTTATAGCGCCGCATCTCGTGCTAAAGGACTGAATTCTTTTTTCCTTCTTCATAGTATGTATATCTCATATTTCAAAGGAGATAACATTTTCAAGTTTACTGATGCTTAAAATATTCATTATTTAACGAATCTAATATTCAGAACAAAATTTCAATTGAACTTATCGAATGGAATAGCAATTAATCCTATTATAATGTAATTCCGTAATAATAACGTAATTCCATTGTGATATTGCACAAAGCAATTTCTCAACTTATGTTCGATCCAAAATTACTTATTTTTGTATCTACAATTTTATAATAATGAAAGATAATACAAATTTTGGTGTAATAATTACAGATTTAAATTTTTAAATAATGTAGAATTTAAAATTCAATGGTAACGTTTACTCAAGTGGTGTAACATTTGCTTATCAGTTAAGCATGAAACCCTTTATGTTTGTAAGTGGGAATTTTGGGCTACATTGAAATCCCATTGCTCTTTGGAAGCTTCAATATTAAAAGAACAGTTTAACATGCACCATAAAATAGAGATCATTTTATTATTACTATTGCAACTGTTGCTGGTATTATTAAATATTTCAAATTTTCACAACTAAAGGCAAAGTGTATGCCATAGTAGTTTATCTACTATTTTTGTGGCGTCGCGCGTTTTATACAGCACATATTTTATTAGAACGATAATTGCCTTCAAAGAAGCAATTACATCTATTCAATGTATTACAATTTATCTCATGAACATTGCGGAGAAATAATAGTGAAAAGAACTTTAATATTTTGATTGATACTTAATTAATAATTGCTTTTGTACTCATTTTTAAATATTTAGCACACGTCTTAAAAAGTCTGAGGTACCACGAAATCTCACTTAAGCATGCTTCAGTGAATTTCAAAAGTTTATGCACATGATAGATTTATAATAGAAATGTGACTTACATGGTACATGTATTGGGGTGTAACATTTGTAGCAGATAAACAAGAGTGATGAAAGTATTAACTGTTTTTTTTAGAGCCATCTTAAGTTCCATCATCACTTAACTGCTTCACTAATAAACTCTGACTGATTCTTTCTTAGCATGCACGCACGGTCCAGAGTAAATTTACTGGAAACCACACATTACTCAACCAGACCTCCCACTCGCGATATTCCTTTATAATGTGAATACTCAGGTGCTTGCACATGGCATTAAGTCGGTTCTATACACAATAAATATACAGGATGACTCTTTCTACACGAACGCCTTAAATAACTTTTGCTTTGATCTCACAGAAATAGGTCAGGAAAAATAGGTTTCGTCCAATTGAGCATATCGAATAGTTAAAATCAATTTCTAATCAATTTTATACTCTTTGAGACTTCCAGTATACCTTCACTCTTTTTAATTGAACGTAACATATTATTATTTACGATCTTCGAAGTAATGTAAGAAAGAATTTAATGATCTATGAATGATACAACATTAACTCTGAAATGACTAAGACCTACACGAATATTTCTCTCTAATGCGCTCTAGAATAACAACCTAAGATACCAATTTTTGGTGTTTTTCTATTCTCTTGTATTAGAGGAAAAAATTGTTGTTAGCTACAATAGAGTGTCTATAAATATATACTGTTTTAATCATTTAAAAATACTTTGAACTGGAATCTTGAGAAGACCTGAACCTTTCTTCTTACACTTTACTTTCGATTTCATAATATAGTCTACATTTGTACAAAAGTGAATTAAGAGAGTTATAATCCTTCAAGGAATTTCCCACAGATTCCTGATGCTTATAGTCAACAAATACAAAGACGTACTAGAAGAAAAAGATAATGCAAAGTAAAACAAAAATATCAAATTTATGTAATTCATAGCTACTTCAATTACACAATCACTTGGTTGCTATAGACGTAATATGTGGTTTCATACGGTTAAGTGTATAAGTAAATAAGTGAAGATTTTGCAACAGTCTTGTAATTCTCGTGTAATGTCGTTCAGTATAGGGTATCATAGACTCCAACGTAGAACTTGACTTCGTCTGAAGTACCTCACGTCCCATTTCCATTATTATCGCATTTATGACAACCTATCAGGCATAAAATTTATATAAAGGAATGTTATAACTGCACGAAATGAAATAATTATATTTGACTGTATACCTGCGCAACGTGACAATTTCTACTGTTAGTATTCCATGTAATAGCACATTTAAGAAGCTCTTCTTTATAGATAGGTTTTAAATTCTCAATTGCTTGCGTGAGTTCGGAATCACTTGTGTTTAAAATGCCTGATAAAACAAGAACAAAAGTATTGGAACTTGTTAATCTTCATTAAAATCGAAGCAACTGCCACTTATGTTCGCGTCGGAGGTAATCATAAAATCATTTGTAAGAATATAAATATTAAGAATAGATAACTCAGCTTCCAAACTTACTTTTTATAATCTTGAGGACTTGCATAGGGCGTTGTAATTTTAAAGACAAGCTTAATGCGGATGATAATTGATTTGCTTGAAGTAAATTTGCTAATTGTTGTTCTTCAAGTGCAAGTTGTTTCGTTTCCATTGCCGCTTTTATTTTCCTCTCTTCAGTTACATCTTTCCAAATAACTAGCAATGAATCGCTCCCACCACTGATAATAGTTCTCTCATTTTTACTGACTACAATTAAAGCGCATTATAAAAATACTATGATTAAAAGAACGCAATGAATAACCGAGTAACACCTACCAGCGAGTGTCCATACGCGACTATTATGCTGCTCTAAAGTGCACAAACACTCCGACGTTTTGATACTCCAGAGTTTCAAAAGTCCATCTCCACTCGCCGTAATTAACTGCATACCACGTGTTACAAATTCTGCTTTCAAAACTGACGATTCGTGGCCCTCTAATGTCTATAATATAATTAAAATAAAACTGTTACACCGATCTACATATATCTCAATGGATATAGTTAAGATGTAAAGGAATCGAAGTTACTTTTAAACAGTTAAGCTCCGTCAATGACCAAAGTTTCACTGTGCAGTCTGCGGACGTTGTTAAAAGCACTTGATCTATAGGAGAAAATCGAACGCACCATACCCCTCTTCTGTGGCCACGAAACACCCCAAGTAGCTTCAAATCATTGGCCGACCACAACTGCAACAAAGATATATTTCTAGATCGCGTATAAGTGAAAAGTAGCACGAGCTTCAGTTTTTCAAATGTCTACTTATCGCACTTTAGCTGTTTTATCTTGGGAACCAGTAGCAATTAATTTATCATTTGGCGAAACCGTTACGCTATTAATATCTTTCTGATGGGCCTGTACCGTGTGAGCAACATTTAAGGAGTCTGCGTCTGTAATTATTAAATATTTACAGTATTATTAATAATCGAGGGCAATAGTACCGAATAATCTGTAGAAGTATCATATTTACCCTTGAATTCCATATTATTCGGCAAGTTCCATAACTTAAGGCACAAATCTTGACTAACGGAGACAAGAAATTTAAGGGATGCTTGAGAAATTGCAACGGAGCCGACAGAAGCGGTATGTCTAACTGCGGAAGCGATGCAGGATACTTTTGCCGTTTCTTTATCCATAAGCCATACGCGGATACTATTATCCTATAAATTGTGAAATACCATTAAATATTTGACAAGTACAATTATTTTGTATTAAAACATTTGTCACGTTTCTGGAAATAGAAAGAAGGAGAGGAAGAGAATTTGCAAATTATCTAGACGGAAACTACAGAGGCAGAGACCAAAGCATGATTGCAAGGTATAGATGTGAGAACGAAGAGCGGGGAAGCAAGTACTGGAAGGAAGAAAAAGAGACAGTATGCAGACTATAAAATGGGGCTAGAGACGCTGGGTCACATGCTGCAAGACTGTAAGGAGCTGAAAAGAGAAAATTCTAATACTAATGTAAATAAAATTCTGATACTAAAGGGAGAAGAAGAAGGAGCGGAGTGGATGCGTATGGTTCGGGAAAAAAGGAGAAGAAAAGAAGACCAAGATGAAGGAAGAAGTTGAAACGAAAGCACAATCTTGAGTTAACAGTCCCAGAAACACATACACACATACAAAAATAAACCTATTTACTACTATTTGTCACGTTTCCTTAACTAGTCGACGTAATAAATGAATAATAATTGCATTATGACGCGTAGAGTAACAGATGGTTTTAAATTTTACATACCTTCGCCGAAGATAGGAACAGATAAATATTGGCAGATGTTGTGGCAAGAGATAAAACGATATCTGTATGTCCACACAGTATTTGGCAATTCATAGTTGATACATCGTATAGTTTTATATCGCAACTATTAGTAGCAACCACTATATGACTCTCGTTATTCCCAAGGTACACGATATCTAGAATTTCATCGCTGTAACCTACTAACTATAAAAAAAATTCGATATTTCAGTTATCGCAAACAGGTATTCCACTATACGAACAAGATTTACCTGCTTTGTACATTCGAATGTTGCTAACGAATGAATAATTATATTATGATCACCAGTAACTACAGCGAAGTTATTGTCATTGCTGTTGAAAATTAAATGTGTGATTAAAACATTTCCTTCTTTCGCTGCTGATGTGATAGAATTTTCTTGCGCATATACTTCCGCGCCAGTTCTCATTTCCCAGACTTTTACGATACCTGTAGAAATAGATACTGTGTAATAAATATGTCGAATAATTCAAAACTTCATAACAGTCCAACGTTAATTGATCTCTACGTCTGTTTAATTTGTCAGCCAAAAATAAACCTTAACAGTGTTTATTTTCTTTACCAGCAAAAGCACAAAGTAAATTGTGAAATAATTATATAAGAGAACGGAAGAATTATTATACTTCAACTTAATACTGATTTTAATGTTGGTCTGTTATCACAAATGATAAAAAGCTTTGTGACAAAACCTTTCTCTCCTGCGGCAGCTATGTGTATAGCGTCCTTATTTTTATTACGAAAGGGAACAGGTACTGCTACGTTCTCAGGTATAATGAATATACCTTCTATTTCTTCGTAAACCGGTAAAACACGTACTGATGATTGTGAAGAAATATTCCATAAAATCAGTACTCTATCTCTTCCTGAACTGTATCGGAACAATGCATATTATATATGAAACTTGTATTAGAAAGTAAGAAAATATAAAGCAGTTTGACTATATTACCTGACTAAATGTTTTCCATCCTCGTGAAACGATAGGGCTGTAATTTTACTCAAATGTCCGGACAGAAGAACTTCTTGTTTACCGGATATAAGATTCCACCCGTGAATTTTATAATCATCGCCTGCAGCAAAGATAAGCTTCTGTTCAATATTCGGATGAAAAGCTAAAACACTGAAATTATATGAAAATTATTACACAGTATTTCGAAGTAATACAGTAACGGAAAATGGTATTTAATTCTGTGATTGGAAACTTTGTTTTTGTTCTGTTTCCTCAGTTTAAAAACAGCTTATTACTCATCTTTGTTTGCGGAGAAAAGTGTTTTACAATGCAAGCTTGAAGTAAGAAGCGTTAAAAATGTCTTAAGGAGGTATACCCGTTTGAACGCTCGGAAAATGAGTACATTTTGTGGATTTTTTACAAGTCAACGGCTTGATGAAGACTTTCCGTTTTTGTATTATGTTTACATATTATTATGAACTACTTAAAAAAAAGTTTCAGTTAAAAAACTATTGTTTTCGGAACTTATGGATACATATCCGAAACTTTCTCGATTTTAGACGGCTACACAGTGGGTTCTGAAAAAAGCTGTGTGCCGTATCTGAAATCGAAAACAGTAATTTCTTTTATAAAATATGTTAATAGCTATCAACCTACAGCGTCGATTCTAAAAATTTTGAAAAATAAGAAAATGGTGCGATCAAAGGATAAAGTTAGATTTTTCTAAAAGAAAAGTCCACGTTTTCTTCTTTATAAATAATAAACGGGAAATCGGAATAAAAAAAGGCGACGTAGATCGATGTGGAATCTTATTACGATTTTGCGTGCAAAATTGGAAGAAATTGGTTGAACGTAGCACGAGTTTTTAGGGCCACTGTAATGAACAATGTAATTCCGCTACGATCGGTTGTTTCATTCAAATGCCTATAACTTCTCCAATTGTTCAAATTTTTACATCGGACTTGATTTATAATATTCCTAAAACATCAATCTATGAAAATATGTAAAAAAATCCGATTTTCTACACTTTCAAACAGTTATACCACCCTAAATAAAATATGCCACTCTCTTACTGCGCACATACTTAACAACTCCCTGAACTCCTCTCAAATTATGAATACAAGCATGATGTTGTAAGTCCCATAATCTGACAGTACTATCGCTACCTCCGGAAACCATTAAATTCCTTTTGCTAGAATGATCGATACAAACTACGGGACCCTTGTGAAGAGATTTCCACAACTTGATCAGTTTATTATCTAAAACGATAATACAATTTTATCAAGCGTCAATTTAATCCTACCTGCAATAATATGCAAATGTTTTTGGTATTAAATAAAGCAATGAGATTAATGTCACCTTTCCAGTTCCACAATTTGAAAAGACCACTTCTGTGATGCGTGACTATGTTCATATCATCGTTACTCGCCGTAAACGAATTAATCGT
Source organism: Andrena chrysosceles (assembly GCA_963855975.1). Lineage (NCBI taxonomy): Eukaryota > Metazoa > Arthropoda > Insecta > Hymenoptera > Andrenidae > Andrena > Andrena chrysosceles. Next base: position 6,521,732 of record OY979769.1, on the reverse strand, counting down.
ATCTTCTTCCTCGTTATCGTCACTCTCTCCTAAATAAGATATTACTAGGCCTTTCTTCAGTGATAATATGGAAATTGTACCATATTTTTGACAGAACAGATATTGACCATCCACGCTCCACTACGATAATAAAAGATTATTTCGTTGTTTGATCAAACACAGGGGAGAGAATAATAGTAATTAACGTACTTGAACATTTCCGCCTGTATAGAATGCTCCGTGCTTCGATTCAACTTCGAATCTGCAAACAAATATAGATAAATACTTAGCTAACGATGGAACTTAAATTTATAATTCCATAACCTCAAAAAAAAATTAATTTCTCTAATAGTCTGATATTATTCGACGAAAGATAAAAATTTACTTACGCTTCCTTTAAACCAACGTTACTCATTTTTCTAGGAATGTCTGAAAAATGTTACGTCAATTTTCACAAATATTTCAAAACTGTTTTTTCCAATTTACGTACATTTGTCAATAGGTTATGTTCGTGATATACACGTGCCTACTGCTTGATTTGACTACTGTTGACAATTTCGTTGTAGGTGGCTACACATGCGAGAATGTGTGGAGGCATTGTTACCATCAGATAATTACAAGGGAATTATTTCTATCGACAATATTTGACACATATATATACATTGTTTAATTAATTCACATTTGTTTTGATGTTCATTTTGTAAATATTTTACGATTTTGTCATTATAATTTTGTAACAGCAAGGGAAATCAACTCGATAAAAATATAAATTGAAATATTAAGAAATTATATATCAAAATGTAATGGGCGCCAATTTAAATTTAGTTTCATTATATTTCTGTTTAAAATCAATGTTTTATGTATACAATTACTTAATGTGTAATTTAAAACATTTAACATTTGATAATATTAATTCACTGCATGCACAACAGAGTTGGGCATTATTCAAATAATCTACGAATAAAAATTTCGAATAAACCGAAGTTATTCGAGAATAACGAATAACTTCATTTTATTCGCAATTCTTATTCGAAATCATTCACATAAAAATTTATTCGAATAATGCCCAACTCTGATTCACAGATCTTATCGAATTGAAGTAAACTATGTATTCAAGATAATAGTTAAGTCACTACACTATTATAGTGGCGTCTTAATTAAATATAAATTTATAGAATTTATAATTACTCGCTAAAAAAAATTAGGGTAGAAGGAGGCTAAAATTTTGTACACTTTCTTCGTAGTCATTATTACAGCGCTAATATATTTTCACAATTTAGTACACATTTTACAAACACTTTACAACGAAATTTCCTTATATTACTCCTGTAGCGCAGGAATTGTATAATTGAATATTTTGGCACAACATACTTACGAGTACAAAAATAACGCAAATCTGGGGGAGACTCCAATGAGATCAGTCTGTTTTACTTGCTACTTATACTCGAGTGTATACTTGTCATATTGCACAGATCGTATTTTCCATAATGTACAATAATGCATATAATACAGATTTATACAAAAAGCTACACACTATAAAGGAAAGCTATTTAGTATTTCTCAAAAATAATTATTATACAATATTATATACTGATAATACATGCTGCAATAGCTAAGTATTGTTTATGAGTACTCATGTTTCTTTGTCATGGTTTAATATGCCTAATGAATACCGATACCCAACCATATGTTTTTCTACAGTACAGGTACATAAATCATATAAAAATTCATTGATACTAATAGTTTTAGTAATATTCCGATAAGCATCCATAATTCATGGACGCAATTTTCTATATACGCCACGTAATTAATATAATTACTCTCCAATTATCTTGTATTTACAAATTGCACAATTTCTATCCACCGAAATCTTTAACTAAGGATAACAATTCTGTGTTAATTAATATACCTCTGTCACTAAATATTAGAACATGATATTTGTTCATTGTAGCTAATTCCCACAAAACTAATAATTCATTTCCTACTTCGCTTGGAATAAGTGAATTATATAAATATAGTTTTTGATTGGACTACTTGTATATAAAGTTCTGTATTAAAATTCCTAGTTCCTAAAAATTTGTAGTTTATAGGGTAAACAATACGAAGACATACATTTTTCATAATTCCTCAAGATGAGAATTTAGGAATTTATGTAAAGATGGCACTTCTGGCGTCGCAAAACCATCTGAGGAGTCGATTGTAGGAAAGACATGACTTAATATGGCATAATAATGAAAGGCTGCTGCTGCAGCAACAAAAAGATGCCAGATTGCATGTGCGCAAGGAATTCGACCGTCAGATTTAAAAAACATCAAGCCAGAAACGTAAATAAGTCCTCCCACTTTTAGTTCGGTAATATTGTAATAACTATTCTGTAAGCATTAACAAACCATTTTACAGTAATCGCATGAAGCATTAGTTTAGAAAGTACTTATATTTATATACTTACAACATTAATAATTGCAACACTGGGTCCAATTCCGATAATTAAATAGAGAATTGTTTCCAGCAGTTTGTACCGCTCGTGGAAAATTTGTTGATAAAGTATGCCCAATACTGCCATTATCCAGACACCGTAGCGCATTCTAAACAGTAATTCATCCTCTGGGTAATGGTCTACGTTCAGCCAAGGAAAGTAGCTGGCCGCGATAAAAATATAAATCATAGCACGGTCGCAGCGATGCAGCGCATCTTTAAGTGGCCTGTAATTTAATTTCATGTACTTCGCTTGTTGAACGCACAAAACCAATATAAAATTCAGCGGTTCTTGCAAATACCTGTTGTAATTGTAGAAATGTACACTGTGGAAGAAGGTCGACACTGCGAAGACAAGAATCAAACATGTGCCGTATACATAGGCTGAAACTAATTGCGTCCATGTTGTTGAACGACGGATGAGTTCTAAACTGCCAATGACAGACGGCACCACCAAAATTCCATGAGTAGCTACATTTGCTACATGTTCTATAAAAGTAGGTGTATATGCTTCGTTCGCACATGCTCGAGGATTCATCCATTTTATGCTGAAAAAACATATCTTTGTTTAAACTTGTTCTATCTTAATATTTATTTCTGTTTGCCATTAATTATATCATAATTATTATATATCTTAATACTTGAATACAAAACATTTTAAACAGTATTATAGAAAATATTTTGTTCCCTGTATATTAATTATATTCGATCAAATAATTAATGAACTATCTAACTAATATTAATTTTAAAGCCTATACAGCGGTCACATTTATTAGTAGTTTTGTACTCCTTTTCTATCCTACAGAATTTTTAATGGATCGTTAGAAGCATTTCGGTTTTTAGTTAGAATGTTTGGGATAGAATAAACACTTATGCAACATCAGCCATTCGTTCGCATAACATTCTACTACTCAGCGAATATGCAAGTTCCTCTGTATTACAAGTAACTGCGGTATACAATACCTTAGTCTATAATTTTTTAATTCCTAATTCTGTATTGCGGTGGTATTTTAATAGTACGTTATCGTAATGTTAAAAGATACTATTTTCTAGTAAAAAGAATATTAAAAGAATATTCGAAATTAGTATCTTTGTTCTATATACATGCTTTATCTACAAATTTATCTCGAACATACGAATTACTGCTTCTTCTGTAAAAATTGAAAAATGTATTCTTGCATACGTGCGATAGTTACAAAATATCATACAATCATGCAGAGACAATTGAATGGTCACACGATTTTCAAACCAGCGTGGGGCAAATGCATTTGAAAATATGAATATACATACTGCTATGTGTATTCATATGAAACCGTTGTTATTCTCCATCTAAATTATTCTTGTAACTGTTGAAAAATACATCGTTAGAAGTGTTATTGATACAAATGTCTATCGATCTATATTTTATTTACAAAACATGCTCGAAATATGCACATTCAGCTCTGACACAAAGTTAAAATGTATTGCGAAAATGTCAAACTGATTACGTAAGTAATCGTTTGCTTTAATGCATTAATAATTTATGTCTTCATATTTCCCAAGTGCTGGTATAATTCCATAATCGAAAAGTTTTGAATATTCTCACAGGAAGTAAATTATTGAAATTACGTTCAAACGACTTTGCCAATCATTTTAATGGATCGTTAGAAGCATTTTACTTTGTGTTCACTTTCCCTTGTGTATATAGTAAGACAAAGAGACAGTTTTTTCAGCTTTAAATACAACACCTAACTGTTCTTCACTATAAATTTTTAATACTTTAGCATTTTAATGTTTTAAATATTTGCAACAGTTTTAGAATATGATTGATATCTTTCAAATCAAGAAGGCACAAAATTTCCTTCTTAGCTGATCGTCAATTATTCAAATTTTCATAGAAATAATAAAATATTCCTACTTTGTATACAAAACCGATTTTGTGGAAAAGTTACCTGTTCTATTCTAAAGATTTACTGGTTTAAACAAAAATACGAAGTGTTTTATCCTAAACCAAGCTGTACATACAAAATACTCTCATCGTATAAAATATCTGTACCTATATTTTTGATATCTTTTTAGTTGCCGCGCCAATACCTTCGTAAAGTAATGCTTTTATAAATAAATAATACATAATAGCATTTCTATCTATCCTATCCATTTAACACCAAGCACACTGAATGCAATTATATCACCATATGTTTAGAGAAACATATTAGCAGTGGTGGATTTAACAGGGCAGCTGATGAGCAGTTGCTGCCTGGGCCCTTGTCCAAAACAGAGGGCCATCATTGGTGATAGTGCAAAACCGCGTATGAGCAGTTTGTAAATACCGCCGATTTGCAAAAGTAGCAAAATTGAGATTTCGCACTCAGGATTACCAAGCGCTGTTTCGCCTGTTTTAAAAGTCACACCATTGATGTTAGTATTTAGTACAAGGAATGCTAAAACTGCCCCAAAAAATTCAGTCAAAGAAATCTCTTAAAATGGCTAAAATATTAAGTTTCTTCTTCCTGCTGTAAAATTGGTAAAATGCAGATCCGCGGTATTTACAAAGTGTTGATACACGGTTTTGCACTATCACCGACGGTATCTGAACACTATATTTTTTTCTGTACTACTGTACTTAGCCTGTTTTTAGCAAACTAGAGAAGTTCTCTCAGAACTTTTGCCACCAGGGCCTTTTCTCTTAAAACCACCACTGCATATTAGTATTAAATGTCCGTGTAATAAGCTCGATACTTAAATGGTTTGGAGTAATAGCTCGATAATTAAATAGAGTAATAACAGTGTAATATTAAATTATACAGCCTATGATATAGCAGAGATCATTAAAATTTAGAGTAAACTTTGTACAAATTTTGATACACAAACATATACAATACCTACTTGTAAATTTACAATCGATGATAATATTCCACACGTTCCGAAATATTGTAAAGATTCAAGTGTTCAACGTCCACATAACTTGGATGTTCCGCAGATAATATTATTCGATGAAATTACCCATTCGTCCACTTACAAGCAGCAGAGCAATGCATTCCATTTAAACACGCCCAAATAAAATACCCAAGTGCATGCAATGTTCTAATTCTACCAGCAAACAGAATGAAATTGAAAAATACATATGTGAGAAATTTACATAGATTTAAATGATAAATCAGTAATTTAAATGTCTATTTACAAATGAATTCTTCTATTAGTTTCCTACAGCAGCGCAGTTATATACATATTCTTGGATTTATTGCGTAAGAAGCGTTTAAACTTATTAAATTATGGGAAGGAATTAACTTCTAGGATTTCAAACGGATATGTAAGGGTAATACAGTATAGAGCAACATGCTGTATAAAATACTAAAGATATTATCTTTATAGAACGCTTTACAAACACAGTCAAGAATGAAATACAGTTTATATCTACAAATGTATATGTACATCATGCACAGATTACATGTCGTCAACTAATACTTCCGTATTATATTACACGTTGGCTCAGAGAGCCATTGGTTCGATCATTGAAAAAAATCAAGGAAGTTAACAAACAACTGCAAATGGACAGATTAATTTCTTAGCTGTTATTAGTTGCTATTTCTTACTCTTTGATGCGTTGGACTTGCGAAAGATTTTTTATCGGTGCCGCGATAAATTGATGAAAATTAGATATATCCATGATGTTTCCCAGGACCTCAACAAAGAGCAAGTTCTTGGTGTAGCTAATCAGTAGGAATGTTAGATTAATTAATGTAGCAATTGCTTTGTAATAGTTTTTAGCTTAAGTTTTATAGCTTGAAATCGTATACATACAAGAATAGATAATGGTTAACAAAACGATTTTTCATCCGAAACAATTTACTAAATTTACTTATTCATCTTAACACTAACACTACTGCTCTCACCAGTTGTCACGGAGCCACTGACAGCCATCAGATTCAGACAGGCATTAAGAAGCTCTGGTGTCACAGGTGATGAGGTTATAGTTAACGCGACGGCGATGACAGCGCCAACTGCAAGCCATCTTTGGCTAAAGAACCACTTTGAAAAATTCGATTACTTTTCCACAATTTTATATTGTTACGTAACAAAATAAATATGTAGGAATGTACATTTGCATAATTAATGGGGAATTGTTAAATATAAAGGATCTTTAAATGTTTTTACAAATCACAATCGAGACGAGTGTCTTTTTACTTTGTTAGATCGAGCTGAAAGAGTGGTGAATGTTTAAATTTCGAAATAGTAGAACTGTCTTTATAAATTTTTTAAATTCGAGAACTTAAGGAAGAGAATATGTTATGTGTAATTAATAGGATAATGTCAATTAGTTAATATTAACAGACTGAAATTTGTTTTGACCGCTATGATAACTAGATGAAATTTGAAAATTTTACGTTAAGAATTGCGAAACTTTTGAAAAATTCAGAAGAAATCGAATTCAAAAACTGGAAGGAAACTATTCCCGTATATATTTCAAAATAATATTACTTTCATTTTTAAGCGCAAGAGATATATTTCTACAAATTTGTAACTTTCTATCACTTTCTATCAAATTATTTTTTGTTAAAAAATAATAAATAATTTTTATAGATATTATTCAGGTATACAGCAGCTAAATGGACTGAAACGATAATAAATTAATGATTCATTGGTGGATAGCAATAGAAAGGGCTGGGCAGCATGTGCAATTTTTCGTATAGATTGCCATGACAACAAAATGCATCACGATTCTGATGTTTCAACGTTTCAGGTTTCAACGTTCCGTCAATTCAACTGTGACTATAGCTGTTCAATATATGAAACGACGGTAATGGAGCAGTCATAGACATAGGAATAGAGGGACGTGAAGCCTAATTGGGGGACGGACCCCCACCCAAATGGTGCCTGCACGTGATTGGTTGCATTTCTGCGCGTGCTCTGTACCGCAAATTATGAAAACTATTAACCACAGATTAATACAAATATCCAACGAAATTCACGAGTTACAACACAAAATCAAAAAATAGCCAAATTTTCAGGAGTTAATTTCATCCCCTTCGAGTGCATTTGACCATCAAACAAAATACATATTCACAAAATTTCAGACTTTTTTGAATTTCCGGGTTCGGGATCGTTCCTCGTTAGATAAGCACACATTACAGTTTTCTGCTTTATCAAACGCTCAAAAAGTTCACCAGTCGACCCACCTAGCATATTCATCATCTCCGCCCGATTTGTATTTACCACTTGTATACTTTTTAAATGCCCAACCATGCTCTTTACCGTAATAACTTCATCATTCTTTCGACATAACTGTTAACTGATGCATAAGTCGCATCATTTTCTTTACGACTTAACTTCCAAGAAATTGATTCTTTGCCTCAAATTACACTAACATTAAATCACACTTGCCAATTAACTATTTACTTAAGTATCAACGTTTAAAAATGCTATAAACGCTATTAAAATTCAGAATGCAAGTGCTATGTCACGCTATATCACGCTATAGACGCTACGGTTGCTATAGCAACTGTCATATGGTAGTGCTGCGCTTGCGCCAGCCAGTGACCAATGAAAATTAGGCAGCATTTTACATCGTCGCCCCTGCTGCGATAGCTTCCCCCCCGCAGTGGTAGCTAGCCCCCTCGCTCGCAGTATGTATACAGCAGGCGTATACATATAGCCACTTGTAGAAATCATTCGACATAAGGTTCGGCATCTGTTCCCAAATATTGCTAAAGTGTGCGCGTGCGTGTATTTGTATTTGCGTACGTGCAAGAAAGAAGAGAGAGGCAAGAAAGACAATAAAAACAAAGCGAGAGAGGGATATAAAAAGAAATTAAGGAGGAGGAGGTGGACAAAGTGTTCTTACGCGCAGCAACCTTTCGATTTATGCAAAATATCGCGCGTAAAGTGGATGCATTAACACAAGGATTAAAATACAGTATATCAGGAGTAATGAACCTCACAAATCAGGCTGCTGCTCGTCAAAGTGGTGTCTACTTTGTTAACTTCAACCAGGATTGCACGTAAGTGACGCGCCCTCAGCGACAGATACAAATGGGGACGTCGTCCTTTGTTCCCTAACCTCGTTTTCGTTTCGCCCAACAAACAGAATAAACTTCTCGCGAAGAGAAAGGTCATATGCATAGTTACGCGTGCACAAGGACGGCTTCCCGCTTTTTAACTGGCCACAGTGTCATCACACCTCCCTGGCCTGCACACTTTCATGTTTTTTTTACAATGTTTTCATTGTCTGTGTCATTCAGCTCTCCTTCTTTTACCCGTTAATTGCGCATTAATAATGTACAGGGTATCAAGTTGACTGTGATACGTTTCAGAGAGGATCTCGCATGCTGATAGACTGTAATTCAATGCCTTTCCATCCTTTCCTCTTATTTTTTCGTTCGATTGCCACTTCAAGTTAGCTTAAAACACGAAAATTGCTAGTTTTTTGTTATTCCACAAACATTATTCGCAGCGTAGATTAATTAGAGAGGGATAATTGTATAGATTTGATGTTACTAGTAAATTTCTTAATGCGATTGTGAATTTTTTTAATTTGATACTGTACGATATTTTTCATGATATTTAATCCCAATAAAATTCATTGCAGATCTTTGACAGTGGGATCAAAGGCAGGCTACAAATTTTTCTCTTTAAACTCTGTTGATCATCTCGAGACGATATACGAAAATGGTAATGCATTTTATGTGCTTTGGGAATGGATATAAAAGTCTCTACGTTGAGGATTATAATAGAATTATGTTTATGCGATTGAAATTTTAATTATACGAATTCTGCTGCGCAGTTTATTTTAGAGATGATTGTTTCATTTGCGTATAATTGTGTAGGTACCGAGGACGCGTGCATTGTCGAACAACTGTTCAACTGTAGTCTTATGGCAATGGTCAATTTCTCGTCACCTCGCAAACTCAAAGTTTGCCACTTCAGAAAAGGAACGGAAATTTGCAATTACAGTTACTCGAATACCATCTTGTCCGTGAAGCTCAATAGAGCAGTAAGTTATCTTTATGTCGCAGTATCGAACATAAATCGCCTAAGCGTAGTGTAAACTACACTGTTTAAATGCTATAGATCTTTATTTTCCTTAGATTTTTAACAATATTTATGAGAGTAAGTAGCGATGATGTATTGTGAAGAAATAGAAAGAATGCTTCGAAATCAGATCATAACATGAAGCTTCCTGGTTTCATCTCTGCAATACATTTTCGTAACGGCGACTATGTTGTTTACTATGAAATAAGTTGTTCTAACTTAACGTAATCACTAGTCGTACAATACAAAGCACAACATATCATCTTGACCAATAGTGGATCGACCTACAGATAGTAGTAATCATCTTGACAAAAGCTTTTCATGAGTAAGACTTTTTCGGAAGCATTTCTTATATTCCATACAGTAAAAATATCGTTACAATCAATTCCATTTATGGTTGTAACTTTGCTCGCATATGTTATCGAAGATATTTCATTCGTTCGAGGTTCGAACGTACAATTAAACGCTTCTTACAAATATTTTAGAAATTATATGGCGTAGAACGCAATTAAGATAATTTTACGTTTTAAAACTTATGTAAATTACACGCATATTCTTCTCTATCCTATTAATTATTTTATAACGTGATCTCATCAAATTATATAAATTTTACAGAGATTAGTAGTATGTCTGGAAGAGTCATTATATATTCATAATTTAAAAGACATGACAGTCCTCCATACTATCCGAGATACTCCACCTAATTTAGCAGGCCTGTGTACGCTATCGATAAATAGCGACAATTGCTATTTAGCCTATCCAGGCTCAAATACAATCGGAGAGGTTCAAATATTTGATGCGATTAATCTTGTAAGTATTTAATAGGAATTTAACCGTCGACAAATTCTGGCGCATTTAAATGTACACGTTTATGGTGTTCTCTTAGCAAGCTAAAACTATGATTCCGGCTCACGACAGTCCATTGGCAGCGCTTAAATTTAATCCTAACGCTACCAAAATAGCTACTGCTTCCGAGAAGGGTACTGTAATTAGAGTTTTCCATGTAAGTTTAATTATTCTTATGGCACTAATTGTTTGTTCAGTTCCTAAATTTAGATGCATTGCTGAAGGTTCTTTGTATCTCTGAAGGTTCACGATGGTACAAAACTGTTTGAGTTTCGTCGTGGAGTTAAAAGATGCGTATCTATAAGCAGTCTGGCTTTCAGTATGGATTCTATGTTTCTCTGTTGCTCGAGTAATACAGAAACAGTGCATATATTCAAGTTGGAGGAACCAAAGGAAGCGTATGTAACTTGTTTCCATTTATGCCGATTATTATATTTGTATTTCGTATTACTGTTATAGGGTACGACAAGCTACAGAAGAATCGCAGACATGGATGGGATACTTAACAAAGGCTGTATCTGCGTCAGCTAATTATTTACCCTCGCAAGTAACTAACGTATTTAACCAAGGACGTGCCTTTGCTAGTGTCCATTTGCCGTTTCAGGGGCTGAAGAACGCGTGCGCCATTACAGAGTAAGTTTTGCTCAGACTTTCAATTCTGTGTGTGCCCTATGTGTGTGTATATACACTACGTTTTCTAAAATATGTACTATCATACAGAGTACACAATGTACTTAGGCTGTTGGTGGCTAGTGCTGATGGTTATTTGTATGTTTATAACTTGGACACAACGGAAGGTGGAGATTGTACACTTTTAAAACAGCATAGGTTTGTACCTTTAAAGACTACATTAATAAAATAAGCATTCTGAGATACTCCGGTTTAATGGAGATAACGGCAAACATGTTTTGCGACTTCGTATCTCGTTTGGATCGGTTCTAACTTCTTCTCTGGCAATAAAGGGGCCATTCCGGTTAGCGCGCTGAAAAATTCAGCGATTTTGAGGAATTTATTGCGACGAAAATAATTATAGTAATGGAATGAAACTTTTTTCTATTTATTAAACTACATTTCTATGGTAAATAAAAAATATAATAACCGGAATTTTTTTCATGAAAATTTCACAGTACATTCTTGAGGATATGTACTTTCGAAAAATGTTTAAAAAAAGAAAACGATTTCTTCAACCCGTCTAACCGGAATGACCCCTTAAGATAATCTTTCGATGCAATTTCGGCAAATTATTTTAAAGTGTATTATTCCTGGCCATTCTATTTGGAACAGCGTATTTCGTGTTTCGGAGCGGTACATAAAACGATAGAATTAAATTAACGAACTGTTTTTATAGATTAGTTGGCAAACCAGATGAAGTAGATTGTGCTAGTGTATCTACAGTGGGATCAGGATCTGGAGAAGCTAATGCAGCAACTACTGCGCAAATAGTACAAAATACAGGTACGACAATATCATAAACATTTTAATGTGTAATGTGTATTATAAATTTTATAACCGAGCGAGTTGACGACAAAGATATATTATTCTCAAAAGAAAGTGGCACATTAAGATGTTAATATAAAATTTTTTATTTGAATGTAAATCGTGTCTTTTTTAAACGATTTTATTTAGCTTCACTCCTCTGCCCGTTTGTATGTATGTATGTATGTATGTTTCTTTGTTTGATTGTTTGCTTTAAATCTTGTATCTCAATTTTAACCCACTTCCACCAATCCAATAATCGTTATTTGTTAGTTTTTAGTGCATTTTTATCAAATTAAATAAAATCGTTTAACTTAAAATTTTTATTTATACATTTTTCCCCATCATTTATTTTTTAGTGTTTGAGTTTTGCAACTAAAACAAAAACTTGAGAAATAAGTACGTGACGGATCATCTCTCGATAATTTGTGTATTTACGAAAATCGCGATGATATTAGGAAACGCAGTGACTTTTTGTCATTTTCGAGGGGAACGCAATTGGCTGATTTCAAGTCGATTGTATTCGTGGTTAGGGGTTAAAATTGTAGGGGATACAATTCCTCACCCCTGCGTGGGCGAGTTCTTCTGAAGATTTTGTATTGTCATAACTACGCACGCCTGCAAAGTTTTAAGTCTATGAGATTTGTGGAAGTGGGATAAAATTGAGTTACTAGATTTGAACCAAACGGGCAGAGGGGTGAAATTAAATAAAATCGTTTAAAAAACATTTAAGATACTGTAAAATAGTCTTCATATATTGTGACTGTTATTTTGATTATAGTATAAAATAAAATAAGACTATTTATCTTATATAATGAGAAGGAATAAGCTTTACGAAGAATTTTTTTATTGATTCAGTTACACTGTATTCTTATTTATGTATAACTTGTCAGACAAGGAGAGTATGTTTATGAGTTTCTATTGCTGATTTCGCTCAAATTTGTACTAGATTGTGCTAGTGCATCTACAGTGGGATCAGGATCTGGAAAAAGTAATGCAGCAACTACTGCAACAACTACTGCACAAATAGTACAAAATACAGGTACGACAATATCATAAACATTTTAATGTGTAATGTATATTATAGATTTTATAACCGAGCGAGTTGACGATAAAGATATATTATTCTCAAAAGAAAGTGGCACATTAAGATGTTAATATTAATATAAAATTTTTTATTATTTAAACGATTTTATTTAGCTTCACTCCTCTGTCCGTTTGTTTGTATTGTTTGTTTGTTCGTCTCTTCGTTTGTTTGGTTCAAATCTTGTAACTTAATTTCAACCCCCTTCCACCAATCCAATAGACTTGAAACCTTGCAGGCGTGCGTAGTTACGACAATACAAAATCTTTAGAAAAAAAACTGAGGGTGAAAAATTGCATCCCCTACAATTTTAACCCATAACCACAAATCCAATCGACTTGAAATCACAGCCTCTCGCGTTCTTCTCGAAAACGACAAAAAATCGCTGCATTGCTTAAGTAGCAACGAGATTTACGTAAATACACAATTTATCGAGAAATCCGTCACGAACAAATAATTCATTTTTCCGTTTTTTAGTTGCAAATCTCAAAAACTAAAAAGTAAATTATAAAAAATATATAAAGAACACTTTTTTAAGTTAAACGATTTTCTTTATTTTGGTCAAAAATGCACATAAAACACAAAAATAATTTTTTCTTGTGCTATAATTACGACGGTGATATGTCACTTTAAATAAAATCGGGGAGCAGGATATTTCATGAGAATTTGTTGTGGGAAAGTTTTCAAAAATGCATTCGCTTTAATGGCACAAAATATTTTAATCGCGGGATACAGATTGTAAAATTGATATACTCGTTGATGATGTTCCACTTGCCAAGCGATACTTTAACTTCCGGTTGGAAGGACACCCAGTATTTAAAATAACATATTACCGTCGTAATTGTAGTACAAAAAAAGAATTATTTTTTAGTTTTTGGTGCATTGTTGATCGATTTCAATAAAATCGTTTAATTTAAAAAATTAATTATTGAAATGAATAAACAGCGACCATAACTAATAGAAAATAAAAAGAAAAGTGATTTATACTCCTAAGCGCAATTGAATTAATGACATAGATTCCAATAGTTCGATGATATTTTGCAAATAAAATATAAAAAGGTCTTATTAAAATTAACAATATCTTAATAAATCTGCATGAGTGTAAAAAGTTTATGGAATGAATTCATTATTTTCAATACTTTGTAAATATTCTATTAGATACATTTGTTACACTAATTTACTAAATAAGAATTTATACCTTGAACATTAACAAAAAATAGATAATTGTATAAAAATGAATTAATAACAAAATTTTGCCAGAAAATCGTCATCCTCTATGTCTAATATAGACGGTAAAATAAAATAAACGTAATTAATGTACATAATATTCGGCACAATATATGGAAACAGTTTCTTAATATTTCGCTTCGTTTTCTATTTGCCTATAATGGTAAGAACTTAAAGACTCATTTTTGCATTATATATAAAATATTAAGCTTCTCAATCTCTGACAGAAATTTTTCGTTGTAAAATTGACGCCCACTTATCTCCAGATCGAGCATTAAGATGTCTTCATTCCATGAAAGCATTACGATGCATCCTTCTCATTAGAAACGCATACTTTCTTGTACCTGAAATCGACGTTGCATTATGGTATTACAATTATGGCGCCAATCAAAATTATGCTGCCATTTCTATCTATTTGGACTTTAACGTGAATTCGCTATTTTTCAAAATTATATGTTATGCCAATTTAGAAGACTATTATTCATAAATTTTGTTAACACCAATAAGATATCTACTTTCACTGTATTACAGTAGCAATTCATTATTAGATATCTGACAGTGGCGGCACAGCGTAGACCGAGAAAGTTCTTGATCATACTTGTCCCGGACAATGTCAAACGAACATGCTTCACCTTTACGTTCCTTAATATATTAAGATTCATTTAGGCTTGCATCTGTAAAAAAATTCACAGTATTTAGCATGTTATGTGCCAATATGTAGAGCACAATGAGAGATGTGATAAAAACGGGTGTTATTTGGGTGATTCTTAATTTCGAAATGAACTGTAAATCTTGTTTGCTTCATTTTTGGGAAACGTGAACTTAAAAGCCCCGTCGATTAGACACGTATGTACATACTTAAACCAATCGCAGAATTCGGTAAACCGCGCATCGGATAATAGTGCTTCTACATGTGTTTATATACAATGTATACAAGGTCGTGAAATGATGTGCTCTCTGCATTTTATTAATAAATAGGTTTCACAAAATGTTGGTCTCTTCGTTGATTACTCAGTCATATCTTTTTACGCAATCTTTCTTAAAAACTTGTATATGACCCGCGCAATGTGTACACGCACAAGTAAAAGTAGCGTTGTTTGCTGAACTGTTGTACAAGCATACAAACAAATATGTATATAGCTACGCACTCTATGGAGCTTTAAAACTGAGGTAGAAACTGAGTCTTCCAATTTCTACATTATATGTAAATAAAAAACATTTAAGATACTGTAAGATAGTTTTCATATATTGTGACTGTTAAGAACATATTTATTTTTATTATAGTATAAAATAAAATAAGAATACATTTATCTTATATAATCAGAAGGAATAAGTTTTATGAAGAATTTTATTATCGATTCGGTTATACTGTATTCTATAACTTGTCAGATAAGGGGAGCATGTATACGAGTTTCTATTGCTGATTTCGCTCAAATTTGGCATACAATTGCTGTACACCGCGTATAATAGTGCGATATTAAACACAGGGCTCGCCACTCAAAATTCATCAAGAAAATCAGGTTCAAAGATTGCGGTTTAAATTACTTATTCCACTTTTGTTTATCGATGTATATTGAACATCTGGGAAAGCTAAAATTAAATCCAGTAGCCCCAACCCAGATTTTATGTAGTGTACATAATAAATTTGAGACAATCGGTAACCCGAAACTCGTACACTACCCCTCGCAAATTCGGAACATTGTTAGGAACACCTCGAGTTACTAATTTCTCACGATTACTGAAGAGCGACAATACCTTTAATCGAGGGAACGAAAGCTAAATGGAAAATAATACAATATCTATTAGTATTGAAATATTGGAATCCTATTTCATGAACTATGTTAAGATGACTTTATTAAAGACAATGTTCCTAATAGTTTATTAAACTTTAATATTATTCATTTACTCTATTCCTACTAATTATTATACTTTTACGATTAGTACTGCCTGTAGATAGAATCAAATGAATATAATTTATTTGGTACCTTGTACAGATACAAATTAAGCGAGCGTGTGATGGTTAGAGGCCTTGTTTCTTTGATTATACGCTTTATACCTTCTTCTTCTTTTTGCTTCTTGCCCCCCGGAAGTTGAGTAGGCAATTTTTTTTAGGGGCTAAAGGGGGGGCCCCCGATAATTGACTTTACTTGATGTAATTTTTTTCTTTTTATCATCCATTCAAGCCTGCATAAATAGCTACGCGGATGTGTTGCGCGGCCGCTCGCCAGACTCCATGTCAGGTACTGGTACATCCTCTATTCTGTCCTTTGTTTTATTTTGCTCTCATTCTCTGTATATGCTCCATTCATTAAACTTCTTCGCTGTAGTATCCTTTTTTTTTCGTTGTTTTTGTTTGTTCCTTTCTTTGATCTCATCATAAACGTCCGCTTTTACACACGCAGTAAGGAAAGAATGAGAGTAATATCGAGCAATAATAATTCCTAGATGGTTTGGGTGCTAAAATCTTAATACGTATCAATGATGTAGGTTTTAACGGTCAATCATGTTTTAGATAATACGTAACGGTAGTCTTGTCACGCTTTCCTAAATATGAGATTAGGTAATTGTCGCAGAATAACTTTTATAGCAAAAGGCTTAATATGCACATACGCATGTGAACGCTAAATATAATCTCCACGGTCACTGAACAGAAAGGATAATCCACGTACCCAGATTCAACGTTCATTATATTTCATAAGAGTAATCCATTGAAGAATTTTCATTGAACATCTGAATATTATCACGCGTCAGGAAATATGTATACAAGATATTCCAACAGTTACAATTTACAGAGAATGGAGAAACAAATCTATCGGGGGTTACTGTATATTGTAGATCGTTACATAGATTCAACTTGAAGTATAAAACGGTGGGAGGAGTATTTTTTATTATAAGCATATAGTATTATCATCTTAGCATGTGTATATGGGTGCATGTGCATGTTTACACAGAGTCTCTTAAATATTTTCTAATTTCTTTGAACCATCACAATTTATTTCACGACTGTACAAGAAATATGTCATTCTTATATGTTAACGTGAATATGCTCATAACTAAATTGCAAGTTGAAACATCTTGTATATTAAATTTCTGTATCCTACATTGAGAATCTTGTTTTTCTTTCTCTCCTCTTTCTTTTCGATAATAGTATGTAGCAAAAGTATCAACTATCGACTATGAAATATTTGTACTAATCAGAAATGAATTTTACATTCTGTGTTGAGCATAATGCTAACGGTGATGGAAATAGGCAGATTGTTTTGTTGAGTTACTAGTGCAGTGGTTCCCAACCTGTGGGTCGCAACCCCCAAGGGGGTGGTGAAGTGTTTTCTGGGGGGTCGCCGCGGTTATTTTTAGTTGACGATTCGTAGTACTTATTTTTTTTTAATATGGTTACATCGATATATTCTATTGATGATGTAACATTGATTTTTATAAATGAAAAAAGGGAAAAGCTGGTTACCCAGATGCAAGCACAACCATCACACTAAATAAGATAATTAAATATATTAAATATCTTTAAGTATATTTAATTTATGTATTAAGATATTTAAATATTATTAAGTTAGAATTATATTCTGAAACACCTATTTTTAATGCGTTTTCTTTACCTTATTAAATTTACCTTACCTTATATTGGGGGGAGGGTCGCGGGTTATTTGGATATTATAAAAGGGGGTGGCGATTTAAAAAAAGGTTGGGAAACACTGTACTAGTAGCACTTAATTATAAAGTATAATGATATTAAAGTATTGATTACTTTTTGTCTTTGTGATAAGGAAAGTCGTATACTTTATTTTGAAATTTTTAAAAGAAATAGCATTTTCTCTCAAGTTTTATGTCACCGTATTATTAACAACAAACAAAAAATTGAAGAATCGTAAGGTTTTGAATTATGTAAAATCTTGATTCTGCTTATTTGCACTAAATGTTAGAAGAATTAATCATTTCTGCATTTATCATCAAAATCGAACGAGTGCGTTCATTTAAATTATTAACAATCGTTAATGGATTCCTCGCTACACTGTAAAGAAAAACAATGATACTTGAGATATTGTTTCTTTCACGTTTAGCTTGAAATGCCTTGGGAGTAATAATTTCAATGAAAATTCAAGGATCATTAACTCCGCCCTCAAAGACGAGAAATATATCATATATCATTGGATCCCGGTTCCATACATCTTTATCGTTATATTCGCTTAAAGCAACCCTTAACTTGAATCATTGCAATTGAAATACATAAATGGATTTTTAGAATCAGAGAAGTGTCACGAGATGATCGCAGCGGCCGAAAGTCCGCCAATAATTTCAAGTCCAGTACGTTTGAAAAACAATGCTGAATATCCACCTATCACGTCATGGATAGATTATTGAGGTGTAATAATTTAAGCATATCAGAAATTCAAGACGAAGGCGAGTTACATGCAGCAATGATCGAAATTAGAAGATCGCTATGTACAGTTCAACCTACCGTCATAATAATTCAGGTTGCAACTCAAGTAAAGCAAAAAGAAAATTGTTTCCTAAACGATATCAAATAATTGTAAGAAAGCAAATTGATAGACATATATTAGTTATGTAATTAACTTCGAAAGCTATCGTGTACTTGGATGAAATTTCTGTTCGGCATCGGAGGCTAATATCTGAAAAGGATTATTACACAACACTCTTGGCCATACTCTATTTTTCCAAACAGCATTTCACATTATACCTCTGTCAGTATCCCCTATCATAACTGTATTAAACAACGGGCAAAATGATTTAAGAAATTATAGTAATTTAACACTAATCTGTGGCAAAGTATTCTAAAGAAAACAAAAAAAAATATTAACAAGTTTGAATTAGGATGTACTCGGAGAATATTTAACGAGCAAGAAATGCTTGACGTAAATTTATGTAAAACATATTTTACTGTGCATTACTAATGATTATTGTAAAATAATAGATACATTAAATAAGTCGTTGAACATAAATTGTTTGACATTTTTTTATTGGATTGCTATATTTTGTAACAATATTTTCATCTTCTGTATTTAATTACTAATAAAACTCTTAAGGTAATATGCAAGTTTCAAAGAAACATTTTAATTGGCGTTTGTTGAAAATTCAATTTTCTAAAGTACTTGTGATATTTCATGTTTTCTCTATATACGAGGCGATGCGATCGGTTGAAATAAATATCTAGCTTAAGGACACGCAGGAAAACTGTTCGAATAAAGGATATTAGGTTCGAAAGGGAATGTTTTGCAGTAGGAATAATTACTTTGTAGGTAGGACTCAAGGTCAACTTTTACTTTTCTGTTTTAAATAAAACTTACCACTGTTTTACTGTAAACGGAGAAGATAGCCATACGTAGTAAATTCTATTGAATTAGTTAGATGTAAAATTGTGTTTATCGTTACATTTAAAACCATATGCTCCCTGCCTCTTGAATAGGTTGGCAAAGTGGCTGGATGCTGCAATAAGAAAGAACTGAATTTAAACAATTTTATGTAAAAATTTTACACCCGAAGTATGTGCAATCCAAGATCGAACTTCCTGTCGGCATTTAAAGAAAGGGATAGGTTCTATTTTAAAGGAACGCACACATGCGACTAGATCACAATATCCGCGGCTGTAAGCGCAAGGATTCCATTGTCAAATTTCTCCAAACGATTCGAATCTACTTGTACATCTCCCACACTCGCACCAATAATCAGTTGATCGAGGTAATGACCTGCAATAATTCAGATCTATTAATAACAGGGCACTTGAGAGTGAAAATGATTCATTTGTTTCTATGTATCGCCTAAACATATTCATATAAACAGTACAGACCTTCGAGCATTAGAATCACTCGCATCAGCCACTTTATAAAAATCACCCTATGCCAGAGCGTAATAGAATAAAAATGGAACACAGACGTATGAATATATATAAAAGTAAAATAAATCTCCTATTGCGTTCTTACTTCTAAGTTCGAAATCATTTTAGTCATTAGTATATAAAGTTATATAATCTATAGAAATTTTAGAAAATGGAATACTTAAATTATTATTTATTCACGACAGTGCAAAAGTTGCACTAATCATTGTATTATACTTCATTGATATAATGGAATATAATACTTTTAAATCAAACACATTTGTTCGTAAAAGATTTACTATTAATTTGATCAATTTGTTAATTGGATCTCTACTTTGACGAATAGCAGAGATTCTTTTACAGATAATACTGTATTACTCGTAATTCTTTCATACGTAGAGGTGTGAGTCCACTTAAAAATTTTTACGAACATAATACGTAGCGTGTGACATTTCTAAAAGAATGTTACGAGTGGAAGAGAGTCATTTTGCATTCTACACTCTTTTACTTTCCTTTGTTTCTTGTATTCTCTATCTCTCAGTTTATCTCCCGTTCTGTTTATATGCACCTTGCTCTCTACATATCTTCGTACTACGTTTTTTGCTCCTCTGTACGAAGAAAGGAATGTCCGACTCTTTTACGTTTAAGCTATATTAATCTCAGCTTCCACACAAAGTTCTCCAATGTATTTGATGCTTCAAGTATATCATTGAGTATTATTATCAGTCTTTCTCTGTTCTCACGAATTCCTCGTAAAATTGAACTTTTACTTCAGTTTTATATCACAAACACTGCAGGTACAAAACGTACCAGCGTGTACGTATTATTTGTAATTGCGGGATTCGTACTGCGTAATTGTAAAACGTGCAAGTACCGTAGATCCGTATTGCGTCCTAACGCGTTTTATTTATTATATAATTTTACCTTTGTAACAATAAAGAATTGCAGTAAAAATCAATGTACAATGCCAGTAAACGGTAATTATACATATGTATAATGCAATACGCGTTGAAACTCTCGAGCACTCGTATTATCGTGTATGACGTCTTTTCACCAATATATACATACATAAGTATAATGTATAAAATAAAAAGGATCTCCCTTTACTTTATGTAAGCAATACTGAATTTTCCAAAATTTTATATACAGTGAATTCCGGTTAATTGGTCCATCGGTTATTAGGAATGGCCTTTTGTTTAGGAGAGACTTTAAGGTACAACTAATTGTAAATGTAATTAATAAATCTTTGCATAATTTGAATAGCTGTTTAATAGGACCAATGTGTTCCGAGTTGTGTGTGCTCCAAATAGACGGAATCCATTATATCATAGAACTTAACAATATCAATTAACGTAATAACTTTTTATACGGTAAAGAATTATGTTGCGGTAATATTCCTTTATTTATTGTATAACTTGTATTCAATGTAATTTTTACTTTTATATTTTGTAGGCTCATCATTGTAATTTCACTGTAAGAACTAAATAAGATTAGGCGACTTTGTAATAATAAAGTACTTGTTATAGTTTAATAATATAACATTTTTATTAACTGGAGAGAGGAAGTAAAGAATATAAAATCATGTAACGGAAATATCAGGCGAATTATCAATCGTAAACACGTAACGAACGAACGAAATCTTTAGCTTCATTTAACTCTCTTTGTGTTCTGAACGCCTTTTGTAAATAATTTGTTAAATGAATATAAATAAAACTGTATAACTAAAAATTCACGTTTCCTTGTAGCTGATTAGATCAACCCTCGTTAATGTCGGCGAAATTAATAAACGCTGCATAAATAAACCTGTAATACTTTTACCCGTTACCACATTGACAATCATCGCTATACACACTTATCACTGACCACGACCTCGCTAACGAATAGTACGATTTTAAGTAAAAAAGATTAGTAAATTGTGCCAGCAACACATTAATCGTGTAATCTTATTGTACGCTAGTATAAACTTTACTTACTGCAGTATCATTCTCTGTGAAATCCAGGAATCTTTGTAAAATCGCGGGCGTTACGATAAGAATGTAATTTTAATGCTTTATTCTAAAATGAAAGGATTCAAGAGATTCTTTGGTAATTTGTAAGTAAATTTACTACTACAAGCCGACTGCAAATTCACCGATACACATCACCAGTCCAACAATTTCATTTGATATAGCGTAACTCTCACATTACTGTAATCTCAGAGTGTGAATAATAAAATGTGATTATAGAATACAGTGACAACGTAGCAAAAGGGTCTATCTCTAATTGAATTTAAAGCGATTTGTGACACCGTTAAACAGTTGAGAAGTACACTTCGCGTAAATAACTCGATTATCAGAGCTGATAGGAGAAGTTATGAACGATGGAACATTTGTATGCCTCCGTGTGGTTTACGTACAAGATAAAACATTTTATTAGGGCAGTTTACATCTCATGTGCATGATGAACAATAATCAATGAACTGTGTATTGAAATGGTTATTATCCTATTTTGAAATTCTATATATATATTTGTTTATTACACCCGGCACACGTATATGATATAAAATAAGCTTGGAATGTACTTAAACATTATATTTAAATAAATTTCAATTACTTTAATGATGCGAATTGCACAATTTCGTATGTTTTATTTGAATTTTTTTATATCAGATATTATTAAACGTACAAGTAGGTTCATAAGAAAGTGGCTCTTAATTAAATCTTTGCATCTCAGCCCACTTAAAAACCTGCCCTAATTATGTATGCAAGATCGCACATTCTTACACAGAATATTCATTCCTGAATTAGATTTATATGTTTTCGGATTATTAAATTTCTTAAAATTACTTTTTTCATTTTTTTTTCTGTAAAATTTGTGTTTGCAACACACAAAATGGTTTCTGTAAAGCAGACACAGGCCCTTTTGTCGTATGCTCACTGTAATGAGGTACAAAGACACGAAGACTTAGCTGTAAAGATCATCATCGCCATCATCTTGGAAGGTTTGATCACCTTGCGTTGTATCTTGGGTGCCACTTGCTCCGCTTTGTGGAAATCTATAAATAATGCAAAGTTTGCCTCGTATAATAACACAGCGAACGTAATGCATGCTAAAAAAAAGAGAAGCGCGTGTTTCTCTCACCTGAAGTTGGTTCCGAACCCACGAGACTGCTGAAGAGTCTGTGCAAACATTTCGTATTTTCGAATATCATTATCCGATACCGAACGCCGTGCAAACCTCATTGCTTCTTCGAAGTGAGCTCTGGTTATTTCTGGCACAGGATCGTCTTCGTCCATCTAGTATCGTAAAATTAACGATTGACAAATTAATTTAATACGCTTCAATCTATCCACAATTAAAAGTTTCCATTTTCTGTTACGTGAAATTATCATCTTTCGATTCATCACGTATTTTTGTTCTGTTTTTTTTTTAAGATAACTATTGGAAAAAAAATAGAAAAGCACGTAATACCGAATAACATTTACTCACGTCCATAGACGCAGATGGATTGTTGGTGCGTTCCTTTTCCCGTCGAAGTTCAGTTTCGATACACTGTCTTATAGCAAGCTTGCATGCACGTTGGCAAATCTCTGTTATGTCAGCACCCGAAAAACCATGTGTCACTTTGGCTATATAGCTTAGATCTACGTCCTATAATACGAATGCAATTTAAACGATGGAGAAAAGAATAATTGTGATTGACTCGTGCAAAAATACACAGGACGACTCGTTTTAATTTATGCCCGTCCTCTGCCTAATCATACTGTTAGACAGATCCGTTCATCGATTAAAATGAAACACCCTGTAGAAGAAAATGATAATTGCATTTAATTTTCTTTACCTTAGCTACCGGTGATCTCCGAAGATTAGATTTGAAAATCGCTTCTCGTGACTTTTCATCTGGCAGTGGTATATAAATCAACTGATCTAATCTACCAGGCCGCAAAATAGCGGGATCGATAATATCAGGACGATTGGTAGCTCCTATGATGAAAACGTTTTTCTTCGCGCCCATTCCATCCATCTCTGTTAAGATTTGATTTATCACGCGATCCGCTGCCCCGCCGGCGTCTCCTACCGTACCTCCTCGGGATTTCGCGATAGAATCAAGTTCGTCAAAGAACAGTACGCACGGAGCTGCCGATCTTGCCTAGAAGTTTCATACGGTACGTTAGACATTCGCTCTTTATTCCCTTGCACGTCTCAAGTTACGTACTTTATCAAAGACATCTCGGACGTTAGCTTCAGATTCACCGAACCACATTGTTAACAACTCTGGGCCCTTTACAGAAATGAAGTTTGCTTGGCACTCATTAGCTATTGCTTTAGCCAATAATGTCTTACCACAACCAGGGGGTCCATAGAATAACACGCCTCTTGATGGTTGCATACCGAATTTCAAGAATTTATCAGGATGCTCGACTGGATACTATACGATAAGGAAGCAAGTAATTACTTTAGTTTATAAATTACATTTATCTCGTATTAATATATAATAATTCCTTTTACCTGTACTAACTCTTGCAATTCCATCTTAACATTGTGTAAACCTCCAATATCGTCCCATGTAACTGTTGGTACCTCCACAATAGTTTCTCGCAGAGCACTTGGACTACTTTTGCTCATTGCGTACTGAATTACAAATAGAGTATTACGTACAAAGAGTAATACACGTCGCTCGATGAACTGAAATTAATGCCTACCTTAAAGTTATCCATGGTAACAGCAAGAGAAGATAAAACCTCAGCATCTATGTGATCGTCTTCTAAATCGATGAGATCCATCTTCTCGCGGATTTGTTGCAACGCTGCCTCGGAACACAACGAAGCCAAATCAGCACCAACATGACCGTGTGTTTCCGATGCGATCTGAAAGGCAATATCAATTCATTAAAGAGTATTAAAACTAACAGTTGAACCATTTTAAAACTAATATTTATACGCACCTCTTCCAAGTCAACGTCGTCGGCGAGCTTCATATTTTTCGTATGGATTCTCAAAATTTCTAGACGACCAGTAGCGTCGGGTATTCCGATATCGATTTCTTTGTCAAAACGGCCGAAGCGACGCAATGCTCCGTCAATACTATTGGGTCGGTTAGTAGCAGCCATTACAATAACGTGAGAACTTTGTTTCATACCGTCCATTAAAGTAAGCAGTTGAGACACTATACGTCTCTCTACTTCCCCGTGCGTCTAAATCGAAAGTACAACAGTAATTGCAACTGTAATTTCCAAAGTAATAACATAAAATACGCAATCGAACCTTTTCTCTTTTCGGAGCAATAGCGTCGAGTTCGTCTATGAAAATGATGGCTGGCGAATTCTTCTCGGCTTCTTCGAATGCTTTTCTTAAATTACTTTCCGACTCGCCCGCCAGTTTACTCATTATCTCGGGACCTATTATTACGATATACCGATTAGTACGTTGTATCAAAATGTTCATTTTACAAGTAACATACCGTTAATAAGGAAGAAAAATGCTCCTGTCTCATTTGCTACGGCACGAGCAATAAGAGTCTTTCCTGTGCCAGGCGGACCATATAAGAGAATACCACGCGGTGGTTTAACTCCAATAGCTTTGAACAGAGACGGATGCCGCAAAGGTAATTCTACCATTTCCTTGATCTGCGCTAACTGTTTACGAACGCCACCAATGTCATCATAGCCCACCGCATTTAATGCTTCTTCTTCCTCCTATAATTTATTTTTGATATACACACGGTATCATACACAAAATTCAGTAATTATTATAGTTATTTAACCAACCTCTCTTTTAATAGGGTCGCCTTCGTAGTGAATAACTGTATCAGGGGCTACGATACAAAATGGTCCAGGGTCTGTCTCCACTACTTTAAATTCAACAGCACGCATACCACCGCGTACAATGAAATTATCATCTCTATGAATAGGACGATATGCTTCCAAGAAGTATGGTTTCAAATATACTTCAAATAAGTTTCTATAACAAAGGTGCATAAATTTATGAATGTTGCATGTTTGAATAAATTTGTAATCGTACGTCCAGTGTTACTAATTCAAGTGTGTAATTTTACCTAGCAAATACAAACATACAATTTAAAGTAGTTACAAGATTTGTAAGAGAAATCTGAACTTTCATCATCACAGATGAAAATCTTTTTTAACTCACCCTGTAAGACCATTTATTGTGTCGTCCATCGGTAGAACATGAATGCGTTTTCCATATTTAACTTCCGGGCATGCTTGTACAGAAACAACATCGCTCAAACGCACACGCAGATTATTTCTTATAACACGATTCATGCGGATTTTCTCGTCAGGACAAGTATCGTCGGAAAGAACTATGCACACAGTTTCTTTGCGCCTTTTTCCTTTTAGCAATACCGTATCTCCTCTAAACAGTTGCAATTCATCCATCTTCGTTTGAGAAAGAGCCACGACAGAATTATCATCTGCCACAGCCTCGTCGACTAATAATCTATTTGGCTTGTCCTTCTTCCGAAGAATCGCTGTTGCCAAATCTTCGGTGCTGAAACAAAGAGTCATCGAATTATTTTAAACGAAGTAATAACACTAATGATAATAAAATTCATAATCACGAGGTGTTGCGCTTCCGTTGCAACGACGTATCGAACTAGTATAAACCCTAAACATTTATATTCCTGTTTAATATGAAGTACATCTAACGTGTTCGCATTTAATGATTCATTTACTTTAACTTATCTTATTTTCAGAAGATATTTTGTATTACAAATGCTTTTCGGTATATAATAATGAATAAGTGGCAATAATTTGAAACAGTTATTCCTAGGAACAATGTTTAAAGAATAATTACAACTTCCAATAAGAAATAATAGTTCGTCTTTATCATTATTTTCTTCCGACTAGAACTTCATATTCTTCTAAATTCATAGGAACATTTTATATTAACTAACATCGACCATTATTGATTGCAAGGGGAAATGCAATCAGTTTTGAGCTATCGATACAGCAATGATATTAGCAAGTTGTTACTTAGTAGCCCATTTAATCATAGACTTTATTTAACACAGCTTTACTCTGATAATCAAGTGAGAATAAATGCTATTAATTCTTTCCTACACATGCAAAGTAACAAGCTTTATTTATATCTCTATCTTGATTAATCTTGACTCGTTATATCAAACATATTTCATAATTAAAAGGCTGATCATGATATTGTTCAATTCCAGTTGTGCACAAAAAATATTCATATTTTCTTTATTGAGAAATCATTTCTTATAAAATAATCTTTATGACTATTATTTCGTGCAATTAATTCCTTAGAAACTGTTTTCATACCACTATTAATAAACTAAACCATTTTTATATTAAAAAAATAAATATCAATAAATCTGCTACTTATACAAAAAATTCGATTTTCATTATACTATTTTTGGAATGTTCATTATTATATTTATCAAATTCTCAAGCTGGAATTATTTGTTTATACCTGAAATAGAACTACATTCATAGTGATGAAAAAATTACGAGCAACATGTGTACTATGTAATTACTACTGAATGATTCAAAGTGGTACAATCAATCTTTCAAAAGCAAAGACAATTTTAACATATGACCTTATTTTGTTAGCATAGTAATATATAAACATTTAACTATCCCGGGAATTAATATTCGTATACGTTCAGATTGTATAATATTCGTTTTTATTAAGAATTGCTCGTAAGGTTCGGAATTATTGTAAGGCGAGCGCACAGCATTAATCTGCTAATAAAATTCCTTTGTCATGTTCAGCGTATTCGGCCATGATCAGTCGGCATGTAAAAATGATATGCACAATTTGTGTCATTAGGAGCTTTCGTCGTGATAAACATCAGCGAACGAGGGAGAACTAATTTCCCCGGCATTAAATCTCACGGGCGTGATTTATTTTATCTAAGAAACCGCGAAGAGACACGTTGCATCGATACGATGACATCGTAAAATTGGAAGCCAGCATGGATGCATTTTTTGCACAGTTCGCGTTCCGCACTTTTCGGGGATAGGAATGGGAATTATTCGAGATACCGCGGCATCGGGCATTTTCCTCGCTGAATTTCCTTACCTCTTCGGGTCACTCATTCTTCAGCTGATTTTTAACGCAAAAGAAAATGTACACGCAACGATCACAACTCAGTATCGCACCACGTACGACTCAGCAGCAACACTCACAGTTGATCCAATGAACATCCCTCATTTAAACTTTCATGGCTTGCATTGGACTCCTCAATGCTGAATCAAAGGCCGAAAGGGGGATTCGCAATCATTTGGCCGATTTCACACTGCGCGAAGCAATTTTAAGAGATCTTATTGGTCGCCTCACTATTCAGATCATCCTCAACAATTTTTTATCCGGATAATTCTAATTATGCGGGCAATTCCACTTTACAGAAATATGTGTTAAAATGCACCGAATACGTATATCGTTGCAATATGTATCCCAGGATGCGCGAATTTTTTCAATATTAAAAGTTTTTAAGAAGTTTTTCAATATTATTCATAGCAATTAATATAATTTCTGGATTTTTGTACCTCACAATAAATATAATCGTCTGTATTTCTATCCTTTTACTATTTTCTTTTATTCTTTGAATGCGGTATGTCCGATCTTATAAAGTACTTACTATTATATATTTATTAACTTCATACAGACCAATAAATATTAAATATTTAACGATAAACGTAAATATTTATGAAAAGTGTCTGTTTCTTCTGTTTGTAAATTAATGCCATACTCATTAGACGCATACACAGGCGGTCTTTCAGTTTTGAAAGTGTATTAGGCTTTAGATAGTTTACGTCACGCATTCTCAAAGTGAGAATTCGATAAATATATATACTTGTCAAATCGGTCTATAATGGCTGGAATTAAAGGTTATTTGGCATACATTTCATTACTAAACCGCAAGACTTCTTGTTTCGCGTAATTTAAAAAAAGTGGCATTGTCGCGAAACATTTGTCGAGAAAATCGAAGTAGAAATTATACGTCAAAACATAACCTTACAGATACTTGTAATTGTCATTGGCACCGAGTTTCTTTATATGATAAGGAATTGAAAGCTTTCTGCATATAAACGACACATTTTTCTTAATTTAATTCCAATGTACGATGCATCATTTTATTTTTATCTATTAAATTCGCTATCATCCTCTGAATCGGTTCATTACACATTGTTTTCTACTTCTCTCGCTTTATTAACTTAGCGTTTGCCATTTTCATATTAATTGCTCGTCAATAAACCGTTGAAAAATAATTTCGATCCTCCTAAAAGTTTCTTAACCTTACAAGGAAATGTTGTGCGATATATAAGACATATGCGGTTAAACGTTTTTTATATTTATATTTTTTAAAAGAAACGTACACTATAGTCGATGCATACTCATTAAAAATTACATTAATCGTTCTACAATATAAATTACGCTTTACATTTATCGACGTTACGATATATATTTCTCCCGACACACTTTAGGTAAAAGATATTTGCGACATTCGTGCGATCGAAATACGGATCGAAAGTTCCGTAAAATATGATTACTTATAATTTGATATTTATATATTTATAATTTATATAAACCAGTCCCGTTTTTGTTTCATACGTTTAATGGTCTTCGCTAATGAACAGCGTAAGTATTTTGACGAATTAATCATATATTTCTTAATGTACATAAATTACAGACAGAAATACAATTTTATAGATTAGTACTATTGGCATTTGCTGGGTCCATTGGTATGACATTCGTCATACTCGGCTGCGCGTTACCAGCATATAAGTAAGTATCGTCATCGCGTAAGGTTTTATTTCTTTATTACATGTGCGCACAGGTATATGTAATATGGCGATATACATTAGATTATACTATATAAAGATATAAACTAACTTTGGAAATGTGTTACCTTTAGAGTATGGTGGCCATTTTTTGTTGTATTATTCTATATATTGGCACCAATTCCAACTACAATAGTACGTCGCTACTCGTATGATTCTGGGAACGCGAATCCATGTTTGGAATTGGCTATATTTATTACTATGGGATTCGTTGTATCATCTTTCGCTCTTCCTATTATATTAGCACGATCTCCAGCTGATAACCCAGTGGTACATCTAAACTATACGTATTTTTCAACTCGCTTATTATAGTGTATCCTTCTATAAGAAATTTGATGCGATGCGATTGTAAGTATAGAATTATATAGATATTTATTAACAAAAATGAATGTTTTCAGATACAATGGGGTGCTTGCTACTTAACTTTAGCAGGTAATATTGTTGTGTATCTGACCCTAATTGGATTCTTTGTTACCTTCGATCAGGACGATGAATACAATAGGTGGTGAAACGCTGAACTTCATTGTACTTATTGATTAATTTTACATGGTAATATCTCTAATCGCACTTCGTCGTTTACAATTCCATCTTACATTCTTGTATATACTATTCGGACGCTTTCAGGTTTTTTTACAAGATAAAAAAAGATGCAAATCACACGCTGATTATTGACAATTACCGACACATTAATTCTAAGCCCTCTCAAAATTTATAATATACTATTTACATGATATAAATATCGCTATAAGCCATCTGTACCGTAGCTAATACTAATACTATAAGAAATAGTATTACGATAAATAATATTAGACTTAACGATGGTTTATTTTGCTATTAGTATGCAGTAACTTAAGTTTAAATTTGTAATGGCATACATTTTCTTACAAACATCTTTGAATAAAATTAGGACCACGAGTACGTTGGATCGTAGGAGATTTTAAGTTCTTGATTATATAATTTATTACGTTACGTTATACCTTTCATTGTTTTTTTAAAACTTAATATTTATATATAAAAGATTGTAAGCTAATACGTTGTGCAACAATTTATAAATGTTTTGTATACTGCCACTATAGTAGCTTTTGTATTTGAAGTAAATGGAGATTCTAAGTAATAACTAAACGTAAATATGAAACAGAATTGAAAGATTGTAAAAAGAGCATAGGTTTTGAAAATACAGTAAGATTTCTGAAAGAAACATTAATCAGATAAAAGGAGCATATATTATGAGTAGTATATTTTAACGTACACTTTGGAACATTACAATCATGTGTACGTAATATTTTAATGCAAGGAGTAATGATTTAGGACTAAATGTGAGTTATGATTACTACAGACCATTGGAAATAACTGGAAATAATAAATTTAATTTGAAAATCAGATAGGAAGACTCAAGAATGGCCTTAAAAGTTGTAATTTCAAGGATGTGAACTGAAAGAGGCCAACAGCAATTTGCACTGATTTGGAAGGACCATGAGTTGGCATCCGAGGAAAAAATCGAATGCTGTAAATGATACTCTTACGAGTCAAGATGCTATTTCGAGACCTTAATAAAAAATGTATTTCCTCAACTGCAATAAAAGGGTCTTGGTCTTGAACATCACCATGAGTTTTAAATTTATTTTTATGCCTCCCATTTACATTTTATTACTTTATAAAGACTGTATAACATATTTATTATCTCCAAACACCAAATGAATTGCTTGTACTTAAAAGCGTAACCATGAAATTCATAAACAACTTGAGATCAATATCTGAACAATATGAACAGTTAAGAACTGCTGTGACTTTGTTCTTTTAATAGAATCTCACTATAAAATATTGTCATGGTTACATTTTTGTTTGTAACACCTTTTAGTTTGAGATAGGTATTACTTGTTGTTTTTCAATATTCTTCATTAAATGAAGGTAGAGTATTTTTATAGAAAATAATTAAAGAGTTTCATATTTACTCCTCGAATCTCGCTTCAACCATGATCAATGTAATAAAAGTACAATGACAAATTTCTTTTCATTTAAAAGGAATTACGTTCATTACAATTATAATGTAACCCCTTTGTATCAGGAGCTTCTTTAGTCTATACCAGTGTTTCCCAATATGTGGTACGTGTACCCCTTGAGGATACAAACTAAAACTTTTGGCGCTACGTCATGGGAGGTCAGAAGTCAAATTGAACAGAAGTTAAATTGTTTATATCACTCTTTGTGTTTATTAATATATGTAATTTAGGAATACAAAATTTAATGTAGGTACTGTTTTATTTTATTCCTCTTGTTATGCTCCAACTATACTTTTATCTATCTATACGAGGGGTGTTGTTAGTTACATATAAATTTCCAGGGGGTACACAAATCATAAAAGGTTGCGAAACACTGGTCTATACAATAAAATAATCTTATCAATATAACGATTCATAAACAGATTAATGTTTTATTGTATAAGAAATAAAGAATACTTGTGTTACAAGAGAAAGAATAAAATAAAAGGGAGAAGATACTAGAACACTTGAATGGGGATCTATATTAAATTACACAATTCTTATATAGTACATAATAAGATATACAGTATATAATATCACTCATATAAGATTGTTTAAATTACATAATTAATTATAGAATAATGAAGAGAAAGAGATACGAGCAAACTTCTCCTCCAGTGCCATGGATACCATTAGTCGCATCAATAAAGGAGTCACCTAAATCTATACTGTCTCAAGAATTGTTGGACAGACAAAATTTATTAAGAGAATGTTCGCGAACGAAAATTATATCACATAAATATCTGCGTAAACATATAAAATCATCTGTAAATATTGGAAGCATATTCACGTCAGCAATATATCAAATTCATAACAGAAATTTAAGAGAACAGATTTGTAGAAAAGATTTGAAATCTGATTCCATTATTTCTGAAGAACAATTGATTCATTCATCGTGGAAGGATAAAGCACGCAAAGATAATATGCAAGATGAAACTATGACAGAGTTTGCGGATTTCTTACCAAATAGTATTATTAGTTTGAACGATTTAACCGATGGTACATGGTTATGGAGAAAAGCTCAAGAACGATTTACTAAAATACCTCAGAAAGATGGAAAAATTAAGAAACTCAGAAAGAGTGAGCTAGGAGGGGATATCTCGTCAGAAAAGATGGTAATACATTTTTATTACATGCACGAATAACTTTTGAAAAGGATATTCGCGTGGAAATGCATTTATAAATAATAAAAGGAACAAATAAGTAATGCAGATATATAAAAACTTTGTTGTTTGAATGAAGGAGGAGCATTGAAAATTTTCCTTCCGTAATGACGATAATCAGGATTAAAAATATAATGGAAAATAATTTGAACGTATTAGAAACATAATAATTTACTTTATTAGTCGAATGCAAAGAATTAATCAAGGAAAGAGTTTTTATTTCGGGGATACAAATTCCCCTTTGGACTTCTCCTTTCTGATTTTAAATGCCATTCCTTTTTACCTTCTACACGCATATTTATTTATTTAGACCTAATACAAAGGCCACGTTGCAGGTCCTTCAAGCAAAGGAGGCAGAACTTCCAAAATCAATAGACGAACAAATAGAGATTCTATTGGATGAAATTAACAGAAAACAAAAACAACTTGAGCAAGATTATAATAAAGTAGTCTATGTAAAAGATTATGACCTATCCGAGGATATTCCATTTATTTACGACAATATGCATTTCGTAGAAGCAAGAAAACGTATTATTGGTAGATTACGAAAACGAGAAGAGTGAGTTCACATAGTACCAAAATATTTTTTCCTTTATTTTTATTCTTATTACCCCCGACGTATCGATAATGTGCACAGAAAAGCTTGCATTTCCAGTTTCGATGAACAACTAACAACCTTAGAATTGGAAATTATCGAAACTTATAAACAAAGTTTTTATGATGCTTTGCTTGAATATACTTCTTTGGATACCGATGAACAGAAGATGCTACTCATACAAACATTATCCATAGAAGACACAGTTTTGCATATACGAGCACCGGTTCCTTGGCATCAATCGAG
Organism: Andrena chrysosceles; assembly: GCA_963855975.1. NCBI lineage: Eukaryota > Metazoa > Arthropoda > Insecta > Hymenoptera > Andrenidae > Andrena > Andrena chrysosceles. The sequence goes on along the minus strand of OY979769.1, from coordinate 6,487,944 downwards.
TCTTATGGCAACTCATGCATTGCAATATAATCTGTTTGTCGGGAACGAGATATTGAGAGATATCCAAGATTTATATTTCTTCAAGTAAGGTTACCATTTATTGTTCATTTGTTAACAAAATAAAAAATAAATAGTAAAGGAGAACTTAAAATTCATGAATATTTAAATGTTAAAGTGTTTTATACATGAATTTACATATCGAATGTTCCAAGATTAAACAGCCGAAGCGTGTAAATTCCTCGTACTAAAATCAATTCGATAATCCTTTGCTATTTTTCAATCAAAGACTTTATATTCTTGAAATATAAAAGATACAAATTTAAAACAGTTTTTAGTAAGCACTACTATTAAAATAATTCCTTTTTTAGATACCAAGATATGATGATAGTTAGAATCGAAGACATGGGAGACTTGCCTATTTCAGTGTTTGACATAGAACCTACAATAAGCTCGTTATGCTCTAAGGCAATGGACATACTTATTAACGAATGGTTGGCTGACATTGCCGAGATCTTTCTGCAGAAAAAATATGCTTGGTCTGGTTTAGTTCAGAAACACCATAACGCATCTACAACGTTGATAGAGAGATACTTTCTAAGTGTAAATACTCTTTTATCTAAACAATTACGAATGATGGTAATGAAGACACTGTATCATATCAAAGATTTTTTTATGCAATATAGTGCGGGAAACTACTTTGAGGGTGATTATAAGGATCTCATGTTCATCAAGTGAGTGATTTCTTATTCCAAGTATCTTCTATTATCTGGAACGAGCAATATTTAATACTTGTAAATTTCAGACCTCCGTTTTTAACAGTAATGGTGAAACCAGAGCTTGGTACTGTTAATTTGAATTGCGAACCAAGTATCCCAGAAGTGCGTACAATAATATCGCAATGTTTTGATAAAATTATTAAGGCTGTAACGTTAATTCCAAGAATCGAGACTATTCTGTTTCCTGAATTGGAGCCACAGGGATACCTGTTTGCTGTATTGAGATACGAAGACGAGGTAAATAAAAATATTTGTACAAATTCTGATATCTTCATGTCGTCACTCTTACTCAAATATTTAAACATGCCAGGCCCCATAATCCTAGTAGATACTACGAAGTGGCAGGATAGTGGTAGGCCCATGCCTCTAAGTGCAGCTCTACACAATCAAATCGTCGTGAAATCTTTAACAATTTTTCCTGACCACACAGTTGCAACTTATGGCTTCTTTCAAATTTTTTTGATGTAAACAAATTTAACATTAATTTTCAATGTTATAAACAATTTCCTTTCATATAAATTTCCTCTACATTTCCAGTTTACAGATAATTTTTCAAGAAATGAGGCAAGAGAATAATCCTTGAACCAAGTTCTTTTGTTATTTGTACATATTTCTTTACACAATTATCCTATTCTAGACCATACACTGCCTTTGATAAAAATAATATCAATGTATGTATCATTTGCGGTCAGTGAGGGCCCATTGAGCACCACTTTCTAAGCGGGCCCTTTGCATCTCGCGATTTAGCGCACTACTTCCATGAATTTGAATCTAATTATCGGGTAATTAACGTGGAGTGGAAAGCTCATTCATTTGGCTTAGGTTTCAGAGACGGGAGGAGAAATTTCGATACTTACCTACCTCTTCAATGTCGCGTGGCCCTTTTTCCAATAACCTCCGTTTCTGTTTAAACCACGGTAGGCTTTTACACTCACAGAATGCTTTTAATTAAACTTGTTATACGGTCTAAACACTAGTAACGTAATTTTGAACCGTAGTTCAGTGTCGGCTTTCATTTTAAATTAAAATTACATTCTACGAATATAACTACCCTTCCAAAATAACCCCCAAACCCCAAGGGAATGGCGCGTGCGGTCGACCCATCAGACCCATATTTGTGTTATTCCCAGCCCCACTACTCACTGGGTCCAGTAGTGGGGGAACTCGCTTGTAACCGGTTGCCGATTTTGTGTGCTCATGCGCGCAGCGGAAGCCAGCGATGCAGTATAATCAGAAAAATTATCTTATCTTTACTCAATGCATGCCATTATTACTATAATATGATATTGTAATATTGTTGCTATTAATACACTCATTATCACAGTATCGTTAAAAATGAACAGGGAAACGGAAACAATGATGACTACTTAGTGTTACAACAGCGATAATTTGAAAATTGTCATTCACGAATAATGAGAAGGCAGATATTTCTAGTGTTTATGATTTTTCAGAAATAAGGCACTCGTTAATACAGCGTACTTCAGAATTATAAGCGAAGATTTAATTGGCTAATAGAACTTGGAAAAGGAATCGAGAATTCTGAAATTTTACAAACTAATTTTCGAGATGCTCAGCTTTTTATTTTATGAGCTAAGTTCTTTGCACAATTACATATACTGTGAAATACTTGATGCCTGAAAGAATTCAGTGTTAGTAACTTGCAGGGGACTTAGACAGGTATTAATTTATGATTCGAATTCTGTTTATTTTTCTGAGTTCTATCAGCTAGTCAATTGCTTATAATTCCGACACACTTCGTACGATGCAATATCTGCATAAATCTTAGCTTGATCAATTCCACAGGTTTTTAAATTAACCACCGAAGTATTGGACGTTATCAGTGCTCATATTTCGGGACCAGAAATATATTTAAAGTGTTACGAAGACTTACTATACATTCTAGATGGGCAAGCTAAGAAAAATTTAGCAGAATTTTTCGAGATCGAACCAGCGCCACTTTTACGTGAATTTGAGCTGAGGATAAGGGGCTACGATAGCCTTAGCAAGGAAATTTCCGTGTTTCGTAACAAGGTAAGGTATAAGCGAAAAATGTTTATAAACGCTCCGGTACAGATGCACTGTTGGGCAAAATTAAAGGATCACTGCAATTTTTGGAAAGTTTTAGTAATTTCACAATGTCTGTGTCAAAAAATGTTTTTCACAAAAAATTTTAAAATGGCCCAAAAATTATTTTTATTAATTAAAAAATTAGGAACTTCAAGCGTTAAAATGCTCTCTTTAAATATTTTTTGCGACCACTCTTCACGAAGATACAGACATTTGAAAATGACCAAAATTTTCGGAATATTAAAGCGATCCTTTAATTTTGTTCAGCAGTATATCTCTGATACTCTATTTCAGATTCCTCTGAACATATTAGAAATCGATTGCACAATCCTAAATGACACGCTAAGGCAAGTCCTTCACGAATGTCGCACCCAGATTTGCAATTTCTTCCGAGACGAGCTGCGATCCAATAATCGTGACCTGTGTTCCAACTTTGACATAATAGGGGAGAGGATCTCAAAGATGCCAGAAAAAACGCACGAGGTCGTTGAATTATACAGCTACTTGGTCGAAAGCCGCGACGTGACTTTGTTCAACATGAGGAGGCAACTATTGCGCTCCATAGAATTACTTTTATTCCTCTTCGATTACGAACCGCCGACGAACGAGGACATCCAATTGAATACCCGCGCCATTACGTGGCCGAAGGAGATGGAGGCCGTGATGGAATTGGCGGCCGCCAGATTGAACATGAGGAAGGAGTACCTCGAAGAGGTCCTGCGCATAAGGAGAGTCAATTTGGAGCAGAAGATAGAGAAGATGCAGTTCACAATTGAGCAGTTCAAGAGGAGGGACCCTGCGGTGCTGACCATGGAGGAAATGGTGGAAGCGACGGCGGAGGCCACGCAGCTGTCCAAAGGTATGGAGGAGATCCGAGCTGAAGCTGAGGAAATCAACGAGGAGGAAGGGCTCTTAGACCTAGAAGTTAGCCCTTACATAGCATTACCTGGGATGACTAGTATGGTGAACACCCTCGACACACTTTGGAACACTGTGCTGACCTTCCACAAGAACTACGAGATTTGGTATTCCGGCCCATTCGCGGGCCTCGATGCAGAGGAGGTGAAGGAATTAACCGACGACATTTGGCGGACATTGTACAGAACAGCGCGCGCGCTAGCGGACGTCCCCGGCGCGAGAAGGATCGCGGACACGGTCCGTGGAAAGGTGGAGAAGTTCAGGCAGTTCATCCCGCTATTGCAAATCATATGCACGCCCGGCTTGGAGAGCCGCCATTGGGAGCAGATTAGCAAAGTCGCGAACGTCGAGATCACACTGACGGATACGAGCAGCTTGTCCGACATGATAGAGCTCGGATTGCCCGTTCATATAGCCAAGCTCGAAGAGATATCGTCCTCAGCGGTGAAGGAGCACTCCCTGCAGCAGAATCTGTTCAAGATGAAAGACGAGTGGATCGAGATCTTCTTCGAGTTGACCGCGTATAGGGATACGGGTGTGTTTATTTTAACAGCCGTAGACGACATTCAGGTGCTGCTAGATGACCACATACTGAAGGCGCAGACAATGCACGGCTCCCCCTTCGTGAAAGCCTTCGAGGAGGATATGAAATCCTGGGAGGACAAGCTGCTGTTGATGCAGGACATCATTGATCAGTGGTTGATATGCCAGGCAACGTGGATGTACTTGGAGCCTATATTCAGCAGCGAGGACATCATGCGTCAAATGCCAACGGAGGCAAAGAACTTCAGGCGGATGGACAAGATCTGGCGCACCATTATGACGTACGTTGCGAACAACAGGCGCGTGGTCGACGCCACCGACATGCCGAACATGCTGCAGGAGTTCCTGCTGTGCAACTCGTTGTTGGATGAGATACAGAAGGGCTTGAACGACTACCTCGAGAAGAAACGACTGTTCTTCCCGAGGTTCTTCTTCCTGTCGAACGACGAGCTGCTGGAGATCCTCTCCGAGACGAAGGACCCCCAGAGAGTGCAGCCTCACTTGAAGAAATGCTTCGAGGGTATCAACAGGCTGCGGTTCACCGCCGAAGAGGAGATCATCGGGATGCTGTCGGATCAAGAGGAGTACGTGCCGCTGAGCGGGAAGATTTACCCAGCCGACGCTAAAGGGATGGTGGAGAGGTGGCTGAGCGAGGTCGAGAAGCTTATGGTGATATCCCTCCGCGACATCGCTGAGGAGAGCATCATCTCGTACTTCGAGACTGAGAGAGTGGATTGGATACTCGCTTGGCCCAGCCAAATCGTTATCTGCTGTAGCCAAGTGCACTGGACCAGTGCCGTTTGCGAGTCGTTCGAGGACCACACCACTGAGGAGTACTTGGAGACGTGCAACGCTCAGATAAACAGCACTGTCACCCTTGTCAGGGGTAGGCTAGACCCAGGCGCGCGGATCACGATAAACGCTCTGATCGTCATGGACGTGCACGCGAGGGACGTGTTGCGGCTGGTGATCGAGAAGCAGGTGACCGATGTCATGGATTTCAATTGGATAGCGCAGCTGAGATATTACTGGATAGACAACAGCATCATCGTCTCGGTGATCACAACCAACGTGTCGTACGCGTTCGAGTACCTGGGCAATACAGGCAGGCTGGTGATAACTCCGCTAACCGATCGCTGCTACAGGACTCTAATGAGCGCGCTCAAGTTGAACTACGGCGGTTCACCGGAGGGTCCGGCTGGTACCGGTAAGACAGAGACCGCGAAGGACCTCGCGAAAGCAGTGGCCAAGCAGTGCGTGGTGTTTAATTGCTCGGACGGTCTTGATTACAAGGCGATGGGGAAGTTCTTCAAGGGCCTCGCGCAGACCGGGGCATGGGCCTGCTTCGACGAGTTCAATAGAATCGAGCTGGAGGTCCTGTCGGTGATCGCACAGCAAATTTTGTCTATACAAATGGCCATAAGTATGGATTTGGAGAAATTCATGTTCGAGGGTGAGGAAATCAGCCTGAACCCCACCTGCTACATCATAATCACTATGAACCCCGGCTACGCTGGGCGCCAAGAGCTCCCTGATAATCTCAAGGTGCTGTTCCGAACGGTGGCCATGATGGTGCCGGATTATGCCATGATAGGAGAAATCACCCTGTACTCCCTCGGCTTTATAGACGCAAAGAACTTGGCGGAGAAGATCGTTCACACGTACAAGCTGTGCTCCGAGCAGTTAAGCTCGCAGAATCACTATGATTACGGTATGCGAGCCGTAAAGACCGTCCTCACGGCCGCGGGTAACTTGAAATTGAACTACCCGAACGAGAACGAGTCCGTGCTAGTCTTACGAGCTATCATCGACGTGAATCTTCCAAAATTCCTGGCCCATGACGTCCCTCTGTTCAATGGCATCTACACGGACCTGTTCCCAGGCATCCACCTGCCAAAGCCGGATCGTGACGAGTTGATCGATTTGGTGACAGTTGCCTTGAATAAGCGAAACCTGCAATCCACCGAGTGGTACATGGAGAAGATTGTGCAGATCTACGAGATGATACTGGTGCGCCACGGTTTAATGATCGTGGGGCACACGCTGAGTGGGAAGACGAGCGCTTATCAAAGTCTGGCTGACGCGCTGGGCCAATTGGCTGGCAAACGGCGAGCGACGATGAGGGAGTTTCCGGCCGTTTACAAAATCATTAACCCAAAGGCTATCACTATGGAGAAGCTTTATGGTAGCTTCGACCCGGTGTCCCACGAATGGAGCGATGGCGTCCTGGCGAACATTTTCAGAGAGTTCGCGCAGTCTATGTCCGTGGACCGTAAGTGGCTGGTGTTCGACGGGCCCGTTGACGCGGTATGGATCGAGAGTATGAACACGGTGCTCGATGATAACAAGAAGCTTTGCCTGATGTCTGGAGAAATTATATCGATGTCGTCCAAGATGAGCATGTTATTCGAACCGGCTGACTTGGAGCACGCTTCGCCGGCCACTGTCAGCAGATGCGGCATGATTTATATGGAACCGTCTCAGCTTGGATGGAAGCCAGTATTCCAGTCGTATAAAACATATCTTTGGAAAAAGTTACTGATCGAGCAGTGCGACCTCATTATAGAACTTGTCGAATGGCTGACCGATGCTATCTTGATGTATTTGAGCCGCTACTGTATAACGTTTATAGAGGTACCGGAGATTCACATGTTCCTGGTAAGTAGCACTGCAGACAGACATGTTATTATTATTAATATTAGGTACAGGCTCCTTCCACTATGAATTTCCTTCTAATGTTTGTAGGCCCTCGTAGCTAATAAAATTGGTAGCGTGTATAATCTATAGCTAATAATTCTATATTTAATGAAATATATAACACACTGATGCTATTGCATTCATTTAATATGATTTCAAATAGAATTTTTTTTATTCGATTTTTTTCTTAGGAAAATATAAAATAGTCTTGCTGTGCTCGTAACAAAAGTTGAATTAGAACTAATCGTTAAGCTAATAAATTAAAGTAAAGGTAGACACTTGAGAGAAAAACAAAAATTAAAACGGATTATTTTAACTCGTTATTTCAGTCTTTTACAAGGCTTCTCACCACAATGTTAGACGAAGAAACACAAGTCAGTACCGTTTGGCTACAATGCACTTTGATATTCTGTATCGTTTGGGGGATGTGTTCAACATTAACAAGCGATAGCAGAAAGCTTTTCGATGCTTATTTAAGAAGATTATTATTGGGCACTGTCGATGAGCATCCCAAACCAAAAGCTTTTAAGTTGACAAAGCAACAGCTTTTCCCTGATAAGGGCACTGTCTATGACTGGATATATGATAAAAGAAATAATGGTTCCTGGATATCTTGGATGGACCCAACACTACAGGTATTTATAGTTTCAAAACTAAGTATTCTACACTTTTTCCCATTATATGCAGCGTTTATCAGCATGACATTCCTTTAAAATTGCTATCACTATCGATTATGAATATGATTGACTCGTACATAAGACACTGATGCTCCGATTTCCATTTCCATGTCCTAGGCATCTGTAACAACAGGTACGAAATCTAGCGAGCTGATCGTGCCAACGACCGAAGTAATAGTCCAGCGTTTCTTCCTGACGAATCTCCTCCACAGAGACATCCCAGTGTTATTCGTCGGGCCAACTGGCACGGGGAAGTCCGTTATTATTCAAAATTACTTGATATCCTTATCCAGGGAGAAGTACATCGATAATGTGATAAACTTCAGTGCTCGCACCACTGCTGCCCTAACTCAAGAGATAGTGCTGTCTAAGTTAGACCGTAGGAGGAAGGGTGTTTTCGGCCCCCCGATGGGGAAGAAATGTATAGTGTTCGTTGATGATTTGAGCGTGCCGCAGAAGGAGATGTACGGGGCCCAGCCTCCGATAGAGCTTATTCGCCAGTGGGTCGATCATGGGCACTGGTACGACTCAAACGACACGTCGGTGTTGAATTTAGTGGACATGTTCTTGGTTTGCGCCATGTTGCCACCGGGAGGAAGCTCGAACGTGGTCACGCCCAGACTGACCCGGCACATGCACATAATTGGCATCGACCTGTTCGAGGAAGCAACGATGACAAAGATCTTCTCCACAATCCTCGAGACGCATTTCGCGAAAGGCTTTATCCCAGAAGTGTCCAGATTGGGAAAGATGGTGGTGCAAGCCACTATGGACATATACTTCGCCGCCATTGCGAATTTCTTGCCCACCCCGGCGAAGAGCCATTACACGTTCAACTTGCGCGACTTTAATCGGGTTATCAAGGGCATACTTCTGGTGCCAGCTGCGAGGATGCAGCACCCTGAGAAATTGATCAGGTTGTGGATCCATGAGGTGTACAGGGTGTTTCACGACAGGCTGGTGAACGAGCAAGATCAGGAAACGCTGTTCGGTATGGTGCAATACACCTGCTACGATCAATTGCGGGTGCCGTTGAACCAGGTGCTAGCCAGTCTTCTTAAATCGGGGGAGTCAGAGATTAGAAGCTTCCACACTCGCGACCTCTTCTTCGGCAATTACATAGACCCCGACGCCGATCCTAAAATATACGACGAGGTGACGGACCTGGTGGACTTGCAGCAGAAAATGGATTACTACTTGATGGATTATAATATGCTCTCGAGGACACCTATGCCCTTAGTCCTGTTTCGATACGCCATCGAGCACATCTCCCGCATTTCGCGAATACTGTTACAAGAGAACGGCCACGGCCTTTTGATAGGAATAGGCGGATCGGGCAGAAGTTCGTGCGCCAAGCTAGCAACGAATATGTGCGAGTATTTGATGCATCAGATTGAGATCACTAGAGTGTATGGGTTCACCGAATGGCGAGAGGACCTGAAGAACTTATTGCTGCGCGTAGGGTGCGACGGGAAGGCTACCGTGTTTCTCTTCGGGGACCATCAAATCAGAGATGAGTCATTCGTCGAAGACTTAAACATGATTTTGAACAACGCGGATATACCGAATTTGTACACCAGCGAGGAGACGGCTGAGATATTGGACAAGATGGCGACCGTGGCGGTGAGCATCGGCGGAAGGAAAGCTGAAACCACGCCAGTGATCCTGTACAACTTGTTCCTCCAGAGATGGGTGAAGAGCCTCCACTTGATCCTGACGATGTCACCAATAGGGGACGCATTTCGAAATCGTTTAAGGATGTTCCCGTCCCTCATTAACTGTTGCACCATCGATTGGTTCACCGCTTGGCCAGAGGACGCCCTGGAGAGAGTAGCGCTAGCGTCTCTGCAGAGCCTCGACATCAGCGAGGACCTGCGAGAGAAGTGCGTCCTCATATCCAAGCACTTCCACACGAGTATATTCGTGGCTAGCCAGGACTATTACGAAACGCAGAGCAGAAGGTACTACATAACGCCCACGAGCTTCCTGCAGCTGATCAAGTCATTCTCCAATCTGTACTACCAGAAGATCGACGAAATCGTCTCGCAGCAAAGACGGTACTTGGCGGGGTTGGGGCAGTTGGACTCCGCGGCAGACCAGATTGCGGTGATGAAGGAGGAGCTGCAAGATTTGCAGCCGCAGCTGCTGGCCAAGTCCGAGTTGGCCAACAAGCTGATGATCAGGATCGAGCAGGACACCATTAGCATAGAAGCCAGGAAGGAGGTCGTGGGTGCCGAAGAAGCTTTGGCGAATGAGGCCGCTGCTGCCGCGCAAGCCATAAAAGACGATTGCGAGAGCGACCTGGCCGAAGCCACGCCCGCGCTGGAAGCTGCCCTGGCCGCTCTGGACACTTTGAAGCCGGCCGATATTACTATCGTGCGATCCATGCAGAGACCACCGGCCGGCGTTAGGTTGGTAATGGAGGCTGTCTGCGTTCTGAAGGGCGTGAAGCCGGAGAAGGTGCAGGATCCAGCGACCGGCCGGGTAGTCGAGGATTACTGGCCAGCTTCTATAAGAGTGCTCGGCGACATGAAGTTTCTCGATAGCTTGAGGAACTTCGACAAGGACAACATACCGCCTGCGTACATGAAGATAATTCGCGATAAATTCATAAACGACAGGAGCTTCCAACCTGAAGCTATCAAAAGAGTGTCCACCGCCTGCGAGGGCCTCTGCAGATGGGTAAGGGCTATAGAGGTATACGATCGGGTGATCAAGGTCGTTAAACCGAAGCAAGCGATGCTGGCGGAAGCAGAAGCCGCCCTTGGCGCCCAAATGGAGGCTCTGAACTCGAAGCGGGCACTTCTCCAAGAAGTCACTCAGCAACTGCAGACTTTGAACGACGAATTCGCCGAGTGCATAAGGGAGAAGACGAAGCTCGAAGAGCAGATCGCCTTTTGCAAGCAGAAGCTAGAAAGGGCCGAGAAGCTGTTAGGCGGCCTGAGCGGAGAGAAGAACAGGTGGATTGAAACGGCTAATACATTGGGTGCAAGCCTGTATAACGTTATAGGTGAATACAAATTCTTCTCTATTTCCCATATTTATCTTGTCACAATATTTGCCCTCTTCACTCTTCCCCTCACGCATGTTTCCCGCCACCTGTACCCCCGTGATTGATATCACAAATATTTCAACTCACAGGTGACGTGCTGCTGTCTTCAGGCGCGGTTGCCTACTTGGGGGCATTCAGCGTGGACTACAGGGACCGCCTGATCGGGGAGTGGCATTCATTTTGCATGAAAACCGCGATCCCCTGCAGCGCGAAATTCAGTTTGGTCGAGGTTCTGGGCAGTGAGGTGGAAATCAGAGCGTGGACGATCTTCGGTCTACCGGCGGACAAGTTTTCGGTGGAGAATGGTATAATCGTGATGAACGCTGATCGATGGCCGCTTATGATCGACCCACAGAACCAGGCAAACAAGTGGGTGAAGAATATGGAGAAGGAAAACAAGCTGATGGTCATTAAGCTGTCCGATCCGAATTACGTGAAAGCAGTGGAGACTTGTATACAGCTTGGAATACCAGTCTTATTGGAGAACATCATGGAAGAAATCGACGCTGTACTAGAGCCCGTGCTTCTTAAGAATACTTACAGGGAGCGTGGTGTTCTTTACATGAAGTTCGGCGAAGACGTTATCGAGTACAACGCCAATTTCCGATTCTACATCACAACGCGTCTGAGGAATCCGCATTATTTGCCAGAAGTGGCGGTGAAAGTGACATTGTTGAATTTCATGATCACTCCGCAAGGGCTGCAGGACCAGTTGCTGGGCATCGTCGTTGCCAAGGAGCTGCCTGTCCTCGAGGAACGGAAGAATCAATTGATCGTGGAGGGGGCGAACAATAGGAGAATACTAAAGGAAATTGAGGACCAAATTTTGGAGGTGCTGTCTACGTCGGAAGGTAATATCCTCGAAGATGAGACAGCGGTCACGATATTATCCACATCCAAGATACTGTCCGAGGACATCCAGGCCAAGCAAGAAATAGCTGTTAGGACGACAGTGGAGATCGATGCCGCTCGGAACCGGTACAAGCCCGCATCTAACCACGGCGCTGTCCTTTTCTTTTGCATTTCCGAACTGACGAACATCGATCCCATGTACCAATATTCGTTGCCCTGGTTCATCCACCTTTACGTAATGGCGATAGACAACAGCGAGCAGACCAAGAACTTAGCGGTTCGGATAGGCAGCTTAAATACGTACTTCACCGCCAGCATTTACAGGAACGTCTGTCGATCTTTATTCGAGAAGGATAAATTGATATTTTCCTTCGTGCTGTGCATCAGCTTGCAGCGCGCCGATGAGAAGGTCAACGAGGACCATTGGGCGTTTTTATTGACCGGGGGTGTAGCTCTGGAGAATCCTTACCCGAATCCTGACAGTTCTTGGTTGACCGAGAAAGCTTGGTCCGATATAGTTAGAGCTTCGAATATACGCGGGATTGAGCAATTGAAGAACTCTTTCGAAATGCAAACGAGCAAGTGGCAGATTTACTATGACTTGCCCAATCCGCAAGAGCATCCTTTCCCGCAACCGTTTCAAAACGAAGGCGAAACGCTTAAAAATCTGGTGATACTTAAATGTATAAGACCAGATAAGATCGTAGCTGCTGTGAGGATGTTTATCATATATCATATGGGGAAATCTTTCGTAGAGCCTCCGCCATTCGATCTTCAAGCATCTTACGACGATTCCAGCCAGGTGACCCCATTAATTTTCATGCTCTCCCCTGGATCCGACCCAATGGCAGGGCTAATAAAATTCGCGGAAGATCATGGGCTAATGAAGAAGAACCTAATGACCATATCGCTGGGGCAAGGACAGGGTCCGATAGCAGCGACTATGATAGACAGAGGGATAAAAACCGGAGAATGGGTGGTGCTTCAGAATTGTCACTTGGCTGTTTCTTGGATGCCGGAGTTGGATAGGATTTGCGACGAGGTCATCGTCCCTGAGCAGACCCATAATAAATTCCGACTGTGGCTGACCAGTTACCCATCGGAGGACTTCCCCATCTCCATTTTGCAAAATGGAGTCAAGATGACCAACGAGCCGCCGAAGGGGTTGAAGAATAATTTGTTAAGGAGTTATGTGAACGATCCCATATCGGATATCAGGTTCTATAACAGTTGCAGCAAAATAATCGAATGGAGGAACCTCCTCTTTGCGCTATGCTTCTTCCATGCTGTCGTTCAAGAAAGACGCAACTTTGGACCATTGGGTTGGAATATTCCCTATGAATTCAATGAATCTGACTTACGTATTAGTATCTTACATCTGCAGGTAAATACTAATAATGAGTAGTATCTATATATGTACAGAAGTTGGGCGCTCGTAGCTCGAACTTACAAGGGAACACCGCGAACTCGGGTGTGAAAACTAACCTCAAAGTCAAATATGCACTCCCAATTTTTCACATATAACTCCTAAAGTACAAGAGACAGAAAAAGAGTTTTCAAACAAAAGTTTAATGGTAACATAAGCAAATGCAAATTAGCGTCAACAAAATTTTGAAAAGATATTTAAAAAAAATACCTGAGCGGAAAAAACTTTTTTCAAAATTTTGATAACGCAAGTTGCACGCTTAGTGCACCATTAAATCTTTGTTTGAAACAGTTTTTTCTGTCTCTTATATTTTAGGAGTTATACGCGAAAAAGTGGGAGTGCATATTTGTATTTGAGGTTAATTTGCATAACCTGAAAGGGCCATTGTGCACGAATGAAACATATCGTTGTTCTGGTCTTGAATCACTCGGTAAACCCACAAAGTTTAATCAGGAAAGGGTTTGCGGTGTTCTTTTAATTGTTAATGCACATACCTTGTAAGATGCAACCAGCACACGATCTATATTCATACAAGATGTCACCGATAAAATTCAAACGAGTTTAAAAAATGTTAAATTTTTACTTTTTACTTATTTTTCATCCCTCTTTCGTATAGCCCCATCAGTTCGGTAACACCCTGTTTGTGAACTTAATTATATTATGTTTCCTGATCTGTATTTAAAATCGATTTATTTTTATACGCGTGTGTAAAAGAAAACGGCGAACACGTCAGATCTTAAATATGCTTCTTCACTTTCCAAGTAAATCGTTCGTTGAAATTAATCTTTGTTAGTGGGGAATAATTTTTATAATTTTATGTTTCAGCTTTTCTTAAACGACTATGATGAAGTGCCTTTCGATGCACTAACCTATTTAACAGGTGAATGTAATTATGGTGGTCGTGTGACCGATGGTAACGACAGGCGATTACTAAATTCCTTACTTGCAATATATTATACTCCCGAAGTTCTCACCAACCAACAGTAAGTTTCATTGTAACATTCATTGCTTTGTTGAACTTTGTTATCGACTGCCGTGAGCGAGGAATGTCCGTTCAACGAGTCGAGTCACAGCTATAAACAAAGACGATACGCAGCAGCGCTTAAACAGAACAGAGATGGCAATAGTAAATAGCCAATAGGCCGCTGCCTCTCACGCGTGCATATTTTGTATACAGCTTGTGACTCGGCTCGTTGAATAGAGTATAATTGACGAATTCCACTTACGCCCAAATCGCCCGCAACGCACGTGAGTTTTTATTAAGGTGGGTTATCCTATACGCGGTGGGACGCAACGTCAAGAATTTCAAGGTCGATTTTCTCAAAAATGAAGCGCGATATCAAAAAAAGTTACTGCTTCTTTTCGACTTATAATAAGTAAATAAGTCGAGGAAAAGGAATAAAATTTTTTTATAGTGCACTTCATTTTCGAGAAAATCGGCTTTGAAATTTTTGACGTTGCCTGTAGTCGCGTATTGGAAACCTATACACTATCACGGGCGTTGCGGGCGATTTGGGCGTAAGTGGAATTTGCCCAATGTCAAACCGAGGATCGACAGTTTTCGACGAATTCAGAATCTCGGGTTCCATAAAAAATAGAGTGATGTGTGTGAATTGTTGCGTTTTAATATACAAATAATGTGGTCAAAGTAGCGGAAGGTGCCTAATCTATGGAGCTTGCAATAGATTGGATAACACCGTCCTATATAGATGGTCAACTATCTAATAAAACACTACTGACCATACCCGGTACAGCTTCACTTCCGCTTATCTAACGAGAACTCACATTTTCTGCACAGCACAATACAACTGTTTACTAAAATGGAGACTTAAGAAATCAATAACTCGTTAAATATTATGCAAATAACGATATATATTTAATTTTTTCCTAATTATATAGTTTGTGCTTAAAGACGGGAACACTAACGGAACGTTACAGAAGGGATGTTATTTAAAAATTCACAAATATATTTTATATAGATATATTATACAAAATTCATAATAACTCACCCATTTTTCGGCCCCACAAAGTAGAATCCCCCCTAAACATCGTGGATAATCCCGCCATTTCTCGTATCACATAACATCACATTTGACTGTTAAATGAGCTAAATCCTCTGCAGCTCAGAAGCAGTAGACGTGCCTGACCTTGTCATAATCCTCTGTTAGCACTCACTAACAGCTGTCTCAAAAATCTCCTTTGCAAACATTACTTCCCGTCACGACTCTTTACCATTGCAGCGTAAAAAAGAATCGCACGTTCCATTTATACATTTACATAGAGCCCACTTCGCTGTAGGTACTGCTTTTCGCCTAGCTGCGTATACCAATTACCACCGAGCACAGATTACGAAGGGTGCCTGGAGTACATTCGTAGCTTGCCGATGGATCAGCATCCAGAAGTATACGGTTTCCACGAAAACGCAGATATAACGAGGGACAATCAGGACTCGATGCAGTTGCTCCAAGGCGCACTGTTGACCCAGCCGCAAATCACCGGGGTAGGCGTCGAGAGAGACATGGACGAGATGGTGTACAATTTATGCAGCGACATTCTGTCGAGAATGAGAGCGAAATTCGATATCCTAGAAGTTTCCAATAAGTTTCCGGTGCTCTATATGAACAGCATGAACACGGTTCTACGCCAAGAGCTTATAAGATTCAACGCGCTGATCGACGTGATCAACGATACTTTAGCAGAACTGCAGAAAGCTATTAGAGGCTTAGTCCTAATGACGGCTGAATTGGAGGAAGTTCTAAGGAGCATGAGCATTGGCAGAGTGCCCGAGGCGTGGAATAGGAGATCGTATCCTTCATTAAAGCCTCTAGGAAGCTACATCAATGATCTAATAGCCAGGTTGGAGTTCTTCCAGAATTGGATAGATACTGACGCGCCAGATGTATTCTGGATATCCGGCTTCTTTTTTACTCAATCGTTCCTCACGGGCGTGCTGCAAAACTACGCGCGCAAGGATAGTATTCCAATCGACAGAGTAGATTTTGAATTTGAAGTGACTGATTTCGAAACGACTGTGGCCGCTTCGGCACCCTATGGAGTATATATACAGGTATTTTCTATTATACCCCACTATAACTTAGTTCAGTGGCGGATTTAAGAAAAAAGGCCCAGGTGGCAAACATTTTGAGAGGCCCATTTTTAGGGGGCAAATAAAGAGGTAGTTTACTAAAAACGGGCTAAGTGTAGTAGTACGAAACAAAATATAGTTTTTGGATATCTATACCTAATCATAATTTTTTTGGTCATTGGGCCCTGCGTAGGCCTTCTGTTCAGCCGCCCTGTTAAATTCGCCACTGGCTTAGTCCAATGAAAATAGGATTTGTCTGGGGAATAAGTATGGGCCTTTATGTCGTCGTTTTAAACAATTTCTCAAATGCTGTGCCACGCGACAGAATCCCATTAGCGATACAAGTCATGTGAAATAAAAGTTTTGCATAATTTATTCGACGGAGCCTTTCGCATTTCAGGGTCTGTTTTTAGAAGGCGCGCGATGGAACAGGCAGACAAAGGAGCTGGATGAATCAAGGCCTAAAATAATGTTCGACGTTATCCCCGTGATGTGGCTAAAGCCGGGGATAAGAGCAAATTTTATTATCGGGTCCGTGTACGAGTGCCCCGTGTACAAAACAAGCGAGAGACGTGGCGTTTTGGCTACTACCGGTCATTCCTCCAATTTCGTGATAACCATACTGCTTACATCGCGCATCGAGGAAGACCATTGGATCAGGAGGGGAACAGCGGCTCTGTGCCAACTAAACGATTGAATTGTCACATACGAAGAAACATCATTCAATCTCGGTATATATTCTTTTAATAAAAACACTTTATACATATATAAAATTCGCTAGGAATAGTTTATACATCTGTGGTAAAAGAAGTAACGACAAAACTCTTGCGCAACGCTGAATTCAATTTGAAAATCGAATTCAAAGAAAGGGGAATGAAAGGAAGCTTAATGGATGTGTACAGGATGTTGAAAAACGTTGAGCAAATTTTTCAAGGGCATTTCACCATACAAAGATATAGGTACAGAAAATGCACCATTGCACTGTGATATCACACTATTTTCATATTTACAGATAAAACTAACAATTCCTTGCTGTCCCTTTCCTTGTACGCTCCACATGATAAAGAATCTTCAGCAGGCATTGCTGCTGGTGGCAAACCTCTCCGCTTTACAATTCTTCATTCGTCGAATACCCGAACGTTCTAATAAAACCGCGATCAGTCTCTTTCGTAAGTATCAACGAGACGTTGGAATAGCCGATTAAATTGACAGCATTGATTGGGCAACATTTTTCTTTAAATACCTGTGTTATTCGATATATATACACATATACAATAACAATTCATCGAAGTGATTCTCTTCATCGGCCGTCCCTTTGTAAACGAGCCTCTCCTTTCAAACATATTTATACCCCGCGAATTTATTCTCCGATCGCATTGCACGTGCTTATTGCGTAACAAGCGTGGAGTCGTTCTCCGACGATGTGCTATTATTCTCGTTCCTCGTGGCGCGCTCGACGACGCAGAACGAGGCGGTGCCAATGACAATCGCTATCGTCAATACAAGGAGCTGGATGTAAAGGCTCACGACGTTGCTGTAAGCGAAGCTGACGGCGGCCGCGACTGATTGGCAAAACTTGAAGAGCGCGAAGGCAGGCGCGCTCTTCTTCACGAACAGCAGCCCGAGCAGCGAATACACCTGGGTATTGAAGCAGGCGTCGCCGAAACCAAGAGCGAGGCTGCCGGCCATCGCCAGGGGCGGCGACGGAGTGATGTATCCTACGCTGTCGGTGTCCTTGAACGGCGAGTCGTTGGGCAAGTTGAGGAATATGGTGATAAAGGCGAACAGGTGTACGCAGAATCCCGTGATGACGACGGACCAGACGCCGCAGATGCGGGACACCCTGGACGCGAATATACCGAAGAGGGCGCCACCAACGACCTCGCCAATACCGATGAAGATACCGGACAGGCCAATCAGGCTTTTGCGCGGCTCGCCCATCGCTTTGGTGAAGCCGATGCTGGACGAGTACACGCCCGAGTAGAATGTCAGCACGAGTCCAGTATACACGAAGGTCAGGGACAGCAGGAGCATGCGCGGTGTGAGGAAGAGGCTGAACGCGTCCAGGAAGGCGCGCCAGGCGGCCAGCAACGGCTTCTCCCTGGCTGGTTCCGGTATCCGGAGCTCTTTGTCGGCGCTGGAGACGCCCTCGGCCTCACCCAATGTCAGCCTCGGGGATATCCTTCGCAGGGCGGCTAGCACGCAAGTACCGGCTGCCGCCAACCCGGTCAGCACGCTGAAGACGATCGTCCTGGTCGAGGAGTTTATTTCAGACTCGACGAACATGTAGTAGACGAACAGATTGCCGATAAACATCGAGGTCTGAAAAATCGCCCAGAATATACCCGCGTTCCTGGACATCGTCTCCGAGTCGCTGTTCTCGGTCAAATACTGCCCGTGTCCTGTCCATATCAGAGCGGCCCCGAGACCTAGGACACACGAGGCACTGTAAAGTAGGGCATCCTTCGGCCAGAGGAACGTTGCTATGAAAAACACGTAGCAGCAAGCCCCGGTAAATATAGCGGCCCTCGGCCCTGTTATGGAGATGTACGACGGGGCTAGCCAGTTGCAAGTGGCAAAGACGGCATAAACTATCGCTAAGCTAGTGTACGCCTCGCCGGTGAAATTTGGGTTTTCCGTCTTAATGCTTTGTAGCACGGTTTTCTGCACAGAAAATAACACCTCATGTAATATGGTGTACATCGTCATCTTTCTATCTTTCTTCTATTTTTTTTTGTTTTGATCTTATATACAGGGTGATTCGTAAATGCATGTCAATACTTCAGAGGCTAAATCTACGCACTAATGTAAGTAAGAACGTCATATGAGCAGCTGTCGCCGGGGCCCCTGTTTAGGACACCCAGGGTACCGTCTTCCAAAAAAATTATGATTTTATCCAAACACTATATTTTCTTTTACTTCCCATAATTTTCATACGCGCGAGTAAATTTATTTGTAATTCTATTATGTATACAGGATGTCCCAGAATATTTGCCACCTGAACCTTTTTCCTTAAATCCGTCACTTCCTATACATTTTAATTTTCGAGTTATAGATGATTAGAGAAAATGTTCCAAGTGCCCGCCTCGCAGGGACCGACGGGCTTAAGCTACGCTGATGGAGGGGGAAACACCTACAGGAGCGGTGGTTATGTGTACGCGACTGACGCAGGCGCAGTTCATGCACACATAATCACCGCTCCTGTAGGTGTTTCCCCCACCATCAGCGTAGCTTAAGCCCGCCGATCTCTGCCGCCTCGTGCCTCAACACACGCTAGTGTACCCCGCAGCGCCGCAGCATTGGGTTCCGCATTCGCTCGAACATGATAATCTGCTGGAATAAAGCACTGACTGCCCGATGTTGTTTGTAAATATTAGATAAGGTCAAGATGTACTAAGGCGCGCAGTAGCGTATGTTGAGGCGCGATGCGGGCACTTGGAACATTTTCTTTAACTACCCACAACATATGTTCATATGACATTTTTACTTATATTAGTGCGTAGATTTACCCCCTCAAGTATTGGCATGCATTTATGAATCAGCCTGTACAGATTGATGAAATGGGTGATTGAATGTTACGCGTGTACCTTATCCAACAAACCCCCTAGTATGTTTAGCGGGTTATCCTGACTGAAGAACTTCGCTATTATGTAGTTAATCGGCGATGGAGGCGTGTACAGCGCGATATAAATAAGGGGTTGAAGCAGGAGTGTGGCCAGGATTTTATCCAGGGAGGGGGCAATAAATAGTAAAACCGAATTTTGAATTTATGTACGTGGTTAGTAATCAATATCACCGGGGTCGTGTAATGCGGAATTATAGTGGGGGACAAAAGTATGTGGACACCCTTTAAACTCGTATAATTTGTTTACAATTGATCCAAACGATTTGAGTTTTTTTTCGAGAAGCTGGAAGCAATTAGTTTGCTAAGTGACGT
Source organism: Andrena chrysosceles (assembly GCA_963855975.1). Classification (NCBI taxonomy): domain Eukaryota; kingdom Metazoa; phylum Arthropoda; class Insecta; order Hymenoptera; family Andrenidae; genus Andrena; species Andrena chrysosceles. Next base: position 6,467,914 of record OY979769.1, on the reverse strand, counting down.
GTTTCGTCGTTTTGAAAAAAAATTGCAATTTGGAATAGTTAAAAAAAAAGTAAAAGTCGTTTTTCCAACTTTTTTCTGAGCCTGTAATGAAAATTCAAAAATCTCGCTTGTAGATTGAAGTAAGTTTATACATATAAGTGTATACATGTTCAAAATTTCATCAAAATTGGTTAACGTTGCTCTGAGCTATAAACGCTTAAAGATCGCAGAATAAGATAAAAAATCGCTGATTTCGGGAATTTCTACATTTCGTGTATTTTTACGAGTTCTATGTGCTCCTAAAATTTTGAACCACTTTGTTAAATCACTCATAAGTGACAAACTACACCTCCTCGCTTCATTTCTACATTTATGTTAGTGCATTTCTATTCATTACACCATACCTACGTATTTAAGTGTGCATGTGACTATGATAAAAATAATCGATTTAGTGTACGTGCATAACAAATAACGCACACAGATTTAGAAGTACATTTTGTGACCGATAAAGAAAATTTATACATGTGGTCCCTTGTCCAGAACTAAGCAAAAATTGTGCAATTATTATTTTTCGTACAGGGTTTCGTTTCCGAGAAGATCGATTTCGATGACGATTCGTATCTCTTTAATTACTGATATTCATATTCCATCGCGAATCTGTAAATATTAGTACGATTTGTTTTCAACCAGTTCTATTATCTTGCTCTATAGAAGATAACGCAATACCCAGATAGCAACTGAAAATACACGCATATAATTCTTCAAATGCCTGCGGTAAAAATGCAACTGCTGCAGCTCACTGGTACAGATAGTGCTATCCTAATCGCCGCAAAATGGGTCAAAACGCACGAAAAAGCGATGGTAATGCTTTCGTTTGAAAATATTGCAACTGCTAGAGAAATGGGGCCACTAGAAGGAATGAATAATTCTTTGTCGTATTTTCTAATAATCAGAGTAAACTTCTTTTCTGGAAACGAAAACGACCATCTACTCTCCCTTTTAATTTTTTAGTAATAATAGTAATAATTTTAGTAATCATTTTTTCAACCAATCGTATAACTTTCCATGAAAGTCATTCACGATTAAACGTTAAATTTACAATTTATTTTCTGGATTTTGAGTTCACCCCTTTTCACCCCCTTAGGGACGGAATTTCCAAAAATCCTTTCTAAATGGCTGTCTGCGTCATAAAAACAATGTGCCTTCTAAATTTCACGTTCCTAGATTAAACGGTTCAAGGTGGGCGTTGATGAATGAGTGAGTGAGTCAGTCAGTCAATTAGTCAGGACTTCTTCTGTTATATATATATTATCTATATATATATATATAGATAGATAAGGTACCTCGTATGTTATTGCTCTGTATGTTTATTTATTAATTACGCTTTTTAATACGTTAAAACACTTACTCCAAATGGTAGAAACGTAACATTTATTTATTCAATTCATATAGTTCTACATAATAATACACAAAACAGTGTTCAATTCTATGGTCACAGCAATATACACTTCACGAAACTTAATATTCCAATACAGAATATACTTATTGGGTAATAAAATTTAAGAGATTATATCGCTACTGGGTATGAAGGATATCAGAGACAGAAGAAGTAGCTCAAATATCCGTGGTACACCTTATGTCGAAATAACGAACCAATTTAACGCATTAAGCGCTATAATACACAATAGGATATCGGTGAGAGAATATTCGAAAGAGAATGTGGATGTTTAACCACCTAAAAGATAGACGAAGAAAATAATTAAGGGGGGGAAAAACTGGACAAGCAATAATGAACATGGAGCATAAAAAATTAGACAGAATTAGTAAAGATTGTTAAGAAATATCAACCACATGCTGTTCCTGATTTATTCTTTCCCTCAACTGCGTTAGAATTATTCATTATTCATATAAACTGTCTGCTATATTACCTAGTCCAAAGAAGCTTACTTATCGTAACCAATGGCACGAAATAAACCATGCATATATACACACATTAATCACAAGGAAATTACATCGTCAAGTATGATTGATGTAATTAAACTAATAGAACGTTCATAGAAGTACTAAACATTATTCAGGAAATTTATATTCATTACCCATTTTGCGAGCAGGAAGGTTACACCCAGATGGCAGTTAGGGTGTTGAGGGAGGAGTCTAACAGGGGTTTCTCCAATTAACTCCAATGATGTTAAGGCTTTGTGTATTAAAGCTTTCACAGCCTGAGTTGCAGCGCTTAAGGCTTTTAAATGTAAATTCTGTGCAAACGAAATATTGCTCCAACCTTCTGCTAGCTAGCTTTATTTGGAGTGTGTTGACGCACTGATACTGAGGATAGGAGATCGATATATCTGGTGCGCCATCGCATACCAAGCCTAAGCAGATTACTGAGCGAAGCTTGGGTGGTAGAACCACTCTTTCTGATCAGCCATCAGGCAATTAGGTCTTGCTGCTTGGCAGAGATCATATTCTAAAGATAGGCGAAGCACAGATCCTAGCATCTGTTAGAAAACTTATTGGCACCCCTTTGAGTAGTAGAAGGTGCAGGCGATAGCCTGGATACTCTGAGAGTTTCGATTTGATAGAATATTTGGTGTATCACATTGTTACTTCTACCCTTGTAGTAACTGAAATACTGACAAGTGATGGTATCACTTAGTGCCTGCGACCTAGACACTATTCACCAGCTACCAAGTGTCTAGTCCGAATACTCTTAAACAGTGTGTACCGGAAGATGAATTTCGAAATTCGAAGATCTTTCGATTACCTATGAGAAATTTGCATATTTCAACTAGTTATACAATTTTGGAACACTATCAGTGCAACAGTCGCTAGTGAACCCACTGCATCAAATGTATTGATTATCTTCATTATGTACATAATAGAATTTGTCAGTAGACAGAGATTATCTATTGAGAGATTACGAGTTACATGATAAAATTGACTAAGGCAACATAAAAGAAGCACTGTTAGCAATAAATACATAGTATCGTGAAAAGAATTATTATCATCAATCGAAACAAGTACGTCTAAATTGAGGACTTAACTTCTCATGTATAATACTACTAAGATAAGATTTGATAACAAATCGTATGAATATCTATCTTTATGCCATCCATATGTTTATACATATAACCTAATCTCCATCTGTTCTTATTTCTTCATTAAGATTTACCGCAGAATTCAGTTTAAATGAAATTGCTAATTCGAACAACCTGTTTGCGAATCTACATCAAAAGTGAATGATATATATTTGAGCATATGTGTCAATCCATGATCTTTCCCAAGATATTCACAATAGAAAGTTTAGTAAGAGAAAGCAGAACTTGATTACTGAAAGACTCGCTATCGCTTATTAATAAATAGCAGAATGTGCATTATCTTTCTCATGGCAACATCTGTGGGTTTAAGCCTTTCTTGTCTATTTGTTTAATATAGCAGTTTCAATCTCTGTGGTCATTGACTGTTACGCCGTCCGTGTCGCAGACTATTTTATCTTATTTCAAAAAGTGTTTAAAAACTGAACTTTCACTGACTTCAGATTTGAAAAGAGGCTAAACAGATGAAAGTAACTGTTTCTCAACTACAGAAATTATTATTCCTCGTTGCATATATTAGACAACCGACTTGTAACTTTAAGCAAATTGTAATATCGATACTAAGCCTTTAGAATTGATTGCTATGGGAACAATTTATCTAGAATAATTAACACAATAATATTATTTCATTCAAATAATTTATTTGATAAATAATTATTCATTATAAATAAGAAATTATTCGATACATAATATTCTAATTCTCTAATTCATTTAGTATACTTGTAAAAATTTTGTTTACGCTATTAAAACATAAAACGAGATTGTATTCGTTAACGATTGTCTCCGAATGCTATACAATTATATTAGAGCAACTATTGTGTTTATTATTCAGTCAGATAGTATAAGACCGTGACATTATAAGCATCTGTCGGAAGTATTAAAAGGTTAAAGATTGGAGTGAATGGCAGAGTTATCATAATCACCACACTTGTTACCTATCAACCGTCTAGCAGCGCTGTCCAAGGAGTGGGGTTTCCCCACTCCCGGTCGCGTTGTCAGGGATACCGCGCGACGCTAAAGAGACGACCAATACAGGTTGGCGTCGTAGCTTGTAAGCTACGAATGACGGATGTATTAGTGACACACGTTTGTTTCTCGCGAATATTGGTGGAAAAAGACCGGTTGGAAGGGGAAGCTGGCACATAAGGGGCCCCTGCGTTGGACAGCACTGATCTATGTGGGATAAACTATGCATAAGAGCGAAGATACGAGAAACAAAAGCTATGGAAATATTTACAAGAAACCATATTACCGAATTGTCTACAGAAACGTCGAAAAAAAATACCAAACATTCGTAGCACAGTTGTGCATGCCCGTGAAGGACATTATTGAAAACAAACGAACATAACTTTCCCCTTGAAATGCTCGAAAACAACTGGTAATTTGTAAAACTACAATAGCCATTATTTAATACTCTTTCGTTTCGTCTCGTGCTACTTATATTAACCATAGAAACATCTTGAGAAATGTTAATGCATCCAAACCTTCCTCAGTATTGTGCATTCCTTGTGACTTCGAATAATTTACAATACAAATGCTTAGAATACCAAGCATACTGTCACTTAAATACAACTGGTAATTTGTAAAATTACAGTAGTGCTTTAATTACTGTTTGCAGAAATTATCTGAATAATAACTCGAATAATGAGTAACTATCGTATATGTACGTTAGCCGCGTAAATCTGATGCGAGTATTATTGATGAGTTAAAAGGTATAGATTATTTCAATTTGATACGTATTAGTGACCAATAGTGCTACTTTCCAGTGTTCCATCAATTTCCGAAGTAATTAAAATCAGTGTGCAATACCCCATACTGCTCCCTCGCCTGAGACACATGTCACTGTTGTCCACGCACTCACCTCAATATTACCCATCGTCTGAAATGCTGTAAATACCAGCATGAAGCCGCAACTCAATATTATCACATTTACAAAACTTCTATCTATCGCCATGACGAGCGAGCGTCGAGTAAAGACAGACTAATCAAGAACTTAATAGATTTCTCTTTCGCGGGCACGTTCAAGTTTTACTAATCAAAATCGTATGTTTGCGGCGATAGTCGCGATATGAGTAAAAGGAATAACCAGACAGAGCGATCGCCAATCCGTGCATAACTCCTTCCTTGCCTCTCGGCAGCAGGGTTGCCAGAAGCAGGGAAAGCATCGTCGCGTTGGGTCATATAAGAGTGGACCCACGCCCCTACCGATTTACGACCGATCTGCGCAGCTTCCACGGATCTGACACGCGCGATTGGTTGTAGCACTTTTGCGATTGGTCGTAGCACTTTCCCCGTTGGTTTCCTACCAATCCACAGTATATCTCTGCGCGGAACAAGTCCGCTCTAAAATGGAATGCAAGTGTAGTAAGGAGTAGGAGAGGGGGCACACTTATTGGACGCAGAAGTGTTGGAATTTATGTCAGTGATGCTTAGGAAGTAGTAGAGGGGGAATTCTCGCATGGTGTGCTCGAGTTAATTAGTGTATATTAGTGTGATAGGTCTACGTCACGTCACTTTGTCACGCCGAGACGGAATTCTTCCGGCAACCCTGCCTCTCGCGCAGCTAAATGATATGAAGTGTTCGCCAGAACTGGAGAATACATCGATTCTACGACACAGGCAATATAATGGGTATCGATTTATCGATACGACGATTGGCGCTAATTTTAAACGGTGATCACTGTCGGTATTGTAGATGAAATGAATCATTGCGTAAAAATATGTTGGAATCGTAGAATAACTTTCTTTGTGTAGGGCTTTGCCTTCGAAAAATCGATTTTGAGGTGGAATCGATTTGTAATCAAGTGTACGCGTGCTCGATGGATTTTCAAAATCGATTTTCTCGGAAAAGGTTCATTCTACATTTTGATTTACTTTTGTACAACAATCTGTGGTGGGCTTGAAACTAGAAAAGGTTCCAAAGAACAAATGTGATACGAGCGTAATTTTACTCTTAAACCTACATTATCCTGAGTTACCAAGTTGATTAATATTCCCTCCTTTTCAACGAAACCACATCGTGATCTCGAAATAGCCATGTACACTTGAAATTTCGGAATCGAACAATGGAAGCTCAAAGTCGTAATTTCAAATCTCCCGCCCTGGAGACGATTCCTCGTTCCGAAATGTATCTCGCGGAGAAACAATAATGGCCGACTGTGGCCAGTAAAAACTCGTTGATTGTCCCGTTATCGAGTGCCTCGATAAAAGTCTAAAGGCTATTTAAAAGAAACAGTGAACCGATAAAGAATTGAAATTGTAAGAAAGAATGCGATGCACGAGAATCTGGACCCCGCCTTGTGTGCGTGCTGAACGGGAAACAGTGAACAACGATGTAAAATGCCGTGGCCAAAATTTGTGAGGTTTTGACACGTTTACAAACGAAGAAACCGAATCCTGGCTCTTCGAAGGCTCGTCGAGAGTGAAAACTCATTGATATTACGCAAGGGTATACCGGTTCAGGAGGCACTACCCGCTCGCGCAGGGTGTGAGATCATTCTATAAACATTATGTCGAATCATCGCCGGAGCGATACGAATGATTCTTTTTTTTCTGTCAAATGTGCATATTTTTAGCCTCGCATGATTGCACTGACAATGAATACCTACAAACACCATTGAAGTAAATAAGCGACAAGTATTTGTATGAGTGATACGCTAGATTAAAGTGTAATTTTATTTATACAGCGAGCGTTAGGTGCTTATCAATCATGAAGAAACAGTTCTTCAGAGTTAAACAGCTCGCCGATCAAACGTTCTCTAGGTAATCACCTTCAACTTTCATCTAAATATCTACAAACACTGCAATCTCTGTTTTATTTACTTTGCGCTGGGTCGTTGTTCTTTGTATTCTTCCGAAGGCCGAGATGCGTCGAGAAATAGTATTGCTTATAAATGATACATAATATAAATAAGTGGAACGATTAGTCTAATGCCTCGATGTTTAACAGCGAAATGATAAGGGTCAAGGCTGGTTAGTTTCCTTTAGAATTTTAAGGTTAAGAGTTTTAACGACGCATATCTAAAAAGAGCAAACATGGTGTACCAGAATAGATTATGAATCACACAATCTCGAGACGAATTGACTTCGGATTAATGATTATGCATCTGATTTAATTCACATTCGATGGTATATGCAGTTGTTGATTGTAATTTTTTTTATAGAGCTGGCAAAACAGAAGTGCTCACGGACGATTTACAAGCTGCTGACAAACGTGTCGAGCAAATCAGGTTAGCTCTCATTGGATTAAGCAAAAGACTTGGTAGCCCACCAAATCAAGCTACGGCACAAGATGTTGCATTTAAAGAAAAACGACTGGTAATTTAAAGTTTTTTTATTAAGCATGTTTATAATAACTTTGTCTTATAACTTTCGTGAGATATAAGTACTAATTGATGGCGATCGATGTTTTTTTTAGTTATTTTAATGTTAGATAAGAGTTAATAAAAATATTTGAGTCTGATTTTGTTTAATGCACACTGTTTTTTTAGAAAAAATGTCCAGAGTATATACTAGGGCAAACTATGTTAGAAAATGCTTCCGAAGATGGTCTGATGGGTTTTACTCTCTTGGAATGTGGACGCGCACAAACGTATTTAGCGAACGAGACGATTGAGCATGAAACGAAGGTTGAACAATATGTGGCGAGTCCCCTTCAACATATTTTGGAGGCGAATGTACCAAATATTTTAAAGCATAAAAGAAACTTAGCTCGCTTGATCTTGGACATGGATAGCGCGAGGACAAGATACCAGCAAGCGAGCAAGCATAGTGCCAGTAATAAGACTGTTTAATATAACGTGTTCGAAGAATTATGTTCGAATTATTTAATATCGTTCGTGTTACAGGTACAGGTGCGTCGAAAATAGATAGTTTAAGAGAAGAATTAGAAGAGGCCGAAGCTAAAGTCGAACAGTGTAGAGACCATTTAGCTGCAGAGATGTTTCAGCTTATATCGCGAGAAACGGAATTGGCACACACTATTATTCAATACGTAAAACTTCAAAGAGCTTATCATGAAAGCGCGCTGCATTGTCTCGAGGAGCTTATTCCTGGATTAGAAAGTTATATCAGTAAGTGCTATGTATATTCTTATCTGAAATAATTTCTTAAGTGAATTAGGGTTTTGAATATCAACGTTTTGTTGAAAATATTTACACAACTTTCTAATTACAGACGACAATGGAATGAAACCAGTTTATGGATATACACTCGAGGAGCACCTGAGAGTGACTAATAGAAAAATTGCATTGCCTATCCAATTATGTGTGTCTGCATTGTTGCGATTAGGCATGGAGGAAGAGGGTCTTTTTAGAATAGCTGGGGCTGCATCGAAATCTCGACGAATTAAGCTAAGCCTGGATGCTTGCTGTCTTACGTTACCAACTGCTTTAGAGTATAAGGATCCACACGTGATCGCTGGTGCGCTTAAGTCTTATTTACGAGAACTTCCCGAGCCTCTCTTAACATACAAGTAAGCATAACATCTTTCACCGTTAACAATGAAAACATAACGTTGCGTGTACTCACAATGTTACTTTGAAGATTATATCCCGAATGGATGGCAGCTGCGAAGATAACACACAATGAAACGAGACTGCGATCTCTGTGGGAAGTGTTGCATAAATTGCCTCCTGTAAACTTAGAAAATTTACGGTTCCTAATTAAATTCTTGGCGATACTTACCAAGAATCAAGATATAAACAAGATGTCGCCGCAAAACATCGCAATTGTTATTGCGCCTAATTTAATATGGAGTCCGCAAGAGGATGTAAATACAATGGTGTAAGGACACGTTTATCTGAATTATTATAAAACAATGCGAACCTTTCACGTAGGCTAAGTTCGTCGATTGTTTGCGACGAAGAAAGATTGATATGGTAAATCTCTCTATTTCAGAATGAACATGAGCACAGCTAATAATTCTAGTCTTATAGTGGATCAATTGATTACATACGCAAATTGGTTTTTTCCTGGTGAAATAGATTTTGACCGTGATTTGGAGGTTGGTATTATAAATGGTTCAGATGTTCAGACCACAAGCATACGTCGTTGCATTTCCAACAGCAGCCTTAGCGACCATGGAGAAAGCCCTCCGCAAGGTAGCCCCAAACCAGCAGCCCGTAGAAAAAACAAACCAGCACCGACACCACCAAACAGTACCACACCAGATAAACACGATAGAAAACCTGACGATAAACCACCACCCACTCCCGACAAACCACCCCGACCTCTGACATCTGCGACTCTTAATCGTGCGACATACAAAACCCCAAAACATGAAGTAGTAAACACCGAATTGCCAATTAAGCATGAGAATAATATAGAAAAGCAGGATGGGAATACAGAAGCGGAGAAGAAACAGCAGAGCAACGAAATAAACACAGTTACGGACCCTTCGCCTCTTAATTGCTCGGAAAATATCAACGAGATACACGATGAGTTACGCACCGTGGACGCAGAATTGGAGAGAAGTAATCAAGAGATACAGAAGTTGGAGAGAAGCAATCAAGAGATACAGAAGTTGGAGAGAAGCAACCAAGAGATGCAGAAGTTGGAGAGAAGTAATCAAGAGATGCAGAAGTTAGAAAAAAGATCAAATGCGTCTGTAACATTGGAGAAAAGCACTGCGGAACATACGCCGTGCAACAAGTCAATTACAGAAACTGAGAATGTTGAAGTTCCTGTGCATAAATTGAAGCCAGTACCCACAGAGAAACCACATCCCTCAACATTGGAGAGACGAAGACCAGTAGCTGCGCCAAGAAGCATAACCAATGTAATACACAATACAGGTAAGCATATTTTTTAATCAAGATAATATAAGTATCTTTAACATTGCCGTAATTTATTAGAAGAAGCAGTTGAGTTGCGCAAGAGGCCAGACAGCAATAGTACCGCCTGTACGAGCACAGTTGATAGAAGCAGTAAACCAGCTATACCAGAGCGACCTGTTGGATTAATTCGACCGTCGAGCCTCATCAGACAGCATCCACGCCACAGTAACGAAAACTTAGACACCGAAGCAGGAGTGAGTATTAAGACCTTTCACCTACTATTTAATATTAGTTTCATACATGGGATAATGTTTTAAAATAAATGTAGTTATTGCCAGTGGACTCAGCAAATATCACTGCCCGGATATTGCATTTTGAAATACAATAACGTAAGCCACAAATAAAGCGCAAAGAGAACGTGTTAATCATTTATCTTTCTTCGAAATGTCAAAATCTCTAGTAACTTTTAGAGCTGTTAATGTATGTTTCTTTTTTAACAACCTGTAGCCTTTAACTTTGGAAAGAGCTCATGTATATTCAGTGGACAAACAACAGGTCAGTATAATACAAGTGCGTGGAAATGGGAATGCTTTCTGCGCCACGGGCGACAACAATGGCAACACGGCTTCGAACTTGCAGAGAAGCCCCAGTGTAGGTAGCCGGCCTTCATCTATGTCCTTGTACGGCGACCGACCGGAAAAGCCAGCGAAATTGAGCGCGCCGGAGCAAACGAAAGCCCACGTTCGAACAAGATCCGAGGGGAATATTATCGACGTCCAAACACAGACTGAAACAGTTGTAGTTCTTAAATCGCCGCAACAGCCTGTCCCGGTTTCTCCACGATTCCATCAAAGACCTCCGAGGCCGCAGCCGCCGCCGCCACCTCCGCCCACCACGCGGCTCAAGTCGGAGCAAGAAAGTACCAATCTCTAACAGCAACTTGTATAAAACGAGATTATTATATTCATAAGTGAACTTTTAAAGAATAACTGATATTTTTCAAAACGAAGGCTCTATTTCTTACAAGACAATATGGCATTACGGGGAAACGACTGCAGGCAACTTCTAACAAAACAATGTAAGTTTTGTAAATTTTTTTTCATTTCAAAGGTACGCCGAAAGATTCGTTTTGAGGGTTGCGTTCGACTTGGCAAGATAGTTAAACGATGCTTTTTTGATTCGTTTACAAAGATTTTTAAAAGGAGTTTTTTTATGTTTTGGAATAATAGTAAGATAATAGGAAATCAGGGGAAAAGGGGGCGAAGTTTCGATGTTAACGATGTTGTAACTCTGTCATTGTACATTAAAAATGTCTCAAGGAGTTATCTAATATTTTTGCAAATTATTAACTTTTTATATCTGTTATAACGCCGAGGAGGTATTACATAAGCGAAAGAATAATTTGGCAATTTTGCCTCTAGTTTGACATACCTTGTATGTACACAAACTTTCATTAAGCTCATAATGCAATATAAAATAGAAAATATTTTATCCGGCACTAATTATAATGCATTTATAGTATTTATTTGTGATACGAATTTTATTCGTACACGAAAGAATTTTGCCAAATCGTGCTACAACCAATGAGGAGGTGATTCTTCATGAAAAACTATGCAGCAGACTGTATTACGCGGTTTTTAGATCGGTCAAAACATTCATATGTGTATTATTTTATGAGATCACGCTGTCGCGTAAGAGCTCGTGAAACTTTCACAACAGTAGAAACATCTTTTACTCTACAGAATTATGGAAAAAGTTCCTCTCACTAGTACATCAGTGAATTGTGTCGTGCAATAAATAATTACGTGAATAAGAATTTGTTCTAATTTAGCGCTTACGAGGCGCAAAAGTCGTGAAAACATTTTGGCTTGCCAAATTATTTTGACAATTCTTCAAATAAAAATAATCTTTTATCGTAACTTTTATCGTTGTTTCGGATGTAAACAATCATTTTAATGTGCCTTTATACGTAAGAATTAGTATTGCTCTTTAAAAGATATTTGTAACTAATAACGATAAGTTGCTCTGTAGAAGGTATAAGTAATATGCATTTTAAACTACAATACACTTTGTCTCCATTTTCAAAATTATTATTGTTGTACGGTGTGTACAACAGTCAACAAAATTCTGTTCACGTGCATTGTTCTATGTGCAATCACCTGTTCAACGTTTGTACTACGATTTAGTGAACACATTGTACGTGTAACAAATTGTCAGTATAGCACATAATTCGAGAGAAATTATTTTTTAATTAATCATTTCGATGAAGACGGCTTGACTAATTCCTATTAAGTAACGTAACATTCTTTAAAAAAACAAAACTGTAAGTCTGTGTCTGATTTGTTCTTATATCGAGTAGTTTGTTAGTATCAAACTCATTTTGTAAAAAAAAGAAAACGTATATCAGGCACAGTCAGTTTGTATTTGTATAACACATTGCTCACCGTCATCTCAATTTTACTTTATTTTAATCTATTAAACAATGACAATGTTTCGCGCATTTTTTAATTTTATGATACGTTCATGTAACGAATCTAATATTTTGGTAAAACCAATTTATGGAATATTAAATTTCCCCGATTAATTTCGATTTAGATGGTAAATGATGTGTTGGACTGGGAATGTTCGATTTACGTAATGGAAATTTTGCAGGAGCAGGAAAGATTTGTATCCTTATTTGTTATAATTTCTTTTTGTTCTTCTATGCTCAGATGCAGAAAGAGTATTGTATATATGAACAGTTGAAGTAAATTGTGCCACTAAGGGAAGTCATGTAACTTACTGAATTACATTTGCAATGTTAAATAAGGATAAGATATGATTGAATTAAAGACACGTTTAATGAAAAGAAAATTTGTTGAGACACTACATGGTGAGATTTTAAATTAAAAAATTGTCTTTTTCGTATTATTTTATTTATATAAAAGTTATTTAAAATGTATATACTTTTCTTGAAGTTTTGATTCAAACGAAAGTCTATCAAATCATTAGAAACTTTTGTAATGCATACTGTTCCATACGTAACATTGCAATGAAGTATTGCGAAGTTATTAGAAAAGTATTATTTCGATAATATAAATATGCTCAGGCGAGAATACGTTTATTAAAAAGCTGCATCCACCGCGGTGAATAAATGGAGCTCTAAACAGTATTCACATTAAACGTTTAAGCTGCAAAAAATAAATCTCTTATGATTTCCCTTTATACAGCACAATTAATCCGAGTCATCTATACACCTATAGTGATTCGTGTGCAATTGAACATATATCAGTTATAATAAACAAGTAGCTAAGGCAAAGAATAATTATTTTCTTTACGTTTTATTTTCTAAAAAACGGTCTAAATACTTCCCTAAATATGCCTTGGTACTACGAGAGGAAGGTTACAAATCTTTTACATTGTGCATTTGTTAATTTAAAAATATTTATAAAGAAAATACAGCATTCTCCATGTATTTAATTATGTTGAAGAAAATATTTTTCATGTGTTACAATAAGTATCGTACGGATATGTAAAAACATTTTAAAGTTAACTCTGTAACAAGTTGTGTATGTACCTAAGGAGTGCTTAGGCTGTGAATGTAACGAAAACTATTAGAGGATCTATTTGTACATAAATAAAGAATTTACGAAATCAATGAAGTCTCGTTCGAAAATAGCGTGGTTTCCATAAAAGATTGTTAAATCAATTTATTCATGTTCATAAATAAATTTAGCTATTACTATTACATGGTGCTTAGATACGCTAATGTATTATCGTCAGCAATGTCTTTGGGTTTCACACCGTTATTATCTTCTATAGACTGAGCTCCAACAGACAGCAAGTATTTTACAACATCGGGATGCCCACACGATGCTGCATAATGTAACGGTGTTTGCCCATCTCCGTCCTGTGAATCCACGTTCGCCCCTTTTTTAATTAGATGTTCTATGATTTTTACATGACCTCGATCCGCAGCCCAATGTATCGGTAGCAAACCATCGCTGTCCATTAAATTTAAAAGCCTCGGCTCATTGTCCAGCAACTCTTGCACTTTCTCTTCGTGACCGTCCTTTATCCAATCCAGAAAGGTTTTGTCCGTATCGTTTACTTCTTCCTCCGTATTTATTAAGCGACTAATAGCGACCCATCTATAAGAATCAGATTTTATATCCTCTTCCCACGAAGGACTTATTCTGGTTAATTCTTCTATATAATTATTCATAGCAGCATCGTGACTCATATCATCCAGATTTTTCCACGCCTCCCATTTTTGCCTAGCCTGCATCTGATACCAATTGGGCTTCGGAATATTACACGGTCCCACCGTGGCCTGTTTATACAACGCATAGAATCTCAGGAGCTCGTTGGGATTCAACTCCGACGCCAACGTTTGCAAATAATTTGCAGCTTTGCCGAACGTTTCCTCGAGACACATCGCGAAGGTTTCTTCTCTTAATCTACGTACTGTTCAGAAGTTCTTTTGAAGACGTGTAGTTTGCTTTCCTCTAGAACATGAGTTTGATTAAGTGCAGTATTCATCGCCAACTCATCGTAAAATTCTACAAATCCATTGCCCGAGCTGAGACCGTTCTTGTTAAATACTATCGTCGATCTTTTGATATCGCCGAACGCCGAGAAGTATTTTTCTAGCTCGCAGCGGGAGACGGTCCAAGGGATATTACGTACATGTACTAAAGATCTAAAAGCCATGACAGACGCTTTCTCAAGTCGCACGTTCGATGCTTAACAAATGAATAGTATGGTCTTGCATCAGGTCGTGTATATTTATGTCGGAATCTGTACTAAGTCCGTTCAACGATACGTGAGTGCAGGTGAGACTCCATTTATTTAACAGATGCTCTATCGACCAATCTGCGCTTCGTTCTTGATAGGTACATAGAAACTTTGCGTTCGGATTCTTTTCGAGCAAGAACGCTACCGTAACGACTATGTCTTCGAACACGGCTGGTTCGTAGAAACAATCGGATCCGAGAATTAAGTCTAACGGTCCGACAGAAAATAAGCTAGAGAGAAATAATCCCCATGTTATACCGACAATCTGAACTTGCGACAATATACCGTTTAACTCGCAACTCCTTCTTATATGTTGCAGGCTTCTAGGAAGATTAGCAGAATCACTTAAAGTAACAATAGCGCCGCATTTACTAGCTAAAATCCCAGGGAGGGCTGTACCTGATCCAAGTTCTAAAACTCTCTTGCCGATAAGCTCTTCCTTATGCTCCCAGAGGAACCAAGCTAATACAGGTGCGGAGGGCCAAGTATAAAAACTATAACTAGCCTGAAGTAACTGTAACAAAGCAATGCGTCGTCAGAGACAATGAAAGCAACTGAAATATTTATGATATAACGCATTAATTTCTCATCTCGCTACGGGTCGAAAGATCGAAACTTTCGTTGCAAAGGGGGTTCGATTAAGGTGCGTTAAATATGCATGCTTCTATTCGAGGGATATGAATTATGGATATTAAAAGTATCTCAAGGAAACAGCGCATAACCAAAAACTCGTAATACCGGTAGCATACGCGCAAATAGGATTAACTAATAGTTTATATATTGACGCTCGATTAGAAAGCTTTATTACCTCCGGGATGTAAATCTCTAAACTCTCGTTGCACTGCACGTTGTCCTGCGTTTTACGAGAGGTGAACAGAAATTTTTTCACTTGCTCGGGGACGATTCCATCGGACATTAGGCTGTGCGTAGGTGGACTGATATCGCGTGAAATACTTTCATCTAAACCTGGCATGACTAATTATCAATTCATTTGCACCGATACTTTTTTCATTCTGCTCTGAATTATTAAGTCTGAATTAGGCATTGTAAGCTTGAAATTCTCCTCCGAAATGTACGATATCTGAACGGGAAATATAATCACTATTTTGCTCAGAGTTGTCGGTGATTCGCACCAAACAATAGGAAACACAAACGCACAGAGGACATTTAAATTTCGTAATGGCGGGAAATAGTTGGAGACAAATGTTTATTAATTCTGTACTCGAAATGACAGCATCATTATCAGCATATTTGATGATCGATTTTATTTAATTTTAAGAGTTTCATCTTTAATATAGCATTATACAATAATACATATATCGTTAATAAATAACGTAGTTTGTGTATTGGAAAAAACTACTGTCAGCGATAAATATGAATTCGATGATTTAATAAATTCATTGGAAAAAAGTGAGGAATTAACAATGAATAATATTTTCCATTATTATGTTATTATTTAGTTACGTAAGTATGTATACTTATAGTTTGAAATAGTAATGTTTACAAGCATCGCACAATTTTATATCTACTCCGAGAAAATTGCACTAATTAATTCGAATTATTTCTGCACGCTTCTGTTTATACCTTAAATGAAAACGTAGCAAAATGCAACGATATGAGAATAATATGATTTATCTGAAAAACCAAGACATTTTTATGGTTTTAGTGACACTCGATACGATACTGGGTTAGTCGTCTTGATTAAAGATGGAGGAGGCTGGTAACGAGAAGTTCCT
This sequence comes from Andrena chrysosceles, assembly GCA_963855975.1. Taxonomy (NCBI): domain Eukaryota; kingdom Metazoa; phylum Arthropoda; class Insecta; order Hymenoptera; family Andrenidae; genus Andrena; species Andrena chrysosceles. The sequence goes on along the minus strand of OY979769.1, from coordinate 6,451,552 downwards.
ATCGAGGAGGCGTTCTGTTGCGCTTAAAGCTTTAAAAGTTAAAGACGAGCGAGTAGCAACATTGAAAAAAGTACGTGCGTAATTTTTGGTACAAGCTGGCTAATTGCAGTGACTCTATTGCGATCTATAACCAATATTCTCCTGTATTTCCCGGCATTCATGAAGTTAGTGCATTGTAAACAACTCCTGCGGGAATGCTACATCGCTGGTTTCGTTCTAGGTAGCAGCGATTTTACAAAAATCTGAAACAGACCGGACCGCGGAGGAAACGGGGATACTTATTTCCTGTAGTGACGTAGTGAAAGAGGTTAATTTAAGGTATAGCCATTTTGAAAAATCATTGATTGCATATTTATGTGTACATTAATTTACTTCGCCACTATCGTCGCTCAAAACGCCCAAAAGATAAATTAACACTAACGCTAATTTTAGCGATCGTTGCGAACTGCGAGCGTAGATTTTAGTGACGATCACCTCGTCGATTAATATGGTTAAAAGAGACTTATTAATTAATTTACTAGACAAGAGAAAAGGCACAGAGTAAAAGCGAGGCTAGAAGAAGTCGAAGATGCGCCACAGATTTTGGAGGAAAAATGCATGCGATTGGCTGCGGCGATTAGCAGAGCGACATCGCTGGCTGTTTATACTGGTGCCGGCATCAGTACAGCTGCCTCGATCCCCGATTATAGAGGAACGAATGGCGTTTGGACCCGCATGCAACAGGGAAAGGACATCGGGTAATATCGAGCTTGTTTATAGTCGACTCGTTTCTCACCGTTATCGCTGGCGAACACTCAAACATTCTATATACTTGCAGAAATCATGATCTGAGCCAGGCGGAGCCGACGCTGACCCATATGGCTCTTTATGCTTTGTACAAGGCACGGGTCTTGAAACATATAGTTTCCCAGAATTGCGATGGACTTCATTTACGTAGTGGGATACCTCGTACACTGTTGTCCGAAGTTCATGGGAATATGTATGTGGAAGTTTGTAGAACATGTAAACCGTTTAGAGAATATTGGAGATTATTTGATGTTACAGAAAAGACAGCTCGATATTCTCACGGTACCGGTAGGTTCTGTCACAGATGCAACTCTGTCTTGCAAGACTCGATTGTTCATTTCGGCGAAAGGGGCAACCTCCCATGGCCGATTAATTGGAACGGGGCAACGAGAGCGGCGAAACAAGCGGACGTTATATTATGTTTGGGTTCCAGTTTGAAAGTTCTGAAGAAGTATCCGTGGCTGTGGCAGATGGATAGGCCAGTTCAGAAGCGTCCATCGTTGTATATCGTTAATCTACAATGGACTCCGAAGGATGAGAACGCTGTGTTAAAGATAAATGGGAAATGCGACGAAGTTATGAAGAAAGTCATGGCCCACCTTGGGTTGGAGATACCGCAATACAATCGTGCCAAGGATCCTATTTTTTCTCACGCCATACGACTGAGAAGTAGCGAACAGTGTACTACGAGTCAGCCGTGCTTAGAAGAACCGTCTGATATCGCTCACATTGAGTTAAGTGAAATCAGTGATAATTTTTGTGAAGACATTGCACCCCAAACCAAAGAGAGAGAAGGTTGCATTTCAGCTAAAAAGATAACCGAATCGATGTCCGCTTATCCGGCACCATTTTTTACTGCGCTACCATTCTTGTCTATGGGCTTGCCGTTTCCACCGATGTATATGTGCCCTCAATTAACACCACTTTTTTATTATCCATTTATACAAATACCAGATATGACTATGAACATGCCGAAACCGAAGCCGGCTTGCACCTTTTGCATGGAGAACGAAGGTTCGGTTACTTGTATTTATTACCAACGGGACACGGACAGTTCTACTTTAATAGGCTCCGAAAGTAAACAAGTAAAAGAGACAAAGACATTAGTAATCCATGCGGATTCTCCGATGGCGCCTCCGAAAAATCCTGGCTGGTTTGGCAAAGGTTATCGCAAAGGCATGAAAAGGAAGCGGTAGCATTTACTCTCCTTGATACGGTATATGACTCTCCCTTGCTCTGTTATTATGTGAATGTATAACACATGGTATATAGTAATGTACGTAAATGTTTGATGCCTCCATATCACAATGAAACCTATGTACGCAATCTACAGGTGTGTAGCGACTTAACTCCAGTATCCAGAATTGTAATAATCAAATTAAAGTAATGAGAATAGTTCTTAAGGCTTAAACCATAAGCAATCTAATTGATTTCTCGTCGGTGAATGATCTTCGCAAATTTGAATTCCGTAGAAAAATGACCGAGCTCACTTTTCGTAGCACGGCGATTAATTTAGCTGTTCGAATCCGATAAGTCTGATTTAAAAAAATTATTGGTTTGTAAGTTAACTAAGCTTCACTGTTGTCGGTCTTTTGTGACATATGATTGATTTACGGTGATTATTATGTAAGTAAATTATGTTGTGATTTTTAATGATAAGGTCTTATTTAAACAGTTGAGTGTTATGTGAATGACGATAAATTCATAATGACCAAAGTGATAATTTTTAATTATGTTTTATTTGTATTATTCGCTTAATATGTGTATAATTCAGTGTATCATAATTTTCTTTTTTTAAACGGGAACCGATTTATAAGATCTGCATGCGTGGAACCTTTTGCATTCTTCACCATATTGCTTTATCATTCCAGTTTTGTAAATATCGGATAAGTAAATGTATGCAGCAAAATTTATTCCATGGACTTTAGTGGAACGTCTATAGTAGACTTTGGTATTAAATTACATTAGCATCTTCCGTCGATCAACAGATAGAATAAGGCAGTAAGAGTTTAACATAGAAATAATCTCCGTTTTTCATTTTTGTTCTTTATTGATTATTTCAGTAAATCAGTTTAAAAATGCCCAGAAAGAATCCTATGGCTCTTCCATATTACATAGAGAGGCATTTAATTAAACCCTTTCTTCAGTCCCCTGGTTTACAATTCGTTAGAGGCGTCGATTGGCATAATTGCATTACAGACTGGCTTTTCAAAATCGAAGGTAACATGATTTAAGTGAAATAAATCACATAATTAATGTAGAACTATTTTTTAAGGATATTGCAAGGAAAAACAATTTTTCTCGTAGTTACATATTTTAATTATACAAAGAAATATATTGACATGAACATACGAATTCGATTACACTCAATGTTAAGATCACTTAAATTCTGTACATGAAATGCTGAATTTCAAAAGTATTACGTAGGGTATATACAATATTTTCATATCGATAAATGGTTATTTTTATTTATTTATACGAATAAATAAACTTGTACTTCAATGAGGCGTAATGAAATCTGACGATTATCGTTTTCTATTCTGTAATAATTTTTACAAACACTTCTAAATAATTTTAGAAACACCACATTTCTCGTTTGAAATTACTGTTGACCACTTTACATTTAGTTCGTTGTTTCGTATAAACTGTTTAGTATAGACTCATCCATAATTTAGTAGTCAGTGCAACAGGTGCTATTTTTTATTTTGTACTTAATCCTATACATTCGTTATATAACGAGACTAGATACCTATTCCATTTCGTACTTGAGCTAATGCAAGCTAATAATAAATAAACATACCATAATGTATCCTATAATATTAGAAAAAATTTACTACCTTTAATCGATATAAATATATGTAGTCGTTCAATTGCAAATCATGACACAATAAAAATTGCCGATAGTGCTATTCATAAGGTTTATTAATAGAACGATTAACATTTCGAAGACAGATGTAAAATAAAAAGAAAGCAATAAGAGAAAGAGAAACGTACTGTGAACGATGCAAATAGGAGGGCTAAGACGCAGAAGGAAATAGGAACTAATATTATAAGTAATGAAAAGTGTCAGAAAAGGGGAGGAAAATGATGCAATAAAAAGAAAGAAGAGTTGTACGAAAAGTTTTCCTATTCTTCTTTTATCTTTTTTTATTAACGAGGCAAACTTGTCGTGTTTAAATGTTGATCGTGTGTAGTAACGATTCTACGGGCTCGTTGCAGTGAATTGTACACAAGCTAAATTCATTTTTCCCGCGAGAGAGATATTTGGTTGAGCGCGGTATATAAAGAATTATTTTCAAGAAAAATCAGCGACGTTACACAGCGGTGAGTGGGCATTGTTGAAGCTACGAGAGACACGCTGAATGAGTTGCAACGCAGGGAGGAAGAAAGGAGGAAGAGGAAGAAACGAAAACGACTGGGGCACAAAGAGGGAGAGGACTACAAGGGCTAATGCTGCGAGAAGGGGAGAGATTGGAAAAGCCTACAGTCTGCTGCTATGGTAACCCTCTACACTACAGCATCACCCTATTACACAGCCTGAACAGTGGTATTGTAAAGCATAGCGTAGTACTTGGCCGATACTACAATAGTGCATGCGTCCGCCGCTTATTAACTTCTTGGCTCTGTACAGCGTGGTACAGCGGAACTTTATTACGAGGCACAGTATTCGTTTGCTCTCTGATTGCCCCAATTTCATTAATATTGATATATTAAACGAGAACCGAAGTGAATTTTCGAATAATTTAGTCGGGCGTTACAGAAATTTCAGAAACCATCGCGATATTCTTGATATTTTTCAATTGTTGAGGTTAAAAGATTTTCGTTACATGTATTTGATGTTTGGCATCGAAAAAAACAATTAGGATTTTAGAAAAGGCAATAATCGAAAACAATCTTGCTATAGGGACAATAATGTATACACACGTCTTCATTTCTATTTTTCACTTCAACGCTAGAAAATATATGGCGGGAACGAGATTGAGGGTAATTACTAATGATTGAGACAGTATGTGAATGTACTCGTATAAGTATCAAGGGTTACATCATTGCGTGATACAAATGTATGTGTACGTAAACTCACTTCGATCATCTAAGATAATTGACGATAATTCTTTCTATTGTTACGTTCTTCCTATCAACTCCTACGCGGAGCAACATAATAATTGTTAACTTTGAAACACTTAACTTGATAACAGCGTAAGCGGTTCAAGTCATTTTACAATCCATTCCTTTAAATTAAACAGAATTTGAAAAAAGTTGCAAGTTGAAACTTTTAAGTTTTAATTTTAAATTTTGTATAAATGCCCAAAATCTTTAACTATTATTTATCTTCCTACATTTGTCTAGTTTTTTATTGCGATACAACTGTCATTTCTTAAAAATGGAATACGTAATAATTAAAATACAAATATATTTTCACTACGAAGTAAAAGACAATTTAAATTCAATTTAATTCCTAGTAATTACTAGAAATATATGAAAAAACAAATATTATAATGTTCTTTCGTGTTTTTTTTTTAGGGGGGAGGGGGGAGTAGTATCTAATCTCTCTGTGCATTTACTTTTCTTATCTCTCTTAAATACACCATTCGATTTTGAGTGTCGTCGGTGCAATGCGTTGCGTGCGTGGTGCGGCGCGTGCGTCGAACGTTCGTGTGCACGCGCATAGATATATCGTTGGTGTGCGGCATAACAGGATGAAAAATATTTAATAGACCCTTCCGCTACTGTTTGTCATTCGAGTTTGATTAAACAAATGAAAATAACAGGGAAGAAATATTAAAATGTTATGTCATTGCTGTTAACAGCTTCGGCGTGAGTCCAACAGATTAGAATCGACCTCAAAAGCATTTTGAAAATAACTCCAACACTTTAAATACCTACTATTATTTTTAATTTCGACCTTATATTTCACAAACTATGGTATCGGCGCACATTTATATGACCGAACCTGTGCGCCGATACCATAGTTTGTAACTCCAACACTATTTATTATTTAACAAAACCAGAAACGACGATTAAAAACGTTTAATTGAATTCCTGAACATTTAATAAAAAATTAAAGCACAAATGTACTTCGAAACTATCGTGTAAGAAGCACTTACCTAAATAGTTCATTTAAAGAACAGAGATGGGCAAGATTTTTAAATAAAAATAAATCAAATTTCGAGTAACGAATAAAAATTAAAAAATCATCATTTGTTCGTTAACCCGAGTTAACTTTATGAGGAATAATTTTTTTAACATTCATTCGTTATTTGAAATTTTACTTAAATAAAAAATTTGCCCATCTCTGTTAAAGAATATTCCTTCCAATTTCGTCAATTAACCAAAAACAATATATATACTCCCCTGTTGCAACAGAGGTAATGACAACCACCCTTCAAGTATCGAACATAATTTAATCAGAAAAGGAAAATAAGAGCTCAGAATTAGATCTAAAACAGTTCTACATTCGTGCAATGCAAAAACCGAGCATCGTATCACTCATCATACGTGATACACTGCAATGATTAGCCATCAGACAAATATCAATATAACGTTCATTAAGAAACCTAGGAAAATGCGTACAAACATTACAGGAAGAAATTTATCGAATGAGAAATTCAAAAAGCCGACACCCAATTGGCTTGCAAGACCTAAATCCATACAAGGTGGAGATTTATCGTGACCGATCGGTCGCGCGCTCTATCGGTGGCATTGGGCACTACGCGCACGAACAGTGCTACGTGAGAAGTCACGACGAAGTAGTTTGTACTGGTTTGTACTCCGTTCGGTGGCCGTTCCTCGTCCGTGTTCGAGTACGCCTAAAAATTACCGCGTTACCAGTGCGCCCATTGTTCGCATAAAGCTGGGGATCTTCATAGTCGAAGGGAGCAGCATGTCGCTACCGTTCGAAAGGGCCTCGTACTTCTCCGCGTTAACGTAATAGGGAAAGACGGTGTGCCGGAGGGGTAGGTTATCTTCCTTGTCCGAGAAAAGTCTCGTCGGTGGGCAATGGCGCGGGAATCTTGCGTTCCAAAATCGATGTGTGCATGGCGTAGGTGATGATCGGTGTCCGTACATGTGGCATGGTGTTAATAGCGACCAGGAAGAGTTACGTACCTCGCCGGATCGACCAACCCGACGGTTTTTGGTTACCAGCATCGTCGTGAGTCGCCATGAGGCGCATTAGCGGTAAGCTAAATACATTCTTAGCCGTCTCTGGCGATATTTAGTCGGCGTTTACGAGCGGTGCCAAGCGTGCCCCTTTCAGTAAGTTCCTTTCCAGTAAGTTTGATCAGTAACACCGTGAAGGGTGCATCGGAACATGGGAGTTATCGAGCCACTGTTCCGAACATCCTTTCTAGGTTGCGTGTAGCTGTTTACGGCTTACTCGACATTCCAACTCGAACTTATGGATAAACCTTTCGATGTAACACGAATCCGCCGCTGTACTTTGGATTATACCAAGCTCGCACGTTCGGCCATGTATTTAAGTTCGAACGTGTTCTATCGAGTCAGTGATAAAAATACATACGCTACCTCGTTCTCGAACGCACGGAATCGTTAGGCTTTACGTCACTGTTTATATCATTTGCTCGGTATCTAGCTCTCCCGAGAGCACGGGCCATTGTCACTCGATTCGCGTGATAACGGTTAAAATATTCAGCGGATAATGACGAGGAGGCTCATCGGCGACAGAATCAATTTCACTTGATAGGTTTATCGAGCAATATTTGAAATCAATTACTTGCGTAATTACCTTTGAACCGCGTCGCTGTTCTAGCACGGAACTCGTTTGGAAATATCGCATGTTTTAGCGATGAGTAGCAAGCATCCGTTATTTTTACATAATGTCTGTGTGGAAGATAGTGGAGTTAGAATATGTAGCTAGTTGCAACTGGTAAACACGCAGAGGCTTTCCCCTTCTCGTGGAAGGACGCTCGTTGAACATTTTCTTGTTGTCAGCTCCGGGCAAGGTACATATAAGATTCCTTTCTCGAAGCAAATCCCCTGAAAGGATGCATAAGATACCTCAGACGTGGAGCAGCGTAGGTAGTATAGATTCCCCTGCGCTCGTGTAGCTCGCGAACTGTGCCAAGAACCATTCCTTGATCGCTCGACATTTAATCGAACATCAAATAAACGTACATGTTTCACTTTTCTTATTAGAAGCTCGGTGTACGAGATCCACGCTCGTAATTGCTGAAACTCTTCCCTTAACATAAAAGTTATATTCAATTTGTCGATCACATGATTCATGGTTACTTATCAGGCGTGATTACAACGCTACTGAAATGCGAATCTGATAATTTTCTGCTATTATAAATGGAGACAATGATATACAGAGAATCGTAATATTCGCGAGTAATTTAAGATGTTTATTTAGCTTCGTGCCTGTTATTTTATTAATCAGATGGCAAAATTGACTAATCAAACTCTAAATCACGCGCTTCATTAAGCCATGTTTAAGACAGTCGTAAAAGTATTAGCCGCTGCTAAGGAATTCGCGATAAGTGAAATACTCTCGAGAACTTACTTTAACGCGAGTTGCTGTTTGGGGGGCGGGGGCGCATTACGGAGATTGTCGTAGCTTTTTAAGTTTTAAGAAGCTGGGAGATTAAAAATTTCCACGCTGCGGCGTGCAGCTGTAAGTACGTGCCGCAGGTATCTACTTATTGTGTGAAGAAGTATACGGGGTGTTCGGTAAATATTGGAACAGCCAGCTAGGAGGCGATTCTTCATAAAAGAAAAGAGGTGACGAATAAAAAATAAATTGTTTGAAAGGTGGCGTTGTTTTTGAAATAAATGATATTGAACATAAGACTACTTTTGTCTATTTTTACTTATGACGGGATCACATTAAAGAAACCGTTTATATCAAGGAAATAATGAGATTAAATAATGGAAAAGATGCTAAAATTTATTTATAATTTTTCGCAACATGGACCATGCTATCCATAGTTTTTATAAGAAACCATTTATAGATTATATAATACTCTTACGAGTTGTGTGATATAAAGTCACAGTTTTGTATTTTTTTTTGTGAAGTAAAGTTTTCTTGTAAATTTATTTATGTAAATTTCTGTGTCGACTGTTCTGTATTGACCGTGTCGCGTTCAAAGTTCACGTTTCTGAAAAATCAAGTCACCAATCAAAAAATGTATTCTATACTTTTTCCTTGTTTTCTTTTTATGAGAAACCGTCTGGTGCTTGTGCAACGATTTACTGGACACCCTGTATAAAAGGTGCACTATGGAACGGTTTGAAATGTGATAAAAGGGTTTACAGCAAAATTGAGTGGTTTTATATTTCCTAAGTTTCCTGTATCACTATTGTGCATTTATGTGCACGTAGGCAGCTGCAAAGTGCAGTTGCACATTTTTAATTCTCAATAGAACGGTGTTGAAGTTTATGTGGAGCGAAAGCATTAGTTTGAGAGATGTTTTAAACTCGCAAACACTCATCTTTCTAAACACGAACCAGTAAAGTTTCACCAAAGAATACGTGTAAGAATAATGACACTACCTATATTCGAAAATAATTTATAATAACGAATATGAAGGAATTACTTTGCAAAATTCAGGTTAGAATATTCTTTAAGTTAATAACCTTTCTCGAGAATCATTCTAATATTTTATTATTCAGATTTAAAAGTTGCATTGAGTAACATATTAAAAGAAAGTATTCTGTTTCGACTGTAAAGCGCATTCAACATATCTAATCGTATGATAGAAGGAAAAATACTATTTGAATGATACAACGTGCGATTGACAGAAGATCTAGATAATAGAACGTTCAAATATATAACAGCTGTTCGAATACTGGAAGTTCCACTCTAAACGCATACACTGGTGTAGTTAGAACAGATATAGCGAACTGCTCGAGCCCACTCAAGTGGCCTGTAAACTGATACCTTTGAAGGACAAAAGCGGTTAGGTATTTTTCGCTACTCTATGCAGGCCCCTGCAGACCCAAAACCCCTATCCACTTGGGCCTTGCCCAACACCTTCAGTGGCTCTGCTGGTACGAAATACTGATACCCCAAACATATTTTCAGCTCTACAGTGTTTGACCTCTGCTGTTTGTACTAAACAGTTCATTATATTTCTTTCACCATCTAGCACCTTACAATAAATTTTCAAGAGATATAACATTACGTCACAGTTATCGTTCACTAACAAGGGAAGATTCCCAAGCCGGAAATTCAAAAAATTATAAAGCTTCGGGTATCCATTACGCAATTTTTTTGCTGCCCAAATTAATCCCTGAAAACCAGTTATTTTCCGTTTTTGTTTTATAACTCGCGAACTGTAAGAGATAGGAAAATAGTTTTCAGACAAAAGTTACTCCCTTTAATTAGGACTAGCATTTGGTAACTTACAGTTCATACATTTCGCGAGTTATAACACAAAATCTCAGAATAGCTGGATTTTCAGGGGTCATTTTCTTTCCATTAGACTGAATTTAGGCAGGAAAACAAGTTGCGCAATACTTTTTTGAATTTCCGGGTTGGGGATCTTCCCTCGTAAATTATATCGTATGGGTCGTCACTAAATTCCCTGCCATCCTCCGCAGAAAGGTGAAAGCGTGTTTTGGAAGTTTTTATGGGATATTCGGAGGACTTCTTAGTAGCGACCGATTACGCCGTGCCCTAAATGGCTCGTTAAAGGACCACGGTTTATTACAGGGTCACTTCTCAAGCTACTCAGTCCCGTATGCGTTATAAACTAATTTAAGCAATGATCGGTAGCTTTAAATCGCAAAACTGCCGAGAATGTTTTTAGGTTTAATTGTCAGTTATTGGATGTAAAATCCCCTCCATGCTACCATAGAATAAGCACCGTGTTTTATAGTTGCATGTAAACGTTAAGAATTTAACTCCTGCTCCGGCTACTATCTCACCATTTAGTTCTCTAGATATTAAGTTTGTTCTCGTCAGCAAAGAGGTGTTATCTTGCTGCTTGATTCCGGTCGAAACGTAGTCCTCTGCGAATTCCAGTCTGTTCGTTGTTCGTTCATCGTAGGCTTCTAGCCGCTACACCCTTTGCACGTTTCCTGGGCGCACTGTGATTCCACGTTCCTCATTTAGCTCGGCTGTTAATTTCGGAGCACTTAACCGAGGGCCTTCCTTCATTTTTCTTACGATAGCACGTCTATCACGAGCATTAAAGCTCCTCGGACGACTGGCTCGAGGAATGTACTTAGCCTTCATGTTTGCATCGTTCAGCAATGCTCCATGCTGTGATTTTATTCATTTTAAAGGAAATTCATATTTTTTCGTGTTATTTTTCGTGACGCAAAATCTCTAATTGACCAGCGTCAAAGGATGCGCTCTTAGTTTTATTACGTATAGGACAAAATAAGATCAACAACTGTTGGATCTTTATATATCTTGGAATTAGAAACTCGTTGGGACGCAAAGTATTTTAAATATTCTTTCCATAGTTTAACAACTATGTACAGTAAACTAACAGTTCTTTATTTTTGCATCCACAAAACGATTATTAAAAATTATTAATAGAGAAAAATAAAGTTATGAAAGTATTCATAAGTGATACTATTTATTTGTAGTAATATTTCGCTGGTATACGACTAACTTAAATAACTAAAACTTTCATTCATCGATTCAAGTACATATATCCCTGTTTCTCAAATGATTGATTTCCTATCGTTTCATTCAAGTTTATTCTCTCTGCAGAGGTGCTCGTCACGCTACTTTGCTGCGAAGCCCAAACGGTGCTAAGCGTTGTACATATTTATGTTAATACTGGTACTGAATAATTCATCCCTGACATAATTATTATCCCTCGTATTATTAATTCCTACGACAATTTCCGGTGTCGTAAGGCGAACGGTTTCTCTCGAGGATGATTTTCATTGAAGGTTTCATTCCCCAATTCTATCATAATTCTGTCAGTTAACAATAATCACATATAAATATATACTGCAATTCCCTGGAAAAGAGCGTAGCATAAAGTAAAATCTCGGCGTGTCAGCCACTGATTTTCGACAGAGAGACGCACATGTCGACCGCATCGGTCTGCACCATCGAACGGTCGACGGTATAATAGCTTATGCGCAACTGTCTTGCACATCACCAATCCCATAAAACCGGAGCGCGCCTAGGTAGGGAAGCCTCCTCCGCCAGCGGCTCTCGTGCGACACGAATTTTTCAGCGCGGTGCCCAGGGGTGTGAAAACGTAACAGTCACGACTTTCATAGGGTGAATCTACGCATCTGGATCGGTGGAGATTTATTTACACAACCTGTTGCTAGATTAACTTTTTCTTTTTGGGTGGCAGCTACCACGCAATTTCTTCTCCGAATTTTGTAATGATATTTTCATATCTTATAGATAGAAGTGTGACCTTTCTAATGTGTATAATGTTTCTTTGATAAAAACATTTCTCCAACGAAAATAAATTCTTCGAATCCATCCTACTTTTTCGCTCTCTAGGTGTATGTTGATTCTTAAGTCTAGGGAAATTTAAATTAATTAAGATGTGTTCACGGATGAAGATTCTTATGTAGTAGTCTCTCTCTGTAAGTCGTGCTGCAGTTGTGTAGGGTGCGTTCCACGTAACGTAGTGTGTATAGTAGCAGAAGGCAGTTGGTGGCATTTTGCACCCACGAGTGATTTTATGCAGTGTAATTAATGCACAAATCTTTCATAATTTCTTGCGAAAGCACTCTTGTACCTTGGTTTTTATTCCACTGTGAAGTACCCCAGTTTGGATTTTTTTTGTCATAAAAAGAATGTGTTTACTAAATTAAAGTTTTTTCTATTTATTAATACGTGTTTTGAGAATACAAAATTAATTTTTTAATAATTTTTTAATGCTTGCTCGCGCCAAAATAGATACACGGTTCCTCTAAAATCGACCATGCAGTCGAGGCGTCTTTTATTTTCCAGAGCGTTTTACACCCGCTTATTTCGACGCAAGCAAACATTAAAAAAATATGAAAAAAATAATTTTGTATTCTCAAAACACGTATTAATAAATAGAAAAAAACTTAAATTTAGTAAACATATTTTCTGTGACAAATAAACGTTCTAAACCGCGGTAATTTATCAGGGCGTCACAGTGGAAAGACTTTTTAAATAAAATACGCACAATAAAAAGATTACTTAATTCTGCGACAGGTTCTTTTAACCCTCGGTTGTCACACCTATTATTTCGACAGTAGTTGTCACACTGGGTCAACCAATTTTCAATCAGCTGCTGTTTTAAAAACAATTTATTACATTAAGTTGTAGAAATTCTGCGATAAAGTTTTAACATTATAGAATATATATTTTCATCGTTGAAAAATAATATTTAAAGTACCTACCACCACGTTTAAACAGTAGTACCATTTTCAATGATACCAAAAAGGTATTTCACCTCAAAGTAAAATTGTGGTCATTTTTACCCAGTGTGACAACCGAGAGTTAAACAAACTCATCTAGGCGCCTAGAATCGCTCTGGAATGTCATGACCGCCTTTTTACGCTCTATACACGAGAATCTTCCAAACAAAGAAACATATCTATCATAATTACTGACCAGCTGAACCTGTTCATGTCCGTCCTTGGAAGATGTATCAAGATGACCGTCCATTTTGATACCTTATGCAAATTACTGTGTCCAGCAATGGGGTCGGCTTCTATTTTCTTTTTGCGTACCCCCAAGTCATTTAGTCTCTTTAAGGTTGTCCCGACGCGAATTTCGTCCCCAAGCTTCAAACGCCCTTATCATCGAAGAATGTCGAACAACTAACTACCAATTAATCTCGAAAAAATTCAGTTATTCGTAGGACCACCCATTCCGCATTTTAATTTCCTTTTACCAAATCAAGGAAGAACTTGAAAAAGCACAATAACAACCACTACTTAAGTAGCTACTTTCCCCAAACTATCAGCGACTTTTCATTTATTTTCTTTACAATGCAATCACCGAGTTCTAACTCCTCTTTCATTCCTAGCACTCTTTATTCATCTTAACGCAATACTCCCATCCCTCGCCTCTCCACCCCCGCAGTCTCCGCTCCTGCACGCCCTACATGCATAATTCCACGTCCCTTTTCCTCGGTGTTCTTCTCGACTAATGGCCGCGGCATTAGTTTCCCTGAACCTCTTTTGGTACTCCGCCGGCACAGTGATTTTAACGTTTTCACGTGGAAAGTTGTTTCACGTGCCTTGCTTTTGGAAACCTACGCGTATAGACATTAGCGGGGGGCGGCCTACGCTGTTCTCCGGAAACTCGTCCACCCACCTTCGACCTCGCCTCTTTGCGTTCGCCACACCAACCACTCGCCGGTGTCGCCAACTCGTACCTGTGCCCGATACGGGGCATTTCTGACAGTCTTATCCGGCTATCTTCGCGGTTTCCCTCGCGAGCCTGCACCCGGTGAATCCGTGGAAGCCGGTGGTGTCTATTAAAAACGCGAATCTGTCGCGTTGCAAAGTTGCCGTTCTGAGTTGCCATCGAGAAAACGAGTTCGCCGTGAATTATACGTGAACCAAAACGGCGATAAAGTGACTCGACAGGGAAGCTTAATACGTACCACATTGAGTTAGAGGAACATTTCTCTTCGTCATGTTTTCATTGCCACATGCATTGAAATTACCATTCTTCCTTTATTGGAAGTCACCATATCTGGATACGATATATTAAAGTGTATAAGCATTTATAAATTCACGATGCACCGTGAATAAATGATTTTTCAAAACTCCGGTCTTTACTTAATTAGACACTGTCGCGGGAGGGTGTCTTCTTTACTGTGACCAGGGGAGACGTCGATGCAGAGGAATATAGTAATAATAGAATCGCCGTGTATAGTAGCTACCAAGCGTTAGAGCCGATAAACGCTCCATTCGGAAAGACAGTTCCACCATAAATGGCGATCACTGCTGTCACCAGCTGCTTGGGTCCCCCGCCCTTGCCGCCCGGTAAACGTTTTCTGCAGAAATCGTCGAAGAAATTATCCTCAACTTATAAGAGCTTTCGCGACCCGGCCGTCGAAGCCTGGATACCGTGTGGCATTTTCGACATGTCGAAGGCGAGACTCTATCCGCGAGAGCGTAATCCAGTGATCTATACGATCAGCAACAGCAATTTGTTCAGGAGCTGCTCGGAAGGCAACCTAAGTGCCCGTAAAACGAGCACGGCACTATCCGCTACACCTCTTGATAAATGCATCCAGGCGATTTATGGCAGCTGGAAGAATCTCATGCACCGTAAGTGTAATGCCCCGCGAACGTTGCCCGACTAATCGCCATTGAAAATAGTTTAAATGAAGCTGGATAACCAACAGCCTTGTTGGTAACGCGATAGTATAATGAAGCGCCCGGGGTGCAACAAAACTTCATAAAACGTTAAACGATATTACACGAGTGGCGATAAAAAGTTGAATCGACTAAATTCTATTAATGAAGTGAAGTAGCTGCGGGCACGAGTATCGCGCCGTTATGAAAGTAGCTTTACTAGCGATAAAAGGGTTTCTGTTTGATTCTCATTACGTAGCAGGGTGTGTAGAAGATATTATTATCTTAGTTTCTTGTATATTGCCTGGAGAAATGGTACCTATCAGTTGGCATTTCTTTGATTCATTTAATTCTTGTATTTCCACGCAACGCCCATACAACTTTCACTGTAGACTAGGTTAAAGGTTTTCTTATAATCAGTTTGTCTCGTTAATCAAGGAATTAGTGAGCCACGTCCAGAGATTAGATCTTTATAATAATCTATTTTAAGTCATTCCACGCGAAAGAAAGATATTGTGACGAAAGTATGGTTCGTAATGTGCTCGATAGATACAGCGTTGCATCGCGAACACGATTGGGGCCAGCGATGATGTTCGCTCGGGGGTTTGGTACCGTTTATGTCCCAGGAATCGATCTTTTCGTTTTATCTCGGGCTAAGCTAATCCTTCTTGCTCGCAGCTTCTCGGCGGTTCGCTTAAACTGCGAATCAGATGAAATGAGAAGTATGTTCATATTATCAGCTGAAAAAATTCGTGTCGCATTACCATAAGCGCATGAAAGCCTCTCGTGGAGAAGGTTCCTCTTCCTAGTCGCGTTCCCACTCCGCACGACTGGCGATGCGCAAGCTGGCTGCGCGTGAACCTATTACGCTGTCGGCGGCTTGATGGTGCGGATCGAACTGGTTGACACGTGGGTTGCTATGACTCTAAACAAATTTCTATTCCATTCTTAAAAAGTTACAGTTCGTTCAGTCTCTATTACACGCTTATGTGCTGTACTTCTGAATTATTTTGATAGTTTGCGTATAACCCATAATACTTTATTGAAACGGTAATTTTTAGATATTATTTCCACGTTTGTCAGATCCCATGTGTTTTATAACTTTACTCCTCGTTACGGAGAGCGCTGCAATCGGGACTCAGTAATTCCAATACTCGCGGACATCACCTGAAATGTATTTTCACATTTGCATTGAGAAGATAATCATCCTCGCGATACCTTAATTAAATGTAATAAAACAGCATGCTATATATACAGGGTGAGGCTCTTGAAATTGTCACCTTGATTTTCGATATTATCTGTAAAGAAAATTATTGTCTGTTTTCCATTCCATGCTCAAACGAAATCTTTTTAAGATTCGATAGTATCTCTCTCTCTTTTCTGATGACAACAGATTGTTGTATATTATTATAGTGAGACTCTGATGGTTGTTTATAGTGTAAAGATGTGTGGGAGAGTGTGAGAGGCCTACCCTGTATACAAATAAGCCTTCGTTATAGGAACGAAAATAACTGCCGCACGATTGGTGTCATGAAATTGCTGCCTCAGCATAGATTGCTCGAGATCTGTTACTCAAGTGCCTGGGATATTTACAAAATTGCCTCCAGAGCTCTGTGTTATCGATTGCTCTCGAGTGGAATTTTGGTGTGGCCGGCGAGGATCGTTTGCGTTGACGCGGTGGCCCTGTTGCTCTGTCCCGGGTTATTAATATTTGCATCTCGATATCCGACCTATTATTAAAGATTTTTTACTTCCCCAGGTGTTGATAAATTGACGGGAAAGTTTTTATCGTCCCTGCAATCCGGTGCAGGAACTGGATTTTTTCGGTTTTTTGGATAATATGTGTTATTAAACTTGTTGATGGCGCCTCGAGTGCTTCCTTGATCTGGGACTTATTCGACCACGCAATTAGGTGGGGATTTGTAGTCAGAGACGCATTCGTCCCGCGAAGAAAAGGAATTGGCTGACATTTCTAAGGATGCATCAGTCGGACGCATCACTATGCTGTCTCTTGTCTCCTTCAAACGTCCTCCATCAACAATCTCGAATTCTTCTGAAATGTTGGACGGAGTATCTCGTTTCTGCAAGTGCGGCAGGAGGGAGATCTGCTCGTACTTCCATTTCTTATATTTGTTCGTCGAATGACCGGATGTAGTTCCCTTCTTTCTCAAAGTTCCTCGGCATTGGTCTCTTAGGCTGAATCACCTTTGCTTGCATTCGGTTCCTGCAATAAATTGCGACCCAACGATTCTTTAGATTTCTTTTTACGGGGTTACATAAAACATAAAGCGATGGCTATTGTTCCTGCAGCCAAGGAAGATATGAATATAAGAATATGTACTGCCTGTGCATCGGTTACTCCATTAATATTATCAAATGTTGGAAACAATATTCGTGTTTAGAAGTCATTTTCAACATTTAATAAAATGATTCTCCATCCAGAATACGTTTATTTTGATATCTTTCGACGCCTCTGCAAAGTTTCTCTCGAGAAAAGTACTCTTCGTCGTAACTCTTTAACCATACAAAATAAAAAGAATGTTTCAAGCTAATATTAGGTTGGAGAAAAGCGATTTGAATAAAAAAATTGAAACGCTGTTTCATTTATAAAAAAAGAAGGCCTCTTTGTCCCTCTAGGAGTCCCCTCTAGGAGTCCGCTCTAGAAAAATTTATTACCCACTAATTGATTAGCCCCTTCTGTGCCATTTAATGTAAAAAAATTGAAGTACACATCTGCAGTAGTTCCGCAAGCAGCTTGTAACACTTTATTTGCCCCGCCCTGTGTATTAGATTTCCTCTCTCAATTTCAATTAAGATGCTAAGTATCCATTTTACGTAATTCCATACAGAAGAAAGATGTTCAAATCGAGGTGTCACTAAATTCTAATATTCTCAATATACAGGGCGATTCACCTAAGTGTGCCACCTAAATTGTAAACTCTTTGTTATATGAAAAATTCTTTGTACGTCACCTGCACTTATTAATCGACTACGCACTTGTATTGATTGTAGGCATTTTGATCATTACTTACATTAAAACTCATTTCAAGAACATCTCGGCAATTATTAGTTTTGGGACCCACACAGTCTAATAGATTCTTACTCAACGTTGAACACTCTTTCCAATTACTGGGTCAAACTTCACCCATTACGATGAAAAAAGTCAAGGTGCTTTTCACACATCAATAAAAGATCAAAATAGCAAAAAACTAATTATCACACTTGTGTGCCCCCTTGATACCATACAACTTTTATTTGAACCATTTTCTCGTATACCACAGAGTTTACATACAAATAATTTAAGTGGCACACTTAGGCGAATCGTCCTGTATAAAAGGCCAGCAGCCAATCTTCATTGTATAGTACATACCTGGCAATTCCAGGTTCTCACCAATCTCCTTCCACATTCTCATCCTCAACTTATTATTGTTAGAATTCTTGTGGCTAGTATATTGAATAAACATTCGTTGTATAAGAGTAGGTAACCAATCGTTGGTCATCCATACTTTCTCGTCTGAAATAGTTAATCAGGCAGAAATTTCTTTCAAAATAGCCAAGAATACGGCGGTTCTATAGTAACTGCGGTGCTACCTCTATTGTAGGGACCAGCTTTGTACGCTCATCCAAGGCTGATAGGCTCCCCACTACCATTTGTCAGCAACCGGCTCTCTGCCTTGCTTGACAGTGTCTCTCAACCAAATGTGCTACCCCATTTTTCTTTCCCCGAGATTTACAATTAAAAAAAAAGTAATGTAATCGACAAATGGTGTTTTATAAAAATAAAAAAAAAATGTTAGCTAGAAATGTCTACTATTCTAAGGTATTTTTATAGTAATAAACTCGGATCCATTCAAAAAATTCTTCGTATTGGTTGTATCTACTGCTCTCTACTCCCTTTTGGAATCATGAATCGCGGACAGAAATTGTAGCAGGAAGGACTGACGACAGTAAGCGCATTGTAACCTGTACGCAGCATAAGAGACGCCTTGATAGAAGTTATCTCGACGCTGAGATGTTCACTTTCATCCCCATAAGTGCCTTAGAATTTCATACTTTTTAACTTGATAAAAAATGCACTAAAAAATAATTATTTTCTTGCACTACAATTACGATGGTGTTTCTTTCACTTCAAATAATATCGTGGGGCAGGATAATTGCATAACAGTATGTGAATCAATTTAATACAGAATTAAGCGTCGAAATGAATTTGTTGTGAAATATCCTGCCCACGATTTTATTTAAAGTGAAAGAACACCATCGTAATTGTAGTACAAGAAAGGAATTTTTTTTTTTAAGGTTTTAGTGCATTTTTGATTAAGTTAAATAAAATCGTTTAATTGAATTTTTTTATATCTTTTTTACAATGTACATATTTCGTTTTGGATTTTGTGAAATTGGCAGGCAGGTCTCGAGTTTCCTATCCTTTGTCAATACACTTCATTTATTGTGTTGCCTAATTATGTTAGTATTCGTAACAGTAGAACTTGTGGGCGTGTGTTAACCAGTGAACTATTGTAATTTACGGGTTTCGGTCCGTATTTATCGCCTCTGTGCGACGCGCTCTATTGTGCGAACTGCTTTGGGATGAATATGTATTAGCAGCGCATGGAATGATTAAACGGCTTCAAAAGGGGCCACGTGTTACTGAATGCAGCTTACTAGAGGAGTTACTATGATATGTAGCAAATGTTGGATTGACGTTATAGTACACGTAATTTGATTGAAATGCACTAAGTAGGTACTGGATCTTAGAGTAAAATGCAATTGGGTACGCGGTTTTAGAGTGAAAATGCAACTGGGTACGCTTTGTCGAAATAAAAGTACATTTAGGTACGTGTTTTTAGAGTAAAAAGGCAACTAATTTGGTTGGAATTAACGTAATAATTTTTACTGCGGTTAAAACTTTTCATAAATTATATAAATTTTTAAACCTCCAGTTAAATTTTAATATAATCTACCAAATTATTTCAATATTCAATTACAGAGAAGTAATTAGTAACAGTTACGTGAAATTTTTCATAATTTCACTTTTTTTCCCTATTTTATTTTAACATCCAATTAAAAAATATGTTTATTGGTACGATATGTTGACAGGAATCTCATTTCCCATAAATATTATTACAAATATTATGCCAAATTGAATTGTAATTAATTTTGTTAAAATTCTCATCGCAACTAGCAATACATAGTAAGATGTCTAGAGATGCCTATACTAGAATTTGTCGGTTTTTAAAAACCGTTTTTTTTTTATAAATTTGTGACAATCGAAAACCGGTTTTTTCAAAAGTCGGTTTTTGTATAAACCCTATCCTATACTGTTAGTGGAGCACATCGATCAATTTGTAAAACTTTTTGGTTTGGAACAGATGGCCAGGGTATTTAACTAACAATAAGTGGTAACAACCATTGAAGTCTGTGAAGTTGACAGCCCCAAATGCGAATTTTTATAAAACAACGATGGCATTCGTTTGTCCACGATTTGTCCATGTTTGTTCGCCAAAATTTTCGTTTGCCCACCCTTTAAAACAAAATCAAAACTAAATTAAAAAATTAGTCACCACACCTTTTTTTAAAAGTGGGATATGATTATCCACGATTTCCCACTTAAAACGAAATGAAAAATGTTCATAGTTCAATTTTGTAATTTGGTCATAACTTTTTCTAAGAGTGGACAAATCGTTGTTTTCATTTAGGGGTGCCAACTTCACAGACCTATCGGCTTTAACTAGAGCAACTAGCCATCTAGAGACAAATCATCGTGGAATTGAATAACCCTGCAGCGAAGTTAGAGAATAGGGCACCGATTTCGACACGATGCTCTCTCGGCACAGGGCTGTAAACGAAAATTCTAATGTAACACACGAATAGCTGCACCCGCCACCTCCATACTCCACGAAGTTGCGACACAACGTGAAACCACGGACCTACACAAACATTGTTCATAAATTTCGTCAGCACTTTTTCCTAGAAAAGAGAATGAAGACTCTCCAGAAGGTGGAACCTTTTTTACCTTCGTGTACGGTCCACACTTCGGGTTTTTGTATTTGCTTAAAGAATTTACACAGCCAGCCGAGCTCTTCCTTCTTACGCGACCGTATGCCCTCCATCTTCTTGCACCCTGTATTCCGTGCAAGTTGTCTTCCGCACCTACACTTATCTCTCCATCTACCTACGTCCAGAGAAATGTACAGCGGCGTTAATTCATTTACCAAGCGCATTTCCCCTTCTAGGATGAGTCCTCGCGTTTTACATTTGTTTCAAGAAGCACCGTACGTGGGGAATTTGCTTTGCAATCCAGAACAAGTGACCATTCATTTGTTGTTGGATGAAGCTCTTTGGCGGTTACGTTATAAGTAATTCTTTTATCTCTTTTTTTTCATTTATCGTTATAAAAATCGTGGATTTTCGTTACAACTGCCTCGAAGCAAGGTAAAAGGAAAGAATTCAAAGTTTCTCAAGGTGTTACCTTAGGCACGGAGGGTTCTTAAACCTTTAGCGCCAGACGCATGATATGTGATACATTCACTTTCTTTGCTGTTTCGCAGTTTACACTTGCAATTCGCTGTTTGCACTTACATTTAATAAATTAAAGAAAACACATTAAAAATAGATATTTCAGAATATAATTCTAACTTAATAATATTAAAAAAAGACAAGCCCAAAAACCGTGGCGACCACCCAGAAAACACTTCGCAATCCACCGGTTGGGAATCACTGCTATACCCAAATCCGCCCCTGCCCAATCTAATAAATTTTTGTATGTCTATTATTGTTTTCAAGATATACAGGGAAATATAAAATCACACATTAACCTTAAGTTCACCCTGAGGAACCGAAAATGTCTTCTACAAACCTGTACAGTTTCCAAAAAATCACAATGTTCGGGTAACCGAATATCTGGATCTTCCTTAAATCACCAACCTATTTATTTATCCTTGAAAACCACCGCCAGTCCATCTTCCAAATGGAATGCAAATCTGTCAATGGCACAGCTGTATTCATTTAAAGTCAAAACATCAGACTGGAATTTTATGCAGATAGGAAATCATGATAGATCGAAATCGCCAACTCACGTATATATATATACGTGACAGATAAGGTGTTGATATGTTCTGAATAATTAAATAACTGATTATGTAGCTTGTGACTTTTTTGGAACGATCCTCTTGACCTGATTTCGTGCATTGTGTGTACGACGATCGAGTGGATTCTATATTAAAGAGATATTATGCGTGTGTGTGCAGTTGGCGGCATGAACCGGCCGTCCAAAGCTGTGACCCAGGCGAAGAAAGTGGCACCGCCGGCCGTGCCCGATGTATTTCGACATTCTGGATCATCTTTTGGTTCCGCTGGATATGCGAGCAGCGAGGATAGCTGCTTCCTGCCCGGAAGTGGACCAGGAGGAACAGCGGACGATGGCTCTTACGGGATGCCATCTGGGAAGAGTCCGGGACCTATTTTTACTCATCCTGGCTTCGCTTTTCCACCAGTCGTTGGCAAATACGCCCACGCTGAGGATCAAGGTGTGATTCCTACCGACCTCAACATTTTGAATGGCGCAAGGTTTTGAAAATGCAGAGAAAGTTTTGCTTGAGAATTTCGGCCCCCTTGACCGGATTAACAAGTACCGCTTCTTTAGGAATTTATTTTGAAGTAACGGAGACAGTTTCTTAGAAGAAGCTTATGGTTGATGATAAAGGCATGCTTGAACGAGGCAAAAGAATTCTGTAAATTTTATGTAATTTCTTTTTAAAATAACATAGATAAACTTATCGCACCAACTTAATAGAATAGGATCATTTTTTGCAAAGACTTAACGACTCGAAAATTACCAGTAGACATAAATGAGTAAGACCAATATACAAATTTATTGCCTCTAATGAAATCATTGTTTCGCGCACAATGAATTATTAATTGAAAATAGTGCAGCGAAGGTAATATTAAAGTTTCTGTTAAGAGGTGCACAGAAATATAAATGCTTAAAGAAGTAATTAAATAGTTAGCATTTTGTAACCGGTTATGTAGACGATGAAAGAATCATTTCAAATTAGATATAAAGAAAATAAATTAGATATAAAGAGGATACGCTGAAGGATTACATCGTTAATATCGAAGTCAAATGATAATGCACTCCATTAAACGGTATCTATTCTCTTGGGTTGTACTCGTGAGAAAGGTATGTTTAATTGGACGAGATATTAATAACAGATGAATGTTTCGCACGAGACAAATAAATACTGCAGCGTACCTAATGGGAATTAATAATTCATATAAAGTACAGGTAAAACCGTTCTTAGCGTGCCATTTCACATGTCTGTTAGATAAAGCGCAGAGGAATTAAATTTCTTTTTCCCTGGAAAATGCGAGAGACTTTTAAGACTTATATTTCCGGAGAGATCCATTTATTTCTGTAACGTAAAACAATTGTTATGTAGGATCTTAAATGTAAGTTCTAATTTAATGAACATTTCTAGCTTAACTCCCCGAATCTGTACTTATAATAGACATTTTCTTTTAGGAATCGACATGACCCAGAGTCCTGGAAGAGACAGCCCAGGTAGTTCAGGTTCGGGTTCAGGTTCCAGGCATTCCACTGCCTCGTTAGATTCTGGAAGAGCCTCTGGATATCATCTAGGTCCCAGAGGACCAGGTGCTCTCGCTTCGTCACCCAGGTGTTCAATAAGCTCACTGGGCAGCCATCCGGACAGACCAGCAGATCTCGATGTCGTACATGCTTGGTTGACCGAACTCCAGTTCGAGGAATACTTTCCACTGTTCGCTTCAGCTGGTTACGATCTCGCTACTATTACGCGCATGACGCCAGAGGATTTAACAGGAATAGGTAGATTAGTGTTTGGCTAAAGAAGTTACAGTAGAAATCATATTCTTATAGATATCATACAGACTTAACAGAAAATAAGATAGCTTTGGATTGTAAAGAATACCACCGCCACGAATGATAATGGGAATTGTATTGGTTCGCAGGAATTAAGAAGCCTAATCACAGAAAGCAGCTGAAAGCGGAAATAGACAATTTAAATATAGGAGACGGCTTGCCGGAACATATTCCTGGCTCACTGGAGGAGTGGCTCAGGCTTCTACGGCTCGAGGAATATCTTGGTGCTCTTCATCAACAGGGTATGCGTTCGGTCGAAGACGTGACAACTCTCACTTGGGAGGATCTCGAGGACATCGGCATTGTGCGATTAGGCCACCAGAAGAAATTGTTACTGGCGATCAAGAGAGTGAAGGACATCCGTGCCGGCAAACGTATACAGCCGCTGGATCTCGCGCGGTTACCGCCGCATCCTGGACACACGCAGGTGAGGGGATAGTTCCGCGACGTTCCACTGAGTTGTCTACACACACTTTTTCCTTTCTTATGCCTGGACGCCTCTAATTATATTTGCAGGACGTAGTAATTCAACGAGGAGGCTCTGATTTACCGTCTCCCGACGAAGATTGTTCCTCGCCGGTTATGAGATCCTTTCAAAGAGGAGGAAATGATGCCACGTCCGCGTGGAGAAGCATGTACGCTGCTTTACCAGCCGATTATAATATTGTTGGTCGAGCTGGCTCGCGAGGAAAGTCCTTGGAAAGCTTAGAGGATGCACCCCTCGGGTATCCTCCGTCGCCAGCGCCCTCCAATCATCCGCAACCGATTGAGTGGCGTCCACGCAGCTTCGAGGACGGCGATCTTACTCCTACAAATGATACATCCGTTGTGGATGCTGGCGGTGGAACTCTTCCACGCCCAAGACATTGCCTTGTTCGCCCACGGCCCGTAGCCAAGGTAATACTACTAAATGTGTGTGCAATTTTTTGAAACTTATCGTATATTTGGGGGAACTTATGTGAAACAATAAATTATACACGAGCGAGCATTTTTCTTGTGATTTCAATGTGTTATATGGAAGTGAATTGCGGAAATTAATACTTAAATTGCGTAGCTCGAGGTGCGTAGATTCGGTGCTCCTCAAGCTGGACTTGTGCACGAGGCATTTCTTGTTTCATATAATTATATTTCATAAATGGAAATCTATCGTAGACGGATCTAGAGAAGCAGACAGATATTCGTGCTGTGATTACAGGTCGCTGCAACTCCAGGACAGTTCAAGTCATTGCCAAGGGACTTCGATAACAAATATCAACTAACTTATGGACTGGAAAGTAGTCCGCATCTTCCGAAACGTTGCCCCCCATCTCCCCCAAGGCGACAAAGCTCTAGAGAAAGCGGCTCGTCCGTCGTCGGCGGCGGGGGACCGGGAGTGGGCGATGTTGTGATAGATTGCAGTGGGCCAGTACCAACTGCTTCGTGCGAGGATCATCACATCCATCATCATCAACATCATCATTTGATTCATCATCCTTCGCCTCCGCCACCAGCACCTTCACCAGCGCCATCAACTCCGCCGCAAATGAATCGACCGCCTTCTTCCATGTCCCGTTCTTGGGGCAGTGTCAGTGTCAGTGTGAACGAGGAACATGAGTTAATAGCTTCTCTTGCTTTGCAACACCGCAATGGATCTGACGCTAGCTTTAAGGTACCTCCATTTTACGAAATAGCGAAAGCTTTGTAAACAAGGTGCTACACTGGTTTCTGCCAGGGGCGGAGTTGGGTGTAGGCTAGGTAGGCTGCAGCCTAAGGTCGGCAAATTTTGGTGAGTGGCAAATTTTGGGGAGCAATCAATTTTGGAGAGTGGCAGATTTTAAGAAGCGACAAATTTTGGGGAGTGATTAATTTGGAGAGCGGCAGATTTCAGGAAGCTACAAATTTTGTGAAGCCGCAAATTTTGGAAAGCGACAAATTTTGTTATGCGGCAAATTTTGGAGGGGGGCAAGTTTTAAGAAGCGACAAATTTTGAACGATAGAAATTCGAAAAGCTTTAAACTCAGAGGCTTGAGACAACTTTACTTTGTCACTTAGCGAATTAATCTAGACTCAGATGTGAGTTGCTATATTGAATTAATTGTGATATTATCTCGACTCTTTTAAATTAACATATTTAGTGATATTTTGCGGAAAGAGCGGCAGACTTTTTTTAGCCTAGGAGCGCCAAATCTTCGAATCCGCCCCTGGTTGGTACAATTAGGAAAAAAGAGTCATAAGTAAGAAGGTGTATTTTGAATGTTAGTAGAAAGGTTTTCTTTAAAGATTAATGCTCCATTTGCACTGGCGCAACAACACTCGAATACTTGTAACTTCTGATCATTGATCATTGGAGAAATCTATATTACTCAATAATGATTTCCCAGTTATTTATTGCAGAGAAGCGTCTTTAAACAGATTTCTGAAATGTTATTTGTCATTATATTGACTATATTCTTTACACGTTCTGTATTTATATTAACGCTTGCATATATTCTCTTCATTGCAGTCAAGCTCCAGTACAGAATCAGACTCGCTACCTTTCGCAAACGAGAATGCTGGAACGATAAAGCAGAGAGCCGTGCGAGCACAAGAATACGCAAGTGCTAACTCTAGCAATAATATTCAGAATCATGTAATGAGCCACCATCCCGGCGGTAGTGAACCGACGGACGTGTTGAACGACATTGGAAATATGCTAGCGAACCTCACCGACGAACTCGATGCCATGCTCGAAGAAGAAAAACGTCAGGGCCTGAACTCATAATCATCATTGTCCTCGTTGTCTCCATCATCGTCCTCTTTCAATTGACAGCGTTACCACAATGAATGCAACTTTAGCAACAAAGGTTTTTTATAAAAACATACATTTCTCACGCTATGGCGTATATGGTAGGTCGTAAGTGAATACAGTGTGGAAAATTTAAACAAAAAAAAGGGTATCCTGTATTAACTCAAACTTTCAACCATTCAGACTCGGCAAAACTCATTTTGAAGTGAAAAATGTTCGGTCGTTGGTCAAATTTTATTATACTACGTTCCGTTGCACTGACTTACAACACAAGTTATATCACAGAAGGAACAATATTTCGTTACAACTGTATGAGTTAATATACCGGATTATATGTTTCCACGCGATTATAATTCCGCTGTATCTTTCTTCTCTTTCTTTATTCTTATAAAATGGCACTTGTTATTTTTCTACCAAAATATTACGAACTTTCTATGAAGTTTCCAGAGACACCTAAGTATTGCACAATTTTTGCGCTTTTAGTATCTTTTTTCCAAGTATTTGTTACGATTCGTATTTATTTCTTTCGATATATCGAGCTGAACGATATGCTGAATAATCGCGAATGTTCGGCTTTTCTGTACAGATTGTAAAAAAAAATGGTAATGGTCATGGTCGCAGCCTTCAGGGATGAATCTACGCATCTGAATCAATGACTCGTTAATAAAGGCCAGCCACAAAATTGATTTAGTTGAATTCAGTAAAGGAAACATAGCTTTTATACTTACACTGCACAAAGACTGATACGTTTTCTCTGGAGATTTCATCACTATCAAGCATATATACATTCCAGCTAGTATATTTCCTTTTCTACTTCCGTCCTTTACTAAAACGATAGCATGTTAGATCGGGACCTTCATAACTGTTGGGCTGTTAGACATTTCGAAGTCGATACAGAGTCGCAAACATCTGTATCCCCTTTTCCAGAGTCAAGCAATTCTTCCAATAACGTCAAAGAAAATTATTACTGGATCAGGTTGTTTTGATAATGGAGCATAATTATATCTTTGACTATACTGTGGTACAATTTCTATAAGAGTTTACGATAGTTTATACGAGAAAAATTTACATCTTCCATTATTTGAACTTCGAGGAAAGTTCTCTTAAGACTGAGAACAAAACCAACATAGACATTTGACTGCCAATTGAATATTAAGGATAATACAGTTTAATACAGAATCATATGCGCTGTATGCCAATTAACATTTTATATTTATTATCCGTACTAATATAGTGATATATGTAACTCACTATTGTTATATGGTGCACAAAAGCATGTGGGACACAGACAGATTATCCACGTGTATGAAATCAAAGTAATCATAGTAGTGGAATGTTGTCGATACAAAGTGTTCAGGTGCCCCCCTATCCCTTTTCCCAAGTCGAGATATGATACCGATACTGACATGTACTGAGATTTGTGCATAAATGTTTATGCACAAATTGTTAGAACAATTTTTGTATGTACACGCCGCATGCGCATACGTATACATTTATATATGACGATTCTACGCGAGTAAAAGGTTCCGAAAGGGTATTGACATCTTATTTCATTCCCATAAAAGTTCTCTTGCCCACTCCGCGAAGATATCCTGCATTTTCTCAACAGAATCAGGAGTCTCACCTTTCCTAATTTCTACGTGCTTCACCGGATTCTTATATATAAATGTATATAAAGTTTCAGCAGAACAGTAATAATAATTAGATATTTTGCATTCTTTAAGAAGTATAAACTTGTTGTTGCCTCCATACGAATCAGCTTAATTTTTACAACACGAACGAATGAGTTATAGCAAACTCAGTTATACTATCATTCCTCTGACGCATTTTATTTTTAATCTTGATACATAGATGGTTATTCGTATTCGGATCCAATTATGCTTACATCATAATGGAGACGAAGAACACGTGGTAGAATATATATATATATATATAAGATTTTGAAGTACATTTAAAGCGTAGGCTAATTAATTAAATACCAGTGCTGCATTATTGCGGCCTGCAGACTTGTTAACTACTGTAGGAATATAGATATATAGATATATATCAGTTTAAGCAGTGTACTTAGGGAAAATGTTCTGCGGTGCTGCAAATTTATAAATTTATAATTATCTGTTTTTACTTTTGATTATTATTGTATATTGTTACATCGAGCGAGCAGATTTGTTTCAATCATGAATGAATAATGAAATGTAACGCAACACTTTAACATGTTTACATACAAATATACACGTAATTTTTATAACGTCTGACTAGTTCTTAACGAACGAAAGCGCTTAAAGCAGCTACTGAGTTGATGGAAAAGCTCTTATGTAAAGTTACTTTTAAAAATATAACAAATAATCTATACTGCCCTATTTAAGCAGCATATTTGATTAAATGAAATTGAGTGCCCCAAAAATCAGTCGGAACAAGTATGGCTTTATATTTACAATAAAGGATTACTTGAATTCCAGGCATTCGAAGGATGAGTTGATTCTTTTTAATGTTGATAGTTATGAATTGGATACGAGACTACGCGAAGGTGGGCAGATCGTTCATTCATGTTTAGAACAGTGTGTATTTTATACAAAAATAATTAACAGTAAAAACTAAAAGATTATGGTGATATTGTGACGCAAATACTTAAATAGTATGAACGCTATTGTGGCGAATAATGGGAAAGTAGATATTTAATAAATAATAGCAGGAAATAAAGCATTTTGTACTGACACTGTGTGAATGAATAGCAATATTTGTTTCCATAATATAGAAACCGATGAATAGAGCAGGAGGTAACGCACACCGCCAACTTTTATACTGTAGTTTCGTGTTGCCGCGATATGGACAAACAACATCCGAACGTCAGGAATTCAAACTACTTTACAAAATCAGCGTTCTGCGAATAACATTCCGAGCAGTAAATGTGCGTAATTCCAACTGATCTATTTAACATTCATTTGGATACAAGTTTTCTTTCTGTTACGAGGCGTACGCTAAAAATCTGGTGGATAATTTTATTGATATTTCGGAAGTATTATTTTAAGTAAATCACGTTAACGAATATGGATCTGCTTCACTTATTAAGGAATCATGACGCGATAAACAGAACTTCATACGATGCATTTTATCAGGAAAATAAGCATTATTTACGAATAGTAATGTTTGTATTGTAATATCGTTATTAAAGATACGTAAAGAGATAGAATTATTACTTTTAAATAAAGGAGAATGTACATACGAGATACTTTTAAAGAATGTATTTCCATGTTTAGTTTAACATTAATAAAATGTCACTATGAATAAAATATCTAACGCATACTCACATATTTACTTAAAATAATACATTCGATTAATTAATAAAACTATGTAGAATTTCAGAGCTGTCCATAGCATAATTCTCTGATTCGATTAAACATACCTACTACTCTCTTTTCCGTTTACTATCTTTTCCTCTATGTAAGTAGTCAATAATGAATGTTAAAACTGAAGAGGATTCAGTTATTGGCTAGGTTTTAGGCAGCTAACTCAAAATTCCTGAAGGCATTGCTTTTACATAGTGTATACATACTATATGTATACAGAGTGTAAAATTCAGTGTTACGGATTACTATCTCTAAAACGAAGCGACATATGAAATCTTTGTGTTTCAGCGACCGTTCAGTTTCAACGGGGACACGGTCTGAACAAATTAATATTTTTCTAAGTGGGTGCATGTAGATCGAAACGAGGTCGCGTTGTTTCTCTTTTCAACAACAACATGTGTTTTTAGCTGGCTACGTTTATCGCTATCTAATGAAAATACTTGATAATATATTTTGCTATTTAAAAATTTTTAAAGTGATCTAGAAACAAATTAATTTGGTCATTTGAGGCTGGACAGTTTCTGTGGAACAGAAATTTTATATCTCCGTTATAGAGATCGTAAGTTGTAATACTTTTAATTGTACACACTGTTTTATATATAATATAAATATAAGTAATAAATATGAATAATAAATATAAATATAAGTATAAATATTACTATTTATATTTATATTTGTATTGAATTAGGTATAGATTTTTTGTACAAACATATGCGTCACCGCAGTTTTGTCCGGCGAATACAATACCCTGCCTATAATTGCATTTCACAACCTCCCGAGGCCCCTCCTACTTTCTGTATTTGGTTAAGTACACGTTAGATATATCATTTGGTTTATCAATTATGATGCCCACATCATAGATCTTTAAATAAAATTAATTTACAAACTCAGTGCTTAATGTTTTACAGTACATACCCTATACTACTAACTTTTATTAAATAGATTTTGCACTGAAGAGAACTTATCCCATCTTTCAGATTTGAGGTACATGCAATAATTCGATAACAGAGAAAAATCAACGAGAACAACATTATTAATTAATTATTTTATTGTATAATTTTAACACCACAATTTCACTTAATTTCGCCATAAAAAAATCAATATACATAAATAATGTAACGACTACAATAAAATAGTGCAATATATTATTATTCCTGAAGATAAGGAATCATTTATGTAAATTATACGTGTACATCGTAATGCCCAATGAAAACAGTGTTACAAATATTTCTAAGTATGCTACCTATACTTAAAACCAACATGCAACTGCAGATAATGAAATGATTCTGTTGGTCATAGACAAATCTTCAGGGAACTTGTTCAAGCTGAAAAATGCGTTAATTAAATAGAAGATTAAAAAGAGCAACGGAGGCTGCGTCCATTTTCCCTGAATCATGTTCGCGTCTTTCTAGCTGCATGCATAGTTTGCATTCGTCCCTTCATCCTCTTCTGTCCCATGTATCACCATCTCCGTCCGACGCGCGGTATCTCTTTGCTTTCGAACGAATCCGCGCCGCGATTGGTAGAGATTCTCGGATGAATCCCCCTCCACACCGCATTTACGCAAGTGCGCATGCGCGAGTTCCGCGCTTCGTACGCCGCGCGTCTACACTCCGTGCACCAGTAAAGCCGCTATCTCCGTCGGGGCCGTGTCGTTCTCCAAGCTCGCCCAAGAATCGTGGCGTCGCGTCGCGTCCCGACCCATTTACACGGACGTTAGTGAAAGTTCGCGGAAAAATGGGAAACAGTGAGCCGAGTAAATACGATTCGCTGGTTCGAATGGCAGATTAATTGGCGCGGGGATGTGTGCCACGAGTGATTTCGAGGCGAAGGATGGCTTCTTTCTGCTCGGCCGCCTTCCATACTAGCTTTTACGGGATTGCTGCGCGCGGACCTTTTTCTCCCTTTAAACGGACCGTCGCCAAGGCTCCGCCAGTGACTCGCAACAGTCGCCTAACGATCAGGTTAGAACGCCCACTCGTTCTTTACAATTTATTCCGCAACGCAGAGCTGTATACACGTATCCAATCAGCGACGTCGCATTCCTTGGAAACGCACTAACGCGTGCACACTTGTCAACTATGTGTCTGGCCATCGTTTTTGAGAATTGTTCAGAATTGAACGCTTGATCGTCCATTATTCAGTCTAATAAATAATTAACTACCCGATATGATTGTCTTTGTAGGAGGATCCGAAACGTTTCACGAATGATCGACTAGGGGAACGGGTTCTTTGTTTCGTGCTATCCGTGCGTTAAATTGGTCGTAGTAGTTCTTCTTGTATTCAGGATTAATTCTCTGTTTTCTTGCTATGGGCGACTAAGAAGCATTGATTAGGGAAGATTGATGCGTGTATGGTAGAGAGTAATGGGGTTTGAGTGTTCTCTACTGATAGCGAGGTGTTTGGACACAAAGTTCTGTCGCGCGATTGGAAGGCTTGGGTCGAGCGGCGTGTAGAGAGACGTAGAAACACAGAAGCGCGAGAAGTACCGTTTGTCAAGGCGGTCGGTCGCCAGTGCGACGATAATTTGCAACGTAAACGTTGCCTTACAGTTAGTTTTAGGTCAGTTACGAGTTTGATCCCCGATCCAGCGCTGCTGGGGAAGAGACCACTAAATCGTATCACGGAAAATTGATGCTCGTGCTGCGTTCGTGGTATCGAGGTCGATCCGATTTGTTGTTGCGCAGTGGACGGGTAGAAAATGAGAGCATAGCGAATTCGTTAGTCTGGTATACAAATCAGCCTATACTATACAGCGTTGCCTTTCCATCATTCCTCGTGTCTAAATTATCGCCTGCCATCGGGTTTCTGGTAGTATTTCAGAAGCTGTTAGCTATTGGGTCATTCGTTTCGTGACCAGAAACGACCCCTGTGCTTCCGAAAATGTACATTTGGGCGGAACGATGGGTTTAACTCGTGGCAATAATAACGGAAGCTGTGTATGACGTAATACTATTGTTTATCTCCTTCTAGGGTGTGATTATTTAATTCTTGCGAAACGTCGACTAGTTTTATTTGAAATGTGAAGACTCTTCGAGTGACGAGTGAACTGGTCTTTCCTGGTTACAGGTTAAATAATGATCCTCGGATTCTTGTTTCTCTTTGTCTCAATTGTGAAGAGGTTTTTTCTCTTCCTTACTCGACTGGCAAACATTTGTTTGGCTATTCTCGGGCATGGTGCGTAGTAAATGTGCTTGGTGTAGTTGCAAATCGTGGAAACGGGGAATTTTAAAAGGACATTGGATCTGTTGAAAGGATAGTGGTTTATTGAATCATTTCCAGCTGCTTCGTTCCAGTCTCAATAAAAAAATAGTTTCGTAATAGCTCTGCAACTGTTCTGTGCATGGGGAAGTCAGGTTGATCGGAGTGCGCATGCGCGCGTTGGGGGTTACATATGTATTCCAAACGCTTAAAAAAGGGACAGATTATTGAACTTTTTTTTTAGTAAACTATCTTTATCCGTGAAATTTTCTTTCTTTTGGAAAGACGTGAATTTAAATAATTCTAGGTACGTTTCTTCTCGGAACTGTCTATTTCGAGTAAAATAATAGTATGTGTCTACCGAGTTGGTCAAACAGTTTCGTTCTTCTGTAATACGGTATTTTTATTGCAGCACGTGGGTGTCATCCCAAAGTTTGAAAAGCGATTTGGGAGATCAGAGATATTTAATATATCAAAGTCTAGTTGTTTACATCAAAATTCTTTATTTTATATGTAAAATTCTTTTATATTTCGCTGAAAAATATTAGAAAACTTTGCTGCCAAGGCAATAATTCAAATAAATGACACGAGACGAGCATCGTCGTGACAGTGCGTC
This sequence comes from Andrena chrysosceles, assembly GCA_963855975.1. Classification (NCBI taxonomy): domain Eukaryota; kingdom Metazoa; phylum Arthropoda; class Insecta; order Hymenoptera; family Andrenidae; genus Andrena; species Andrena chrysosceles. Next base: position 6,417,713 of record OY979769.1, on the reverse strand, counting down.
CTTTCTTTTTACAGATTTCGAATACGCGGTTCGAGAAAGAACAAGGCACCAGGATCGAGATCATAGCAGACGGTCGAGCCGTGCATCAAGATCGTACGATTTCCTGCGCGGTTCAATGAAAAGGAACGATCTTTCGTTCGCTTTCTCTGCGCATCTCCCTCTCAGCAAAAAAAGCCACGAAATTAGACGCAACTCTGCTCGAACGATCATTCGTTCTTCAGAAACATCAGTTCGTTGTTGAAGAGTAACCACAATAGTTCTCGAATGGGAACAAACTAGACACGCGTCCCATCTAATCTCCTGATTTGCAAGCGAACCAACTGCGCATTATTGAAGAAGGAGGAAGATAAAAAATCGAGGACGGCTTAGCTCTGTTCGAGATCGTCGAAAAGCTCGCGGCAAAGGCGGTTCGGAACGGGCGGCCGCAACGTGTTTGGGTAGGGACGAGTGTGGGAAGCGGCGCCTGGGGGGAAATGGGAGATTGAAAAGCGCGTCGTGTGTCGCAGGCGGGGGACAAAAGCGTACGATTCGCGCTTTATGGGAACAAAGGGGACGGCGAGAGTCGGAACGGCGGAAAAAAAATACAGTACAAATGGGAAGCGATATGCAGAGGAGGCTGAAAGCTGAAAACGACAGAAAGGAAAAGGGATGCCTCTGAAGCGGAGATAGAAACAAAGGAAGAAGACATACATTTAGCGTGAGGGTTTTGGAAGGGTGGTAGCGGGAAGAAAGGTGGTTTAAAGGATAACGGTATAAAGGGAAAGAGGAACGAAAAATGATAGATCAGGGGGAGGTGTTAGAGAAGATGAGAAGCGTCTCGAGAGGAATTAATGAAAAGGGAGATACGTAATAGAGGAGTACTCGATAGAAGTGGAGAAAGAGAAAGGCGTATCGCGAAAAGGATAGAAGTGCCTAGTGGAAGGTGGTGGAAAGGAGAGCAGCGGGGACGTAGGAGGGGAGCGTGGAAAACTGGAGTTTAGGATAAGCGTGGCAGTGAGGGACGTCGTGGAAGGAAAAGGGAAGGCGGCCCTGCCCTGGAGTCCGATGTTCAAAGTCGTACGATGGCCGGGGCTCTGTCCGAGAATGCCCTGGGGCCGGTCAGTGTCGTCGCGGTAGGCGGTGCAACTGTTGGCAACGCCAGGAACAATCAACTCAGCAGACCCCAGGTATCGTATTCCTATATTTCAGATATATCACGCGCCATTATTCCGTTATCCTTTTATATTGATTCCTCGCGACACTTGGAGCACTGAAATTAAAAAGCAGAAGCACCGTGCGGATATCCCACGGTCGTACTTGTTACTCGTATTTTCTGAACGCCCTTCGGCGTTCTCCGCACAGATTACGTAGTTTGATCGGAGATGCGTAAGATACACTGTCGTTCATAAGTATTAAGACACAAAATGTGATGTTTAGCAGCAGAGGCTGATTAAGATTTTTAGAGGCCCTAATTATATAAAAGATTTTGAGTCACAGGGTGATCGCTTCAACGCAATGTACAATTTCTTAGGCATTTCCGATCATTTAACTAAAAAATGTTTCTAACAAAAGTTAGATTTTAGAATTCAGAAAATTTCTATTGTGCCCCTCCCTTTCTTTCGATGCCCTAAGCCACTTGCTTATTTTGCTTGGTGGTGAATGTAGCACTGGTTGGTACGGATGGAGCAGTTTTCACTGCTTTTGTTTTCTGGTTTTAATTTAACAATGTTCTCTAGAATATGACTACTCACATGTGAGTTCTTGCTAATTTAATACATGAAAAAAGGGAATTTAATTTAAAATTGTCACAAGCCCCTGTGTTTAAACCTTTTCCAATTATTTTCGCTCAAAATTTATCGTTGCCCAAAATTTGCCGCTCTTCAAAACTTTGATGCACCCCAAAATTTGATGCGTTCCAAAATTTGCAGCTCTTCCAGAATTTTCCTCTCCCCAAAATTTATCGGTCCCCCAAATTTTGCCGCTCCTCAAAATTTGATGCACCACAGAATTTGATGCTCTTCAAAAATGTGTCGCTCACCAAAATTTGATACTTCCCAAAATTGGATGCTTCTCAAAATTTGACGCTGTTCAAGAATTTTTCGCTTTCCACAATTTATGGCTCCCCAAAATTTATCACTCCCCAAAATTTATCGCTCCCCAAAATTTATCGCTCCCCAAAATTTGATGCTCCCTAAGATTTGTCGCTCCCCAAAATTTGTCTCCTCAAAATTTATCGCTCCGGAAAATTTGATGCTCCCCAAAATTTGTCATTCTTCAAGAATTTTCCGCTCCCCAAAATTTATTGGTTCCCAAAATTTGCCTTCCCAGGTTGCACAGCCGCTAGAATTGATAATTGTGAAATTGACATAACGAGAAATAAATTTAATTGATAACTGTGAAATAAATTTATTTCTCGTCATGTCAATTCTCAATATATATATCAATATTCCTACAGTATCATCACATGACCACACGATGACTGAGCATTAAACAGTTTTCTCTACAATTTCAAATAAAATTGAGTTCTTAGTCTCACGCGAGGATTTCCTCTCTATTACATCTATTAGATCCTAATCGTAAAACCACGCATACGTGACAGCGGCCTACAAAGTGTTAAGTAGGTGAAAAATGAAATTAGAGTAAGTGCTCTATAGAAAAACCAGTGTCTACGAAATTATAGCATCTGTACCATTTTTCAGGAGCCACGCGACAATGTGCAGTCCTTCACTTCGACGGAGGCACAGACGGAACTGGCCCTTCAGAGTGTTCCCGAGGTGCACGAGGACCTCGACGGTGTCCGCGGGGCCCGAAGGAGGGAGAGACGGCTACGCAGACAACACCGTCGAGCCTTGAGGTCCTGCTCGCTGCCCCCATCTTATCCTGGCACTTTAGCAGGATGCCAGGCCTCAACCGCGCCCGGGGTGCCATTGGTAACACCTCCAAGGGGGTTCTTGCATCCCCCACCGCCGCATTTGGGCCTTAGGGGCCTTAGCCTTGGTCTACCCTTCCCTGTCTCAACCAGTGTCTCTGCTTTCGGCAGGTGATTATGCGCTCATTTTAATTACCTTCGCACCAATAAACCCAGCAAACAGAATCCCAGTAATTGCTCTACCATATGAACTTTAAGGCCCTTTCTTAATTCAATTCTATAATTTAATTCATCTTTATAGGAGACGATAATTCTATTCCACAGTTTTCACACAACAGTTACGTAACTATTACACACCGATATCTGATAATGTTACTAAACTGACTTACTAATACACGAACAGAACGAGTTTCCATTTTCACGTATTCTATTTCACTCGCACGCTTTCTTAATTATGCAGAATAAAAAAAACAGTTTCTCCTGTCCCTTATACATTAGTCGTTGAACACGCCTCGCGGTGAAAATCGCAGCGGCAAGAGTTGACATGTTTCGCGACGATGCGTCTGGGTGAACATTCTTTGTCACCTGCATTGTAAGTCGACCGTAATACAGAGTAACCGTGATCGAGCGACTTGCCAAATTACTGGGAGTACGTGTCAGTGGGTCATTCCAACGGTTGGTCGTTGCGTTGCAGGGACGCAGTGCCGAAGCAGTGTTGCGGCCTCAGCTCCCCCCCCGTGCGCTGGTCCATATTGGGTGTCGGCGTGGTGGGCCTTGTCTGCGCAGGTGCTGGCGCTCTGTTGGGGGCCCTCAGGGCGTCGGGTCGCGATCACATTGCCGTGGCGCTTCTCATGATCGGTAAGAAAGGACATTCTCTTGTGACTCGTCTATCGTTTTATTCTATTTCATATTTTATATCATTTTTAATCCGTGCAACGATAGTAATGGCGTGTCATTTTTTAAAGTGACGATTGACGCAAAATTGATGTACCCCCTAAGGGTCAGTTCCTCGACTGTAAGCATCGCAGAGGTTCCTTTCTCTGTTCTGGGCTTGTTTGTCTTGGTTCTTTAGAGATATACAGGGTGATTCTTAAATTTGTGTTGATACTTCGGGGGTTGAATGTAGGGATTAAAGCAGGAAGTCCCATGAGTGTGGGTAATCGCTATAGAATATTTTAGATTTATATATGGTGAGGTTAGATCTTTTTATACGAAAATCAGTTTTTAAACATTCTGTAATATAATATTATACAAGTGACTCGACTCCAATTATTTTTTCCAAGTGATAAATCATTAACCTTTTCGATGGATGGCCACTCACAAGTGGCTATACCCAAGTGCAGAACGCTACTAGCTTCTATGCATACGTGCAATAGGACTATTTCAAGTCATTGCTTAAATCGTTCCGTTTAACAAAATTATCGATATAACTGCTGTTTATTATTTTACTAGCTATTTTATTAGCATAGCGGTGAGTGACTATAGTCACCCTTAGTAGCGAAACGGTTAACCCTCCATGAAGAGTCACACCACTGAGCATAATATTAAATAGCCGTAGAGAAACCATCAGAAAAAAATGAATCACTCTGAGAAATAGGAAGCCATCTGAAATGCATATGAGAGGATAGTTACTAGAGGCCAGGCATTTGCTCTCGCGTGGGCGTACGTCAAAAACTAAAATCTAGGAGACACGTGTTTCTTTCTTTGTATCCAATGTTGGTTTTAAGGGATGAGGTAGACGAAACCAAAAAAATGTGAACAACTAGGTGTAGAAAGAAGGGGGCTGGAACTTGAGACGCGTGTAAATAGAGCGGTGAAGTCTTGTGTACGTCCTTGCGGAGAAGAACCGGAGGCAGTCGTGCTCTAGGGGATGAATACTTAGGTATGGGGCCAGCTCGCGGTGTCCGTTTTCATCGGTGCTCGATGCAGCTAGGGCAAACAGGGGCGGAATTGCGTATAGGCTGAGTGGGGGATGCAGCCTAGGGCGGAAAATTTTAGGAGCGACAAATTTTGAGAGAAAGAAATTAAGGAGCAGCAAATTTTGAAGAGTGGAAAATTTTGGGGAGTGACAAATTTTGAGCGAAAGAAACTGGGAAGCGGAAAATTTTGGAGGGAGGGAAATTTGGGGGAGCGACAAATTTTGAATGAAAGAAATTGGGAAGCGGCAAATTTTGGGAAGCAACAAATTTTTGGGAGCGACAAATTTGGAGGAGCATGCAAATTTTGAGCGGGGACAAATTTTGAGCAAAACAAATTTGAAAAGATCTAAACACAGAGGCTTGAGACAACTTTAAAAACAATTCACATCTCCTTCATATATTAAATTAGCAATAACTCATATGTGAATTGCTATATTGAATTAATTTTGAAACGGTCCCTACCCTTTTAAATTAAAAATATTTGATGATATTACGCCGAAAGGGCAGCAAGACACTTGTTAGCCCAGGGGCGCCAAGTCCCCAAATACATCCCTGAGGGCAAAACAGTTCGAACTAGTGCTAGAAAGAGGTGAAGGGCGTCTGAAACGGGTGCAATGAAGACGAACGGAATCGTTCGTGCGTGCAAGAGGAACGAACGAAGTGGCCCACGCGGGTTTGGAGAACAGCTGTCACTGGAGGCGACCAGAATTCTTCTCGACGACCAATGGAGTGAGAGCAGAGGAGTGTGAACTAATTCCAGAAAAAAAACAGATGCAGAATAAAAGCGTGCGACAAAGATAAACGCGTAGATGTTCATGAAAAGAACGGGCGATGTCGTAGGCACGTGCAAGGAAGATTACAGCGAAGTCGTACATCCTCGTAGAAGGAAAGAAGGCAATTGTGTTGCGCACTTGCGCAGTGAGGAAGGCGGTGAGCCGATTTCTTATCGCTGCTCGATCGTGGAACACTTCATTAAATACATTGAAATTGAAGAACTAACTGAATACCTCGTGTTCCACTTTCTTGAGAATCTTAATGCGCGCGCTTTACAAAAGAGCCATCGCCAGGAAACCAATTCTTTAACATCACTATCAGCTTGCTTTATTTCACTTTCACTTCTAAGCACCAACAGAGTCTTTACGCTATTATATGCCTCACTTTGCACATTTCAGTTGACATTTGTGATCGGTGATGTCTGGCCATTTCAAACGTCCCGTACTTTGCAGCAGAGGCGTTCGTTCCCGACTCTTTGTCTGCGTGGGCTCTTCTTTTCAAAGAGTACGTCAGCTTTCGGTATAGAACTGAATAATGATCAAAGGGAGCGAATGTACAACGCTGCTAAAAAGTCCGAGATCGTCCGCCTTTCTCGCATTCTGCGACATAATATTGTAAAAGAACTGGAGAATTTAGCTCTCCAGCTCTTGGATTTTAATATTTATAGTAGGATATTTTATTGATCGCATGAGTACTGTCAGAATTTTGAATAACCACGAAAGTTAAATAATCCACAAAAGTTATAGTTTTAATTTAGATTCTCAGAACGAAAGTTCCGAATTCAAACAGACAAACAGGAATTTAAATTGTAAGAAAATTAAAGTCTAATATTTGTCGCATTACGGGTCAAATTGGACCCCGCATTTGTCATCCAAGGGATAATCAATTCCCGTAAGTTAATACTAACTCAGACGTCTGTCCCTTCATTTCTCATTTAAACCTCTCTAAAAATATGCTGATCGGGATCGGTGACGATCGCTTGAATGAAAAGCGAGGGGGTGGTCGATAAGGTATTTTTGAACGGTGGTATTTGAATCCAGGAAGAAGTTATGAAATACAGAGCAGTGATAGTAAGAAACCACAGAACTGTAGGTTCGTTGGTCGGTCGGATTGGCCGATCGTGGCATAACGAAAGAAGGGGAATCGTTCGCAACGGTTACTTTCTAAACGTGGGCATGTAACCTGCGACCCGCATAGAATGCCTCTCACAATGGGAAAACGCTCTAACCTACAGGGATTGACGTCGTATGCCTACACGTGGAAGAACCGTGAGATTGACGGTCCCGAAAATTCAGGGGAGAAAACAAAGACACGAAGAACGAATGGAAGGTTCACAATTTTATCCGACATCCGAAACATCGATGATCGGCTCAGGCGAGATGCTCTAGACACTCAATTTTCCCGACAGCATATTTCTTGGTTTTCCCATTGTGAAAGTGTTGAACCGATTTCACACGGTTCTGCCTTAACTACAACCTCGAGGCACTTGCTGTCTTTGATTCGCTGCAGTCAACGTCGCGTTAAATTCAACAGGTTTGACAACGCGTATCGAGTTCCACTGAAAAACCATTTTTTTTGTTCTGCGAGAGAAGTTGGAGATTTCCTTCGTCTCTGTTTTTAATAGAGGTCGTAATGGATTATAATATTTGCAATAAATGTACACTTAGGTCGGGATGAAGATATAAGTAAATGTAGAATAAATTATTTTAGGCTTCTAAAAGTGGAAACTGTGCTTGCAAATCTCCACTGTTTCAAATTCTGTGAAAATTTTCTTACGGGGTTCTAGAGGCGTAAAAATGACAACTTTTAGTGATTAGTCTATCGGAATTAGCAGGGAAATTGATTACGCGTTCGTTCATTATATTCACAGAACACGCCATGGATATTGATCTTCTTTTAGTTTTTTTAATTTAATAGAGCATTGCGTTTAGTTTTCTAGTTTAATAGAAAATGCGTTATTACGGTTACTATTAAACGTTTGATAAGCCATTCGAGTATTTTGGCAATAAAGTAGTGAAACAAATGGTTCGCCAACATTTCATGACGAATTTTATACTGTTCATTAAAAAAAATATATTTCAAGCACACAGATAAAAATACAGCAGACATCCAAAGTTCTCCTAATACATTTCGAATTTCAATTAAGTTAATACACTTCAATTAGATGGGAAAAATTTCAATGCGAGGAATTTTGAAGTATGAGGTGTAATTGTAGTTGAATCTAGGTGCAACAAAATTGTCAGCGTTCAGACAAATTGAAGAGCTGGAGATTGAAGCAAAAGTAGAAGAGGGGAGTTGCAGATGGGCGTATAACTGCGAAAGCTGAGATAGTTACGTTTCCTTGGAGGATGTTTCCTCAGCTCTCACTATTCTCGTGGACTGACTTTCGTGAGAACACGCGACAATGCTTAACGATACCGTCATCTTTAGCTGCTTGCTGCGTTCAGCTTGACATTTCACACGATTCCCTCGCACTGTTCCTTTAAAACACTTGCGTATCATTCTTCTTTATTTTTTTTTAAATTCCATTAGTGTTCAATTTTGTATGTTTTTTAAAACTGCTTCAAGCGTCTTTTTAATGACAGGTATGAAGGGACATAAGCACAACTACGACAGTTTCCAATTTTTATAATCATGCCTAAAAACTGAATATTGACTTAAACCGATTTGTTTAACTGTTTACTTGATCCCTAGCCTTGCGATTTTTCTAGCGATTTAGTAAGCGTTGAAGTTAACTTAATGAGAGGAAAAGTACAATAACATACCAACTCCTTTTTAAATATAGAATTAAAAATTGTAGACAAAATTAATATTTACAAATGACAATAAATGGTAAAGTCGCAGATTGTCGCAGATAATTTCAATCAGAACTTCTTCTGTGACTTTTAAACTTTACTTTAAAAAAGACATCGATACACGGCTATTCGCTCAAAGAAAGAAAAACATATGTAGCTCTTATATTTTTATATGTATCACAGCCATAGAAATATTTAAAAAATAATACAATTAATGTGAATGTGAATTTCGAGCATATTAGACAATACCAATATTGAACGATTATTTTGTTACATCAACAATAAATCGTAACATAATTTCTAGTTTTACCTGAAAAAATCCATTTTCTAACGCTATTAAGTTTGAAGTTGCATATCTCTTGTAGAATTGCAAATGAAAAATTGATTATAATCGAAAAACATGCCCTGATATTTCATAAATCATGTACAATTCACACTCAGAGTATCAACAAAGGGTAAAAATATTTTTTTTTTTTATTTCTGGCAATGATTTCGGGCAAATTCGCCACTGTGTGACGCCTCCTGTAATATAAGGAACATAATACGCGCCACAAGAGTGACCAGTTGTTACAAGTCAAGGAGTTAACCGAAGTGTTTCGGTCGAGCGGCGCCAGAACGAAATCTAAAGCGGGGGGTTTTGGGATTATTGGGAATTTATAAAAACATCAAGATGTGCTAATAGTCGTATGTGCATGTATACCAGCGAGTAGAAAGTAAAACTTGTATTATTCAAGGAGTGTGACCACGCTCGTCCGCAGTCAAACGGCTAATTACACTTTCTAAGCACATGGATCGTATAATTAAAAACAGTTACTTCAATATCATTTCGTCGACCAACTTTTCTCGTTTACAACACGTAAGAAAGAAAGAAGGGAGAGACAAAGGCTGACGAGATAATTTCTTGAATAAATTCGGTCCTTTTTGTTTAAACAAATCTATACACAGTTGGGTACTTGTGTTGCAGGTATAGGAGTGGTTCTGGTAACAGTGAGCGCCGTGGCATGGCGAGTGATCAGTCGAGAAAATTGCGGCAGTTTCTTTGGCTTCGCGGGTATTTCGGGCAGAATCCCGCCGGCGAGGCCAATTCATCCCTACGCTGCCATGATCTATCCAGAATTTCAATTTAGAACGCCACCACCGAGTTATCAGGTGAGGTCTATGGTCTTTAATTTATTTTCTCCATCATAAATAAATTTCTCAATGTTAGTACCCAGCCATCTGCTTAATTTGCCACTCTTTTGTAATTTTTATTTCACGGGGTTGATCAGTTTAATAAAAACAGACGCAAAACTATCCGATTTCAGGCGAGCATGCAAGAGTACAGGCTTCGGCTGTTGCTTCTGGACCGTTTGCAGCCAACATCCTCGCCCCCGCCGACCTACAGATCGAACGCTGGAAGCATCGTGACTCCCGGCACAACTAGAGAAAGCAGACCGCCTACTTACTGCGTCAGATCCAACGTTGCGGGGAGCACGAACATCGCGCCCTCGAAGAAGGACGCGAACTTGGTCAGGATCGTTCAGACTGAATCAGAGCCGGTGATCCTAAGCGGAGATCAAACGCCTCCCGTTGCCGCTGTCGAAGTGCTCGCGCATCTCTGATTATTATCTTGTTGTAATCGCGGATCCTTTCGTCGCCGCCGTGGGAACAGTTCAACTGGTCAAGTGGGTTCCTACGACGGCGCTCGCGAAAGGAGTCAGCTATCGTGCAATATAATGTTATCGTTTGTGTTTGTTCTATCGTTCTCTCGGTACACCGTTACCGAATAGTAACTGCAGCTGTTAGAGACTCACAAGACGATCAATTTTTTTTTGGAAAATCGTCGCGTGGTTTATGGTAAACGATAGCTCTCTCTCTAACGAAGGGAGGACTGGAATTGGAAACGCGTTTTGAGATGTACATCAAATTCGCGAGTCGACAAGGTGTTTGAAGAAGGACGCCTCTTTTCAGCGTGTTTGTGCACTCCGTTGAGTGCAAGCAGTATTTGAATACCATGTATCTCAAAAACGAGTGGCCATTTATGCCCACGCAATAGAGCTCTGCCATCAAATATACAGGCATTCGATTTGTTTAGAATTGAAGTGTCGTGTTAGGTTTTTCGTAAACGATGGAAAACGTGTTTTCAACATCTGGTTCTTCGAAGGAAGCATTAAATGAACGAGTGGGCCGTTCCGATCGTCGTGCACTGTGCGGCTAACAACAAAGTCGTGCCATTTGCAGCCGCTAAATTAGCGCCATTTTGCGGTCGAATGAATTAAGCATCCCACGCGATCGTGAGGATTCGCGGTCACGGGGCGGTGTTAATAGTTTTGTGGTCATAGAACCGGGAATATGTACCGATGTAAGGTTGTACATAAAACGAATCTGCTTCTTTTCTGTGTCACTGGAAACGCATCTTCCAATCTTTTATAATAATTGCTTTTATTTTGTGATAATAGAGAAAAAAAGGATAGAAGTGAGTGCTCGAGAAAAGAAGCACAAGTGCGAGCACGCATAAAAGTGCGCAAAGGTTTAGTTATAGAGATAATAATAATAAGGATAGAATCAGATGTTTAACCCTATTACGGCCGCCGGAACTTTTTTACCCCGCCTTCCTCTCATTTCTTTAAAGTGCAGTTCTAACTGGAAGTTATTACTAATACGTGTGTTCCCCTTTTTTGATATTCTGTGAAAGATATAATTGAAGGCCGCGGCAGGGTTAAGATCGAAGGATTTCAAATCGTATTCCATGACAGCAGTAATCCATTTTACTCGAACGACAGTTTGGTCGCACTGAAAGTTCAAACTTCGAAGCTGTATCGATCTGGTTTTGGGATCCACCGCAACGGATTAACTTGTCTGATTGGTCTGAAATTGTTGGAAATAGTATCGTTGCGCGGATCCATTTACCGTTCGCAAGAAAAGCTACTATTCCTTGGATCGTCGTTCTGTAATTATTGAAATGCGCCGCAGTATTGTACTTCCAATTTCGAATTTGTAAATACTCGTGTATCGCTGGTTATGCATGTGTGTTGCGAAAGGGTGCGAGACCTGTCGATAAAGCCTGCGCTTCGCGTCGATAGCAACTTTCTAAGGTCTTCCTCTTGTTACAGTTACACAGGCTCCGTAAAAGAATCAAGTCGAGAACAATGTCTCGCGGAATATTTATAAGGGAGAAGTTATACCTTCCGTACTATTTACGAACGTCTTCGTGTTCTAGAGATTTGTTTCGAGATAATTGCGAATTTTATTAAGGCTAAAATCGATTGGCGATATTGACCCTTAACTGGTAAAGCCGGGTACTCGTGAGCCCTATGATGATACTTGGGCACGTTTGTTTATTTCGACGTTCTTTCACACGAGATATTGTAGTTTTATACTTTGTAAAAATCAGATTTTATTCACATCACTTGTATTAATATAGCTACTGAAAATACTTGAACGTTCTGTTGCAAAGAGAAGGTTGAAATTCTACCGTGTAAATAGAAATAAGAACGTCAAGCCCCGCCTCACCAGTTGGGTAAGAAAGTTTCCACCTCGCCAGTTAAGGGTTAACAAAGCAGGAAACGCAGAAAACTTGTTTCGATCACTTCATGTGTCTTTTATGCTGTATGATGAAATTGTGTCAACATAATTTCCAGAGCGGTGCGTGTACTTGATCGCTGAGTAGAGTGAAGGGAACTCTTAAAGCTGCACGAGCTTGTTCGGTTACCATGAGCGTCGATGTGTATCGGAGATGAACGGTGCAGCTGCGAAGAGCGGGGTTGCTGCCGAAAGCTTTAACGCCATACAATAATGTTTACTACTCGCTTCGTTATTTTGACTGGTGTCGACGATCGATCGTCGGTAGTCGAAGAGCACACGAGAGTCTCGTGAATTACGTGTAATATATACCTATTTTTGTAACTAAAACATGGATCATCAAACGCGCCAAGCGTATAAATACTGTCGGTTTTGATATACAGTATTAAAATCCTCTAGAACTTCGAATCTCGGAGCTGTCGAATTTTCTTTTACTTCTAAAGGGTTCTTGTCAAACCTCAACTTTGTTCTTGTCGAGTAGCTAGTGGAAATCTTTAAAGAGAAGTTACTGTAGAAGGCATGAGAAATTTACAAATCCTTCGACACGTTACACGGTGTAACGGAAAAGAATAGGAATTTCATAGAATGTCGAGGGAAATTAAGGTATTAAGACGATAAGTAACGATACTTGTTGCTCGTTACGCGTATAATAACATCGATATTATATTTTTCGCTTATTCGTTTACTGGAGTTACAGGTTCTAAATTTATCATTGAAATTATCTAGCGAAACGCAATTTAAAATTAAAATAGAAAGTCCAATAGAATTAAACATGTAGGAAATCATTTGCTCGTTTTGATATTTCATGGAACAGAAACTTTTTACGTAAATCTCTTTTCGCAACAAAATTTTCTTTACTTTCTTAGGGAACCTGTAACATTCACAAATCTTTAGTCTCATTAACCAAGAGATACTACCGATATTGAGTACCCTATATATTTTTTAAATGGTTCAGATCGGATTACTAACAGCCACTGCTCACAAGAAGCACGAGGTTCTTCAAACATTGCATGTACAGTAATGATTCGATGGAAATAACAAAATCTCTGTTCGTTGTGACTTTCTGACCTCTCTAATCCGGGGAAATCCCTTTCGACCCAGGCAACATTATCCACCAATGGAAGATTCTTATAATTTCGGTTTTATTCTTATAAAAATATCTTTCACGCATTAATGTGATTCTGCTGATGAAAATAGGACCAAACGCAGCACAATTTGGATAATTCTTTCATTGTCAATTTCAACAAAGATTCGAATCATTACTGTATACAGTGCGCACTGTATAATAATATATGAAATTCATAGGGTGCATTACTAGGGAATTTTCGAGGAAATGGTGTTTAAAGTTGTTTCTTTTCCAGACCCTCGATATATGCGAACACTGAACTGTGCTTATGTACGGTGCAGCGTCAGTTGGGCTGTAATTCACGTTTTTAATTAATTTTTATTAACCCAACGATTAAGGATTATAAAGTGGTCTAGAATTTGATTTCCTCGCAAAGTTTTGAGTAGTGTGCCTGGTGCATTTAATATACATTGATACACGTGACATAGATTAATTATATGCAAAGTAATAACGAACCTCGTGCAACCTTGTCAGTCGATAAAGAGCGAATTCCACTTACGCCCAAATCGTCCGCTTAGTCGTGATACGTAATGAAACTCGTGGGCGATTTGGGCGCAAGTTGAACGCACCTAAAACAACGCAAGATTAGACACACTAGGGGAACAGATTTTGTGAGATCTTCGATTAAAATTATTATTCCCATTCAATGTAAAATTGATATTGGAATTTTTCTTTAATGTGTAATATTTAGGTTATACGTACGAATGATTTTAGATTACCGTGTACAATTCCGACAGACCTTGACAGTAGAATAGAGTTGTAAGAGTGGTAAATAAGAGAGCGAGAATTTCGAATGGCGGCCTTAACCAAACTCGCAATGATTCGTGATACGAGAGTAGATCAACTAAAAGTCATTGATCGAATGTGTATATTGTTCCTTGATATTACTGTAGGACAATTTGTATATTAACGAGATTAAATATATTTATCTGACTTATTTTTACAATTTTCCACCCCTCCGCCTGCAGTGCAGAGATGGAAAATTTTTTTATTTAAACAAAATTTCGGATCACGAATAAAAGTTAAAAAATTATTCGCCATGCATCGAATAAAGCAAACTCGGATTAAAGAATAATTCTTTTAACTTTCATTCGTTACTGGAAATGTTATTTAAATAAAAAATTTTCCCACCTCTGCCGCAGTATGACTATTTTCAGCAACGGATAAGTGACATGTAAAGAGGGAGGAAGGATACGTAAATTATTCTTTAAATTTCTTCTGCGGTTTTATTAAGAATTTCATCATGTTATCCTGTTACGAAGCTGATTTTAGAGCGTTCTGCAAATTTCACAAGTTTTCGGACTGTCGGTAAGGTAGGGAACGACATTGAAATGGTAAAAAAAATTTCGAGTAGCCAAAAATACTTCTCGCAAACATTATTTTTATGCAAAATGAAGCTATTTTCAAAATTCCAACTCAATCGGAAGAAACCGGTTTTCGGACTGTCGATAAGGTAGGGAACGACATTAAAATGGTAAAAAAAAATTTCGAGTAGCCAAAAATCCTTCTCGCAAACATTATTTTTATGCAAAATGAAGCTATTCTCAAAATTCCAACTCAATCGGAATAGACTGGTTTTCGGACTGTCGGTAATGTAGGGAACGACATTGAAATGGTAAAAGAAAAATTTCGCCTTAGATTCTCTCTCCGAAGGAGCTAACTTAGTGCCACCTCTTTCGACATCATGTTATCCTGTTACGAAACTGATTCTAGAGCGTTCTGAAAATTTTGGCCAGATTTTGGAGCAATGTATCAGGAGAACATGAAGCGAAAGGAAGTATCCTGAATTTCTACGTCGAAGGCCTTTCGAAAACTCTGCGCCTCTGCGTTGAATACTTCTGCGCCTTAGATTCTCTCTTCGAAAGCGCTAACTTAGTGCCACCTCTTTCGACATCATGTTATCCTGTTACGAAACTGATTTTAGAGCGTTCTGAAAATTTTGGCCAGATTTTGGAGCAATGTATCAGGAGAACATGAAGCGACAGGAGGTATCCTGAATTTCTATGTCGAAGGCCTTTCGAAAACTCTGCGCCTCTGCGTTGAATACTTCTCCGCCTTCATATCCTCCGTAACATATTTCTTGAAATTAGTCATAACACTATAAATTTTAATTTTAATTCCTACCACTCGTAGCATTGTAAACGTATTTTAGATTGAGTCCATAACGTTGGGTGTGACTCGAAAATGGTAAGGGGGCTTGCGAGCCCCCCGAGCGTGTGACACAAAATTACATTGCGTGATAGGTCTATCCTATACTACCTCGATGCTGGTATTCATTGTCGCTACTTATTCCTAAGCATAGGATGGGGAATGTGAACACCACTTCAAATAATTTTCTAACTTATTACGTGATTATTAATCGTGTGTATTTCTGCTTCACAGGTAAGGGACTTTAAAAGGCGTTACATACAGAGCCGTCGTAACGGTATTGTAGGCCCTGGGCTAAGCAATGCACTGGGTTCTGAAAATTTTGGCCAGATTTTGGAGCGATGTATCAGGAGAAAATGAAGCGGAAGGAGGTATGCTGAAATTCTGCGTCGAAAGCCTTTCGAAACCTCTGCGACTCTGCATCGAATACTTCTCCGCCTTAGATTCTCTCTCCGAAGGCGCTAACTTAGTGCCATCTCTTTCGACATCATGTTATCCTGTTACGAAGCTCATTTTAGAGCGTTCTGAAAATTTTGGCCAGATTTTGGAGCGATGTATCAGGAGAACATGAAGCGAAAGGAGGAATGCTGAAATTCTGCGTCGAAAGCCTTTCGAAACCTCTGCGACTCTGCGTCGAATACTTCTCCGCCTTAGATTCTCTCTCCGAAGGCGCTAACTTAGTGCCACCTCTTTCGACATCATGTTATCCTGTTACGAAGCTCATTTTAGAGCTTTCTGAAAATTTTGGCCAGATTTTGGAGCGATGTATCAGGAGAACATGAAGCGAAAGGAGGTATGCTGAAATTCTGCGTCGAAAGCCTTTCGAAACCTCTGCGACTCTGCGTCGAATACTTCTCCGCCTTAGATTCTGTCTCCGAAGGCGCTAACTTAGTGCCACCTCTTTCGATATCATGTTATCCTGTTACGAAGCTCATTTTAGAGCGTTCTGAAAATTTTGGCCAGATTTTGGAGCGATGTATCAGGAGAACATGAAGCGAAAGGAGGTATGCTGAAATTCTGCGTCGAAAGCCTTTCGAAACCTCTGCGACTCTGCATCGAATACTTCTCTGCCTTAGATAAATTGCAGGTTTGGAATTTGGATAGGAGTATGTATGAAAGGTATTTCTCAATAATAATACTGTCTGTTTCAAGTTTCTCCCAATTTATTTGAATAAAGACTTTTACAATGTTACAATAATGTATAAAATATATAATTTTACTTTGTCCGTTATATAAAATCACTATTTTCTTGTGTTCATTGTTGAGATATCCATCATTTGGCCCATATAAAGTTCCTGTCCACGGCGAAATGTACCCAAGTTCCATCTGTAACCAGAACAAAAATGTTTCAAGTAATTGAATTGTACAATGAATTTTCTATGTTTGCAGTACCAGTCGACTTTCCGTTTAAATTTTTATAAGTACAACGCAACAGCTGAGAATTTCTTTCCTTATTCTGAATAGAATCCGGAAATAGCAAACAGCTCCCCCTCGCGTGCATCAGGCAGCGGCGTGTCTATGGGTAATACCATTTCAGTGCAGAAAAAAACTGCTGTAATACCGACCTGCCGAATCGGCCAGACCACGTGACGTGTCTAACTCCTTAACCCCCTCATCGATTTATGGATAACGAAGAACTAGCAGAACTTTTTACATGGGCATTTTCTAAGATGCCTGCAACAGTTTCTAAGGCTATTGAAACATCCAGATGTAGTAAAAATAGTACTTTATTGATCAAACAATGTATAATTTAGAAAATACTGTGTAAAATAATTATCATCACTGATACTTTAAAGCTTCTGCATCTGCTGATTGATATTATTCTGTGTACACATCCACTATTTACGAAATCAGTAGAACCATGCTATTCTTAACATCTTTTTATAAAACGAATTTCATCATAAGTAACATTCATCCACCATGACCCTTTACAAAATTATACAATCCCACGTGTTCGCTCCCTCATGAAATATCAAAGTCCCAACGTGATAAAAGAAATTCTATTAACCATTCTTCATTACTGAATTCATACTTAGTAGAATGAAAGAAAACGATTCTCTGCAACGTATCTGGTATACAATGCAGAGATAGCCATTGCAGTGATGATCATTAACGATCGATATAAAAAAGATAAATAGATATTTTCATTATATATTAAGCATGTACAAATATATAATTGGAATTTATTTCTGTGACCATTCTCGTGGACGGAGCCTACGACCTACAAAGTCTATGACGTTTCCTCTTCCTTCAGGCGAGCTTCCTTCGCGTTAGCACCGAGACGAGAACTCTTTAAAACTATCACTGGATCGGCGGGATTCCAATATTAATCGATAGCCAGCTGTCGGAACGTTCCATCCAGACCAAACAGGTCGTCGTGAGTCTTTGGCTTTCCAGGTCGAAGCGCCTCGTTCGTTTTCACGGATTCCTGTTCAGCGAACCATGGACCGTACTCCTCCAGCTTCTTTAGCCAAGTGTCTGAAAGGGAACAGGCAATTAGATCTTGCACTAAACTTGCGTCTGCTTACTTATGTGCCAGCTAGTTCCAACCGCGGATTCCTCCCTGAGAATGTTAGCGGTTCGAGTGGCGCAAGGCTTTGAAAAGTGCCGTTTCGAGAAAGAAAGGTAAATGTTCGGGCGATATTTGTAATGCTTTCTAGAAAATATGGAGTTATTAGCGCGGCGAGGCAAACTTATGAAGAATAGGTACACTGTATTTGGTACGTTGTGCATTAATATTAATATTCCGGAATGTAATCTTTTTTAAATATTGAATCAAACATATGGGCATAAGGAAATGGAAAATTTTGAATGGAGAGTGAAATTTTAAAATTTGAAATATGGATGGTGAAATTTTAAAATTTGAAATATGGGTGGTAAAATTTTAAAATTTGAAATATGGGTTGGAAAATTTTAAAATTTGAAATATGGGTGGTAAAAGTAGCTGAGAGGAGGCAAACAGTGTCGGATTAAGATCACCAATTTTTTGTCTCTCTCTCTCTCTTTCTCTCTGATCCACTCGCCACTGATTCTCATTTTTCCACGGCTTTCTTTCTTTCTTTCCCCTCGCACGCAAATGCACATTAGAGTGACCCTTATTTTCAACCTGCGATTTCTTTTGCTCTCAACCTTTAATATGGTTCCATTGCATAAAAAAATAGTCCCTGAAAAAGATTATGGTAATTGGACAACAGGAAAGGATGCCGACAAGACCTCAAAGTGCAGAATTCATCAATGGTTTCAATTTGAAGAATTTCTAAAAAATGGTAGGCCCTATCGAAATTTTGTTCAAATAATATTAAAAGAGCATTCAATTTTCTACAATTACTATATATATAATTTTTTCGTGCTTCCAACCATTTTTTAAATAATAGTGTTTGAATATAGAGAGATCCGCACTTCGCGCGTCCCACCTGTACGACGTGACGTATTGTCTTTACGCGCGAGGTGCTGATTTTCCTATATTGAAACGCTATTATCTAAAAAATGGTTGGCAGCACGAAAAAATTATATATACAGCAATTGTATAAAATTGAATGCTCTTTTAATATTATTTAAACAAAATTTCGATAGGACTCACCGTTTTTGAGAAATTCTTCAAATCCAAACTATCGATGAATTCTAAACTTTAAAGTCTGGTCGGCACCCCTTCCTATTGTCCGATTGCAATACACATTTTCAGGGACTATTTTCTTAACAAATGACACATTGTAGGAGGTGAGAGCAAAGAAATACAAAAAAAATCTACAGGTATAAATAAGGGCCACCCTAATGTACATAAACACTTAGCACTATTATTATTATGTAGAAGATTTTAAATTTTTTTTCCAATGCCCTACTCAAGTGGTTATTTTATTTTTTGATTAATCCAGCACTGGAGGTAAGCCATACCAAGGTGCCTACCCTTAAAACTGGCCACCACTTTTAAATATAACACAGTACCAAGACCGAGCGATATCGAAGATGGATCTGATTGTGAGAAGCACGGCAATGCAAGTGGAAAGACGATTTTATTTGAAACGTACCATGCATAGCCTGAATGGGCCCAGCGTCGCCGCCATATTCCGTGGGCAATATTTCCTTGGGGATGTATTCGTACAGCGTCTTCAAGTCGCTGTGCATGAATATTCTATTACGTATCTTCTCCTTTAGGAACGGCTTCACGAAGTTCACGATAGTGTCGACCAACGGGCTGACGTTCACCACGTGCACCTCCTTCAGCTTCACCGGATAAGCCTCTTGCACGCAGATGAGGAACTTCTTCACAATCGCGGGCGTGAATTTGGCAAAGTGGGACGGCGTCGCGACGCTGGCGTCTAGGATGTACACGTCGCCAGCGACGCCCACCTGCTCCTCTTTCAGGCGAACGTCGCCGATCATTAGGACCAGCTTCATCCCCTCGGTCACGTTAGGGGTTGGAAGATCTTTGTTTATCCCTCGCATCACGATTACTCGCCGACCGTTCTTCGTCAGACCAGGTAGCGGAGGCACTTGACTGGAACAGTCAAAATTTTTTACTGTTTTTACTGAACAGTAAAAATTGTTTACTGGCGAACAAAGAAAAAGATTGATCGAGGCTTTTTTTATATCGTTCAGAGGCTGGTACTACATGGAGTTTAGATTCGTGTAATAGAGATCACTGATAGCTCACGCTATCGAACTTCAAAGGACAGTTTGCAATTAACGAACCGTGATATTTGTCAATTTCGTAAAGAATATGTGAGGCTCCCAGAATATATTATCAAAATATTAATACGTAGTCAATATTCTGGCAGGATTTCGAATTTGGTCATTTTTTTCTGGATTTGTTTCTATCTTTCGTTACTGTATATATTTGTATTTCACTGATTTAAGGTGCAAATCCATGATGAGACAAACATATTGTGTCTCATATGAGACTTTAATCTCATGAGGCAGTTATTTCATTATTTTATTACTTTGTAATTATTTCTCGCGACTATTTTCATTATTTATATTTAGTGGTTGCTGAGATTTTTGCAAAGTTTCGCACGTTTATAATTAGTAAAAATTATCAGGGAATCTCTGGCGAGATTTTTCGAGAGTTAACTACGTTCGAGTCTTTTCTACTAAACTAGCAAAACGTACGGAAACATCGATATTTTCGAATTCAATGTCCTCCAATTGTATGCTAACGAAACAATTTTAGCTTTTGGAAAGCTAAAGCTAACGAACGCTTCGTTACGTTTTTGTATTCTGTATGAATTGTGTGTATCATAAAATATCACTGATATTTCAAAACAATAGACTATTGAATGAGAACAAATTAGGTCAATAGAAGATAATAATTTAATTTTAATTCTAAAGTTTAGGTATATTTATCCGCTTAGCAATAATTCTCGAGTATTCCATTGCTAAATATAATGTTTATGAAATATATGATTTAGAAAGTTTCAAATGGAATTAGAGGTGGTTAATGCTGAATGCCAAACAAATTGTCTGATTTACACGAAATTAAAATATTATTAGAACAATTTCAAATATTGCTAGTGTATTAATTTTTTTATTAGGAACCTGATAAAGGAAGACCAACAACCTATAATATTATCTATCTACGAGAGTAACCTTTAAATTGTTGCTAGTAAATTTGCTGTTGCAAAAAGTTATGCAAGATGATTTTGCAGCCAAAACGAAAATAAGTACTTCGTACATATAACTACCCCGCAAAGCGTGCAAATACTTGAATTAATAAACACAATATTTTCGAGTCACACGAATTTCGTAATAAGTGAATAAATATACAATAGAACCGATATAAACAAACTGAAATTTGGTTTCTGCAAAGTAATTTATTTCCACCTTTTGGAAACGCATTCGGGCGCCACAGTCAACTATACAGCATACCATAACTTGCTCCTTATGAAAATGGAACTGGGTGCTGAATGGCCAAGGTTTATTGAAACCAACTGGAACTTTTCTCGTTACGTTATGTAAATTCGTTTCCCCAAAGTTTCACTTCGTGTCAGCGGCGTCGCTGAGATTGCTTGCAAGCAATGAATTAGAGAATTTTCCATTTAAAAAGCACGATAACCTTCCATATTACAAATACCAGATGCATTCCCACACAGTACTACATTGCCAAAATCTTCCAACAGTACATTGTACAATTTCACTCTGCCCCTATTATTTTAACCAAAAAGAAAAACAAACAGAAAATATAGAAAAGCAAATTAAATATTCACGCGCGTTGTCAGAATTAATCTGTACTCATTACTTGCTCTCAGGCCCCGATTAAGATTTTTGGGGCCCGGGGCTATCAAACCTTCGAGGCCCCCCCCCCGTGGTTGATTTTTGGGGCCTGCGACTACATATCAAACCTTCGAGGCCCCCCCGTGGTTGATTTTTGGGGCCTGCGGCTACATATCAAACCTTCGAGGCCCCCCCCCGTGGTTGATTTTTGGGGCCCAGGGCTACATATCAAAACCTTCGAGGCCCCCCGGGGTTGAACAGCGGGGGGAGAGGAGTTTAGTGAGCTAATCGCTTAGAACGGGGCCCTCCTCGGAAAGTGGGGCCCGAGGCTACAGCCCCCCCCTTTAATCCGAGCCTGCTCGCTCTCAAAGGCATAGGGAAACTTTCTTACACGACACTGGTGACTTCTCTCATTTCTGGTGAGGTGATGTCCCTGTTGTTGAAGAACTCGGGGATCGCCGTCCTCATCGTGAAATACATGTCCAGCTTCCGTTTGCACTTCTCCAAGGAGAACTTGCTTCCACGGAGGAACGTAATTAGCCTGTGATCGTCTGGAACGAGCGAAAACAAGGTGAGAATGATCGCGCGTATAGAAGGCAATCGGTGGCTCCGGGAAAAGCGGAAAGTCACCGAACGTTCCATTACTCTGCCCGAACCGGGAAAGGTTTTGCAACCTCTGCGTCGTCGGGAAAAACATTGCCTCTCGTTAAACTAGTTTTTATCCGAATCATCCTGCTCAGACATCGATGCATGCTGCAATTATTTCCGCTAACGTTATTTACGCGCGTAACATTCGCATTTTGTTTGCACTGCAATTTTCGTTAATACGCGCGTCGGCTGCGCGAGCACGTAGTACCTGACGACAGAACGTGCAACTGTCTAATCAGAGGCTACTTTGGGGCAATTTATGTCGCAACTTTGGTGATCATCTAGGCAACGGACACGTTCGTTGCATTATTAAGGAACAACATGGAGCAAGATTTTTTTATAAGCCTCGCGGCTGTTATGATGAAAAGTGGAATTTGCGATTCGAGTTACATTCGTTGTTTCCTTCATTTTGTAAGAAGGTACTGTTGTTTCCTTCATTTTGTAAGAAGATACGTTGTTTCCTTCATTTTGTAAGAAGGTACTGTTGTTTCCTTCATTTTGTAAGAAGGTGCTGTTGTTTCCTTCATTTTGTAAGAAGGTATCTTGTTCTAGGAATTAGGTTTGGTAATTCCTATATGTTTCGAGCCACGGAAAAAGGACCTCGGGGTAACGGGGCTCGAACCCACGATCTTCGGGTTCGTGTGCTACTGGGTCAGGCGCCTTACCAATATCGCCAAAGCTGACCCCCGAGGTCAAGAATTTCAAAGTTAATTTTCTCGAAAATGAAGCGCAATAGCAGAAAATTTTATTCCTTTTTTTCGGCTTATTTACTTGTTACAAGTCGAAAAGAAGCAGTAACATTTTTTTATATCGCGCTTCATTTTCGAGAAAATCGACTTTGAAAATCGATTTCCTGATCCCACAATTCCAATGAAACGCTTACTTAATATTCTAGAATTTAGAGGACCTGGAAGTGGACACAATTCTGTATTTGAAATTACTGCTTTTGTGCCGTTTATAGTTCGAGGAAATGCTGTGACAAGTAAAATAGGGTCATTAGTCAAAGTTTTTATGCTCTTGACGCAATAGAAAGAAGTTACTTCTTGTTACCTATTTACATGCTTCTTCGCGGACTTGTTAAAATGAATATGTCACAGCCAATTGTGAAGCAATTATTCTAATAACGGAACTTATACCTATATAAAACATGTAATACAGAGTTAAGACGATATAGAATAAATTATTCACTAACGAGGAATTAATTTGATTTTAGTAAATATTAGGCAGTAGGGAGAATTAACCGGGTTTCTAATACCACGATTATTTCTTTTTTGTGAGAACACGCCTAAACCGTGCAAAGTGTTAAAGAAGATTTAAGACGATACATATTCATTGAAATTACCATCGAACGTTGGCAAGTGCGGTTGTTTGGATAGCCATTCCTTGATGATCTCGAGATCTTTGTCACGCGTGGCCACATTTTCGTTCAGCTCAGCGCGAATCTGCTTCAACATATCGTCTGCGGGTTGAATCAGCAACATCTGAAAATCATTCATAATTATTATATAGACATTTCTAATTGAGGATTTTGTGGCTAGGGGGGTGCAGCTTCATTTTTGACAATTTTTTAGTTATCACGCGAAATATATGTAAAAAAGTATTCTACATCGTTTGGTGCACGTTTGAAGCAAATCCGGCGATTTAAATAAAAATAGAAATATTAATATTAATAATAAAAAAGAAATATAAATATTAAAATACAAATAGAAATCTTATTTTATTTTAACATTAATATTTCTATTTCCTTTTTAATATTAATATAAATATTTATATTTTTATTCCGAGCAAGTCAAACTGCATAAATAAAATCGACACAACTTTCCAAAGTCATAAAACAGGCTTAAACATGTGAATTCCTCGTGATGAGAGAAATCCAAAAGTCCTTTCTATTGCGCAATCTGAGTGTTTCCTGTATTATTGTGCAAAATTACAGTCAGTCAGATAATGCAATGCCCACACGTGCAGAAACTTCTCATTTACATCTGCAAAGTTCTCTGTTTTCTTTGGTTAAATTCTGATTTATGCAATTACTGATCAATTTTTGTTACATAAATGGCCTTGTATCTTGGAAAAATCGTAATTTCCCCCTGCACAGGGGTTGTTGCCATTTTTATTTCAGGTACAATACTGTAAAAAATTCTAACTTTTGTCAAAAATTCTGCGCACTAGAATTTCGTGTGGTGCATCCACCACGGAAAAATTGAATGTACTAAATTCTGAAATCCACAAGTAAACATTGTAACAATTTTAATCGATGCGTAGTCATTTTCGCGTTAAGGGTAAATAATACCATAACTGTCGGTGGTTGAAACGAGGAGGAAATTACTGTTCACCTTCGATCGCATGCGGAATAGGCGTAGTGTGCACTTCGTCGCGGTGTTGCGCGTGCAACGCGTAATGCGCACTGTAACAGATTGCGCAAATAGCCGAGATATCCATCGTTCTTATGTGAGAAATTAATGCTGACCAGAAGCAGCTTGCTCAACGCTAAACTTTCTCTAACTCGTCACGGCTGACCGAGAGGAACCCGTATTTCACTTTTTCTTTCAGGAAAAGTAGCCGCTGATGTCGCGCCTCTTCTTGCTCCCCCCGCTAGACAATGCTCCCATTTAAGCATGGCTTGCGCAAACGAACCTGACCCACCAAATTTTTATCTCAAGTGTAGCCACACAGCGGGGGAAAGAACGAAAGGGCCAAAAAAATATGTAGCTTTTTTCGGTGCGGCTGCGACCGATATTTTCAATGGTGAACACTGTTTGAACCTTTTAGTCGAATGTTAAAATGGTAAAAGTAGAAAAAAGTAGAAATACATTTTAGGAAATGATTTCATCTTGTACAGTATTACAAGGCGCGTAGTTAAAATTTTGAAGTCCGTAGTTCAGTTTTTCGTGTACATGAAATTAGTAAAAAGTAATAATAAATAAAATAAAAAATAATAAAAAGGAGAAGTAATTATTTTTCTGTGTAGTAATTTTGAAGGTTTTCTATAATTTTGAGGGCAATTAGACTGTTCTAGTGTTGTACCCAGTCCTCAGCTTTTATTAATAATTCCAGTTCTCTGTTATTATTCCTCAGTAAATAGAAAATAAATTTATAAAGCTAAACTTTCGCTCATTTTACAGTCTGTGTATAATTCAAAGTTGTTTCAATCGTGAAATCATATTTTAGGCGAATTTCTCTAAAATTGTGGAATAATATTATTATATTAATATAAAACTGACGTTTGTTAAAAATCACAAATCAGTTTCTAATTACAGTGTCCTTAATTACAAAGTAGAGAATATTGATTTGAGATCTGCTGTTAAAAATTACGTATTCGTTTTCGTCACACAGAAGTGTTACCTACTCTAATCGATGTCCTGTGAAAGATTTCCACACCGAATTCTAGAACGGATCGACATGCGAACGAAAGTTGCGCGTGTTTCGAAAAACGTTCACGGCACTCTAACCCATGTTAATAATGCCCACTTAATGAGCAAGCGCTTTTTAATCAACAAGTGGGTTTTTAAAAGGTACCATTGCGAAACTCATTCACGTGGCACGCTGTTCCACAAAATTTCTCTTCTGAAAATGTAGGTACCTACACGAAATGTAACTTCAAATTTTAAAACCTTTACCACGTATGAATAAAAATAAATTTGGGTTTAGGGGAGTTTTATTTTTAGAAATATACTTACACGAGATTGCAACTGTGAAATGTGTACTGTGAAATTTGCATTCGCGAATTCTATTTCTGAGAAATTCGCCGCGATATGCATCTTCATGAAACATGTTGCGGAATTTCCATTCACGAAATTCACTACTGCAAAATGTATCTTTATGATATGTACCTCCATGAAATTTATTTCTGCGATATGGATCCAAGCTACATATACTTGCACGAAATTTATTTAGGTACAGGAAGTTACCATTTAATATTAAGAGTCTTCGTAGATACTCTATCTACCTTAATATTCGTTTCCTAAATTACTTCATATATGTATGCTTGCATAGCAAGGCTAATCTTCGTTGAAAGTGGACATTATATTTTTTTTACAAATATGTGTTTCCCAAAAAGTGTATAATAATTTTTAAGTATAGAGTGGTAAACGTGTTAAGTTGTACAATTATTATTACTCACAAAAGCAACCGTAGTTTAAGAGATCAAAATTGATGCTACTCGAAGTTTCACATAATTATGTGATAAACTCTGAAAACATTATCCCTGAATCATATCTAAACCCTCGTTTAACACGTTCCAGTGACACACCGGTGGCCCACGATATTTATTAGAAGTGGAACTTTCATTAAAAGAAACCAAATATCTCTCGTTTCCAATAGAACAAAAAAAATCTGAAATTGTGAAGGATAAAACACAATTACTATTCCTCTATAATTAAATCTCTCAATCTACTTTTCTCATCGCTTTTTATAGTCCCACCAAAAATCTGAATGGAATATTCAAAGACTCCATTGTTCTGAAATACAGATACGTTGTAGAATTATTAGAAAATTATTAAAACTATTATAATTTTCGTTCATCGTGTGCTTTTACACAAAACAACAAGTCCGGAAAAATATTATGACATTGTGTACTATTCTGCATAACTAATTAATGTGAATTTAATTAGTTAGGCTATAATATCAGATAGAGAAATTAAAACATAAATTCCAAGCAAATTTTAAATCTTGTAAAAGAAGGTTAAAAAATGCACTTATGAACTTTGACATATTTCACCCCCTCCAAGAAAAGCTCCTGAATCCGCCACTGAATAACCATCGCGATGTTCACAGTGAATCGTTGCTTATATAGAAGGCTAAAATCGCGGAGGAAAGACCGAGATCGGTCTCGTTTTTCCCACGATGAAAGGCACGACACCCGTGCACCACAAAATTGCACGTATTGCCAATAGAGTCCTTGGTAAAACCTGGAATTAGGCAACCCGATGGAAAGGCATCTTACGGACGTGACAGTGTATTCAGACATACATTCGAATGGAATTTAGTAGACTGTCCAAAGATCGATCCCCATCTCGCGC
Source organism: Andrena chrysosceles (assembly GCA_963855975.1). Lineage (NCBI taxonomy): Eukaryota > Metazoa > Arthropoda > Insecta > Hymenoptera > Andrenidae > Andrena > Andrena chrysosceles. The sequence goes on along the minus strand of OY979769.1, from coordinate 6,390,669 downwards.
AAATTCGATCAGCAAATACACGTGCGTCAAATGCGTGTTCACGTGTACGAGAAAAGAATCATTGAAAACCGGAATTAAAAGGCTGTAAACAGCAATGCAGATCACCTCGCCGAGCTCTGAAAGATGAATGCCGCCGCATAATTGCGCGGAAGTAGTGTTTTGTAATCTTTATCCACCAACAATCTTTCCTTTCGTTACAATTGTCCTCTTCCATACGACTTGAAAAATAAAAATCAACGAAGCTTCCCTGACCATTTGTTAAAAGTCGAAATGTAGTGAAATTGTCAATTGTTATTATAAACGTTTGATTGTCTAATAAATTGTTCAAGGCGAGGCACGTGCAGAGAACAGTGAGTGGATGGTTTGTGGGGCTGGGGTGAACTAGTGCAGCGTTGTATTACGATACGTCCACGTGAATGAATTTCTCGTTATCAACGGTTACGTTGCGCTAACTTGTTACCATTTTTACGTAATTCTGTGGCACATACCTTGCAGTGTTTGTACATCGGGAATGGTAACGGAGCGTTACTTGAGCTTCGCAACGTGACAGGTCGATTTGATTGTCACGAACTTGGACAGGATTACGCAATTAATTTGGTAGATATCAGCGACATAAAATAAGTGACACCGAGTAGCTCGAGAGTATATTAGAACGATAATAACGTCACGAAACATTGAAGAGCGGACCATGTATAAAAATAGACACCCCGCATCAGCACGAAGTTCCTCAAAACACATAGACCACTTTCACAGTGAAAGTTCCATTTACTTTCTAGCAGAGTCAATTTATAAAGAAAACTGAAGGTTCGCTTTCAATTCGTGAGTCACAAACCTCCGTGCTGTATATCGTTATCTAGAATTACCCAAATAATTCGAAGCGATTCAAACCCAATTCAACTCCCCAAAGATATTCAAGCTACTATAAAAGTAGCCAAGAAGAAGAGCCATCCAAAAACGTCACTTTCACTTTCAACTTTTACACTGAAGCTACTCCAAACCTATTCTACGTCCTCAGATCCCCAGAGAGTATCTAACATCCACGTAACTTTCTCCAGAGTGCTCTCGCAATACACTACGAAATTTTAAAAATCGTTAATCGATCCATACCAAAGTCTATCTTCTCGTTAGATCAAAACCGATCAGGGGGAAGATCTCTTCTAATCGCTGAAGCGTTCACGCGCCTCTGCCTTTTGCCCAACCAAAGTTCGCTGTCTGTTTACATGGCGAGGGAGATGTTCGTTCGCCTTACCTTGGTCAGCTGTGGCGGAGCGTCGATCGTGAAGGCAGACCAGGAAGAGCAGCGAGGGATCGGGAAGAACGATCGGCAGCGACGAGGTTCGACCGGTCACGGGAAGAGAAATGCAAGACGCTCGTGTGGCGAACCGAAGAGATGGAGAACGGTCGACGGAGTGGGAACGATTACCTCTTGGACCGGTTCTCCTTTATATCGCCGAGCCCCCCACTAGTGCTTTTCTCTTCGCGAGTCACACGGAACTCGGGAAACTATCGATACTCGGATGACCGAAGCGGTGGACACGATTTCGGCAACGGGGTGCACCTTCCCCCTTCGCCGTTTGGTGACGTGATTTTGATTGGCGTCGAAGGGGACGTTTTTTCCATTCGGGATGACGGCTTGGTTTCTGTGCTAGCGTTCGATGCACCAGCCTATTGGTACGGGATTGTATTATGTGTTTGATGAGCCACACCTGTGGGCCTCGCTTCGTTATGTAAATGGTTAATGGAAGTGTGTTAGCGGTTTTTGTAGGAAATATGTTGATATGAATTAGGGTCGAAAATTGGGGGACTTATTTGTTGGGGATGAGGCTTTATTGAAATGGTGTCATGACAGTGGTGGTATGGGTAAAGTAGTATCATTGGGCAAAATTTTTGTTTAAATAAAATTTCGAATAACTAATAAGAGTTAAAAATTATTCGTCATATGTCGAATAAAGCTAACTTGGGGTAACGATCGAATGACGAATAATTTTTTTAACTTTTATTCGTTATTCGAAATTTAATTTAAATAAAAATTTTGCCCATCTCTGTATCAGGGCCCTATTAGAGACACTACTATCATCCCCTAAGCATGCAAACAGGCCAAAACCAAAAACTGTAAAACATTCAGAAACTGAAACTTTTATATAATACCATAGTACTGCCTCATCTCGAATATGGATCTATAATTTGAGAGCGTGCAACACAAATATCTAAGGTTAATAGTTTATCAATCCGGTACTAGTATTTTTATACGTTGCCACAATTACAAGGCTGCTCTATACTAAACTTGTTAACTCTTGGAAACAGAAGGATTATATCAGACCTGACTTTTTTTACTTCATGTCATAAAGAGCCGAATAAAATGTCAACCCATACTAAAACAAATCAATTTGAATGTAGTCACTAAGAGCCTAAGGTAAACTTTTTAGTGGAAAAACTCATCAAACCCTCTATGACAAATATAATATTGGGGCACTTCAGTAGTAAATAAATATTAATATTGTATTACGAAGTTACTATAGTACTATTTGAGTAATGCTAATAAATTCACAGTACTATATAATGAAAGCACTATGATAAAATAAATTGTAATACAAAATTGTAAATGATTTTATCGAATGAAGTGTTTAAATGCTGCGTAAACATCTGTGCGTAATGTCGATTAATTGTATTATCCTTTCTACGAACTAGAACACAAAAGAAATGAGGAAAAACTGTAATTTCTATTACGATATTATTATTAACAGTATAGCAGAGTGATTAATCTTGGAAAAAAGTGTGCAAAAAGAATGTTGCGCTAAGAGAGATACCTGATACTGCGACACTGTTTGCGAATATCAGCGAAAGAAACCGTGAAAATACACCAAATAAATTATAATGGTATTCACAGTTACGAGCAAAGTAACCACTTGTTCAAATTCAAATAAGAACACGTGCTCCTAAACGTCTATTTAATCACTTCTGCGATCATCTATAGCGACGTCTTAATCGTATTCTGCTTAATTCTGACACAGGTATTTTCAAAGGTATATTTCATTTTTTTTCTCCAATCTTTTATAAATTTAATTGAACTTCTAACTTTCAAAAACCATTCTCCTTTTCCGTATGAATTACGTAACTCTGAGTACACCAATTCTTCTTGGCTCTCCACTTCCTGATTTTCAATTTTTAAATGTATAAATTCATTTATTTTTAAACGCAATAACGTCCCTTTTTGAACGAATTAATCGGCAGTAATGAAGACCGTCAGTCGTATATAAATAAAAGTTTTTGCCACTGCGAAGATAAATTAAAAAAGGTATCCCATGTATCGCAGAGAAAATAGTGGAAACGAAGATACGAATTCGTTAAATGAAAAATAAAGAAAGCAATGGCAGCTGACGAATTTTAGAAACTCCTGAAATTGAACTATTATATAATTTCAGAACAGGAAGCATCGTGGCTGCGTCAGGTGCACTGTTTTTTTACCCTGATAGACATCAAAATGCTTTCCTTTCGCAATCAAAGGCACCGTTATGTTACGTGCACGTAAAAAATATGTGCGTTACTAGGTTAATTAGAAACAGTTATTCTAATCTAGAAAAATTAATGTTTACGTACGTTTAAACGAAACTGCTTATTATATTCAATTATACTGCTATTAAATTATTCTAAACTGCATCAGAGTAATTTAAATGTTACACCCAGCTCGAAAGTATTAATTCTTTCCAACCTCGACCGAATTTATTTAAATTTTATGTAGCAAATAGTTTCAATTGTTTGAAACTAATTTGGATTGTTATACCATTTATGGTATTAAAAAAATTATGAAACCTATATTCTCAAAATACTTTATAAAACAATGCGATGGGAACACTGTACTGGAAGGAAAGAGAGAAATAAATATTATTGAACGGAAGACTTTTGGTGTATTTAGAACTTCTAACGTAAACTCAATTTATCTGTCAAATAAAACAAGAAACTTGTGAAATTTAACGTAGCTATTTATAAGAATAGTAAAGGTGTTAACAAATTTTGGAAGACGAATGAGAAAATCCATTATGGCAGAAGAAAATTCTTAAAAATGATTCTACATTAACACTTCCCAAAAAAAACATCATTATTATTTTAGAAAGATGTCGTTCGACGTGTCAAAATATTTTCAAAACTATCTCATTAAAAACCTTGAATTAGAATACAGGATTGTAAATCTAATACAACTACGTAACACAACTATTTAAAAAATCGATTTTGCCTTGATGCCTACTACCTGGAATAAGAGAGAAAAAAAGAGGACACTTAGCATTTGTTTCGCGTTAGATTGGTGCGAGGCAGAATTGGAAGGAGAAGTTTGCCGGCTAATTGCTATCATTGTAGTGTCATGATTAGTTTCCTTTGCGAGTAGAAGCGTGGTTAAGATTGACTACAGCGGACAACGATTGCGACAGCGCGTGTCGATACGATTAAAGGAATTCGCGCGTGCACGAAATTACACGTTGCAATGATGGGATTTTGTAATTGTCTGAAATTGTTGTTGGATCTTCACAAAAATTGGCCGCTCTGTTTACACATTCGATGTAGGGCACTCGAGGCGTGAAAAAAAGGTCAACGAGAGATCACTAACTACCAGTAATCTACATTTCTTTTTATTGGGTATCGTAACAGCGCGTACGCGACTCCAACTACCGATACTGTCAACGATACCCTCCCATCGGAAAATTAGAAAATAGCTTGAAAGTAGTAATTGTTAAAATTATAAATTAGAGATGTTACATAATTAAAGGAGATCTCTTACCCTATATTTCCTTACCTTGATTAATAGTATGCAGAACAAAGAAAAAGTCGATTCATTACTTTGAAAAGGAAATACTTTCTTTTGTATTTTCTTTTTCTTTAATTTTCGAATGCAAATGGATTGCTTTTAGTAGTCTCGATGGTATCGTAAAATTTACAGGGGAAAAAAGTTATTCACAGTTTATAAAGTCCAGTACTTTCTTTTAATCATTTCGTCTACAGTAGAGGCCATTCAACCATGAAACTTTCAGTTAACAGAACCGGCGACAATAAGTTCATACTGACTCGAAAAGGCATTCTTTTGAGTAGACTCATTTCACTTGAATTAATCGTGCTTGAAACAAGCGAAATTTATCTTTGATATAAAACTACAAATTTGATTGGTCGCGTGACAGGGACAGAGACCGATTAATGCGGACGATCATTTCGATTCTTAAGCATCCTTTGGAAGTCTACAAGACGGAGGATGCAGCATTACGTTCCGCACGCCAAAAATTCCATCAATTGTATAATCAATAGGCAAAGGAATTTTTAACAGGTGAGACTGAACGCGACGATTGCCGTGATGACGCCAATAATCATGCTGAACGTCTCTGTCATTTTAAAGTCCGCTGTTGAGTTTCTTGCATCGATTTCTGGCGGTGCCCTTTTCTCAGATTCTTTCTCAGTTGCCTCCTGCGTTTATAAATAATTGCTTTGTTACTTATAACAAACGTTTCAAATGGTGAATGAGAAAGGTACTTTTTATTTAAGGCGTTCAACTCCTTAGCTTAATAATAAAAATGTTGAGAAGAAAACAATGTTGATTGAGATGTGATGCTATCGCCAGAAGAACTAAATCAAAGCATTTCAAAGGTCTCTTTGTCTAATATTTATGTGATAATTTGAAGATTTTTCTTACAAAAAAAATCAATTTTCGTTCTGACAGTGACAGACAGTGATTAAGACTTATACGAAATGAAAAATTGTGGTATATTATATGTTGGGATTTAAAATTACCTTGCCAGCGTTCAACTTCAAATCTTTCGGTTTTTTTACTTCTTCGACCTGTAAAAAAGAAATTGTGATATGTTAGATAAAGTAGATAGCAATCCGTTGCTGCTTGTAGTTATTCATGTGTTCGGAATATTTAATTCAACATTACTCCACCGATATTTACTCCATCACTATTATAGTATCTTTGTGCACATAATTTTGAGTCTAATGAGGGAAGTCGTTGAGTACATTTTTTTAATATTAAGGGAATTATGTAATTTCAAATATGAGCAATATTGAGCCATACCATTGGATATCGCAAGGGATATTAAAAAAAAGAATTGTTGTAAGAGTCGACGTATATGAGTCGAACTCGGTGCCGTAGTGAAAGTGTTTATTTTCCTTTCGCAACTTGTTTAATTCATAAAGTAACACTCGATGATTAATCGTTTAATCGTAAAGTAACTTCTTACCTTAGAACTTGCAGCAGTCAGTATCTTGTTTTCATTATCCTACACCAAAATGTTAATATTAATATCGTCAAATAAATTACATTCGGATGTTTATGAATAGCACCATTAATAATTAATCCAACTTGTTTCCTTTGGAGTATATCGTACCACGAAGAATATGTTTCCCCTAACAAGAAGCTTATTGAAATTTTATTTTGTTTAATTAAATTCACTGATTACTATCAATAACCACCACTATCATTTTGCTATTATAAAAATACTTTTAAAATAATTTTATTAAAGAAATATCTCTTCTTTTCAATCCTATGCGATTTTCCATAAAATTCTTTGAACCTATAGGTATGTGAAAAATTATGTTTCCCTTAAAGAAAAGAAGAATCAAATGCTGATTTCTCAACAAAGTTATTTTCGGGCAATGTTTTAGTTAAGGAAATGCTTCAATGCATCAATCAAAACACCTCAACCGGTTTCTCGATAAATAAGAATTTTTCCATTAAGTGAGGATGTATGTATATTCAGCAGTTGCATACATATTGTATATCGCAGGCACCTGAATTATAAAGTACTCGACAATTCAATTGGACGAAGAAAACCTCTAACGCATAATTCTATTCTGTTCCGATGTAGTTATAAAAAGCGCGTTTAATAATGTTCGAATAAATAAGGATGAAGAAGATTCTCGACACAGAGACACAATTTGATATTGTGCATGAATCATGCATGTTGTCAATAATACCTCTAATTACGCTGACTTTCAAGTCGCTCCTTTTTGTAAAGTGTACTGTAAACGTCACTCTCGTCCTCGAGATATGTAAATGTAAAAGTTACAGTTTCAAATGTCAAGCCTCTCCTTCGTATCCTTCTCTCCATTCATACAGCTTTCCGACTCGGATGCTATCTGACATTCAGCTGGGTATAGGGTGAAAGAAAAACGCTTGAAACTTGAAACTTCTGGATTTCATGTCGGAATTATTTTATACCTTAATCCTTCTCGTTGACACTCTGCGTGTGAGACACCCATAAGCTGATTTTGACAGATTTTAAAGCTCTGGTCCCTTTTATAATACGTAGAATGTCGCGGATATTCGTGGAATATCCTTTATTTTTTTCAATTACCGAAGTACCCTACTATGCAAAATAAATACCTTTTTTCCAAAGCCGACTTACAAACTATTTTTTTTCTGAAAATATTATATCTGAACAACAACTCTGTAGATTTTTAGCTTCTATTATTGAAACTAGAAAAAGTTACATTTTTTTAAGATTCTTTTCATTTTTTCGAGATATGATAATCAGGAATTTTTTACTAAAACTGTGATAAAATTTCAATAAAAAACCTATTGGCTACCACATTTTAGAGGCCTTGAAATTGACTCAATTTTTTTCATAACGATTGGATTCTCTGGATGAGAATAGCAGTCGTTCAAAAATTGATCAATTTTGATCCAAAAAAGAGGTGTCTCAACGAAGGGTTAAACGTATAAAAGTTGTAAAAAGTTTATCGTATTTATTGAGATGGTTCCGAAGGAAATGACGTATTTCGAATAATTTTTGTTAATCGAAGTAATTCCCAGTAGCTTGGAAATAATTTCATCAATATACCTTGCTAATAGGATTCCACGCACCTACAAATTAAAAACTCTGGAACAGCATTTTCAGACGACCTTTTGCGAACGAACTTTCGTAGTGCAAAATAATCCTCGAGATGTGGAAAAAAAATGAAATAAATAAAAATTGGAGGGTGAGAAGTCAGAAAGTTACGGTGACTATCGAAGTGTCTCAGCTTTAGACCCCGTAGTTTATTAATATAAAATAAAAAGTGGAGAAAGTTAATAAGTTTCGCAGTAATTACGTGCTTAACTACTAAAATTCAAAATTTTCAGAAAGTGGTATTGATCTCAGTTTGAGTTTTAAGAGACACAACTCCTTCCTGGGTGACATTTTTTCGACCAGTTTCTGCTCGGCTATATCGAATTGCAAGCAATGCCATTCTGCATCCATAACTTTCTACTTCAATAGCATTTTATGATTTCATTTGAAGTACGGCTCCACATATATACAACCTAATAAATTAGATTCTGACAGAAACCTCTAATAGCGATCAGATTCTTAAAGAGAAAGCTTTCCTGAAAAAGCGAGCAATACTTATAGTTTAGCACCAAAGTATCAGAAAACGTAGTCGCGTTATCATTTCGACGATGATCGAGCCACCGTAACAAGCGTCACTCACGGATTAGAGAAAACTTTACATACAGTTACATATCGATTCGTGCATACCAGCCACATACGTTGGAATTTCACCTGATTTATCTTATACCCCCAAAGGTCATGGTTAATTTCAGGCTGTCATGTTCACGTCATGTCGGAACCGTCAATTTATGTTACATGGAAGGTGCCGATACGAAATCGATCTTCCCGCAGAAGCCCTGCCCGCGAACCTTTTCTATTGTGAGTCAAAAAATGGTAAAACTAGTCAGATATTTAAAAGCTATTCAAAAATATCTGGTGGCCTGGCAAACAAGTATAAATGAGAATTATTAATTTGCAAAAATGCACTTGGAATATTTAAAATGCTATGTAAAATCAGGTGTTTTACAACATATATGTTAAAGGAAACCTTTATTTTCAACATCGCTTCACAAAAAGAAACAGAATGAAACAAATTCCATTGAATCGACTAAATAAGAGATGGACTTGGAGACATCATTATCAACTATGTTATTATTAAAAAAATTATTCCTGATATATTAATGAAAATTCCCTTAAATTCTGATATAGTACATATGCTCATAACGTCAAGAGGGCAGAAAAACGACTAGAGGAAATATTAACCCAAGTTACCTCGTAACTGAAAAACTTCATTTATAAGATTCTCGATTCACGAAATGTTGAGTTTGATAAGTTTAAATCGCCGATCGATCAGGCTGAAAGCCATTTTCGAAGCTCGTGATTAAGGAGCACCGTTCCTCAGGTTCAATGTCTAGGCCACTATCGAAGGATGCTATTTATACGTGCCAGCGGCTTATGTCGTGCACACTTGGACAGTTTTAAACTGCCGCCATACAGGTCAATTTGCTTCTAGCTGTTACCGAACGCTACCCTGCCAACCTTCTCCTCCATTTATTATTACGATCTTCGTCGTTCATTCACGATTATATTTCTACTACACACCCCCAAGCGTAAAAAAAAACGTAACTCTAGCCGTGCACAGTAGGCTCTTCTTTATACGTGTCGATTTTTTTTGTATTTCTTTGCTCCCACCCCCTAGAACGGTGTCATTTGATAAAAAAAATAGGCCCTGAAAAAGTTTATTGTAATCTGAGAACAGGAAAGGGCGCCGACTGGGCCTTAAAGTTTAGAATTCATCAATAGTTTGGATTTAAATTATTTCTCGAAAATGGTAACCCCTATCGAAATTTTCTTCAAATAATATTAAAAGAGCATTCAATTTTCTACAATTACTGTATATATTATTTTTTCGTGCTTCCAACCATTTTTTAGATAATAGCGTCTGAATACACGGATTTCTCTATATTCAAACGCTATTATATAAAAAATCGTTGGAAGCACGAAAAAATTATATTCACGGTAATTGTAGAAAATTGAATGCCCTTTTAATATTATTTGAACCAAATTTCTATAAGGCTTACCATTTTTGAGAAATTCCTCAAATTCGAAGCATGATGAATTCTAAACTTTAGGGCCTAAACTTTATTTTTTTATAAAATGGAACCATATTAGGGGGTAAGAGCAAAATAAATCGCGGGTTGAAAATAAGGGCCACACTAGTGCACAGTTACTGTTCATATGCTTCAGAAATTAATCGAGGAGAATTCGACAATGCCTTACCAATATCTGCGTAGTGTTTCGCGATATTCTTCTCTCAGGGAATGTGTTTTGGGGGATGAGCTTCAGCTGGGCAATAGGAAGTGGCAGAGCCTCGCGTAGATGAATTCTGCAGCCCAAGCCCTGACAGCGACTCGCGATGGCGCCTCTGATGATCGTAGGAAGGTCCCAGATCGTCGTTGCCTCGCGAAGCGTCTTTGCGGCTGGCCCTTGGGCGAGGAATCGTATTGGCTTGGTGTCATGCGAGCACATGCCAGCCACCACCAGAAGCGTATCTTGGGATACCTTAATACCAGGGCAATTTCTTGGTAATTAATGGGGAGGATTGCTTCCAATCATCGAACATAGGGAGGACGAATTTTTTTTTAAGGGTTTTAGCGTTTATTTTAGCCACTGATGGCCAATCGTTTTCGAGAAAATGGGGGTTAAAGTTGCTTACCGCTGCGCCAACATCATTCTGATGCACACAGATAGGGTAAGACGTACCAATGAATAGACATTTTTCATTAAAATGAGCAAAATATGTTATGAAAATAAGCAACTAATTAATGAAAGACTTCTTTTAATTTCTTGCTTCCTATACAAACAATTTTTGCAGCGCGTGGAATTAATCGCGTTGTAAACATAATTTTATAATAGTGTTCATTCCTTAGCCTTAAGTATTCATTTATTGGTGCGTTTATCATATCTAAAAATGCGTGAATCTTTTCTAAAATAAATACCAAATGCGTTCATAGGTCTATCACCTCCGAATAATTGGTAGAAATTTGGGTGAGACAGACCTAATCCACCCTTTCTAAGAAGCTTTTATTTTAGAGCTGGAAGGATTGTATCGCGCCGATGTAAATTGAATGAGATATATATATTATGATAAAGTGCTAAATGTTATTTTATGAATTTATGTTATCGTACAGGGTGAAGTCTCTATGAAGGATTGTTTTGCTGTATTAAAGTCATACGACAGAAATATACCAATTGGTAGGGCAATATAATAATAAAAAAATAGGGATGTAGTATTTTTAGTTTTGAGGAATTCTCCCCACCTTTTTCTCTTCATTAACATGATCGAATTGTAATTTTTGTGAATGGATGAACTTTGAATTAATGGGACGAAGGTGTCTGTAAAAATATCATGTTCAAATTCAATTCACTGATAATCTTCTTACTCTATTATTACTCTCTGAATTTTTAAGCTAAGCAGCTTCATCATAAAATGCGAGAGGTTACGGAAATATGTTACTGAAATCAATTGAGGACCAGCAAGAGGGGTGTGACTCTATTTCTGACAGTTTAGAGTTATGACGTATTATATACGTAAAAAAAATCTGCACCGTTTGGTGCAAGTTTGATGCAAATCCGATAACAAGTGAGCGATTTATTGCAAATTTGGAACCCGCACCCATTACTGATTTATGGAATATTTTGTTGTTTTGGGTAGCACGAGGTTTGAAAAATACTCCAAAAAATAGAAATTAAAAATTATCAACTCAATAACTACTACTTATTGTGTGAACAAATATATTTTTCTATTAGTGTTCTCTTTTTAATCTTAAGTCAAAGCAATAATTTTGTAAACAGTTTTTTCTAATTTACTCGAAGTTGGTAACGATATAGCTGCACCCCTCTTGCTGCAAGGTTCTCAATTATGCGATGAAATAGTGAAGAACTATAAATGAATATCATTTACCTCGCGTTGCAGAAGCTCAATAGCGGAAGCGACTTCGCTCACAGGCGTCACGGCGACCAATACGAAGCCTTTTTCGGACTGAATAGATTTGAGTTCGCTAACTATTTCAGCCAAATTGGATGACACAAAATGAGATCTGTGGGATGGAGACGTTTCGCCTGCAATAGCACCGCCTAGAGATTCCACCAGCGAACGGAACAAAGCCACCCTAATTCTGGAGAACGCATCAAAAACGTTCCACGCGGCTTCATCTGGTCCTGCAAGCAAAATTATCACCCTTTTCATTCAACCTGAATACGACAAATTAAAATCGAAACGGTGCATCGTCCCCAAAATCTCTTTTTAGACAAAACGAAAAATCTTATTTATACATTGCAGCTGTCATCTCTGCCGAAGAAAAAGGCCCCACCAAGAGGAAAATAACTCACCATCCTCTCGACTGTTCGGTGTAAACACCGACGAGGAAGCACGATTAGCTGGTTTTCCTGAATCGATTACATGCCAGTCACGGTGAATTTCCGATCTCGCGTTGTTCTCGTCAGCCTCATCGAGTTCTCTCGTAATGGCCACTGGTTCCTCGTACGCAGGCGACGATGGGATCGTGAAGTTCGTGTTGGATAGCGTGCCTAAACGGAAATTTATATTGTAGTCCCGAAAAGTCATTAAGAATAGAAAAAAAGTGGAATCTGAAGTGATCGAGAAGAAGGGTGAAGGTTTCAAGACAGACATTCTGAAGAAAAAATTTAATCATATATTTCGAAATGTCTGGACAATGAAAAGAGAGGAGAAATTCGTGTAATTTCATTTCATCAATGACTGAGCTGCTTCAGAAAGGAAAGAAAGCTGACACGATTTTTCAATTTTACCTGTTGCCATTCCTTTAACGTCACGAGCCCAAAACAGCAGCGCAGCCACGTTCGAGCGCAGGAAATGCTCGCAATCGCATTCCTTGCCCTTGCTTCCGGAAACTAATGCATCGTCCAAGGAGAACCGCGCCGCTTCTATTTCAGTGTTGTGGCAACTCTGTGGCAAATATTACTGAATTTAATCGCTGTATATTGTTCCACGAAAAATCGGCACTAATTACCTTCCAATTATTTATCCAACAAATTCGTACTTTCTCACATTTCTATCAGTTTGAATGTTTAAATTATTCTTCGTAAAGAACAATGATAGAAAATACCAATAGAATAATATTTCTATCTTTTCAATATTTATTAACTTCCTGCGTTAAGTTTTAAATTAATATCCACATGCTTTTAAAACAATCATACAAAAAATTGCCAATGTGCACTCATCCCCCGATTTAGGCGTCCAAAAATGGACACACTGATAATAAAACTGAAGTAGCCAAATATTTCTAGCGATGAGGATAGTAATTTCGAAAAAATTAAAAAGAAAATATTGACTGCTTTGGAGTACAGTACTTCAAACTTCAATATATTTCCCTGAACTTTCATTATTATTGCTTCTGTGCGAATATGTGAAACAAATATTTTCACAACGTACACGGGCTTTTATCTTGCGTATTTTTATTTCCAACTGATACACTCTAGAACCACGTAGGGCGAATTCATACTCAGTTTAAATCGAGAGAGGGAATGTAGTTTTAATTCGTTATTTTAAAAGTTATAAACCGTACCTGAAGGTATCCATCCACCGAGAATGCGTGGGAAGCCTGGAAATCCTGCCAAAAGTTTTCTGGATCCTGGCCAGATTTGGAAATCAAAAGCAGAACGACGTTTCGTGGACTGGAGACCGCATTGTCATTGATTATATTCCCCTCCACGGGATTAATCGCGGTGTCCTTTACGATCTTCGGGGGATGCGTTTCGTTCTCGACGTTTCGTGGACTGGAGACCGCGTTGTCATTGATTATATTCCCCTCCACGGGATTAATCGCGGTGTCCTTTACGATCTTCGGGGGATGCGTTTCGTTCTCGACGTTTCGTGGACTGGAGACCACATTGTCATTGATTATATTCCCCTCCACGGGATTAATCGCGGTGTCCTTTACGATCTTCGGGGGATGCGTTTCGTCCTCGACGTTTCGTGGACTGGAGACCGCGTTGTCATTGATTATATTCCCCTCCACGGGATTAATCGCGGTGTCCTTTACGATCTTCGGGAGATGCGTTTCGTTCTCGACGTTCTCCGGGATTAAGTCGGGCGTCTTTTCGCGCGTCGTGTCGCCAGGATTCGTCTGCTCGGCGGTAGCCTTCGTCGGCTCCTTCGTGTCAGAGATTTGTAAGGCTTTATCGACACCTGTCACCTGCGTCCTGTCGCTCGAACCGCGATCGACGATGACCTCTTGCTCGGCTTCCAGAGACGGCACTACGTTCCATGCTACTGGAATGTTCCCTACGACAAATAATTTCACCATTTGACACTGTCAATTCCATGATGGAATTAACTGATACTGAGTAACTTCGATATGGGACAACTGGACATTTCGGTAAACAATTTCTAATGATCATTTTGCGGTTTAATGAAAAAAGCTGGTGTTTGAATGAGTCCAGATCAGAGATGAGCAAAAGATTTATTTAAATAAAAATTTGGGTAAGGAATAAAAGTTTAAAAAAGTAGTCCTCATGTGTCGCATATAGGTACCCGGGTTTGGTTAATACAGTTCATTTTTTTATTCATCGAGAATTTCAATTTGAGCGTCGAATAAATTTTTCAACTTTAACTTTCACTTTTCTAACATTCATTTTAATTTTATTCAACGTCAGATCATTTTCTGGCGCGCCTTCGAGTCGAATAAATCATCGTGGAATAAAAAAATTATCTTCATTCGCCAAACAAAGCTAACCCAAAATATTCGAGCTTTGAATAACGAATAAAGTTAAAGTAACTTTTATTCGATCAGTTATTTAAATGATTTTTTATTTCACTAATGTCCAACTCTGTGGTACGATGGCTAGTTACACTTTTCAAGAACTTTAAGGCGATTACACACGTAATTATATTGCACAAGTATACATGAGCGTGTGTATGATAATATTGCACAAGTATTTTGATTGTACAAGTGGCATGAAAATGTTTGAACTTCTAAACTGTATACCTGCAGGGGTCGTGTGCGCGCAAGTCTACTTGAGCGTGTGTGGTGGAAGCACAGACACGTGCAAGTCGGAAGCAGCCTTTCACGTGGGGTTATAGCCTTTCTCGTGACTGTGCCCTTAATTTTTAATCAAACTGGCGACGAGTGATAAAAGTTTCAAGTACGCTCCTTCATGCATTCGCAAGTAGTTATGCCAGTCGCCGGGGTAAATTATCAATTCGTTTAATTTAATAGATTAGCATATTAAAACTATTAATTTAATAGCTTTGTCTTTTCTTTACCCAGTCTTTACACTGCAAGCTACGTATTTTACGTTGCTTTTTTTTCTTCAGAACTAAAACGAAAGAAGCCAAAGCAAGCACGTCGTCGTCGTCCGTCGACGGCATGGTTCAAGCGTACACTGACACTGTTCAAGTATACTTGCGCCGCGTGGAAGCTATATGGCCGTCAGGTATACTTGTTCGATAAATTTGTACAAGTAGCCTAGCTCGTCGATTTGTACAAGCGGTAGCTCGAGTATGCAGTTACATGTGTAGCCGGCTTTAAAATATTGAAACTTCTTAACTAGGAGGGATTTGTAAAACAAGGTTATACTTTGATACAAGGTTCTATATGTGGAAAATTGAATAATTTTGAAGCTTCACGATTTACGCTTTCGAAATTTAGTTCAGAATATAAGTTTAACAAATAATGTGATGCACAGGCAAATGGGCGCAGCCAAGTTGGGCAAGGGTGCGTACTTGCCACCCCCTCTCGGGCACAGAAAAAAATAAATTAGTCGTTCGACCAAAATTAAATTACAACAAAATGAAAATAAATTAAATTGTGAAGTAATTGTGCATTCTGCACAGATGTGATTATTTAGATAATTATACGTAAGACGTAATAGTAAAATTGTTTCACTATTTATTGGCCCTCCCTGAATGAAATGGAGTATACAGAGTAGAGAAACTGTAAACTATAAGAATGCAGTATAATCATTTACGCAACACCGAAAATAACAGCTACCCTCTTTTCATTATCCATTTAGGATACGTGTACTCAAACTACTGATCTATCATCACCCACAACAATTATTTTATTGTTCATATTATATTGTGACTTGTATTTATTAGTTACAAACACTAGAAGAAACTACAGCATGAAAGCTTGAATGAGAAAACATCTGTTTAAGAATAGTTATTGATCAGATTAGCTATAAAGCGATACCTGAGCGTTCCGCGATAAGACCGGAAGAAGGCAACAACATATCCATCGTGGAGCACAGCAAAAGCACCAGGGAGCATCCGTGCAACATTTTTGTTCTTAAAACAGATACCAGCTCGATTATGGAAAGGTATATTCTGCGCCGCCGAGAAATCGAATCGTCTCGTTTTACGGAATATCAACGAACGTTGTTGGGAATTCGTACCAATCAAACGCACCAAATTGATCCACGCTTCTGGTATTTCGAGAGCGCGAGTACGTTATTTCAGGTGAAAAATCCGCTGCAATCGACGAATGCGTGCGTTCGGTTTTTTAACAGAACGCTACTAACTGACGGCTTCGCGGTCAACAAAATACGGTTGTCGTGTGAACGAAATAAAGGAAGTGCTTGGTTTTCGGCGAGGCACCTTTTTTCCAAGCCACTCGTAACTGCTCTTCCACGATCTTACTGCGTGTACCGAAATTGGATACAAAACGGGGTCGATGGATTTCTTCAATTTTGAATAATTTCGAGGGAATATTAACTTGTTCTATTTTTCTATTCTGGTAATTTGCTCTCATATTTATTCGGTAACTTTTGGAATTGAGGGCCTTGTGGCAAGAGGGGTGCAGCTACACCTTTACTAGCTTTCAGTAAATTAGAAAAACTTAACAATATATAAAAATATATGTTTTCATAAAATAAGTAGTAGGTAGTTATTGAGTTGATAACTATCTATTTCCATTGTTGGGGAAAAAAATATTCTATAATAAAAATATTAATAGCAACTAATATTAATCAAAATTGGTTTAAAATATTAATATTAATATTAACTAATATTCATCAAAATTGGTTTAAAACATTAATATTAATATTAATACTTCTATTTGTATTTTAATATTAATATTTTGTTATCGAATTTGCATCAAACGTGTACCAAATAATATAGAATTTTTTTCATATATTACACGTCATAAATTAAAAACTGTCGAAAATGTAGCTGCACCCCTCTTCCTGCAAGATCTTTAATTGTGTCCTATTGCATATTGTAGATATATATATAGTATTGTACCTATATGTAATATATTACATTAATAAAATTTTCTCATAGAAAATAGGTAAATAACGTATTGAATCACATGTTTTATTTCCTAGGGATAAACTAAGTTCATTCACCTGTACTCGTTTTTATCCATACAATTTTAAATACCTTGGAAGCGCTTCTGGCCGAAATGTGACTCAATTTTACAAATTATTAATAATGTTAGTAACATAAAATCAGGCGCAAATGTGTCTACAGCAGATAATTCAATTTCTTCAGGATTTAAAGCGAGTTGGATGGGAATTGTCGCAGTTCAACGATTCTACGAAAGAAATGCATTGAATGAAAGGAGCTGTTTTCCTTTCCTTCATTCACCCCCGATAAGAGAACTTTCTGAAAACGTTTTTCAATTAATCATAGCTTCAGTGCCTCGATTCCTCTATGATCATTTCAATAGTGCCAAGGCTGTTCGAGGTAAACTCGATAATAAGCATGTACGAGCTGTATCCATAACGTAGCCTAGATAGTATTTGTTCTTCTTCGGATTTCTTGTCAACTATGTAGACAAGAGAACGTTCGTGCACCCGGGGGATCGTAGTGAGGGTTGACAACCATACTATAATATACAGTATTGTACTATATGTTTGTCTAGTATACTACATACTGTTAGAAAACGATATATTACGTAAAACTACTATATTTCCGATATATTGATAAAATTCCACAGATTTTACATATACATTTTTATTTTATGGCTACTTCAAGATTTTAATTTGCAAATTTAAACTTTAACAGAGTGGATTTTTTCTGTAATTTATTTGTGTTATAGAGAGCGAAATAATTTCACTTGAAAGTAAAGAAAATATTCGTTACTTTCTAAGGTGCTTTTATATTTTGAAATTCATTTATAAACAGAGCATCTCTTTCATATTTTCAAAATTTGCCTTGTCGACATCAAGCTGGTTGAATTTCAGACTTGTAACATTGAAAAGTAAATTTATAAGCCCCCTGATATTAAAACGAAACAAAAGCATTACAACTGCTATTGGATTCAACTGTCAAACTGTGAAGATTAAGTATGCACAACCATTAATCATTTAGAATTTCCCCCTTGTGTTCGAAAAATGAACGAATGATGAGATACGCCTATCAAATAGTGCAGATAAAAGTATTTCAGTTACTAAAGCCGGCTGCACACGTAATTGCATACTCGAGCGGTATACTTGTACAAATTTATCGAACAAGTATACCACGCGGCGCAAGTATACTTGAACGGTGTCAGTGTACGCTTGAACCATGCCGTCAACGGATGACGATGACGTGCTTGCTTTGACTTCTTTCGTTTTAGTTCTGAAGAAAAAAAAAGCAACGTAAAATACGTAGCTTACGGTGTAAAGACTGGCTAAAGAAAAGACAAAACTATTAAATTAATAGTTTTAATATGCTAATCTGTTAAATTAAACGAATTGATAATTTACCCTCGCGACTGGCGTAACTACTTGCGAATGCATGAAGGCGTACTTGAAACTTTTATCCCTCGTCGCCACTTTGATTACAAATTAAAAGGAAGGGCACAGTCACGAGAAAGGCTATAACCCCACGTGAAAGAGTGCTTCCGACTTGCACGAGTCTGTGCTTCCTCCGCACACGCTCAAGTATACTTGCGCACACACGATCCCTGCAAGTATACAGTTTAGAAGTTCAAACATTTTCATGCCACTTGTACAATGAAAATATTTGTGCAATATTATCATACACACGCTCGTGTATACTTGTGCAATATATCCGTAGCCGGCTTAAGGTTCTTGAAAAGTGTAACTACTTAAGCTATTCTACTTCAGAGTTGGACATTAACGAAATAAAAAATTATTTTAATAAAAGTTATTGTAACATTAGATTATTTGACGAATAAAGAAAATTTTTTTATTCGACGGCGAATAAAGTTAAAGTTAAAGTTGAAAATTATTCGATGCTGAAGTTGAAACGTTCGGCGAATAAAAAATTAACTTTATTCGTCATATGACGAATAATTTTTTTTAACTTTTATTTGTTAAAGAATATACCAAGCAAGATAATTTAAATAGGACAGCCGTGGTTTATTGCGTGACTTATGTTTCTCAAGCGCGGATATTGACTTAAAACGTAGGTTATACAGCAAATTGCCAATAGACATAAGTGTGCAGTCACTTGTCCGCCATTATTTAAACAGTGGGCTTTGTTTGTCATCGAGCGCAAACAACGACGTTACTAATAACATTTTCTAGCCAAATATTCCTTGTTGCAGATGAAAAATAACGTGCGGAATCGGTGGAGCAAATTTTTTTTCCAAGCGTGGAGAGAGTGGAGGGGGAGTACAAATATGAAAGAACAAATTTCAACAGCCTATAAAACAGTATCACGCAAACAAAAAATAAAAAAATAGTAAAATGCCTCCCATATTTTTGAATGTGGAATTCCACACACAGGAAAATCTCAAGTTTGGAATACAACACACTTATCACTCCTAAGTACCTTCGATTATTCGAGTCGTTGTTATTAGAACAATAAACAGGAATAAAATCCGTTCCGCATTTTAGCGAAACGCGGAGAAGCGAAGCGCAGCAATCTGAAGAAAAAAGTTTATAAACAATTGATGACCGAAGCACAGCGACAATTAATTAATTATTATTAATTTCTTCGATTCGATTTGCTTCGCCGCCACGCTTTGCTAAAATGCGCGACGACCTTCAACCAGAAATTTTAGTTTTAGGGAAAAAGTCCAGGTACCTAAATCATACTTTTCAAAAATACTCGTCACGTTAAAAGACTGTAAATTGAATGTGAAGGTTGCACCTGCAGTTACTTTCATCAAAATATGAAATGTTAGTGTGAGCAGCTTGCTAAATAACGAGGAATTCGATATGCACACTGGTTTCATTTTGGTATTCGAAACAGAAAATGATGTAAATTGAAGAGAATTTGCCAGAACTACAGTAGCTATCGAAGTCCTCGCGTCAATAAAATAAACAGGGACATCTCGAATGCTATAGCTACATGATGTTGTTTCGCTGTTTTCCATCGAACCGAGCTTCGATACAGCGGAATATTACGCGAAGTTCGAACACTGAAGAGTTCCACGCTCATTTGATAATACAATATCTTACTTCCCAGTGAATACTGTGAGTAATTAAATACTACCTCATTGTCAGTATATATTTTGATAGCTTCAAGTGCAATTCCATAACTTTTAAATGCGAGCTGAAATAATTATAAAGGTTTTAAACGTGCTTCTTCTAAACTTCCAAACCGCTTGATACTGGTATCTAAAAATGTTGCTCCACCTGTTCCAAATCCTAAATTAAACGATGCCAATATCCTCGAGTGCAGTCATCCAACTACCAAATTCAAAGTCAAAGAAACTGCAACGTCTCTAAATTATTCCAAACTCGAAATCAAGCAATTGCAACATCCTCGATTAATTCTTCACCCACGAAATTCCATTAAAGCTGGCGCCCAATGCTTCAAAATGGTCCCCTCTAAATTCAAAACAAAGTCAAAGGAACTGCAACACCTTCAAATAATTCCAATCTCAAAATCAAAGAACTTCAACATCTTTAAATAATTCCAAACTCAAAATCAAGTAACTACAACATCCCCGATTAATTCTTCACCCACGAAAATCCCCCAAAACTGGCGCCCAACGCTTCAAAATGGTCCCCCGTAAATTCAAAAGCCCCTGCACCCCGTTGCAAGCATTCCTCGTCGTTGCAAACGAATATACAGAGTATCGGACCGAAGAAGATACATTACGCCCGATCGGCCCGTGCGAATTACGCGGGCATAGTTTGCCAATCGCTAGCTCTTTCCTCGCGTTCGCCAGCAACCCTCCCGCCCCTGGTGCGGCTCGTGGCGCGGTGCTCGTGGCGGGTGCAGTCGACGAAATCTGAATAATTGATGCGATTACAAAGCTCCGTGTCGACGATACAAGAAACAACATGGCCACGACAAGACGGCAGCAACGGCCGAGGCAGACGTCTGCGCCTCGCTACCCATCGCCCATTGGTCCACGTTTGGTGCCCCGTCCGGCTGGAGGGGTTTCACCAGGGCGACAGGTGGTGGCACCCCATGGGCAGGAGGGCGGAAAGAAGAGGATAAAGCACGAAGAGCGCAACCCTCGCCACGGTGACCGTGGGTCAGCCGGCTCGCACTGTCAGTCATCGTCGGCATCGAGTGCCCCTGCTGCCGCTGCTGCTCGCACGAGTACCCCTCGCAGCGAACTCGCTAGGAGTTCGCACTCTCATCGTGGATCTGATCGGATTGACCACGCACCAGCCTCAAGGTGAGCGACGCGATGATACCGGAAGGGTTGTCTGCAGATTCGCCTCGATTAAGACGGGATCCTGATAACTTCCGTATTTCTTGGGGACCGTGTCTCGTTCCTTGGGTCTCTGTGTGGTCTTAGGGTGCTGGACCCCTTGGTCCGAAAGGTGGTGTAGTTGTTGGCGATCGAATGGTGTACTGGCAGTTGATCTTCTGAGGGGATGTTGGATCTTGTTGAAGTTCTGAGGATCTGACTTGGAGAGTGATGTTTGTCAGACTCAGGCTTCATTGTGTTGTTTTATTGTGTGCTATGAGGTAGTTAGGGTTTTTCGGTTTTTGAAAACCGGGTTTAATAACCGTTTTTTTCTTTTATAAAATTGTAAAATTCGAAAACCGGGTTTTAAATTTAAGAACAACGGTTTTATATATTAGAATTAATGTGTAAAACTGAATTAATTATTTAATTAAAAATGCGTTAGATGCGAATACGAGACGACAGGTTTAGACTTTTTTCTTGAAAATATGGAATAACACTTCGTTAGCTACACGATTCAGATTGAAGTCGCGAAGGTCGTCCGAATTCTTTGTAACATTCATGGGTTCCTGAAGACACTCGCAGCTACACCTTTCAACTAGAAGTTCTTTGCCATTGGTACTCGTGGAATCTGCTTACACAGAATAAAAGACAGTAGATCGTCACACATCTGGTACCCTCATGATACGATACACTAATTCGTAGACTATGATAATGGAAAACAGTTGTCTAAATAGTACTTTAGTTTGTGGGGTACGATAAGGGCACAGGAGACTTTTTTATTATCTTCAAGTCATAAGAAGATACATTAATATATTCTTCTCGGTAATAAATACAAATTTAATTATAACTTATACTATATTATTCATTCATATGAGTTATATTATAAATGTGAAGTAGATACTCATACTAAATAAAAATTCTTATGGATATGAGCATTCATAAGAATTCATAATTATTCATAAGTAGGTAGATATTAATATTATATCCAATTCAAATGGGTGATTGACCCTCCTTGCATTCCTCAGTGTCTTTCCAGCGGTACCAGTGGTGTATGATATAAAAAATTACCAGAGGACTATCCATGACACACAAGCTCCTTCTACTTCAACATAAAAGTGACAAGAAGTGGATGTCTGTTTCTGATCTAACTTCCCTTATTTACCAACCACATTGAATTCGCATGACTACTATTTCTGCCTCTTTATTTCCCACCAACCGGCAATCCCACTTGTGGCAATTTTAAACGAAATTACAGAAAATGCAAAAACAACTGTGATTATGTGATCGTAAGCGTAAAATATCTAATATCTACTGTTCGATCAGGTAACAGTAGCATTTACAGTTTGCGCGCAACCATTGGAAAATTAATAGTGGTCACAGTGAAATGAGCAACGCCACGATTTCTTCATTTGTGGTCGCAGGAATATTAGTACCGTTTATGATCAGAGCGCAGTGCCATTTACTGTACTTTGCGTGTGGTTTGGGTTAACTTGTATGGTTTGTGGTTACAACAGCGTCGTTTGTGGTTGTTCCATTTATGGTTCCCCGAAAAATTTAATACAATCAAGAAACTTACTTGCGGCTGTTCTATTTGTAGAAATTTGCAATCGAAGGAAAAGGGGACATTTTCTAGAGCAGCGACATTTATAGTTCTTCACTAATAGTTTATATTAACCCTTCGTGGTCACACTTCTGTAAAATTCCGCGGTGGTAACACTGGGTCCAATGGAACCGGTTGATTTTTAAACAGTTACGAAATGAACTATATCAGTCTAATCGAGTCCAAAAAATTATAATACACACTTTGAATATTGTAGAATATGGAATAATCGCATTTTAGTGAGAAATGAAACGAGAAGATGTAGCAAAAAAATTAGAAAATAAAGCCTGGAACTTATCGATATCAAGCTTCAAAGTTAAGAAATGGGTCTATTGGACTCAGTGTGGCCATGAAGGGTTAAGATAGTACATCTTCTAAGAAAGAGGATACAGTATCGCGAAGTTGGTGTGACTAAACCACATTAGTTAGTCATAGAATTATTCCGCGTACCGTTGAACGTACATGTGTACAATGTTTCTTCTAATTATATTTAAAATTCTTGTACCTAAACCGCTATCATTCTTTGAGGACTATACTGTCTTCTGACGATTAATATCGGGGCTTTAATCAAAAGATCAAAGGTTTTCTTTAAATTCTACTCAGCAGTAGGCATGATTGTGGACTCTCGTGTCCTACACGGTTTTTAAAAAAATTGGAAACTTTTTACCATCACTGCTATGAGTTTGCAAGAATCTTTAGTGAATATTCAGAAAAACCAGAACTTAAAGCAAACATTGCGGTTTTGTTGTCACACCAAGAAATTTAATGCCGGATGTATTTGCATGCCCTATACCGCAGCGAACGTGTTGCAATTTGATCCACCTCACTTGCAATCGTATCGCTGGCGTTGCTTTTTTTTTATAAAGACCACAGTACTATTAAACACAGTATACAGAGCACCCAAATGAAAGGACGAGCCTTTATCTTCCCCAAAATTAATCAAGATACACTTTAATACACTCATTTGAAATGAAATGATGCGAACTTCGCGCCACACTTCGAACAGATGTTCTACAGAAGTGTCCTACAAAGCTGAAATAAATTTTGGAAATAAATATTTATTTTTCTCTTTATTTAATTTGTGCTATACCCACTGCTTGTTTAGGCAAGTCAGCATACCTACATATCTATAAGCTCTACCTGTCGATACTTCACTGCACGAAAGTTGGTCGGTAGAAAAAGGTTAACGGAGAACGCGGAAACGTTATTACGAACGAAATTAAACATGAGTGCCCATTAATTATACCTCAAGGACGTAAACTCTAGCTTGCATTCATTCTCAAACTATATTTTCAACTTTATTGTATTTAGTCGGGGTGGAAGTAATCGATGTTTACGAAGATACGTGTGCATGAATTAAATGCTAAGCATTGAAATTCCGACATTGGCATACGTTAAGTGCGCACACAAAATTGATTCGAGTAGTGTAATCAAGAAACTCAGAATGGTTACGTATTAATTATGTAGACATAACGACCTTTGGATGACAACGAGGATTTACAGGAGTTGTACAATTACTTAGAGCTCCCTTAATCACTATTTTGACATCGGCCTAATGCAACGACAATTATTTTCACGGCCTCCCTTCGTGTAGTTTAATACGTGTTTGATAGCAGCAGGATGTGTGTGTATGTGAAGAACGGAAGTGTGTCTAGTATCGGCACTGCCATAATAATAGTTATTAGCAGAGGTGAGCTTGTTTTGAAAATTAATTTATTTTTATTGAATATTTTATCGCGGTAATAATTATTCGTTATCCATAATTATTCAATCTATTTATTCGATTAATTGAGCATTATTTGTTAAAATAAATATTGCGGATAGTATTTGAATATTGATGCAAATAACTGTTGCGAAACATATTCGAATAAATAATATGAATAACTGTTAATAGTTGCCGCTGCTTGCCGCCTGATAGCTATTTTTACAAATAATAAATTCTAAGCATAACAGAAGACTCGGATAATAAAAACACAGCGTTTTTTACGCTGTTAGAAAATTTTTACTGCACCACTGCTACAAATTTTTTTTATTATTTGAATTTTCTTGCATTTTATAAAGGCAGATGAATAAAACGTTTTTAATAAATACCAATTCACAATTTTTCATTATTGAAAAAATATTGGATCGTAGGGCCGCGTGGCCTGGTGTTAAGGAGGGATAGTACTTTCTTTGTCCGAAAGTTAAGTAATATTTATAAATTGTTTTCTATATAAAAATGAAAAGCTAGACAGATGGGGTTGTTGCAAATCAGAGATCACTGTTTGAAAGCATTAAATGAATTTTGATTTAAAAGAAAACAGCTGGAGCGTACCAAATAAAAAATTGGTCTGCTTCAATCCCCTAATAAATGATACAAATAACGAGTAAAAATTAAATAATCCGGGAACATAGTTATTCGTCACTCTATGCTATTCGGATAAGTCCTTATTTGCTTATTAGATGTTCGTACTACTATATTAATAACAATTAGAAAAGTAGTACAAGTATATACCCAATTTAATAAAAATGTGTAAAAGAATGCGGCTACTTCCACGCCAGCCAAAAGAACATTTTGAAGAAGTGAAAATAACAGAAACTATTAATAAATTTCTAAATTCATTTAATTAAAAATTAAAAAGTTCCAACTGCAGTAGATTTCACTTCTCAGGCCATTCTCCCACCCCCATATCCATCGAATAAATTCAGAGCTATCATAGAAAGTCGCAGATTAAAGCTGGCAGTAACTACTCGTAGTATTTGTAAATTGCGTTATGTAAAATCTTTCCTTCTCTGTGCAACGAATGAATGGATCATCGTTAATGAGGGTAATAAACACATCGTCCCAATCTTTTTTCTCAGATGATGAAGTTCAAGCAACAGGGGCTAGTCGCGGACTTGATGCCCAACATACAGCTGATGAAAGCGAGTGGGCACTTCTTGTTCAATTACTACCCCGACAACTCCGTAAAATTCATCCATAAAGTCTACTGTTCAGTAAGTAACAACGACGAAATATAAACGTACTTAAACTGTGAGACGAGATTACACGTGTCTGTACAAGATTACTAGAGGCTCGTCTATTCAAACGACTTCGTCGCTTAGCAAAATACTCAGTTCCATAAAGGCTCTAGCATGCCATATAAATAAGGCATCCAGTAGCTGATACACTAATTGATTTCATGAACTATTAGATGTAAAATAAAAATATTGTAAAATAAACGAAGCAGCATGAGACTAAAAAGTAACTAGGTTTCGTAACATAAAAGGTGGCATAAAAAATTAAATCTGGTTTCAATTCAGATTTCATTTTACACATATTTGAAAAGTGCTTATAGAAAACACTGTAAGTGCCAAAATGGAAAGAAAACAATTTTTATTGGAAAATATTCTACGTGCGAATGGTAATACTATAGTGTAAAATTTGAACTTTTACACTTACAGTGTTTTCTACAAGAACTCCTCATTTACGCCCCATAACGATTTTCACTTCACTGCGATACTGCAGACTGACGAACAGAACTTTGCAGTAGGTCGCCATAGCTTCCATATAATTTCTACTCTCGAGTAATCAATTAATTGTAAAACGACGAGTCACGTGTAATCTTTTCTTTCTCTTTTACTGTACAGCCCCTAAACCGATTTTGAACAATTTGTTGTTCTCTCAAAGAGATTTCACATCTGCTTAAAAATTTAGAGAAATAATATGCTGAAGTGGATAAATTACTTGATCCTCAGGTGCACCTGGTTCTCATCCTGCTTCAGTTCGGACTCTGTGGCTTAAATTTAATGTTCGAGAGCGACGATGTGGACGATCTTACGGCGAACACGATCACGTTACTCTTCTTCACGCACTGCGTGGTCAAGCTCATTTACTTCGCGGTCAGGAGCAAGCTGTTTTACAGAACCTTCGCTATTTGGAACAATCCCAACAGCCACCCATTGTTCGCCGAAAGCAACGCTCGTTACCATCAGATCGCCATAAAGAAGATGAGACTATTACTGATGATAGTCATGGCGGCCTCCGTGATGACCGTCATCTCTTGGACCACCCTCACGTTTATCGGTGACTCCGTGAAGAAAGTCGTCGACCCTGTCACCAACGAAACCACCATGGTCGAGGTACCGTGTAACAAGTGCCATTGCATTCATGTTTTCCTTTTGCTTTCTTCCTGCTACGTGACTACACCGGTTACGGAAAATATTTTCTTAATTATATCGTGTTTCGATTTTTTTTTAAATATTGTTGTATTCGGTATTATTTATACGAGGCATTCCCACGTTATGGGGCAAGTAGAAAAATGGAAATTCTTCGTGCTAAGAAAGATTGAAAATTCATTTTCATTTTTATCGCGATTCTAGATTTCCTTTCACATTTATTTAGACTTTTATATTTGTACACTAATTATGATTACCCTTCGTGCACCACGCTTAGGCACACAGTGGTGCCTAAAAATAAGTTACTTTTTTGTTATATTAAGATTCTAAATAAGTTATTAGCTTGGCAGAATAGTGCGTTAAATTTAGAATATGTAAGTGAATTATTGGTAGTAATTTATTCATTTATCACCTTACTTTTGCCATTTTTATCTATTCTCACTTTTAACCATGACACAAGAGAACATTTTTAATCCACGTAATTTCAAAGAAGAAAGGGGATTAAATGTGCACTGAAATAGGGGGTGATAATAATTTCTTCTGTGTACCTACACAATATTCTTTACCACTGTCAATTGCCTGATCTAAATAATATTGTTAATTCAGAACGATTAAAAATTTTCAAAACGAAAACAATTTGTACATTCTATCAGATACCGAGGCTGTTGGTTCGCTCTTGGTACCCATACGATGCCAGACACGGAATGGCCCACATTTTGACGCTCATATTTCAAATATACTGGCTGATATTCACCATAATGGACGCGAATCTTTTTGACATACTGTTCTGCTCGTGGCTCCTCTTCGCTTGCGAGCAAATTCAGCATCTGAAGAACATCATGAAACCCTTGATGGAGTTCAGCGCGACCCTGGATACCGTTGTGCCAAACAGCGGCGAATTATTCAAGGTACCATTCACCTTGTTACCCGAAACTTTTAAGCTTTTAACTATTCTATCAAAAATAAAAAGGGCAGACTGTTGGGGCGCTGCAGAATGGAATAATTATAACGCGAATCTCGTAGCATCTCCGAAATCCATTATACAATAAAGCAATCTGTTCTTTCAAATTCAACAATTGAATTCTAACTTTTAAGAGGCCATAAGGAACTTCTATTTATAAAAAGTAGGGGTGGATTTCTCGAAACGTCGAAACCTCGAAACCCAAGAGTTTAAAATTTCGAGAATTCGAAACTGCACTTTTTTCGTGATTCGAAACTCTCGAAAGCCAGATAAGAAAAAGTATAAAATCAATGAATAAAGAATCTGTATTTCTTTATATTTCTGTTTTTTCTTTAACTATAGTAAATAGAGATTTACAGAAAAATTCTGTTGACTTCAGTTCTTAAAGCAGAATATTCCACTTGCAAAACAGAATCAGCACTGTAAGTTTTGAGAGTTCGGAATCTCAAAAGATTTGAAAGTTTCAAAGCCTCGCGAAGTTACGGATTCGAGTTTCGAGAATTTAAAAATTAGGTTCGAACCCACCCCCAATAAAAGGCCACTTCAACTGAATACTCGGTTTTAAAACTGTCAGAGGTCTCTAGGTGTGAAGTATGCTCTTTTGAAAAGTGACTCCCAACGCTTTGCTAGCATCTCAACTGAGATTCTATATCGCCTGAAGACAGACTGACATATTAGTGTGCTGGTAACGATCGTTTCTTCAAATTTCTCGAATGCTTCTGTTCCTCAGGCTGGTAGCGCAGAGCACGTTCGGACTCAAGACCTACCACCACCACCAGCAACCCCGCCGCAAGGTGAAAACATGTTAGACATGGACCTCCGGGGGATATACAGCAATAGGACGGATTTCACGGCGACATTCCGACCGACAGCTGGGGTGACGTTTAATGGAGGTGTAGGGCCAAATGGATTAACGAAGAAACAAGAAATGCTAGTCAGAAGCGCCATCAAATATTGGGTGGAGAGGCACAAACACATTGTCAGGCAAGTGATTTCATTTCTTCCTTCGATCTTCGGTACACGTTGTTTTCAATCTCTAGCACATTCATTTCTTCTTCTTATATTCATGTGCCAGAAACAATACTCGTTTAACGAATATGGAATAAAGTGGTGAATACGCTTGAAATACCTAACAGAAGCCAGAAAAATATTTGGTTAGGTTGGAAAGCATCCCTTAAACATCTGAAATTAGATTAATTGAAGGAAACTCAATGGGGCGTGTGTAAGGTTTTTAGGCTTACATTTTCTATACCTGCTTCAGAGAAAGAAAAACATAGTTTCTTTCATATAGATAGTTATTAGATATTATAGAAAAAAATTCATAACTTTATATCTATATATTAAGACTTAGGTGATGAATCTACATACTAACATTAGTGACAGATGTTTTAATAAACATTATACAAAAGTACTACCCAAGTCACAATTTGTATCCATCTCCACGTAATTAATTCACAAAAAATTACTTGACCTTCGAGCGATTCGACTACCCACTTAGTCCCCTTAATTTAAATTCCAAAACAATGCACACTTCTCGCGTCGTAATCGAAGGCAGCATTTCCGAAATTCGGCGGGGTTGAATTACGACCCGTCGCAGTTGCAAAGTTCGCCAGAATGGCGAGCGTCTTGAGCACGATGTAACCTAGTTTCCCATTTCGATTCCCATCTCCCGAATCCGCTGCTACACGGAAACGTAATCTACGACGACAATAAGAGAAGCTTGCGGCATCGCGGATGTAACAATAAGAGGCCTCCATTAGGATAATAATTTCCGTCGCATACGTAAATTCGCGTGAGTTTGTCCCGAATTTTTTATCCCGAGCTTCACTCGAAGAAGATTAATTACGATTCGAGAAAATTTTTCTACCGTCGTTTGCACTATCAACCAATAATTCAGTCACGGGATCGTTTTCCGTGGTTGCGTGCCGCAGGTGCACGTGAAATCGATATTCTTTTCACCCGACTGACGTTTCCTATCATTTATTCAAGGCAATCTTAAACTCAAATGAATCGATTTAAGAATCTCTCGTAACTGAAAGTGCTAACAGAATATTTCCTACTATGAAGTGAATTAAAAGCTAGTTTCAAATCCACGTGGTACTTAAGGCGATGTAGTTCTATATTAAATTAATTCCAGCTCTACAATGGATTTGAATATTCAGGCGAACGTGGCTTCGGGCTTGAACATTTTGAGAATCAATTTACTCCGCGCTAGCCAGCCAATTCCTTCTAGGTAGTCAGTTTATTTCGCGTAACGATAAACTTTCGTAACAGGCTAAAGCAGGTGGCTCGACAATTTTGAAAATCAATTTACCCTGCGTCAGACGTCATTATCATTGTATTGGTGTATAGCTGTTATAAAAGCATCGTTCAATAAAGCTGAAATATTACTTGCAAGAAATTCAATGTACATAAAGTCAGTTTTTATATGCTTTTGCTTAAAATTTGGATGCAACTAATTAACCATTGAAAGAGATAAAGAAATATTAGCTCCTTTAATTTTTTATATGACAAAGAAAATATTCAGAGCTAGTATATTAAAATTCATACCAAAAAGTAAAAAATAATTGTTTTCCATTGACGATTATTTATTATGTCCTTTATTAATTTTAACATCAACGCGACTAATTCTTTCAAAGCTTCTACTGTTATATTTCTCCATTATTATTTCAGACTAATTCACACTTGCGTTACTGACTTAGAGCAACTTTTTCGAACCTATCTATCTAATTCGTTCTACAATTATTCGATGGGCTTCAGATCCGACGATCGTAGAGGCTACTGCACGACCATTATTCCATTACTGGCTTAAATACACTATTTACTGAAAATATATTTCACATCCCTCGATAACGAGGAGCCAAATAAAATCATGTTTCACTATATTCCCGACTTGCATATATTTTCATGTAAAACACACCCTTATCTACTACTCCAAAGACTGGTGTTTCGTTAAAACACATCTGTCCCCCGATGCTTTGAAAAAAGGGGTGCCTACCAAGTACTTCACAACAACCCGGAGCGAAGCATGCGTTCTTATAAAAGTTGCATTCGTTATTCTGACGAAATGAGCTTACAAATTAAGTCGATCGATGCTGACAATTGCATATGGAATTGGACAAACCAGCGAGGAAAGCGGAGCTCGCGAGGAGTCCAAGTGGTCAGTGAAAAGTTGGCTAGGGAAATCGACCCGTGGCCAGGTTTTCCCTTGGTACACGAGACGGGAATCTTTTAAAGCGAAGAAGAAGCAGCGCGAGTCGTTGGTGTCGCGTGGATCACAAAGTAAGTTTCAAAGAAGGGAGGGGGGCCGAGCGGTGTTTCCTATAGGCTCTTCTTGGGCGACGGAGACAGAGGGGATGCGTGCGTTCCCACGGTGGTGAAGTATTTATTCTAAGAGAACGCGATATTGACCGCAACTGGGGATGTAGCAGCCGCGGACCGGGCAATTTATTGGACAATTCAAGAGTTCCACGCTCACGTTCACGTGTACGCCGGCATACGTGTCTGACACGTGTGTGTACACGTTTCTTTCGCGGCACGGACGACCCACGTTCGTCGTTTGCCCTTCGACCGCCAAGTGAACTCCTCCTCGGGGGATTCGCACGGAAAAATCCGCCGAAACCTGTTGCCGAACAAACGTGCCGCAGTCTCTTCTTTAATTTCATGTTTGATAGGATCTACGATCGAGATAGCTGGGCAAATGGGGACGCTGAGGAAGCGTTTCTTCTTCTTTCGTTGATAAGAGTCTCGGGAAATCGTTTCTGTCATTCGATGTCTCTCGAGATTTTTCATTCAGGCACTTGTAATAATTTCTTCTCTCGGCGGTGGGTGCCGGGTTTGCTTCGTCGATTTAAAATATTAGGGATTGTGGAGTGATGCGTGTTTGTTGACATCGAAAGGCTAGAGAATCTTGAAATGGCTGCACAAGGTTGGGTTTCTAATTTTTAAATGGCAAATATGACCGACTTTGGGAATATCAAAGAGAATTTACAATAGTGTGGAGCTTATTTGATTTCAAAAATTTTTATTTTATTTTTTCACGGGGCACCCTGTCAATGTAGTATATATTCACCTTTGTGAGTAAGTAATGTGGTATTAATTTGATTTTTTTCAGTTGCATTGAATTTTGTGCTTTTTAAAAATGAAAATACAATTTTCTTTTCGACGTATTATATTTTTCAAACACATTTGCTTAACGTTGGAATAGTATTGCCAAGTAAATTTGTGAACCAACAACTTTTTAAAATAGTTCATTTATATTTATAAAAGTCTAGTAGTGATGTTTACTTGCCAGAGTGAGGGGAGGCCTGGCAAAGCGGTTTCTGGAGTGGGAATTCTTGATATAATATAAACTCTCAGGTTTACAGAGTGTCTGGTGTATGAATTCGTCGCAAGTAAAAAATACAATTTTATTTCAAATATTAATATGAGGGTAGCAACATCTAAAACATTATGAAATGTAATAAAATTTTTACCAGGACCGTTTTTCAGCATAGAAAACAAAATTTTAGGATGCCCCAGCAATAGTTTCAAAGTTGAATTATATCCACCTAATTAATTCACAGAGATTGATAAACTCGTTTGTTTATTAAAGTAATTATTGTTTAGAGTTATTTGTGTTTATATTATTTTAATAGGTATTCTAATAGATAGTATTCCTTTCGTAGGATTTTTTATCTTCACTTTTAAGGGAACCATGCTTTCCTTTCATCTGTTATACTAGCTGTACAATTTGCATCATTAATGACAGAAAACTCTTGAAAATATACAATTAAAGATATACCAATAACGATGACCTTAATTTCAATGGTAGAGTAAATTTCTCTATTCGAGCTTCTATTTTGTTTAAACTGGAAGAGCGTGGAGTGCTACTAAAATAATAATGTAACGATGAGTGTATAGAGGTCGAATTGAAAACGTTTCGTTTGAGTTCACTGCTTTTCGAACAGTTGTTAATGAATAAGGATATTAATGAGGAAGGGAATTTAAAAAGGGTATTTAAAGGGATCGAAGTTTTAAGGAACAGGTACCTACGGTAAAAAAGTACAACGACGTGAAAAGGAAATAAAAATGTGGAAGAGTTGAGGGTGCTTTAAAAGGACGTAGTGACGTCATAGAAATAAGGTGGTTTTTAAAGGAAATAAAAGCAACAACGTGATAATGAAAATACTGAGAAACCATGAAGATATTAAACAGAATAGAAGTATCATATGTGAAAGAGTTTTGAACTCTCATCACATAAAACAGATGGAGGTAGCCATGAAATGAAAGTGTTAAAGCAAAATGTCGTCGTTGCTGTAATAAGGGTACTAAAGAAGTATTAAAGATATTAAAAAGATAAAGCTGTCGAGAGGCTGGTGGTAGTTGAAAGTGGGAACGTTAAGGGAATAGGTATATTTCAAACATGCAGAAGTATTAAAAGAAGATCAAAAATATTTTCCATCAACATTCCACACTTTATAATCATGAAATAATGTTTTTAAATGATAAGTAAAATGAAGAAGGGAATTTCTTCTTAGTAACTCGGGCCATGTGTCTCGATTTCCCTCTTTAAGATACTTGGAGGTATCGATCATTCATACAAACCGGATAGAGCTAATTCAGCGACTCAGGGCTGGAATGCATTATTCAGGAAGTAAAAGAAAGCGCAAGAACAAACGCGGCGAGCCATTTTTCAATAATTAATTCTTACTGGTCACTCTTACTAATCTTTAAGGAATAAATCAATCCTTAGGTTACAGTATAAGGATTTGCTTTAATCGAGTCTCTTCGTGTAACACGAATTGCACAGATGAATATCTATATAATAATTTAACGTTCAAATATCTGTAAAAATCGTAATAAAAGTATGTAGTAATTTTTTTAAATAGCTTTGAATTCCTGATTAGAGATATGATTCTGAATTAGTAGAAATTAATATCTGTTCATAGTGTTCAAGTATCTTTACATACGTTACATAATTTACATTTGCAATTCAAAAGAAACTTGAAGGAAACTCTATGACGAGCTGTTCATTCTTATAACGAGCTCATTTTGTTACTAATATTTTGAAAATTCTTAAATTAACTTGTAGGAAATAGAAATATAACAGTATTATTATAAGATGTTTCTTATTATTCCTTTGCAGATTGGTCACTTCAATCGGAGATGCTTATGGCGTTGCTTTACTGTTTCATATGTTAACAACTACTATCACCTTAACGTTGCTTGCTTACCAAGGAACAAAGGTAAGGCAACATATGCATTACCACATTTGCAACTACCGGTTGGTACTAACAACAAAATAAAACTTCGCGAGAAAATAAAGTAGAAAGAAACGGAAATCGATTCTTGTCCTTCTTTAATTAATCACAATGCTTTAACACAAATGGTACATCGACACCTTCGACTAAAAAGAGAAACAAGAAAAGGAAACTCTGTTTGTTCTCGTCTTCTAAAACAAGAGGAGTTAATCTTTGATTTCACTCGCAGATTCATGGGATTGACACCTACTCGGCCTCAGTAATAGGCTACCTCATGTACTCCCTCGGACAAGTTTTCATGCTCTGCATATTTGGGAACCGTTTGATTGAAGAGGTACGTACGATAATTAATATAATTTATCACATACCTGTGATTACCTGCGAATGATTAGCAAAATAACAGTGAGCCCTTCTATTTATCTGAAAATTCCTTTATCCAAACATGAATTTATGCCTTACTACTATACAGGGTGTTTATAAAAATGTGCAACATTTTTTCAGTATCGATTCTACCCACCGATAGAATAAAAAATGTTGAAAGAAAAAGTCTTTTGGTGAGTGGAAACGACCGTGAAAAAATGTCCTACATTTTATAAAAACACTGTATAAGGAGTGTTTACTATATATTGGAGTGTACGAGTCTATTTTCTTATTGCAATTACTAGAATAGACGTGGCAGATTGAAATTACTTGAATTGACAAAAATGTGCTCCAATCTTATATTAAAAGACACTGAGCTTTTCTAAATGTGTTGCATACAGAGCTCATCTGTGATGGAAGCCGCTTACTCTTGTCACTGGTACGACGGGTCTGAAGAAGCAAAGACGTTCGTCCAAATTGTCTGCCAACAGTGCCAGAAAGCGATGTCGATTTCGGGAGCGAAATTCTTCACCATGTCTTTGGATCTCTTTGCTTCGGTAAAGTGATACGTTCTATCTACTTAATCATTACCAGCGCTCATTTTTAAAATCCGTATGTACCCATTCGACACAAAAAGACGATTTTGAAAAGGAACTTCGTTTAAACTATTATGTTACTCTTGCTAAATTAATTTTAAGCGAATTTTAATGCACAAGCTGTTTGGGTAGCCAAGGAACGGGATAACGCACAGTAACACTTTCGAAATATTCAAAAATTAGAGTAGCGAAAATAAGGGGAAGTGTTTCAGTTATTTGAAGTATGAAGTATTTCTGTTCCACTGGGTAACAAATTTATTTACTTGATTTATTTACTCGCGAGCGGCTTCTAATATAGTAAATCGTCGAAGAAGGAAAGTTTTTGAAAATAGAAAGGAGTGGCTGGGAAATTTCAAACCCCGTGATGATATTGGTTTAATGCTCGATGCATTAGTACCATTATTAGCGGCGATACCCACGAAGTGACGTTCTCCATTATTAGTTAATAACTTAGACATCGAACTTTGCAGGTGTTGGGTGCCATGGTTACCTACTTCATGGTGCTGGTGCAACTGAAGTGAACATTCAAGAACACTCACTTTAGGAATGAACGCGAGAGCTGGATTGTTCGGGTACGCGTCGTCGTAATTATCAAATACGCTCTTCGAACTTGGTGCCTTGTAACGATTTTATGGGAGCACGGTCGCGCAGAGGCTCGAGTGGAAGCTGTGACTGTAGAACAATTTTCAATTATAGATTGCTTAAGAAATCGCCCCTTGCCTTCAAATGCTCGAATCATTGCTTCGAATGGATCGGGAATTCGAAAATCAGTATCTAACCGAATACAGGAGGATCTAGAATAAAATGAAATTATAGGCTCGTCAACTATGTCGTCTACTATTTAAATATCAGAGTATTCTAAATACGCGTCACATCTAGAACTTGAGTTCTAAGTCTGGGCCCAACTACTCAGGTGTCTGAATTCATATACTCTATTCCTATCACTCAAATACAGACCTCTCACTATTCGAATATTCAGGTATCTGATATTTAAACACTTTTTATAAAATTATTGCTTTGACTTTTGAAACATATATATTTTCACAAAATAAGTAGTAATTATTGAGTTGATAAGTTTTTATTTCCATTTTTGGTGAAAAAATATTCTATAATAAAAATATTAATATTAATATTTCCAATAATATTCTATAATAAAAATATTAATATTAATATTTCCAATAATATTCTATAATAAAAATATTAATATTAATATTTCTAATAATATTCGATAATAAAAATAATAATATTGATATTCCCATTTTTATTAATTTGCAATAAATTGCCCATTTGTTACCGGATTTGCATGAAACGTGCACCAAACGATGTAGAATTTTTTTATGTATATTACACGTCATAACTCAAAAACAGTCAGAAATGGAGCTACACCCTTCTTGCTGCGAGATCCTCAATTTTAAGTACCTGGAGCAAGTGAAATGTATATCCACACACATTATTATTCGAAGCTCTGTGATAGGAAAGTTTGCAGTAGCAATATTCATCAAAC
The DNA here is from genome assembly GCA_963855975.1 of Andrena chrysosceles. NCBI lineage: Eukaryota > Metazoa > Arthropoda > Insecta > Hymenoptera > Andrenidae > Andrena > Andrena chrysosceles. The sequence continues at coordinate 6,353,893 of OY979769.1, read as the reverse complement.
TTTTGATCGGTGGTAGTTACTTGAACGCAAGGGGTGAAACTAACAATAAGTGAAGCTGAGCAATCGCTGAAATATAACTATAATTGAATTTCATTACTAATAAAACTGTAATTATAATTATCATAAGTTAAACAGTATGGAGGGTGATTGATAAATGCGCATCGATACCTGAGGGGGTGAATCTGCATACTAATATAAATAAGAAATGCTACATGAACATATGTCGTGCATATTGAAGTCTTAATATTGTCTGCAATCCTATACAGTGAACATCATATGGCTCGATTTCGAAAACCAACTCAAGGCACATAATTTTGATTTTCTTAAGGGAAAGACAATATTTCCAAGTATTTTATTAAATCATCGCTTGCGTAGAATGTTACGATCTACAAGCAGTTTCGTTTGTTTCCTTACAAGATATAGATAAGTGAAATTAAAAATTTCTATAGAAAATTTGAAAAAAATGAATTATCTATCTCAACTAGCGCCTCCAGTGTTATTTCTTACCAATTCTAAAAGAAAATGTAAAAATATAATAATAATTTTTCTACTAATATTAACAAGCAACCATCAATTGGAAATTAAGATACAATAGCTATAAGTAACTGCAGCAGGTTAATTTGAAGTAAGATGCACGCAATGTCTGATGGGAACGACAAACGGGGAACATTACGCTACAAATATAATTTCACATACGTTTCTTTACGGATATGCTCTTGTACAGTGTAGTGTGACATAATTGTGAGAATGCGATTTACTGACGAAAGATAAAGATGCAAGAAATATTTCTATAAATTTTTACAAATCGCGTAACGCAATATAGCGAGAGGAAAATTATTTAACCGTATTCTGTAGTGAGGTTGTGAGAGATTACTTAAACTTGCATCTTGATTTTTTCAAATACTTTTATTGAAATGAAATGGTGAAGATACTTTTATGAACGTGTAAATAGATACTATTTAATTAATTAGTTCATAACGACGTTTCTATATTGAATAATCCATCTGATAACACTATAGGATACTACCGCTGATTTTACTAAAATCGTTTTAATGGAAGTTGCGCCCTAGGAAGGAATTTTTAATAAAAGTAAAGTATTTTATTTGTAGCAACGCGTTGCTTTATATTGTTGTTAGGACTTTGTAAAATTTGTATGAAAGATTAAGTTTTGAAAGTAATCTTTTTACTGATTTGCAATTTGCTTGGAATTGTTATTTTATTCGATGTCAACTTCTTCTAATTTCAATACTAATTTCAACCTCTTTATTTCAAGCAAAATGTCTGACAAAGTGAATTTTGGATACGTTAAGATTAGTAAGTGAACCCTGTTTCTACATAATTCTTACCTCAGTTTTTAGAAAGTAGAACCTTAATGTCTACGATAATTTTGTATCATTTTAAAAGAGTTGCAACTATTCGTATCCAATATCATTGTATTTTTTCGAATTAAATTGTTGCATCTGAGAAACAAAAAAATTATTTGAACGAAATATTGCATTTTTGCAAGCATTTTGGAACGTGAAATTTCATAAATGAGTGATTTTTACCAAAACTCTCTCTTTCGTTTTTTTATTTTTTTAACTTCATATCTTCACAGTCTTTGCTAAGTTAATACCTATACTTGTTTTACAGAAATTCAGGTCTTTTACACTTTCCCTTGAAGTTTTAATTGATTATGAACATGGAGAAAAAAAATACAATGACAAGTGATAAGAACAATCGTAACGTTATTCTTCTTAAGGATTAAGAAGATTCATCCACTGTGCACGGCAGTTCCTCTCCGCCGTTAATTTATAAATATACAGATTTTCGGCACAAATTTTTCATATTACACCGTCCAGATGATAACGTAATTTTTCTATCTGTCTATAGGGTAGGTAGTTTACGAAAATGGCAACGATTTAATACTATTGTAATAACGATACCATAAGTTTAAGAATAATTTACGTTCGTAATTATTGTACAATTGAATTATAATGTGAATTATATTTTAATTTCTAGGTGGATAATAATTATTGTTACGAATAAGTTTAAGTAAAAAAATATTAATGTATGTATCTGATTGATATGATCATTAGTTCTGTAATCATATGTATGTGCCGGTGATTATGGCAGTGGTGTAAGTCATGTATTTTTCGTTTAGAATGTTGCGTTTGGGCGTATTAAAGAAATATTTTTCCATTATTGAACAAAATGCTTCTCAACATATATATGCTCTTCTAATGTCAAACTTATCTATCATTGTAAAATTTTATGAGTAACTTGTACGAAAATGTGTTTTTTAAACCTTTGAATATCTCCCAAATTCCAAAAGTGCTCAAACGTAGTTTCTCGATCTTCACACCTTAATAAATTCCAACATTTTGTTGAACGAAAGCAATTTTTATTTTCAAATACAACTTTACCATTTTTGGTAATATGTTCTTTGCCACTTTTGCTCCTAATTTTTCTCATATTTTCAGCATGACTAAATATATTTCGCGTTTTCTTTCTCATTTTCTTTTCGTGCCACATTTTTTGTATTAACATAATACAAAATATGTAGTGGTTTCATTTCTCACAAATTACTTGCAGGGAATGACTTACACCACTATCGAAATGAACGTGAAATCATGTCATTACTTACTCGGTGGCTATTTTACAACAGTTCTTTCATAATATTGAAATATATATCAATATAACATAAAATAAGAGAAATCTCAATTTTGATTTTTTTTTTACTTACACGATCATAATCACCGGCACAATTGTGAATTGAATCGTCAGTATTATAAATGGTTTTTCTGTATTTAAATTTAAACCTATAATATATTGATCTTATAGAATGTTATAAACGTTAATTTTTTCTATATCAAGTATTACCCTTTAAAAAGATCCCCTCAAGTAGATTCTTAAAGTGATCCACGATATTCATATCTACATACAGGGTGCCCGGTAAATCACTGTGCAACACAGTAGGAAATAAATCCCCACAAAAAACAAATAGAAATTGTGGAAAAACTTTTATTTCATCGGTCGCTTTGTTTCTGAGTAAAAATTACTTTAAGCAGGAAGTCATGACTAGACTGCGGAAGTTTATGTAAGTATGATATTTATTATGATAATTACGACCTCCCTATTGTAAGAAAATCGAATAGAATATATATCATGGCCGCTACTTGACTTGAGCTAAGTAAGTTCTATATATATTAGAAATAAATAAACATAACATTTTTTAAAATAAAAAATATATTTTAAAACCCTCTAATGACAAAACATATTTCTATCAAAGTTTCACTTGTCTAATCCTTTTCTATAAAAATGTATATTTGCATAAACATCCGCAGCCTAGTCATGACACTATAGGTAAATTTTTTACAGTCTAGTTTACCACAATCCATAGTATAGATATATGACAACGATGCCAATACGACAATATAATATTCAAATAATCGTTTCATAGAATAACTGCGATTAATGTCGTCCATATTGCCACAAGCAAAGCTGCACAATAGTTTTAGATTATCCACAATGTTTCTAATAAAATTATAATATCTCTTTAGTTGTTCATAAGGAAAAACTGTAATCAAGTGTGTACCAAACTCGCAAGCAAAACCATATCTAATACATCTAAGTCAAGTAGACCAAAAATAACCTTATATTCAAAATCATTTTTCCTGGCATTCGGAGTACACAAAATATGTGAAGTAGGTAGCTTGCGAAAGGTGAGAGAACCTGTCAATGGCAAGGGAATGGGCACGATGACGCGGTCACAGGTGTGCGTGATTTATGACGGGGTAAGGTCAAAATGTTGCCAAGTTTCGCTCTGTTATAAAAATATAGAGTAAACCTGTCTATTTTTCGCTTTTATCACTCTTTCCGTCTTCTTTTTAATCCTAGAACGACACTGTGGGTTCACCTGTAGACCGACAGACTCAGAAAATATTAATATTCTCTACAAACGTGTCAATAGACGCTGTAATATCAAGCTTCCATTCCAAAATTTCGATTTTCTTACTGTAAACTCAAAAGACACCAAAAGAGAAATACAAAGGAATTTTTCGGACACAGCATTTGAATTTTGAAACAGTCAAAATTCAATTTGGGTTCACCCGCGACTCCAGAGGATCAGGCAAGTTCAAAAAGTGTTACAGTGGTGGTCTATGTACCTACGGCGAAATTTTTATTCTACATTTTCGATGTATTTTGAAATTGGGGACGATGAAATGGATTTCGCTTGGCTACGTAATATTTAAACAGCATTTGTCTGGAATATGAAATCCTGGATTAAAAGTTAAAATAAAGCCCCAGATTTAAGGGTCTGCATGCCCTTGACAGGTTAGAAAATAGGGTAACTTTTATGATTTTTTTTTCATATAAAGAATCGTTATATTTCAAAATCAAGATATACCTACACCTTGCCGTGTATAAATTCTGTATTTCTTCAAACAGGTTATCTTAAGAAATGTTGCCATAGACAATAAGTTTACGAATTCTAGCTAAGTCACAGTATCTTTAGATCCGATCTGTTCCATACTTATTTCCAAGCAACATTTTATTTCTTCTATATTTTTTATTAGATACACAATAAACGAAAATGTTAATTAGCCTTGGTGTTTTTCTTTAAAATATTCCAATATAGCATTACCATGTGCAATATTGCATTTTATATATAAAAAATATTGCTATTTCTCAAATATTGCCAGAGATTGTACTTCTATAATTTGCAAGCACACAATTTAATTTTTCCAACTGTTCTCTAGAGAATTTCAAGAGCTCAGTTATATCGACGTTCCATAAATCCATACACTCTACTTACACAAGACTTAATATCACTATTTACTTCTGTGCCACTGACCGCATTTCCTTCCTCCTCTTCATAACACCGAAACTCTTCCTCCCGTAAATAAATAAATCCACTATATAACTAACTAAATACAGTACATCCAACGCTGCACACCCAAAAAGACCGCAGCCTGTCAAAGCGAAATCCACTTCATGAAGATCCGCTGAAAATTCGTCGAATGGAAGAACTGACTCGGGGTGCGCGCAGTGTCAATGGGAGCGCAGTGTGACGGAAAGAAATTGGCGCGAAGCCGTGTTTCCGTGCGCACGTGCAGAGTGACTCCGTCGGTGGTTTCGATCGTCTAGGGGTCGACGTCGTCGTCCACCGACTAGCTTTCCCCCGAGCGCGCTCCCGTGATGCTGGCTGTGCTCTCCTGTTTCCCATCTCGTCTCTCCGTTTCGTGACAGAAACGGGGCGCGTTTTACGCGCGGTCGCGCCTCACCGAGTCCACCGGCGGAAACAACGAGGCGTCACCACGGCACTTGTTCCCTGGTCACCTTCCAGCAACGGGCCAGAATCCACGTTGCGCGAGATACGTCCGCGCGGGATGCTCACCCGTGGAGTGGACTCGTTCGGCTCCCGCTCAACCGAGGCGACCTGACAGGACATCTCGTGCGAGGTATAACGTCGTGAGGTTCCACGCGGGAGGCACCGCGGCACTGTGAACGGGTGACTTTCGCGTGTACAACCCGGTGGGCCCGTCGATGAGATCGTCCTGTTCGCGGCGTCCGGCTCGTCGATCACCTCGCCGGAGGAGCATCCCATCGATCACGGGAGCACGGTGCGCGCGGCCAGTGATCGTGTAATCATCGATTAAGTCTGTCGAGGGAAATAGGTTAACAGTGTACAGAGGGAACGAACGGTGTCGTCGATAATCCGCGACGGGGGTGAGCTGTATCGAATGGAGAGGGCTTCCTGAGCCCGTGGGATCATCGTGGAGGCGCGTGCGAGCGGAGGATTGACGAGGATGGGGAGTCGGGTCCGCGAGGCTCGCGCTGGATGCACGACGCGTTACATAACCGGTGCACGGCGATGCAAAATCATTCACGGCAGGCTATCGCCGAGGGTGTTATAGGGGTAAGGGCGAAAATCGCGGGTTAACGGGCGTTGCTGCGCGACTTTATGCATGCTCGACAATAAATCAACGTGCCAGCCGGCTGAGGCTGTAATTAGGATAATTGTTTCGCGGGTACGAAGTACCTGAAGCGGCTCAAAGCATCAATTCGCACGCATACTCAGCGCTGGGGCAAGTGAATCGTATTACCAAATGAAATATAACGGGTCACGCCGCATCGACGTGCGAGGACAGTCAACCAGGGTACAGTGACTGGAGGAACTGGACCAGCCACGATTTGGTATACAACGGCGATATTGAAAGTGAAGTTTTGCTCAAGTTCCCTGGTAGAGGCGATTGCTGAGCGCTTTTTGGGAAACAAGGATAATCATAGGGACAAAAACTGCGAGCGGCAAGAGGAGGCGAAGCCTCCCGCCGCAAAAACTACGTCGTAAGTATTGTTACGTTTGAAATATACTAATTCTACTTGATCATAAACGGTTACCTATTTAAAAGTCATTGATTACATCGTAACTCATTGTAAGATGATACTTGGCAAGCTCTGGATGATTTTGTTTTTTAAGTTACATGGAGCTCGCTAATGGTTAGATCTATTTGCATTCGGTGGTGGACTTGGAATGTACATAATGCAAAGACGTGATTAACAGAAGTTCTCAAATGTGTACGTTTCAGCACTCAATTTGTTCCTTCGTCGAAATCTGTTGATGTTTCGACGGCGAGTTTACTCGATAGGTTTGTAATTCCAACGCGTCAACAATACATGAAGCAAACACACGTTATTCCAATGGGGAATGTATAATTGACACGCACCATGTACAGCCTCTGTTCTGCGGGCATGATTACAAATTCGCAGTTTTTAAAAAATAGAAATAATAGTAACAGGATAAATGTGTGAGCTAGAAGAAGCTGACGTGTTTGAAATTTGTTAGAATTAATTGCACGGATTGTTTTCATTTTAGGAAAGGGCAAACTTGAGTATTCTTATTCTATATCCATTAAGTTAATTAATTTCCTTTGCGTATATTTTTAGTAGCAAAGAATTCTTAATATATAAAGCAGAAAGTGTTTGTGTGTTTGTCTGTCGCCCAAAAACTTTCGTACGATAAACTCAGCTCATTATGCCTGACTAATCCAGTTGAATTTGACCACTTTCACAAAAAATCTAAAAATAATTGGTTTTAATAAAATCAGAATCTAAATTTCGAGCGGAGTAGAATGATAAAACTAGTATAGTTAATATGCACCGAAGCAATGGGACAAAGCATAGTTGATACGGTATAACATTAACCAATTACGTGCACATACGATGCACCTCTGTTTGGAAATTACAAGAGGAATTAATTATAGTAATATACCGTTTATACGTCAAGTAATTAATGGAACAGTCTTATGATGTAATGCGCGCAAATTACGATTGCACTTAACGTGTTCATGCATTAAAGGAACTTAAGGGACGGTTACGTGACTGGCAATTGCCGGGAAAATTATTGCAAACAGGATGATAATATCGAAATTACAGCAAAAAGACTTGAATCTAGAATCCGAACTTTCGCTTATCAAAATACGTCATGCTTATGAAAAAGAGTAATACTAAATTTCACATTTAGCATCTAAAACCGTATCATATATCACGTCAACAGCTACCAATTCTAGCTTATGGAAGAACGTAGTATGTACCACATCACTGACTCCAGAATCCATCCTTCAAAAAGACGTATTAGGTCAAACAACTCCAAGCTTTCCCGTCTAGAGAATATTACGAAAAAGGGTTCATGACTTTCAGGGTAGAAAATGTTTAGTCAACGCACTGAAAAATTAACGTAATGAAAATTAGAAGCGATTCTGAATGACACCAGTAATTGTTTATTAAATTTACTATGTAAGCAAGTGGATGCTTCGCGTTACGCATACCTTGTTGTCTAAAAAAGGTATTCTAAATATACTTCCTCCATTTCTACACGCGCTTTACACCTTTGTACCTCAGAATTCCTTATCCTTTCAAAGGTTACTGGTCTGTGCATGACAGTCATTTTCTACTTGCTGCAGCAGGAGAATATACTACATTTCATAATACGATCAGAATTATATCACGATTAGAATGATTAATTGTAATATTAATTAAATACATTCTGTTAGCTGTATTTATTTATTCTGCAATATTATACTACAACTTTTTATGGCGCTTGGTATTCCCAAACAGAAAAATGTCTCCAAACTCCGATAGCCCCTGATAATCCAAAATTTCCCACCCACAGTCACCAAATATTTTTTTCTCAGTTCGATGAGTACTATTTACCCTGAAAGTCCTCAACACTTTCCCTGTAATACGTAAAACGTAGCCCCATATTAACCCTCGGTTGGCATACCTGTTTTTTTCAAGCGTAGTTGTCGATCCAACCCCAGCCAATTTTCAATCAGCTGCTGTTCAAAAACTATCTGTTAAATTAACTCATAAAAATTCTGAGATAAAGTTTGAACATTGTGGAATATACAGAGGGTGGCTAAATTATTATACTCAAAAGTCGTGGCTGTAATTAAAGTAACAAAGCATGAATGTTATTGGTTTTTCATTTATTGATTAGCTCCAACGTCTGGCAACATTGTGAGTAATTTTTCAACATATAAATCTCATTTATTTTTAAAAACGCGGAGATAAAATTATTACAAATAAGACCGAAATAATAGGGAATATCATCAGAGTATGGCAGAATATTCCGAAACTGCAGAAAGTAGCTACAGAATGCATTGAAAGCATGCCAAGCCGTCATAAAAGCTAAAGGCGGAGTCAGGAAATATTGAGTAATTGTATTTCTCGTACAATATAGTCTTAAACCTATACCCCTAAATGTATTTAATTTGCACTCTTAAATACATATACTAGTATTCAAAAATAATATTATAATATTAAAAATGAGACATCTATTTTATTCCATCGCTTAAGGGGGTAGGTTACCCTCGATAGCCCTAAAACAGGCCTTTTTTCAAATGCAAATTGTAAAGTGATAAATAACAATAGAGAGAACGCTTTTTTCTAGTTTTAATCGTTATTCTATGAGCTTTAACACAAAGAAAGAAAAGTCTAAATATCTCTATGTACATCAAAGTTGTGAGTAAAAACGTAAAGGCGTGTATGCGGTGCACCATTTGATGGTGAACATAAAATCTCGAAAACCGCTCCAACGATTTGGATGAAAATTTAATGAGAGATATAAAAAATCATTCCCTACGATGTGTCGGGAGCAGATTTACGAGATAAATTCTAAAAAAAAAAAGATAAAAAATATTTTTCATACAAGAAATCGATAAAATCGTATTTTTCAACATAAATATTGTATTGTTTTTTTTTTCGAAAATCTGCTCCCGACACATCGTAGGGAATGGTTTGGAGCTTCGGGGATGGTAAAATCTCATCAATGGGGTCTCAATGGGGTTTTAGTGTATTTTCATAAAGAATAAGAGTTTTCATTACCGTCAATTTAGGTCTGGTCCGAAACTACACATTTTGTGAATATGCTCGAATTTGTTTTGACTCGAGGCGGAACCTCCGCCTTTGAGTTATCACTGTAAAACAAAAGAAACTTTTTCAAAAAGTCTCAGTTTCAATTTGTTTCTCTGTAATTAATTGAAACAGAAATGCTTCATTTTAGACAGGAACGACTGCCTAGTACCCTTAAACTTACAAAATCTCAAACCTTTTTGTTTGACTATAATAATTTGGCCACCCACTGTATGTTCATCGTTGAAAATTAACATTCAAAGTATATTCATCGTTGAAAATTAACATTCAAAGTATGTTCATCGTTGAAAATTAACATTCAAAGTATGTTCATCGTTGAAAATTAAAATTTAAAATATCATCATGTTCAAACACTAGTACCATTTTCACATGATGCTTCAAATATATTTTACCTCAATATCCAATTCTGGGTCATTTTAACCCAGTGTGACAGCCGAAAGTTGGCAACACAAGCTGTCAATGGCATCCACCGGCAAGTTATGAAATAGTACTCTATTTTGGAGTGTACCGATCTCCTCTGTTTTTACATTGAGAAGAGCGACAGCGCGACTCAGTTCCTGAAATGAGCTTGCATATTTCTTATCATCTGACAACGGAGGTCCCAGCTCTGCCATGTTACACAAGTAGCGAAGAAACTGTTAGCGAATTTGGATACGATCTACACGGGCCAGAGAGCGTCGGAGGCCCTCGGGGGCGTCAATCAGTGTCGTTGATCGCTCCTTGGAGTTACTGGCCGTGCTCCACTGGAGCAGCGAAGGCAGTCGAACTACGGGCTTCGACCGCGAAGGTTGCTGGTCCACCTCGCAGGTGCCACAGCTCGCGTACGCTCGTCCAGAAACGTGGAAATCGCGCGGGTTCGCTTCGATGGACCGTTCGTGGAAAGAGAACGAGACGCTTTCGAAATCAATGCTGCTCGGGAACAAACGACTGCTGGGTAATGAATTTCGAAACACGCGCGGCGCGTATCGCGAAACGATTCTCGCTCTAAGACAATATTTTCGTTTCTTCGTGTCCTGTGTTGTTTTGAAAAAACGTCACCTTATTCGGTGTTTCAACTCGTTAGCGAGGTGAAGTGTCTTGATACCATTTAGAAAATGTTTACGCTCTGTTTAAGCGTTAAACGACGCTCTCTTTTCCTGCGTTTAATATATTTTTACCTGTAAATGACGGCGGATTAAAAATGCACTCGTGAAATCCGAATTCACTGACGCGTAAAACGCTTATAACGAATCGGTAGAACGAATACGCCGAGCTTCGTTCGAATTTATTTAAAATTCAATCTTCGTGGAAATATCGTGCCCACCGAGTGTCGTGGAAACGTGTGCAAATAGTTCGAGGCTTGGGAAATTTTCTGATTTGCCGTCTGAGATCGGCCTGCATAATGTATTTCTTCCTTTCTTCGAAGTGACTAACAATTCTTTTAAATGATGGCATTTGAAGTAACTTTCTGAGTATATGCCTCAGGTATTTGTTTAAATAAAACGAGAATCACGTGAATTTTAGCCGAGGGTGGTTGGGAAACTCCGGGGCTCGTGAGTGAACGAAGCAGCGGATAATTATATCGGTGATTAATACAGAATGTATATTAAGAGTGTTTAATTAAAACTCCGAGGTAAATTTTTTTACGTAAAAATATATAAATAAAATTGATCTATTGAACCAAATGAATGTCGGGTTATATTTCTGCAAACAAATGCTGCGTTTGTGCTATTACAATTTATTATTGCAAAAATATGATAGGAAACGCTGAAAGATAAGTGCATTGCTGCATAAGGTTCCAGATTGATAAAACTGAATTGAAATCAATTTCGCAGAGAACGTGATTTGCTTTAATACAGAATTTTGCTCGTAGATAGAAGAGGGTCCTTCGAAATGCACCAGCCTTCTATAAGAAAACTCGACGAATTTCCTCTCGTTCGTTCTTTTTTCATTAAACGCCGCCAGCGAGTGCGTTAGTCAAAAGAGTTGTATGAATCGAATTGAAAATTCCGCTCGTGACCGTTCAAACGCTGGGTTTGGGAGAAAAAATATCCAATTTACCAAAGCCCTTTGTGCAAAAGTGTACAAAGTGGTGGTACAGCATCGTTGGAACGTTAAACCCCTTCGCAAGAAACGCTTGCACGTGAAATGCTGCGAATCCGACTTGGCAAAAGTAGAGCCGCGTTTCGGTAGACTGAGGTTCATAATTAATGCAAACTAAGTATAGGATCAATTCATTGAGTGTCGTCAATGTTTGAGCACAAGTGCAGTTACCGAAAGTAAATGATCGAACGTACGCCGTGGAAATGAATCAAGTTTTAAAAACTTCGATTATACTTTTCTCTGCAAAGAAAAATGGCACACAAGTATTCGATTATTTTAAAAGCTCCTTGAGCTCAACAGAATTTCATTTCCAAAACGTTTTATCGAGTGTGTAGTTTAATTTAAAATACCACAAATTAAACGAAATATTTTTATCAGGAGATTCTGAAACTTTCGAAAATGCGAGGATTTTAAAGTTAAAGGAATACTTGTAAGGAAACTAGCAAAGTGTATCTAAAATTAGAAGATTAGATTGGGCAGAAACACGTCACTGTAGAATAAATAGCATGACGACTGTCAAACAAGTAAATCGACAGAGAAAAGTAACATTTCTATCGACGATTAAACGCGGCTCCCTTTTCGAATCGAAGAAAGGGGGATGCATTCTAGGTCACGTGTAAAAATATTCGCCTGGCTTATGAATAAGAAATACTTGGAAGAATGTTCCAAGGTAAATGAAAAATATTTTGAGTCCAAGGCACACTGTCTATAATAATAGTAGCCAGCTTGTAATTACTTAATTTTTAATAGCCACTTCGTTAGTCTTTAAAAGAGAAAAAGAAGGAACAGATGAAGTGTAATGAAATTGACTGTTTGAAATTATGAAAATAAGACATGCAAGCGCAATTTCTAGTGCAATTAAATCCTACGAAGGAAATGGGCTTTGAGAACTTCTCTACGGAACCTAATCAAGCAATTATTTATCTAACTAACGAGAAAATGATTTATCATGTTCTACTTGTCTAAGAAGTAAATTATGTCAATTATCCGCAGAGCTCGATCTGGACTATTTGGAAAGGAGGGGAGGAGACACGATAACCTGTGAAAACGCCGAAAGCGGATCTAAAGAAGAAGAAAGCCCCGCAGACACTCTGGATCGTGTCAAAGTTGTGTTTCTCGGTGCACCTGGGGTGGGAAAGTCCAGCATAATTAGGGTGAGCAATTTTTTCACTGAAATATATCGATATCGATTAAGGGGTTGGGCCATTTTAGAGGCCCAAAAATCATATGTAAGTTTGAGAATTGTTTGGGGCGAAATTAGAAAGTAGATGAAACTTTTTTAAGAGCTTTATTCTATATGCCTTATGGTAAATAAAAAAATTGTAACTATTATTTTTTAAACAAAATAGCGTTGCCGCTGGTCTCCTATTCTCCAAGTTTTTGAAAAGACACTCTCCACGTCTAACAGTAGAAGTCCCGTATACTTTGACGTAGAATAGAAAACCGAAAATGTTGATTATTTAAATGGCATTTTCTATAGAAGTACATAGCGATTTGTCAAAATATTGATTTTTGTGAAAATGATGCAAGAGAATATCAGTTTTAGTCGACAAAGTTGCCTAAAATTTGAAGCGAAACTGTGTCCAAAATTGCTTGCAGCAAAAAACGTTTTATTGAATCATAAAACCCGTATGTACTTCTGTAGATAATCTATTATAGAGGATACTATTAAAATTTCAAGTGAATCGAAGAAAAGTTGATCAAGTTATTCTGTTAACCAATTTGAAAAACAAGTGATAACTCGGCCATATTAATATTTCTGTACAATATTTATACATTATATTTATTAGACATGCCGTAAACAAAAGAAGTAAAGAAATAATTTTCAACCTCATAGTATCATAAAAAAATTCTCAGGCTGGCGTAACCCCTTAATACACGCTAATGTCTCCCTTACGAGGTACTAGAATTCACTAAACTTCTATAATCTGAATCCCGATAAACCGAATTTCGCTTAATCCAGCTTACAATCGCTTAATTCGAGGTCGTTTTTCGATGAAATTATCGACATCGAGTGCATGTTTTACTTAATCGCCATTTGCCGCAAGAGAACATTTCAACCAATCCCGCTCCAGCAACATCTCACTCAACTACAAATTCCTGCATACAAATACCTGTTTCACCCAACATCCTAACACCCCCGCGTCTAAAGCAGGATCTACTAAGTAAAAGTCTTATGGATGACTCCACTAGCAGACCCAGGACGAAACACACACCTGTCTCATTTTTCTTCGTTGCGCCGTACCTTCAACCCTTCAACTTCCAAGTCCACTGCCTCATCACTTAGGTAGCTCAGATTATCGCGACTCCGCTACGCGTTACGTCCTCGACTTTACAAGGACAGACTACGATCGCGTCGAGTACTTTTTGAAGAAGAGAGTCGGAAATAATAAATGTAAATAAATCCACGAATATTAGCTGATAACATCAAGCCAGTTTTATCAAAAAGAATGGCTCTAATCTCCTCGCCTACCCTACATTTTATGTGCCTTTGGAATATTAACGTAACTAGAGCATTTCAAACTACCACAAAGAAAAATTGGGACTTTAAACCTCGAGGGCTAATTTTTTGCAAATTTTTTTCCCTGGCTTTATATCGCGTCACTTTGTGCGGTTTCTGTAATATTCAGTGAGACGCACTCTTACTGAAATTATGGAACAGTTTGAAACGCAAGGGTGCAGGTAATGTGTATTCTATATGGGCATAATTTCAGGTAGCAAATTGGATTTCGTAATTAGTGACACTAGAATAGAGTACAACTTTATCTTTAATTGTTTGTTGCCTTTCTTTTCATCGTAAACACGATTATCTGATTTGTTCACGCTCCCATAATTTCAAAAGTCGTCGGCCATCCGCGTAATTCTTAATAGCGGTGAACTCGCATCGACCTTTCTTTCGTCTCCGTGTCTCTGTAATATTCATCCTTCGTTTACGATCCGTGGACGAGTACTCGTTCGACCTTTTCCACCTTTAACTACGCGGGAGGAGGTATTCTTTTCACGTTGTCGAAGCAATTTTCCCTCCCGCTTCTAATCCGACTTACAAGTCGAAAGCAGTAAAAAATACTGAATTCCATACGACTCGAACGAAGCTTGCGAGGAGCGTAAGAAAAATCGTTTCCATTCGAGGCACGAAAAGGTAGAGGAGAAGGAAATGAAAGGCTAATTGTGCCGAAGGCACGTAATCGGTAAAATTGCGAAACCCCTTGTTTCGCGATCAGAAATGTAGGAAAAAGGAACACGAAACGTAGACCTTTCATCTAGCTGTGATGAACGTCGTTTCGCAAGATGATGACTTCCGTTCATTTCCGGGGACAGTTTCCGGTCCCCGATGGAAACTGTCACCTCCTGAGGAAATCGAAAGTCACTGAAAAGGGCTGGGGAATATGTCATTGGAAAAACAACGAGCACATAAGATCTAACGATTTTAACGATCTTTCAATGACAGCGTTTTGTAAAAATATCTGTACCTGGATTACTGAAGAAATATAAAATCTTCAAGAAAAAATTGTTCATTAAAAAGAACTATTAACAGAGCGACAGATATGTTTGAAAGTGGGAACTATTTTGGTCATTTGCTTTTGGTTGTTCACATTGAAGATTCTTCGTGTGATCTTCTTGAATATTTTCTAAACATATTTGATTTTATTCAATTGTAATCATTTATTTGAAATATAACGCAGCTGTTGCGAACCCTAAAATATCGAAAGACAATTTCATCGCTATTCTTAAGATCACGTTCTCACACGTTCAAAGGAGGGCGGTCTAAACACACACTTGAACTACTTAGAAAGGGTTACCTGAGACAGAAAAGACTCCCTGAAAAGACTCTTCAAGTACCTTGCGTCGTGCATTGCGCATGTGAAATCGTGTCTTAATAATTCCCAAGAAAGCAGTGAGTTCTATTTTATGCAGAACGTCACCTCATAATAGGTGACAGTGAGTTTAAATATTTTTGTACTCGCAGTTACCATAATTACTGAAACAACCATCGGTTATATTCCTGCACGGCTATCATTGCACAAACGTAATATTTATCAGCCAGATCTGATGTTTGCCTAAAATTCGTTTATACAGATTAACACGTAAACTCATTCTTTTCCATTCAATATGCTGGTGGTAAATCGAGAGATGTATTTGCATTTTTACACGCGCAACAGGTATACAAACTAGGTACACTTCTCCCGAGAAAAACTATAGCAATCTGTACTCGACTTTTCTTCCTTCAACCCTCTCCTCTAACATAAGGAATAAAAGACTCTCGAGGCGCCACGTTACTGATTCCCCCGCCATATCAAAACTCCCAAAGAACGAAACGCATTGTACTGTTGAAACAGAATAACATCGCTCTTACCACGTATGTAACAGAACAGCAATTTTTGTTTGCTGCCCAAATTCACTTTAAAGAGGTGTAACTGACCCCCGAAAATCTGGTTATAACTCGTGATATGTAATAATAATTTTTTTACCAAATGATAGATCTAATTAAAATTTGTCTTGAAACTTTTTTTTATCTCTTACAGTTCGCGAGTTATAACACAAAATCGAAAAATAGCCCAATTTTCATGGGATAATTTCACCCCCTTCGACTGAATTTGGGCAGTAAACAAAAATTGCGTTGTAATCAGTAAGGTAATAGTAGAAAATCCCCTACATATTCACACAGATTCAGAATTTTTTTGATTTTCTGGTTCGGGATCTTCCCTTATAAGATCTCATCACGGTGTAATAGACAGGTGTTCCGACTTCTCTGGAGAATGTGATTATTTCGTCCTAGTTCTTCTGGCGACCACTAGATTGGCGCTCAAGGAGAAAAAACACACATTTAAGGTTAACTTTCTGGCAAGAAGGCCCCATCCTGAGAACATATTATGATTTTATCCAAACTATATTCTTTTTCGGTACTAGTACACTGAGCCCGTTTTTAGTAAACTACTTCTTCATGTTCCCAAAAAAATGGGTCCCTCGGAATGTTTGCCACCTGTACCATCTTTCTAAACCCTTAACTGTTATCCTGAGGTCGGTCATGACCCCAAGCACGCAAAGTTCGCTGCAAAACTGAATTTCTAATTAATTATATAATAATAATTTAACTTTCTGCGTTTCTATTATTTGATACATTACTTAAGAACAAAATATTCATAGAGGTTGATCTAGTGTCAGGTTGATTCCGTGTCCTTTTTTATTTGGGGTCTGCCACGACCCCAATATACTAGTTACGTTTGAAAAAAAAACAGTCCAGCAGTTAAGGATTAAATCCGCTACTGATAGTACCACTAAAATTTCTACTACTACAATCTCCTTGACGGCCAGAGGAACCTCACAGAAATCGCCACAAAAAGCCGCTGAGGTAAGGGTGCTAAGTCGGACCACCTGTCTATTACACCGTGGATCTCTCTGAAATTCCACTCGTATTTCCGAGCAGCGGGTAGCTTCAAAGGGATCCACAATTTCTAAAAACCATGCACAGTAGGGCGGAGCGCAACTATATAGGCAAACGTTTAAATTTGAATTTTCAGTTGGCCTGGGTGCGAGATAGTTGTATTTTGATTAACCAAACACAACTGTACAAAAATTGTGGAAAAATATTCATGTTTTCTCTTAAAAATGTAAAATATAAGATTCACAATGTTATTTTTTACATTTTTAATAGGAAAAGCAACCTGCAGACATTAATATTTTTCCAAATTTTGTTACAGTTGTGGTTTGTTAATCAAACGACAACTATCCCACACCCAGGTCAACTAAAATTCAAATTTAAATTTTCGCTTATATAGTTTCGCTCCGCCCTAATGCACAGCCCTCCCCGAATACTGCTGCATGCCCGTTAATGAGAAAGGTTCGCTGGAATTTTACAAAGAGGCGCTAGTCCTCGCGTCGTTTGCGCATTACAGCAATTCGTTTGGAGCGAGTTCAGCGAGGAATACAGACCAACAGAGCGCAGGGAGACTTTCTATCCGAGCGTGGTACTCGCCGATCGACTGTACGAGCTGAAAATCACGGATCTACCGACGATTCCGTACTTCCCGGTCAGCTCGCATCTCGAATGGACCGACTTCCGTTACTACGGCCTGAGGAGCGCGAACGCCTACGTACTCGTGTTCGATCTAAGCAATCAAGACACGTTCCAGGTATGTACACACCCGCCCACCGTTACGAGCCAAAGGCACGGAAAAGCAACAGGGTGATTCGGAGAACGCGCGCGGGAACGTGGAGATCGTGCAGTTAGAGCAAAGTTGTTATTACACTACTGATCTATAGATTTATCTGAACAACGTTTAAACGAACATTAAAATTCGAATTATTTAAATATCGTTTAAATGAAAAATCCAATATTTGATGTTATTTAGTAAAGTGGAAATAAACTATGAAATGGTAATTCGATTGAAAGCATGCGAAGCTAGGGTAGATGCACCATTTGTGGCCACTTTAAGGTATTGTACCAATTTTGGCCACTTCTTAAAAAATATAATATTTTTCGTGTAAGCAATAAATGTAACCTTATATTTCTAGCGGTATGCTAAACAAAATATTTATGATGTGAAATTCTCCACATAATAATGATCTGCAAGCAATTTAAAATTAAGATAGTTATGCACATTTCCAAAAACAATGCAATGGCTACAAAGGGTACATCTACCCTATTGGTTGTTTGAAAAAATTGACAAGCTGTGTAACAGGGGTGAATAGAATCTTGAAGAAAGAAGATATTATGGTTCTAAAAATAATATTTCTGAAGCGGTCTGGAAATAGTTTTGAGGTGGTACAAATCGCAAAAAAGTAGCACGAAACTGTCGCTTTATAAAGAATATCTATGGGGCTTGGTGGATCGGGAGACTTGAATAAGTAAAACGGAAACTGAATAGAATGATACAATTTCAATGTGAGTTCTGGTTTATAAATGTAATACTACAGCTTATTTAATGATCGTTCTCGTTCAATTATCTGAAGCTCGTATCCTCGAATCAGTTTAAATAATCCCGGCTCCACTTTAAATTGCTATATTTATTAGAATAGCCCCTGTCCCGTAATAAGCAAAATTATGTCACTCGAGGTGGAAAACTCAAATGTATTCAAAAAGCTTCTTGAGCATTTCATTGCTAGCAATAACTAGCGGATCATTCTGTGCACATTATCAAAAGCAATAATTGATGATTTTGCACATAATTTTGAAATAAGTTATAAATATTCATGATTAATTATAAATTTTTTTTTACAATTTATGGAAGAATTAGATAAAAATTATATCAAATAACTAGGATAATATTTCCATTGCCCCGATCGTTTTTCACCGTCGTCTTCAAATTTTGCTGTAAAAATGTAAATAACCCAGTCCGTGCTCTCGGGTACCTTTCTTAAAAAGATTTTCCACCCCAATCACAACCAGACTCTCGCATTTCGTTACAGACCCTTCTTTATGGTTAACAGAGGGGTTGGAACCCTTACTCTACCCTTATCATTCTTTTCTATACTTTATTCTGCGGGATAAAAAACGTATAGAAGTTTAAGAAACGTGACTGAATATTTACACTACCTTTTTCTAATCTCCGGATTCGCTGTAACTTTAAATAAATGTATTTGATCGACTACGCGTCTACAGTCGATAGTTCAAGCTTTGTATACAATTTTTAAACAGATCTAAAATTTCAATAATTAATCATCGAATTTACGATGAAAAAAATTGCTTAAAAGGAAAATGCTTGTGATGTTTGAAGTGACCATATTTATGGCAAAAATATCCGCTTTGATAAAACTAAAAATTTAATTCCTTGCAAATTTGTATCCTCTCCATATGAAATATTTATAAAATAATCTTCTCTTTGTGCAAATTGCAACATGAATTCACTGTGTACCATTGGAATTGATTTTATACGGCTATGATACCTCGAATATATTGACGGTCCCGGGAATATACTTCGGTTTTATACATTTTTTAAATGAAATTTCTCTCGGCAAGCCGGATAAGCTGATGTTTAATAAATAATGAAACTAAGCCCGAGAGTTACTTTTCCGTCGTCCTTCCAGATTCAAAACTATATCGAACACGAAAAGTTCGTTGGAAACTCTCCGCCGTTCCACGTTTTCGAAGAAGTTAAATACGAAGTTTGATTATTTCGTCCCATGGGCTCGAGAGTTAAACCGCAAAAGGTAGAAAGTAAATCTCGCTCTTTGAAAATCTGCCTCAATACTGAAACGTATCGACTTATTATTCATATGCAAACCTTCACAATTCAATTCCATATTAAATAGTACTTGAACGTTAATTTAATTTCGAAGAATATTCAATCAAATATTGTGCACGGTTTGATTTAAATTTACCTACTTTTTATAAATGCTTATCAAGGACAAATTGAGTTTATTAAATTGACAAATTCAACGCTATAACGTGTGGGTGAATCAAAATAAATAAACATCGATAAAAATACGCTAATATTTATAAAGTGCTAGGTTCTAAAAGTTCAGAGTACCGAACGGTTTACAAATTTTTATTTCAAAGTATGCAACCGTCAAAGCGGTAACATGTATTTCGAAAATTAAACGATTTCGATCATACGTTTAAGTACGCGAGCGTTCCCAAAATTTGTTCATCAAAAGCGGAAATATTTTCCTGCTTTAATTTAAATAACGCTCTAACGAAACCCAATGCAAGCAGTCAAAAGTAATTTTGTACGAACTCTAGGCGAATATTTATGTTTAAATTATTGAAGACTGTACCACGCATTTGTCGCGTAATTGGTGATATAAAACATAATAAGATATGTACACATGTTTATCTTAAAACAATGTCGTCCTTTATTTCACAGTATATTAGAACGTTACGGGAGCAAATCTACGAAGCACGAGACATGAGGGGTGTACCGTTATTAGTAGTCGGGAACAAGCAAGACGAATTGTCGCCAGCGGCTGCTTCCGGAACTCGGTACAGGGACATCGTCAATCTCGTGAGGAAGCACTGGCGCTGCGGCTATGTCGAGTGTAGCGCCAGATTTAACTGCCGTGTCGTACAGGTACGTCCAATCGAAATATTCACTGCGAACGATCCTCCAAATAATCTGGCACATATTAATCACCGTCCAAATTTGCCGCGATTAGGACGCACGCTGATAAAATATTTTCGCATTTACTACTTTGCATAAATTGACTAGGCGCCGTTGGAACCATTTTTAACTATTAAATAAATTATTGATCCGATCTGCACTAGTTTCTCAAGGAACTAAAAATCAATAACGATTTAGGTGGTTGTGATATCATCACTAATTCAGCGCACGTTTTTGTGTATCTCCGTTTTATTAGCAGCTGAAATTTTCACAATAATCTTCTAATTACTGAAACAGTGGTACTATGTTGCGACTCCAAATTGGGAAGGAATGATGAAACAGAGATTCTTCTTAAACGCGAGTGGCGACAAACATGAACTTGCCACACCAAACTTTGAACTAATTATTGTAAGACAGTAATTTCCAAAACTATTTGTAATTTCCAAAATTACATGTATCTCACTTGCTCTCACTTTCCTTCACTCACTCTTATTTTCACTTTCGGTACACCATGCACGAGCAAGCAAAAAGTTTAATGTTGTACACGACCCAAAGCTTCCCAGAATATCCAGACAATAAGCATATATCTCAAATTCGTATGGTTTTGGTAACACGGATGCGAGTCCCTGTCACCACTTTTCTGTGGATCTGTGTCCCTGTATGCTTGGAACATAACCAGATCCAGGAGATTCCAAACTCAATTGTCAGGCAACCGAGTCGCAACTGATGGCTACCACCCGTTTCCATCGAAGGGGAGCCCAAACGCAAGCCTTTTCGCACCCCATGGGGCATCTAGAATTGCCTTTGGGCTAACTCCGATTCTTGATACCCCTGCTTCTCATTAAGCCTGGGTGGAGCTGTCGAGATTACGAAATGGTCCCAGTCGAGCTTCTTCCACAGTCTCAGCTCTGGTGAGCTAGCTCGGGCACCCCGGGATCGCCAGTTCCCGCCTTGGAGGCTTGTTCCCAGGGAATAATCACCTATGAAACAAGCCCCAAGCCCTGGGGGTAACAATCGAGAAGTTGTTAGCTTGAGGACAGACCTCGCTTCAAGCTAAAGAAAGGTCGATTCTTGGAACATAACGTTGAACCTCGAATGATGACCATCGCTGACTACGATTCATAATCGTGTTTCGGGGCATTACTGTGTTAATAAACTACAAACATTTTTCAATATAAAATACTAATAAATTTCATCTTTATTCCAACAGTGCATCCATTAATCAAGTAACATGTAATTTTATGTTGTCTTTCCAAGCATAATTTTACAAGTCACTTTGAATCAAAGTATTACATATATATACTGCGCAAAATGACAATCATATTCTCGTCATATCAAATATTATTACTACTGGATATATAATACCACTTAATATTATGGAACGATGAAATTTGACACCCTCCTCACTCTTGACTTATCGTCTTATTCTGAACCTTTCTATCTGTACTTGGCAATTCATACGTAACTTTTTATCGACGTGAGTGTTGTATTGATTCTGCTCGATCGGGTTTCTCTTGGAAACAGAATCTGCTCGATTTGAAATCGTAACGTGGTGTGAACGATAGTTTGTGCTTAAGTTATTTATATCAGGAACGACAAATTCCGATCGCTGCTTCGGCCTGATATTTTCACTATCCGACGAAGTCAAAATTCTCTGCCTCTTTGCTGGAATATGATCTTTACTTTTGTGCTTCAAATTCCGTACTTTATTATTCGATATAATTTCGGTGACTTCTGAATCGGAGGAATAGAAATGTGTCAACGGAATTTCATCGCTCTCATCTCCATACACTGAACTAACATCTGAAATCGGACTTTTCGATACCTCTCTATTCGGTATATCTCTATTCAATACATCTGTATTCAATACATCTGTAGTCGATCCATGTTCATTCGCACTTGTGTTTTTCAAACCACCTGGGTAATTATTTATTTCTACATTTCCGCTTTTTCGAGGACACACAGCTATTGTACTACACGTACTGTTTACATCACTGTCATAATTTGTTAGTCGGCAACTTTCGTTTACACGTTCATTTCTTATAGAATCCTGTTTAGTTGGGCCTTGGTGTCCTATACTCTTTTTATATGCTCGGTTTAGCACTTCTGAACTCGGTATACTAGCTGTTGTCCGAATCGAACCAGCCACTGAAGTTGTTGAAGGTGCTTTAACGACATTGATCTCTGTTAATCTGTGCAAAATGGATGTCACACTTTCATCAGTTTTCGATGCAGTGTTATTGTTTTTTTCAACTGTAACAGCAGAGGTACAGTTTGCTTCCAGTGGCTGTTTATTGACATTGTTCACGACATCTGGTTTTGATATTTTAGTTGCCTCCGGCCTTTTGTAGTTTGCCGTGAATATGTCACTACTAGACCGTGAATGTGCTTCAGTTTCACCTGAAAATTTTCAGTATTAACATGCTATTTATATTACAAATCTGAAACACAATACGCAGAGTTATAATTCATACCGCATCGATGGTAAGGGCCCATTGAAATTTGTTGCTGTACAGTCAGTTCTTCCTTCAATTTGTTAATTATATTATTGTAAATGTGCATTATATCTGCACTATCCTGCTCCGTTACTATTTCGTCTTGAAGGTACTTCAGTTGAAAATGATATACATCCAACTTATATTTAGACAGCACGTACTTCAATTCCTCCGCCATTTTCATAATGCGATGCCTAATGTTTGTGTCGGCCATTTCGGTCTTCTTATTTTCATGGTTATTTGGTGCCAACGGAGTACTCGTTACTACAGGATTTGAAGCATCATGTTTGTTCGCACTAGTTCTTTTGTCTATTTTCCAACTACTTCCCACGACCTCAACATTATTCATTCTGTCACTACTGTCATCATTTAAAGATGCAGATGAATCACAAGGATCCACTTTGAAGTTGTACTTCCGCCGTAAGTTTATTACACGGTGCTTATGCTTTCCTTTACTCTCTATAACAGGTTTTACGTTAGCATGACAAGTGTTCTCTTTATTTCTACTTTTAAACATCATGTTCTTTCTCATGTTAATAAACTCAGAACCGCTGTTGTCATCCTCATCAGTAGAATGATGGGAAAATTCTTTAAAACTTGACTGTCCTACTGAGACCCGTTTTAATTTCTTCCTCGAATAGACTGGAATAGAGGATTCTGAATCGCTAGACTCAGATAGCACAAAAAATTTTTTCTGTCTCCTGAAATAAAACATCCAAACTTACATTTCTTGTTGCATTTGAGCCCTTCAATTGACAAGTGGCATAAGTTCAAAATTACGAAAAATGAGTTTATTGTAGAAATAGTAAGTATTAAGGATGTATCGGACGTACAATATTAGACAAAAGTATATGAAATTTGAAATACTCAATTATTTACGTCTTACGCATTGTAAATTTAGATGTAAGGAACTCGAACAACGGTTGGAGTCTTATTTTTACTCCTAGAAAGGTATTTTTCACTTTACAAATGCTTTTACAAGCATTATTTGCTAAACTTTTGGCAGTGAATTTGCCCTGAATTCACAATTATCTCAAGTTATAATTTATTTCTTTAAAATGGTATAGTGAAAACAATTGGAACTCAGCAGATATTTTTATCTACCAATATACTACACATAAAAAAAAATTGAAAACATTGGCACCATTTCTTCAATATTTTTTCAGCTGTTTTCTCTGTCCATATTGTCTCTTTCCATAAGAGAACGTGTAAAATCAGTGCAAATTAAAATCGTTATAACTCAGCAACTGGTCGGTGAGTTCGTTTAAAATTTTTGGAGGACATCAGGAAAATTAAAAAGATCAATCTCACAAATTTTCATCAATTGTTGAGAATATTTTGAGAAACACATTTGAAATTTATTTATTTATTTATTTAATTCCATGGGTAAAGACCCTTTAGTTTCTAATGATCAATTCATAAAGTTAACAAATCAAAAATGCAACAGGTATTAGAATAAACAAAGCCTAATTTCATTGAAGAAAATTGTTGCGAATATAAATTACACCGCGTTACTTCATAGAAACACGTGTGTACTTACAGGGGGCGAAAAATGAGAAAATAGAGTCGACTACACAAGAATATCTAGTTACTGAAACGCAGAAAGGATATAAACAAAAACTTACTTGCTCCTGGATGCCATCATAAGAAATACGATCGAACTTGAATGATAGAATTATATACAAATTTCATTTGTAAAACACATACGACTTTTCACTCAATAATCACGTATCTACTTGCTATTTATATGTTTGCTTAAAACATTTCGAACGAATGACGACTTAAGACACAAAGCGGCACTACTTGCCGTATATCTTCAAAAATGGCCGTGCCTCAAACACACGCAGTTTGGAAAACAAAAACCGGTTACTAACGGAGGTTTGCATAGGGTGCGTTCCGATTCGCGCATTGGGCGCATGAAATTGGTGGCTCGTACGATTCCCTAGAGTTTCTGTCACTTGCGGTGCATGAGACGCGCAGGAACTGCTGCAACTCCGAGTCAGCGATGAGATATGGAGGGGGTTTTCTCGCGCATGCGCGGCGATTTTAGCGTCAGTATTGAACAGGTTTCGATAAAATGGGGTACCTTGATCACCCTGCTGCTTTCTCGCCAATAACACGATACCTATTAGTTACGCCCCAACATAGATACGGTACTGCGCGAAAAAACCCGTCCCACATCTCGTCACTGCTCCGAGTTTCTGCAGTTCCTGCGTGTTTCACGCACCGCAAGTGAGAGAAATTCTAGGGAATCGTGCGATGCCACCAATTTCATGCGCTCAATGCACGAATCGAAATGCACCCATAGGGCGGTATTCACAGTCGCGTCTTGAGATCAAGACCATCTCAAGCATTTGCTTAAGATGCCGCCTAGATTCATAGTTGCGTCTTGAGGTCGTGTCTTGAGCATTTGCTTGAGGAAAATCTTGTTCAAATAAGTAAATCCTTGTATGACGTCACATGTTCTCAAGACCATCTCAAGCATTTGCTCAAGATGCCGCCTAGATTCATAATTGCGTCTTGAGGTCGTGACTTGAGCATTTGCTTGAGGAAAATCTTTTTCAAATAAGTAAATCCTTGTATGACGTCACATGTGTCAAAATAGACGGTAAAGCGAGGTTATATTTTCAAGACGACGTTTTACATGCTTGAGACCGTCTTGAGATTCCACCAGAAGAATGTCCGGAGTAGAGGGGGAACATCTACGGCAGTGGCCGTATGTGTGTGTGATGATTCCATCCCCCATGTACCGTCACGTGATAGTCCCCCTCCACTCCAGAGATTCTATTCCCCGGCAACGCGTTGAAAGTATAAACTATCAAATACTTCCGCCATTACCTGCATAAAGGACGCGAAAAGTGGATTCTGTAGACTATATCGACATTAATATTGATATTAGCGATATTGACGAAGATGATTATATAGCGGACAATAGAGTCGTTAGAAGGTATATTCGGGACGTGCAAAATCCATTTGAATATTACGATGAAGATGAATTTAAAAGGCGATTTCGATTTAATAAGGACTCTGTATTACATGGTATTTTACCGAGAATTATTGAAGGACTGGCGAAAATAAATAATCGTGGCCTGCCGATTGCCCCGCAATTGCAACTACTTGCATGCTTACGCATGGTATATGGGCCATCACGCATGTAACAGGGTGATCCTGGAGCAACTGGACTTTTGAGAAAAAATTGCGAAATTTCAAAATTGATCTTTGTTAAGTCTATACTAAAAATGGGAATATTTTTCAATTTCGGTTTTAAATTTTTAATTAAATTGGTATTACAAAACGTTAAAAAGCGAGAAGGGTATATATTTTTCTTTACCACCATCCCAAAATTGCCCCCCTTGATACCTGTTACATAAAAACAACATTCTTTATTCTATCGTATCGAAGTCCTGGAAGTCATCGTGAGGCACCACGGGGGGTATCCTCGCCATTCTGGAGACTCTCTGCTAAACTGTTCCCCCGGCATTGCTATAATATAAACTCGACGCTCACACGCATTACAGTTTAGTGGTTGGGTTTATATATTAGTTCATTATATAAATCAATATAAATCAATTTTACATCTAATTTCCTTGATTATGCTCCGAATTACGTTGTTCCTGAAATCATTATAAAGCACCGCGAGGGGTTATCCTCGCCATTCCGGAGACTCTCCGATAAACTGTCCCCCGGCATCGCTGTAATATAACCTCGACTGTCATACGCATCACTCACTCACGTTCGAGTATCCTACTCCGTCGTCCACCAAGGAACGAACGGAATATCCTTCATCATTGGTTGTTCTAACAGAATTATTCCGAAAGTTTCCGAACGTGAATGAGCAAATGCTTGAGTAAATGCTTTATAAAGTAAATGGATACGTCATATAAGCAATCGTTTATTCCAAGCAAATGCTTAAGATCATCTTGAGTAACGACTATGAATACCTGATGTTTTCAGGCAAACAAGATCGTCTTCTAGAAGATGATCTCAAGCATTCGCTCAAGACGCCACTGTGAATACCGCCCATATACTGCTGGAGGTCTCATTGGGTGCGTTCAGCGGACTTAACTGTTGAGTGATCTCACTAGATTTTACTTGCGTCGACCAATGAACGTGCAGTTTCAGAGTAAAATCTCGTGAGATCACTCAACAGTTGAGTCCGCTGAACGCACCCAATGCCTTATGTCTCCCTAGATAGCACACCTCGTCTTAGAGACGTCTAGTTTATGTCCATTTTAGGTCTGAACGTCTTGATTTGTAACAAGACGTCTTTAAGACGCCTTTTGGACGTCTTTAAGACTTTACCAGACGTTGTGCTATCTGGGTCCTGTCGTCCTGTCGAGCCAGTTAGCGACTAACATCCCATACAGCACACCTCGTCTTAGAGACGTCTAGTTTATGTCCATTTTAGGTCTGAACGTCTTGATTTGTAACAAGACGTCTCTGAGATGTCTTTAAGACGCTTTTTGGACGTCTTTAAGACTTTACCAGACGTTGTGCTATGTGGGATCACGCGAGAGAGACAGACATGTACGAACTGGTGCAAGTGAGAGTACACCGGCACATGCGCATTCCGAGCGATTGTGATTCTCCGTTCAACTTCTCTCGCTCGCACCATTAAGAAAGTATCTCTTTCTCTCTCGTATGATGTTGGCGACAGTTTCGAGCTCTCAATCTTAGAGATAGACATGCTCTAAGCTCTCAATGAAACCTCCCATGTTTATATGCTCTAAAGGCGCAGGCAGCCTCAATGCCATTATGCACAGTTCTGCCCCCTATAATGAAGCATATAAACACATTTAAAGCAACCCCCAAACTACTCTAAAGAACGTTTGATGTTGAATTCTTTAATCATGTCAAATAATTTGTAGTAAAAATGTATACATAATTTGAAGTAACTATGAATATATAAACCGCAATTTAAAAATGGACTTTTATGGCAAAATTGAATGGCAAAGAATTAACTTTAAATTTTGGAACAAAGATTCTATGAATTTGCTTATCGCATTATGATATTTTAAATTCAAAGAAAATTTGTTTGTACACCTTGAACATTCCCATTATTTTTTATGTAACATTTAGTAGTAAGATTATTTTGTAACAGGTGTTTCGAGAATTAATGAAGAGCATCCAGGCAGTTGAAGGCAGACCACCTTCACCCACTTCTGCACCCTCACAGCCATTACGATCACACCCCCACGACACCAGTGAAAAATGCATTCTTCTCTGACATTGAAGCCAAAGAATCAGCGTACTCGACATCTGTGACCATATTATCAGAAGAAGCTGCTTCTTTCTTTATCACGATACAGGATCATAGTTTTCTTAAGACAAAGTCGAAGGACAAACATTGTTGGAAAGGTTTACTTGCGAAGCAAACATTCCCGATATTCAGTTTACCGAGTTTCAATCCACAGTAGAAATTGATGAATTATTATTGGTTCATTTCTTAATTCTGTAAAGTGCAGTATTGCGATTGTTTGAAATATTAAGGTCTTTCATGAAAGCCACACTCATGTTTCATTAATGGAGATAATTCAAAGTTTAGTACATATAGTTTTATCGATGTTTCTGTTACTCTATCAAATGCAAACTAAAACGAAAAATGAGAACCATTATTACAGTGATGATATCTTTGTTTAAACGTTACAACTTATTTGTTTATTAAATGGGTGTGCAAAATTGCACCAAGTTTCTTTTCATGAAAGATCTTCCAAAGCTCGCACATTAACAGTATTACAAGAATAAAATGCAAGCACTGAGGAGCTCACTGGATGTCCTGTATGGATGTCTGGATCTCTTTTATGAACATTTCCACCGAAACTGCTCATTATATAACTTTAATATGAAAAGAATAATGCAATCACGTACAACTGCTATTACTCTTTTGTGTCAAAAGTAATGGAAAGGTTGCAAATACGTATTTATAACATTAACTGCCGAATCTTCCAGTACCCATGTACAATTTACTTTGCTGTTTTACTATTCCTTTTAATTCTGTAAATATGCTATGCAATTTTTTGCTTTATATACAGATCGATATAAATGAGTAGATCTTGACTCCTACCTATCAATTTTTCTCTATAAATTTCCCACATATGTACTTGTTTTCTACAATTCGATATAATTCCTTGAAGAAATTCATTTAGAAATTGAAATGTATATGGATGGATAAGACAGCAACGAGACTGACAAACTCACTTGTCCTTAAAAAACATTGAAAATCTATTTGTCTTAATATTCTTCAGTCCTTATGTCACATTATTTCAAGGATAGATTTGATGTTACAGCCCTACATCAGTGTAGGGTTTCTAACAGCTCGTGAAGTCCTTGTTTTTACCCTTACGAAACAAATAGGTGATAACGGTAGAGTGAGCTTTACACCTTTCCTGATTTCTCTTTCAACCACATTCGTATAAAATATTTTCACTCCACCTGACTCTCGTTACTTTCTTAGTAGACTGCGTGTACAGTTTAAATTATCTATCAAAGGAAACTCGAATGACTGTACAAATGCAAGAGAATCCCTCTGTATTGTTCACATTGCTTTATCTGTGATACACTTTATTCCATCACGTGTTGTTTACTATTTTATAATCGTACCTCAGGTATACGAAGCAATCATGACATTTTCGTTCATCTTCTAGCAATGCGTTCGGCCTAATAATAATAATGACGATAGCAAAGAAATAAATGTAACAATAGCGTGTTATTGAGAGTTACCTCGGATCAAGCAATAGCGTATACAATATATATACATATATTTTACTATACTGTTAAGGAATTAATCACTAGTCTGTAAGCGTAGTTGTTGATATTATGCAGTATTGTACACGTGCATTTATGCAAGTCTGTAAACTGTGTGTTCCCGTTCTTATTGTTTACGCGTGTTTCAAAGGCGCAATAATACTGGCCCAACATTCTCATTGGCGAATATGTTGGAACAAGATCGACTGGTCGTTGAAGGTCACTGACGGAACATCCCTACCATACATTTTTAAGTCTGGGTAATTAATACTTAAACGTGTAAACGTATGTACTCTTCGTATCTCTAAAAAAACAAGGGTTAAGTGACATATATATTAGAGATGTGTCTGACGTGATCTAGAGCGAGGGAAGTGACGTTGAGCGGTCAATTGATTTTGTCCCGACTGCGATGGAAAAGAGATTTTTATGTTCGACACAGCAATCGTTCGTTAACATCTCGGTTAACTTATCGTTGTTCATTGTATGCGTAGATAATACAAAATATACGTAAATGTGTAATGTATTGTAATCGTGATAGAGCGATTGTATGTTGCGTGACATACAAACCATGTGTTCGTTGGAAATCTTTGTACCGAAATAGGATCTAGACAAGGTAAATTTCGGCGCGATTTGTACAGTTATCGTATGTCGTGATAGCGTCGTTTTACATACAAAATATCATTCATTATTTTGTATGCAGGAATAACGCAATAAAAAGACTATGCGAAGAATACGTTGGTCAACAAATTTCATTCCCTCCCTTCGCTTAATTCTAAGGCAGGGTTGCTGCGCAAGGAGCCGTTTTCAGCACCTAGCTGCGAACAACCAATGAGGAGGCTGACGCTCGGCTGGTTGCTCGCAACTAGGCGCTCAAACGGTTCTTTGTGGAGCCCTGGATTATGGTACGTCGGTTTTTAAAAACTGGATTTAAAAACCGGGGTATTTGATAAATTTGTAAAATTCGAAAACCAGTTTTTAAATTTACAAAACAGGTTTCATAACAGTTTACTCTAAAACTAATCTTCATGAGCTCGTATTTCCTGAAGAAAGATACTAAATGAAATAAAGATTTATAATTTATATTTTGTAAGGATTTTAATTTTTTTTTATTTGATTTTGTATGCAGTATATTTTTGTAATTCCATAAATATTAAAAAACCGGAAAATTTTAAAATAAATATAAATATTTCTTTATTGTTTTAATTATATATATTTTTTGTAAAAATTCGAAAACCGGTCCCCCCAGTTTTTGGGGAATAATGGAATTCGAAAACCGATTTCTTAATACAATCTCTAGAAAGGAAAATATTATATGAAATGTTACTATATACTATTTAAAGAGAAAGCCAAAGGAAACAAAAACACATCTCCGCATGGATTTGACAAAAAGGCTCATTCCCGTTTAATTTTTCTCACCCTCTTGCCATCGAGCAATGCAATGTCTAAATTTTATGCTTCATTTTGCACAACACAAAAGTAAAATCAGAGAGTAACAAGGATACAGCGAGTAAATTCTGCAGCACAGTGTAATGATCCCCCACCGCATCATATTAGAAGATTGGCCTTCCTAGAAGAGTAACTTGATAAAAATGCTACAAATTCGGAGGAGCTTCCGGCGCACGATTGCGCGGGCGATGATTTTAAAGAACCCCAGAAGGCACAACTTCGGCAATAGTAATTTCGGAGGACGACAATACGAATTGACGGTTGGAATCGATTTATCCATGTACGAGGTTACTCGCAGCCAATTTGCTTTTCGAAATTATATTCGTAAACGACGCACGGGGTTAATAAAATTGTGGGATTATAAATTCGAAGGCAATGCAATGACATTTCTTTTTTCAGCCATTAATTATTGGAAACTTCTTTTTAGTTAAAACAATAAGAAATTGCATA
This sequence comes from Andrena chrysosceles, assembly GCA_963855975.1. NCBI lineage: Eukaryota > Metazoa > Arthropoda > Insecta > Hymenoptera > Andrenidae > Andrena > Andrena chrysosceles. The sequence continues at coordinate 6,322,221 of OY979769.1, read as the reverse complement.
GAAAAACATAACTGTCCCGCGAATTCAAAACATTCTTTTTCGATTTGATTCGTTTTAAATATACTAGTAATTAAAAGGAACGTTCGATTGATTTACTTTAAATGTCACGCATAAAAGTAACGCTTGAAAAATGGCAATTTGATGAAAATATGAATCCATCAATTAAATGTTAAGGTGAGTACAACGAGGGGAGTTCCTAGTACGAGTACAAATTTGAAGGAAGCTCTCTGCGAGAAAATTCCTGTGCACTACGACTTGCTAAGAAATTTTCGTCAGCAACATGGCACTTCCGTGGTCAGTCATATCACAGTGGAAAATATGTATCAAGGGCTGAACGGGGTAAACACTATGGTTAGAGAAACATCCGAGACTGACCCAAAATGTGGAGTAAGTTTCACTACCTCAAGTTCAATCTTTGTTCTTGTGACATCTTTGTAACGCTATAAGTACAATATTTCTATCCAAGGAACAATTCGACACTGACTTCACTATAATAAAAAATATTAAACTACTACTAATGAATAATTCGAATTTTGAATTCATTCATTATATTTATATGGAATCACGATAGCCTTCTATTTATTTTTGCGTTTATAGCAGTTAATTAAATTCCACCCTTCTTCAATTTTTTAAAATTACTCTAGATACCCCACATTATACATTTTAAATAAGTCTATAACAATATGTTTCAAGTATCAAGGAAATTGTCTACGGGAGATTACCTTTTGCACAGATAAAATACAGGGGATTATCTATACCTGAAGTCATCACCCTCTTACCTCGCGAAGGAAAATCGCCAAGCGCAGAAGCTGTGTTTTGGTTGTTATTAACTGGCGACGTTCCTACGCAAGAACAAACTGCTTCCTTAATCGCAGACTGGACATTACGACGTCAAAAAAGGAAGGACTGGTGGTCGGGACCAGGAGGTGGAATCGTCGGCTCTGTTCTCCAAACTCTTCCGAAGACAACGACACCCCTGGGAAAGCTGTCGATGGCCCTCGCGATTTTGGATTCCGACAAATACATGAAAGCGGCTTTGCAAAATCGAGCTTCGAGCTACACTCATTGGGAAGTAAGTTGAGAAAAAAATATTCGTTAGAAGACTGGATATTATTGAAAAATCTTAATTCGTGTTTGTCGAGTCGAGATTAAATATTTGTTAGTGACTACAAAGGGCAGAAAAGTAAGAAGGATTGAATGAAGTTTCGGAATGTAAAAGTAAACAGTAAAGCAAATCCAAGCAGGGTGATCAATGAAATTTGGGACGTAACTTTTATTTATAATATGCATGTGACTGTTTCTGATTCCAGTATACATACGAGGATAGTATGGAGCTGCTCGCAACCCTGCCCGCGATAGTTGGCCTAATTGCTAGAGGAGAAAAAATGGAGACCGTGAAAGAAGAAGGTGACTGGGTACAATTTCTGCTGGAATGTTTGAGTAACACGACGAACATTTCAGAAAGTCATAAGAAATCTGTGATGGATTTCCTCAGATTATATGTTACTCTGAACGCGTAAGCAAGTTACACAATGATCTATTTATTCATCGTAACCATGGGCGTCCGGAGAAGAAATCACTCTGGCTTTTGAGAAAAAATGGCTTATTTTTAAAAACTGATCTTTACTAAGTTCATACTAAAAAAGCGAATATTTTTAAATTTCGGTTTTAAATTTTTAATTAAATCCGATTCGTCGATGTCATCGCCAGGGTTGTTTTTCATTACTATATATTTCTTCACCGTCACCCCAAAGTTCCCCTCCTCCCCGTTACTAAACTATCTTTAAAGAATTAAATTACGTGTATTCTCTAAAAAGGGACGAAGATGGAGGTGTACCCGCTGTTCATGTGACAGAAATACTCGGGGCTTCCCAATTGGATATTAATCAAGCCCTAGCGGCCGGAGTTCTGGCATACGCCAATGAACCTAAGAGCGGCACAATGTCGCAAGTAAATTTGAAAAATTCATTATCGAGCTTAAACAACATTAGAGAACTTTCCTCGAGTATACGGAATTTCTCAAAATTGTGGGACAAGCCAAAATATGTGAATTCCCTATGTTATAAGAAAACGAAAAATCGCTCAGCATTTTGCAATCTTGAGCTGTGTTTTTAAGATAAAGATTATCTAAAAAATGGTTGGAAGCGCAACAAAATTATATATACTGTAATTGTAGAAAATTGAATGCTTTTTTAATATTATTTGAACAAAATTTGAATAGGGCTCACCATTTTTGAGAAATTCTTCGAATTCAAACCATTGATGCATTCTAAACTTTAAGGTCTGGTCGGCACCCTTTCCTGTTGTACGATTGCAATAAACTTTTTCAGGGCCTATTTTTTTAGACGATCTGTATTTCGCCTGAGTACTTAATATTAAAAATAGCACGCGCCAAAAGTTGAACGCTTAAACGTTAATCGCTTATACTTGAAAATGACACCTCAGAATGCAAAATGGTAACGAATTGTGTATGTCCCTATTTGTCCCACAATTTTGAGACATTCTGCGTTAAAAGTTTTCGATAGTAGAAACTTTACGTTTGAAAAAATAGCTAAATCCTTTGTTAACAATAATTGCTTATCAATTTGAGGTAATTAATTAATAATTATTCGGATACACAATTATCTCAAAATTAATATAAATTACCTCACCATAAGTATTTAAGAAATGCATTGCTCTAGTATATATATATATATATACACAGTTAATTAGGTGTAATTGTTAGTAGTAAATAGTTGGCAGTACCCTTATATTTTATTTTCCTTCGAATAAAAGTACATGGAATTCCAAACGGGGATACAAAGCCTTCTTGGCCGTGAATTAAAAGAAGAAAAGTTAAAGAGTTGTGTGGCTAATTTGATTGAAAAGGACAAATTGATCGGCTACAAGGAAACAAAGATTTGCGATCCGCGTTACACCGCGTTATTAAATTACGCCAGGGATTATTTGCCAGACGATTCTAATGTCAAGGTATGAATGGCACTGCTTTGTAGAAAGATTAGTTAATTTCAGAAATATTAATATTTATTAGAAAAGAATAATTTAATTATATTTTGGCACTAAGTATCGGACAATTTAATACAACTGATACGAACATATCTTCTTTCCTAGTTATCGCAAGCTATCACGCGAATATTAACTGCGATGATGAAGACTGCAAAAGGAAGAATCGTTTATCCCGAACAAACTACAATCGCGGCACCAATCTTTCAAGTACGCCAACTATTTTATCATTTCTATCTTCATCTTATAAAATTTTTAAAAAGGAACTGTTGTCCCGGGACTTCAAATTATCGCAATTCTATACGCATGAATTATTATTACTTTTAAACTTACGGCCGCTGTATTTATCTTCTATTGGCGCTAACCAACAATATGTTCCCATCTCTTCAAGTTTTACGGGTTGAAAGACATGAAATTCAATCAAGTATTGTTATGTATGTCACGAGCACTGGGTGCAGTTGCATCGATCATTTGGACAAGAGCTGTTAACACACCGGTCGAGTGTCCAGCAGCAAAATGCACTTACACTTACTGGAATGCCGTTCGAGGAATACGAAAGAAACATAAGCGCGTGAAACTTGTGAAACATTTCCGGAAATGAGTACCACTGAGTCATGAGGTATCGTTTTTCAATCTTCAAATACCTACTCATCCAATATCAACGAATTTCTAAATAACAGTAATAGTAGAAATCACGGACACTCGACACTCATTGAATATAATATTTTAGTATATAATTCGCAATGTTATTAAGCATAAGTTAGGCATGTCTACAAGAAATCAAATAAAATGTATATACTTTCGAAACTGCCGCTTACCAAGAGTGCTCAGTTGGTACTAGACATCCAATTCTGCTCCAAGTGAGAATACTTTCAAAGAAAATGGCGTAACTGAATACCTACGCACGTCAAAAATTATGAATTACACTTTTAACGAAATCCTTAACAAGGATTCATATTTGTAAAAAGTGCAAAAGTTAGTGCTTTGTATTGCATCCTAGTAGCTTAACATACATCGAAATATCAAATGACTTTCTTGCAAAAGACTCTTAGTACGTCAAATACTTTTCATGGTTAGGGGGCCTAACATTTGCTATTCGGAAGCGAATGCACGATTCCCTTCCTCTTATAATTTACCATATGTTTTGTCAATATTAGGGTCGCACGGATGTATCGATAAAGACTTATGATAATATCTCTCGACAATAACTTATGCTACCCAGGGAGAGTGTGACGTAAACAGTCTATCGTACGTAAACGTATTTTCAAGTCGTGTGTATATCGATAATAAATTACATTCGCGTTCACGTCAATAGATCGTTTTATAATAAACGTTATTTTCAATCATTGTTAATTAGACAAGCTGCCACTCGCATTCACTCGATCGTTTCTACAGTATATTGGTGACAGACATTCGTGTTTACGTTTTTGTGGCATCAAGTCGTTTTTAAATAAGTTCTACGCGTACGTTAATGTAAATGTAAAAAATCGTTATTATTATAGATACAGAATGGGAGATTATGTACGACTGGAAGAAATTATTGATGTGCCTCGCAATTCGACAATGCCACACGTATCAAACACAAACGACATTAGGCAATCTTCGGGATTGCTAATGACACATTCATCAACAGCAACCCAGTCTGCACCATCTATTAGCATAAGAGGTTTTAATTTCAGTGCTAGAACCATGGAACACTCTAGAATATTCGCAAACAATATATCTTCTACTATAGAAGAGATCAGGCCTCTTATAGAGCATGTACGTGTTGTAAGTAAAGTCGTACCATATATTTTCTTAATTATCGATTACCCGATGTAACTAGTAATGTTTTTTTTTATTATTTCTGTTTTCAGCAACCTGGCATTTCGTTGAGTTCGTTATTGAGCATTCAGAGATTACAAAATCCGCCAAGCACAGTACCTCCTTCCTCTGATAATTACGTAATTAACGTCGAAGATCCACCAACAACTGGTGCGAATTCGCACGACACATCGGGTCACGACAATCGTCATTACGACCGAACGACTACGAGAGATAATTTTTTAAATTACATTCGCGAGGGCGCGAATGAAATAGTGAGTGAAACGCAGAACATTATTAATCAGAATAATAACAGTAATAACAACAACAACAACAATAATAATACGGAGGAGAACTCTACGGAGGCGTTACAAATTAGTCCAGAGACACGTGCATTACTTACAGTATTTCAGAAATACATCCCTTTCGTTTCCATTCTTCTTGCCAAAGGCCTTTACGACCATAGAGCCGGTATACTGAACTTTATAGTATTACTCGTCACATTTAATCATGCCAACAACGTTGTGAAACGGGAGATCGCGAAACAACACAATAAAAGCTGGACATCACTTTTTGTTATTACATGTTATATCGTTGCGTGTATAGTTTTTATTAATTTTGAATATGATACACACGTGTTTTCTCCATATACCCAACCTCTCACAATCTGGGAGTTGCTGTGGTCGGTTTTGATAACAGACTTTATTCTGAAATTGATTACCATTGTTTGCAAAGTTCTTCTGACGTGTTTACCATCGAAATTGTTGGCGCTTCGGAAAAGGGTAAGTCTCGATACGCGATCGGTTAGCGATGTTAACGAAGTGGTCTGATAAAGGAAGTTTATTTCAGGGGAAATATTATCTCATGGTGGAGGCAACGTCTCAACTTTATCGATGCGTTGCACCTGTTCAACCGTGGTTGTATTATTTTTTTGAAGCGTACCAAGGTCCCGAAAAAATCTTGGGAGTATCTTTCTCTGTATTATATACAGTAAGCAAAGGGAATGATCTGTTGTCCCGTGTAAAATTATTTCATACCGCTATTTGGAAATTACTTCAGAATGTGGTATGCTTTGTACTTCTCTTCTTGCAAACGAAATCTTACAGGCTTACAAGTAGTTAATGATTAATTATGTTACAGAACTTGGGTATATCACCATCAAAGGAACAGTTAACAGCGTCCGGCGGCATTTGTGCAATTTGTCACGAGGAATATTCAATGCCAGTAAAACTACATTGTAAACATATTTTCTGCGAGACGTGTGTTTCAACGTGGTTGGACAGAGAACGTTCGTGTCCCTTATGTCGTGCAGCAATCACGGACGATCCTGTTTATCGAGACGGCCATACAACTTATTTCATACAATTATATTGATTTTCATGGAATTATCTGCGCTTTCTCCATTTTTTTACGCCGTCTTTGAAAGTTTACGTTAAACACTTAACATCTGTACCACTTCTATCTTTACATGGCTTACCTAACTATCTTTGGTACGTAAACATACGTAACGAGATAAATTGAATATTTGTGAGATCGTTAATAAGAAAACAAGATTTTACTTCGCACATATCGGTTACCTAAATTAAATGACACGAAAGATTTATATAAATTTTTATGAATTTGTAAAATATGCTGTATATAACTAAGTAATAAAACAATTCGTATGAAAAGGATAGAATTTATATTTTGAAAATGATTCGCCGAACGTAAGTGGTTTACATGAAAATAAAAATTAGTTAGCAATTTTCGTCAGAGGTACTGTGTACTTGAAACCTTTTCTTCTATTTCATACATGACAGCGAACGTCGATAGTCACGGTATGAAAAAGATATGACTGTATAAAATTGATTTAAAATCTATGCTGTTTTTCGTTGTGAATTATATTTAAACATTTGGTCATTAACGTTCCGAGTGAAACGTTCCGTGCATGTAATATGATTGAAATCATACTGTAAACAGGTTTCATTAATGTACAACATAAGTATTTTCTCTGAGACGTTATAAAACATATTGTCATACAGGGTTTTAACACTGACAATAAAGTAATTATTATATAAGGGTATTACTTTAGTATACATAGAAAAATAGTTCACAAGACATTGGTTTTTAACCGTGCCTGGAAGTATTCTCCATCTCCTTTAGTTGCTTGTTTATTTATCTCTTTATGACGCTCCCTGCTCACTATTTCTTCCAAGACTTCACCATCCCCTTTTATTAGCCTGCAGAAACATTAAATCTATGTATTACGTTCATCGATATTTATGAATAAAACTAAACTTCTATTACGAAGGATACCTGTATCTTCCAGTTTCTTCATCATAAACTCTTCGCATTATGCTCTGTTTCTTTTCCCACTCCTCTTTAGTCATCGGTGCCATTGCCTTCGCCCTCTCCGATATTTCTTGCGAAATATCCTTCGAAACGCTCTCTTTGGATTTCTCAGTGCCACGTGTTTTCTTCTTAGAAGATGTTTTCTTTAGCTTTTTCTTCAACTTCTTCTTCATCCTTTTCTTCTTCCTACGTTTCTTCATAGCTTTCTTTAACTTCTTGGCTTTCCTTTTTGCTTTCTTGCGTTTTCTTTCATCCTCAGAGGTGTCGGTGCTACTACTGCTGCAACTACTGCTGCTACTGCTACTACTCGAACTACTGCTACTACTTTCGCTACTAGTACTGCTAACGCTTGAGGAACTTGACGACGACAGAGATCTTTTCCTCTTTGACTTTTTACCAATAGGATGATCAGTCTTTTCTTGTATATCTTCCACCTTCTTCTTCTCCTTTCCCCTCGATCGAGCCTCGTCCACGTCTGCCTTCTTCGGCTCTATTTTATCTACGCTCGAATGTTTCACGTGTCTTTCTTTCGAACTGCTTTCCCGCGAATGTTCGCTAGAATCTTTTACAGTTCTCTGATGATCGTGATCTTGATTGCTTCTACTCCTAGATCTATCGTAAGGTGGTCTCCTGCTGTTATGATTCGAAAATCTATTCCCTCTTCTCTCGTTGTATCTGTTATACTGTGAATTATTGTGGATTCTATTTCTATCATAAAATCCAGAGTGTTTATATGGTCGATAACCGAAGTTACGTTTACGATTATCCATGAATCCGCTGCGCCCTTTGTAATATCCTCTGTTTTCCCTCGTATTCATCCTGTACGATCTCAGACCGTTCTCGTACCTTTTGTCCCATTTGTCGCCTCTCTTCTCCTTCTCGTTTTGGTGTTTAGCGTCGCGACTGGAGGCGCTGGACGAGCTCGAGCTGCTGGAACTGCTCCTGTGCTTCGATTTCTTTCTCTTATCTTTACTGCACGTGTTTCGTCTCTTTTTCTTGGCGTCAGAGTCGTCACTCTGCGAAGACACCGACTGCCTTCTATCACGTTCTTCCTTTGATTTAGCACATAGCTCCGAACGTGAATCACTCTTCTCTCTGTTACTCATTGTACTTGTTTACTAATTCTATAGATTATTAAAATCTACCTTAGACTTAACTATTACGTCTTTTATTGTGTATTTATCATTCAGTCGCATCGGTGATTAACCTTCTGCATCGTAGCCGAAGGTTTCTCACTGCAAAGTATTCCCGTACGGGGTGGTAGATAAGAGTCCCATGTAAACGGGTGCGTGAACGTTGAAATGATGCAAAATAATTCTTAATAATTTGCACACTATCAATGTTCTTTTACATCCTGCTGGCACGTAACCGCAACTAACCTTGATCTAACAAATTACAACTGTCTTCATCGATTTCCATTTCAAAAATTTGTCGAAAGTTAAGGCAACCTTTCATGGCAAAGCGACGCGCGCGAGAGGAACCTAGGGTTTTTCGGTTTTGTTCTTGCATTCGTTGGTAGCATACAATTGGGAAGCACGCCATGCGATTCAAATACTAATTGAATAGTTGGTATTTTAATTTGATGATAATTTAGAATTTTTCTCTTCGATGTTCCATTTATTCTTTGAACGATTTACTTAATACATTTAACGATCTAATAGTAGAATGATTTCTTGGGAGGAAAACTTTCCGCGATGTAATTGGTATTTCATTCTGAATTTTATAAGAGTCATATCACTTTGTTGCGGAGTTAAAATATGTTCAGTTGTTTTATCATTTCTGATTAAATCTGGAAATTTAGACAGAAATTTTCACAGAAATGGATGACATACCGGGATAAAACATCTTCAAAATTTTGTGTTTTTTTAAAAATTGATTATTATTTGTAAGTACTATATGAGATAACGGAAATCATGCGGCTAGGTACTAGGTGTTATTGCACGGAAAAAGTAAGCTGCTAACCTGACGTTACTATCATTTCCATCATTGAAGAACGTTTACCAATTAGAATAAAATAAAGAAATAATATTTTTTTTAAATATCGGTGATTTTGCCGGTGATGCCATTTATACAGTGTGTAGCGCTAAAAACTGAACACTTAATTATCTGCTGTAGTTGTCAGAATATGAAAAAATAGTTCAGCTGGAATTTGAATGTAATGGTTGTTGATGAAATAACTTTTATTATTCAAAATTAAATTTGGTGTATTAAATGCTGTGCTTAAATGTCATATTCTCCCCTTGAAACTACTCAGATTCGAATTTTCACGGAACACCTTCCATTATAAATTCATCGAAAATACATTCGCTGTAATTTACGACTTAATAACGTTATCACTTTTTAATTCAATATTTGCAATTGTTAACAAGAATGTTGTAACTATAAATTATAAAATTACAATATGGCAGAAGTTGATGCTTTGCATAAAAACGATGAACATATGGATATCTAACTACTTGCTTACCACTAGATAGTAGGTTATCTAAAATAAAAGAGAAACCAATGACCAAAAAACATAAATTCGATTACAGGGAAAAATATTTTGTAACAACTTTGGACTTTGTTAGCCTTATATCAATATTTGATAACAAGGCTCGCAATGGTTAAAGATTCACACCTAAAAGAGTATCGTTAGCTTTGGATTTACAAAATCTGGGTATTGAATATTCACTGTGGAAAACTAAATATATAACTTGCCCGAATGCCAGCGCGGTTATTGGCCTCCTCAGCTTTCCTCGCCCAGTTTTGGGTCCATTACACATTCGACATTTTGCCAATGTTGCATTAATCGTTTCCTTATGAAACTGGACTTGATTACCTACTTAGTTGAGGAGACCTAAATTCTGTTTCTACTTTATTTTTCTACGCATACGCGCTCTGCTTCTTAAAAATTCAAAATAAGTAGTCGGTTTAAAGTATCCTCTGCCATCATTTTCTTTCACGTAAAAAGTGATTAAAAAATTCACATTCCCTCTTCAGAAAAAAAATGTTTCCATTTAAAAAAGAAAATGATTTACTTTTCCGCATTGAAGAAATTTCTGGACCAGTCGATTTGTATATTACCAGCAGTGGAATTAATTTTATTCTTACTTCTAAAGTTAGTTTGCAACAAAATTTATTTCCGCCAATCATAAAGATATACATCAAGAATGACGCGTGAAGATAATCGTCGTTCTTATCATCAAACACCACCACAAAAGTAGTTTCATTTCCTTTGTAATAACGTTTAGCTATTATCAACGACAAAATATGAGGCGCTGGAGCCCGCTCTCTGCCAGGAGCTGCACAAAATCGTAGACACCATCATCGCACCTGGAAAAGGGTTGTTAGTCTGCGACGAGTCCCCGCCATCTATGCAGGAGTGTTTCGAAACGATAGGCGTCGAGAATAACGAAACTACGCGGCGTGACTATCGAGAAATGTTGTTCACCTCTGACAAGGTCATTACGCTGTACTTTGCAGTTTTAGATAAAGGAAGAGTGACACGAACAATCTCATAGGTATCGAACCATTGAAATGATGGGCGAAAGAGAGATGCGTGGAGACATCATCATTATCATCACACTAATGAATCTGATCCGCGCGTGTTTGCACTTTTTCCATTGCAGTGTCGATTCGCGGAATACATAAGCGGTGTTATTCTGCACCACGAGACTGTTTACCAAAAAACGGCGAAGGGCGTCGAGATCGTTAAGCTGTTGCAAAACAGGAATGTCTTACCCGGGATTAAGGTCGACACAGGTTTCGTCCAGCTGTTCGGCGCGAAGGGAGAGAACACCACGCAGGGTTTGGACAATTTGCAAGAAAGATGCATACAGTATAAGAAGGATGGTTGCCACTTCACTAAATGGAGATGTGTGTTCGAAATAACGGAGCAAACGCCGAGTCAACTGGCCATGGATACGAATGCAAACGTCCTTGCAAGGTTCAACTCGGAGAATATATTTCAGATTCTTGAATTACAGCCGTTGGAGTTATCGTGAACCGTGGTTTTAGACAATTCGGGAGAACAAAAGAAATATCTAGGTTGAATAAGTGTAGATCCAATAATGTATTGGACAGTAGGGTGGCTCTTATTTACTCTTGATGAATTTTTTTTCAAGATTTTCTTTGTGACAGCCACAAGAATAGTTCCAATTAATACAAAAAAATTCGTGTAAAGTTTGAGTCCGATTGGGTAAATGTTATAGTAATTTAAGCATTTAAGTGGCATTATTTATATTATGTTACTTTTTTTCGTGTGACAAATGGTTTTCGAAAAAGTTCGAAACACTGAAAAGAAATGAACTAATTTTTTTTCTAATTTAGAAAGTTTAAACGTTTCTCGAACACTTGTTATTTATGAAATGTATTTGTTATTTTTAAGGACTATATTTTTTTAAATTTAAGGGGATATGCACGTAGATATGCCAAAGAGTTCGATTTTTTAATACATATTTCAGTGTTTGATATGTCAGGAATGCTTTTCTGAAATTTGCGACCGAAATTCGGAGAAATGTCGAAGATATAGATTAGAGAGTATATACATTAGAAGTTTATGCAAGTTACAACTTCGGATATAAAATAATATTACGGAGCTTCGTAAAACGAAGATTTTCACGAACGGAGTATATTTTGTTATTTATCCATTCCACTGGCCAATAGTAATCGTTAATCGCAACAGTTTTCCATATTTTTGTAGCCTATTTTTCATTACTATTATTTAGGTCCAACTATTATAATTTTTGCAAACGTTTTGTCCATAGGTAATCGTGTAGACAAAAAGTAACAGCGATTTGATTATTTCTTTAAATATCTTTGTTTATCCGAATATTTTAAAATGAGAAGTGATATGTCTTAAATATTATGGTACTTTTCCAACGTAAAATTAATTAACAAAAAGACAAAGCACAATTCCAATCAATGAAACTGGCATACGTGACAGAGGTCACATAAAGATTTGGATAACTGTCTCTCTACTTGCGCTTTAAACTGTCATCGTTCGCGGTAAGCCGTTCCATTAAAAGGAAAGTAACGGATTGCGTCATTCCGGTGACGAACACTTAAACTGAACAATTTTATAACGATTGCACATTATCACTATGAAACGCCTTACCAATGAATTTATCTTGCACTTCGCATACTTTCCAATTTACTCCATTATTGACTCCATTAATAATTTCACGTGCAGTAAAATCTGTGCCAATACGAGGGTATTTGGAGTATTGGTCAGTATAAAAGAGTGATATTTTTTGTTAAGATATGCGAGTATATGTCAGAGTGCACGATTGGTACCCATCGTAGAGACAGAAATACTGAATACTGGCAATCATGGTATAAATAGGGCAATGGAAGTTTGCGAAGAGGTCTTATCCATTCTATTCCGCGCTTTAAACCAACACCACGTCTATCTTGAAGGTATAATTCTCAAGCCTGCGATGGTTTTGTCTGGGATCAAGAGTGAGGCTAAATGCACACCACAGGTACACTATTGGCCGAGTACATCAATACTCTTTTACGAACTCCTCTCGCACCATAGATCATTAAATGTTTGGCGAGCATTTTATAACGATCTACCACAGAGTCTAATATTTACGATTAGTTTCATTTGAAATTCTAATCTGCACTCGCGACAGTAAACATTCGATCAAATGGACCCAAGATTTAAAGAGACATGAGTTTACTATGGAATTTATCATATCCTTGATAGTCAATCATTTACACACTTATTTGTAGATCGTTGCCGAACACACGGTAAAGGCTATGCAGAGGACAGTGCCACCAGCAGTTCCAGCTATCCTATTTCTAAGCGGCGACCAATCACACGAAGACTCCGTGTTAAATTTGAACGCTATCAATACTTACGAAGGGAATAAACCCTGGAGGCTCAGTTTCTGCTATGAGCGTGCCATACAAGTACGATTAATCATCTTATATTCATTAAAAACCGAAAGAAAAATTCTCTCCAATATTTTCTGCACTTACGCAAAGTTCGCGGCATTGAAAACTTGGAAGGGCAAGGCAGAAAACGTGAAAGATGCTCAGGAAGTGTTTCTGGAGAGAGCAAAAGAATGCTCCGAAGCGTCGATGGGAAAATTCCAAGGTCAAGGCGAAACATGCAGCGGTGATTGATACGTCAGGTAGTTTCCACAGAAAACTTTTTAGATAATCTAGACGATGATTAATAGAACGACTGACAAGCCTCGACATCCTATAGATCTGACCTGTAAGCTATTCGAATATTTTGAGAATAAAAGTGAAGTATTTAACAAGAGAGCATGAGATAACGTCGCATAAGACGAGCCCACCTTATCATTAAGCGTGACACACGACGATAAAGGGATTGCAGCGGAAAAAAATGATATGCATACTTTGATACATGCACGAGAGTATCTCAACCTTAACAGTGAAAAGTTCCGTCAGTAATTTCGGCGAATGTCGAGCAAGGTGCCCTTGACTGACCTCTAAAACAGAGGTTCTCAATGCGAGGCTGTCGCGACGTACGGCCATACAGTACCTGGCCGAGTGAAGACGTATTCTACATACATTCAGAAATTTGCTTCGCTAGTGGTCGATATGTAGTCATCTCTGTGGACCCCCACCAACCGGATTCTCTTATCCCTCCCAGTTTTATAGCAGCGATGATCAGCACGTGCGCTCGCCAGTGCCGTAACTAGGAGGCAGTTAAACAGGATCTACAAGTTTATAGGAACTTATTTTAGGTCTGGCATCCTAATACGAGCATGTAGTGAAACCATAAAAGAAGGAAATAAAAGTATAATTAATGTAACGAAGTAGACTATTTGAATAACGGGTGCACACTCTCTTAGATAAATTTATAATAAAGTATTGTTTGTAGATTGAGTTGTTTATAAACTCAAAACGTATCAGTTATTATTAAGGAACCTTAGTTGCCCTTATATTAATATTCAACTATTCTGTATATTACGTATATATAACTTAGCAGTTATGAAACTAACAATATCCTTCTGCGCACGGAAGATTGTCAGAAAAAACAGAAGTATCAATTTCTTCAAAGTATAGTTAAAGTCTAGCGTTTTTCTTCCGCTTTATACAGAAATGCGGGTATTCTATTTCCAAGTTTTTGAAAAGTATTCTCTCAGGCTTCATATATTCGTGGTGTTCAGTTTTATAGTTACGCACCTACATCTCCCGATTGGAGCAATGGACCACGAGGGCAAAGTTGAGAACCTTCACACGTCCGGTGAGTGCGCCTGCGCCAGTACCATTCTGGTTCAGACTTTGAAACCGACAAACACCCTAGACTTACCTCAGTCGCTTTCTAACCAGCGAACAGTACAACGTGTTTTGACACAAGTTTCGAGCCAGGAATCAACCCACCAATATTGGGTAAGTTATGTTTGTGTGTGTTCTTGAATGAATAATTCAGCCAAAATTGAAACGAAGAGTGCCTTACATCTACACGAACCCTATCGATCCCTACGTACTGGGAAATCACTGGGAAATGCAGTCGAGGGAGTTCGACCCACAATGAGATTCGACCTTGACTGACATTTGGTCGCCACCCATTTCGTTTCCCGTATCTCGAAATAGTGTAGCTTCCCAGCGACTACGCTCAACGATATCCTCTGCATTACCATACTGTAAATGCAAATTTACGAACATCTACGTTTCTCCACCTTGCATATGTGTAACGGTCATGTTCACTTGGGTGTACACAGGAGTTGAATTTTATGGGCTCGAAACACTGGTCGTTAATGTTATATTTCAGAAACGATCTTGAATATCTTGAGGCGTATTTAAATCGGAGCTAGGGTGAGAATGTATTACACAGATACATGCATATGCAATGTCATGGATACTACAGACAGTGCCTACTAGTTGCTACACTCAAGTTACGTTTATTGTAATTCAATCTTGCTTCCCTCACTAAAATAAGTATTCTTTACTTTGTGGTTACTAAATTTTTTTATGGTTTGATATAAGGAATGAATAAGCAATCTATAAACTTTTGTGAAGGATTATTACGTTTAAACGAGTACCGGAAGAATCCACTTTTGTCTAATAATACCATTCATCACGTGACTCATTGACACATGACTCGAAAAGAATGCTTAAGGATACGAAGTGTTTATCTTCCGAGGTTTAAAAATAAATTTTAGTGCTTTCAATATTAAATTTTTTTTAAAAATATTCGATTCACGTGTTCTTTTGTTCAGAACTGCATTCATAAGTAATTGGCTCTTTATCGAGGTTCCCGTTAGTCCACGCGAAACTAATAATATGTATAACCTCTAACTGATAACGTATACATGTCACAATAAAAACATTCATATATGAAGTTGAACCGTGTGTCTTACTGCTCATCGTCGTTAATAATTTTACACGTTTCAAAAAGCACACATATAATCTTATAAAAATACAAAGAATCCACATGTCGCGTGTGATTGGCTCCTGGTTTCTCTATTGGCTTCTTTCGACCGCTCCTCAATGACAACGGTCTAATTTCGGCGTTGCGATGAACATAATCGTTATTGCAATCGATGGTAATTGTAGGTTAGATCGAATTAGATCAGCGGTTTGTGAACATGGTTCAATCGCGGCGAGAACTTATGTAATCTCGCGAGAGACTATATTCTATGTGACGCTACATGCCTGGGATCATTTTGTGACAAACGAAACTGTTGTTTCCAACGAGAAACACGCAACAAGACACGTGTCCAGTGCATCGAGATGCATCTGTTGGTTCACATGCACACAGATGCAGCCGGGTTCACGACATGTCTATTTGTCACGAGCGTTTCATCATGCATTCCTCCGCTTCATAATGCGAATGAAGCTTTGGCGAATCACCAGTTTCGACGTCTAGTATTACACACACGTTTGGCGTCTTCCCCTTTCTTCGAGTTCCATTCGTAATTAATACTAAACTATACGTTGAAGTTTCGTTCGAGAATCTGCGCGACCTTAGTCTTGTGTCAACCGCGAAACTGAATTATTAAACAGGTAACTTTGTTTTTGTTTATCTGATCTCCATATTTTTTCTAAAAACTTGTTCCGTTCCGCACTTAAAATGCATAGGTGAGTACGTTATGCGTGGTTTTAATATTTGTGCTACATAAAAATTAAAGAAGTTGTTCGTTCGTTCGTTCATTTTTTTTTAGTACGTTCGTAATAGTCGCTAAATAATGTAATGATGTGATTTCCGACAAACGTGAAACATGTCAAACAGAAACAATAGTTGCACTTTCTTTTTACAAAACGGAGAAAGTTAGCCTCAACGCGTACCACGTAAGTCAAATGTCCGTTCACAAAGATAAGAATCTATAAATTATTGACCATAAACAAGAAAATGATATCAACCAGAAGAAAAGAAAAACTATTTATATTCCCCGTCGCTGCAATAAAATTTATTGTGCAGTTAGGATTATACGTTTACGACCACGATCGTTTTATGACTTTCAACGGAGAAAAATTGTACTATAATTCGCTAAACAACTCCCACCTGAGACTTGTTTCCTTTCTGTTCTGATCGATAAGAACGGCGACTTACAAGAAAACATTATTTCCGGGAATCAAAAAACATTCTGAAATACCACGGGCACATTCAACAGGTAACCTCTCAATTTTATTTCTATACAAATATGGCGTTAAAATTACGTGAACCGAGGCGACCAAAGTCCACTTTCAATTCGACAACACGTGTTTTACGGTAACGTCTTGGAATACTTTGACGTTGCTGCACACTTTGACGTCATTTCTTGATAAAATTCCGTCTGACGGATTAGATTCTTATTGTCGATTCGCGATTACCTTCCTGTTCAACGGTCACTAATTCCGACTGCTTGGGATTTTTCGAGAACTCGCACAGCCCAACGGGCACCCCAGCGTTACGCACTGCCGAAGAGGTCGCAGGTTATGCGAAGCACCACCGCCAGGTGCGCTCTGCATAACGTTACCTCTTCTGAATGCCACGGGTCAGATAGAGTAGACGCGGTGGCGCAGGCGCAGATGCGTTTGCATATCCGTTACCGATTAACCGCAGCAGAATTATGTTGGCGTTATTGACCGCCGGCCGACAAGTTAGAATTGTTGCGTAGATGACTTTTTTAGTGGCCGGAATTCAATTACTTCCTACGCGCATATATTTGTCGCGAGACGCACGTAGACCGAAGACGCTAGGAAACTTTGTCATCCTACAGTTTAACATTTAAGATTCTCGGGAATCGTTTATGAAACCTTCCACCCTAAGCTCTAATCGTTCACGAACGTATGGTTAGTTTGATAAAATCTTGTTTGCTGAATCGAACTCGCGATATGCATAATCCTGGGAAATTTGATTCTAACAGTGAGGCTAAAACTCGCGTCTGCGCGAACAAGTGCGACAAAGGTTTTCGCGTATTGACCGACACAAGAGAGTGCGTAGATCTATTCTCATGGATGTATACCTACGACCGCTAAACCACTAGGCGCGTAGTTTATTATCGTCCCGGCAGTTGCCGTTTTCTTGTAAGAAATGTATTTTACGCTTGAGTGGATATCCGCTGCAGCGCTATTTATTCATGGACCCGGTATAGTCTCTCTCTCTCTTATTGTACAGTCAGCTCACTCGATTCTGACCGCTTCAACACATATGCACGGCCCATTTTAGGCTGTTGGCTTTTGCGTCGTAAAAATTTGCATTTTGTGGACAAATATTATTATGACCACCAAGGCTAATTAAAGCAGACCGCGAAAATTTGTATAATTACGATACCAGCATACGGTAGATGGCGGGGGTTGTCATAGTATTTCTCCACGAAAGAGGAGTGTTCGCGAAATAAACGCCAGCAGTGTGAAGTAGCCTACTCTTCGCCGTGCATTTGTTTCGAAGCGGCCAAAATTGAGTGAACTGATTGTACATGTTATTATACATAAATACGTATTGATATAGTAATCTTTTTGTAATTCGATAATCATTGTACTTCGTGCTCAAAACTTGAACAAGACGTTTGGCACAGGCTCGGATTAAGAGTTTTGGGGCCCGGGGCTATTAAACCTTCGAGGGCTCCCCGTGATTGAACAGGGGTGGAGGGGGGAGGGGGTAGTGAGCTAATCGCTTAGAACGGGGCCCCTCCGGAAAGTGAGGCGCTGCAGCCCCCTAGCCCCCCCCTTTAATCCGGTCCTGGTTTGGCAAGACGATGCGATTAATCAGGATGTGAGAAATAAAAACGTGCAGCTAGATATAAAATATTTGAAGAAATTTGAATAAGTTTAATAATTTCTGAATATCGTGTAAACCTTTCATTAGTAATACTAGCGAAGAAAAATTTCCATTTGTACCAAAATAAATTTTCTAAATTCATCCAAAATGAAACGTTTCATTCCAACACCTACAAAATTTTTTATTGTAATATGTTCTGGCACACCAAATAGTAATAATTTACAGCATTCGAGAAATTCATTTTAAATGCATGAATGCGCTTCTAGCAAATAGGCACTACAAACATCGCGGTTCACAAATCTTTGAAACTTGAAGGAGCGTATTTCGTCTAATGAAATTGAGACTTCACTATGGGTGATTGGCTATAAATATATCAATGGGTTTAGACGCGAAGGTACAGGTCAATGAAACGCAATTGATAACATAATAGCGATACGCAAGGAGTACTTTCCACCGTGAAACGAGATTGCATGTTTCTGCTGGATTCACCACGCGTCTCCTTAGTAAACAGGCTTATCGCGTTTTGCCGCGATAACTCGAAATACGGCATTTACATGCGGTTGCGCAATTTACGTTATCGTGGAATTGCGATTACGTGGAAAAAAAATCGAAAACACCGATACCAGTTTTACAATAAAATCGCTAGGCGACGTGGAAGAATTTGAATATTGCGTTTCGGTGAGATGCAATGAAATTGCAAATTGTGCGAGCACTGTTACGTCAGTTGGTTTGTTTGAGCGTGAGACTTGACACACGGAATTTATATTAGGTACTAGTGGTTACTATGTTTTAAGAATGAATTCCATATAAAGTGGCTAGAATCTATACTTAATCCTTTTATGTTATGATTGTAAGACATTGAAAATTAATTTAAATTTTAATTCCAAATTTAATGCTTCATTAAACAAATTTTAGTCAAAATCTTTTCCACAATATCAAGATAAAAGTTTAGAAATTCAAAATTTAAAAAATTAAAAATTTCAAAAATAAAAAATTCAAAATTTAAAAAATGCAGTTTCAAAAATTCAAAATTTGAAAACTTAAAATTCTAAAATAGTTTTTCATTTTTATCAGACAATTCATGTTTTTTATACTCATGTTGAATTTAATAATAGACTTCGTAGTCTCCATTTTATTATAGCTATTTTAAAGTTTTGAATATTATCCCGAGACACACATAAAGATGTTGCTTCTGGTAGCTCAAATAATAAGTCTAGCCACTCAAAAGATCGTGGATTGTTTTCCACCATCGATCCAGTTTCGAGTTTATTTTCAGTGCTCCCCACGGTCGTCGCACAAAAATATTCGAAATGTACACAGCGTGATTTACTAAAAACAGACCACCTACAAAAAAATATATGAGAAAAAGCTGGTTTTAATAAACAAACATGCAGAAACAGAAAGTTTTTTCCTCAAGTCGTATTCTTCGAAATGATAAAGATCATCTTTTTTTTAAAATACCTGTATGTTTTTATTACCATATTTATGTGGCTGACAACAAGACATGTTGATTTTCAAATGACTTTGAACAAAATAATCTCACAAGCATTTTATAAACTTGCCAACTTATTCAGTAAAGGCAATTTTTGTAAAATCAACTCAACAGAACGTGTTAAGATGGTGTGTTTCTAATGGACCACCCGGTGTATGTCACACGGAGGCCCAGTTATAATTCAATCGCGTCGCGCTGAGATGAACATGTTAATTGCTGCTTTCATTCGCCTACGCGAAATCAAGCGACGTGGAAAGTTTGATCAGGGAATGTACGCTCTATCAGTGTTACATAACGTGAAACTATTTCGTTTAAAAAATACAATGCAAAAAATCTGACCGATATCTTGGCAACGGAAACGTATCACGTAATATTTCATTCTAATTAATCGCGCTTTTTATATCTCAGAGAAATGTTCGTCGCGTACGATATAGCAGCTGAAAATACGTTCTATTTGCGATCCATAGAAATTTCGCGAGCAATCATTTTGACTGCTTACGCCAAGTATGAGGTAATGAAATGCATTTTAAGCATGGATTGCGTCACTGTCGGGTGCTGGCAAAATATTGCATCTGTCAAAACCGGTTGGTGAACTATAGTCGTGACCGCAGTAATATACAGTAGGGGGCAAAAGTGTGTGAACACCCTTTAAAACGGAATAACTTGTTTAAAATTGGGTCAAACGATTTGAGTTTTTATTAAACGATTTTACTTAGTTTGGTGTATGGTTCAAATTTGGCAACTCAATTTTCACCCACATCCACCAACCCAATTGTTTTGAAACTTTGCACGCGTGCGTATGTTGAATGACAATACAATTTTTTTTAAAAAAGTCAAGCAATAAAAAAATATAGAAAGAAATGTATACAAAATCCACAAACACTAAAAACTAGAAAAATAAAAATTCCCCCAAACACTTGAAACTAGAAAATAAAACAATATAAAAAAATATTGTACTTTAAATGATTTTACTAAAAATGCACTAATGGTTTTTTCTCACATTAAATAAAATCGTGATACTGTATTAAATTAATTCATATTCTGTTATGACAATATCACGCGCCACGATTTTATTTAAAGTGAGAAAACACCATCGAAATTGTAGTACAAGAAAAGAATAATATTTTGTTTTTAGTGCGTTTTTAGTAAAATCGTTTAACATACAATTTTTTTAATATATTCTTTTTAAGAAGCTGGAAGGATTAGTTTGCTAGGTGAGGTGTTTCGTCGTTTTGAAAAAAATGCAATTCGTCGGAATAGCGAAAAAAATAGTGAACGTCGTTTTTTCAGTTTTTTCATCTGAGCATGAGTAATGAAAATTTAAAAATCCCGTTTGTAGATTTAAGAAAGTTGAATACACGCTGAAAATTTCATCGAAATAAATTTATGCATAAGTGCCTGCGGCCGTGGAAATTATATAAGCTCGCCAAGCAACGTATAGCATTTTAAAATCTCGTTGATAATTTCGTTGCTGTTCAAATCGAGAAATATATTATACGACGACTGCGCGATTCAGTTTCAAATTTAATTATCGAAGCATGTGCGCCTTTTTATTTAAAGGCAGATAAATCGTAGTCATTTTCTGCTGAAGAAAGTTAAGCTGGTGCAGCGAGGGGCTTAAATAACGATCTGGAGATTCGATAAATTACGATGATACACGATCTACTTACGCGGGCTTTTTCAGCTTCAGGCATAGAAACTTCCGGCTCCGTAAAAATTTCAGGCCCCTCCGCCTCTGGCTGGGAGCTTCTTTATCATTTACGCGAGCAAAAGGCTTTCACCTACACGCTTTTCCGCCATATTTCTTCCGAACCATGACTTTCATTTCCATGCATTCCTCAAGAGCGCCTTCCGTCGTTTGGGGGTCCGTAAATGCTTTCTGAAATAAAAGATGAACATCTCAGGCGCGTTCGGGAAAAAATTCTAAAATTTTCAAAGCGTCTCGTCTCGACGTTGCTTCTCACGCCCTTCCCTCAGGCTTGGATCCAGAATCGTAACGATCGAAAGAATTGCACACAATTACGTCCCCCGTTTAAATCAATTTGTGGAAAAAGTGTTATCGCTCGTTGCGACATTAGTGCTTTTACTGTGGTTCGTGTGAAGCGTAACAAACAATTGCAATATCATCCACGTAACTTCAAATTACAAACTAGCGACAACTTCCGTCAGCATTTCCCGCGCCGCGGCTGTGTGCACCTTAATTTACCTAACGAGCTGAGTAAACGCCCCCTTGATTCTGCACGTCCCGTGAAAACCCTACGAACTATTTGTCAATTTATAGAATTTATTCTATCAAGTAGTTTCTAATAGTTCTGATTTGCACCGAGAGTTCTGAGCATTTACGCGCATTCTTCATACGTGGAACGTGATGCAGAAAGCGATGATGGATCACGAGTCACGTCGAGAAGACGCTCGCCAGAAATCAGTGGACTATCGTTCGCGCGGAGATCCCGCATCATTTGCCGCAATCACGCCCGATGATCCGAGAGATTGCATCGTTAAATGGCAAGGGTCACGACGATTGCGTCAGAGCCCGCCGCGCGTCCATCATTTATCGACGAGGCGACCGCAAAGGGTTAGCCCGTCCCGGCAATGCTGGTCACCGCTGACGAGGACTACTCGCGGCCCGATGAAAGGTCCGCGTGCTAACTTGGCCCTGCGCCTGTCCCTTCCTCCGACGCCAGTCATATCGAAGAGCCCGCGATATTCCGCGATCCTCCGGCATCCTCGCAGGGATAATGGAGCGCCCACCCCGTCGCGAGTAGAGTCTGCGAGGGTCTACCCCGCATCCTCGCGTGGCGTTGCCGATGTCTCAGGTCACGGATTCAGGGTGCGCAGGGGGATAATACAGGCGTAGCCCCGAGAACGTCTGCGCGTGCTGCATTGCGGCTAGCCCACTCCCTTGTTCCGTGCTGTATGGGCGGCAAGCCCCCGCGACAGACGAGGACAGGACGGCTCCGGTCGGAGGGTGGAACTGAGCGAGACAGGTGCGGTCGGCAGGGGGTGGACGAGGACGGGCGGCGTCGAGGGAGAAGAGAGAGAGAGAGAGAGAGAGAGAGAGAGAGACGGGTGGAAAATAGGAAGAGGGTCGTCGGATGGAAAGAAGAGGAACGGGATGCGCGAGGTATGGGCGAGACAATGAGAGCGCACGGAGGAAGGCTCAGCACTCGGCGGATGAGGAAGAGAGAAGGAGTGTAAAGAGTGGGAGGATGGATGCGCCAGGGTGAGAAGGACGCCACGATGCGCGATGAAAGGAGAGAACCGTCGTAGAGGAAGATAGAGGCAGGGGTGGAAAGAGATAGAGTGTAGCGACTACCCCCCTGTTTTGCAGTTACGACACTGCACTGCAGCCAGGTACCCCTGCCGCCTCTTGGACGGGGCGAAACTGGCCGGATAAAGCCAGTCGTCGTCTCGTGCCCGTACGAGACACGCGTCCCGAGCGGCGTTTCCTCTCCGACAGGCCGCAAAGATGTAGTCGAGAAGGCGAACCCGGGGTCCACTCGGCTGGGCCCGAGGCACACCGCCGTAGCCGAGGACGTTGTTGCCGCAACGATCGGTTTACTTTTGTCTTCGGTCTTTTATCTCTCTATCTCTCGTATCGGTATTTGTCGGTGGTATAGTGTACAACTATCACCATTAAACGCGTAAACTAAATCGGCCCTCAGGGCCGGTATCTAGAGGACTGAGCAACACCAGAGGAGCGTATTATTGTCGTTATAATTAATATTATTACCGTCATTATATTTATTATCGTTGTACATACGTGTGTCGTAACGTGAGTCGCGGAATCGCAACCCATTGTTTACGATCGCCGCTGCGCTGGACCGTTCGTGGGAAAGGTAAGAAGACAACAGGGTTCGTCTACCCGCAATCGCACTTTCCTCCCCAAGCTTTTCAGACCAGTTTGATGTTGAAAAATTTAAGCCCCATCCACGCGCAAACGGTTCCGCTTAGGGGGATGCGGCGTGCTTCACACGATTACGTCGATAAACCCAGTGCCATGGGAATCGAAAGTTAGCTTCCTTTATCTTCCCCCAGCCTCACCAGAGGATCAAACATTCCAAAGTATCCCAGAAGGACACCGACACTGTGTTCTTACGAAACCGTTGCAATGTTAAGCGATCATTCGACGAGCATTAAAACGAGGGTACCATTAGCTTCGTCGTATCAATTTAGCAAGTCATTATCGTTATCGCGATTACCATCGGCGTGGCACGAGAGAGAGCCATTATTGCCGTTATTATGTACGGGGGACGGTGCAGCGGTGGGTTATGGCCGATGACGCGTCAGGTCGGGCTTTTCATTCGAGGTGAAGACGCTCGAAAGAGGTAAGGGTGGCCGTGTTGGTCGTTGTGAACCATTTTATCGATTTTAATTCATCTGCCAATCGTGGGATCCTTGTCCCTCTCGCTTTCTCTTGACTCCGATGGGAGGGGGTTTTGAAACTAATTGACTGAAAGGAGCTAGATCCCTTTTTAAGAAGATACGGTGTATTTCTTATTTAATGCGGCAAAGGGTGGGGAAATGTCCCCGAGGACGTTTCTATTAATTTCTATCTTATTCGTTCTGCTTAGCTGCTAGATTGTTATAACTCATCTGACCAGGCATCTATCACTCTTGTCCACTTCGTTGCAGCCTCACGCGAAGAGCGGAAAATCGATTCGCGATAAGGACAATTTATTGGTTGATAATTGACGGGGTATCGTTGTTAGGATAAATCACCAGGCTGCGTGCACGCGCGTAACAGAGATTGTTTACAGTCGTTGCTGAATGGAGACTTTCATTGTACCCTCATTTTATCGATCTTGTAACTCTCGCCTGCATCGTCCACTTTACAACACTTCCTGCGCACACGTTCGTGTGCGCGCGTGTGCAACGCTGCTTGAATGAAGGGATATTGCTAAAAAATTGATTCAGAAATAGGAGTGAATGTTCGATTTCGAGGGCAAAGAACTACGCTGTGACGTGTAAAACTGATTTCAAGGGTCTGTCTGTAGAGTGCACACTCAACATTTTGAGATTGACTGATCTTACAATGCATCTTCAGAAAGTAGAGCTTTCTGTACCTTGTTCTTAATGCCCGACCAAGATTGTATGCGAAACAATAACTAAAGCTTTTATTAAGTTCTTTAGTGTTTTTATAATGATTTGTTTTTTACTCTTTAGAGGAATATAACGAAATTTAAAACAAAATTAAAACCGACTTCAAAAAGATATAAATGCACTAAAAAGTAAAGAATAATTTTTTTAAGTCGAAAAAAATATGATAGTCGTAGATTAAATAAGGGAAAAAATTAATTTTTACTTTTTGCTGCATTTTTATTTTTTTGAAGGCGGTATTCATTTTTTTTAATTTTTTTATTTTTGATTTTTAAGTTTTATATATACTGATACAATATGCTGAGACAATAAAGACAATAGTCTTTACTATTAACCAGAACTGGCAAAATATTGGGACACTGTTGATGCAGTGTAGGATGGGATATCGCCCTTTTTCGAATAAAAAAAGATTATCAAAATCGGTCCATATGCTGAGGAGTTATGCGGGGCAAAGATAAAAAAAAATACATACGGGTCGAATCTCTAACCTCTTCCTTTTTGAAGTCGGTTACAAAATAGGAAACATCGTATTGATGATAATTTGATGAATTTTCAAGGGAAGTTTTTGGGACTTCAAACTTCTGGCAGTCTCACTATATCTTAAAATTACCATTTACAAAATCATTTGTGGCTTATATTTGGTCGTTATAATTTCCAAAATTGTATTAGATTTTGTGGCTGTAGTTACAAAAAATTCAGAGAGCCATTGCAAACGGGTTAATTCTAGAATACTTGTAATAGACAAAATATTGAAATTGCCAAAAGTATTCGGGGTCAAGAACAATTACGAATATCTACAGCTTATCATATTAGATCATTTTTAATATCTAATCGCATGGTTTATCTGCAGACATGTTAGTGACTGTTTTATTTCCATCTACATATGGAGTGATGATCGTTATCATCACGAATTGACCTAGCCCCTTATCAGGGGCGGATTTGGAGATTTGCCACCCTTAGATTAACAAGCATCTGCTGCCCTTTCCGTAAAATATCATCAAATATTTTAATATAAAAGAGTTGAGAAATTTTAAAATTAATTTAAGGTAGGACATCACTGTAATATCCCGAAAAGTAAAGGTATCTTTGGAAATGTATTAAAAGCAAACTACGTAATGAATCTTTTTTAAACTTTCGGAACTTTTTATTGGATATTTAAGTTATACGAATATCTTTTTTAAAATTTATTTAAAGCAGATTTATATGCTGTACCGGACCAGTAACTTAGGGCTGTGAAAAATTTATGCTGACATGGTTGACAGTTTTCCGACGAAACGGTTTTTCGGAAATCAAAAAACCAAAAACTTTTAGAAATTATATGCGCATGGCTAACGCACGACGGGTTCAACATTTGAAAAAAAATTGTGAAATTTGTTTCGAGTAAATTAACCTCATTCGTTGAAAAAGAAATAGTAGGAAACGACCAATCAAAAAAATCTCCCGGCGTGCGTTTGTTAATTTTAGAAGCACCGTTTCATCAGAAAACTGTCAACCAGATTTTTTGCAGCGCAAAGTTGCTGGTCCTGTACAGCTTGTAAATCTGCTTGACATAAATTTAAAAAAAGATATTCGTATAACTTAAATATCCAATAAAAAGTCCTGAAAGTTTAAAAAAGATTCATTACGTAGTTTGCTTTTAATAAATTTCCAAAGATACCTTTACTTTTCGGGTCATTACAGTGGTGTCCTCCTCTTAATATGTCAACTCACCTGCTACATAAGAAAAGCGAATTGTGTTTAAAGTTGTCTCAAGCCTTAAACCTTTTTCAATTTTTTCGCCCAAAATTTGCCATCCTATCGTACTTGGTCTATATGTACACAAATCCGCCCTTGCCCTTATTGACATCAGTTCGAGCAACATTTAATTTCTCAGCATTATTGTACAAGATGAATCCCATAAAATAAAAAATTTGCATAATATTTCTCCACCTTAGCCTTTGCGAAAGACAAAGATTTATCCAGCTTTTACAATTTACCACTCGAATTCGTCATGCTAAAAGAATTTGCCTCAACAACTCAGCATGCATCCCTTATCTCCGTTTCTACAGTCTATAGTATTCCTTCACGACAAATAATAGAAAGTTATCATTGTCTCACGATAACGTACTAGCGAACTTAAACTGTGTATCTTGTCTCACTAGTTGAGAGTTATCTGGAGTGCGATTTTAATTCCAAGTCCAAGGCAATAATTCCATATAAAAGAAGCGCAACATGTATTGTGTTAAGCCTTTC
This sequence comes from Andrena chrysosceles, assembly GCA_963855975.1. NCBI lineage: Eukaryota > Metazoa > Arthropoda > Insecta > Hymenoptera > Andrenidae > Andrena > Andrena chrysosceles. The sequence continues at coordinate 6,295,096 of OY979769.1, read as the reverse complement.
GCGCCTGCGCCTAGGCGACCTACCAAGTCCCCATAAAGTCGAAAAGTTATCTGGGAGCCCGCCCCAAGTAAGCTTCCTTTATCAACGAAGAGCTATGCGTCTGTTTACGACGTTCTTTACAACCTCCCTCTTTTCACTTGCCGCCCCAATCCCATTCTTTAGACGCCATTCTGTGGATTAAGATTAATGCTCAACATATTGCACGTTATGCTGTAGTGAAACAAACGGCCCCCCTGTTCCACGGGAGTATTTCACAATGTCCGACTTGCTCTTCCTGCGCGACAACATTGGGTACCTCCGCTAAGATTTCCCAATGGTCGGGGAATTATTTTCGCAACCCTTGATCCAGGTTGATAAAAGTTATCGGCTTATATCTGCAGTGGCTTAAATTAATTGAAGTAGTTATGGAGCGAGGGATAATGAGCAGCCTACGCATGCTCTCGTTAATTGAAGAAGTCGTTTGCCACGGTTTGATGCTTCTTGTGATTCAGAAAATCTGTGTAAAATGTCGAGATCGTGAGACATCTGTGTAATTCGTCATTCTGGCTTTACATGAAAATCGCGTGGGGTACATGGAATTTTAGAAGCCACTAATTAAGAACGGAACATTGTAAAGGGTTTAATGAACTCGCGCTCGCTTTGCAAAGCTTTGCGGGGGGGTCGCGGTTCGAAGAATTGGTCTTTTTAGAAATGTTTATTTGCGTGTCAAAGGCAAGCACCGGCTCGTGCAATTGCGGTGCACTGTGTTCGTGATAATGAACTGGGAATTTCGTGTAATCAAAGTGGAAACAATTATAATCCAATCGTTGTACTTTGACATTGAATTTGCGAATAAATCAAAGGACAATAACTGTACATATGTAGTCTGTTACAATGCCATTGTTACAATGTTGAAAAATAGAATACATGGGGTTTAGTCTAACAATTGTAATTAAACAGAGCAATGTGAATTACATTTGATAGGTACTCTCCGGTACTGATCCGCAGGATGTGTGGGATGGATACTATTTATTGACTCATTATAAAGTTTCCGCTGCAAACGAGGGGAATTATTTATCTACAATTATAAACTTGGTCGAACAGTCTGAAACCTCGGCGAAGTTGTTCCTCCCGTGGGTTTCATGCCTTAATATAACTATAAATGATGTATGCTACACCGACGACCCTCGCGTCGTATTAGTTACGAATATAGCAGCCTATTAGCTCGATGTCAAAGTGGTGGAACGAATGAAGGCACAGAAATGGGTCAAACTAACATTTTCTTTTTATGAAATATTGACGTTGATGGGGGACTGACTGTGAAATTCAATTACGCTACGGAAGCCTTAGTGGACATTTGATATTTCATGTGCACTCGGGCGCTTCGAAGGGCTCGTTTTAAAAGGATATGAAAGCCCCGGGAGATCTTCGCACCAGCATTTGTACTGTCGTATTACATGGATTTAATAAATAATAAAAGACGACGTTACAAAATGCTCAACAATATCTTCTTTTAATATTATTCTCGTAAATATTTGATATGATTGGAGCATAACGCTGGACGACACGCTTGAGTGTAACTTTCCATGTATAAATTATGTAACAAATTTATATTAATAATTAATCTATTCATTAGTTAATTTGTTTTAATTTGATGAATGCTCTGGTGAGGATTGTGATTCGTGTATGGCACCTTTCGAATATAATTTACGCTGAATTTCTTTACATTTGTGTTGTGACGATAAATGGCCCCTTGTAACTCTGATGTCTTCCACAGAAAATGGTTGCGGAAAAGTACGATAAACTCGAGCCCGAGCTGAAGGAAGAGTTGAGGACAATTGCCCAACAGATCGTGGCACCTGGAAAGGGAATCCTTGCCGCTGATGAATCGACGACGACCATCGGCAAACGTCTTAAGGACATTAACGTTGAAAACAACGAGGAAAACCGTAAAGCATACAGGCAGCTTCTCTTCACCACCGCGAAGGTATAGCGCTATTTTTTCAACACTGTTTCAACCCAACTGATCATTCAGCAATGGACTCATTCATTTTCTGCAGTATCACACTATTTCGTAATTTATTCCAAGTTTTAAATTTTCTTGAATATTTTTTTATGTATCTTCATGCAGTAACTTGTCAAAGATTAGACTTGGAAAGGTAGAGTTAGAAGCGCAAACATTTCCATATCTGTTGAGTCATTCCATCTCTTGCACTTGATGTCAAGGAGTTTTGATAAAATTGAAATATGATGTAGTGCACGCCAAATCGGACGGAGGATTAAATCAACACTTTCCTGGCATCAGTTTTTTAAAAGAACACAGAACGTCGAAATTGATTTTCTCGCAAACACGCTCTATGAAGGAATTGTTACCTCCGAATGTGTCAACTGTACAGAGTTCATTCTGTTTTTATTTCAATCGAGAAGGGGTAGCCTTCCTAAACAAATTTTTCTTACAATAAAAAAAACTTAGCTCCGAATCCCAGTCCAGCAATGTGATCAGATGATTCTGCAATCTCTTTCGATGTGCGTTTCTTTCAATCTTCCACGCTGACAATCTGCTGTTCTGTTCCCCGAAGGATGTTATCAGCCAGCACATCTCTGGCGTGATTCTGTACCACGAGACCCTGTACCAGAAGGCCGAGGATGGAACACCATTCGTTGAACTGCTGAAGCAACGTGGCATCCTGCCGGGCATTAAAGTGGACAAGGGTGTCGTGCCGCTCTTCGGTACCAACGACGAGTGCACGACCCAGGGCCTTGACGATCTTCAGGCTCGTTGCATTCAGTACAAGAAGGACGGTTGCCAGTTCGCCAAGTGGAGGTGCGTCTTGAAGATCACCAAAGACACCCCGAGCAAACTGGCGATCCTAGAGAACGCTAACGTCCTGGCTCGCTACGCCTCCATCTGCCAGAGCGCCAGGATCGTGCCCATCGTCGAGCCTGAAATCTTGCCCGACGGTGACCACGACATTACTCGTTGCGAACAGGTCACGGAGGAAGTTCTGTCTGCCGTCTACAAGGTGAGCGCTGTTCCCCACATTCCTCTAATTCATTTCTTACATAAAGATCGACGTGATATATACACTTCACCAGTCTGATACACAGGGCGTTACCAAATTTGGTAGTACGATATGAAAGGGGGTGGTTCAATATGAAGAATTAAGTAGAGAATATAGAATCGCATTTCTTCTTGCGAGGCTTCGTTTTCGAGAAATGTGATTGTGAAAACTCCTCTGGTACGCGTCCATCTGACTAAAATTTGGCAGACTGCAATAGTGCATGTGATGCAAATGCGAAGCTGAAAATAATCTTTGCGTAAAAATAAGTGGAAATAGTGACCGTCACTTTGTTCCATCAAGCTTTGTTTCCAGAATGTCAAGTTTGCAAATCCGTCGGAAATGCCACTTGCATTTTAATGCCTCTTGCAATTCTCTTAACTAATCTTGAAAAATGGCCCCAAACCACAAAGTTTTCCCTATATTTTCCACTTATAATTTTATATAGAATCTCTCCATTTCGGGTTGTACCGTCGTTTCGGTGATTCCCCTGTGGTGATTATTTTTTTCAATAAAGATTTAGTTTCTGTAAGATGTTTGTTATTCTCTTCCTAACAACGACATGAAATGATGCTTCCATATTCTATCACGATATGCTGTTTGCAGGCACTCGCTGACCATCATGTGTATCTCGAGGGAACCCTTCTGAAACCGAACATGGTGACAGCAGGTCAGAGCTGCCCAAACAAGGCGTCTGCTCAGGAGATCGCTGCTGCCACAGTTACAGCTCTGTTGCGCACTGTACCACCCGCAGTGCCCGGTATCACCTTCCTCAGTGGTGGACAGTCGGAGGAGGAGGCATCCGTGAACTTGGACGCCATCAACAAGTACCCGGTGCCCAAGCCCTGGGCACTGACCTTCAGCTACGGTCGTGCTCTCCAGGCTTCTGTCCTCCGTGCATGGGCAGGCAAGAAGGAACAGGTTGCTGCTGGTCAGGATGAACTCATCAAGAGGGCTAAGGTAACTTTCAGGACCACATTTCCTGTTCTAAGTTTTTATTTTGTGTGTCATACCCTTTTCTCTTAAAATCTTCGGCGTTTGAAGGTTTAATAGATGTTTCTTACTCTACTTCTAGTCTTTCCAATTTCTTACACTTTATTGTGCTTGCCTAGAATAAGTCTTTTCTATTTATTTTGGTGCAACTTTCTGCCAAAATATTTCTTTCTTTCTGTGTACCTGTAACTATTCACTTTTATTGAGATTATTGTAAATAATTCAAGAACACTGTTATGTTAACCTAGTTTACTGCACTTCTTTCTGTTGTGTTTGTTTGTATTTAATCACTTTCTCAATCTTCTATCATTTTACTTCTGTTTCTAGTATATCTATTCATTTATTTAGTCACCGTTCAGATGCTGAATCTCTTGAATCCATTTAAATCTTTTTACTTAAACTATATCTCTCTTTTAACGCTTGTTTTTTTGCATGTGTATATACTGTGTGCTTGTTTAGGCAAACACTGCAGCTAGCCAAGGCAAGTACGTTGCTGGCAGTATTACTAGCAAAGCTGCTAATACTTCTCTCTTCACGAAATCTCATGCCTACTAAACTCTTACATTCCTTTCTGTGAGACATGTTTCCGTAGTAAGTATCCTAGGTTACTGCACTCGTTTTCTTTGCTCCTCTTTCACTGTTGTAAATAATAATAATGCATGTGTACTGATCGTCATCCTTACAAATATTATTTTCAATCGATTTCTCTTATCTTAATATAATTCGAGGCTCATTGTTGGCACGTTGTTGCTTTAACGCGATATGTGTTTGTAACAGGCCAACAGCGAATCGGCGCTGGGCAAGTACGCAGGTGGCGTGCAAGGAGCTGCTGGCAACGCCGCGCTCTTCGTCGCGAACCACGCGTACTAAGTTAGTCCCCCAGAAGATCGATAAGGATTCACGTTAGACAGTAGATCGTTCGCCGAATATCACCAACGTCGATCATCGTTGCCGGCATGGAAACATTTACCACCAAGAGGGAAGACGAGAGAAGAAACGGAGGAGACTTGTAACGCGGCCAAGTGTTCCAAACACGAGCGTTCAGCCTCTGTATAATTTTACCTTTCACACCAATACACGATTACGAAACGAAACAAATCGAATTCTAACCTCGTCCCGGCAATTGGCACGTTCCAGTGAGTTTTAAACACGAGTCTTGACGCTTTTAACGATGTGTACAGAAGCTGAGGAATACGCTGTGTTTCGACGCGAGACAACGTCGCGTTCATTCTGGATGACGTAACAGCAGCAGGCAACGGTGTTGACCGCGATATCCGCGAACTATTCTCCTCGGTGTACGCCGTTCGAGATCGAACCGGGCGTAGACGATCCCTCCCGCTTTTACACTTTCCATTCTGTCCTCCTGCGCTGTCCCTTAACTTTCTTTCCACGTTTTCGTCCTCGCCCTTGCATCCCTTTTTCTCAAGAAACACAGGACGCGACGGAGAGTGTTTAACGCGTGTTTCGTCGAAACGACGCTCGCTTCGGGCTCGTTCCGAAACGAGAGAGATCTCTCGCGTGGTATTCCGAAAGATCTGTGGTCCGGGAGAACGCGATCGACACCGAAGCCAATCGGGCGGGCTAGATCGAGATATGAAACGCTTTCCTTTGATCGTGAGCGGATTTCGCGACATTCGAATTACACACGCGTTATTATATTCTGTAACACTACGATAAAAAGCAGATATATATTATATATATATATTGTCAATGTCGTTATGATATTCTACGTGTATAAAAGAAAAGCAAAAAAAAGTATGAAAAAAAAAACAAAGTAAAACCATATTAAATGTTGTTTGTTAGTGAATCAGTCGAATATTATATGAAGTCGTAATATTACGTCATCTACTTATACAATATGTGTATCTTATATAGATATTTAAGTAACGTATTGAAAAGTATCTCGTACATCGATGTTATATCTAATATTTTCATTGCAATCTAGGTCACCAAATACACTGTGGAGGGTATTCAATGTGTTTTTCATTTCAACTCCGAAGGTCCCATAATTAGTGATAAGATCAGGTATATCAGAAGTAGTATTAGAACCTGACAGTATCTGTGTGAATCCTGTGCAAGTATGTACTTTGAAAATCAAAGGGGTATTATATTGGGAATATATTTGAATCCTATAGAATTATATAAAAAATCAATGGAATACTTATGTGTATAACTGAATCATAGTAAAATATGTTCTAATATTATATCAATATTTCTGCCTGATTTGTTTTAAACACATAAATACTTATATCTGAATACATTCGATATAGTTTAAACGTTACTGACAAAAGATTCAATACTTATTAAATTTGAACTACTTAGAACACTTTCATGTAATATGTTTCTGTGGTTTACGACTAGTACTTCGAATATATTCATTTGAAGAAGATAGTGTAGATAATGGGTGAATATATCCAAAGTACCAGTAGTTAGTTACAAAAGTGTATCATGTGAAAAAGCCCTTTGAATTACATTTTTAAACTCTGTATGTACTTATTAGGGTGACTCTTATTTTCGACTTTTGAATTTTCTTCACGGTATCCCCCGGAATAGTTCCAAATAATAAAAAAAATCTGTTTAAATTTTGAGTCCGATTGGATAATGGGAAAAGGTGACCCTGGGCCCTTGAACATTTAAATAATTATTTAACAGCTCGCGAAGTCGATTTTATATAATATCATCCAAGTTATTGATTACGTCAAAGAATATGTCAAATAAAAGTTGTAGATCCAGACAAGGAGCATGTTTTGTGTTCTATTACTTTTTCTCGCGCGACAAACAGTTTTCGAAAAAAGTTCGAGAAACTGGAAAGAAATCATTTTTGTTTCTTCAAAATTTGAAAGTTTAAATCCTTCTCGAACACTTTTTTTTTTTGAAGAGGAAAAAATTGTAATTTTTATTTTCGAGGACAATCAGTCAAATGATACAATTTTATTTTTATGAATATAAAACAATTCTAATAGAATTAAGCTTAGGTAGTTTGATATTCATGGGTACATAGCACATAGTGAACTTGGTTATACCACTAACCATTCTATAAAATTGAAACTTCTGTATGCATATCATATCTGCGTAAAAACTAATTTTGATATTTCTTCATTGGTGAATTACTTTATATTACTCTACTGTTACTTTACCTATAGTCAATACACTAGGGGGTGACTATATAGACGAAAATACGATGAAAATCAAAGTCAATTATCTCGAACACAAAGTATTTACCATAATTTCGTCACTCTTAATTTTTGGCATATTTTTGCCTATATAATCACACCCTAGAGTATTGACTATAGGTAGAGTAACACCCTGTACACATATGCAAGTGCATTGACACTGGATACTGCTATTTTATTGATATTATCCTTTGGACGTACAGAATTCTATGTTTGAAGTCTCGAGTTTAGAATAATTTTTATTAATTAGGTACTACAATTTTTATATCGATGCTACGTAACTTTGCAGTAACAGTTTAATCCAAATAAGAATTAGGCTTTACACGTTGCAACTATTAACTCGTCCAAATAATTTAATAAATGAAAAATCTCAAATTGATTTTTAATAAAAATTGGAATATTCGATTATAGGAAATTTTTTAAAAATCTTGTTTGGCTATCAGATGTTTGAACTATTAATTGGAAGTAAAAAAAGTTAGATTTCTTTTCTTCGAACCAGTTTTACAACAAAATAATGGCAGCAGGAATGTAGATAGTGGTAACAATGAAAGTTATAATTTCCGTAATCAAGTTGAAACGTACAATATAAAATGCATAATATGTATTACTATAAGTAATATCTGTTACCTATTTATTAGTGACCTATGTTCCACGAAAATCATTTCCTCACGCACAGCTGGGAAGCATATTTACACATCTCGTTTAAAAGTGGTTGACAATCGTTATTCTTCAATCACTTTTCACTTTTTAGAACGACTAAAAATAATTCAATTTAACAAGCACAATGTTCCAGCCATCTTTCATAAATCTGCGCGCCAAACTGAACTCTCAATGATTTAAACTAATACTTCAACCTGCCGCAAGATCGCGCCACCGGTGAGAACCAGCAGAACTTGTGTAACCAATGGTCGCTCAGTTTCGAACCACTTCTTTTGTGTTGTCACCGAGTGAAAAGTGAAATCTTTGTGGCGTTTTGCAACTAGTGTGCCTTCAAAATGTTTCCATCGAAAATTTGCCTAGCCAACTTGCTGCATCGATTATGAATCGCCATTGAAGGATTGCAGATAAATGAGGTTGTAAAACATTGCAATATATATTAATGATCGATGAAATTGTAAATCATCAAATTTATTTAAGGCACTTTTGATATTAAAAATAGCCCTGCCAACTATCCAAGTTATAATATACAGAGATCATTGAGTTGACAATAGAGTATAGTGTGTATAAATTCCAGAAGTAGGTATATGTAGGTTTAAGTAAAAAGTTTGAAAGAGGTGCTTACGTATGTTTAATAATGAATACCAAACATTTCGTAAGTGTAATATTCTCAAGCTCAAATTACGTTGCAATTTGGTTATCTATTTTGTTACGATCTATCGATAATTATTGGAAATAGAAAATTTAATTCGAAAGCTCAACGTGTAAACTGGAGAGGTGGCAGCACTAATTGCACTTGCGATGTCGCGCGTAGTTTGAAATAATCTAACACTGATAGTTTCATTATCGTTTTGTTTTTTATACATTAGGTTTCATTTATTGTGCAGTGCTGCAGCTCATTTCATTTTTTCATTTATAATATTTTTGCATATACAGTGGCAGAAAAAAGTAATTATACATACATAATATCTATATAAATAATAATCGTAGAATTTTATTTGCATTAATGCCATGACTGTTTAAGACAGATGTAATTTTTTTTATATTAAAACATAAGTTTATACTATGTTTTGGTACATAGAAAATTAATCTATATTTTCAATATATATTAAAAAATTTAGTTACTTATAAATCTGCAGGGTATTACTTGAATGAAATATTTTGAAGATGATTATTGGAATAATGAATTAAACCTAATTACATGGTTGAATAAGAATTTCATTAAGTGTTATTTCCTAAATATTTATGCACTAGTTCGTTTGAACAAATAACAAAGTTTTCTCTAAAAATTTCTTTCTTTGATTTCTAAACAAATAATTTTTTATCTTATTTCATATTCTGCTAAATACCTTTTAAAATAATCGCATAATAACTGTGTGCGGTATTATTTAGAAATAACAATCGCGAGAGTAAATTTTTTAAATTCGAAAATCAACATTGTACTTACTTCAAAAATCTCAATGTCATCTTGTGAAATCTCAATTTATGATTTTGAATGGAGCGAACAATTATTCTGAATCGTTAATTTAATAAAAAATAAGCTAACATTTTTTGTTAAATTATTCTTACAATGAAAATTATGAAATAATGTTTTATTAAGTGAAATATCAATGTTTATTTTGTGACTTAAAACATTTTTGTCTACGTTTGTTTGCGAAAAAGATTCGCCCAATATTAGTTTGATAATATATTTCCTGTCATAGTAGTGGGTGACAGTCTCGCATCTCCAACGAGCGAAATAAATATGATATTAAGACAGAGGTCCCTGCACTTCCTTCTTTTTGCTGGTATCGGTGATAAATTGTGTAAAGAAGGTCGTCCAGAGTGATTGATGATACTAAGGATCAAGAGATCGTAAGGGGGGATATTAAGAATAGGGAAGGTTGCGAGAGTGTCCATTTGTTACAATATAGTTCAATGACCACAGCAAGAGGACCACGGCAAGTAAAAAATGTATTTTCATTTGAGGTGCGATTTAATATTAGATGTTGACTGAAATGGCGTTTTTTGCATTCTATTGATTATAATTAAATCTTTCTTTAAATTTTGTGATGTATATATTATACGATTTTTTAATTTTCAAAAACTTTAAAATGTACTTTGATGTGTTTAAATATTTAAACTCATTTCGAGAATATTCGAAAAGTCGAGAATTTTCCAAATGACTTAAGTTCTAATTAAATAGGCTAGTGAAGACAAGGAAATACGATGTGATTTAACATTTTTATTAGAATATTGTTAAGATTTAATAAGTCCCCGAATGAACACACAAATTTTATTCATAGCTTTTTATTTTGTGAAAATTATTATTAGGTACATCCCGATTTTGTGAAATTTACTTCTAATTCGAATTCTAATCCAATGAAATTTTGAAGCATACAGTGGAAAATTTCCCTTGAATTTCAAATATTAAGATTGCTTGAATTAAATAAGTTTCTGCGACGCTCTTAAATATGACCAGAGGAAATTATTATTATTTAGTATTGACATTTTAATTCAGAACTGTTCATTAAATATTAAAAACCAAATCGTTATTTAACCTTTCGTGGTCACGCGGATTGCATCGCACCCCAGGATATGTCTTCGCCAATATTTCCAATATTATTTTTAAACAAAAGTCGCTACTATCTACAACTATTTTTTCAAATACCAATTTCAACATATCAAAAGATAAAGGCATATGAGTATTAAGAATGTAAAATTATTATCACTCAAAAGACAAAAGATTAAAAAATTCGAAAATGGTAACTCAAAAATGAAACTGGTGCGCAGTGATCCCCATGTGACCATTTCCTGATTATAAGAAAATATGACCACGGAGGGTTAATGCAATTCTTTCAGCCGCTTACAAATGTCACTTGCTGACATTTTAAAATGTAGTTAACTGCAACGAATAGTATCTTTCTCCCTAGTTAAATCTGAAAACTTACTCTTCGCCCGGAATCAATTCACGTTACAAGTTAATATCCTGGCAACCGTGAAACTATACAAGATATCCCATTATGCCAAGAAGCAAAGTAGGTAGCTCCTACTTCCAACATATTTCAAGGTTCATCGTACTTCATGGCGAGCTGCTAACCATCGTTTTCAAGTAGCAGTTAATTACCGCGGTAAATGAGAAGGGAAATACCTTGCCAAACTATGATCAAGTTCATCCTATAATACTATATACACCCAACAAGCATCGTAGTAAATTGGAAACTCAGTACCTAAAACTGTCCCAGAAGAAAACTGTTCGAAACACCGGTGGACCATTATTCCTTCCTATCGACACCCACGAACCTCCCCCTACACTTTTCAATTTCCCCCCCACCATTGCCTCAATTTCCTCCCATACCATCACTACCAAAAATTCGCCCACGTTTAATCCTCCCTCCGCTAAAAATTTGCCGCGGTAAGCCGCGCGTATCAGAGGACGATCCATACATCAATACTCGCCCCACGGACCAACCTCGCCCTTGTCGATAAGAACTTTCCACCCGAAAACTATCCAATTCATCCCCTGCCCCCAGGTCAAATCGCATTTCGAGTACTCGTAACGCCTGGCTACGCCATGAAGCATTGCCAAGCTATATCGCAGGAAGTCCACTAGGTCCTGCATGTGTACGGTCCAGAGACTGCGCAGCACCCTCCTCCGTCTAGCACACGGATGCCACGCAAACGGGACACAGAAGAGCGCGCGGTGGGTGGCGTCGGTAGGGGAAGGATTTCGGTTTTTAATCCGTGGGTGTGGATGCGATGGTGGGGGGCGGCTGCGTGGCAGGACGAAGTAGGGAGGACACCGCGAGGGGAGTATGCACGCGCAAAACTCCCCGCGATCGTCCTTTCCGCGGCCCCTCGCCCCTTCTCTTTTTCGCCCCCCTTTCCGGCCCTCCCACCACGATCAGACTCCCTACCAGCCCCTGTCATCCCTCCCGCAGTCAGACGTTCGGGCATCCTGTCTCACACCCTCCGTTCTCCGCGGCTGGCGGGGGTTGCTACTGGCCTCCTAGTGACTTTCGTGGGGACGAGTAACACGTGCGAGAGAGGGAGCAAACACCGGTCCGCGACCGGGTGGGTTCGATCCTTCGGCAAACCGTGATCGCGCGATAGATCGATCGCCACTGGATCCGTGATCCTTCACGTCCGCTGGTCGTCCCGGTGTCACCGTCGCGTACCTAGTCGTTTGTCAGTTGGCGCCCGCGGACGTCGCGTACGCGATAGTGTCCGTCACGATTCCCTCGGGCTGGCCCGACGTCGGTTTCGGCAACTGCGAGCCAGGGCCCGCGCAGTGTCCTTGCGATCGCCGTGCGACGCGGCTGATCGAGTGATCCTTTACTCGGTGGCCGAACTATGGATAGGGTGTTCTGTGTCTGCCAACCGTCTGGAGTGCGCTGCGCGGAGGGTAGCCCGCAAGCTGGAAGATCAAAGAATTTATCGGTTCGTTTCGGGGCAAGATCGCTTCGTTAGTGACCTGCCGCTCCGATGTGACAGCGGATCGGACCCTCTGGTGATTTCGATCAGTAAAACGCGTGGGAAGTGGTGCGGGCTGTTTGTGTATGGAGTAAAGTTCGTTAAGTGAATACAGTAAGTAAAGGGTCCGTATTAGCAAGGGACGATGCGGTATGTAGGTTTCGGTAGGATTCGGTGCCTCCTAGTAGGGGTCGCGCGTTTCTAATTAATTAAACAGTTGGTCACTGTTAGTGTCAAGTGGAGGAAGATATTCGTAAGCGTTTCGATAAAGTCTTCCTCGCATGACGCCGATCGGACGGATGACGGGAAAAGGTCTGACCTCGGGTAATTTCTGTTGACCCGGTTTAAAAACGCGTAATTCATTCATGAGCAGCATCTCGGGATACAGTGCTTGTAGCTCGAGGTTCTGCGAGAAGAAATAGACTTAGGAAGCGGAACAAGGCTATATTTGGATTATCTCGACGGAGCTTTTATCATCCTAAATGGGATGCTCGATGCTGTGCGTTCTTGTTGGATTCGAGAAGCTGGCACGGGGATTGAAGTTGCTGGAATTAAAGAAGGATACTAATGAAAAGGGATTAGCTAGCAAGTGGTAGGGTAAGAAGTGTTGTTAAGAGATTTTCTTAGTTGTTGGCCTTCTGGCAGCGCAGTTCTTCAATATCGGCTGAGGATCGAAGCCAGAAAACCGAGAGAATTCTTCGCTGCGATATTACGATCCCTTGGGGGATTAATGTAAAGCTGTTTGGTAGTTGACCTTGATTCTATATTGCATTTCCTCGCGTCGGTTTATTGTTTTCGATTTCATTTAACGGGGAAGCCTAGGGCTGGTGAAATTACATTTCGCTACTTCTGTACGTGACGTTGTATTCATGCGAAGTGTGGCTTAACCTTACGCTTGGAGCGTGTATGTTGCTCTCATCTCGCGGACTAGAATAAAGTCACAGTGTGAGCTTTAAATTCAGTACGTGTTTCTGTTTAAGGATGTAAATGCTGTATTCATGTTCGCAGCACGTCCGATCTTCAGAGCTTTCTCCTGGAATTACTTTCCCTATTCAAGTTAGCCCTTATCACTCAGAGATCCAGCTATACTCGATGCCACATTTCGTTCTGGCTGCTTGCATATCGAGGTTTCAATATTTCTGACACTTTCTTGCGTACCGTTTGGGGTGAGAAATATATTTTAATGTTGCCATCGTATGATTCACTGTCCATGACACCGTTGCTCTCAGCTGAATGATGAGGATTGTGGCTTTGAAGAAATTCATCAAATTCTAAATTTAAAATAAGTGAAAAATAGTTGCACAAAGTGTAGAGAAGTGCGGAAAAACTTCTCAAACATATTCATATTATATAATAATAAATTATAATTTATATAATATATAATTATAATTTATATAATATATAATACATAATATACTATAAATTATAATTTAAAATGAAAACTAATATCTTCTCGACTCTTCCTCCCAAAAAAAGGAAACAAAATTTTTCCATTCCATTATCAAGTTGGTGGAACGATCTTCAATTTATTACACAGTCCAAAGGATTACAAACAACCTTCATCTTCAAACAAAAATACATTCGATTGAAGCTCAGTTGATTATCTTAAGAACTATGAAATGGCAGACACCAACATGTCCTCCCTTTGGCAGAATCTCAAATTAACGAGGGTCCCTGGTTATGCCTTGAATTTTTACCGATCTTTTTACTAAGAGCTTGTAAGCCTTTCACTTCTGACGGCTGTGACATTCGACGGAACATTGCTGAGAAAGATTTCTTACCCGTGGAAGAACGATGGCGCGTAATTCGCTCCGGGGGTGGTTCCACCTGAAAGTTTCTCGCGCGCTGTCCCTTTAGACCTCTCGTAATGACCAATCGGGAATGATCGATAAGCCGAATGACACGGCGTTCGTGTTTGTGCAAGAATGTCGTGGAAAGACAGGAAAGGGTTGGGGAACGACGAGAGAGAGAGACAGTAATGCAGTCAGCGCATAATGGGCGACGTGGTTGACGAACGGGTTATGTTGTTTCTCATTGCTGTTTCTCCCTGGTTTACATGTATGACGCGTACTTACGTATTACAGTGTGTGCTCGTTAAACAGCGGCAGGCACGCTGTTAACGGGGATGGGTGTGCTTGCTTGGCAAATAATTGTGATCGTTGAAGGAATAGGGATTTGGGAATTTAGTTCAGTAGTTCTGTAAATCATTTCGAAAATGATTGTCTGCTGTGCTTTCGAGGATTCGTGGACTCTATAAACAGTTTATCTATTTCGTTTCCTAGTGGTAGTTCTTCGATTTTGTATTTGTGTGCTAAATTGAAGCATTCTTCCAAATTAGTTAAATAATGAGTTAGGACAGTATCCTTCTTTCGAAGGAGACAAGATTGTGTTCTTGGGTTTCATAAATCATGTACAAAACCTTTTGTGTGTCTTTCAAGTCATTTCAAAACGTTAACAGTTTATTCCCACTGAAAAGTAATGGTTCGTATTTGCAGGCAACGGTTTTTCTAGAATTTTCTAATCTTCGATGTTACCCTAACCCAGACTTAACTAAACTGCTCAAGATCGTCGTAATAATCAGTAATAATTCCTCCAAGTATCACAATTAATTAAAGTAGGTTCCATCTCCCAAGAGACAGTTTAACACCTTGCCTCATAACACCCAATCACAAGTTAGACAATTCCTAAACAGTCGTTCATATATTAATATATAAATATAGTTTTGAAGAATTCATAAATTACACAGGGCTGCAAAATTGAGGGTCGTAAAAACATTTCTAAAAACGTAAGCAACTTCATAGGAATTTCGACTTCTAAATACAAAAGTAACCTCAGAATCTTTCCATCACGTACAATTTTTCACAATTCGCTTTGACGTTTCTACGTAATGATATGCAATTAAATGAAATTAGTATTGAAAAGCCACCACGTGAAATCTATTTGAGGCCAGTTCTGAATAAATTTATTTACAAAAAGTACTATGTACTTAGTAGTCCCTTCTACTATCGGTGAAGCTGCTCCTGTATTTTTTCTTTCTGCGCGATCCTCGCGCACTAAACCAAAGCCGAGTAACAATTGCGCTCACAACTACCTGATGTGGCTTGGCGACCCAGTATTCATAGTCTCCTAGAAGCTTCTAGTAATATTCACCAGCCGTTACGGCAACCCTAAAGCCGTCAATTCTAGTATTTCTCTAATTTAGCTCCCAAAACTACATCCGAAAACATCGTTAAAACATCAAAAGAAGCTTCTTCATCTTGAGCCTCTGTTATTCCTCGGTGCGTCTATAATTTCCTTCCACTTAAGACACCTTTCAAGCTCGAGAAGAATCCTAAGGCAGGGTGTGAAGAGCCGCCAAATCGTCGGAATCGATCGAACGTGGAATCGCGAAAATCACGCACAAGTAGAGCCCGCGTAGGTGGCACGTTCGGTCACGCGCGCAGTTTATGATAATATTTAATCCCGTTAGAGCGAAGGGTGAATATAGAACAGACACTCCGGACCTCGTGGTGGTTAGTCGATGTCCCGATGCACGGTGTCGTTGGTATCGGTAATCCAGTTATGTTCGAGCCACGGACAGTACGCGCTGGTCTACTAACGTTTCAACAGCGAGCTCTGATCGTCGCTTTCGTTCTCATCCACGTTTACCTTCCGACGTGTCGGCGCGCAGCGTCGTTAAAAAAGTGCTTTACACCGCTCCGCGAGTTCTCCCGTTTAAGCGCGGACGGAATATATCACCGGGTCCGCGATCACAACGCCGCATAGTTGCTGATTTGTCGTTTAAGCGGATTACGCGGCCGGTCGCCGGCATTCCTCGTGTTTTGGTACGCGCTTTGATCCTCCGTCGACCCAGTGTCTGCTGCTGGCGAAGCAAATTGCCGGCAAATGGCCTCGCCTTGTGCGCGCCCTTTCGTTACGCGGAGATTGGTGATCCGCGGTTGATCTGTTAGTTACATGAAAGAGCAGCATCGAAGATTATTGCATCGAAGATTAGAGCATCGATTGGCGGGCTTAACTTTCGTTCACCCGCGGCCTCGTGAATTTGCATCTGCCGGCACGTCGCAAAGCCGTGACAATCGATAGTTTCGGGGGTGCAGGCTGGGCTTTGATGTAGCACCGTCGCGGATTCAATCTGACCGAGGGGAATTCGCGCGAGGAATTCTTTCTCCGTAGCTACGACACGTGTCAGGTTTCCGTTACGCTCTGCAGTAACATCGACGATTCGCGACAGTTTTAGGTGGTCGGTTCTCCGAGTAACGGGGCCTAAACGTTCCGTCATCGGACCATCGGGTTCCGTCGGCAAAATGAACTGAGACGAAGGTACTCTCTGTCGACTAGAGCTACTTTCCCAAACTCCTGTTCTGCGAGGAGCACGAACGACGATTACCTCGCGGCATCAGTGAGTTCCTGCTGTTCGTGTTGTGATTGCCAACGACTATCAGAGTGCTAAATTGGAGTAGTATTCGAGGGGTAGTCAAAGAAGATTCTCTGAAAAGAACCGACATCAGTGCTATAAATCTACAAGGTCTGGGAGAAGCTGCCTGGATAAATCTACCAGTATCCTCCAGCACTCAGGAGCCTCTGATCTTTGATAAACGTGATGAAGGGGTGATTACATCGTTCGTGATCGAATTCGACCACAGCTGATCCGCTCGCCTCGCCTCAAGGATCCACGCCTGAGTGTCCAATGGTTGTTCGAGGACTCGCCGAACATCATGCCCGATCTTCTTCGCGCTTGGGTGCCGCGGTGGCTGGTATAGGATCGATCATAAGGGGCGGTAGAGGGGAGAAGGGCCGCGAAGTACGTGGAAATCATCCAAACGAGGAGACAAGCAGGGAGGCGAGGAA
This sequence comes from Andrena chrysosceles, assembly GCA_963855975.1. Classification (NCBI taxonomy): domain Eukaryota; kingdom Metazoa; phylum Arthropoda; class Insecta; order Hymenoptera; family Andrenidae; genus Andrena; species Andrena chrysosceles. The sequence continues at coordinate 6,277,935 of OY979769.1, read as the reverse complement.
GGGACGTAAATACCCTTGCCACGGTCTCCCGGTTACAAGTGACCAGCGTTCTCACGGTGTCCTGGCCGCGCGACTTTTGCTGAACAACAGCGCGTGGCCTTACAGCTCCAGTCGGCGTAAAATTAAGAGGAGTAGGAAGAAGGCGTTGAAAGCGCAGACAGACCGCCAGCATGGGCGTTCGTTGTTCCTATGACTCTTCCCTTTGTTAGCGGCACGGTAGGATTCTAGATTCGAAGCTGGCGGGGGTTCTCAGTTCCTTCTTGAAGATGAAGATGCTCCAGGTGAAAACGGAGAGGATGCCGAGGTACGGGTTGTTCTCGCGTCGAATAGGCTCGCCTGTCTGTCTTTAATGTATACCGTCGTCGAGAACCAGCGGGAGTTGATAATTGGACGAAGTTGGATAGTGAATTAGAAGAGAATCGTCTCCGTAGCCCGCGCGGGATTATCGTTACGCTGCGCGGTCCCGGAAACTTCCAACCGCCAAGTGTTTGTGGATGGCTGGCGAAGAGTTTCAGGTCGAGTGAAACATTTAAGTTAGCGAGGAGAGGCAACGCGGACTAGCCAGCGGAGGAAGTATTATTCTCGCGATCGATACTCTGGGCTCATCGGAAGAAACTTGCCCAGCTCAGCGATACGGCTCCAAAAAGGATTTTCATGAGCGCGCGCCGCCGCGAATCTCTTCGCCTTTAAAATACCGTTGCGAAACGACCCAGTGCAAGCTAGATATATCGGAGCTATCGAAGCACTGGATAAGTCGAGGCAAACGGACGCGTACACGCGCGTTTACCCCTCTCGCGGGAAATCATCGGCGGGAAAGGGATAGAGTGGCGTTTTGCCAGTGGCACTTCTTCAAGCTGTTCCCTGGACACTAAGCAAATTCGTAGGAACCAGGTCGTTAACAGGAAGCAAACGTCGAGTGCGGAGGGCTGAAGAAAACTCGAAGACGAACGGCGTAAACCTAGCTGTTTATCGGTGAAACGTTCCTTAAACTCCCTGAAAAAGACAAGGGAATCTACTTCGAAACTCGATCTCGATGGAGTAATGGGTTCTAAAGGGGGGGAGCAAGTTTGGCGTATCGATTGACGACTGTTTATCGTTCGCTAGCTTCAGTCGAAATCGAAACTGGGAGTCGCGATAGGGGAGAGCAATTGTTGGAGTTAAAAGTGAATAGCGGCTGGTGCAAAGCTGAAAGATTGATTAGACGGAGAAGGTGGAAGAGAGAAACGGGGATTCCGTTTGTTCTGCCCTCGCCTTTTCATCCCTTTTCGAGGGATTCTGGTCGCAGCGATCCGGCTGCGCGGCGATCTTTGCGAAGGCTTAAGGTTACCAGCAAGGAACGAGGATGTGCCCCGGCTGGAGCATCAGGCGAATCGGACCCTTTATCGGGAACGCGAAGAAATGAAGTTATCAGTGTCGGCTTATAGAGCTCAGGCCTGTGCTCACCTAAAGATCCTTTCCAACTATCAGCATCAGCTGAGTTACGGGTCCACCAATCAAGCGTCCTCGGCCCGGACCCCCTCTGATCCCGCGGCGTTCCTTACTGGCCTCAAGGTGAGTACCATTAATCTCTTCTCTCATTATATTAACAATGTTATTCGTCGTTCCCAACGATAGATTCGAAAAGCTCAGGGACATCGGCACTTTGAGTGGCGCCACGTGTTCCGTCCTGTCCACCATTTTCGCAGAGAATAATAGGGTTTTGGAATCGATTCGAATTACGTATAATGAAAAATAGTCGGAATAAAGTCGTAGTTCGACTCAACTTCGCCGGGAGAACCTTTCTTATCCAGTGGCAATATTTTCGCGAAGATTTAATAGGCAATATAGAAGTTTAAATTGCCGTGAATGGTCTGACAGATTTTAAGGGGCATTTCTCACAACCTTCTGCCACTCAAAGTGTTAAAGTAATATATGTGTGTGTTAAATAATGAGCTCAAGTTCAAAATATCTGTGCAACAGTAAAAATGTGTTTACCAAGATGTGAGAGGTAGAGTGGGTTGCAGGTTTTGGGTATAGAGGAACAATTATGAAACTTCTTAATTAAAGTGAAGCAAAAAGTGGCAGTGGAAAAGGTTCAACGGTTTAGTATGTTTATATTCATTTTAATATTACTTTTTTCGCATGTGTAAGTGTACTCGTTTTAATGGTACTGATTCTGTGATAGAGTGTAGGAATTTCTTCTTTTATAGCGGAAATTGTTATTTTTTTAATATACGAATCCATTTGAAGAAGAAGCGTTATTGCAACGGTGCACCTGCAATGAAAGTAATTTCAGAGGAAGTTAGGGACTATTAAATCGTTCAACCGTATCCTCTACCACTTCTTTTTATTGTCAACCATAAAGGAGATATGAGTGGTATGACCCATTCAAATGGCATAACTCACAGTATATATATAATGGTTACTGGGATCTTCCTTTAATGGAATTTATTAGCTATATTGTTTTATCTCCACTAGGATGGCAGTTGTGAATATGACTTTCTTAGGATGTAATAAGGGGAGAATCAAAAGAGAAATTGTCTGAAAGAAAATGTCCCTCATATTAGTTTTTGTATCAATACACTATTGTAGCTTGGGAACTATAGTGAAACGTCATTTTATTAGGTAAAATAACGTATTGCATAACATTTTGTAAATTTCATCGTGGAGACAATCTCTGAATTTTATTATGTCAATGGCATTCAACATGGTGATTGCTATTGCACTCTTTAATAAGCTAATAAAAACAGAAATGATGGAGGGGCAGAGAATCATTAATTACGAATTGTTATAATGCATTTATGGAGGAACATCGGTTCTAAGCTTTTTGGATTAAGCCGACAGACTTAGTGGCTTTCCCTTTAAAACTGGGAATAAAAATATGTGTCTGTAAAACGCAGAGAGGTGAAATGAAGGAAGGTGCTTGAGGAGGGCGTGGAAAGATGGAGCAAAAAAAGAACGTGGTAGAATATACAGAACGTGTCTGGTTTTATTCAACTCTTAATTTTGACTTACTTTTTACTCGGATTCTCGCAGACATGTGACTGTCTTCTTGGTATCAGCATAATTTTCGTAGCGTGTGTGGTGTCATCTTTATTTCTGACATCTTGCATAATTTTTTTTTCTAAAAAAATTAGAATACTTTGAAACGTATAAAACTATTAACAGATTTAAATTATTCCTCTATATTATTTCAATGGAATAGAGAATGATGCTTATGGACTGTGTTCCAAAATTGTCAATTAATCAATCGTCAAACCTCAATACTCGACTGGATATTATCATTGTGTCTATACACAGCGTTTTCAATTTTCTACCAATGCAATGAAATATTCCCAAAATTGATAAATAACAAGCAGAGAAAACTGATAATTTTTCAAAGCACTTATTATGTTTTTGAGTACTACAATTTGGAAAGTTTAGAGAAAGTGACGTTGCTCGATTTATTTTTTGAGGGACCCACATCATTTTACTGTGTTTTGGATTTTTAAGGATGTTACATACACCCGCACACTTGGAAAAAAATGAATTTTCAGTTTTTTGTTTACAGTTTCTTGAAACCTAAAGTTCTGAGCGCATGTTAGCTAAATATTACGTGGAAATTTATACAATTTACGAAGTTATGGAATTTTAAGCGAACCAACCCTCTACTGCACGAACGCGCAACACCGTTTTGTTCTACAGGTCAATAGTCAATATGTAGTCTTGGCAGCATTTCGAATTCTATTATCTTCTTTATATAATCCCCACTCCTTTGCTATGCTATGTACATTTCTTAGAATGTATTCGACCAGGAATCGGCGATAAAGGTGAAATAGAATATGTACACGTGTCTGACTCCATAAGTATCCTCTACTGAATCTATAATCGCGGGCTTTTCGAAACCACATTTTTCAAATGGGTGTACAAGATACGCAGAAATTTTTGCAGAACATTTTATCGAGCTAAACCGAACCTTCTACAATCGTGATTTTTTTTTACAAATGCTCCCGTTTATTTTGTAAATCAGATAATCGCCAGAAAATATATATAAATCTGAATATACGATTTCACGGACTCCGATTTTATTTCAACTGCGAGATTTATATTTTTACTTTTTGCATTTGTTTCGCCTGAATAGTTTGCGCAATTCCACTGCGAAACACTGGCGGAGAAATATGACTGACGGAAATGGTTATATCTGCAACATGTTTTGAAATTTTTTGATAGATTTTATTTGAATGGGCTTCAGTGCATATAGATACTTTTAAGAGAACACAATTTTATAAATCAAAGTTAATTGCTTGTTGCAAAATAGGTTCCATAATTGGCTTCCCTTTTATCGTTCAGGTACAGACACTAATTTTCTGGAAAAAGAAATTGTTGTAACATCAAAATTAACCTTTCAATTTTTATTAGTAAAACCATGATTTTTTAAAGTCACTGCAACTACTGAAAATTGCACCTGATAGTTGCTGAGTTTCCACTTAAAACCACGCAACATGATCAAAGAGTCTCGCTGCCCATTTTGCAAGCTGAACAACCGATATAATACTTGAATGTTTATAACCGTCGTGTATATTTAAATACCAGTGCGGGGAATTGGAAAGTGATTGTTTAAATTTTGACAGCTGGAGATTTCCATTTCAGCGATTATTATTCGGCGGTCTTCCTCCCAGCGATATTTCATTTTTTAATGGCCCCGTCCATTCGCATTTTACTCGCGCGATTTGAAGTTCAAACGAATTTCACGACCGAGTGTACGCGTTGTGAACAGTTAAATGATTTCGTGTCAGCGAACGCGGGATTCGCCGATGATGCGTGCCCCGTCATGCTCGAACAAAACAAGACCATCGAAAGGCAAGAGGGTTGTTTCGTGATAGCCGTGATAACTATCATGTCGGTTTTATCGTCGCAACAGTTTTCCAAATGAAACAACTTGTTTCTCTTCGGTTGAATTTGGCAGCTTCGCCGATAGATTCACTGCCAGCCATAAGAGGCGGCGCAATTTTATCGTCTATTAACCTTGCATTTGTTGCACGGTTTTACGAGTACGGGGTGAAATGAGGCGCATCAGAGCACAGAAACTTTAATGCGATGTATTTTTCTCGATTCTAAAGGAGGGTTTAATGCACGACATAGAAATACAGCTGCGGATTACGTGTCTCTGGGAGATATATGTAATTGCTCTATAAATTAATATCTATTAAATTCATATCACACATTGGGTTCCATTAATCACGATGAAGTGGGTACAGAGGCAGGGTATTTGTCTTCTTTCTTTTAGTAGCGATATTTTCATTGGGGTCAGCTCGAAATTATAGTAGATGAACGTTCCACGTTTGTCATTGTGGTATTACGAATATCAGCTCTCGCGTGTGTGCAGTTGGAAGAAGAAAAAATGGGGATGTACCTTCTTGTTTAGTTTCTTTTAATTCCCAAAAAACTAAAAACGAATTTATGCGGTCCACTTTGGTTAAACAGTCCTGTCGATTCAACAAAATTGAAAGCACAGAGAACAGCGTAAATCACTATTCAATCAAAATGTTCATTCTTTTGTTCAACCGCGGTTATCCATTCAGGATAACTCATCCAAATTCAACACTGAAAGCTTTTATTTTAGTCGCGTCGATGTATTGTTTGGAAACAGAGCTTGCTGTTTTGTGCCAGACAGTTGTTTTTAAAGGTGATAAGAATACCATAAATAATTTGTAGTATCTCTTGATTTTATAATGGTGTATAAATGGAAAGGAGAACAGACTCTATTATTTTTAGATTTGTACAAAATTCAGGAATGTTTGATAATAATAATGTTCACAAATTATTTCAACACCGCCACGTACAATTTACTTCGGCATCATTTTCGAGTGAACCAGTTTGGTCAATTTCAATTGTTTCAATTTTGTTGAGTCAACTGCATTGTTCAGTAAAAGTGAAGCGTGTAAATTCGCTTTAGGGGTGTACAAAGGTATTAGACGGCTAAAATGAACGGTTTCTTTTGGGTTGGATTGAAGGATGATTAATAAATCGTACTATTTGCACGTTTTACAGTACTTTATTGCGGATATAACACGCATTTTAAGACCAGGAAACTTTAAAAATGTTAAAAATTGAAGGAAATACAAAGCGCCAAAGTGAGCGTGATTCCGGTCGATTGACTCATCTGAAAACAAAGCCGTTGCTAATGAATATTCTCCGACTCAAAATCTACAAGGTGGAACTTGATTGAAATATGTTAACAAAAATTCGCGAAGTTATTAACAAATATCAACTTCGTCCATTTTTCCTGATATAATTCTTTAAAGAAAGTTTAATAAAATATTTCCGAGTTCTGCGATTTTAATGAGCGAGTTCCACCTCGTGGAGAAAAGTGTTTCGTAGGTTCAGTTAAAATTTTAACTACAAACATTGATTCGTTCTCGATTTATGATATTTGGCACTTTGACCCTTTGTATTTCCTTCAATTTTTAATATTTTTAAAATTTCCTGGTCTTAAAATGCGTGGTTCATCCACAATAAAATATTGTAAAACATGAAAATGGTATGAGTCATTAGTCCCCCTTCAATCCAACCAAAAATACCACCCTTGCATCCCCTTAAAATTAATTTTCTATACGAAAAAATGTTACATTTTACGTGTGAAATTATTTTTGCGTATAATATAACCCTCAGAAAAATGCTATAGAGTCGACGAAGGTGAAACAAATCACAATGCTTGTGCTCGAAAAGTTTATAAATAATTTGACAACGAAAAGGTACTCACCGTTCGAATATTTAAGAAAGTAACTAAACTCGGGATTCAGTGTCACCAATGAAATCAACGGTAACTGATTTTTTTTTCTCTCTCTGTTGTGTATGGATGCAGCTCTGAGTGCGCCAACTAGGAGCAAGAGTGCGCAGTCATAGAAAATGTCGAATAAACTACCAGTGGTTCGTATATCGGCCCCCGTAAGTGTTACTGCTACCTATTCTCGTCGATTAGGAAAATGAAAAGAATCATCTGGTTATTTCCCTGCAGCAACCAAACTTGCTATATAACCGTGTGATTATTCAGTAGTCCCCGTAATCGTTGAATCCACGTCGCAGCGTGTCATCATGCAATCACAACACTAGTAGAAATCATTTCGAATTCTGCTTTTATTTCCCACACAATCGATTCCGGTATCTATTTCACCCCATTCTTTTTACAGATTTCCTGTTTTCACTATTCCCAACTAGTATTCCTAGTTTCGAAACCCGTGCTTTGCATTTCCGTTTGATTTAGTTCCGAATTGAACTTCCTTCTTTTTGGCTGTTCTTCATTTCGTATACATCCGTATTTTTGAGTAGTTTAATTGTTTAGAGACACTACTGTCAAGTAGATTGATTAGTTAATTATCTAACACATCTCGTTGCTAGTGGCACATTTTTTAACCCTCGAAAGGCCGAGAAAAGTGATTGTGGGTCAATTTTGACCCGTACGCTTTCTTCTTTTCCTATCACTTTCTATTACAAACATGATTCTTCTTCTGCAACAATTGATATTTCAAACCGAGACCATGTTTTCAATATAAATTAGAAACATTTATAATATGGGTCAAAGTAGACCCCGAAACGGCCGTCCGAGGGTTGCAAACCATAGAGGACGTATGAAAATTGAATTCACCGAATTATGCAACATTTCCCTCATCACAATCTTCTCTGCTTTATACTCTAAACGATACATCTTAAAGCCCACGGGCATTTGCTATGATATATGTATATTACGAAAGTAAATCCAATATCGAAACATAGAGCAAACTATACGAAGAGCCCGATGTAAAAAATCTATCTACGCCGACAGTCTAGTGACCCTCGCTACGTATTTCACGAAACATTAAGCAATATTACGGCCACACTCGAGCAAGGTACTCCGTCTTGGAAATTCTTTGAACCGCATCGGTTGCCTCGCGACCGAAAGTTCGATGTGTACTAATCGCATTTCGGAACAGTCGGGCGCCGCTGGGCAGCCTGGAAATATTATGTGGGCACTTGGCTGCCATCGAAGTGTCGCGTCGATTTATCTCTTTCAAAGACAGATTCCAGACCCGAAGTGGTAAGAATCCCGGCAACTCTCGGGAACGCGGTCTGCGGTATCACCGGAAACTTCGCGGATCCCATCCCGCAAATGCGATTTTCAATTCGTCGTAGGAAACGCGAGGTTTTTCCACGGGCTTGGAACGAGGGGAAATCGCGAGTCGTTGATTCCGATCAGCGAGGGAAGCAATTGCGACGAGCTACGGCACCACGGCCCCAGCTCTTTCCCTTCGTTACCCGGTTCTTGTGATAATGTAAGGCGTATCGTTAGCACGCGCCGTTTTGCACCACAAAGGACAAGTTCCCACGATTCTTTCGCGTGGTTTTAAAATTCAAGGTAATCAAGGAGCATCGAGATACGGGGGATGCCGAGTCAGGGTCGGCGATGAAATATTCATCCCCAGAAAATTAATAACTTCGGTTCCGTTAACGAGCTCCCCTCGCGGAGCCACGGGATCATACTCGGCGAAGCAAACGCTCGAGTAATTAGAGCGACGGAATTATAGGCAGCGTTTAGTTTCGATACTGTTTGATCGACGATTATTATTTACAAACTGGAGAACGATTAACTAGTCAGTGATGATTAAAACGAAACAATTGTGATGGTGGGATTGTCCTGCGGGATCGTGTCCTGCGATAACAATTCTAGTAATTAACCGGATTTGTCCGTCACTGTATCGTCGAAGAGAATGGAAAAACTTGTGACGGGGAAATTTCGGTTCCGGCGGAACGGCGCTGGGAATGTTCGGGGTGTTCCACTTTAATCGATCCGTGGAAGCATTGTGGGGAATTGTAGGCGGAATTTAGAGGGGAAATATAAAGTTTTGTATTGTTTTCTTCTTCGTGTTGGGTTTATAGTTTATTATCTGTTCTGTGCAGTTCGACGATCGTTATCTCAGAAAATAGAATCTTTTGAGGTTTTTTATTTGACAGTGCTTTTTAGTGTGAACTTTATAATGGAGGAAGATTTGTTGGATCATTGATGGTGTAATAATTGGGCCTAGCTATGCAGAAAGCTATCAACCCTCAATGATCTGAAACTGAATTTTTTGTTTGAAGATTTTAATTGGTAAAGAAAAGTAGCTTTCTTTATATTGGGTATATTTTATTTCTTGTCAGTGCTTTACTATGTTTTTTAATGGGTTATTTAATAGTATAATTAATATTATTTTAAATTTTCTGTTACTCTTGTTTTTTGAGACAAAAATGGAACTATGGTTGGGTAGTTTTAATAATTGTTTAATGTAAGAATTGTTTTATGAGTTGGTAGTATTTGACAAAATAAAGATCACAAAATTATGAGAGTCATACTGCGTTTAATTAATTTTTTATCATTTTGAGGGTTGGTAGCTTTCTGGTGGGAAATGTTAGGTGTTAAAAGTGTCTTCCTTATAAAATCGTTGATACATTCTAAAGGTGGCATTAGTTTCACATTCATTAGGATGGAGCTTAAAAGTTAAAAAAAATTGAATATTATTTATAAGTCTCACCACCGCGATTTGTTCCTTTAGATATATAAACAGTACCTACATAAAAGAAGTAAGTCAAAGATTATAGAAATTATAAAAATTCAACGTATAATAGCCACGTTTCAATTTATACATTTACATTTATATTTGATAATTTGTTAAATTTACTATTCACAGAGGCATCAGACAGTGTCACAGTGTCTGTTTCCTGTTGTCAGGGACTGCCAATATTTATCTGTCTGTCACTAATTGTTTTACTTAATTATACGTCACATTGAGCACAATGAAAGTAACAAATGAGTGCATTGGAAAAAATTTCTAGTGTTCCATTTCTTTCCATATAATTATCATGTACCTATATTGGAAATTTCACCATCATTGAGCTACCCCTAAATATAGCTCAACTGTGCTCATATTCTGCTCGATTTTATTTTTTATAAAAAGGAACAAATTAAGATGATAAGAAGATCTAATTCTCATAGATGAAAATTAAGCTCCAGCCTAGTGGTTACGCAGCTGACAAACGAGCATGAGCAATCAGAAACTGCTCGGTCGCGTTCACGTTGCAACGAACATATAATTGGACATTGATCGCTTGCATACATTGGTCCTAGTTGGTCCACGTACACTTCCGTTTGCTCTAGATGTGTACCCACCTTCACCGGTCACCTAGCAGTCTGCAAGGCAAACTTGCCCATTCTTCTCGCGTATGGCTAAAAAATAAAAGAGATCCTGTGATCTTAAGTCCCTCCTCCGCAGTAAATTACATGGAATAAAGTCTGGCCCTCATTAACGTCCCTAGCCGAGTTAATTTTCTCTCCGACTGGATTCGTGCGTCCCCGTGCCACTTGCGTCTCGGCCATCTTCCACTGCGAGCATCGCGAATAAATAAGAGGAAATAAGGACGTCACGTGGTCCATTTACCGATCTCCAATTACTTCTAATTGCCTTCGAACATTCCGGTATTAACCGTTCCCGTGGGAAAACTTTTGCCAGAAGTACACGAACGTGGCGTCGCGTGACGTGCACGACGCTACTTCAATTAGCCGTGTACGCTGCCCAGCGTTGAACCAGCCTGATGTAACTTCGATCAGCCCGCTGATATTTTCGGCTCACCCTCCTCGATGATCGTGCGCCGCAGTGGGAGGGCAAATATCGATACCCCGGCTGGTCGCACCATTATGCTGCAACTAAATTGAAAAGTTTACCTCCAAACTCCTTTAAAAATATATTTTCGAAGCAAATCTTACCATTGTAGTCTTGGGCATAGATGTATGCTTAGACGATGGAAAAAATCGGTTACAAATGTGCGATTTTTAATTCTAACAGAGATTTATTGTCAAAGCATTTTACACCTGACTTGGTAATGCAATTAAATTGATCGCGGTGGTGTGGTATTGTATATATGGTTCTCTTAGGTATTTCGATACAGTTTAGCTGAAAGGGGTCCTAAAGCGTTAATCAGAATCCAGAAGTGGATATGTATTAAATATGATTTCATTTGAATGTTTATTTTGGTTTCAAATAAATATAATGGGCCTCGCCGAGTAAGCTTAGGGAAAACGGCCCTAGCACCAATTTTAGTATTTATATATACGAAATAATGCACTTTGCCTAAGATAGAAATTACAAATTTTTAAATCTGAAATTTCTCTGAGTATACATAAATAATTAAATTGTTGTTGGGGCCGTTTTTCTTATGTTTATCCGGCTAGACCCTTTTATATATAGACTAAAAAAAATAAATGCATGCTAAGATTGTCACTCTTTGTTTAATATTACGTGTAAATAGTCTGTTTATAATGGAGAATATGTGGTGAAAAAATTATTGAATTTTTTTACCAAAGAGGTATAATTCAGGTAAATCTACACGATGAGTTTGTTAAAGAGAACTTTTTTGTATGTATGAAGTAGGTTATAGGATATCCGTGAAATGTAGGTATAGCAGATAGAAATTGTTTCAGTTGACAATTTTCTCGCTGATATTTTATTATAATTATATGCTATACATTGGAGTTAACAAATATTATCTCTATCGGGCTGCTTACGACAGATGTTCCCGATCAGTATGGAGTCCATTCGTAAATAATGGCTGGACGAAATGTAAACTTCCTGATCATCATGCGCCGACACGTGCAAATACAAATTTGCATGCACACCATCCAACGAATTTTCGCAAATATTTCCACCCGCGAAAAGCTAGCACTATCTATATACGCGTGAATCCAAATATTCACCATTCGACTACCTTTCTCATTTCTGATGTTCCTTTCAAGTTTTCATAAAAACTGATTTACTCAAAAACGACGATACTGTTTGCTAATATCGATTTTCAACAGCCCTTCAAAAATAGCACAACTTCGGATAAAAGAATTTAAGTGCAAAAGTAATACCTCGAATATGGATGACCTACAAAAGAAAATCAGAGAAATATGACGGGTAAGGAAAAAATCGGGAATATCCATTTTTCGTGATTGTACGATTTATTGCATACTAGCTTTTCTACTCGGCTTCATCCGAAATTTAGATTCTGATTTTATAAAAAATAATTTTCTTTTAGTATGTTTTAGGGTAAAATGGTCACATTCATCTGAATTAATCAGGCATAATAAGCTGAGACACATTTTGTGATCTCAGAGTTTATCGCTCGAAAGTTTTTATGCGACAGACAAATACGCAAGCATATAGAAGCTTTCTTCTTTATGTATTAAGATTTTGTTGATGACAACTGAGACTACAGAACTGTCGACTCACAAAGGCTTATAAAGTTCAAATACCCCCTTAAGGTAACGTTAAATATTTGGTATATGTACTGGTTAAAACCAGAAAATGTTCACTCTACACTAGAACAAAATACGGAATGTCCCCTCTCATTGCCTAAGCATAAGCTTCTGTTGTCAATATAAAACAAGAAAATATTTAAGAAGAAAATTACACAAGAAAATTAAATTCATCGAGCCTTGTTCATTTACTGATGGACTAAAGTATTAAAATTTAATTTTCTCGATAAAGCTGTTTTGTGACATTCCCTATTTTCCTTCTACCCTTCACAGGCGCCTCTATATTTTAGACCACTAATTTACCACTAAGCCCCATTTTTAATTTCCCCATCCAAAACGATCTCGAAGGGTTGCTGACGTAAATGGAGAATTCGAAGACGTCAATGTGGACTTGCTAGGAAATAACTTCGGGCTTTGGTTTATAACAGAAAAATTCTCTACACGGTACTTCCGGTTCCTCTATTTCCTTCTAGGACGCATCCTCATAATCTTTTTATCAAAAGGCTGCGTCTCCTTGGTGGCTAGATCTTTCGCAAATCCTTGCTCGAGGGTATAGACAGCGTAGCGCAAAGCTTCCACCCACGACAAACTTCCTTACTTGCTTCTTGTTTAAAAACAAATGGTCCTTTGGAGAAAAGATCCAGATCAATGTTCTCCACGGGGTGGGGCCCGTTGGCGCGTGTGGCCCCCCTCTACGCGCAGTATTTTATTTGTGAAATGGTTACATAAAACGGGGCATTAGCTAAGTAGCTTTCGTGTGCATGGTAACGGGGCCAGGATAGGGAAAAGTACCTAAGCTCTACAGCTTAAGTTGGACAGCACTTGTCTAGACAGACTCTTCGGCGACAGTCTCATGGCGGGCTGACCCCATAAACACACATATCCTTTGCGCCAAATAGGGTTACACTGCCTTTCAAACCTGCTGACGCTGACAAACCTTTTGTTTGGCTTCCTGGGTTTCCCGTACGGAGGACATGCAACCAGGGTTGCAATATGCAGATGTTGATCTCGTTCTTAAGTTTTAGTAATAGGTCATCCCATAAGTTTGTGTCGAATTTTTATTTTTATTTCAAACGTACCTACCTTCGAATTTTACGAAAGAACGTAATTAATATTATTATTATTATTATGTAGAAGATGCGTCGACTTCTTGTCTCTCTGTGTTTAGAAAACGTATCCTACAATATATGAATATTATAATTGAACTAGGTTTCCCCAAAATTTGACTTTCTTGTGGAGTTAGGATATGGGAGGAGAAACTCGATACCCGTTAAGTTTTAATTAGAATTATGGAGCTTCCTTCAGTAACTTGGAAAATAAATAAATTGGAAGTAGTAGAAGAAAGATGTTTAAAAGTTTTTGATTCTGGGAAGAACGGGGAAGTTGCGCACTAGTTACAAACTCAATTTCTGTTGCTATCCCTAGTAGCTTTTATGTAATTTCGTTCGTCGATTATACTTGTTAAATTTTCCTATGGTGGAATGCAATGCGTTCGATTCACGCTCGCATCACTTATTTCATATTAATATTGTTATACTTCAGTTAGCTGAAAATATGTTTACGTTGGTACATTAACATGCCAATCGATCGCACATATTCATTTACATAACAAATAATTGACCATCTCATCGCACGTGAAATGGTGATGTATACGTTTTGCAAGATAAACATTCTAATTATTATTCGTGATGTATTTAATCGGTGTTAAATCGAGTTAAGTGGTTCGAAGAATTGGTAATCCTTTATGTTAATGCATGCAAAAGCTTGCTTTTAAATTACCAATTAATCTTGTATTTTATCTAGTGACATTAATTTATGGTTTACAAAATGTAAATTTATTCGTTTTTCATTTTAAAAAAGAGGTTTAACTTGTTTTCGTATTAATTGTTGCAAGATTATTCCGTATGAATTATTTCAATTTTCGTCATTCTATAAGCACACACTTCTTCAATACACGAGACAAAAATATTAACTTCTTTTTAATTCATAGACATTTATTCTGCAATGAGAATTGCAAACAAATTGGATGGTGAGTCATGATAACTTAAGTTACGGAAAGCTTCCGGAAAATTGTAATGAAGAATCAAGGTAACTACTGTTTACTCGAGTCTTTAGTAGGTTACTTCTTCACGCAGACAATGCCCAATTTTGCAATGCACGCGGAAACCTGGTTGCAAGTATAGACAAGTGATTTAGTTAGCAATGGTGTGCCAGATGTGACTTCAAGTTTTGAACTGAAATCTTTGCAGAATTTCACCGAGGTCCACAGTTAGATCTTCATATTCATGTAACTTTCTTAATGAATTTAAGTCAGTGTTTCCCAACCTTTTTTGAGTCACGATTCCCTTTTATAATAGTTAAATAACCTGCGACCCCTCTTCCCATATAAGATAAGGTAAATATTTCCTTGCTTTTATTTATGAAAAATTAGTGTTAAATCATTAATAGAATATTCAAATAAATAGGTGCTAAAAATCGCCAACTAAAAATAGCCATGCTTACCACTGTTTTAAGTTACATATACGTAGAATATCCACTCCGTTAATTCCTGAAAAAAAAACAATAATTTATCACCAATATGCAATTAATTCTAAAAATTTCTGTAGCAGCAAAGGCGCTGAAAAGAGGCAGACGTCCAAGCGTCAGCTGTGTCCGCTTTCTATGGGAGTGGAAGTGTCAATTACTCGATACACACTCGAGTTCTTCGTTTCCACATCGACGAGTTTAATTAATAAAGCCCGGATTGCACACCGCGTATGTACATGCTCTATTTGGCGAAGTTACGACGTTTCTGTTCGAAACACATCGGCCGCGACCTCTTCGACATGCGTGATCAAGCTGGGAACGCGCTCAGTAAAGTGCTACTACGCTCGACAAACGATATCCATGTACAACAACATCGCTTACTTCGTTAATTAATTTTCCAATTAATGTGTAGCCCCTAAACGCTGCTTAATCTCACTAAAAGCACTGATCCTAGGTATAGATCGGTGTACCCTATGATATCGTTCCACATTAGGCCGATTCTGTTAATATTTTAATACCCCCTAGCCACTTACTATACTCGTGCTTTCATTTGTACGCACATACAGTGCCACGGCTGTAAAGAAGACTCGTGTTTCAATTAACGATAGTAATCTATACCTACACATTCATGCTATGTTGGGTGTTAAACCTTCTGTTAGCTACAATTGTTAAACGAATCACTTGATTATTCAGCCGCTATTTTTCCAGTTCTCTGTAATGTTTAACTTTCTATTTATCTATTTTAAAAGGGCTAAAGTCTTCTCCTTTTTGAATACTTTTTTTATATAATTATCTCTCCAAAAACTGAATTAGCAGTTCAGATTTAATTCAAACATCAGAGATCTATTTAGTTGCTGCAGAGCCCTTAGTCCTGCACTATAGTGTGTCTAGTTAATATTCGTCGACCCTCGATATTAGTCTAACACAACTCTCGTTGAAACCAGTGCTGTATCAGGAAACTGTTACCGATATGCACATACTGCACTCAGTCTACACAGCTACGATTAAAAGTGAATGTTAATAATTAATCGTAAAACCTATATGACCACGAATTAATTTAAGCCTAAATTGAACTGAACAGATTGATTGGAAACGGTGGTGTCGCGTTGGAATAATGACACACGTTTCGCTGCCAACCCTTTGATAGCTTAACTTAAATCAGTTTATATGAGGTATTTTAATTGTCTATTAAAAAACGAGCAAAGAATCGAAGAAGGTGAATTGTAAAATACTTTATATTCGTTTTATATTTGCGTGCGTTTTGCTGATAATCTCGTATAACATCTATGCTGCGGATTTACGTCGAGGATTTGTTACTTGTAGTTTTACGTCTCCTGCAGTTCCTCTCCAAACACCGAGCGATGTCCTACAAATATTTGATCGCTTGACTACATCTTTGACAGATCTCCGTACAGCAATCGACTTTCTTTGAAAAAATCCCCTCTCTGATACCTTTCGCAGCCGACTCTCCCCCAATTTCGTTACACCCTGTATCAGTTCGAGGTGAGCGAATTTTCTTCCACTGTCGATCCACATCAATCACAAAACTCGTAAAGAAACGTTTCTTTTAAGGGAGTTGCATATTTTTTAATTTATTTTAATTTTTCTATCGCTTGGACGTGAAAACACGCCCACGCCGGTCAAAGAGTTAAAGGAGCTAAAGCGTCCCGGGGGAGTTTGTCCACGTTCTTGTTCCCGTTCTAAATTCTCCACACCGACGAACGTTTCCTTGGAGCAAATGCAGCTGCCCTATTTACGAGGCCGTCGCCTCGATCCGCTGGGACTGTCGCACACTATATTATTATTCGATTACATTTGCATCGCACGCGAGCGAGAAATAAACGGGACGCCAACCATCTAAAACAGTAGTAATTCGATGGACGTTCTCGGAAGGAAATCGGGATCGTGGTCAATGTATAGCCGTAACTATTTAACGTTCTTCCAAAGTGCTATTACAGTGCCCTCCTATTACAGTCTGCAATCGCCGTTTGCTTTGCTTCGAAGATTCTGTAACCCTCTGTAACCGAAATTTTTAGGATATTCGTAGGTATAGAAGATTTTATATTAATTAACAGGCAGTTCTTTGGCGCCCTAGGTGAACTTGTTAAATTGCGCTCTTTATTTAAAATAAATTTATTTGAGCCTTTTGATGACCTTACTCCGAATTTTTATTCGTAGTTTGAAATATTTATGGTACAACTTGTAATATTTCATTTAAATCTTTATTTGAAATAATGCCAACAATGAAAAGACCATTTTACGCCTCTTATCAATATTACTTATGTTGTCTGTTAACTCATATTCACGCAGAGATGGAAAAAAATTTTATTCTAATGAAAAATTCCGAATAACGAATGAAAGTTAAAAAAATTATTCGTCATGTGATAACTTCATTCGACGAATAAAGTTAATTTTTTTTATTCGCCGAATATTTCAACTTCAGCGTTAAATAAATTTCTCAACTTTAACTTTAACTTCAATTTTAACTTTAACTATCACTGTAAATTTAATAATTTACGGTTAAAGTTAAAGTTGAAAAAATTTATTCGACGCTGAATTTGAACCACTCGACGGATAAAAAAATTAACTTTATACGTCGAATAAATTCGCGTCGAAGAAAAAAATTAACTTCATTCGTCAAATAATCTAAAGTCATAGTAACCTTTATTTGCCCCTTTATTTAAATAACTTTTTATTTTTTTTAAACCCAACTCGAATCACACATCGTTGCAGAGGGTTAAGGAGGAGGCTACAGTTGAAGATGATCGAAAATTGCAAAAAATGCTCGAGCAAGTAAAGGGTCGCGTAATGAAGTGAACGTTGCGCAACGCTATGTCCCAAGGTTTACACATCCACAGGATCTAATCTGTGCGTGTAACAGCCCTTTAAGCTCGCGACATTACGCAAGGGGATGGTTTCCGCGTGTGTCGGCCGAACTGCGTGTGCGCCGCGCAAGAATTTCGCCCGGGACGGATAATAAACTTTTCGAATGGGGAGAGTCTTTGTGTTGGGGCGGGTGGCTGGAAGTGACATAATTCGTGGAGGCATCCGGATTAGATTGCTATGCCAGACACTCTGTCAGGTCTCGTGTAGAGTAGGGTTCCTGGAGCCCTGGCCGCTCTCCTCCGAGGGGCACTCGCTTATATTTCGGCTAGCCGTCGAGCAGCAGCCGAGCTCTGGCTGTTTCGTCGCACGCTGAACGAGCACAGGTGCCGCGAAAGCGGGCTAGCGTGAATATGACATTCTGCATGCCTCCGATTGATTTCTGTCGCCAACAGGGAAACACGACATTTTCGGGAAGAAACGGAAACACGCTCGCTGCTGACATCGTTCCTTTCGAAATTCAGACAACGCCGGGACAAGGCAGACGCGCGGAGCACGTTCCAGTACGCAACGAACGCAGTTCTTCCCCTATCTCGGAGGGATTCGCCGAGGGTGGAGAGACTTTACGAACATTTTATCATTTTTCTGACGTTCGGCGTATCTCGTCGACCTTAGAAGAAAAGTCCTACCTGAGAAGAGTGTAACTTTAGGGGAATCTCTGTTTTAATTTAGGAGGTGGGGGATATAATGAGATTTTTAGGAAGGGGAATGTATGAAGTTTTGATAAGCAGTTTCGTAATCTCAGATTAAATGTTCACCTATTTAGTAAATCGCATAGGGTAAATCCGTGGGACGCGGTCCACATAACATGAAATGGCTATTAAAACTAATACTGATATTATTTATTTTATCACAATGAACCTAATATGTTAAGTATTTTATGCTGGTTCAGAAAATCTGGACGATATTTGCTTTAAGACAATATTTGCTGGAAATCTGAAAATTGAAGTCATGACATCGGACCACCTCTCCCAAATCGTTGTTGATAGAGACCACTCACATAATTATTCATGAAAAAATAACAAAGAAAAAAAAATATTTATGAGTGAATAACTACAACTACAGATTTATTGATATTTAATTTGTTTTTACTGTTACACATTAGTTACGCATACTTTATACTGTTTACATTGTTATATTGTTACGATCGCGTCACACGGATTTACCTTATTTTAAAATGTATATAATAATCAGGTTTAAAAATTATTTATTTTTCATCATCCTATTTTGTTTGTTGTATATCTTCATTGTTTCGTAATATTTTGTTTCCAAGGGTCTGAAATGATTTTCTTCGAATCTCATTCAAGTATTCTACAATAAAATGTGCGGATAAAATTGTTGGAATTTATAATAATACCCGATGCCACGGTTTATTTGCCATCGCTTTGTTTTCTAATCTCTCGACAGACAGAACGGTACAATCACAGTCCGTGGTACGTATTATGTCGTATCGTGTAACATGCCACGAATCCGTGGAACTTCCGTCGATGATCCAATAATCTGATTTCGTGACTGTCAAGCGCGGCGACCGAATATATGTGACTTGTATACGAATTTTTGTAATGAGGCTACGATTTGCAGATTGATGGATTGAATTTGATTGACACCCGATGTTACATATCAATGGCTTAGTGCGCTAATATTGTATGTCCACTTTTTGCGTTTTCGAAACAAAGCAGGTTTAAACATTAAATGAACAAAAATACCACTTTTGACATATTTATGAAGTAGATGTAAATATGAGCATAAAGAAACAGTCGAGAATTATTTGTTGCATATAAAGACTCAAATTTCACAAAAAGTGGACATACAATATTTGTGCACTAATCCATCGATGTGTCAATGATCATCTCTGTGTTATTACAAAATCAAAAATCGTTAGATTTCCTTTATAAATTACACCAGCATTTACACTAAGAATTTTTATAACATTCTATAAAATCCAGAAAGGTGCGTTCATTATTCGCATGACAAAGTATTCTTGCAAAAATATTCGTCTACCTTACTTCAACATTTTACCATTTTTTTTATACATTCTGACTAAGAAATAGGACGTCTCGTATTTCTCTGTTACAAGAGACTGCACTGATCCCTGCTCTACTATAGCCGCGTAAAAGTATGTGCATTGTATTGTAAAATTTGACTGGTGTTTCGATAACAACACCCCGACGAAGGAAATCCCAAGTATTCCATGTTTTTTTCACAATGCTCTCCATATCTTACATTTCTCCCTGTTTCTCCAATATCGTTACCAGATTCTCGCGCACTGATGCAACCGCGCCGAACTCCATTCGTCTCCAAATTCCCGGCACTCCTTGACGAGAAGAAAACCTCAGGCTTCGATTTCTCACATCGTTTGCACGTTTTTCTGCAAGATGCAGAACGTGAACGTAAAATTCTCAAGTACTCCAGAATTTCGAATAAAACAGCAAAAAGGAAAAAGTAAAAATAAAAATTCTACTCTTTGGTTACTCGAATTAGAAATTCGACTTTTGTATGCAAAAATGGCATTCAATGTGGAGTAGTTTGCCCTCGAAAATAATCATCGAGAAAGTTCACGATAACAGAATTTCGTTATCACTAATTACTCGTTAATTGGAAAATGAGGGATTTAAGTTTTCGTTTCTGTAACTGTTGTGTGTACACTGCTGCCAGTCTTGGAAACTTTTGTGCTTGCTCGTATCGACACGTAGAGCTTACGTAGTCCTGGAAAATTTCGTTCCGTCTCAGATAGCTGTGAGCGAGTTCGCTTAGCGTATATGTAAGTCTCCTACGGTGCATTGGTATGTGCATAAACTGCAGAACGACAGTGTCCTGCGCGTAGCGATGAGAAAAGGACACCTACAGTTGCTCGGAACATGCGATGGAAACTTTTGCGTTCATTGATACTGTTCCTTAAACTAGAACTGATTTGACCCACCTCCAAAAAAAAAGAAAAATTGTGTGATCTCTAGAAATATATTTCAACTGTGACCATAGCTAAGACCCGTTTAATATAACTTGCAATTATAAAGCTATGAAGCTTAGAGACAAATGAAAGGCTGCGAATGAATGGTTTGAAAGAGGAGAAGGTCGATGGAAATTCCTACTCCAGCAAAGGAAAAGTCCTCCCTGTTTTACGATCGTCAAATCTCCTCACGACCTTCAGAACTCGCCAGATCTACAAAGGATTTAAGTTCTCCCGCGGCCTCGGTCGTTTCTAAGACCTGAAACGCTTCCGACCTTACCGATCGCCTCGATAAGCTCCACGTTGGAAGTCGAACTTCATTAAGCGGATAAAATCGTCAGTCGTCTGGTAACAATCATCGACAATTATCAAGGAATCCAACGAGATTGCAATCCATTCAACGTACCAATTTACCTAGCCCGAGGAGAAAGTACACTGACTGTCTGCCCTGGTTCTGACATTCTCTGACCTGAGCCAGAATAACATTCGAGTACCTAAAACGACCATTCAGTGTTCGCAGCGTCTAACAGACATAGAAGTCTCACTTGCAGATCATATTTGACTCGTTACAAAAAAATTGTATCACAGAAAGTGTCGAGTAAGAGTCAGAGTAAGGGTTAAAATTCTTTTTTCGTTGACACATTCGTGAAAACCCTAGAGGATATCGGCACGGAGGTCGAGCAACTGCGAAGCGCCGTCAGACGTTGAAAAATGTAGCTCGAAACGAGAACCATGAAGGCAAAGCGTTAGCCAATCTCCGAGAATCTCAGCCGAGTCGAGTCAATTTCGGTGTTCGTCGATCTTCATCAGTCTTCCTCAGCTTGCTGCAACAAGTAGTTTCTTTAAAAATTCACGAGTGCAGGGTGGCAAGTTTGCGAAGCTCAATATGTGCCGGCGCAATTTGTCCACGAAGATGAGGCTAGTAGTATGGCATCCCATTTTATTTTTCCTTCTTCCAATAAATCACCGCTGCAAACTTAATGCATAACCATAAGATTGTTCCATGCTGCTACAGCAACTGGAAGGATTGGAAAACGTCCATAAAAGCACGGGGGCATTTGTACATGCTTTAAGCGGGCATTCTCGTAGAAAACGGGATATCGATTGGCCGGATGATTGGTAGCCAATGAGGTGGTCCTTTCGTTGGCCCGTAAGCGCGCGTTAAATGGCTGCTGGTGTATTAAAAACGAAGGCGAGGAAGCAAACGAGGCGGAAGGTAGGAGCCCCACGTTTCAGGAGAAATGGCCAAGCGGCCCGAGGAACTCGACTACACGCACGGGAAACAGTCCGTGGAAGGGAGGGCGGGCCGTAGGGGTAGGAAAACAACGGCACGGGGTGTCGGCTGGGGGAGCAGAGAAGTTGTCTTGGAAGAAGAATCGCAAAGTCGCTGGAGCGACCACCACGACGCTGCACATGGCAACTCCCAGGGAAGATCAATATCCCCACCAATCGTATTTCTCTCTTGACTACGGCACACTGTCTCTCCTCCTTGGTACCCGCGATATGAGCACCTCCACCCCTCGCTTCCGTTTTTCTTAAGACCGACTTTCCACGCCCGTCCTTTCGCCACTTCTCCGGTCGAGCTGTCCTTTTTCATCGGTATCGGTGGACAATCAGCTGAAAAATATCGTGCTAACGACCATAAAATCTGCGCGGAGAGGAAGGTACCCTATGTCGGCTGCATGAAAAATGAAAGCTGTATACAGAGTGGAGAGAATGGGGGCATTTTCCTGCTTGTTAAAATGAAGAATATGGGTTGGGAGGTGATGTTGTTTGGAGTTGGGAAACTTATTTTTGTCTGAGAATTAGCTTCTCAGATGGAGGATAAGGAATTATATGGTCCACCTATTTGGGACCTATCGACCAAGGACCTTTTGATATTGGACAGTTTTCTGCCCTCCTTAGTTAAACTGTCCTATCTAACATTTTTTCATTTTTTGAGATATGTTGAAATATTTGAAGTTCCACACGTCTTTTACCTTTTAAGTAAAGTTAGAAACCTCTACGTGCTTCGTAAAGATTTATAAACAGTCTAATGTATTTAACCTAACTTCTTTCAAAATGGTTAAAATATCTTATCTGAAGCAATTAATTAATTGGTACGTTAATAATACATTCCCTACCGGTACACCTATTACAAAAAATGATATTAGACTATTACGAAATAATGACAACATGTTTTAATTTGAATGAAGGAAAATAAGTATGGTACAAAGTAAATGATAAAACTTCAGTTTTCCCGGTTGTTTCAAAATGCTAGATAGGACATTTTAACTAAAGAAGGCAGTTTTGTGTCTCGCAATTGGTATTCTGTGGGGCATTCGTGACTGTTCTCTTTTTTTGTTTCTGTTTGAAATATGAGCGATCAAAAAGAAATATGTAATACTAATTGTAAGTTTTCGCAGGCAACTTTCGATACTAAATGGCCCCATTTATTTTCTCCACCCAATGTATAATTAATGGGTTAAACTTATATTCATTTCTTAGAGACAAAGAGCTACTAATTCTAGGCCCAACCCAGATTCAATGAATTACGAATAGCAACTATCTAATTATATAGTTTAGAGTACTTGGTACTAAAATATATTTTACGAAACTCCTCGAACCAGATTGGGAGTGTCTTCGAAGGTCCTTGGCATTGATTAGCGACAGAATTCTCCAGGAGCTCGAAAGTACTGGAAGTGGGACTCGTTATTAACACTAATAGCTTTACCAAAATGATTTAGTAATTTCAGGTGAGACGAAGAGCGTTGTGATTGCCGCGTGAAAATGATTAAACCACGGATACTACGGAACGTGTGGTATCAAGGAAAATGCGGTGGTGTGCAATTAAAACTTCAGCGTTGATTTTGGTATAAAAATGGCACGGATGTGGGTAGCTAGCTACAGCTAACAAATGCATTGAAATCCACGTGGAGTTGGTGGAATAATTCACGAGCTTCCGCCAACTATCTGTCGACGATAATGACTTCTGTGGGAGCCTATGCTGACTCGTGTGTTCTAAACTTCTGGGACGAATGCACAGGGCGCTTTACTAATAATTTTCCTATTAAACTTGGGGATATAAAGAAACGTTTCAACATTACATATAACGGAAAGTTTCGTGGTTATTTTGAATGTATGTGTAAGCTAAGAATTAAAATCGCGTAGGGAAAAACAAAAGGCATCAATGATTTTTAATTGCTTCCTTTTCTTTTAAAGATGTAATAAATTTTACTGTCACTGCGTTTAAATAGGCCAATTCGAAAAACTATAGCTCCAACGAATCCAATTTTCCAAGTAATCCTTCTTAGAGCTGCTAAAGGTAATCCTTGCAGTCATTTTTTTAAGTACTCCCACTGATTCCAGCTTCCTTGCATTACGTTAGATTACTTTCATCGTGAAAGGTACGGCTTTCTTTTTACGCGAACGTAAAAAATTTCAATAATTAATGTTGGGGGCATTGAATCAAATCGGATCTACGGAATGGATAAGAATGTCACTCTAATTGAGATTAAGGATTGGTATTTGGTCATTTTTTAACGTGTCAAGGGACAATGGACATATTGGAATAGTAAAAAGTTTATTTCGTCTGAAGTTTATTTTCTTTAATCTAATCATTTATGAGGACGAAAATATTCGTAGGTGAACTTTTAATAATTCCAGTCTCACTATTTGTATTATTAATAAAGTCTACTCTTTATTGGCTTCATATAATTATTATTAATTGCAAAACTAAGAAACTCAGTAGTATTTATTCTAAGTTAAATAAATCAGGTGTCGAACAAAATATCAAATCAAATCCCCATTTCAGTTTTCAATTTTTCCCATTAGGTACCCAGGGACATTGGACATACAATTCACCTTCAAAATATAACCATACATAAATTCCAATTTTTGCCTACTTATCAGAATCGTTCGACAATTAATTCACATCCAGCACACAAGCATGACAAATGCAGTCGTGACCTATTTTAATTCAAATTTCTGCCCAGTAATCGGGGACGCTCATCGGTTAATTCACCCCCCAATCCCTGCAAGACTTCACGACCAACCTGTACTTCATTACTCTCCCCCGAATCGCGCGCGGCCGCGTAGCCAGTCCCCGCCAGTGCCAAAACTATGCGGAAATCCGGTAAATACCGTTTTCCAGCGAGGATCGCCGCTGCTGCAAAAAACTGTCGCGGCGAATTCTGGTCCTCGGGCGAACCGCTTAAAGCCCCCAACCACGCCCACGCTCGGCGGCTCCCGTAAACACACGTGTGATATAATAGCGGGGGAGTTATTTCCGCGTCATTTATTCCGGCGATAAGAGCGCAGCGGAGTCTCGAGAACAGGGCTGGTCGAGAAGGAAGGATTTCGGAAGGATTGTGGAGGAACTAGAACGCGTATGCTGTTTCCCCTCGTTCCCTCTCATCTCCATGAATCTTCGTCTGTCGTCGCCGCGATATTCAGCCCTCTTCCGTTCCTTAACCAGAACGAATGCG
The DNA here is from genome assembly GCA_963855975.1 of Andrena chrysosceles. Classification (NCBI taxonomy): domain Eukaryota; kingdom Metazoa; phylum Arthropoda; class Insecta; order Hymenoptera; family Andrenidae; genus Andrena; species Andrena chrysosceles. The sequence goes on along the minus strand of OY979769.1, from coordinate 6,252,851 downwards.
CAGACAGTCCCGAGACAGTTCGTTATTTGTTCTAGCTCGTTGAAAGCCGCAAAGGCGTCTGGCCCCGGCCGCAATTTACTTACCGTTACACAGAACGTAGCAGAGCTATCTGCGGTGGAAATGCAAATACTTTCACGGTTGATCCTACGGATCATTTCGAACGACCGCAGGCAAAACGGGCGTTTCCTGTCTTCGTACTTTACGAAGCACAGCGCCAACGGTTGTGCGTGGCACTGATTCACCCCGCCGCGCCAGCGAGTTTCACTTCCCCGGGCTATTGTGGTTTACATGTATCTGTTTTAGGCAAACTACTTTGCATTAGAACCGGCGAGGTCGCGATATGGCCCCTTTGTTTGGCTGAGAAATATTTGACGAGCCAATATAACTCTCATATCTTTAATGGGCCACGTGCCGGCTCGTTGCGGTGACACCATGCATAGTGGAATTTGGAGTCGAAGGATATTTGATATTGGGGGTGACGATTAGTTTTATGTAAAAAGGAATCCGAAGTGGGGGACAAAGTTTTATCAGGCGAAATCTGGTGGGGTACGCGTACGTCGAATTATGAAACGGTTTTATTTTTGGAACAGATTTCCTCGGAAGCAGAGCCTCGTATGAAAAGTGTTATTTTGTATTTGGATTTATTTTTCAGTAAAAAACCAAAGCTTTTCAGATTGCGCCACCAGTTGAACGGCAATCTGCAGATTTACGCGCTTAATTGGTTTCGTTCAAATATACTCGACGGGCAGATTACATGACTGAATTGAAAAATGAATATATAGATATTAATATGAGAAATGCCGTAGGTAAATTGCTTTGGAGTTAATAGTTTGGTAAATTGTAAACAGTATGGTAAATTGCTTTTGATTGTTTATTATTTGCAGAAGTATGTTTTACTGTATTTGGGACGTGAAACGTGACGTGTTTTGCGTAAGATCGCGATATTCCAATGTTTCCTGAGGGCAAGTGCCTCGTGATTCGTTGCTTTGAGCGGTGTTCGCGGATAAGGGAGGAAAATAAAAAGCAGTGCTCCTCCTCTTCTAGGTTCGCCTAATTAGAGGTTTTGTTGGTGCGTATTGACCTAATTATCGCTTGTATACCGGGTGGCCTTGCTTTTTCAATTAACTCCCTTCGGCTCGTCTCCACTTTCTTCCTCCCCCTTCGTCCCTCTTTCGTTCTCCTGTCTGCTCCGTTGGACCGCTCCAGTTTGCACGTGAAAAATGGCGGGATGAATCTTCCTTTCGTTTCAGTTACGATGCAGGGACGTAATGCCCCTCATCCTGCTCGAGTGCACGCCGCTCTCCCTGTCTCGGAATTAATTCTAATCAAGCCGGAATAAATATCACGAGCTGCGGTCTTCCGCCCCATCTCGACGGTTCGTAGGCACGATCGTCATCGAGGAAATAGAGGCCTTTTTACGCGAGACAGTTTAGTGACTGGCGAATGATATTTCGAATACGTTCTTTCGCTGGAAACAGCATCGATTCGTAGGAAGCAAAGATGGAAAGTGCGTGGATACGACCGAAATACCAGTCGGGGGCATTTCTGTGGCTTCTGACTTCTGCGAAAGGGTCTCTACCGTCTCCTGACGGGCGCGGGGTTCATTCGGACGCATCTCATACGCGAAACCATATTACTTGCGTTACTTATTATTTAATAGTAGACACATATTTAGAAAAACAAATGCTTTTCTTAAGTACTAAAGTACGAAAGTACCAAAGTACCAAAGTGTCAAACTACTAAAGCACCAAAGTACCAAAGTACCGATGTGTCAAACTACTAAAGCACCAAAGTACCAAAGCACTAAAGTACTAAGCATTAAAGTACTAAGCACTAAAGTACTAAGCACTAAAGTACTAAGCATTAAAGTACTAAGCACTAAAGTACTGAGCACTAAAGTACTAAGCACAAAAGTACTAAGCACTAAAGTACTAAGCACAAAAGTACTAAGCACAAAAGTACTAAGCACTGAAGTACTCAGCACTAAAGTACTAAGTACTAAAGTACTAAGCATTAAAGTACTAAGCATTAAAGTACTAAGCACTAAAGTACTAAGCACAAAAGTACTAAGCACTGAAGTACTAAGCACTAAAGTACTAAGCACTAAAGTACTAAGCACTAAAATACTAAGCATTAAAGTACTCGGCGCTAAAGTAGTAAGCACTAAAGTACTAAGCACTGAAGTACCTACGAAACACTAAAGTACTAGGTACTTTATTTCTTCCTCAATTTGTCCAATTCTTATGTAAAATTACATTTCTATAGTTCCACTGTTATTGAACCTACCTTTAATATAAAATTATAAACATCTATTCTAACCTGGATCAAAATGTACCCCGTATCCGCCGTTCAAGGGTTAATGGGGAAGATGACGCAAAGCTCGGCGCAGATGGCGCCACTAGCGCAAGTTTTGTGGTTGTGCCCGAGTGCGTATGTGTGAATTGTTTGCGCGCGAATTTTTCATTTATGTATCGTATAAATGGGAATGCGTGCTGGTGGCGTCACGGGTGGAAAAAAATTGCAGTCATCTTCCTCATTCACAGAATACTAGGGATATTTGGATAAAGTTTTCATCGTCGCTGGTAACTTTGCTGCGTTTCTCGTTCGCCTGGGAACGTTCGCCGGCGAGCCGGGGGTCTTCCGAACAAATTAGAAAAATCCCTCTCTGCCACGAGAAGCCTCGTTAGTGCGGTTGTTAATGAAGAAACGTGGTGACACGTCTGCGCAAACCAGATAGCAGCGCCTATTACGCGGAGCGGATCGCCGGCGAAATTGACGCGTCCGTCGCCGAAAGCAATTTGCGAGATTAAAAGGCACCGCGACACGCGCCATTTCTTCGTCGATCAAGCTGACGGTCCGCCAGCGTCCGTTCAACGCTCGATAACCCATGGCGAACGTGCGGTGTCCGCCTCCCTTCCGATGAATTTATATCATCCCCGTCGCGTTCAGTTATGGACACCACCGCCCCTGCTAAGCGAGAACACAGTAGCAAACAAATCGTGACTACGGCTGACTAGGTTTATGCATCGAGGCCTCCGCAAAATTCTAATTTTTACGCATGTGCAGGTAATAGGTATTCGTGCGTAACCAACGCACACCTACAAAGAACCTAAATGAGAAAAACAAACATGAAATCATAAAAACTATCCAAGAAACCTACACAGAATTTACTAATAATAGCCAGGACATAATCTTTACCTGGGTTCTCTTCAATCAAGGCATAGCTGGTAACGTAAAAGCCGACTCTTCCGCAAAAGAAACTATATCTCACTCACTAAATGAAATTAAAAAATCAATCCTGCACCAACACCTCAAAATTAAAAACAAAATTTGGAACCATGTCGCAAGAGGAGTGCATCTCCATCTTTATCAACTTCAAGTAAATTAGAAAAAACTGCTTATAAAATTATTACTTTGCCTTAACATTAAAAAGAGAACACAAATTAAAAAATATAGATTTTCACACAATAAGTAGTGGTTATTGAATTGATAAGTTTCTATCTCTATTTCTGGCGAATTTGTAAAATAGATATTAGGTTTGTTATTATTCCTCGGATCTTGTGATATTACCAATTTTATTTTGCTAAGTGAGCTGCAACTTTGCGAACAGGAGTGCATGTCCAAAAATGATATCACCCATCTACAATATAGGATAGCTTAAATTGTAGCCCGAATTTCATGGCCTAACCAAATTGCAACTGACAGAAGACCTTCACGAAATCATTGTATATAACTGTCCCGTGTCGCGGCTGCTATTCCTGCAATTAGTTTTATCACGTGTCACAGGCATAATCTGTATGGCGGTTATGGAAGCTGGACGCGTCGTGCATGTCACATTAGAGACGTCAGTTATAACTTATTGCTCATGCGTAGTGTCCCTAGATAAGCGTCGTTTGTAACTACTAGTTTTACTTTTCACAAGCAACCCTTGAAACGTAATTTACGTAGACTGCTTAAGCAAAATTTCTGTAAACTACTAAAACAAAAGAATCATCACTGGGAAAGATTTTTCTCGTTCATCAAAATTTGATTAGATAAGAATAGTACTTTTACGTATATTCCTATTTTCTATTTTGTTACGTTATATATAGTGTTATATTATAATAAAACGCAATGCGATAAGCTGTTGCTTCAGTAAGTAGAATATGCCCGACATGGCCAGACACGGATTTGAAAAGAGTAAGAAATCTGCAACAAGAAAATATGCAGTCTGTGTAGATAAGTATTCCGCGGTAAAAAAAAACATATCTTATCATGAGAAAATGGTAATAATAACAATAATAAAGAAAATAAAATTAAAAATGAAAGAAATAAACAAATAAACATTAACATATTTAAATATATGACTTTTTTATTGCCAGATCATTAATAATATTAAATTATTGTGAAAGAAAATTGCTTTCAAGTCTTACAATTTTTAATTGTGAGTAATTATTATCTATCCTTCAAGTCTCGCACCCTTTTCATGTAACACTCACTATATTTTCGGGCTTGAAAGAATCATTCCTCTCCTGTTACACCATCAATTACAAATTGGCCCACAAAATTACCGTTTTGAGTTCCTAAAGAATAGCTTTGCAGTCATAGCGACCCCTATTTTCTTTATAGCTCAAATACAAAGAAGACGTAGTCTTTCTATAAACGGCGAGGGCGTTTGAATTTCATGAAGCGTTACCATAGCTTTTCGAAATTGAAGGGCCCGGCGAAGCACCGTCTTCCGTTCTACCTCATTATACGTACGGATACACAGGCGCCGTAGGCATTACAGCAATTTTTAAATTCGCTTTGGAGGACTATCAGGGCAGAGGATTGAAACGGGACTGGAATAATTGATGACAACGAGGAATTTCATTTCGTCTGCCTCTCAACTTCCTCCGTGTGCCTTCTGTCGATTCGTAATTCACCAGCTGCAACCTTCGCTCAAGTACGGCAACATTTTATACAGTTAGCAAGGTTTGGGTACCCCGCTGCAGCATTGTTTAAACTCTTTCACTCTTCAACTTCATGACGTAACCCTGAATTATTTAATTAAACAAAGTGCAGAGAAAGGCTTTCCCCATTTGCCCCTAATGTACTTAAGATGCAGATATAAGTTGCCAGGACTTTGCCCTGTCGCGCACAATTGGAGCTAAACACGATTTCTTTCTCGTAAATAGGTCATTACACGTTCTTGTGCTAAACAACTTTAATACTTTATCTGCTACCATTGAGTGTGGATCTAGAAATTTAATTTTATTTTGAATTTATTATTGATAAATTTGTACCATTGAATGATGTTCTATTTACAAAGTACAGGTGTGGAGATTTTCAGAAATCAAAAGGGTTGGAGATTGATAAAGATTACAGGCGAGCGCAAGCTTGCATCAAATGCAGTTGATATGCTGTTAGTGATAAAAAATATGTGTTAAAACAAAATTAACATGCAATGGTACATTCTTTTTATGAAATTTTTTTTTCAAATTGAGTGTCAGATATCTGATGTTGAACGACGTTTAACTATCAGCTCCTGGTATTACATATTAATGGGCATTACATAAAATCCAATTTGGGTATAATTAATCGATCTGTCGTGCGGGAAAATGTAAATTCCCAGAATCACCATAGTGCAGCTCTGTCGTGGAAAATTTCTGTCAACTGGAGACATTAAATTTCGCGCTTTCTGATTATCATATTAGTCGTAGGTATTATTTGTGAGTGCATCATTGACAAATATCGAACATTTTCCTTCAACAATTTTTCCTACCGTCATTTAAAAAAAGATTGAACGTTCATAAAGTAAGGCCAACCTTATACTTTATTTTCGAGTTCGAGTACTTATTACAATCTATCAATGAAATACATATGTGGTCCTCAATGAGTAGAACAAAATAAAAATCATTGTGTAATATTAATTTTACTTTAAGTTATCTCTGAACCAATTATGTAATGAACCAATTAACTTCAAATGTCGATATTGACAATCTACATTCTAAGACGTAGTTACCATTGATCGTGTAAAACCCTTAACGTGCCGTAAAATTTTGATTAGGACCCATTTTCGTATCCCTAACACGTTAGTGCATCCCCCTGTGAGTAATCTTTCCCTAACAATGAAACCGATAAATATTTGAATTGAAATAAATCGATTCGTGAATAGTAAGATTTACTGAGCAATTATGTCAAAGTTCATCATTGGAGGATGTTGGAAATTACGACGGAAGTCGGAGAGAGACAGAGAGAGGAAGGGAGAACGGCCGATTGCTCACGTATCGGTCTCATTAATCACTATAGACGTTTTAATTACAATGCCGTGTTCGGCTCGAGTGAGAAGTACGACGACGGTCATTCAATGTAATTCGAGTGCAACTTCAATTGAAATGCGATTCAATTGTGCTCTCGCTGCCCATAGTCTAGGATCGTCGAGTACTATAATTAAATCTTACTGATCGTTTGAATTTGTTCAAACGATGCTTACACCCTCCATTCGTGATCTTGCTTCACACGTGTCAACCAGTTGCTGCACAAAGTGTTTAAAACTTGGACAAGGACTTCAGATTACGTCTAGATAACTATGTTATGTTTTAAAAAAACGTAGTAGCGCAATAACTGTATCAGATACTTTGGAAGTGTCTTATTATTTTTTAATAGGGTTTCTCGGTTGTTCTTGTTTCTTAAAGGGAGGTTTAAAATACAGTACTGGAAATATTTATTGCACCACTTTCAAATTTACGTAGTACGCACAATTTTCATAGCGATTTGATTGATAAAATGATTCGTAGCAAATTTATTTTGGTCAAGACAGCGGGCTACACATTTTTCCAATAATATTTTCCGAGTAGTAATACCAAAAGAAAAAAAATAACACGGGGGATAAGGGATAACGTGTTTATTAGAGTGAAGCAATCAATATCTCCAGTATTATATTGTATGTCTTGATACCATAATTAAAGAATGTTTCACTTTTTTACTCAATAAATCACTAGTGGCGAGTAGTGATACAAACAGGACACACTTATTGTTAGAAATACTGAAGGATTTGTTTCACTATTTGAAGTATTCCGTTGATTATATTAATTACGAAACACGTCCCACGTTATACAGGATTGCGTAGAAATTCAACTACTTAATCTTCAAACACAATCGAACACACCGATACCATACCAATACTACGTTAAATGAGTTCTCAAAAAATGGAACTTTTGCTTATCTACTTTTACACACAATTACACTGTTCAAATATTCCAGGACTATACATATTCCAATATTAAATTATTCAAATAATCCCCGCCCTAATTCGATTATTAAAAAAATTCCGTCTCTATATTTTCCCAAACCATTTTCGATAATCGAGGATCGTCCGTGCCACGGAAACCTTTGCACCGTATAATCCTGCCTTTTTAGATAATGTCTATCCGCAACGGTTTAGAAATGTCCCCTGCAATTGTGACCCCCCGTATATGCTGCGGTCACGTACGGACCGTACGTGGCACGTGCAACTTTTCCCTCTTCCGGTTTCTATTTCCCTCCCATACGGTTCGCTACTTAGCGGATTACGTTGGCAGGGAGCACTCGGTGACATATCCGGCGCTTTTAATCTGATTAAAGTGGCCTTGACGCTGCCATAGATTATTAGGCCTAATTAATTGACGCGCGGCGCGGCTCGGTAATAATTCCGAACGCAGCCGATAATTAATTAACGAGCGTGTATCGATCGACAGGCGCGTTTCGACCGCGCGGCGATTTTAAAGGAATCGACGCGTGAAAAATTATCGAAAAGCCACGGTTGATTAAGCCCGGCTGCGTTCGAGCGAATTTGCAGCCGCTGCTCGAGCATAAATCCCTTCCGAGCCAGCGGCGATCGTTTTTTCTTCGTACTTTGGCGAGAATGCTCGCGGTCTGACGCAGAAATTTAACGCCGCCAACTGGCATCCGTTTCTGACAAATTCCATGGAAACGTCACGTTTCTCTCCTCTTCGGTGCATGGCTTTGAATTCTCCGCGTTCTGTTTTTTCCCGTCGTGGTCAAGTTCGATAGGGTGCAAGGCTGATTTTGAGGCGCGTATTGTTTTGGCTTCTTTGGCTTTGCTAGTTGAATGCTACCAGTTGTTCGATGAGCGAGAAATTAATTAATATTTGACAGTGCAGTGGAATATTGTATGCATCGGTAGTATCGTTGAATTAGCTTCTGTCATTGAAAGGGCATTTGTATTTGAAGACCTTATAGCCAGAGGGATGTAGCACCATTTTTTACAGTCGTTGAGTTATGACGTATAAGTAAAAAATGGTTTTACTTCGTTTGGTGCACGTTTGATGGAAGTGTGATACAAATGACATAAATAAAAATAGAAATTAATAATAATATTTTTATATATATTAATATTAATAGTTGATAATTTTTTATTTCTATTTTTGGAAAAAATATATTCTATGATAAAAATATTAATATAAAATTTTTAATATTAATAAATATTTTTAGAATATATATAGAAATATTTTTGCCAAAAATAAAAATAAAGAATTATCAACTCAATAACTACTACTTATTGTGTGGAAATATATATTTTTCAATTAGTGTTCTCTTTTTAATATTAAGTCAAAGCAATACTTCTATAAATAATTTTATCTAATTTACTCGAAGTTGGTAGAGATGGAGTTGCACCCCTTTTGCTACAAGTCCTCAATTCGACTTTACGAAACGCTGAGGTTTCGTGAAAGTCTTTATATGTGGCACCTTATCGGTCTGACGGGAGTCAGGCTGAATTCCCTTTATTATGCTGTAATCGTAATTCACATTGCATCGTGTTATCGTAACGTCGCATAGCGAAATAGCATGATCAACGTCATGAGGATCCACGATTTACCGACAGTGACAGACACTGGAAGCAGTGAATGAAATCACGCGAGGAATCCCATAATTCTCTAAACGCGGGAGCAATTGCGGTTTCCATTCCTCGGGATTCCGCATTTCGAAACGATGCCGAGCCGTACCCCCGTTGCACCCTCGAACTTCGTCCACCTTTGCCACGTGAACTAATAACTTCCTCTCCAGTTAATTTCACTAATTATTAACCGTAATTAAGCGAGACACTAAAGGGCAATCTGGATTCTTCGGTCGCAGGGTGACATTCAGTACTGGCTTTCGCAAATGACTTCCCGGATTTTACGGAAATGAGAATCGCTTTTTACCTAACGATACGGCATCTGTGCTCGTTAGGATCCCAGGGAAGTAACAAAATTATTCTCAGACAACCAAGTGACTGGATTCTAAGGATATTTACGGGTCACCTGACCGACCGAGTAACCGAGTCAGGGGACCACTTCGGGATCGATCCTCGGCTTTTCAATGGAAACTATTTCATCGAGAGAACTTTATCCGGAGTAAGGGTGATCCTAATGGGTTCGAACCGAAGGGGTTCGATTTTAGAGAAAAGTCCTTTTTGTTCGACTGCTCCTTACGAGACGATTCCAACTCTATAAGGGAACATATCGAAGTGACAATCGCCGATTTTGATGCAATTTTGGTACAAAGGAGTTCTTACAAAAATATTTCACACGTATTTTTTCTGGTCGGCTGACATTTATGTTGAAGAGGCGAAAATGGCCCCCAAAGTTGAGGTTTGTGAAACATGTTTGGTCGAATATTTTGGAAACTACTAAAGCTAGGAGAACGGTGCAAATGGCAAAATTGTGTACTTTTAGCCGACTTCAAAAAGGAGGTTATTCGACCCATATGTAATATGTATTTTTGTTTTATGTTTGTCCCCGCATAACTTCTCAGCATGTTGTGTCAATATATATATATATAAAAAAATCATGAAGGAAAAAAAATTTAAAAATGAATATTAAAATCGAATTAAAAAAAATAGAAATGCACTAAAAAGTAAAAAATAATCCCTTATTTAATCTACGACTCACAATTTTAATAAGTCGACTTCAGACTTACATAGTGCAAATGATGAGGCGTCGACATAAAAAATGGAGAGTCGTAGATTAAATAAGGGAAAAGTTCTTTTTAACTTTTTAGTGCATTTTTATTTTTTTGAAGTCGGTTTTAATTTTTTTAAATTTGTATTATCTAATAAAGAATGCGCCTGTGCAAACATATTCCAAAAAATCCGTTTGTTTAAATAATACATTAAAAGAAAACGGATTATTGTTAATCTGTTTGCACAGTTACATTCCTTATTAGAAAATTCACAATTTTGCCATTTACAAACGTGTCTCCCCACACCTCAATTTTGAGGGCGGTTTTCACCCCTTCAACATAAATGTCAGCCGATAAGAAAAATTACGTGTCAAATATTTTTACAAGAACTAGGTACTTTCTACCAAAATTGCATCAAAATCGACGATTATCACTTCGATATGTTCCCTTAGACCTCTTTGGACACCCATTGTCACACGCGTTACTAATACATATTTACGCATTCTATACACCCATACCCACTACACACCATACACTAAAATCTGCAGTCACCTCTTTAATCACGCAGTGAAATACGTTCACCCTTCTTCCAGTAGCACGACACCCATAAACACGTAGATTCCCATAAAAGAAGACTAATGAATTGCTTGTTCCATGGAACGGTACCAGCGTTGTCCCGAGAGAAATAAGAGCCGCGAAATCTTGCGCGACCCTGGCGATACGATAGTCAGCAGCGGCTTCAAAAGCGAGTCGTCGGTCAAGGATGAACCCTCGAACAAAAGCGCAAGATAAGGTCGCGAGAATTTTACGTGGTCATACAAGGAACGACACAAGTCCCCGAAGTTTAGCAACTAAACCGCAGCCACCGGATGAGCCGTGACCAAGCAGGTCCTTAGGCACGCGTGCACACGGTTAAGTGGTTTCTATCTCATTACGGTGTCGTCCGCGAACGGCGTCCGCCACAAGTGCAGTCGATGCGCAGAGGGCTGCATTTATAAGGACCGGACCCTGCCACCTAGACTCTGCTCCACGTCAACTTAACGTAATAATACGAGCCGACAAAGATACGACAGGATAACGCCAACACCGTTACCCCCAGTTCTTTCCCTCCACTTTGCCTCGCTCTATCAACGTCCCCCCTCGTATCTCCTGATAAACTTTCCTTTCCACGAGTGCCTTTGAAGCGGAATGATCACGGGCAATTCATTAGCGGCCCTGTAACAGGATTCTTCCTAAAGTTGCTCGCTCTAAGGTCCAACGACGGCTGTCGAATGGATTCTGAATTATCATGGCGAATGGGAATGGACACTCTTGTTTCCCTTTTCGATCTTCCCCTTGTTCAATGGTCACGTTTCTCCTTCGATATATATCGGCTCGATTTAGGGGAGTGCAAAATAGCATTGTGAAAAATCGAACTGCAAAAAATTAACTACGTTTTGGGTAGATTTATACGAAGCGTAGATTTTCAAATAAATCCACAGAGAATGTGACAAAAAAGCCAACTTGGCGTTTGGCAAGCTTGATGGGCTATGCGATGTCAACATTAAAAAAATAGGCTTTGCTTCTTTTATCGAGGTGGAGTGCAAAATTATTGATGTCACGTGCACGCTACGTTGGTACATAGTACGTATGTCACGATAAATCGGGATGTCACCAATATGCAGCGCGCGGCAAAACTCGTGGGACAAGCGAGGACAGGGTGATTTCTCGTGCAAAAATAAACCAGAATTTCAGGATGAAGTTTTCGCCGCGTGCAGCTTCGTTATCGAGGAAAGTAACTTTGAAATTCTCGTCGAGAGCGCTTGGCACTTATGTACATACTTCGGGCTGGCTTGTCTGACTACGAACGGGCGGATTCTACTTGCGCTTGTATTTCGACTGTCCTGTGATCATAAATGGTCCTACTTTGTATTCAAAATAGATTAAATCTTGTCGAAATAAAATTAAAAGTTACAGTAGCATTTGGACAATGTGAATATGACCGCACGTTAGAAGACGTTCGTTAATTAATAATTAGCGTAGCGCAGGATCAGCACTTTAAAAAATTTCTTAATTAGTAAAGTAAATTAAATACTGAAGAAGTTGCTTGGTCTTCACGGTCTCATTTCATTATCTTCTGTGTACAGATTGTATGCAGACACGAAAACCCTGCTTGTATCACGAATTTTGCAACATCTTGTATATTAACCCACAAAAAGGATTGTCAATTTCTTTTCAAAATTTCATTATTATATTTATTCTATCTCAACTCCATTTAACTTCTTCTGCTTAAAAAATTATCATCGCAATTTTGAGAGACGTAATGTATCATACCTAATTATTTCATTTATTTATTACAACTCAGGAAAGAAAATTCTACGGGCGAATTAAACACGCAGAATTGTACACAAATTAAAATGGAATAATTGAACGAGATTAATATACAGAGTTCGCATTTAGTCGTTTATTTCAGATTTCCCTGCTTTATATTAATTATAATGCGCAGCGAGAAGCTGAAATCCACTTCGTTGACGAAGATTTATCAGAGAATCGTACTTGCAGAAAGTGTAGCTGTATTCGCGAGGTAGCGTGGGTGAGAGCTTCCTGGAAGAAAGGAGCAAGGAGTGAAGCAAAGGGAACTGATTGAATTCTTTTTTGCCCCCGAGGAAGTTGCGCGGGGATCGAAATAAATGATAATGGGAGGATGCAATATCTGAGGAACAAGGTGGGCGTGCGAGGATTCTCTATTATTTCCGACCCTTTAATTTCTGTTCCGCGTTGATTGCGATGCACAGTTCCACGTGAAGGAAATCTAATACAACACTGACTCGCGTTCTCCTTTCAAACCTAGAGTTATTATATATTTTTATATAGGTAATTATATTTTTAATGCAGGTAGACGATTACTTATTTTACCATTTATAGCTTAAATTCTTTTAACGAACAAAGCGTTATTTCAATTTCAAACTGCTTCCCAAGATTAATGTCAAATACCAATCTCACCAAAACTGTTCTTGTGTGTAAACAGAGATACACAGCTGATATAAAAAAATAATTAATGTTCGTGCTTCCATTAAATTTTGCTCGAGAAGCGAAATTATCACTATAATATTCGCTCGGTTTATAAAGCACAAGGTGAAATGTGAAATATTGCATTGAAAATTTTGATTTATGATAGTTTAGAATTGTAATTATTCATTGGTGGCTCTAACAGAAAAAGACTGAAATTACAATAGCAGTTCGTCAAAGATGACGAAGAGGAAAGAGGTCGTCGGAATATTTCGCTGGGAATTAAAAATTTGCAACAAACCGTTGATGGAACGGAATAACCGTTGTGTGTTGAGCAAATATGGAAATTCATTTTCCAGGAAATGCAAGGGTTCCCTCGATTTCTGCGTATAGTTGATACGTGTATGCAAAAGAGGAAAAGAGAGTTTCGTAATCAGTGTTGCCTTCGTCAGAACACAGAATATCGTAAACCAAATGAAACGTGCATATGTCCAGCTCGGGGATCAACTTGCAATCAAATATTGAATGCATTACAATAGCGTGCCTTTAAATATCAAGCGTTGTACTTATTGATCAGTGGTTTCGTTACATTTAGCATAAATGAATTTAAGCAAAATAAAACATGCAAATCGGCTTGAAATCGGCTCAATGAATAATTTAAGTTGGTAGATTTTTCAACATTTAGGAGTAATCTAAACATTCTAAACAAATAGAAAAATTAAAAATAATGTGCCTGAACTATTGGACACAACTTCTTAACAGTTTCGTACACATTTTTTTATTTGTTTCTGTTCCTGCAAGTTTGTAGTTTAATTTCTGTTTGTATCTTTCCGGTAAATTGTTGTTTTCGGTGTATGTAATGTACTTTTCAGCTCGTGGAACCAGATTCGAAGTGCATAGCTGTTGTCGATTTTTTCTCTATTCGAATATTTGACTAGTTCGAGTATTTAAATATTTATCACATAAAATTTGAATGTTAGAATATTATACATGCATAGTTTAAATGACAAGTGAATCTCAAGTAAATTTTTAATATTTTTTCTATTCAAAATAATTCGACCAATCCTTCTTAAAACGGAACTGAACTGACAGAATACTAAAATAACACAGTATTAAAAAATACACCTAAACCTATAAGAATTTTATAAAAAATGGGAGACTGCGTATTGTTACCCTTCAAATTTGTCAAATTTGTAAAATTAATGACAAATGTAAAATCATAATATTTAAATACTATAATATTCGTAACATGCGAGTATTTACCAAACATTCTAATATTGAATTATTCCAATAATCCGCCCGTAATTCGAAGCACAATATAACGCTGAAGTTCGAAGTAACGAAATAATTTGTACGAGAGGCGTAAAATGAGAAACGACAGTAACAGATGACACTCCGCCACACAACGATTGTACAGAACCGACTATCCTTGACATTTCGATAAATGTTTCCCTCGATCTAGTTTTTTTTTAGAATGTTTGTATCGATTCATGTTTGGAGCAACATTGGGGTAGGGGGCGGATGTTAAAAATAAAAAATTGAAGTGATAAAATCGATGCTCAACATGGTGTAAAGGCACCTGTTCGTTCCAGCGCAGTAACGCTGTTTTCTGGAATTTTCAAAACACAGATATTTAAATTACTCATTTTCCTTGCCATTTCATTAACACATTTTTACAGAAAAATAAAAAATCAAGTTAAATCCCCGTAACACATAAAAGTAGTAGTACCAGCAAAGCAATATAATAATTTTACATTAACAATTCACTCACAAAAATAATGAAACTACTAACAATAAGATCATTCCTTTCATCAAAGTCAAATTAAAACGAATGTAATACAAAATAACCAAATCCACAGGAGTTAGAATTCAGCAAAAGCAATCCAATTTTACTCGCAAACATATTTTACCAAATTTCAACCTACAATTTACCTGCAATTTACCATCACTTATTGCTAGCTAATTTCAAGTTGAAGAGCAACGCTGTAGGTGAAACCCACTCGAAACATTGACTGAACTTATGGCATCGGGAATTACGTAATATGGAACGCTATGCATTCTCAGAAGCTACTTATCAGGAGAGTTGGATAGAAGGGCCATATGCTCAAGGTAAAATGTACATACGTCCTATAATTCATAGCAAGTGGGAAACGACATTCTTCATTTTCTTCCTCGCGCGTATCCTTGAACACTCCTCGAGAGGCATCGACCACTGCGACTACCACTGTAAATTTCGCTCCCGCTGCCATTACTTGTTCTCTGTGTACCAAGAGTAAAACGGGTTACGATCAGCATTTCACATTGTTATGGTGCATCATGGCAGAGCTTAATGTCGTCGTAAAGTCCAAACAGTAAAGACCGCTGTGTTAACATACTAAACAGGAGGCGTTATTCTAAACCGCGCTGTTACTCGTTACACTGGCCGAGCCGTTCTATTTGCCAAGATGAGGAAGAAGTTCACAGCGATTGTTAGCGTGTACCTTGTTTGTAGTCGATATTCTGCCGTGTATAAGCTAACAGTGAAGTTGGGACTGGAGGAACGTGGTACCAGGTTCTCCGTTTTCCCTGGATCGTTCTTGTGCTGAGATTCACCCCCTCGCGAAGAGGATCGTGCACCAAATTTAGGTACCGGATTAATTTCCAATCTGAGGGCTGCGTGATAGGTTGAGTAAATATTCTTAATTGATCTAAAAATAATGGGTATATTATTATGAAAATTTAAGAACGAAGAAGTGGGAATTATTCAAATAAATATTGAAAGATTATTGGAAAAATGCTTAGTAGGGGGAGCTAGCAAGAGATCTTAAAATAAATTGTATAATATTATTCAAGCAAAATTGAATAATTCTGCTAAATCTTTAGTAGACTTGAGGAATGGAGAATATTGGGAATATTTTTTAATTTGACCCCTGGAGGAAGGTATATTTACTTTTCTTAAAATCAGATCTTCTGCATTTAAAATTAATTCCTTTCCTTGAGTTAAACGAGTAGTGATTTATTAATGATTCGTACCCCTGCAAACTGTCGATCGTTGCCAATTATTAAAATCGAGCTTCTCGACGTGTCGTAACGAAAACGGAATTAATAACGTGCTCGCCCCTAAGGAAGATAACAAAATTCAGATGTAAATTGATGGATTTCAGGGGCCAACTTCGAAATGCGGTTCTTCAAATGTTTCGACTCTGTAAGTACTCGTTTTGTGACCGTTGGAAATTGACAGCACAGTAATTGGTGTTCTGTAAATGCACAAAATTAATTATCTCACAGTGTGGATTTGAGCATCATTTATCAAGCAATGAGTTTATATATTTGTATGACGACGGACAGGCTAAAATTGCTTCTCTTCGATAAATAATTACTCACGAAGTAATAACTATTCATGAAGTTTTCTTAATCGAGCAACCTCCGTTCTATTAAAAAGCAGTGACGGTGGAACAACTTTTCCGGTTAATACTTCAAGAAACAATTAATAGCCGTCATAATCCTAAACCGAAACCGTAATAATAATCTTTGCAATTTACAAAATTACAAATGCAAAATATTAACATCAAGGTTCAGCGACTTAAAATTGCATTCTTATTACTTTCACCCCTAAAGATCCACAATGCAAAATAATAATAGCAGATATGTCTGCGTAATAATTAAATGCACAAAAGTTGCAAATAGTTTAGAAAGGCAGTAAAAAGAGGATGTTAGTTAAAAATACCAAAGTACCGAAATGGTGACTAGGAAAGTCAACCAACATTGTGAACCCAGTTCCACCGTATTTTTCAACGATACGAAGGGATTAGCCTCCATTTCTTAATGATTGCACCTGGCTGTAATTCCACGTGCAGAGATACGGGCCACAAAGGAATCGAACACGAACACGTACACCGGGATATACAGTAATCACTAATTAATTCCGCAGCGGGAGGAGATGAAACCCGGCTTATCGCTGCTCGTCAAGACCTAGCTAAGCTGATATCCATTTAATTAGGAAGCTCAAAGTACGCGGTAGAATGTCATTATCGTTTCAGCCGTGGGCACGACAGAACTTGCAGGAACCGCGCCATTGTACGGGCGTACATGAACGTCTTGTGGCGTTTGTGCGCGGAAGCCGAACGGAAATTCGTCGATAAGCGAAGTGTGCAATGGTGTTGTGGGAACGAGACTTGTGTGGAAGGATTCTGGTATCGCTGCGGAAAGAACAGGGTCGTTCGCGATTCTCAAGGCGTTCGAGAGGCAAGGTATCATAGAAAGTCTCGCGACGAACTCAGTCTGAGAAATTACTTTGATGAAAGTATTTTGATTATTCTAGATTTTTATGAAATCTGACACGTTGGTAGGATATTAAAAAATATTCCACATATGTATATTTTTTTTAGCGACTGATGCCTGAGTTTAAGTGTTGATAACTTTTTTGAAATTTGATGATGATGGTTGGTGAAAAATTTGTTTTGGAAACTAATGGTGATGGTGGGAAATGTTGAATTTTTTTTTAGATGGTAATTTTCAACCCTTAAGCATGAATATATCAGTTGATAAAAAAGAATGTGTGGGATATTTGTTAATACTCTACGTTTAATTTCATGTCCACAGTTGTTTTTGATAACAGTGGAAGTATGTATTATGATTTATCTTCCGTTATTGGTTTTTCTTTCGCAATACCCTCAGTGGATTGCACGCTGGATCAACGGGGATTCGCAAGTGGTTCCCTGAATTCTGCATGCACCATGCAGAGTCTACAGTGAGCTGGGTAAGTGTACAGTGAAGGGTCGTTGTACACATCAGTAATTTCGCAGAAAGCTGGCTCGTAAATCCTGAAAGCTATTACTCTGCGAGATACGTCTAAATCTAGAGCCCGTGTACGTTACGTCGGTTACTATGGTCAGCCGGAGGAAATTCAAAATTTTCCACACTGTGACTACAACTCGGAAATCTTCTGACTACATATCGCAATTCGAGAGAGGTATCACGATCCTGAATAAAATATGACGTTCGCATCAAATAATTCCACTGTTAATCGCACTTGGTCTCCTAGCTTGCCTTACTCTAATTTTTACTTAGGAATTGAGATTTTTCTGATTAAGCGTTATGTTGAATGGTAAGCCTTCCGTTAGCTGTATCTCCCAAACAAACGGTTTTGAGTCGTAGAATTCACCAAAAAAATTTGTAATCTTTGATAAATTTGATATACTTAGTGAAATTACTATGTGATGGGCATGAGAGAAGTGTGGGGTAGGAAATGCTGTGGGGTTCTCAGGATTTTGGAAACAGAAAAGGGGGTGGCAGGATAAAGTAAGATTTAAGAAGCTCCCGTGGATGACACGGGGTAAGAAGGTTCTTAGGGTACAGATGACAGTGTTTACAGATATAGCGAGTATATCACCTTACAGACATATAGAAGTAATATAGCAGAGGATCAACTCAATATACTGCTCGACACTATTTTTTCTGAATATATGATTATGTCGATGGCTTAGTGCACACATATTGTATGTTCACTTTTTATGAAATTTGAGTTTCTATATGCAACAAATAGTTTTTAACTGTTTCTGTATGCTGTTTTATCTTCTTGATAAATGTGTCAAGAATAATATTTTTCTTCATTGTATGCCCCTGAATCTTTATGTACCATTGCATGTTTAAACTTTTTTCTCGAAACCGCTAAAAGTGGACATACAATATACATTAATTGAAAAATAAATGCTGAAGTAAAGGCATATAATATACAATCATTTAAAAATTGTGTAAGAAGTAAATAAGACAGCGAAACAATTTGATTACACGACATTTACATACAACATCAGAAAACTTATAAGGAAGGCTAATTTATTGCGACTCATTTTTTGGACGATAAAGTTTGTCGCTTTGAATATTCACTTGTTTAGTAATTCTTAAATCTGAACCAATTCGCCATCTTCTTCTAACTAATAAGCAGGGGATTGCAGCAGACCATTTTTTATTTTCTCTGCTCCTGCTCCACTCCATCTATTTTTTTTAAATAAAAATTCTTTTAATACTTTCAAACAGTGCAAACGAAGCAAACGAAGCGTTGTAACAAATAACGCATACCACATTTTGTAGCTTGTACCCCTAATAATACCACTTTGCACACCATTTCAATGCGTATAAATGAATTCCCTAACTCTCTGCAAGAAAGAATAGCTACGTAACAGGTTCCCCATAAGAAATAATTGCCCCCCGATGACGAATGCCAGGATACCTTCAACGCGAATCGCGATAAAACATCCAAGTGATTTCCACGTGGAACGGAAAATTCGAAGCAATTCGCGGCAGCACCTCGTTCGCAACGAAACGAAACGTTTCGGTGAATATGGGTCACGAGTGCAGGCAGCAAGTGGCGGCGCGTGCGACGACTCGACAAAAGATTCGTCCGCATGAAATGACGGTAGCGAGGACAACACCAGAGAAGGGGAGCGTAGTATATCGGGCGTCTCGCTGGAAATGAGCAAATTCATTCGTGATTTAGCGTCGGCCGTGTTATTGTCTCTCCGCCGTCTCCCCTGTCGTTGTTTCGACGTGTTGTATCCAGTGCAGACGGGTGGGTGCACGCGCGCGCGCGGGAAACGCGAGCGACCCCGTCTCGCCGATCGACACAACGACTACTGGGTAATAAAGTTTCTGCTGCTATGGAAACAGCGCTTAATACGACTACAGCGCAACGAGATGGAAGTGGCTTCCCGACGCAACGGCCCACCCCGCTGGATATTTCTTCCGCTTCGAGAGGAGATCTCTTCTCCTGATTTATGCATATAATTCGCTCTCGCCCAGATAAAAACGAAAAGCCGGAGACAAGAAGGCCGTCGGGGCTCGCGGGTAATTTGTCGTCGCCCGCGATAAATCTGCCGCGTATCGCCCGCCACACGTTCGCGAGCAACGTACACGGGGGACGGTTTCGTGGTGCTTTTTGTTTTAGGAAAAGCTTGCGTGCCGCTCGACAATAGGAATTTTTCCTTGGCTACTTTCGCGACTTTTACGCGGGTATTCCTGATGGTTGGCTTGGAATTTCGCTTGTGGGAAATGCAGGGTGTATCTGAAATCGCGGTGCAATCGAAATGGGGGTGATTCAAGAGTAAACGAGTCGAAAATGTTGAATGTGATTTTTTCATACAGGGATTGCTTTTGGAGAAGATCGATTCTGGAAACTTGGTCGATAGGTAGACGTGTACTTAACTAAAAATTTAATTTAATTTAATTTAATTTTTAATTTAACCCTCATCCTTTCCTCATTTTACAAACTGAATTTGTCTTTCGGTGTGAAATTGATACAGTGGTAAAAGACCGATGAAAAGACAAGGTAAACAGTTATTTTGTGATGTTTTTTTATTCAAATTGATGAGTTAACATTTATATTTTTGATTTTTCACAACTTTCGCATAAAATAAAACGATGTGCAGGACATATTGCTTGTTTACTAGATTCACAAATAACAGAACATTATAAATTATTACGGGAAAACTGCCAAATTGACACGAGGGACGGATGAGGGCTCTTCGAAAACGAAGGCTCATACAAAATAAGTATATTCAACATTGTCGATTTATTTTTGTGATAGGAATCATCTACTTTCGGTTGTCCTTTTTTTATATAATGGTAGGGGTCAAAATCCGAGGTTACACGTGAATATCTCCCTCGTTTTAGAAATTACGAAATAGTGACACAAAGTATAATATATTAATTTCTAATTACTCCTTAAAAATATTCAACTTAAATTTGCTAATTTCCTTCAGTCTACCTGACATAAACAATTTTCACATTCTGAAAAGTATATGAAAGAGAAAATGAAATAACAGTGCGCGAGGAAATTTTCTCCACTAATCTTGCATCTATAAATAAAAAATTATTCATAAACCTCAGAAGAACAACAGGGTTAAATACCCGGGTGTACTTACTAATTTGCGCGAAGATTAGGAATCTCGGTACATTTTTCACGTGCAGCTGCCTCTGAGTGAAACGCGTGTCTCCCTTGTAGCGAGCTCCTCCGTTTTCATAGTTTTCGAAACAATGTGCAGCTCAGGGTTTAGTGAAACGACTCTGCTCTTCAATGGATTCGCACTCCCCCGCGCGGAAGGAGCGAAAGTACCTTTTGTAGAGATCTTAATAAGAAACTGTAGTCCGTTCTCGTAATTCTTTGTACGCGTACTTTAATGGACCATTGTAAAGAGAAGTGTGGTAGAACTTTCCTCGCATTGTCCTCGAGCAGCGCTCGTGATCTTCCGCGATAGAGCGTGCACTCGTCGCGGTAATGTCTCCCGAGAGTCGATAATTATTGCAGATATCGAAAGCGAGCGCCGTCTTGCGTGGCAGTGTAATTTCCGAGGCGAAGCTCGTTTTACATCGCTCGTCCATTATCTGCCTCTATCTATCCGATTGGGCGAAAGTCGTGTGTCGAGCCGAACGCCTTTGCAACATTAATGGCGCCATTAATCGGTCGTCCTGGTATTAATAAGTAATTGTTAGAGCCGAACGAATGATCGTTTTATCGCGTAATTCGAGGAATTGGCTTTCTCGAGAGCAATTGGTGGCAATGAATGAAACATGGTAATTTCTAAAGTGGTGGAAGAATACTGCGGCAGCGATTAACTTCCACGTTCGTCATGGGAAACGATTTCTAAATTGCCTGATGGCGATGAAATTTGGCCTAATTATATATATTGAAAATGTACATATGCCACGAAAGCTTTCATTGGTAATGTGAGCATCATCAATAATTAAGGCTCTCCTCGCAAATTCGCATTTGAAGGACCGTAGTTCAGAGTTGGGCATTAATTAAATAAAAATTTATTTTAGATAATGGATCAAATAAAAGTTTGATTTGATGAGAAGAGGTATTTTTTTTGTACGTCGAATAAAGTTAACTCGGGCCAACTTTATTCGACACATGACGAATAATTTTTTTGAACTTTTATTCGTTATTCAAAATTTTATTTAAATAAAAATTGTGCCTATCTTTGCGGTAGATCCATGTAAAAGCTTATATAATTAATACTTTAGCAAATAAAACTTGCATAATAGAACAGCTAAGATTAGATAACACCATGTATTCTTTACCTCCTTCATCTCACTCGCAAGGAAATTAAAAGCTGTAGTTATTGCGGCGAAGTCGTAAAGTAAGAAAACTTTATATTTTCATGTTTCTCTAGTCTTCTACTCCTCCGGTTGTCATTTTTGCAATTGTTAACACTTAGACCATTTCATAATCTATATTTCTTGTAAAATACACGTAATTTATTGGACATTTGGCGTTCATAGAGGCACACCACTTCATTCAAGAAATACCAACATTCACCCCTAAAAATTGACCTTACAATTGACACAGAAATAAAAAAAAATACGTGTCTTAGATTTTTCTGCTTAACAACAAAATTGTTGAAGGAGAAGGAAACCGAAAGCTTCTAAGGGTGTAAAAGCTTTCGACCAAATCGTTGACCCAGACACCGCGCACCACCCTCGTCAGTGCACTAAACTGTTAAAGCGTTAAAATCCTGGAAATCCTCGCCTTCCTTGAAAAGTGGCGCCCCTATAGCCTCGCTCCTCCGCTGCAATTATATCCTCCAATTAATGGCGTTGTCGAACGAACGCCGCTGCCCTTTCCCCAACAAGGACGTTCGTTTCCGGGCAGCCGATGATCAGTATTATCGGAATAGTTGGTGCTTCCGCCTGCCACGGCCCGAGTTAATCGATGGGGGCCTCAATAAGGAGCCACAGGTATGCGTGCACATGCACGTGGCTTTATCCTCGAGTGTCTTATTCGAGTAGTCATTGAAAACGTCGATGACAGGACGATTGAGTGCGTACAAAGAGGGCGAAAGTTCAGCCGTCTGAAAATTCCCGGGGGTTGGTGCATAAAGGGAGGGCACGGTCGCGATGGCGCCCCTTCAAACGCACCTTCTCCCACCCCGTTCTTCAATCAAAAGGACCGCGATGCATTTAAATCGAAACAATTCGACTTCATTAACACGTTCGCGGACAGTAAAAGTTTCAGCGAGGTGCAAAAATTGACAGTCATTTTATTTGTAAATTGGTTGTGATATCCCAAATTTGATTAAACACATTTAATAAGGGTAGTCAGATTATCATATTTTAATCGATTTGAATGCTATAGCATTCATGTCATTCTGTATCATCATGAAAATGAATGCTATAGCATTCACGTCCGCGAACGTGTTAAGAAGCTAATCCACGAAAGAATTTTACATGAACTTTTCTATCACGAGACAAAAATTTCAGCTACTATAAACAAATGTAAAATGGAAGTACCAAAGCGCGGGAGATGAATTTTTGTCTCATGATAGTCGAGTTTTACGAAACTAATCACGAAATAATTAGAAACAATAAAATAATGAAACAAAGCCACACGTGAGACAAGATATTTTTGCTCTTTCATCGTGGATTTGCATTTTTAGCTTTCGTAGAATTCTCCACGACTCTCCCCTTTTCTTCTACACCCAGCGCCGCCTAATTCCGTGTCTCTTCCCGTGTTTCCCTCCCTCCTTTATTCTAATCTTCATACCTCGCACGCTCCCGCTTTCGCCCCCTCGGGCGGCAACAAAATAAGCCGGGCATTTCGGTGTCCGCGTCCCGCAGGAGTGCAAGTAAACCGACGGACAAGGCTCTGGCACACGCGTCGCCCGTCACGCGTTATCGATTTTCCGCTTCGACTAACCCTCTTTCTATTAAAAATGGGATATTTATACGGGAGCGTCTTTGTCGCGCGCTCGAGATCCGCCGCTCGCCTCGGTAAACAGACACGCTTCGTTACGAGCAGAGACGCGGCCGGGATTCGGATCGACAGCTACCAATACCGAATTTCTGTTCGGATGCGCGCCACGGAATTGCTTGTATCACGGCGAAATTACTTGCCAAGTCGGGATCAAATACAGAGAGCTCGGCGTGGAATGGAGAAAGGAGCGAGTTCCGCTGCCGGGGCTAGCGAGTGACGACCAAAAAGCGAGAAATGGAGAGAAAGAGACAAGGAAGAAATGGAAGGAGAAATGGAAAAAGTAAGAGGTCAGACCTTGATCTCTCGATGACAGTTTCGCGCCAAGCATCCCATCCCACCGCAGACGCGAGACGTGGTCTCGAACCAGCCCCGTCTAATGTGTATCACCGGCAACCCCCTCTTTCTTTATTCTCCCTTCGGTCTCGGCCCATCCTCATTTGTGCCCGCGTCCCCAACCCCGCCGCCTTCGTCCCTTGCCCTCTGCCGCTTTTCTCGTCCCGTTGCCGTCCAGAGGGACGATTGACGTATCGATTCCAGCAGGGTGGTGCAGTCTGGCCTTCGCCGTCGTGTCTGCGTGGTCCAAAACTGCTGGCGTCGTCTCCGCCGGCGTTCTCGCCACCTATCCGTCCCCTTCGCCGCTGCCTCCGAGCCGATCTTTCGGCGTGTCGCGGAAATCGATGCTGTCGAGAGCCATCAACCAGCGGCGACGCGCCAACTCGCGCGCACTCCACGTGACCGAGTCCTGGCGAGGACCCGCGGCTCGATCTTCATGCCGGAGAAGAATGGTCCCGAACTAACCGCGAGACGGGCACGTGACTCGGTCGCGCGTCGCCCGGCAAGCCTCTGCGATCCGGGATAACTCGAGGGATCGTCGCTCCGGGTGGGTCGGTAATATTTGGCACGGGTTCGTTGGCTTTTTGGTGGGAGCTCGTGGAGGTTGTGAATATAGGTAAATCGCCATTGACAGAGGAGCCCTTCGTCGTGTTTTACCTGGAACCCTCGTGACTTGACTCGAACGAAGGCTATGGGGCGGGAGGACAGCTACTGGAAGCTCAACACGCGACTGACTACCAATTGGAAGCTATCAAAGACGGCGATCTGGGTGGCGCTTGCAAACTGGTAGAAGCTTGCGGTGGCCCCTCAGGATCAAGTTAACTACCCTCCAGGGGGATTTCTTGTGGACACTGTGCAGCATGATGACCCACGTGCTGCGGGGACATTTAGAACGAGACAACGTTTAGGGATATTGCGATAACGTAGATGATAGTTTAAAATCGTTCCGGGGACGTTAAGTTGAATTGGACGTTGAGTTGAAGTGACTCGAAAATTTAAGCTGAAGTAATAGCAACATATCCAGTTTCTTCCGCACGTGTCGTCTGAGATCAGTGTCGAGTGTAATCGTGTTCCTCGAGGCAGATTAAAGTGCTGAAAGTGGCAGCGACGTTAAGTCGAACTGTTTCTCGGCTTTTGCTGCTGGAGAAGCTTGCTGTGGAGGGGACAGCATTAACGCAGGGCGAAATTTAATAGAATCGTTTAGGAGCTTTGCTGGCGCTGATAACATCCACGTGTACTGGGACATTCCGCGCGGAGAGGACTCGGTGGATTTAGATGCGGTCTTCATACCCATTAATTCCACAGAGTTCAGCCAGCTTCGGGCTGAATACTCCTGGCATACTGCGCGACTAAGATAGCGAGGAAAATTGACAATTGTTTACTCCTATCCTCGTGATCATCAACACTGAGGGCCATTAAAATGGAAAATGTTAGGAAAGCGTGCGAGGAAACGTCACAGAAGATCAACATGCAAGCGCAGTAATTGGATGTTCCTATTAAATTAATTACCTTCGCCAAACAGCTGTGGAGAAATTATTTTAGGAGACACTGGAAGTCTTAGAACAACATGCAGAGTCTTACAAAAGAACTCTTATTGAAAGAATGTCTTTACTGGAACGGTTCAGTAACTCGATTTGATAAATCAACTGGTGGATCTGAGATCTATAGATTCACAAAGAAAAATCAATATAGAGAATTGATTAATTGTCAACGAAGCAATCGTACGTCCCACTCGTTTGGCAAACACCAGGCAACAAGAGACAAGCTATCTAAATCAATTAAACCCCGAAACCTCTCGATTCTAGCGCCATTAATGGAAAGGGTGTTGCGTAGTGTTAGATCTCGCTCAGGGTACGATGAATTCAGATCGCAAACAGCTGAGTGGTAAGCTGGATTCGCCGTACGATGGTGCTCGGTACCCAGCGGCTAGATGTAGTCCCCAAAGTCCCACGGGAATTATTCGCGTCGAAGATTCAGCCTCCTGACGCTAATGCGAGAGCAGAACACTGGCGACGGAATCGAGAACAGTGCTCCGACGTTCGTCGCCAGTAACGCGACTGCTTCGGTTCTTGTGTGTGCAGTGTTGGTTCCGAAGATGATCCAGAGGATCCTCTGTGCGCGGTGATTTCCGGTCGGAACCACGGATTCGTCGACGGGGAGCAGCGACGATCCGTCGCGTTTGCAGGTATGTAAGATGTGGTCTGTCTTTGAGAACAGCCGTCACCTTTCGCTTTCAGGAAGCTCTACGGGTTCGTTTCATTCTCCTCTAAGACGCACCACGATCTGTCCTTTGCGACCCCAGGATCAATGTAGGGGAAACGCGTAGTCTTCTTGGGGAGCCGTATCCCTTGCTCCCTTGCGAACACTTGGCGAGGGAACGTGGCTTACCTCGAATTCTATGTTATCACTGTTTCCACTTTCTTTCTTTTTATGTCGCACTTTCTGTGGGCGATGCAAATTTTAGGAACGTGTTGAGAGATTATTTGTCAAAATATTTATCAAAATATTGGTCAAAGTGTTCGTCAAAATATTTATCAAAATTGTGAAAATATTTATGAAAATATTTATTAAAATATTTCAAAGGAATTGTATCTATTTGTTGATACATATTAGCGATTGATGGTTCTGATTCAATTTTGAAAGAAAAATGGTAGTAAAAATATAAAAATATATTACATGTTTTTTTAATCAAACTAGTTTCTGTGGCTATCTTCGACCTTTTGCCACTTTTCTGGTGAAAGTACAAGTAGGCGTAATAAAAAGAAACATTTCCGTATATCTAACATTGCATAACAGTGAGCGAACGTACTCTTTCACCAACCTAATATATTGCAGGATGTTGGACGTTATAGTTTTGATAATTTGCTTGTTGTAGCTGGTTTGTTGTTGAGATTTATTGGCGTTGCTGTTGGAGGTGTTTGTGAAATATGTAAATTCAGCGCGTAATTTTGCGTGGGGAAACCGTTTCGTTGGGAAGTCGCAGATGTTGGACTTTTCGCCTGGAACAGTGTAATAGAATCGTATGCTCGCGAATTTATTTCATCGAATGCTCTATTTTATCCTTTCGTCGTTCACCGCAACGATACCGCGAATAATTTTTTTAGATCCTCCATTTGCAGCCGCGTCGCATTTTACGGGATGAAATTTCTGCTCCAGTCGTTTCGTTAAATTCCATTTTATCGCCAACAGTCCTTCACAGATCGCGCTTCTAATTTCCGCAGAAAATTAACCGTCCGCTTTCAGAATGTACCCTTTGTCCCGTCGTAACAATTTATACGGATACTTGTTTAACTGACATCTCAGTTTAATAAAACGTCACGCCTAGTTGGCACAGTGAACGCAGAAACGACGCGTTTCAAAACTGCCCTTTTTCTCGTGAATACGTGCACACCATCGTTTCGAGAGTTTTTCATTCGCACTGTTAGTACATGCTGTGGCGTAGATTCCCGCCCGTTCGATCGTTTTCCGAGCGTTTTTCATTTTATCGATTCAACAGGTAGGCCACAGCTGCAAACCGTGGTTGCATTACAAACGTGTCGCTGAACGAGTTGAACCGAAATGACGATGAAACCGTCGCACGTCCTATAGTGGCTAGAAATAACCCAGAACTAACTCACAAGGAAACGTTCCCAACCGGAGAATTCTGATTTCAATAAAAGTGAATGTAGGAAATAGCGAAGTATACAACGAGCAATTTTTTCTGTGGAAGTCATTGCGAAGGGGTGAAATCAGCCTTTATAGTTATCGCAGCATTTCATTTTTTTAATATGTATAACTTTATTTTTCCTTTGGTAGTGCAATAGAGCATAAAAAACGAAACATTTCTTATATTCAAAGTTTTGTTTTTTCTCGCAGCATTACAAAGTTATTATATTCTTAAATTGTACTTAAGTCCGTGTTTTATACAAAAAAATAAAGCGTTAATTTATTACCGTAGTATCCAAGGTTATAATAATTTCCATTTCATATTCCCAGAAATACTAGAACTGAAGAAAATAACAGAAATGTAAAAAACAGACGCTGCAACAGAATAACACTTATGGAGCTCACTCTTTTGCAAAGTAGGTATATGCCACAAAAACGTATTTCGGTGCGTCTTTTCAGTCTTTGAATCGCTACGTATTCGACTGTATTAATTTACCCTGAGATTCACCAGAATTTTACGTGGCGAGATGGTCGATCACGCATAACTCCTATATTTATTACTAAAAATGAATAAATTAAAACTGCAACATTTTCAACGATGCATAAAAACATAGTCTGAATTTCAGAAAAATCGAATTGCTAGTTTCTTAAAAAGAAATCCTACCTTCTATGTATTCAGCCCATAAAATAGGATTCCCATCTTAAACCGTTCAATTCGGGGCGACAAAAGTATGGATTCGCGTTCGCCTTTAAAAGGCGCTCAGTTTTACAAATTACAGGGCGACGCGACGTGGTGACTAAATTGATGGAGAAATTGTGCCAGAGCGGAAGCGCGTGATTTGATGTTTAATCTTGCTGGCGGGGAGCATTAAAAGCGCCTTAATCTCAGTTAATTAGGAGTGCCAAGAGTAATTGCGAGGCCCGGGTTTAGAAGTGGTTGACCATTGTTCGTCACGTCACACGCGTTATCGACGTTTTAATGGAATTTCACTAGCATTTCGCTTTTCACGCTGCTGATCCTTCGCGCCATAGTCTTGGAATATTATCTCAACGTTTTTTGCACGTGGATGTAATAACGAGTGCTTTAGTATATTAAATTATAGAACGATTGTAGGAGATTTATTATAAATCGGTTAAAGCCTTTGGATTGCGTATATGTGGTGATTTAATCCAAGCAAATACATTTACTAATTTGCACAGTACTTGTAGTTTCGATTTAGGCCACTTCCTAATGTAAGGTTTTATAAGTTTTTGCACATTATTCTGCTATAAATGTAGAGTACAATTTTTTTCTGTGTTACTCATACTGATGTTCAAAGCATTTATGAAATAATCTACTTGGGGTCATAATTTCGCATCAAATATATCGCAGCCTGCACTTATCTTTCTTTTTTTGAAATTTGATTACCAAATAATAGACGGTCGATCATTACGCCGTGGTTATACTTGCTTTCTATGCTATATTTTATAATTTTCTTGATTAGTTATTTCGAATAATTAAAATGCGATATGCATAACAATAATTCTCGTTTTCACAGAAGATACATTAATAATGTCCGTGTTACACGTACATTTGCATGATAACGCATTTACTGGGGCATGCAAATATTAATTACAAATACATTCTGTGTTTTACTGTCCACGGAGGTTTAAGTACTTTTGTTGTAGAAATAATTATCCAACGCCATTGCATGTAAAAATAAATCAATACATTCTCATTTCAAATAACTGTACAACTTTGCAATATGCATGGACTTTATTTATTCTTACAACAGAATTGCCTGAAGGATACGTTCAACTCGGTCTGTACGCTCTGAGAACTCCCAATTCCTCCTCTTAGGAATAAAAGCTGAATTCTTTTTCGCTTTCTTTCCCGCAAACTTACTGATACTGAAATTTTCTTGGTAGAACAAAGCACTTTATACCTTGAACAAACTTTTACCATCACCGCCGTTTCTTTTTCGTAATATTTCTCCATTTCTGTCGCCTTGGTGACAAAGATAAATCCGTTCCCACCAGCAACCGCGCAGTGACTGCACGATTTTGTGCTTTAAAGGGGTTACATCCACCTAAAATGGTGAAAAAAATCGATTTTTCCAGTAAAGAATTGACAGAAGCCACAACATCAAAGGTAGGGCAATTCTATAGCCCGGAATCGACGATTTTCTATAAGTTCATAAAAAAAAATTCTTACTTTAATCTCTACCTTAAACTTTAAACGCTGTTTTTTCGAAACTATGTTTTTCAAAACGGTGTCAATGATATTTCAAAAACTACTAAACCGATTTGAATGAAACTTGGCATGATTTTTTCTCACATCAATATCTACTTAGTCTTTGTCATACCGCTTTTTTGTTAAAAGCCACAGTTTCTTTAATCATTAAAAAAAACTGATGAAATTTCTCTAGAACTTTAGTAAGGTTAACTAAAAATACAGCTTCTGCGAATTCTTTATTGGAAAATTCGATTTCTTCGACCATTTTAGATGTATATATCCCCTTAAACCAAAAGTAGTCATTACTCATTACCATTTATCTAACAATAAAATCTCCTTACAAATATTCCCGCGAGCAACAATTATTATTCGAATAATTACACGAGGAACTATTAATCTCTTTCCCTGCCTGCTGAGTAATAACTGTTTTCGCAATTACCAAATGCTAAGTATACATCGCGGGAGCAACTGAAGCTTTGTACGACTGAGTAACGACCATAGATTCTCCCCTTCCCACGCTGTTCGAACAAACTCTAATTCAATCAAGAGCCCATTCACTTGCGACGAATAAAACCTCATTCCTTATTCCCAGCCGTTCTTCGTCATCCGAATGAAATTGTGCTCAACTCCGCTTCAGGCACGGTACGTTTCCTCCGTTTCAGGAGAAGCTGCTTCCTCGCGCGAATTACACGAGTCGTTGCACCGGTTAAGCGAACGACAGCGCCTCAATTAACACCGCGGTGCATTAACGTTTCACGGCCAATTGCGGAAAAACGGAGCGTCTCAGAGCGATGAAAGAGCGGCCGCTAGACGGTATTAAAGTTCGCGGCCGGTGCCCAGCAGCGACGTGATTCGACATTAATTGCGAACAAGCCGTGAGCAAGCACGCGCCCGCTAATGGTTTAATCAAGTCGTCGAGGGAGAATTAGAAGGCAATTGGGGGGATGGTTATCTGGTTCTGTATCGTCCACTCGTGCCGGCGGAATGTCTGAGCGACTGCGCCACGGCCATTTGTGGCTCTCCTCGGCCAAGGAATTCAATATCCCCGGAAATAGGATACAGCTGCCAGGTAGCGGCTGAAATATCGCGGGGAATCTGGAAAAAATATTTTAATCGTCTGCCGGCCTGGCGACGCGGAACGATCAGAACGCGAGAAATTTCCGCGGGCCGTTTTTGCCGCGGAGACTCGCGAACAATTTATCAGAGCCGCCATGTCAGGATTCTCCCGCGAATTTATTGCCCCTCGCGGATTCCTCGATTTCGGGATGTTCTTCGTGATAGAGGAGGCTGTTTTCTTGATGCAGCCAATTTTTCGTGATAAATCATCCGCTTTTTATTTCTCGTTTATTATCCATTGTTCAAAGTCATCATCCTCTGTGTTGGTTTCGTTGCGTTGAGCTTATGTGCGCTTCTGAGTCTCAAATATTAGCGTAATGGTAGATATCTACATTTTCTTGGGCGACATTTTTGATGATAGAAATCTGGTTAGTAAGGGGAATATATTGAGGTTATCAGCGCAATAGTGGCGTAAACACAAAGTCTCTTTTATTTTAATATTACGGCGAATGAAATTATCGACGTTCTAAAGTCGTTGCTTTAAGGGGGTTTTCTGGTCTGACGCACGAGTTTCATGACCATTTTTCAGAATTTTTTATGGGCAATCAAAGTAAGTGTAGTACACAAAGTTTTTCCTGTAATTTTAATCGCCCATTTAACTATATTTACAAATTTTTTGACGGTGAAAAAATTAGTATGAGACATCTGTATGAAGACATGAAAATTGTGCGTGTTGCCATGGTGCTGCCATGATTCTGTGCTTCGTAGGCATCTGAAACAAATGATTAATGCAAATTTTTAATCAGTAAGAATATGGCAATCGTCTGGATTGAGATTATTCATTGAAATTAATTTTTCACAACATGGCGTCATTTTGTGACAAATTAATTTCAATGAATAATTTCAATCCAGACGATAACCATATTTTTACTGAATAAAATTTTTCATTAATCATTTGTTTCAGATGTATACGAAGGACAGAATCATGGTAGCATCATGGCAAAACGCATTGAATCTATGCACAATAGATTAAAGCTTATAATAAAATCGCGGGAATATTAGAAGAATATTAACATATTGCAATTACGTTTGTATAAATTATTAAATATTGAATTCGGGTGAATATTTTTCTGCACGATCTTTGCTACTTCCACGGATGAAAATACTTTTTTCGATTAAGCCCTGTATAATGTGCTATTTTCCAATTGAATTCAATTAAATTGGTTGATATTAACGTGAATTAGAATTGCGAATTTTTACTTCGAAGTCGATTTAAGGGAGGTATTCTCGTCTAGAGGGGCGAGATCCTCTATTCTCTTTAGAGACGACCCACAAAAAAAACACGCAATTTTCACCGATAAGCATTATCCACACGTATTTAGTAACATTTCAGTAAGTTGTAAAAGAAATTCAATCATATATAATAATAATTAATGGAGATATGGGTTTTCCTCAAAACGGTGTTTTTCTGATTCATACACCTTCAGGAAACATCATTCTAGCCGGTAACAGACTCAAGTCGAAATAGTTTTTTTCACAATTTTAAGGCCGTTTATAGACCGAAAAGACACTGAAAAGATGAGTATTAAATTCGAAGTCCCGCAATTTTGTGAATTTTTAATTTTTTTCATAAATCTGCTACCGGCTATACTCACACTTTTAATGATTAAGAATTCTTTTGCTTTTTTTCGTTTTGCATCAGCGGTGCAGCCGGAATCGTGTGTACCATGACGCAACTTTTTTTGTACACGATTTACGAGATGACCCATATCTCCATTAATTATTATTATATATTTTTGAAATTTTTTTACAACTAAGTGAAATGTTAATAAAACAGGGATTATATTATAACACAGGCCCAAGTGGGGAATATATGTAGGTCTAATAGGATTACAAGCTGGAAAGTGAACGCAGTGAGTTAACGCGCCCTGTGTTCCGATAGTCGTGTAGAACTATTTTCCCTTGGAGGATCCCTGATTGATATGCGGAGTTCGATTTGGCACTGATCTTTGCCCCATGGGACCCCTTTTGGCTAGGCTCGAGATTCCCGGTAGTAATTTCCGTGGGATATCGCGTGCTCGGGAGCCTGGTTTTACCCTGAGCGGCCATGGCTCCAGTTTGATGGATTGCCAGAGTCACGTTTAATGCCCGTTATTACCATAACAGAGGGGTGGGGCGTGTTTTCTCTTGTGTGTTGATAAAATTACCGCGGGTCCCGCGAACGTCACGTGTACGATTAAATACGCGATTGATGAATGAACCCTTCCCGCTTTACAAAACAGGTCCGATTGGCCCTTGCGTTACCTACCCTAAAGAGGGATGAAAACTCAAAACTGTTTTCGCTACGAGCGAGCTTATCTGCTCATCAACGTACCTGTGAGAACTGTAATAATATTAAGGAGGTACTCTAGTGTAACTGCCCGGTTTTCAACGCTATCTTGGGGAATTTATTTAACAAATACTATAAGCTTATAATGTTTGCCGTTTTGCCTGCACATTAAGGTATGTTTGAAGTAATATCCAGATTTTTGTTGAGCTTTTCTGCCGCATGTATACATAGATATGTAAGTAAGCATCGTGTAATAATTAATGAAGGCGCCAGTTGAGGGCAATCCTATTCTTTGTGCTAAAATCATAGCAGAATTTGGAATTTTTTTTTAAGAAATCAGCGATTGGATTCCTCTGAAATTTGGACCATGTTTTGACGCATCTTTGAAAAAGCTGTAGGTTTTATTTTATTAATTTCTAACCATAAATATAGTAGCTATGCATGATCGACCATCACGCCGCGCAAAATTCGTCGTCCGCTGGTGTGCATGATGTTTATCAACCAAGTGATCTGAAACAGAAAAATGATACAGCGTTTTATATTATACATATGTAGCTTGAAATTGATGAACCAGCAAAAACAAAAAAAAATATTGAGGAGTGTGAAAAGTTTTCAATCTGGAAGGTCTGAACCTTTAATTTTTGCTATTCAATTTTGCGCTAATTTTCTTATGTAACAAAAGAAGTATAGAACTTAGCAGTATTCTGGTTCATCAAATTAGAGCTACATACGTACAAAGTAAAACGCCGTTTCCTTTTTCTGCTTCAGATTAATCACGGAAGGTAAATATCATGCTCACCAGCGGACGACGAGTTTTGCGCGGCGTGATTCATAACTCCTATATTTATTATTAAAAATGAATGAAAAACTGCAACTTCTTCAAGGATGCATAAAAACATGGCCCAAATTTTAGACAGATCGAAAAGCTTCTTAAAAAAAATTTCAAAATTTTGCTATGTTTCTAGCCCATAAAACAGGATTTCTCCCGTAATTTGAAATATTACATCGCGATAAGACCCGCGCAGCGGGTACTTCAAATAAGAGGCAATAGCGGAGCGTGTAATAAAAGATACACTTAATTGTTCCGCTGGCAGCGTTTATTGCACGCCACGAGCTGTCGATGCCGCGATGAAGACGCGATGGCGTCAGGCACAGTTGACGAGTGGCAACAGCTGCGCCGCAGATGAAGAAGATCCCAGACATCCAGATTCCGTTGGACGAAGATCGATGAAGAGAGAGAGAGAGAGAAAGGGAACGAGGGTATGAGCTATCAGTTATCAGCTCCGCGTAATAAACCGATGGCTGGCGTGGGGGTCGTGGAAGTGGATAAATTGGAAAATGGAACTGGAGCTAGAGCCTCGGTATCGGAAACCACCGATAAAGTGGTGAACGACGACGTCGTCTTACATCCGAGCGTAATAAGGTCATATTCGAGTTCGAGCATCATTCGTGCTCAAGCAAGTGCAGCAACAAATGCGGGAGCTGAAATTCAAGCCGGAAATTCGTTTCCCTGGCGCTCCCGCGAACTCTGCCCCCCGCAATATTCACGCCATTTTGAAGTTCTAGTGGCGTCGCGGCTTGAGTCGAGCTCACCCCTCGCGAATCGATGTTTCCGCGAAGATTGCACATAACTATGTCACAGCGACACTCCAAAACATTGTTCGTGAATGGGAGCAAAGCTACTTCTCGTGATGTGTCTGTATCGCGAGCTGGATATTTCACAATTAAAATTGCTCCACTGGGTTAAAGCTCCGCTAAAATACCGCTCGATTTCACCACGAATCGTAGACTTTCATTGGAATGGGACGTGTGAATATTTTCGTGGTCGCAGAGGTATCAATACGGTTTGAACTCGTCGACTGTGGTTCAGGCTGCTGAATCCCAGAGGCGAGTGTTGTTATTTAAACGCGTCGATTGAGTAACGGTGGCTGGCCGAAGAAAAAGAAGGGTTGCAACTTTAAGGTCCCAGCTGAGCGACCGGCTTTGAGGTCGAGGCGTCACGCTTCCTGCTCGTTTAAAGGGGAGCCACGTCTTGAATTAGATACTCGGCCTTCCTGGGTCGCTTTGCAACGCGTGGCGAGAAAGTGCACCCCTTTTTCAAAGGGTAAAATCGTTCTGGAAATACGAGGAGCTGCTGCTTTGACGCCTGGAATCGGATGCGTGGCCTCAACCTTGTCCCGAGCTTTATAGGGTAATTTCTCTCGCCTTCGGCTTCCAATTGAAGTATTCAATCGAAGTACTGCTGCTGAGTATTTTTCTTATCCCATACTACTGAGGAATTCATTTATGGAATACGTAAAGTACGTCATCTTGGATTTTATTTCCTTTGGTCTTCGAACCTCACGTTTGCTATTAAGGGTACTTACTAGGTAGTCGTTCTTGTCTAAAATGAAGCATTTTTGTTTCAATGAATTACAAAGAAACAAATTAAAATCGAGACTTGTTCTTTGCCATAAAGTTTATTAACATCATAAGCTTTAGAAAACATGTTTGTTTAGTCAAAAATATGCATTAAATATGACGCTACAGATGGATCATTAAAGAGGCTTTTTAAAAATGTTTTTTTTGCAGTGATAACTCAAAAACGAAGGTTCCAATAAATTCAAATAAAATTCGAGCATGTTCACAAAATGTGTAGTTTTGGATCGGACCTAAATTGATGTTAATGATAACTCTTATTCTTTATGAAAAGAAGCTAAAACCCCATTTACGAGTTTTACCCTCCCCCAAGCCCTAAAAGATGAAGTCTTAGTTTAAATCCAATTAACGAAGGGAATTTCCGAAATATTATTTTAAAACAAAATGACGGCTATTTAAAGCTGGAATCCTGATTTTTTCGTGTAAAAATCATGCGGTTCCGAATCCCGCGCTTTCCTTGTCAATATCATAATTACCATGTATATAATAAATCATAAATATTAAAATACAAAATAAACCTTACAATATTAAAATGCTATTAAATTGTGTATTAAAATGCTATTGAATTTTCAGGCGAAAACTTGAATACAAGTTATTCAATCGTAATAAAAAAAAAACAGAATAGACTTATCTGTGATCTAAAAATGGCAAGATAAATTCAAGAAATAATAAACTATGTTATTTTATAACCCAAGTTATATTTTATAACTTGTTATATGCATATAACAAGTGATCAAATACCCTTGAGCATTAACGCGCATAGAATGTGTTGAATCTCTAAAACACTGGACATTATAAACAGTAGTTATTTTATTTGCTTAAAAAAATTAAAAAAATAAAACAAAGCGAACGATGAAGAGATAAATTTGGGAGGGCCAAGTGTGTCACTACTGTCCCATTCTTTCTCAACTCCCGCGTTTAATTGTGCGTGAACCGACCCGCAAAGAAACTTCGCAATACAGCAAAATTAATTTCATATCTGCTCCGTTTACCCCTTTGGATGGTCTCCATGGAGTTCTTGTTCGGAAGGACGGCACACGGTTGCAACGAGGTCGCGTCTCGCTGTATCCTTGATGCTCGGTGAAGCGCAGTAAAAACAGATGCGGCTGACTATACGAGTTTCGTTCTACTTGCTTTCAGCACGTACCCAACGCATCTTCAACATATCCCCCGCTAAACGATTCTTTCTTCTTACGAGCATCAAATATGTGCTCGATCGGTGAAAAACAAACTAAACTCAATAAATAGAAAGAATATTCGGAGAAAAAGTTCCTTAAAATAATTTAGTACATAGTTCCCCGAAATAAATATTATTCATACTCTATTTCTTTTTTCGTGGAGACCAGAATTTTAGATGTACTATTAGGTCGGCTCAAAAGCTCGTTCGTCTTATTACAACAAAGTGTTTATTAAAAGCAAAAATATATTGCAAGTCTTTTTAAATCATTAACATGTTTTCTTAACTCAAGTAGTTTTCTTGGCTGTCTATGACCTTGTGAAAGCACAAGTAGTTGTAGTAAAAAGAGACATTTGACTGTGCCTTGACATTTTAATTATTTAGGAATATTGACTTTTGATGTCTTCAATGAACTGTTTTCTGAGGATCCTAAAATATTTTCTATGAGTATTTTACTTCGTATAAAGGAAATATGTATTAAGTTTCCTTTCGGTATCTGTATAATACGAGTAGTATCGAGTTACCTTTCAACATTTGCGTTAAGGGTACTAGGTCAATCTTCCCGTCACATCTTTATTCACGATATCCTATTGTATTTTCGTATTGTATTCCCATTAAACACAAGATACATCATCTTTGCACGGTATATTAAGGTATCATTTCTAAATATCTTTCTGTGGTGGTTCTGTTGTAATCTCTGTGTCGACAGATCAGCTGTCGACTTATCCATTTAGTTAAGTATGGTCTTTGTTTTGTAATAAAAAGGGCGTTTCTGTCCAGGAGGCTTCTATTAGCAGGTGGTCAAATATGATTTCTTAGTGGTGTCATCTATTTGTAAGGGAATCACGGGATTTTTTCCGTCTAGGTTCTTTAGTTGACAAATAAACTTTGCTCTATAAATTTTTTTGAAAATAATGACAAAAAGGACACATTTCTAGAGTTACTAGCAGCAAGGTTTATTATTTTCTTTATACACTGGAAAAATAACTTTTCTTTTACACACAGGCAAATTTTAGACATATGATATGAGTACATATGATCCAGACATGTGATCCAGATTTTTCGTGCATATGCAGTTATGTGATCAGAAATATTGCACTTATATATTAAAATAATATTACGTAAGCATGATTTGATATTGTAATGGGAATTATATCAGGAATATTCTTTAGAGAGAATGGCGAGTGATGAACAAGGATGTGTACAAGGACATCAGAGAAACATGGCCAACATCTAAAATCGAGATTTTTAAATATTTACAAGAAGCCCAGAGCAATAATAAACCGGAAATAATTGAAGAATTATTTATCTAAATGCCGAAATTACGTCACGCGGTCATAAAGAGAAAAGTATAATTCTTCTGCGAAAAAACACTTTCATTTTGTATTGTCTTTCTAAAAAATAATTACACTATAATGATAAATTTTACTTCGAATCATAACTAAGTGCAGTGTCATTACTATAACAGAATAATATTTTCAGAAAAACATTTCTTTACCTAAGGAGAACTTTGTTTCTTGTGAAATCATAACATCGAAGTAAAATCTTAATAAAAATAACGTTCTTGATCAGTGCAAGTCCCTATTTTAAATTTTGGAATTCATAATTCTAATACAAAAAGAAGAAGTGCCTGAAAACTTCTCATCGTTCCTGAAACGTTCCACTTACTGAAATCTGATCTGCCACAAAATTCTCCATTGCAGAGATATGCAGAGTCAGAAGTAGCATCCTTAATTCCTTGAAACGTTTCCATAAGAGTCCACTTCTTGCGCCGCTGCTTATGGCGCCAGCAATGGCAAAACCTTTATTGAAGGGAATGTTCTCAATTTGCCAGCGCCGCGCTATGAAAAACGGCAGGCAGAGGGGTAACTAGTTTTTGCTGGCAAAAGACCATCGCGAGTCGTCGTTTCGCTTTCTTTCTCGAAAGGGAACGCGGGAAAAGTAAATGTTGTCGGGGCACGAAGTGTTCCTCCTGCATCAGCCGCCGTGCGCAGCGTTTGATCTCTTTCGCTTTCACCGTATAAAGGCTTCAATGTATTATTCCTTTTAGAATGCTGACTTTAGGAT
The DNA here is from genome assembly GCA_963855975.1 of Andrena chrysosceles. Classification (NCBI taxonomy): domain Eukaryota; kingdom Metazoa; phylum Arthropoda; class Insecta; order Hymenoptera; family Andrenidae; genus Andrena; species Andrena chrysosceles. Next base: position 6,213,991 of record OY979769.1, on the reverse strand, counting down.
GGTAAGTAAGCGCCAGTAAGGTGTTGTAAGTGCAAGTTAAACGATGGTAATGCCTCGAGCTCCTGAGCGGCTTTTAATATTTATTTTTATAGGGGTTCTGTGCGAGCGTATGTATGTGTGCTTTTATGGGAGATGAATAATGCTATGCATTTGCGAAAAGGAACGAAGGGCTTTGGGTTGAATACTGAATTGTGATACATTATGTTTGAAGATGCAAGGATGCTACTTTGCGAGGATAGTGAACTTGATTATAATTTCACGGTTATCTTTACGTTATTTTATGGCAACCCTTTTATGAAGGGTTTGAGATTTATGAGGAAGATACTATTTACTCTGAAGATAAACAAAAAGTTTGATGAATATTGGTAGAGAAATTATAAGTAAATTGTCTGCTACTATTTATCGCACGTGGAGGAATACAAGAGATTATTTTATTATATTCTTAGTTTAAAAGACATTCTAAAGGAGAATGGTAGAGATTGACCAATTTTTTTTAGGGTATGTTTCTACAGGTCTAAAGGAATCCTAAATGCATCATTATTTACCCTGGAGGCGATGGGAAAGTTATATATACCTAATATTCGAAAAATAATTTTGTTTAATATTCGCTTATTATTTATAACCTTCCCATCGGCTCCAGGGTAAACAATTATGGATTTCGGAGTCCTTAAGACCTGTAGAAACATATCCTGTAAAAAACTGTCGTTGCCAACCAGGTCAAAAATTGGCTATTTTCTACCATTGTCCTTTTTTGTTTCATTCTTTACACACGCCTGAACGTTCTCATATTCAGAGAATTCTGTTCTTTCGACCAATTAAAATCCCTTGTCTGACCACGCCACACGTTGTCTACGTATTAAAGCAAAACTCGCGACATTACGTCTATAATTTATAATATTACAAAATGATAACATAACAGAAATTCTTAAATGTCACAGTTAAATATATAAATACAATCCTTTGTTTGTTCTACATGTGGTTAATAGTAACGTGCAAATCACTTGCTTTAGCGAAACCAAAAATGACTGTTTCATCTCTGACTAGATCCTTCTTTAAACTTATATTTCTTAAACATTTTTCCTCATCTAAATACGTACAGTCCAGCCCATAAATCCTTAACCCTTAACTCAAGGTTCGTGCGTTTATTATTCTCTACAAAGCTCCACAATTTCACAAATGTGATCTAAAATCTGAAACCCTGAACGGTATTAAAAGGCAATCACTTTTGCGAAACCCTAGAATTATTTACAAAGGTCTTTGTTCTCTAAGGCTAGTTGTGTCAATATATACTTGCTTTTAATTTATCAAAGGAAATGGTATCCCCCCTGGAGAAATGTCCAGCGTTCCTGGGCTCCTGTGTTAAAGTAAGAGAAATCAGAAAGGTCCCTTCAGTGCATCGACATCCACTCGTTCCTTTTTCCCAGATAAGACAGACCAAGGCGACACAAAGGAGCGACTCGTACGTATTCGTCGAACACAGCTTTCTTTTGAAGGCGAACGGTTCGGCGCTTCTTTTGTCGAGACTCATTCAATTACAGAGCTCTTGTTGTCTATCGAACAGACAGTTGTATCAGCCGTTTATTATCGCTACACGATCCATTCTAGATGCTCTCGAATTTTGTACTTCGTTTGCGGAAATACTCTGTGCAATGGTACTTTTATAAGTGATGCTTCTTCTGCTGAAGAACTTGTTAAAGTATTGGTAACGGGTGAATTATACCTTCCTGAATGATCTCCTGAGTAATCTCTAAACTTATGAGAGAAAAGTAGACCTGTATTACAGTGCTTTAAATTATATTGGGAATCAGAAGAATATAATCTATGATGTGTTCTAATTCTCTTACAAAATATGCGCTTGTCAGCATTCGTTACAGGAACACATAAACGAGAAACATGTTTGATATCTGTGCTAGAGATCAAAGCTTTCCGAGAGAGAAAAGACTTCCCTGACTTTAAACTATTTACGAAATTTGAGTTGTTTTAATTGACAACTATACTTAAGTATAAAATAACCCAAATGCATCACAAAATTTTCTACTTTTTGCATTAAAATAGTCCTGTTTTCTATTATTCACGAATATATATATATTATTTATGAACAATAGAATTGCAATTCTGGAAAACCCTGTAGTATGTGCCACCTCTTAGTTATAGAGAAAATTGAATATGACGTACCATCTTTTAGCATTATTGGTAACTTATTTACAAAGGGAAATTGAATTCAAATTCTATACTAAGTTATTACCATTGGTAGAATATTTTCCGATCAAAAAAAATATTTTGGCACTTAGAGTGTTTTCTACAGAGATTCTTCTTTTGTCCACTAAATCCCAAAAAATATCGACACACTTTCACCAAGATACGAATTTCTTTGTCGACAAGTCCAGAATAACAAAATTGATATCCATCTTTTAAAGCACTCCCATTTGAGCTTCAACTTAAAAATAGTATTATACGATATACATTGACCATAGGAACTGGAAATATTTATTGCACCACCCCCAAACCCACGTCCTTTGAAACAATCTTCATAATAATACATAAGTGACAAAGTAGTTAGCATCCAACTTATTTTAACCAAGAAATCTTGTATGCCTACTTAGTCAACAATCGTGCAAAAGTACTTTTGAATACTAATACTAAATAAATTGATTAAATTTTAATCAATTTATTTTTAAAATGAATGGCGAAAATCTCACACATACAGCAAAGGAAAGTTTCTTCGATTCAGTGTCAAAAAGATTTGGACTTGGAGCTTTGAAAAATCTCAAGGACTTATCTAGCAACAAATCGAGTTTATCTAAGATAAGTAATAGGAAGTTATTTTTATTAAAATGTAGATCACATAATTTAATCCCAAAAAAAAAAAAATTAACTGACCGAACCATTGCGCTGAAACCACTTTAATTTTGAACTAATACTAAATATGATGGAAGTGCATACACTTTGAATATTCGAGTGATGCAATAAATATTTCCAGTGCTGTATGTACAGCAATGGCGGCACTCCGTTCATAAATCGATCTACAGACTTACCGTTGCCCCCTCCTTGGCCCAGCTTCCACTCGTACTTTACATTTCTCTTGCCCGCGTTGGCCGATGAGCCACTCGATCGGCGGAAGGCGACATTTTCCTGGATACGATTTATTCCAACGTTTCTGCCCCGCGCGGAATAACGCGCCGTGGGAAAGATAAATATCGTAAGATCTCGCTGGACCTCCTGCTTCCACCGGCGGAGTGCATCTCCGCGATCTGGCGAAATCGACCGGAATTCTTCGTGCCCAGGTTTTTGAGCCTTCATCAATCACCGATCGAAGGGGGCACGATGGTTGACAATGAGCCGGTGATTTTCGACTAGAATATGCTGTCTATCCTTTTCTTGCGCCATCAATCATGGGTCTTGGGTATTATATAATAGCCTCAATGAAGCAGCGGTTTTCGCTATTAAAATTCAGGCAAACTCTATTTTCTTGCCCTTTTTCCACGAGATTAAAATTAGTTGCCCGAACGATCCAGCTTTTATTGCTGCCTGCAGAATTTTGGATAGTAAAAACTCGAGTCCTTTTACCATGGTAGATTAAAAAGTTTAGTATCTTTTTATATTAGAATTGTTATGTATGACAGAAGTTATTGATTTGAAAATTTTGTGCTTCTGGTTGCTCAAGCTTTTTGATAAACTAATTCAATTTTTGACCTTCTAAATTTTTGGCGAGCAGAGAAAATATTCTGTACTGACTATAGCTAATGTTGTCTCGCGGTAGATGTTCATGGAAATTTTGTCAATGCATTCTACTAGTTGAACTGGTAGTAAATATATGTAGGTTACAAATTATTCGCCAAAGTAAGGAGAGTTATTAGTAAAAATTTTATATAACGACACAGCTATTTAACTATTCCTATTACTTAAAACGCGAAGAAAGTGACAGAAACTAAAAAGAATTACAATGCATGCCACAGAAGTGAGGGAAAGAATTTCAGCAACGATTTGGGTACTCAAAATTGTCCAATTTTGCTGATCCCTTCCACTAGAGCTGCAAGTAACTTCCGCGCACATCATGAGAAAATACAGTCTCCATGATCACCCTTCACAGGGGTTGGAATGTAACTTAGGTCGGCAAGGGGATGAAATTTACGAGAAAGTAGGTTATTGGGCCGTGAAGTAGGGTGAAGGTACGGTGCCCAGAAACAAATTGCTTCCCTTTTTTCTTTCCATAGATACATCCTTCGCGTAAGTTAACATCCTTCTTCCCCTTGCTCCCCCGATGGACGTAAAAAACAAAGAACGATGCAAAAAGCGTCCTATTAATGCGATCATCATGTTGCATTCTTATCCTTCATTTTCTTCTTACACGTATTTTTTACGCATCGAGGGTACCAAAATTCACTTTACTGCTCCTTTTTATTTGCACTCTGTTTACGTACCTATGACAATTTGAGATTTAAATATACTTGGTATCTAAGGGTGACTGACGCGAGCGTAGTCCATTAGCGACTCAGGGCTGCCAACTGCCAAGAGACTCGCCTTCGCGTCAGGGAGTAATTCTAGAGTCGCGTTTCAATTTTAGCTTACGACGTGGTATTCGTTAAACTGTAACGTTAATAACGTCGGTTTCGAGGGAGATTTTGGCACGTCGCTTCGGAGGATTCGGGTCACGGTTTGCTGACAGTTCAAATGTATGAGATCTTTCTCCTGCCTCGTAATATATCATCAGCTGCTCGAAGACTGATAGTGATGTATATGCAGTCCTCGCAAATAAACAGTAAGGCGGTTCACGTGAAACATCAGGGAGCCAGACTTCGTGGGAATGGATCCGAATTACGGAAGCTGCGCGGAAATAGGTAACATTTGAATTGGGCGCTGCTTCGCGAGAACGAATGGATCGTGCAGCAGCGAGCGTGATTTATAGATTGCTTAAATTTAAACCACTGTTCTCATTTATGTCTTAGATATACTGTGATTGGTATATCCTTAGAAAAACTTCTATCTCGAGTAAGTAGTGTGTATTACTTGAGGATAATCTAACAGGGTGAAATGAATAGTACAACAATTTTATAATATTTTATGTGTGGACATTAGTTTGGCCATTAACAGCATTCATAAATTATTAGTAAAAAATTGTCCATGAGCTTCTTAACAGAATTCTTAATTTTTGAAGATTTACAAATGCTATTTTATCATTTACGCTGTGTTAGCAGAAATTAATTATTGCACGAGTGAAAGACACAGAACTGTCCTTCAAGCCTGTGTCTCAAAATATATTGCAATTAGACGCTGTGTGCTGTGTAGTAAACCATGTGTTTGTGAATCAGTGCACAAATGACAGGAAACAAGATGTGCTTGATTAACGTGAAGCGACAATCAAGATTGGTCGATGAAATTTCCGCGACTCTCGGTAACACACACACGAACAAAACCTGTATCTTTCTAGTTAGATCACTCCTCGTAGCATGGTCCGTGAAATTCAATTAGCACCGTGAACCGAGTTTGTAATCTCTAACGAAACGTGGTTTTAAAAATTAAACATTGTTTTCAAATGGTTTCTACTTTCCACATTTCCGTTTCCAATTATTTTTCCACCCCTCAGATTCTCCTCTATTCTCCTATATTTTGAAGTAGTTCAGAATAGAGGAACAGGCCAATAATTTACTACTTTCATATAGGACGGTAAATTTTGAACGAATGAAATTACAAAAGGTAGCAAAATGTTTTTCGCCTGTTAACTTTTTAGTTTCTCATAATACCATAGTTCCCCATTCTAATATAAAATATCTACCTATTTTACCTAACACCGAAAATCGGAACCAAAAAATATCAACTACCGCTGTTCAATTTTACAAAATCTTCCGAGTCCCTTGTCAATAGTTTCTCGAATTTTCTAAATGGGTCGTCACACCCCCAAATCTCCCTCTGCGTTACAAATTTGAAAATTCCCAACAGACTCCAATATTATAGAATGTTAATGGCTATGAAATAAAGTTGTAAAATTCTCGTTACCTTCGACATAACTTCAACCAAATTTCACACATTTTATCCAACAAGTTGCAGGCAACAGCCATAGAACTACATTTGCTGTTTTCCCCCAATTATCGCGGGCTCCGCACCCAATTTGAAAAATCAAGCACCAATTAACTTTCACAAAGTTGAGAAATTGCTATATTTACCACCGATCACGAGTAACTTAAATATGCAGCCCGTCGAACACAAAGTTCGTAGAAGCAGCGTTGGAAGGGCTGCACGATTAAACGACGGTGCACACTCAATCCGGTTTGTTTGTAAAAAGGGAGCTAACGAGAGCACGGCACGGTCGAAGCAAGGTTGCTGCGACAGAAAATTGCGCCAATCACTCCTGGTAATTCGCCTCCATAATAAGATAACTTTATTAAAGTAACCCCCTAGGTGGTGGCGTTGGGTATGCATTAACTGTCGCGTGGTTAGCACGTAGGCGAGCCAGTCTGCCACGTGCACCATTCATCGTTACCATTGACGCAAAACGATCACGTACGACCTGTATTTTTATCGAAAATGATGTATGTGCCATGTCGAAGCCTCCATTCGCGACGCGTCTATTTAACGTCTCGCCACTGCAATTTTTCTTTCCCATTCCTTCGTTATCTACGCTCGACTCAACCACTGTAATATATAGCATGAGGGGTCTAGAATAAGGTCCTGAACTGGTTTTTGAAAATTCCGAAGATTAACAAAGTTATGCATGTTCGAAGTCCGAGCGTTTGACTTCAAACGCGTTTTTCTCGAAACTACATGTTTCAACATGGTGGTGGAAAAACTCGAAAACGAGCATCCGATTGATCTGAAACTTCCTGGGAATGTTTATTTATTTACAGCACGAATTACGACGGTGACGATAGGTTTCTTTGTCACTGTTCTTTTGGTGCTTAAAAGAACGTAAATTTTTCTAAGTAAAAGATATTTTTCTTCTTTAGACTACTGCAGTTTTTTTAATTATGAAATTTGTTTAAGTTCCGTAGTTCGTGGATTTAGTCTTTATTCTCGAACCTACCGTGTTTCAATTCAAAGTTGTGCGAAATTTTTACACGGACCACTTGGCCTGTTTGTATTATAGTAAATATACAACACATTTACAAAAGTATTTTGTTTATTGTAAGTAGTAAAAGTATGTATTAACGAGCACGCGAAACGCCGCAGAATTTTATTCAATACTGCACCCGGAAAAAATTCGACAAGTAGGTCTAATTTTCGAACCGCGTTAGTACCAAGAGATTTTGAAATCACGGTCGGACAGGAGTGGAAAATCGACAGCGGCGACAAGGAAAATTTATGGACTAGATTTTCCCAGGAACAAGAGCATGAGACACATTGCGACGGCGTGTCGTGTTTGCCACAAGAGAGCTTTTCATCGATCCGTGCCGATGCAAGTTCTATCCCACTCATCGATTCCTCTGCACAGATCCTTCTACAAGATATCATTGAAACGTATACTCACGGACGAGTCCATTAGTAATTCCACGAAAGCAGGCACTTCCTGTATCCATCTTTCTCCCCTTGCCACCCTCTCTTAGCTACCACTTCTCATAGCTGTCAGAGAGTAGCGTTTCCTTCATCATCGACAGTTTCTTCACTCCCCAAAAACTGTCCAAAAACGTGATCTCTTAATCTCCAACACTGTATTTACGAGTACTGATTAAACTGCATTCTAGTATTGATCAGTCGACAGTCTCCCTTTTCTTGCCCTGGATTAACTTTTTTCGTTTCTCTTTCGCACGTTTCTCTTCTCCTTTTGTGAGAGCAATAACAAAAATTGAATCTAGATTCTTTTGTAAAGATGACTCTAACTAACGGGCTCAAAAGTATACATAAATTGTCTATGTATATGTGAAATGTGAATTGAGGGGTTGAAATGTTAAACGCTATAAGTGCCAACAGTGGTGCACCTAGAGGGGGGTGGCATCCCTCAAAGAAAAAGGAAAATAATGTAACCACGACTCAAGTAATTCAAGAGCTTTGTAATAAGAAAAGAAAACCCGATTTTATCCTTGAAATAAATTTTTATAATTACGTAATGAATTTTATTGAATTTGGCTCCTCCGAGTGTCAAAGAAGTGAAGAATTACTTTTCCAGTGGTGAAGGATGTAAATTCCATGCCAAATGCGATGGTAAACACTGTGAGTGCTATTTCAGTTTCTAAAGCTGTCGCAAGATAGAACTGAGATCACAAGTACCAACGTCGTTGTGGTTGAAAAGAAAATAGTTTTCACTTCTGGCACTTGCATCACTTACCATTTAAACTCCTCAATTGAACGGACGATGTAAGCAATTTTAGTACAGTAATTTTAGAATTACGTTCTCCTTTTTCCCAGTCATCAGTTACGCCTCACGAATTTGTCTCGTTTCACGCTTCCGTCGGGGTGAGTTGGCAAATCTTATCGCAACGTAAACGAAGTTAATGAGACACACGTTTGCTCGAAGCAAATGTTGCTTGGCAAATAACCGTATATTTGAAGAGCAACGAAAAATAGTGGGAACATCACGTTCTTTGTGTTGCCATTGCTTACCTTCGTCGACGTTCCTGTTTGCCTTTTTCTTTAAATTCAACAGGGCTGAAGAGACTCAACACCCTCCAACGTGCGTTGCCATCTATTCCCACCTCCCCTTTCATTGTCCACGAGTTTTGTAACAGCTGCCAAAAGGAGGGAGAAACTTCAAATAAAAACTCTTCATAGTAGGCTTCATTCTTTAAAAAATCGTTAAGTATGTAGATATCAATACACCAGAATTTTGTCAGTAACTGTGGTACAAGTGCGCATGAAACCAAATCTTGTGCAGAAACAAATCGAAATTGTAAGATAATATTTTTAGAACTGGACTTGGCTTTCGAAAGATGTGGAATCGATTTTTAGTCAAGTGCACAAGTGCCTGCTCTATGGATTTTGAAAATAAATATTCTCGAAAACGAAACCTTATTCATAGCAGAATATTATATTATTTCAACTTATTTCTACACAAAGAGTCATTTCATCCGCAATTGTGCCATATTTACTTATAATATCTTCTGACGATTCCAAAATCGTATCCTCGAAAAGGGAGCCACATATAAACAAATCTTTCTCAATTCAATTAACATTAGTTAACTAAATTTCGCTTTGATTATATCTGAATCGTCCCACACACGATTGACAACGAGGTCGTGAATGTCGCACTTGCAATTAAAATAAATTTCTCTCGCAAATTCCCGTTTCATTCTCTTCGATCATCTCTCTTTTTTGGTTATCAGATTTCGTAATTCGTACCCACGAGGTCGCGCCAAGTGCCACGGAGCGACAAAGGAGGGAAGGGCGCGAGGGTGTCTAACACCCTTCCTAATTCGCCATGCAAATTAATGCGCATTTCAATCCTGCTGCGAGATTACGTGCGTTAATCAGGCGGCGAGCGCGACGAAAAGTCGGTCGCCGAAACGCTTGTTCAGTCGATACCGTTTCATCCCGCCGTGGGATTTTAGTCGCAACGACCTTGTGGTCCGTCGCCAAGGACGAGATCCTTGCCATACGCGAGGCTTTTATGGTGCTCGTTAAGACGGCCGTATCGGGTATCGATACACTTCGACCTCTGATCGCTCCAACTTCCAGGCTACTGTGTCTGACACTCGCTGGTCTATACTACTGGCCACTTCCCAACTCCGAGCGGAGAGTTCCAATTATACTGCACGTACAGGGTGTCCACGAATGAAACGACGCTACTCTGGGCCCTTAGGAGAAGTGCAATTTGAAAAGTTTTGGTAAACATACGCGCGGAATTGACCTCTTAAACAATTATTGCTTTACAATACTTTGTGGGGCATAGTTCTTCCTCGGAGTTAGGTGACCGACAGGTTTAACATTTTTGGGTTCTTCTATTTGGCGGAAATTAAAAGGCAATGGTTGCTGGACACTGATTGGTATGGGGAAATAATGATTTCAAGAATAATAGAAGCTGGGATTGTGTGAAAAAATGGCAGAAATATATTGTCTAATATATTGTTTATAAATGAGAATAATTTTGAATGGCTTTTATAATTAATCAGTGCGATAAATACTGTTTTTTTATAGATAAAAAATGTGTTAGGAATAATTTGTTGCAGAAATATTTTTTGACTCGGATGTTTACTGGAGCTGTTTCAGATTTGTGTTTATTATCGGATCTTAATTAAATATTTGGGAACACGGTGCTACGTTTATCCCCAGACGTGGGAAGTGCTTTTTAATTAGACATTCCGGGATTTTATTACTGCGTCGTTATTACCAAGAAGGTCAATTTTAAAAGGTAAGCGGTGGAAACATTAGCTCCGCTGCTCGAAGAAGGAAAACAGTAGAAATGTTAGCTACTGGCAGAAGCTTTCATTACTACCGGTTTCTTTATTCCCTCTCTATAAGCTTCTACAGAATTTTACTTGTACAATGGGTCGCAATGGATACAACGTTGAAATTCCGCTTGCACGCGAAGGAACCGCCGCAAGTGCTGGTTCTCTTTTACCAAGACTGCTCGCTTCACCTTTATTCCGCTCGAAGGGTACAGATTCTCCTCCTTCAATTCGGTCGTATGAAATATTTAGCGTCGAGCTTGCAAAAATGATCTAAATGAAGAATCATTAACAAATGCAATGATAAAAAGAAAAGGCCAGATGAAAGCAGAGGACTTTAGGTAAATGTAGTGCAGTCAATTTCGCAGAGTTTTTAAGGGATCGCGAAACATGTTAAAAGAAAATTCTATGCCCTCGTATAAATTAAAACCCGGGTGAAAAATTCCACGTGACAATTTAACAGCCATCGACGTGGTTTAAGTTCAATATTGGTATTCCTCGAAATCTTAGATAATGACAAAAGTATATATAGATTTTTGACTGCTATTAATACAAATATTAATTGATATTATGAATAATATTCATAGAATTAGTTTTATTTGGGAGGTAAAATAATATTAATTGAATTTCATTAAAAGTATTTGCGTTTATGCTTTTATTTAAACCAGAGTAAACTTCGTAGTGATATAAAACCTTCTAGGCTGTATTTGTACATCATTGAAAATAATAAAAAAAATTGTATTGTTGTCTGTTAATGGCTGCGACTGTCTTGGTGATACAAAAAATCTACGGAATTTAAAACGCCTTGTAAAATTATTTGAAATCAGCGAACCAAGAAAATTCTTAAATTATATAAGATTGTTCATGGAATCATCTATGGTCATAACAAAATATTGTAATCTCATGATTTGTCAGACGTTTGAACCACAAACTTAAAAACAACGGATAATTTTACGCACGAAAATGTTTATAAAAAAAAGAAGATTTGTCCAAAAATTATGATCATAGATATCGTGATCATAGACATAGATTTTCAAGGTCAAAACTTGTTTGTCATACGTTTTCAATAACTCCCCCTTATTCTGCAACATCTTAGCTTTAACCTGGAAGAAGATTCATCCCGCTATCTTATTTCTATAAAAAATTCTACGATTTTACACAAAACGGTGTCATTTGTCCCACTATGCGCCGAACAGTTGACTGGCAACCGTCGTTTCAGGGTTAATTAAATAGAAAGGACACCCTGTGCGTCACAATCTGCTAGACTTCTGAACTCCGTCCATGATGAATCCAGGTTTCGATATCGGCTTCATAATACCAATTATCTCGCTTGTACAGCGAATGAAATATTCATTCTCATATCCATCATTCGATCCCACCGAAACGGTGTCCAACCGTCGAACTGATTCAGAGTCCTGGATACATATTAAACCCGATCCCGCCACTAACCAAGAAACGCAAGTCCAATCGATCAGTTAATCGAACGCGATAACCATCCGATGGACCAGCTCTTCTTGCATTCAGATTACTACGCTACCTTGCAAAACTTCCCTCTTGTTCGCTCACTCACTGCACTTGGCTCTGTCCTTCACTGTACTTGTCGATTGTTAGAAATTCGATTTTCTGCGACCATACGGCAGTAAATTAAAGCTATCCTTTCAAGGAGACTGAGGGAGAACGCCGAGGATTCAGCTACAGAAAGTTTCCGCACAATTTCCATTCGTGGCTACTCGAAAAAGATTTCAGGGGTTTAATACATTGACTGCAGTTGGCGTGTTTCGGTGGAGAGAATCGATAGCTTTGTCGAAAGTCCCTGAATGTTTATTTTGAAAACCAACCAAGTAAGGAGTTCGCTGTAGAAAAGTTTCTCCGTGGAAGCGGAGAATTAATAAATAATAATTTCATCTTGTATCATAAGGTCGTCCAATTAAAATTAATTGAAGAGTCCTTGTAGAAAGCACTGTAAGTGCCAGAAATCAAATTATATTCTGTAGTATTACCATTGGCAAGTAGAATATTTTCCGGTAAAATTTTTTTTTAATTTTAGCACTTACAGTGTTTTCTATAAGGACTCTTCAATTATTTCCTCCGATTAAAATTATTTTGCCTTCCTATTGTGGGTCCAGCAGAACGTAATTATAAATAAGTCAAGAATATTCACAGGCATTATTATTTCATTAAATAGTAGCGCTCAGAAGAATTCTCATTTTATTTTATAGCATAAGATCGTTCGATTAGGCAGTGAAAGTTGGCCAGGATACTGCAACGAAGCGTCCAACGGATAGTCGGAGTTCTCACAACGACCTGAGTTTCTTTTTGCAAGTTGCCACAAGTTTCAGCTTACGCTACTACTACTTTGTAAACACAGTGACACGGTGTACTTTTCTTACGCTCCTATCCTATCAAAGTAATATTCTTTCTCCAAGTTAATGCGTCGGGGAAGCGTAATAAGAAGGCACAAGAGCCACCACAGGTTGCATAAAGCAGCCAACAAGCATCAAAATCGGAGCACCGCTTTTATTCCTCGTAGAGAAGAGATTCTCGAGTGTTGCAGTGTATCGAATCAATCGAAATAAATGGAATTAGGGCGATACATTTAGTGGAGAAAATATAGGAAGCTGAGAAAAATCCACCACCAACAGTACACACATGCATTGATACTATTTTAAAAGTTTCCAGTCATTTCCTAAGAAAGGGACTATAGGTGCAAATTTCGGGTCATCGATTTAGTTAAAATCGTACATGCAGTTAATCCATGCCATGTAGTACTTTAAACATTGCGAGAAAGTCGAATTCAAAGTCTCCACTTTCTTTGCTAGATATTGTAGCTACTAAATAAGTTGTTTCATACGACATAGTACTTTTCGCGCGTTTAAAAGTGTGCGAAATAAAATTCACAAAAGGATAAAATTAATTAATTATATTATAATTCTTGCTTTACAATAATTTCCTATTCCTTTACCAATTTGCGTAATCTGTTTAGTTAGTCACGGTAAACATTTGCAGAATAATCAACCAGAATGCCAGTGGCGGATATAACAACTGATGAGCAGTTGCCTCCATGGCCCCATTTTTAAAAAAAAATTATGATTTTATCCAAACACTAATTTTCTTCTGTACTACTACACTTAGCTCCCTTTCAGTAAACTACCTCCTCATTTTCTCGAAAAAATGGGCCCCTTAGAACGTTTGCCCACCTGCGCTTTTTTCCTTAAATTCGCCACTGCAGAATGCAAAGTCTTACAAACAATTTAACGCGTGGCTCTACATGCCAGAAAAATCTATTTAAATAATTAATCGCAGAAATAACTACAACTACTAACAACGTATATACACATCTGGAATTTCAAGATAAAATTCAGTTAACTTTAACGATGTATCAGATGTACAATATTAGACGAAAGTATAGGAAATTTGAAATACTTGAATATCTACGTCTTACGCATAGTAAATCTAGATGTAAAGAAGTCGAACGACAGTTGAAGTCTTATTTTACTCTTTGAAACGTATTTTTCACTTTACAAATGCTTTTCCAAGCATTATTTGTTGAACTTTGGACAGTGAAAAGCCCTGAATTCACAATTTTCTCAAATTATAATTTATTTTTTTAAAACGGTGTAGTGAAAACAATTGAAACTCGGCAGATATTTTCATCTATCTATATATTACATGTAAAAAAAAATTAAAAACATTGGCACCATTTCTTCAATATTTTTTCAGCTGTTTTATCTGTCCATATTATCTCTTTCCATAAGAGAACGTGTAAAATCAGTGCAAATTAAAATCATTATAACTCAGCAACCGTTTAGTGAATTCGTTTAAAATTTTTGCAGCACTTCAGGAAGATTAAAAAGAACAATCTCACAAATTTTCATCAATTTGGTACCATTTTGAAGATAGGTTTGATACATCCTTAAGCTGCAAGTTAATCGGTCCATTTTTACACACGTTCATGCGTCGCGGATCCAGAAACAACGATACTTTCACCTCCATTATCTCACAAACCTTTACGAATACTTCCTACGCGTGTAACACACAATTATACACAGTATACACTGGTTACACTCCAAAGTTGAAGCAAATTGGTGACTCGAACATCGTGTACAGCCGTTTAAATGAACTCGCACGTCTTGCAAAATTGAAATGAGACAGGGTACATAGTTCGCACATGTTACTTTAACGAGCAATTAACGTTTCCCAGGAGTCGAAATACCTCGAGAATTCGCTGCGACGTGCAGTGTAAAGGTCGAGTCGTTTGAAAGCGGGGCGCGGATCTCACTCATCAAGGCACGTGTTGAAACGCGCCTCTCGTAATCACTAGACTGCAGCTCCGCAGAACAATGGACACTGGATCTACACGCAGTAGCAGCAACCATAAATAGAGACGCAGCTTCCACTACTGCTTTGCAGCAGCGACTGACTGAGGTGACATTGTCTGTGACTTCGGTGAACATCAACGGTGAAGCATGATCAAGAGTTTGCGACCTGGAACAAGCACGTGATCGACGTGTAATAAACGTATCTTTACACAGGAGACAGGATGTTCAGAGACTCGTGGTGCAAAGCTTGCACGCAGCATTTACTTGCACGAATGGAAAAGTGTCAGTAGATGCGGGTATATTTGGGGTTGTCAAATTTTTTTCAGGAAAGTGTGATAAAAACGGCACAAAGATAAAAAAGTACAGTAGGTACCTACATTGTAAAAAATATAGTACTTTTCGGAGGAAAGTCGTAGAAAATAACACTAAGTACATTAAAACAACGACATCTTATTTTTCAAATGTATATTTTTTTCTGCATCCTGCATTATTAATTAAGTTATTGTGTTTCACAAATATGTCAAAGGATTGATTGCCCTGAAAATTGCATATTAACATTTATGAGAAGCTGTCTGCGTTGGAAAATACAACTGTTTTTATTAATACTTTGCACATTCTTCTTGCATTTCTAAAACTTTTAATGTATCGAGTTAATTTCAATATATACTGAAAGTCGATGTTTACTTTACTTATAGCCAAAATTTTAAGTCGATCGATTGATTAGTTTTTAAGACATTCCGAGTTTCAGAAATGTCATTTCGAAAATTAATAAATACGATAATTGGAATAAAAATTGAACCTAAGGGATCAAAGTTATCCATTTTTTAAGGAAGCAAAGATATCTATTTTTTCGAAGAAAAATTGCAGAGAAGATCTATATCGAGCACGTCTCTGGATTTTACATAATATCTTAAAATTTATAGCCCTTAACTTAAAAAAAACGTAAACAAATCGATTCGTTTTCTCCACAGATCTGCCTACCCCTTTAAGAAAGTTATTCCAAGTTCACGGACAATTTGGTTTTACTAAATATCTGACAGCATTTGTTATCCGAGAATGGCTGCTACACATTTCCATTATTTTCACGTTTTCACTCGTTTCTCGTTTCTTTAACATTTCGCCCCTTTAAAGCCATATGTTGTCCTGTTTCTAATTATTTTCCAAACATATAAGTTCTTTCACCTTCGCCCCTCTTTCTACGCTTTCTTGCTTCCATTGTGTATTCACAGTTGCGCCAGCAGTCATGAATTTGCGACTTTACATTTACAAAAGGGTTTGCAATTGTGAAAGAAATACATTGTCCTGCCATATATTTTCATCCGAGGAAAGCTGTCGCGACGTCGCAAATATTGTTCATATTCAAAACGAGAAAGTATTGTTCTTGGTACGAGGGAACTTTTTCGTGAAATAGGAATTCTTCAAAAAGTTTTTAGGATAGAAGTTGTAGCAAGGAAATAAACAAGACGTTTTTTAAAAAATCCTTCTAACTCATAATCATTTAATTTCAAATTGTATTCTTGATGTTTTAAACCAGAGATTCTCAAACTTCTGCCGCTCCTTGGTTGAACCATTTACAGGGTGAACTATTTTAATCTTTCCTCCCAGTTATCTTCTTACCGTTTAGTGTTACGATAGCTGCAACTATTCCGAGCATTTTAAACTCTCAGTCCATAGTTTTAGAATAGATTATTATTCATATAATTTATGTAAAAAATATTTTATTGATATAAGAAAATCTGCGTATGCGTTCACAGTTTTTCACACCTAATGAACTTTGTAATGTAATCATGTGCAACCTCTTTTATTAAAATCCTAATCGCCCCTTTGCCTCCCCTTGTTGCCTAATGCTCCTCTAGAAAATTTAAACACCCAGGGGCAATAGCGCTCACTTTGAGAAACACTAATTTAAACGTAAATTAATTAAAACTAATTTTATCACTAAACTTGCCAGAGCGGTCAAATGACCGCTTTTGAGACTTTAACAAAATTATTAAATTCCAGGTTTTCATTTATCTTGAACTTATTGCATGACTTTTTCTATAATATATAGCTATTCATTTTTCAATATCTATCTCTCTTCTTCTTTCGTTTTTCCTGATAATAATATGTACTATTAAAAATATAACGTTTATTTGAAAAGCGGTCATTTGACCGCCATCGGTAGAAACACGTATATATAAAATGTTGGTAGGTTCAGTGTTAATATCCTTTTCCCCTGATGGCAAGCACAGTTTTATGTTCTATCACACCACCAAAAGAAAAATAAAGTTACATTAAAAACAACGAAAAAACGTGATAACTTTGATAAGGACCGATTTCACCCCTTCAGAAAAAAAAATCCGTAGAAAAAAAGATTGTTTAAAATCAGAATTTTCGAGTTGTGAAGGTTTCTTTGTGGGACAGAACAAGTATGTGTTCTCATAATCATAATATTAGCCACGAACAGCAATTAATTCCAGATTATCGCGTGTTTCTCTTTGCAGTAACAGTTTCGTCTTGTATAACGAGTATCGCAATTCGATCGGTTTTTTATTCAGTTTGAAAAGCTTCTAAAGGAATAACTCGCCGCAATTGAATTTCTTTTATTTCTCCTTCAACTCTGGGTTCCTGTATTTTGCTTCTCGTAATCGAAACAATAGCAAGAGCGAAAGAGGACTTTTAAAATTCACCTTGGCTTCGGTAAGGTCGGGAGTAACGATCATTAACTGTCGGAAGGAAACGAGACGTGGAGGTACTTAAAAAATCGCAAGTGGAAGCTTCGGTCAAGTGGTGCTTTATTAGAACGCTCTCTTGATTTGAAATATCGCTTTCTTGAGTCCATCCACTGTGCCAAGTATGCTACCTCGCGCAGACATGATTCATAGGGTTGTGCAAAACATTGCGAACAAGTTTCACAAAGGAAGTCTTTATTATCATGTTTTGCGTGTACGAATAAACAGGCGGAAACAAAGGAACTTTAATGGAGAGAAGAACTTATTAACACGTTCCATGTAGACAACGCTGAACTTTCCATTACGGGTCTCTGTTTCACGTGTATTCGATAATAAATTCTAACGTAATCTCTTTTAAGAAATGTACCTGAAATGCAACCGTTAGAAATGAAATAATCAAAAATCATTGATAATCAATTGTGCGCATTTTTTATGACAATTTTCTTTTGTATTTGATCTGTATGTACACAAGATTTCAAAAACTTTGGTCTATTATTTCACTCTTAATTTTGTAGTTATATTTCTCAGATAAAAATACATGTTAAATTGAAAGTTAAATAATTTAAAACCTACCGAATCAATTATTCTAAAATTTTGCAGGGGGTTTTACTATTACATAAAGATTCACAGAATTACTCCAATCTTCAAAGATTTTCGCTTATTTTTAATGTTACTGAAGTTCATCCTAAATTAATTTCTGCTTGACTATAATCTATTTATCCAATATAACTTCACAGATAATATAATAAACAATTGCACAGACACTTGTAGAAGATTTCACTGAAATTGTTTGATCCCAGAGTTCCTTGATTACTCGAACGCTTCACAATTTCATGGGCCTGAGAATTATCCAAACAATAATTTTAACTGTGTTCTGCAGTTCAGTTTCGTCACTGCTGAAGCGAAGGTGGGATCGGGAAGAAAAGCCGATACGGGCAAGTCACTTGCAGGAAAAAGAATTTCGATAAGAGTCGAGTAGGGGATTCCCTTGGAATCGAACGTGCACCGTGGCGGTAGTTCGGGGATTCAACCGTTAGATGATATCAGTCCTGACATCAGTGTTCAGAACGTTGGCTATCACAGTTTCAAGAAATGGTTTCTTTTCAAGGGCAAACGTTTCACTCCAATTCATTCGAGAAATCCGAGTGGTCTGGCCGCTACGATCGCGACCGCAATTTCTTTTTAAGATCAAAGGTGGCCGTGGCAACGGTGTTTCCCGATCTCTCCTCCGTTTCGCTTCGAACCCACGATTCGATGGAATTTCGCGAATAGTTTTCGAACGTCCTGTATTATATCGTAAACGTGACCGAGCTGGGAGCAGCTGGACATGAAGTGGAAAGTCTATATTCTATATTCTGATCCTGTTAACTGGGGAAGACGAGTTGACTCGTCATCTGAAAATTCCTCAATATTGAACACGAGCAGTTGACTTGTGACCTGAAAATTGCTCTGCATCGGGTAAGAAGACTAGACTCTTTATTTGAAAATTCTTCTGCCTTGCGGAAGACGAGCTGACTCGTCATTTGAAAATTCTTTTGCCTCTAAGGGTACTAGACAGTCGTTTTGGTCGAAAATGAAGCATTTCTTTTTTAATTAATTACAAAGAAATACATTGAAGCGGAGAATTGTTTTTTGACACAATGTTTAGTAACATCATAAGCTGTAAAAAATGTTTGTTTAGACAAAAATATGCATTATTGATGACGCTACAAATTGACGATTAAAGAGGATTTTTAAAAAGGTTTCTTTTGTTTTGCAGCGATTTTATGACGAAACGAAATTCAACGACCTGCTTGTAAATTCTACTTCGGAATTCCTTTGGACCTTCACTAAATCTAAAAAAGAAGCAAAATTATGAAAATGACAGCTAGAAAATGAAGATTTTTAAAAAAATGCGTTTTTTGTTAGACAAAGCTGAGGTTTTAGATTCTTTTCATAAAGAATAAGAGTGTTTATTAATTCCAATTTATGTTCAGGTTGAAACTACACATTTTGCGAACATCCTCGAATTTGATGTGTATCAATTGCAACCTCCATTTTGAATTATTACTACAAAACAAAAAAAAACTTGTGTGAAAGCCTCTTTAAGGGATTACCGCATCTTTGGGAATTTATTTCTAAATGACAAAAACACTTTTTTCGAAAAAAAATTCAATAAAGATAGAGACAACTTTGAATAATATATACAATTTTTTCAAGTTTTTTTTAAAAACAATTGGCTACGCTATTACTGATGACCAGGTTCCTCAAACAAAATTTCAATAATAGAATATTAAATAAAGCTAACTTGTCTATTATCCAACAATCAATTTTTTCGATTGGTTGAAAAATAACAAAATAGCTACACTTTGAAGCAAAAAGCTCATTTTCGTGTGTAAGAAAATACATTTTATTTACGCATAAGTTCGGATACTGCAATATTCCTAGAATATTCATACCATTCGAGAATTTACTAAATGTTCCACCTCCACTTGGAAACCCATCGAATGGTCGAAGTAAAGTCTCTCAGACGATCTGCTCGGCGATCCCGTTAATGACGTCGCGTCATTATCGATAAATAACACCTCCTCCCGCCATTATTTTATACCGAAGTTATACGTTCCGATCGTAAATGGGACGACGCGAGAGGTCGGTTAAGCGAAGGCATCGCCTTCTTTACCATAAAAGCCGGCTTTATTTTCGTGGAACGCCTTTCCACGCGGGCAGTGATGTCGGCTTGCAAGCTCTCCGGATATAAAGAGGACCGTATAAACAGGGGCGAGCCACGAAACTTCCGTTTGCCTTTCGCGGTGCCAATAGGGGAAGCGTGTCGTTTCTGTCGACACAGGGTTTATATTTGATTGGGATAGCCAAGAAGCTCTACACTCGACGGAAGGGAAGCTCATCGTGTATTGATCGATAGCAGAATCGTATCATTCGCAAATAATTATTTTTTCCGGTGAATTTAATCTGTTTCTTTGCGGTGGTGGTGAGCCATGGTGAGGGAGGTACAGAATGACGAGCAGTCTTATCACTCACGATGAGAGGAAATTTTGGAAAATTTTACGCGCTGAAGTGTAATTATCTATGCAATTATAGTAGTGGACAAAATAGTTACCATTTTCTCGATTTGCTTTATTTTTGTTAAATTAAATTCCATATTCTGATGGATAATTGAAAGCTGTACAAAACCCAGTTAAAATTGAATTTATGTAACTACCAAAAAAGAAATTTTATGAGGTTGAACGGGATAACACATTTTTGAGGTTCACTTTTGGTATTCTTTTAGGTCGTCCTAAAAGCAGAAGGTGCCCTCACGAAATATCAGATTTTTTATTACTTTTCAAAAGTGGTAACTTTTTAACAGCTTTAAAAGGGTGTTGTCGTGTTTAATGTTATGCAGGAATTTTATTTATCAGTTAAATAAATTCAATTTTAACTGGGATTTATACAGTTTTCAATTCTCATTCAGAATATGTATATTGGGCACATGCTGCAGTTTTGAGTTGATATTAAAAAATAACAGAGGTAAAGTGGATTGAAAAAGTGGTAACATTTTGGTCCCCTACTGTATATTACCTAGAGCAGTGCTTCCCAACGTGTGGTACGCGTATCCCTTGAGGGCGTATGTTAAATTGTTTATATGACTCTCCGTGTTTATCAATATATGTAATTTATGAATACAAAATTTAATGTACTGTTTTATTATATTCCCCTTGTTATACTATAACTATAGTTTTATCTATCTATATAACCTAGAGAAACTATGTAATAATTCTTTTATAGTTGGGACAATGGAACGTTCAGATATAATAGAGCATTGGGGTAGCGAAGGATGGGGTATTGGAGATCCTATTGCATCGCGAAAATGGGGGATTCCGGAATAAGTGGATAAGAAGATTCTTTTTCAGCGCGTGGAGTACGCGTGTAGGCATATAATATGTAAATAACCCGTTTGAAAGGCCTCTTTCGAAATCGTATCATCTGGAGAAGTGATTCTAAACCCGGATACTCGTATCTAAGGGTCACTGCGACCAATTTCCTCGTCGGTCGCAACCCTTGACAGTCATGCAATTTATGGGGTTAGTGATGGTGTACCGTGGACCGGCTTCAAAGTTGCCACGCGAGGGAACTGAATAGTGCAAACCTGACACAGACCGAAACTATTGTATGACAAACTCTTACGTTAAATTAATAGCGTAACAGCTCGTTGAATTGATTGGAACGAGAATTGTGTGGGTGTTGTAGAACATGCATGATTGGATGTTGCACACGTGCGTTGATAATAAACTAGATGTGTAAATATGCATCTTAACTCTGAATATAAACTAGATAATAAACTGTATTTACACTACAACTGAGCAGAGATGGGTAAAATTTTTATTTAAATACCGAATAACGAATAAAAGTTACAAAAATTCTCGCGAATAAAAAAAAGTATATTATATTTATAAGGGTGGTTATTAATAAAGAATGTGCGAAATTGTGAGCTAATGTCTGACTGTCATACTTTCATACTACTTACACACATTTCTTTCAACTTTTGTTTACAATTACAATTGCATTCGTCTTATGTTACCTACAATATTATAAGAAAACAATCATGTGGTTCCATTTTATTTTACCACATTCTTACTTTAATGTCTGCTAAATATTTTCCAAGTCTACAGCTGTCTAGTCTGGTCTGTTCTTAATGAGCAGTTTCTACTTATCGAAGCAAAACTTACAGTATTGAATTTTGCACAGTAATTATTAAATGTTGCGTGAGTTAAATAAATTGTTAATATAGTACCTATCCACAATAAGAATATAGAACAATAATTTTATTTCCTCTCTCTGTGCGATAAATAATAGCACAAAATATGTTGTACTATCAATATTAGAAATGTTTCTAATTCTGACAGTGTTCATCTTTCGACCTATGTTGAGTGTGCACATTTTATTCAGTAGAGCAGGTAGTATCTACCCTGTAAATTCTGTACCTTTGTATTCACTCTGTTGCATAATAGAAGCTATCATATATATTCAATTAGAAGAACTAAATTTGTACCAACCAACAGACCAACTGTACAATTTAGGAAAAAGGGACTGAAAAAGAAAGTGGAAAGTGTCACTTTTTATATAAAAACAAATCTACGAAATCTAATTTGCCAAAACTTGAACAATATTCAATTTTGATATTCAGGTTTGATATTTGCGAATATTTTCGACCTTCCTAGTTTCGTATTAGACAGAATCCGTAGTGCTGAAAATAGTTTATCCTCAATTTCAAAAATTCATCTGCGACAAACGTGAACATTAATTCTTATTTACACCCCCCATTTAAAGTACGATATTTTACACAAAATGTGCCAATGATAAGCAAACTTCTCTCATCTCTGCAAGACTCAGCAATGTGTGAGAGATATGTTTCAAGAATATAACGTATTTAATAAATTTCGAGCTGCACAAAGGGATATGAAATTCTTCTTCCGGCGATAATACGTAGTCCCGTGCAGCACAACCGCGGGCTGCTGCATTTGCATACGAATGAAAATGAAACGTAAACGCAAAAGTAAAACGCATGTAGAATTTTTCTCTTGTTCCCTTTTCAAGATAACCTTTCTCTATGGTTTTGCCTAGTTTCGCGACATTATTGCGCATAAAGTTCTAGACAGTCGTCGTGAGAAAAAACTGGCTCCAATTCACGAGAAATAAAATCATTACGAAACGAGCGGCGCGAAAGCAGGAATTGTAATGTAAATAAATTCTACCACTGTACGAAAGAAAATTAAAAACCTTTTGGAATAACAAATCCGACGAGAATTATAAGTAGCAGGTAGTAGGAGGTAAAGATCAATTCTACCAGTTTTATACATCATTTTTGTGTTCTTTAATATATTCCTCCTTGAAATCTATTAATCTACTCAAAATAAATTTCTGAAATAGTGAGATAAAATAGAAATCACCACGGAATGTTAATTTTACTCGCAGTTAAATTTAAAAATGACATTTTTGAAAATAGTAAAATAGACGCGTTGGTATTTCTCTCGCCATTATTACAATCGTTATCAATTAAATAATAGAACCTGCATAAACACGTTACCGATGCAAAATTCGGAACTATCGAGAAGCTAATTATATTTTAATGTACGTTTACTTCTGCATTCCGAAGTTACTGACTAGCAGTTTGCTCAAAGTTCAGACAGGCTCGTTTCGATTCCGTTGTTGTTCAGGTTTCTGCAAAATTCCACGATAATTCATCGACGATGAGAACCTCGTGCGAGAACTTTTCGGTAAACGAAGCTTAGTCGCGAACTTTTCGGTAATTCTCCTGGCCGAGGGAAAGGAAATTAATCTCTCCTCCAGACAGCCATCAATTCTTTGGTACTTGTAATTTTGTCCCTTCCACTTAGCGAACCTTTAACGCGCTCCATTGCCACTTCCATAAACAATCAAACTATCGGGGCTATAAAATCGTATTGCTCTCGAGTTGCAATTGTTTTAAAATCGGAGTTGGGCATTATTCGAATAAAAATTTATTCATATAATGCCCAACTCTGTTGGAAAACCACCCCAGCAAATTTTTTCCAACTATTCATAGAGGGTAGTATTTCCCTCTGGCCTCTTAAGCAGCTTGAATCTTGGATTTCCTTCAGATCGATCTACAGTCTGAAATTCCGAGTAATCCTACTTCGATTCGATACTATAAGTATCTCGATATAGCAAACGTTCCTCGAGACTCAGTGCACTTTCGCATCGATTTCTCTGGTATACATTCTTTCGATGTAAATGTTACGACGCCGAAGAATGGTTGGTAACATGACTCTACGTCAGTGGAAAAGGGAGGTGAAAAACTTAGACTCTTTGGAGCAGTATTTTTTCTTTTAGCAACAGTTAATCTTGCACACATGAAAATTAATCGACTCATGATTACGGAGTTTTATACACCTAGAATAGTCGAAACCATCGATAGAAATTGCTAGAAATCTAGGTGATGCTTATTTTCATTGTTTACTTTAAAAAAACTCATTATTTTCTTGTCAAATGTGTTGCCTAGAACAATTTATTTTGAACTGTTCCTGGTGCTAGACATTCGAAATTTATTGTCAACCACGTTATTTTGTTTACCTACTGATTCACTTTAAGTAGTTTATTTCAAACTGTTCCTGCTACCAGAAACTCGAAATGAAATTTATACATTTCTGAAATAGAGTTTCACGGTTCCTTCTAGAGATTCTTGTGATAAATAAAATATAGCTCTTAGCAATACAAATAAGCCTGGTTTTAACGGAGCAGAATCTCTGCAGGCGAGAAAACCTTCTTGTCAGACTCGTAATGGCATGGCATAAGCTGCTACTACTCTCAATATTACTCGCAGAGGCTGAAGTATTTTAGTATTCCCCTTTTCTGTAATTGTATTATTAATTTTAGCCTTTCGGTCTCAGAAGTTGTCATAGAATGACTAATTTCTGTGCTTTTTAGTGGCCTCTTTCCATTTGGGGTCGCACCGCTTTCACGACTTTAAAAAAAACAATTCTTTTGCATTTCTTTAATATTCTGAGAGTACTTGTCTGAAGCCTTAGAACGAAATGCGAAGTAATAAGTCTGATATAACGCTTCTCGTGGAACGTGTCTGAACACCTAGATAAGTCGAACGATATTTTAATATTTATCCTTTGGATTATTCGAAAATAATGTGTCCAATAAATTTTAAATTCTAGCTCTGTATTAATAATAAAGTTTGCCATCTTTGCACATTCACATTTCTCTATTTCTCGAATGCTTCTCAAGCAAAGTATCAAAAACTGGTCATATCTCTCAAAACATTGTCTTTTTCAACAAATTAATATCGTTTAAAATCTATACACGTATGTGTATATCTGTCACGCACATTATAATAATCACATCCGTTCTAAAAAATTCTGTTTCTAAAAACTGAAAAGTAAACTTAAAGAAAAACTAAAAATAACAATTTTAGTAACTATTAAAATGATTAAAATTAAAGAGTTTTAATAACTTGCACTATTTGAATCAGAGATACCTATTCCACGAACAGTAATGACGTGTCAGAATGTACAGCGCTATTTAAATTAAGACACTCATATCTCACAAAGATTCTTCAAAGCACTTTTAATACAAGGATAGAAGATCTTTATTAAAAGTGTCATGTTTCATAAGGAAGTTCTCAAAGACAGCTACTTCTTTAGTCTTTAATATGAATATTACAACTTAAATGACCAAACACTTCGCACACATTTTCTCGTAAACAAATAACTCAAAACATGTTGGGCATAATAAGTTAAAAATTGGTGTAGTAATTAACAGCCACTGTAAAAATCAATAACGTTCTTGAATATGTTCCACATATTCTTAAACTCAATTCAAAACCTCATCAGAAGTATAAAGATTTTTATTTCTTGCAAGAATGTAATACCATTTGAGATGAACAACCATCGTTCGATGTAACGTGAAAGTGTAACAGTTTGCAAATCGAATAAGCGCGGCTAACAATTTTCCATTCCCATTTTCTCGCGCCTCGTGCGCGTTCCCCGAGCATCGAGACGAGTAGCGATAATTAATTTGCGTTAAAAGCGCAACACCTACGACACAGCTAATAATTTACTCGCAGCTTTTACTGGCTCGTTCTATTTAGTCAGCCACCGTGCAGTGGGGACATAATTTAACCGCGTATTAAAATTTGCACACCTCTGTAGAGAGAGAGTGCCGTAATCAGGTCCATAAACAAAATTCTGCGATTAACAAGTGCTTCGTGGGTCAACAATTTCATAATTTATACATCTGTATATTTTTGCCCGTTGTACAATTAAATCGCGTAAAACGGTATAATAAATGGAACAAGTCGCACGAAATTGTGGAGAGTGGTTGCTAATAATTATTCTTTTAACTAACAAACACGAAAGAGAATGGAAACTAATAGTTGTAATCTATACTTATATAATCGTTGTGTCACTGATTCATCCCTGTCCAGATCAAACGGCTGACCTTAGAAACATGAAATTCGGAGAATATATTCCTTTTGCGACGTAGGTGCTGGGTCAGAAGGGATTTTTTGAAATTCTAACCCGAAGGAGGTAAAAAAGAGTGAAATATGTTTTCTCGAACTCCTAATTATTTCAGAGGTCTGATTAGATATCAACTTGGTTATTACTTACAAAGTTTACCCATACAAATGCCTAAAAACCAGATTCAGCATTTTGCCCTAATCAACCCCTAAGGGGGTGAAACGGGGAAAAATGTGTTTTCACGTATTCCTTAATATCTCTTAGGCTCGATTAGATATCAACTTTGTTTTTACTTCGAAAGGTTACCCGCACAAAACACAAATTTCATTATTTTGCCCTAATCGATCTCTACCCATACAGCACATGGAACGTTCCCTGAAAGTGGCAGGAACGTTGCCGTGGAATGTTCCACCGGGAACATTGCTGGAACGTTGCCGGAACCTTCCTATGTCCGCCCTGTGGAACATTGCACGGCAACCTTCCTGCCACCTTCAGGGAACGTTCCTGGCATTCTCTGGCCACCTTCAGGGAACGTTCCTGGCATTCTCTGGCCACCTTCAGGGAACGTTCCTGGCATTCTCTGGCCACCTTCAGGGAACGTTCCTGGCATTCTCTGGCCACCTTCAGGGAACGTTCCTGGCATTCTCTGGCCACCTTCAGGGAACGTTCCTGGCATTCTCTGGCCACCTTCAGGGAACGTTCCTGGCATTCTCTGGCCACCTTCAGGGAACGTTCCTGGCATTCTCTGGCCACCTTCAGGGAACGTTCCTGGCATTCTCTGGCCACCTTCAGGGAACGTTCCTGGCATTCTCTGGCCACCTTCAGGGAACGTTCCTGGCATTCTCTGGCCACCTTCAGGGAACTTTTCGGAAATTTTACAACAAAGGTCCCGCAGTAAGCAGGGCTCGAAAACTATTATAATATCGATTTTGGTGCTCCAAACGGTTATAAAGAACCTTTATTCTGAATAATTGTTATGAAGAACCGAAATTTCCAACTATTATCTGTTTCGGTTACGATTCCTATTTCCCTCCTCATATCGGTTCCATAACCGTAATTGTATCGACTTTTCCCTAATTGATATCAATAATAATTATTGTAGTTGCAGATTATACTGTATATGTGCATATTTTTTACAAAATCCTTATGGAAAAAGGAGAAACATTTATACACACCATTGATTTCTTAAATAAATTAGCTACACATTTTTTACATTCACATACACTATATTATTCAGAGTAGGAAGTTAAAAGTTTCTCCTGTATATTAGGTACTTACACTTTGTGTAGACGATGTAAGGTCAATTCTTGTATGCTTTATGTAAACTATGGGACTATTCCCGTTTATAATAATAATAATAATAATAATAACAATAATAATAATAATAATAATAATATTAAATAAAGATGTTATAACTATTGAATTTTATAGGATTTCAAATATTCTCAAAAAATTTATTTACAAATACAGTTAGACAATCAAGTTTCATTGATTATTCAGTAACAACAACATCACAAATATAGGTACGTCCTAACTGAATGAAATGAAAAAATAAGGAATAAATATATGATTTCAGTCAGAAAATGTTTTGTGCCGCGTTTCGACCCGATTTACCCCACTTTGCGGCGACGACGGGCACGGACACCAGGCCCGGTCATAAACAGGGCCGGTGCGAGGATAATTGGCGCCTTCATGCAAGAAAATGTTTAGCGCCCCAAAACTTTTTGCTCCTCCTTTCTATTTAATATGTTTTGCCTTTACGGAGTACAAAAGAAAAATTACAATAACATTTTATTTATGTGGGAGCCTTTATTATTAAGCGTACGGTATAGTTTCTTACCGCCCTCTTCGGATGGGGCCCTTATGCGGCACATAACTTCCATAATGGGTTCCGTCGGCCCTGACAAATTAGTCTAGGTCCCTTGCGGACTTTTCGCAAACGACGATGACGACGAAGGGACTTTCCTAACCGAGGAAAGTCAGTCTTCGAATTACCTCCACTCGTTGCGGAGCTCGCGACGCAAAAGTGTAAACTTGTTTTAAAAAACTGTGTGACAAATGGACGATATGTCAAATGTAAGTATTAAAATTGTATACTATTAAACAGGGTGATTCTCCCGCATCGCTGAGTTTCGTTGATTTACACGCACAAAAATATGTTTGCGTACATTATTCGGTTAAAAGCAATACGTGATACTTTTTAAATATTATTTTCTCTGCAATTATAGACATTTGAAAGATCGAATATTGTACGCACATATTTTTAGCATAGATAATCATCATTATACCTATTATAAGCAGTTTGAAGAAAAGCGGGATCAAATAAAATGTTCATAAAAAATGGAATATTTCATAGAAACTGTATAGTTTGGTGGCAATTCATGTCGAAATTTTATCGAATAACTATTACCGTTTCGACACGAAAGATGTTCAATGTTGAAAATTTGCAGTTTTTTTTCAAAATCGATTTTCTCAAAAAATGAGGATGATGGCGAAAAAACGCTTTGCGGATTCGTTTTCAGGGCACTAAAACCTATAACAAACGGCCTTTCAATGTTACAAGTCCGAAAAAAGTCAAAATTTGTTGTACTCTGTAATTTTTTCTCCATGACCTAAGTTCATTTAAGCTAAAGTAAATGCAATCAGTTTCACGAAAATCGGTCAAGTAGTTACGGATAAATTCGCGGACAAATATAATATATACATAGTCAAAATTAGGTCAGTAGGTTGAGATAAGTAAATAAAGATTAACTAACAAAATGCCAACCCATTAAAACAATGTTACATGCATATATATACATCGAACGTAGACCCTCTTCCTTTTTGAAATCGGCCAGAAATAGGGTTACGTTACGGATGAACTATCTGTATTCGCATACCAAGTTTTATAATTTTTTGAATTTCCGGGTTGCCGAACGTTCCTTGTTATAGCGAGGCGCGGCTTATTGACGGCATCGCCTTTGAGGACTCCAGCGAGAGAATCACCCTGTATGTTCATATAATCTTAGTATTTTCAATAAAATAATACATTCATTATTTCATTTGCAGCTACAGAATGCGCTTGTGAATGAGGGGAAGAGTAGCGGGACCGACGAAAGGGTACAGAAGAAGGAAGAGGAGAAAAAGCAGGAAGGAGAAGTGGCAGGAAAATTAAAAGAAGTGGAAAAAAAAATGAAAAAAGTATGTAATTATACGCAATACTAAATACTATATTCTTGTTCGTAATAATGTACCTCTGTCGAAGACGAATTGAACAATGTGCTATACGATAATATTTGATTTCACGTGAGATCTAAGGTTTATCAATATTTCCCGATTTTCAATGCAACAAAGTATACAATTTGTCTCACAAAGAGCTTCAATATTAGGAATAAAATAATATAGCATTGCATTTAATGAAATTACTGGACCGTATGTTATTCCGTTTCTGCCCGAATATTTTTGGGATTTACTATACGTACGGGTAGAAGTAGAAAATGTAATTTTTATGGTACTGTTTCAGATGCATAAAACCATGAAGCGCCTCGCGTACCAGTGCCATGCGGAAACAGGCAGAGGAGGTGCCTGGCGTTGTGGCGCCAGAAGCCAAGACGGATGGGGACAAGGAGGAAGAGGCCGAGGTGTATGGGGACAAGGAGGAAGAGGCCGGGGTGGCTATGAAGAAGGTGGAAGAGGCCGGGAGGGGTGGGTCCGAGAAGGAAGAGGCCGGGGTGGTTGGGGCCAAGGAGGAAGAGGCCGGGGTGGTTGGGGCCAAGGAGGAAGAGGCCGGGGGGGGTGGGGCCAAGAAGGAAGAGGCCGGGGGGGTTGGGGCCAAGGAGGAAGTGGCCGAGGTGGAAATTTTTATATGATTCAAAAATTTTTTGGAAATTAGAAGAATAAAAAAAATTGTGTGTTTATAAATGTATACCATGAGTTTTATTTATGGAAAAGTACCTTTACAAACAATTTTTGTCACCGTAAACATGAAATATACAAACTTCCTTGTTATATGGGCCCTTCAGGTCCATCCCGTGCTCGCTGTCCTCGCGTCGCTTTCTTTCGAATAGACGATTCAGCGGAATCGCCTCGCGCTTAGCGGTCACGTTGCGCTGAGCCCGTAGCAACAGCCGTAGGGACAACGACCGCACTCGGCCCGGGCCCCGAATATTTCTAAATTATCGAAGCAATCGACAACTTTGGACGGGGCATTTTCACCCATTCGTGGGTATTTTTCGAGGTTCGGCCCGCAACCGAAAGACGCGGAATAGAGAGTCGCTTGGTTCAGAGACACCGTGAGCGAGCGAGCGTAACGATAGACGACAACCGTGCCGTGCGATATCTTAGAACAACTGCGAGCAACAGCTGAGACGGAGCGTCGTCTCGAGGTATGTTAATCTGATCTTATTTTCGTTAAAAATATATTTTACATTATTGTTTCTCCTTTAAATCCCGTGTATTCACTTATTCAACCCGTTCACTCCCTATCCTTCCATGGTAAGTATAGTCAAGGCGTGCTTTAACACCTTGACAGAGTAAAGAACCCCGTGAATCACCCTAACCGCTCAGGGCGATTCCCAAAAGTCCCTTCAGGACGTAACATCGTTTTTCATCTTGTTAAACTTGCGCCGGTGTGGATCGACTCGCGTGATTCTACGTTCCGCGAGTACAAGTGCCATTGCAGGCACATGTGACCACTGACAGAATCAGTGGTACCGCACTTTACAATGCGGTGCGACACATGACCGATAAAGTCTATCATTTCCTTTGTCACTTTTTTGGTATACTTATGCTTGCGTGGATCGACTCGCGTGATTCTACGTTCCGCGAGTACAAGTGCCATTGCAGGCACATGTGACCACGGACAGAATCAGTGGTACCGCACTTTACAATGCGGTGCGACACATGACCGATAAAGTCTATCATTTCCTTTGTCACTTTTTTGGTATACTTATGCTTGCGTGGATCGACTCGCGTGATTCTACGTTCCGCGAGTACAAGTGCCATTGCAGGCACATGTGACCACTGACAGAATCAGTGGTACCGCACTTTACAGCGTGGTGAGACGACGAGAATAGCCCCTCTCTTCAAATTTAGTCATGCTTATGTCGCAAGGGCATAACGTAATCCTGGGTTTCGTTTCTTTTTATAGTCCACATTTTACATTTTATTTGTGAAACCGGCCAATAACATAATTGCGTCCCTTCGGAAACAATAAAAATTTTTAAAACTGAAGATGGACAGGGTTTCTCAAACAGATTATCGGCAGCTATTTTCCGTTTGTGACCTATTACATTGTACACCTGTTCCGTCCGTATTTGCACTATATTTACAATGCGAATGATTGTTCCATCCTTCAGCATGAAACAATTATTTCTATTGTCATCGCAATGTATATAATACCCATCACTTTCCAATTTTTTGTACTGCGTCACAGTTCTGTTTGAGAAAATGGGCAACAGTGGTCCATTGTGATGGGAACCTTTACAAATATATTTTCCCAATATTGGTGATGATTTTAGAACCGGTCCCCGCTGCAGTTCTCCATAACGTCTTGCCAATTGCTGCAATGGTTTATCCGATTTTCTTATTAATTTCTTCAAACTCCCTAAAAAATTTTCAAAAGGAAATGCGCTAAAATTATCCAACACTCCAAATTTTCTAACGTCATTACATAAATGGAGTAAGTTGTGGACATTGTGAGAAATATATTGTTTCCCATACAATACCTCGAAATGTTCAACAAAGTATTCTAATAATTCTTCAGCATATTTAATATTCTCTTCACTATTAATTAACATAGGGCTAACTAACACACTGACAGCCACGTGCAGTGTTAAAAAATGTTCGTAAATATTTTTCTTTAGTACACGCTTGAGTACAATAGGACCTGTGTACAGTAGAAATTGCCGAAATTCCGTAGCTTTCCAGTAACTGAGGTCCGTCAAACTTCTGGGCTTTCGCGAAAACTCACGCGGTACAGAATTTCCAACCAATATTAGATGTTCCGATATCAAGTTCCTAGCTTGTCCACCAATCCTTACGTTTAACGGTCCCTTAATCCACAATAGCAAGAGCTTCTTCATAACTCCCAGGCAAATTAAGTGCATATAGTCTAGGGGCACATTTGATACTAACCCAATACTTGGCACTTTTAACAAACCACTTGTACCTTTATGGTAATCTTCGTCGGTTTGCCGTAGAAAATCTTCGTCTGTTCTCAGTGTATCAGGCACTTCGGTGTAAGGGAAACACGTAGTTCTGTTAACTGATTTCCCAACAATTGTACACTTCGAGCAGCTCGAATAGCCTGTATGGCCTTTTGTATATAATACAAACGATTTCGCTGGAGCATCACAGACAATTTTTGTTAACCTAATAGAAAGTTTATTGTTATTATACATAAACCCATTGTTTATGAAATATGTTATTTCATCAATGAATTTTTCCAACAGCTCGTTGGATGACTCTGGTTTCTTATACCCATAATAGATTCCAACAATCTGTATTCGTTTCAAAATTGTATCCGATACTAATATGGGCCAGAAACTGCTGGAGGAGGCCCTTGACAACGGCAAGCCATCAATATTTAAACAAAGATCTATATATTGTACGCTAATATTTGCCTCAACGTACATTTCAGCATAATATTTTAGCATCTGTTCTACACCAAGATGTAAGTAATCTCCCCCTTGTATTTTGGTACAATTAGTTGTACGGGGAGTATGTAACAATGTCCTGGCATCTTTCGGTAATAAGCATTTGGGCACGTACGATAAAAAAATGCTCAACAATTCGTTGATGGCTTTATGCGTAATATTATTTCGTAGTGCCCAGTTGGACAAAGACTGTCTTAATGTCGAAGGGCCCTCCGGTTCATTAAAATCATTATCCGGCGAATCAACAATAACATTCGCTGACTCATCATCGGATGAGTCATAATCCAATATGCAATGATAGTATTCATTATCATCATCAAATAATGAATGAGCTTCTTCTTCTTCATCACTTTCACAAATATCGCTGTTGTGTATATTCATGAAATTGTTAGTGCACGGTACTTCATCGCAAGACTCGTACACTTCCTGCGAACTATTTAGTTCATTGTCCGATACATGTAGACTTGACTTGGAATTTTGACATTCTAAGTAATGTGAACAGGTAGGAAGCTCATCAATTGCCAATTCCTCATCAGATTGATTTCTTTGGCTTTCAATATCCTCAAAATATTGCTGGACTCTCCTCCTTTTATGTCTATCAGAACATAGACTATAGTCTTTCCTGATATGTTTTTTGTCCGCCATAATAACCTGAACATATTTCATACACAAATGAGAAATTAATTATAACAATTTGTTAAAAACTATATACTTGACATGATCTACCAGCAGTGGTACTTACCAGATGTTGAAACGCAATCTAGTTATATTTCCTGCGGGACTATGTAATTGGCAATTGTGGACAATGCACGTCCAGAATTGACGATTTTCAAATATATATAACAAAACACTAATACTAAGTATAAAAAGGATAAAAAAGAAATTAAGTATAATGTAAAAAAGAAACAAACTCGAATTACAAGCGCTGCTCAAAACCAGAGACGCTTGTTCCTCGAGAGTTTTCTTCGATTTAAAAAGCGATCGCACGCAGGGTTGGCCGAAGGCAGGGTTGACAGGATCTCTTCGCGTTGAGATAACACGATGTCACATAGACCTAAGTATGTACATATACACTGTATACATTCGAACGCGTGACGTC
Organism: Andrena chrysosceles; assembly: GCA_963855975.1. Taxonomy (NCBI): domain Eukaryota; kingdom Metazoa; phylum Arthropoda; class Insecta; order Hymenoptera; family Andrenidae; genus Andrena; species Andrena chrysosceles. The sequence continues at coordinate 6,179,930 of OY979769.1, read as the reverse complement.
ACTTGGAGACACTCCTAGTGACAATTTGGCAACGCAGCAGAATTTCTTCCACGCTCGAAGCGCGTGACGAGGCTGGTCGCAGGCCGCCAGGCCTCGCAGCGTGGGCCCTTCGGAAAATCAGTGTTTATGATAGCCGCAATTGCCCTTGAGGCCGTAAACGAAAGTTTCGAAGGGGAAAAACATGCTTTGTTCAAAATTCAATTAGGAAGCGAAGGGAAAGCGCCTTTCAAAAATAACATCGCTGGCGCACGTATCATAAACTGTGCTGACCATTTTCACGCCAAATGTTCGAAAGTACACGTCTCGTTAGTTGAAATTCTTTGTCTAACGAAAGATCGTGTTTAATAGCTTCGGCGAAAAAAATACAAGACACGTAGGGTAAACGCACCAATAAATTAACACTTAAGGCTAATGAATGAACACTTTTATAAAAATATGTTTGCACCGCGATTCATTCCACGTGCTGCAAAAATTGTTTGGATATGAAGCAAGAAATTAAAAGAAGTCTTTAATTAATTAGTTGCTTATTTTCATAATTTATTTTAATCATTTTAATAAAAAATGTCCATTCACTGATACGTTTTCATTTACTGGTACATCTACCCTACAATTCACCGGAGGTCTGTAAGAAATAATCCTGGCAAGTCATTTAACTTTGCTACGATCGGTTCGAAACGTTTTATTATTTTATTGGTAATAGCATAGGTATATCCGGATAGGTCCTACGCCGTAGGGGCGAAAGGCGATTAAAGATCTGCGCACACATATCCGTTCCGTGTCCGTGTTTGTTCCGGCCTGCCTGTGGTAAGAAGAAGAGACCCTCTACGCTCCTCTTCTTCTTACCACTGGCACACTGACACGGACCGGATATGTGTGCGCAGACCTTTAAGCTAGTGAGAATCTAGCTTAAAGGGTCCCACAGACCAACGCGATCTATCTGCAACAGATTTTTTGGTGGGATTTAGTTGATGCCTGCATTATTTTAATCTAGCAAGATCGGCCTTCCGGAATAATTTTGTTTCCGGTTAAAAAATGGTTTCTACAATAATGAAAATTATAAACAAATTTTTATTTTCCAAATTACCAGCAAGAGATAGGCTTATTTTATAGAAAATTCTTCAGCGACTGTGGTAGTACTTTTTCGGATTTTTAAAATCGCGATCTTAAGCCTAAATTTGTAAAATAGGACTTTGTTTATAATTTTCATTATTGTAAAAACCATTTTTTAACCGGAAACAAAATTATTCCGGAAGGCCGATCCTTCTACATTAAAATACTGCCGAACGCGTTACCCGTGCCTCCGCGTGCCCCTCAGGCGCCGAAGTGCACGCGTATTTAGCTGAAATACAAATTCAATTTTCTCGAAAATGAAGCCTTCACCACAATTTCGCCACTGTATATTTTCGTCTTATTTTCGCCTGTAGAATCACTCCATAGAGTATTGATTATCAGTAAAGTAATACCCTGTATAGGTATGCCCAAAGTTTCATAATTTCTTTAATTTGCGGTATCTTCCCTTGTGTAAGACAATTCGGCGCTGAGCGGAGAAGGCTGGTTGATGCATCGTGATTCGTGGCTCTGTTTAGTGTTTACGGTGCAACGGCTACGGCGATGAGTGCAGGCTGCCTGACACAACGACGCCTTCGCCGACCATAAAGTGTTTCAAGGGCCGAGTGGTGTAGAAAAACCAACTGGGCCCGTGATTTCGACAAACGGGCGGTCCCTGCAGGGGTTTCCAAACGAGCGGGGACACTCGTTGATAGCGTGATGCGTGCACGTGAAAATAAGCAGGGGCGGCTTTAGCATACTTGGCGCCCCTCCAAAATATTCGAATGCTAGAAAATATTAAACAATGGCAGGTATACGGCGAAACGCGTACACGGCTGTAGAAAATATTCAAAGGCAGAATTCCGCTATGGGTGGGCTATATGGAACGAAGAAAACTTATTTCTAAGTGTATTTGAGTACAATACTAGTATATAAACTACTTATTAAGAATTATGTACATTATATTAATATGGATATGTTAATACACGTGAAACCGTATATTTCGATACACGTGTACCCGTGTATTAACAAGTACACCGATTAGAACACGAATATATTAACTACACATGTATCTTCAATACACGTTCTACGCCGTGAGCCCTAGTTTGGAGGCCTCGTTTCATTCCGTGCAAAATATATGTAAGGAAGTCCTAACGCCTAAGGCGGGAATATCGAATACAACACTGGGCATCGCTCGCCGACTTGGAAGGCGAGGTCCAGTAGGATGCTTAAGGGTTACAATGTAACTTCGACGCTTGAGGAAAGCCGATGACGTCAGGGTCATCGGCGAGGGTTCGAGAGGTTGCGTCGAAAGGACGAGATTGATTCGATTTGACGACGGTGCACAGCACAGATCAACGAATCGGAAGTATTTGCTTGCATATAGTATAATAGTACAACCAATTCCGGTTTTGATTTCCATTAACTCTCAGCTTTTTATTACACTTGTGAGGTGGTGTATCATGATTTCGTCTCACCGTGTCATTGTCGTTTCATACACAACCGAAATCTGAGGCACATGTACATATAGCGCGATCTGTATTGATACATGTATGGATATAGATCTCAACGTGTGTGTGGCTTAAGCGTCAACGACGGCGTTAAGGCCGCGGCGATCCCAACAGTGCAATGGAGAAGTATGCATCTGTGTCTCCGTTGCGCTAGTGGGATCGCCGCGGCCGATCGCGGCTAGGAAATCCCACCTTTAGATCTCATTATTTCTCTACGGAGCCGGCGACTACATCCTACTAAGTATTCTTTATACGCGAACACTGTTCTAAGCGGAGATATGTATACAATGCAGAGATGGGCATTATTTAAATAAAAAATTATTTAAATGACGTATCAAATAAAAAATACTTTAGTCTTATTCGTCATGAATAAGATTTACCCCGAGTCAATATTTAATCGTAGCGCTCATAATTGAAATCATGGGTATTCAATCGTCGGCCACGATTGAATTACTTCAGCCAGAGAATTAAAATCGTAGGCCATGATTGAACTACTTCAGCCAGGGAGTTCAATCGTGGCTCGCGATTGAATTGCCTTCTGCCATGGGTAGTCAAATCATGAATGAATGAACAGTGTTCTCGTATTCAATCGTATTTAGTCGACTGAAGCTCGATAACCTCGAGACTTGCGAGAGCCTTTGATCGATGCCGAGCGACATTGTATCGTTCACCCGTCTAAACTGACGCCTGGAGTTGCTTGGCGATGTGTCATCGATTATACGAAAAGTGAATTTCTTTATTTTTCATCGTATCAATATGACAGTGACACCGATGGATTCCTGGCGTTCTCACGATTAATCGGTCAGAAAATAATTGAAATCAGACTACTTTTAATGGAGTTAGGTGTAAATTGTGTAAATTAATTGTATGCATATGTAATTTCGTTAATTATGGCCCAAATTATGTCAAGTTTGTTATAATTTTTGCCAGGGAAACAGAAGGAGACAATTGATGACACTTTCGTGCATATCCGATAAAGAAATTAACATTTTTCCGTTCTTAATGGCTAGTGCTGACCTGCATATTTTATTATATTTTTTAACATAAGGGTTTATGCATACACTTTACGGTTTCGCTAGAGTTTTCTGAAGTTTGTTTTAAGTCTCATAACGATCCGTTAATATTTTGTAAGAAAAAGCTACTATGTATTATATAATTTGCACAAAATGAAACGAGACCTCGAAACATCCGCTCGTTTGAAAAACTCTGCAGGGGCCACTCGTCTGCCGAAGTCACGGGCCCAGATGGTTTTCCATACTCTTCGACTCTTGAAACAATTTATGACCGGCGAAGACGTCATTGAACGGGGTCGTCGCCGTAGCCGTTGCACCGTAAACAGACCCACGATGCATCGAACAGCCTTCTCCGCTCGTAGTAGAGGTTCTGTTTTCTGTCAAATATAGACACAATAGAGTCAGACATTTACGAAGCATTAAATTCAGCTTTCTTAGCGTTTCGACAATACTTTTTCACAAGCTAAGTCCCTACCATAAAACTCTCGAAAGCAGGACAGCGTGGGGCTATCCGCCCCCGACCTCATCCTTACATTCGGTAACGCTAGCATGCACTTATACACTGAATTACTAAATGTATAAGAATATATTTTGACGTTTCATACATTTTTTCCAGTTAATATTAGGTCGAGAAGTAGACATTTGGGGGAAGAACGTTGAGTGTGGCTTCTGTGTTATTGGGTTTTCTTCTTTATTGCCTATGCCTATGTTGTGAGGAAGTTTTGACAGAGTAAGGAAGTACGCGACCATAGTTAATGGGTAGAAAAGTGAAAGTAGGAAAGGTCGTGGATAGGAATAACCCAAGGATTGATGCGGACCAGTGAGTCCAATGCTTTATGGGTCTGTTTTCCCTACAACGTTTATGGTGGTGAACGTTTGGCAGGCAGATGTGTAGTTTCGCCGCTTCAGGTAGTAATTGAGAGTTTTTCTCGCTAGGCACGTAAAGGTAGTTAAAAGATTGGCGTTTGACAGCAACTTTAAGAAAATGTTGGGCGGTTAATGAACGGTCGGGTGCAATAACGGGTCTAGCGCTGAAAAATGTGAAAATGTATTGTCGAAACGCTAAGAAAGCTGGTAATGCATTACACAAATTTTCTCCTAATGCTTCGTAAATGTCTGACTCTATTGTGTCTATATTTGACAGAAAACAGAACCTCTACTACGAGCGGAGAAGGCTGTTCGATGCATCGTGGGTCTGTTTACGGTGCAACGGCTACGGCGACGACCCCGTCCTTCTGTTTCCCTGGCAAAAATTATAACAAACTTGACATAATTTGGGCCATAATTAACGAAATTACATATGCATACAATTAATTTACACAATTTACACCTAACTCCATTAAAAGTAGTCTGATTTCAATTATTTTCTGACCGATTAATCGTGAGAACGCCAGGAATCCATCGGTGTCACTGTCATATTGATACGATGAAAAATAAAGAAATTCACTTTTCGTATAATCGATGACACATCGCCAAGCAACTCCAGGCGTCAGTTTAGACGGGTGAACGATACAATGTCGCTCGGCATCGATCAAAGGCTCTCGCAAGTCTCGAGGTTATCGAGCTTCAGTCGACTAAATACGATTGAATACGAGAACACTGTTCATTCATTCATGATTTGACTACCCATGGCAGAAGGCAATTCAATCGCGAGCCACGATTGAACTCCCTGGCTGAAGTAGTTCAATCATGGCCTACGATTTTAATTCTCTGGCTGAAGTAATTCAATCGTGGCCGACGATTGAATACCCATGATTTCAATTATGAGCGCTACGATTAAATATTGACTCGGGGTAAATCTTATTCATGAGTCTCGAATAAAATTTTCGTCTTTTAGACGAATTTAATTTTTTATTTGAAATAATTTTCTGCCCATCTCTGATACAATGTATCGAGATGAGGTTGGTGGAGGGGGGGGGGGGAGGGGGTGTGAACCCTAAATCTAAAATTGTAGCTTCGGGTACTTATTAGTTTCCGAAATATTGATAAAAAATTGTTAATTTTTTGAAAATTTTCGCGGAGCGGTCGCTCGTCCCCCGCATTAATCTAGCCCCAACCAATACTAATACACGGCACACGCCGTTTTGAAGAATGTGAGAGGACTCCAAATGTCAAATTTTAGCTTCGGAAATTCACCCGATTGAAAGATGCAGTTAATTTAGGGAGAGATACAGCGAGAGCGAGGATGTTTTGTCTCGCTCCGTTGTTTCGGACGCCGTGACACTCCGTCTTTTACGTGCGCGATGGTCGCAAGCGCTTACGGTGACCACGGGGACGCGAACGCCCGCCGCACACGCAAAGCGTTCCAACACTGTATTCTGGAATTTGTTATACACATTGGCCTCAACATTTTCTGCCAGATTTCGTTAAAAAATCGCTCGTCCACCCGTCGTAAGAGTGAATTGCAACGGCGCATGGCTCGGTTCGCGGCATGGCTCGGTTCGCGGCAAGGCTCGGCTCGGGTCGACTTGGCTCGGTTCGGCTCGAGCGCCAACAGTGAACTTCTTTGTCGCCTGGCTGAACCGCGCTCGCCAATCCTGTTACAAGACCTGGCCAGTTCGAAGTTAACTCTCGAAGAACAAGCAGCTCTCGTTTTGACAAGTTTTTATATTTCGCGTTATTTTCTTTTAACCTTTAGAGGGCCGGGATTTTTTCATTGAAATTGTAAATTTTATTTACTTAAAATTTATGCATATATACCAGCAAAATGGCCGGCAAAGTATCCAAATTCTTAGGTGGCCACTATAGTGGCCAGCCCGGCCCTCTAAAGGTTAATATATATTCCCTTTTTTTCTTCTTTTTATAGTAATCGTGTGTTAGTGTGTTTTTTAAAATTATATATTCAATATTTCTTATTCTTTTTATATTATACTTATATTATATAGTGTGTTAGTGTGTTTTTTCAAATTATATATTCAATTTATTTTATTCCTTTTATATACGTATATAGTGTGTTAAGCGTGTTTTTTAATATTTTATTATATATATTTAGATTTTTCTTATTCATTTTAGACTTATAGTGTGTTTAGTTTGTTTTTAAAATATATTTCATTTAGTTTATTCGTTTTATAGTCCGCGTGCGCGTTAGATTTTTTTTGTATTTTTTGTGTTTATTTTTTTTTGTAATTTTTTCGTTGCTTGTTTTTCAAAGTCAAGCTTTGAATACGTTTACAAAGGCTTAGGTCATTATCGGTAAGTACAAGTAACATCACGATTAAGACAAAGCTATAATACTGAAATATTTCATAAGTATTCTAATATAATGCAGTGTCAATTTTGTAATAAATTCTCATAATTATTTTTTAGTACAATCCTCAACAATGTTGAAAAAGTACAGCATTGTTGAATTTTCCGATGGCGTCCAAATAATTCCCTCGTCTTGGATGAATGCGGAAAAAAGCAACAGTGTGTGGCCCAGCCACATCAGAAACGATTACACGCTCAACAAAATAATTATGAAGGGACTGCCTCCAGTGGAAGGTGATGAGTGGGATAGTTGCAACATCATTAAGTGGTTTTGCTCAACAGGTATGTTTTTTCAATTAAATCCTTATTTCTATAACTTCTTCCTGAATACGCATATAACTTAATGTGTTACGTATTAATGAATTATCTGTGTCAGATAATTATAATCGAGCCCTTGAGTTGAGGGGCGATGCAATGGACACGTCTAACGTAGAGGAGTCCGATGGGAAGAACGAGGGAAAATATTATAATAGGACAACTTTACAAGAGCGCAAAAGACGCAAGACCCGTGTTGCACTGTCGAGCGAGGAAGAGGACACTCACCATGAACCGCCCAGAAAGAAGCAGAATAAAACAGTGAAAACTGTATTACCCGTTCCACCTCTGCGGGCATTATTGGAACAAGGTATTTTTATATTAATCATTCATTACTTATTATGAACATAAATGTGAAGTAATATACAGTGTGTCTCTAAATTGCGGGACTTCCGGGAACATGTAATATCCCGATGTAAAATCACATCGAAAAGTCCTTTACCGTACGCTGCTGTGCGTTCACTTCACACGGCCTTAAACTGTGTGGGCCGGAAGCCTCGCATCCGAAAACGGTTTCGATGTCTTTTTTTATCGGTATATTGCATCATCCGAGAAGTCTCGCCATTTTGGGACTCCCTTATGAACATTGATCGGAGGATGGTAACAATTATCACTGTAAAACACGATTTTTGGTCTGCAATATCCGCTGGGTGATTCTTGTAGAGTTTTTCGCCTTGATATTGCGGAACAGAGAAAAAGTTTCATTTTGTTGGACTGTGTTATATGATGAATTGCGGGTTTCAATGCAGATTTTACAAACACGCCAACAACGGACCACTATTATACAACACACACACTACACGCATCTCCCGAGGAAATTGAAATACCAGCACCAACAGCAGCATCACCAGGACCAGCACCAACTGCAGCATCGCCAGGCCCAGCACCTAGTGCAGCATCACCAGGACCAGCACCAAGTGCAGCATCACCAGGACCAGCACCAACGGCAGCATCACCAAGACCAGCACCAACGGCAGCATCACCAGGACCAGCACCAACGGCAGCATCACCAGGACCAGTACGAAGAGCAGTATCATTATCATCATCATCATCAAGAGCAGAATCATCATCATCATCATCATCATCAAGTACGTCTCCGCAAATACAAACTCATATCCAATCCAATGGGTTTCTACCCATTGACTATAATCCTAAATGTAGTTTTTGTTAAAAAAAATTACATATGTTAAATTAACTTCTCTTATCTTTATTCAGAGTTCGAAAGATTTATGATGAAGAGCGTTGCAGCTATTAATCTGACGTTAAACGATATGAAGAAACAGTTGAACAGAATGGAAGAAAAAGTGGCAATGATTTCTGGCAATAGAAACATAATAGTCGATAGTGAAACAGACTTTTCAACAACGCACAATCTTCCCATTAACGATGAGGAGGGATTGCGGAATTTTAACAATCAATTACAGGACCAGGCTGTATTTAATGCTATGGTAAGTGACGCAAGAGTAATAAATGCACTAAGGGTATCTAGTATCATAAAATCAAAAATTAACTTCATATTATACTTACTTTTATATTCAACAGCTACTTTATCTTGCTGCATTGCAGTCATACAAAGGATAATTACCTGAGTATTGTTATTTATTACAATTAATAAATAGTAGCAACATACATGCAATTTGTAAAATGCACTCCACTTCTTATACTATTGCACGACGATGGACTTTTTCTTGCATGTACAGGGTGTCCCATACAATTGCGAACTTTTTGGAACATGTGACGTCCCGATGCAAAAAGACAGGATATTGCATATTCCGAAAAGTCCCGCAATTTTATGGGACACCTTGTATTTCGTTGCTGGCTGCGCGACAAGCTTTTACTTTTCATACAGTTTCCTTGTAAACATCCATTAACTTTTTTATAACAATTATTTAAACTAATGGTGATTGTTATTTTTCATTGCTTCAATGCACCCTGTGACACGAATGCTGTTTTTATTGAAGCCATGTTTCATGACTGAAATAATTTATTAATGACTTTTTATAGGTTGATGTATTGAAGAAAACCGGTGGGAGCAACGTTGCGATAACGACGGCGATGGTCTTACAAAAAATTATGAATGATTGTGTGGCGGAACAGTATAGTTGGTGTGGAAGGAAACAAAAACGAGCATTCAAATCGTACAATTATTTAGTGAAATTAATATTAGGTAAGTAAATTTATTATTTATTTCATTTCAGGTATTAAAATTGTAAAATAAATGCATGTATTATTCCAGCTTCAGTACACGCTACATGCAGCGACAGGGGATTGCGAGCAACGGACATGGAGATAATTAACGTGTCTGGAAAGTGGTTTGCGCAAACAAGAAAGCGGATCGTGCGGGCAGAAATGAAGACCAATGCGGTTTAAGAGTCGCTGAAGCACGGGGGTGGGGGGAGAGCGAGCTGCCATTCTCATTTGTGATTTTGTAACAATGTTTCAACTACCACCTATACTGCACGTCATTTAACCCTTTCGGTACCAGCACCGGATATATCCGGCATTCATCTGATGACCTGTGTGTACCAGTGCCGGATATATCCGGCGTCACAGAACGAGCCGCCGTTCCTGGCGCCGACTTTAGTCGGCATCTCCGATAGTTTACAAAAAAAAAAAAAAAAAAAATTAGTTAAAAGCACTTTCGCGGAAATGTACGCCGTACTGAAAGGGTTAAGAAGGAACCTGCGCATAGACCTGTTCCGCGCTACGATTGGGCTATACCCCAACCAACGCTCCCTCGGAGCCAATGAGCTCATTCGACATGCGTGAATGGGTTCCTTCTTCAATGACGTGCAGTATAGGCAGTTTCATTTTTTTCGAAGTAAAATTCAATATGGCCGTCCGACATAGTCTGCGAATCCAGTAATAATCTATTAATTGCTGCAGCATTTGTTGTATTTTGATCGCCAACCAGTGATGGGTAAATCACTAGAAAGCAACGTAATTTACGGTAATTTACGTTACGTAACATACGTGTATAAAATGTCCAGTGGACCTGCCCCGGCAATATAAGAGCCTAATAAACCTTGAAAAAGATGTGGGAACTTCCCTACTACCCTCTATATTGCCGAGGCAGGTCCACTGAACATTTTATACAGGACATTTTAATATTATACACGTATGTCTGGTAACGTAAATTACGTTGCTTTCTAGTGATTTACCCATCACTGTCGCCAACCATACTGAGGATGATGAGTCCTGTTTCTTCGACAGTCTTGCATTTTGTGAAATAAAACAGTCAGAGCAACAACGGACTAACCTACATATTTTTGGAAATTGAATTAGTAGCAATAACGTATTCCAATAGGCTCTACTAACTATATAAAATAGAAAAAAAAAAATTTTAATGTGGGTTGGTCCGTTGTTGCTCTGACTGCCTCAAATAATAAGCAAATGGGAGTTTCCAGTTCGATATGATACCTTTTAGCATAAAGACTAGTGCATGGCCATATTGAATTTGACTGAAGCAGCGATATTTGTGCTACGGATTTTTCCACTAGGTATCGCTTCGGTTGTTCAATGCCAAAATATCTTTTTTTATTAATATTTCGGAAACTGTTGAATGTTGGATGCAACATCGAGATATATGTTGGTGTACTATACCTACATTACGACATATATATATGAGATTCATCAAAATCCGTAGCACACGGGGGAAGTGGGGTAGATTGATGCAGAAAAACTGAATCTCATATGTTATGCAACAAAAATGAGTAAAATAAAAAAATTTTTTGCTTTATGCATGTCATAACTAATCAATATTATAATAGCAATCAAAAGAATCATTAAAGTTAGAAGATAATGAGAATTAATGACTTGAGTAAAAAATGGGTTTTGTATCATTCTGCCCCACCTACGGGGCACTTACATACATTGGATGAGGCACTTTGATACAAAGCGTAAATTGTATGAGAATGGTAATTATTTACAAAAATTTAATGAAAAACATTTTTCAATGCGATGTTGCAAAGTTGCAGCTTTGATCTTGTATTTGTCAGCTGCCCTCCCTATAGACAATCTTTTCGATACAACTTCGGATATAGCAGTCTTTACATTCTCCTCATTAATACTTCCTCTATCAGTCTTAGGTTTGTACGTTCGCACCATTTTCCGGAAAACAGAATAACTAGTTTACAGATTTCATGCAAACTTGTATATTGGGACACTATTGTATAATAGCGGGGCACTTTGATGCATATCAATGTGCCCCCCTGTCTTAGTGTATCAAAGTACCCCAGCGACCATTTTCAAGAAACTAACAATTATTTATAAAACCACTGAACTTATTTAAAAGTCACGTGCAATTCTGATTACTAAATAGAATAACTTACCTTTGGTATTTTTAAATATTAACTAAATGACGTAAAACAACGTTGGAACACTTTCACACTTCACGTAATGTCTCTATAAATGTCTGATAAATCACACTTTGTACACTTTGTATATATGTATTTATTTGTAAGCGTAATCAACGTTAAGTGAATGGCTTGTAACCTAGTAGTAAGTTTTTCTTATTTCTTCTTATGTTTGTATTAATTTTATTTAAAGGGTTATACCCGTTAATAATAATAATAATAGTTATACCTACATATCTATTTTGTGTTGTGTCATTTCATATTTTATATTCAGATTAGTTTTATTTACATATATTTTTTATAAGATGGGACTGATACCGTATCGATACATATCGATACTATTATTTTTTTTTTGTTATTATTATTGTTGCTGTTGCTGTTGTCGACTTGTACAAATAAATATATGAATATTTAATAACCAGAAATAACAAAAAATAAATATATGAATATTTAATTGTCCATATTTATTGAAGTTTAATCAATTTCCCTTACATTTTCTATCATTTCTGTAATGTCACACAAATTTTGCCGAAACAACATTGCTAGGGCGGTATTTTCAGTCGTGGCTTATCCTTAAGCAAATGCTTAAGCATTCGGCATCCTTTATTAGCTACTAGGTTAGTAGAAGATGCCGCATGCTTAAGCATTTGCTTAAGAATAAGTACCGACTGAAAATACCGCCCCTAGAAAATGCCAGGAACGTTCCCTGAAGGTGGCCAGAGAATGCCAGGAACGTTCCCTGAAGGTGGCCAGGGAATGCCAGGAACGTTCCCTGAAGGTGGCCAGGGAATGCCAGGAACGTTCCCTGAAGGTGGCCAGAGAATGCCAGGAACGTTCCCTGAAGGTGGCCAGGGAATGCCAGGAACGTTCCCTGAAGGTGGCCAGAGAATGCCAGGAACGTTCCCTGAAGGTGGCAGGAAGGTTGCCGTGCAATGTTCCACAGGGCGGACATACGAAAGTTCCGGCAACGTTCCAGCAACGTTCCAGTAATGTTCCGTGGAACGTTCCGGCAACCTTCCTGCCATGGAGTGTGCTGTATGGGTAAGGGGGTGGTGAAAATGGGTGAAATGTGTTTCCAGTATTTTGCTGGTATGTAATATAATGAATAGAACCTTTAGAGTAAATTACATCAATTCTTACAAATTAATATCTGGCAAATGAAATGAGATTTCGAATATGTATTTATTGCGATTTTTATGATTGCAATAGGGACATACTCTAAGGCGTTCAATTAGAAATAGTCATCTCGATTTTTTTAAATAGAAATTTAAAGTGGCACTTTTGCTCCTATTTTATCATAAATATATTAATATACTACCTACTGTGTGACCTTAATGTGACCACGACAGATGAGGCTTAATATTTTCCTGGATACTTCATTTGCAGTAGTAATAAAAGTTCCCGGACTGTCCAACTAGATCTTACCTTCATTAAAAATTTAAAATCATTCAAACTTACCTTGCCATCTAAAGAAGTTATCCCATCAAAAAGAATTTCGAATGTTTCCAGCAAAATTTGCATAACCAACTTACAATACCACATTTCACTTAAAAGCAATCAACAATAATCAACAAACAATCAAATAAATAAAATATAAATTGACAGAGTTCACAATAAAACATGTTCCTACTTATTAGATTTGCCTGACGAACGAAATGAATTTGTACCCAGTAAACAACGTTACAGGAATAAAATTGAGTAATTTTCTGTCGCTGAAATAAATTCATTTCCCGTGCTGGCTCTTTTCGCTACAATTCCCCAGCAGATTCCGCAAACACGCCGCTTCCAGGGCAAGCTCAGTCCAGGAAAGTTAAAAAGAGTTGGTTATGGAAACAGCGTTAACTAGGAACTGAAGTTCCCAGATGTTTAATTAGTCGTGCAGCTTCAGCCCGGTGCTATAAAATCCCATCGCACGTTAATTCCCCGTGTATTAACCGCGCGGCAAGAGATATCTTCGTATTTTTCTCGAAGCGTCTCATAAACCGCTTCCCGGCGAAAAATATTCGGACGGGAGAGAGGACGAAGCGTAGCAAGGGGATCACGTGAACGAGAATTAAGCGCTTCGTGGGAAGTACCTATGGAGATTAAACGTCACATCGGGGGTTGGAGATTAACCAGCTGCCAGGGCGACAAACTGATTTTCCTTTTGCCGTGGAAACGCTGCGGCCGCGCATAATGAAGGGAGGAGCAACGAAAAGACAGACGGAATCGCCAACGGTTTAGGGAAAAATTGTCGCGTTCAAATTAATGACATCCTTTCAGGATCGTGAATTTATCGAGCGACTCGTTAAGTTCACCCTTCAGCCTGGAGGACTTTCGCAGAATGTTAGAGACGCGAGTAGGTGCAAACAGGGATGGGAAAAGGAGGAAACGCGCGGTGAGCATTGAGTAGCGCCCCGTTACACGCGAACACGGTTCGTCGGACTTCGTTTCCGAAGAGTTTTCCAAACAATATTACCGCCCTCGGAATGCGCCTACCATATTTTTCCTCGTACGCTGCGGCGGCTTGGCGTCTCCATTTTGCATAGAATTCTCGGCGCAGCGCAATGGAAAAATAAAGTATTGTAATAGGTACTCGAATGATATTAATATTAATAGATTGGCGAATAATAAATGGGAATAAAGAGAAATATTGATGAGGTTTAGTAATTCGAGAAAGTAGAAGTTGTAGTGTAAATAAATTTCATCATCGCCAGGAAAAATTTAAAAAAAAAATGAAAAATGAAATAAAAGCAAGTGTAATAATAATTTAGCTTCGTTAGTATTTCAACACAATTGCCAGTAAACTGATAGAACTGATTTAAACTCTTTACCAATTGACTATCGACAATTACGATATTACAATTGCCCAATAAATTTATTTAGTGAAATTTGATGCATAAGAATTCTGGTTTTGAGTAATATATTTTTTGAACCCCACTATTCTGTACTATAGTTGTTGCTACTGTGTCAAACTTTCAGCATAATGTTTTACCTTGTACAAATCTTTGGACAAAATTGGTTAATTGCGCGTTTTGAAATACGAAGTGTAAGTATTTGGAACTGGCTAAAATTGTTTAAACAGGTAAATTGATTGATCGAGTGTTCATTATATTAAAATTAGCTCTAAGCCTTCAACCTTTTAATGGCATTTTAATTCCTCTATAAGCTGTTTTCGTGTACACGATATTTTCTTTGAAATCTTTTCTCTACCTTTGATCAGTGAAGCCGTGGCTTTAAGAGTAGAGTCTCTATACCCTAGGAAGCTGACAGTGACGTTACGTATCGACAACCCATCGTCGGGTCTTCACTGCTTCTTCCTGCTTATGAGCTTTGTTCACAAGATAGAGAAATTTTTATCTAAACGCTTGTGCGTTACCAAAGTCGCAAAGGAGCTTACTCGAGCTTATTAAACTGCCACCGGTGGAAGTTTCAGTTGCTGTCTTATTATTAGCCTGCTTATAATAAAACTTGGGGAGAGGGTACTTTTATGCCTGGTAACGAAAAGTGGACGGTTTTTGGGATTATATTTCAAAGAGAAGTATATAACGTATTAAGGGGCTGTTCCGGTCTAGACCCCATAAAAATAGGTGATCTTTAGGAATTAATTGAAAGAAAACTACTACCTATAATTTAATGGGACTTGTTGCATTGTATTAAGGATGTTTTAAACTATAGAACTAAATTTTTTGCTATATAATTAGTCATTGCAGAAGGCACTGGGGAGTCGTTAAATTCAAGGCGTCAAAAAAATCATCCAAAACGGTGGATCCTGTAGCATCTAAACCATTGGTCTAAAATAAAAAATAATGCTAAATTATTAAATGGCATGCAACTCGCTCGTGGGCATATCAGTAAAATTACAATAAATTACATTTTTGAGAAAATAACAACCCTTGAAATTTGAAATCACTTTTTCCCTATATTTTTCATCATTTCAACGCCTTTAAAAATTAAAAGTTTTTTCAATTTTTCTAAATTTTACTGGTTTTCCACGAGCTAGAAGTATATTCTTCGAAATACAGGAGTTTCATTCGCACCGGATAATAACTTTTCGAGATATAGGTTCCACCGCTTTTAAGAACACTGTTTCGAGAAAAGCGCGTTTAAAGTTTTACGTGAGCGCCGAGTGGCCGGGTGTTACGCATGCATTTACCGCTACTCAAATGTCTATAATTTCGAGAAATTTACAAATTTAAAAAAATCCTTTTAAACACATTCTTAGAAGGTTGAACATCCGAAAAATGAAATAAAAAAATCAATTTTTAGACCAAAACCTCCCCTTAAGGAGGTATTCTCGCCTGAAAAGCCAATCTTTTGTCGTCCTTTAGAGACAACGCACAAAAACTACACAGTTTTTACGCATAATTAATGGAGATATGGGTTTCTTCAGTTTTTTCTTTTAAGAATTCTTTTGTCATCATAACCACGTATTCCAGCAAACTTCCAAGTCTATTGGATTGATGGAAGTGGGTTAAAATGGAGTTACAAGATTTGAACCAACCAAACAAACAAACGGACCTCTGTCCTCCTTTGAGTGAAGCTAAATAATGATAAAAATCGTTTAAAAGTACTACATACTTTTTACATCAGACAATAGACCCCGCTCCCATTTACATATTTTATTCACCCATTTTCATAGCAGAGCAATTCGTAACTGCCTGTAACACTCTTCCTATTATTCCATGTAAAAACAGTATTACCCTTAAATGTCCCCTGTAGTAATATCACATGTAAATGTCACTTGGTAAACCTTTGAAGATTCCATCTCAGAACAGTAGGTACGAGTAACCAAAAGAGACTCTGAAACTCAGTGGCCAAATAAAGCAGTACGCAGTAATTAATGCTGCCATTAAGAAATCCCCCATGGATTGGCCCGCAGCAGTGACATTCCGCCGAAAAATGAGTCCTCCCCGCTACAGTTAGCGAGAACAATGAAATTGCTTTAACCCGTTGACCCAATTTAAAGGGGGCTATTACTCGAACGCATTACAACTTGAGGCAACGTCCTGTTTCTATTAGTTTCCGGCCATTATCAGCGTCTGCTAGAAATAATTCATTTAGCAAGTGCGGCTGCGCTGGGATGAGAGGACAAAACGGAGACGCGCGCAGTGGGCGCGGACAAAGGACGTTTTGTCCGTTCGTCGGACGTAGAAAACTGACGTTTAAATTGCAACGTTATTTCCAATGCGACGTGTTTACCAATGCACGCCCTTTGCATTCAGAAAAGACACGTCGCGGGGCTGCGTACTGGCGTTGATGTACAATCTGAGAGCGAATATACACGTGACAGTATCTCATACAAAATTGAGGTACAAAGATATGAACTTCAAGCGTCGGATACTCCTTTCATCTCTGCTGCCTGCCCTTTCTTAAAATGCATCGTGAAACAGAAAATATACCTATATTCCTGAGTAGTACTGGAAATATTTATTGCATCACTCGAATAAACATGGTACCACTTATTGTTAATACTAGGAAAATATTATTGCAAAAATGTGTGGGCCGCTATCAGGGTCAAAATAAGTTGGACACGAATCATTTTGGCAATCATATTGCTAGGAAAATTGAGTGTACTACGTAAATTTTAATGTTAAAGGATGCAATAAATATTTTCAGTAGGTATTGTATATATCTATTTCTACCAAAGGAAGCAAAATACAAAAATTATTATACTAACAATAATTTACAGTAATAACATGACGTCTTCGCTTGTACAAATCAAAATTTTAATTAAATTAAACTATTTAAATCATAAGATATAATTCGATTCAAGAATACAAAATTTAAAATAATTCAATGAATGAATAAAATAAAATAATTAAGTACCTATGACGCCTCTATTCAACTTCAACTATAAAATATGAACTCCCATGATAAATATATCTATACATACAAAGTAATAATAAAAAATAAGAAAATAAAAATAAATTTTATTCAAACCACTAATCTCATTATTAATTATATTTCTTCAACTAAATTTGAAACTGGAGAAGCTATATTTGAAAAACAAAAAGAAATCATAACATTGATGCAGAAGGTATAAATATTAATATACCTTTATTAATCAAAATTAATCTTCTACTATTTAGTTTCGTTATAAAAAGTATTAACCAAATGAAATAAAGTTATGGAAAATTTCAGAAAGTATAGCATTATAAATTTGAGTAATATTTGTGAGAAATTACAAATTAGCTACTTCGACTGCCTTGGTAGTTTTTGTGTCAAGAAGGATAATATTCAGAGGAAATCACTGAAATGAAATTTTAATAGTATTACATCGTAAATGAAAGGCTTTATAGTTACTCGTTGGCTTATTGTTAATTAATTTTCGCTAGTGAGGGGTCGCTAATTATTTTAGCCTCACTGTTTTGGTGAGAGATTTGAATTGCTGCGGGCGCAAGGAAGGCTTTCGCTATATACCACGGGGAAATATTCGTAATTGAATGAACTGTATCCGCGAAATGGGTGAACCTGTTAACCGCATACAACAATGCATTTACCTACTCTGCGCGGAGAATTCAATTGAAGTAGTTTGTATGGATGCTTCGCGGTAAACCGCTTTGGATAGATCAACGCGCTGCTGATCTCTAGGAGCGTTAATTACAACAATTAACTAACCGATATAGTCGGATTATGCAGAGTATTCTAGTACAATCCAAAAACCGATGGTTTTACTCGGAAAACCGAGTCGAAAATATAGAATATTATTTCTCGACTGGGGGCTTCGTTTTTGAAAGAAAACAGTTTTAATATCCACTATCAAGTATAGTAGAAGTACGAGATTAGAAATTATTAAAATACTTTAGTAAATACAATCTACCTGTGAATGAAACGAACCTTTCTCCAAAAAGTAGTCGAGGTTGTAAAATAACTCTCCTTCGTAAGGAACTTTATTTTTCACAAAATTGGTTTAAATAATTTGAACAGTAGAATTGGTTCCATCTTTAATACCGATCTTCTGGTAAATAAGTACCTACAGCTCCTTCCAGAAAAGAATTCATCTATAATTACGACTCATTTTTACATAGGTATAACTTCATCTCTCTACTGTTATACCATATTCCTGCATTCTACCGCATTTTAAGTGCCTGCGTACTTAACCTGCTAATCATTTAGTGCTCCACTCAACCTTCCTACTATAGAAGCATTTTCAAAAGCAGCGTTAACTCGCCTTGCCCGTTTAACAAGTTAATAGACATGCACAGTAATTTTTTCCACAACAAAGGACCAGATCAGAAAATGTTGCACTACATTTCCATATAGAATCACCATTTGCTCCATTGCGCCACCCCTACGCAATCATCCTGTATACTAACTAGATTGCGAAGATTTTAAAGTGTTACTAAATAATTTCTCTCTTTTCCCCATCAATAGAGCCAGAGATGGGCAAAATTCTTATTTACATAAAATTTCGAATAACGAATAAAAGTTAAAAATAATTATTCAACATCTATCGAATAAAGTTAACTGGGGTTAACTTCAAGTTAACGCCTCGAAGGCCCGCCAGAAAATGATGTCGAAAGAATTGACGTCGAAAAAAGTAAAAATTAAAAAATTGATTCAACGCTGAAGTTGAAGTAACTTTTAAAGTAACTTATAACTTTTAAAGTAACTTTTATTCAATCCGTTATTCAAATGATTTTGTATTCAGTTAATGTCTAACTCCGAATAGCACCCTCAGTGAATCCTAGAATATTCGTTTCGAAGGATTAGACGCTTCTGACGAATCCACGTCACTTTTCAGGTGGATCGTGCGGAGAACGAGGAGGGCCAGGGAGGGGGTGGTCTGTCGACGTTCTCGGCGGGCTGCAGCGGTGCTTCCGGTTCGAGGATGGGCCCTGGGCCCGATTCCGGTAGCAGTGCTCCCTCTTCTGTTCCCCACTCGCTGGCGACCTCGAGGGACGACGAGGACGACGAGGACGAGGAGAGCAGCGGTAGGCGATCCAACTCAGGAAATCGGTAAGTCAGCTCGATTTCTCTCCCCTCATCCTGGACGATACCTGGCAGTCCTGCTGACTGCCTGATACCGCGCACTTCCCTGTGCGTCCAGCGATGAGCTCCCCAATCGAGGATCGCATCTTCAAGCCCCACCAACTGTCGCTAGCTGATCGAAGACCTTAATAATCAGGGTTGCGTCGGCGTGGGCTCGATATTTATTTACTCCAAACGATCTTAGGTAGTGTTATTGGCTCAATATTTCCCCGTTGACCTGCATTTCCCGTGGAATCTGCCACAACGATGACAGACTCGAGTTTCTTTGGTTTTCCGGCTTCCTTCCGCACACCCCTAGTTGGGAGCACCCTTCGACTCCTTCGTGCCCGGAATCCACTCAACGTTTCATCGTAACTCATTCGACGTTATTTAGATTCATGACGCATTCCTTTTTCCACTTCATTTTTCATTTCTGCAGACCTTTAAGCGATCCTTTTGGGTTCTTCGGAAGATAAAATTGAGGGGTATGGAGTGAATTTTAGCTGGTGAAAAGTATGTTGGTAGGTTTTGATCGGTAATATTTCGACGATAATTCGCACGAAGCACGGAACACCTTTTGTCAGTGGTTTGGAGATAAAAGAGTTTTAAAAACAAAAATCAGTTTATTAGCTTTTGATCACGTTTCGAGTGGGAGAGCTGATTTCTTTTACTATCCTACTTTTTTTCTGATTTTCTGAAAATGTTTAATGAGAATATCCCCTTCAGTGTAAGTCTGTAATTAGTAGCTCAGGACACACTTAACGACATCCATCTTCAAGAACATTGCTTTGCACACAATTTAAGCGAGCCCCTAGTTAGCGAGTACACTTAAAAAGGCAAAACTTTGAACTCAATTTTCTCATGAATGTTTAAGTAACGCGTCCCATATAATTAATACATCATTATACACAATGTGCACTATCTGCGTGTAAAATTTGAAGCAAATCAGTGAAGCAAGATCCCCTGCACTGCTCTTGTGAGTAACCATTGTTGAAGTATCGAGAGAACGAAATCGTATAATTGCGTAAGTGCACTCGAGTTTCTTCGACTACCCTGGAGATTAAATTAAGCCCGATTAATATCAATATCTAAAGTACTTCGGACCTTGGACATCAATTGCGCGCACCCTCAGAGGTGGGTCGCTAGAACACAGACACGAGCGCGATTATTAATGTAAACCAATTTGCTGATACGACGTGAAATGAACCGATATGGGCGGAGGACGAGAATTACAAAGAACTTCGCTGCGCCTTGCCTCTCGCTTTATCGATTCTAGCGATTGTACGTCCTCTCGATGGAACTGTACCAGATGTCTTACCACTTCGAATTAAAACGTTCAACCCTTGACCTTTCGTAATTTTGCATCAGCTTCCTCGTTTACCAAGATCCATCGGTTCCCTTCGTAAAGGGTTGCAAAACAAATTCGTTTCTCTTTGTCACGTGGAGAACCGATATTAACCGAAAGTGATTCAAGGTAGTCACCGAACAGAAGGACGATTTAGTGGATTTATTGCGAATTATTTCAGGTTCGAAAAAACGCGATAATGACGGAAATTGAAAACAATTAGGAGAACCACCCCTCCTCAATCGTGAATTGGAAAACTTTGGCTATTGAAGGCGTCAAGATTCGTCTGGATGCAAATGCAAGGAATTCATGCGATCTCCGACGAGTTCCTCTGCCTGCTCGGCTTAATTTTCGGTTTCTCCTTTGACGATTCTCGAAAGTCATTTGCTTAATCACGTTTTTAAATGCGGCCGCGCAGATATCAGCGGACGGCGCCGCTTTAATATTCCTCGAGTATTTGTCGAGGGCGTGCGAAGCGGCTCTTCAGCGTCCGAGAACGTTCGCCAGCCACGTAACGCGGGGGTTTTTACTTCCCTCGCGGAGTTTCAGCCTCGTAACGTTGCGTTTTAGCTTCCCTTTGGCCGAGGGAACAAGCTTCGCGCCTGCAAACACGTCCCAGGGCGTACGTGACACCAGCGATACGTAGGTACGCGTACAAAGCGTGTCTCTAATCTTGACAAGTTTCTTTAGCGTTCGTTTTTACTGGCTCAACCGCCTCATCATTTCTTTCGTCGGAAGAAGCAACTTGTACCGTGCAGCGGTATGTCGTAGGATGAAAAGGCACTGTTTTGTAGACGAATAAAAAAAGACTGTTTGCTGTGTGCAGGGTAGACCGCCATTAGTGGTACGAAACAAAGCAGGAGGATTGTTTGTGAAAGCATAAGTCGAGAATGTAGAATAATGAGACGAGAAATGATGCAGTTTACAGATTAACGACTCTAAAGATTTGTTGTCATCGACACTTCCTCCTCTCGCAGAAACTATTGTTTCACAAATTTGTGTCAATATTCCTACTAATTTTTAGGATCAATTTAGCAGAAATAGTATCACAGATTTTCAGTAAATATCCTCCAAGTAGTATTTTATAGGGTCTGTCGGTTTTTAAAAACCGTTTTTGGGATAAATTTGTACAATTCGAAAACCGATTTTACATACTAGATATTAATTATTTAATTAAAAACGTTAACGTTTTGACTTTACATCACATCGAGCACAAGCATATTGTAGTAAAAGTTTACTGTAAAATTAATTTTTGAGTTCACATTTGTTGAAGAAAATTACTAAATTAAATAAAGATTTATAATTTATATTTTATACAGACTTTAGTTATTTTAGTTTTTTATTTGGTTTTGTATGTAATATATTTTATTTTGTTATATTTTTGCAATTCCATAAATATTAAGAAAACTGAGAAAATTGAGATAAGTGTAAATATTTTTTACTGTTTTCATTATTTCTTTCATCTAAAAATTCGAAATCCGCTTTACCCGGTTTTTGTGGAATATTAAAATTCGAAACGGACTTCTTCAAATGTCGATGTTTGTATAAACTTTAGTATTTTGTTAATTAATATTCTCCTTGTCTTTAATCCGAGATAGCCGATACGTTATCTATAGAATTCTTTTTCTTTCCTTACAGTTTCTGAAATAGTTATCTTTCCCAAGGAGGTTTATTCAATGGTTCTTTAAAATGAATAACTGAAAATAAATGTTGTCTCAGTTTCGTCAACTTCATTGATTCTTTTTCACGTAAGTCAACGTAGGAGCGTCTTAAAGCAATACTCAAACCCACAAGGCGTGGTATTGTTAAAGTGAATTCCACTTTAGGAAGCTCCATCGGTCAGGAATGTATTTAAATATGACGCGGGGAACCGTGGCCTAGTATCGAACAGTTCTTGAATATTTAATATCAAAATTAAAATTCATAAGGGCCTGCGCCTAAATCCCGCTTGAGCATTCCTCTCCGCAAAAGGGGTAAACTAAGATTACCTTATATTAAGAGTTTCATCGTTCGAGATTCTGACGAAACCGTGAATCCCTCGTCCGTGACAGTACATGAGCTCGAAACTTCCCTGAAAACTTTGTAACAAATAAACCATCGTTTATTCCTTCGTTTCGAACGATTCATTTGATTATATCATAGAATTATTAAACCTATTTGATGACAGATACAGCAAAAGTGTTAAGAAAAACAGAATTTATTAAAATTCCAAGGGAAAAACTTAGTAAACTAATTCTTCTAGCTTCTCAAAAAAGAACTCGAGCAGTTTGGACCAATTTGAAAAAAGTCATTAGTAACTGTATATTGACCATTCGGAGCAGAAAATGTGGTGGCGAGTAACTTGTTTTTGATGGAGGTGCTAAACGTCCCTTATCCAACAAGTTCTCCGCTCGACGGTAGCCAGAATTCCAAAAAACGTCAGGTTTAAGGGCCACGAGGATAGGAAATAAAATGGGTTTCGTGGCATCGTCTTGGTCGCGTCGTAATTTCGTAATCTTTTCCGCGTTATACGACCGTGGTCGAGTCCTTTTAATGCCATTAACGAGATCTAATAACGTCGATGCTGTGTCGCCCCCGCAAACGGGACGCTAATTACTTTCGAGGCAATTACATTGTACGTTCAAGTGCGGCGAAATACGCGACTGGGCTGCGCTTTGACGCAAACCAGCCTTTTTACATCCAACAGAGGTCGTCCATGAAATCCTTGCACTCTTCAATTTACTTTTATGGCGTTTGCATTATTTCAGCGCACACAAGTCTCTCCGGCTGGCGATATCCTATGCGGGTGGTTCTAGATATAGAATGCTTGATTAAAATGGATCTGGATTCGCGATGGCAGACACAGGTGGCCACGAATCCGCGAGAAACGATACAGACGATCATTGAAATTTGAAATTTAGGGGAATGAAGAAAGTATCTTTTTACTTGATTTAACAAAACAAAATTGATTGAAGATAAGTCTCTCCAAAGTTTATGGTAACATTTTCTGGATATTAAAAATAGAGGCGGGAATACTGAGTTTTGAGAAGATTTTGTAATATTTATCGAATTCAAATCTTCGATGGGAAATGATAAGAAATTGATTGTGATATTTAATTACAAGAAACTATTTATAGTGGTGGTGTTAAATTCTTCACTATTTGTTTCTCTGTTTCTTCTATTTTTATTTTAATATTTAATTAAATTAAAAATGCATTATATAGGTACTAAAAAATAATTCTTTTCTTGTACTCAAATTTCGATGGTGCTTTTTTCACTTTAAATAAAATCGTGGAGCAGAATGTTTCATAACAGAATATGAATCAATTTAATACAGCATCAAGCAGCGAAATGAATTTGTTGTGAGATATCCTACTCCACGATTTTATTTAAAATGAAAAAACTCCATCGAAATTGTACTACACGAAAAGAATTATTTTTTAGTTTTTAGTTTTTAATAAAATCGTTTAACATAAATTTTTTTTTATATATTCTTTTATGATCTTTTTCGTATAGAACGCGAGTGGTTTATTTCAATTCGTTTGGATTTACGCAGTTGGGTTTGTGGGTATGGGTTATATTTATTGATGACTGGGTAATTTTTTCACCCCCTCGATAGGTTAAATTTTTTTAAAATATTGTATTGTCATCCAAACTACGCGCGCCTGCATAGTTTCAAGACAATTGGATAGTTGGTTGTGGGTTAAATTTGAGTTGCCAGATTTGAACGCTGAATAAAATCTTTTAAAAATATAGTTTTCGTTTGGATAAAAATTTCACTTTCGATAAGAAATAATGGGTCACCGATGATACACAACGTGTTAATTCTTTGATTCCTAGACGCACCAAACATGGTGAACTTGTTTTAATTTCTCGATATCTATTTATTAAGGATTTCGACATTTTAAGAACATCGTACTCAACGTGAAATATTTTTGGTTCATTCGACAGAAAACGGTAGATACGGCGGGAATACGTAACTAGAGCTATTTCACATCGAAATTAAAAGATTGCCTGGGAATTGAGATGGATTACAAGCAACCACCCTGGCGAAGTATTTAATTACGTCGCCCCTGTTGTGTTACGGTTCCCAGCCAGGCGCAATAAGAGCATACCATCTGGGATCTTTAATCAAAAGTCGAACACTCGAAAGTCTTTGCAACGATTCTACCAACTTCGATTTAACAAGCTCTCTCAATCTTCGAGAGGGAATTCGGTCCAAGCTGGTGCGTAGGAGTATCAAGGATGCCTTCTGTTCTCGAATTCTGTGAAATTCTCGCTGCCCTACATTGAAATACTTCTCTTAGCCGTGCTACACTCAAACGCGGTATCCTTATTCTTTTGTAATTCTTTCAAGGTGATTTCAATTTTACATTTCTCTTCAAATATCTAGAGTACGATTCGCGAACGAGATTTTATTCAGACACGTGTAGATCTCTATTGCCACCAAAAGTTATATTATAGTATGAGAAATCTGATAAAATTGTAAGAATTCGTGATTCGTAGAACAAAATGGATTATTGATTTTGAAACCACGATGCTATATTTTGCTGTATTTAATATTTCACTGTAACATATTCACTCGTCAAACGAGCAGAAATTTTGTATTTGCAAAAACCTTGTCGAAATTTTCTGCTCGTTTGACGAGTTAATGTGTTACAGTGAAGGATTAAATTTCGACTATGTTTTTTGCAAATACAAAATTTGGGTTACGAAACAATGCAGCGCGGTGATTTAAAAATCAATCATACATGGAGTGTTTAATGTTTAACGAAGTACGTGGCGTTAATTTAGATTGACGAGCGAGTACGTTGGAATGCAGGGGATGGAATATTTTAACGGTAATTTATTTATTTCACGAGTATTTTGAACCAATTTCACGCGCAGAGGAATTTGTTCCGTAATTATAACGTTTCCTCGCGCGATCTTTTCGTTGAAAGGGGAATAAATCATGCAGCAATTAGATTGAAAATATTTTCCAGTACGTATAGCTGCACTCTATTTCTCATAGTAAATTCCTCCTTCTCCGTCAAATTAAGGCTGGAACGTGCCAGTTCTCTTTCAAGTTTCGTCGCCCGATATTCCGCCCATACGTGCCCGTAATTCGTATACCCGTTCAGAGTTGCCGTAATGCAGACATTTTGTCCCGAATCCGCGGGAAATTACGTTGATAAGGGGAAAAAATCGAGGAACGTGCCGCAACAGAATCTGAACGAAACGTTACTGCAAATTACAAAAGGACTATAGGTCATGCAGCATGAGCGAAATAAAAGAAAAGAAGAATTAAAACGTGTGACGACTGCACAAGAAGATTTACATATTAAAAGGCAGACTGCACCCACTACACTGAAAAGGATAGTGCACATATTCGTGTCGCCGATTTGGCTGAAAGTATGTATTAAATTAGTCCACCCCATATATAGCAACTCGATAACTGCACAGATTTTCAATTTTGGCTTCCAAAAATCCTGCATATAAATAGATTTACGCATGGGAATTGAAGCAATTTAAATAATTAGGTGTAGGCGTAAAGAAAAATGACAGAACATATGGATTATATGACCTATAATATGAATTGAGACATTCAGAGAAATTCGGTAAACGGAGAAATAAACGATCTAAAAAATAGGGTTTCAACAGCATTTTGTTTTGCAGGCGTTGTTGCCAGTGCAGTGATATTTAGCTTTTAATACTATTCGAAATGCTTCCTAATGATGACAATCAATTTTCCATTTAATTTTAATAAGTCTTGCACACAGATGTCATCACAAATTTTTACTAAAAATAAGTGATTTTCTTATGCCACATGGTTTTAAAATGAAAAGAATTAATTTTTTCTATTTAATACGATTAGTTACTGCCTATTGGAATATATTATTGCTACTAACTCAATTATGCAAAAATGTGGGTTAGTCCGTTTTTATTCTAATAATTGAAGAGTCCTTGTAGAAAACACTCAAAGTGCCAACATTCAATACAAAATTATCAGAAAGTTTGATTGAAATTTGATTTTTGACACTTACAATTTTCTACAAAGACACTTCAATTGAGTTGTCCCTGCAAATGTATAAATTACATTTCCCTGCTTTTAAACCAGAAACTCTGGGTTTGGTACCACATTCTATCAAGAGTGTGTGGAAATGAAAGCAGGGCACGTGGAGCACCAAATTGTACACGCTAAACTAATAGGTATTACCTATAGTCAGACAAATGGAAGCATCGAGTTAGTTGAAGTACCAAACTCCTGTGGCACATTTTCAATCCACGTTTACCAAACAATGTTATCCCAATTTAGTACGCACTCTCTATCCCCTAAGTGCTAAACGCTTTTTTTCTCAACGAACCCTATATAGTGCACAGGTTGAAAAGACTCAAGCTCGGCGAGCATAAAATAAATTGCGTAATTTACCACTTGTTCTCGGAAGAAAGATCATCTTGCAGCTTTAGCGAAAAATCGACTGTTTTATCGCTCGGGGACCTCGTTCCCGTCCAGTATATTGAGGCATCGCGTAAAGCTTGAACCCAGGAACGAGAATCGAAGAGCAGATAAAACTTCCGTTTATCCGAAGTACCTAAGTCGAATTTCCTCTATCCAGAGCGTTTCATTTCTGTGCTTCGTGCGATGCATCGCCCCGCATGAATTTCCGGAGCGTCTAGCGAGATACATTTAAATGTAGCCGCAATTTATTGTCCGATAAATCTGATGGATGTCAGAGGATCCCTATGAGGATCAAGAATCACTCCGGATTTATGATTCGCTTGCTTAGATCCAGGTGTCGCCTGAAACGCGTGGAAATCTTTCTGGCATAGGTACGCAGACCGAGCTGCGTTTTCAATTCCTGCAGCTTCGTTTTCCAAGAAATGACTAACAAGGGAACGCCGAGAGTCCGCACTCACCGATTGGAACCCAACTTTTGTGGTTTATGGAGTTAAGGTTATGAAAGCTAACCTCAACTTTAAATAGGCACTCTCACTTTTTCGCGTACAACTCCTAAAGTACAAGAGACAGAAAAAAATGTTTCTAACAAAAGTTTAATGGTGCAATGAGCGGTGCAAACTTGAGTTAACAAAATTTGGAAATTTCTTTTTGTATTTTGTTTCTTAAACTCTTTTCTAAATTTTGTCAGATTTGCAACGCTTATTTTACCATTAAACTTTTGTTTGAAATATTTTTGTCTATCTCTTGTAGTTTAGGAGTTATACGCGAAAAAGTGAGACGATGATTTAACCTTGAGGTTAGTTTTCATAACCTTAAAGACCGATTGGACATGAACGAAACATACCATTGTTCTCGTCTCGAGTCACTCTATAAACCCACAAAGTTGCGTTTGAATCGGTGAGTGCGGGTTTGCAGTGTTCCCTTGTAAGAAGAGCGACAAATTTTTTTTCATATTTTAGAAAGCAAAGGACGCTTGTACGAGGGTCGCGAGTTTTGAAGTCGCGCCGCTTTTAAAACGTGGTAGCGACAGACCCTCCACTCTCTTATTTTTAGTGGTACCACATGCGTTATACATTTCTGCATATTTAGATAATAATTTAAAAAACACATGGCTCTCGTTTCAAATGTTTTCTTTCGTACATCCCGTAGTTATGGAAATGTGGTGAAAAATATGCTTCGTTAGAAGAATTTTAAACAGAGGGTTGGAGGTGAAACGCACCAAAGTGAATATCTTTTAAGCTATCAGTGATTTTATTAAACATTTCAAACAGCGCGTATACGTGTAGACGTTTATCATCTTCTCGCTAGCATTACTCAAAGGTGTTATAAAAAATCGCTTCTATTATAGTAATAAATGCATGAGTGAAACGATTTCTTCGTGGTTCAAATAATGTTGGCGAATAAAGTGAAAATTGGCTACAAGGAGACACATCGTTTGAAAGATTTAATAAAATTCTAATTCTCATTGACACGTGTTTTACCTCACTTAGACATTTTTAAATAAACTATATTTAACTCATTTAAACACAGTAGGTACCTATTTCCAATAAGGGTGAAAAAATCATTTTTTCGAATCAATGTTACTCTTAATAAAAGCCATCATGTTCCTGAAGGTTCATCTTCCTCGTTATCCTACTTCACCGACCCATTATTTTTATATTTTTACCACAATCTTCTGCTCATTCCATTCACGTAGGTGATCCATGTCAGCCATTCATTCTGATTTAACGCGAATCGAGTTCCCCGGTTAGCGTGGTTGGCAAGGTGGCGCGGATTTTACGAACACCAATTTCGTAAGATCTGAAGTGCCCAAGAAAGCGCAAGGTTTGATCACGATGGGCTGGGCGCTGACGCAAGGTACACGCGAGGGATCCCAGCAGCGATTTCCCCCACCCGACCTGTGACGATCAGCGCGACATCCCAGTCGAACGGGTCCTCCTTTGTTCCAAAAGGTGTTACTTTCGCGTGGCGAATCGAGATGTCGCCCGGTTGAACCTGGCGAGCTTCCCGTAGGGTAGAGCTGTTCTATATCGCACAATGCGATGGAGATGGACAGACGGACACAGAGAGAAAGGATGAGCGTGATGGCGCGTGTGCGAAGTTGTGACAGAAAAGCGATATAGAGAAATTGCGAGAGCGAGAATGAACGATGAGTTTGTATTGTCTGGTCTGTTAACGATCCCCATTGAAACACGAAGGGTTATAGCGCACGCTCTCGTGTACAGAAGCTTGAACTACGGCACTTCCGTTCCGGGCTGGATGGCCGTGGCGGAACGGTAGCAGAAAATAACGGCGAGGGGGAATATTTCGCGGATTCCGTGAGAAGAAGGAAGCTATTTGTTAACGTTTTCGCGCGGCTTTCTCTGCACTCGCGTCGCGCAACGGCCACTGCTCCGGGATGACGTGGAGAAATGATAATGGCGCGGCGTTAAGAGACCGATACTAAATCTAAACGCCGTGCGATCAACGACTCCCCCGCCGTGTTTGTATCGCGTTGCAAAAGAACGCGTTCGGATGAAAATTTCACGGCGAACGTGCTGCAAAGGTTCAAGCGGCCTGTACGCCAGCGCATGGTGTCGCAAAAGTCGAGTAAGCGAGAGCGAGAGAAGAGAGATGGCGCAAACGGACCGGGAGATAAGAGGAAAACTGTCGATGGGTAAGAAACAGAGTTTAAAGTGCGCGAGGGTAAAGAGAAGGTTGAGAGGTGGAAGCGGAAAAAAAGGGGGATTCCCCCCGGAGGGTCGAGCGAATGTGCCACACCTGGGGGGGAGAGCGAAAGAGAGTGAGAGAGGCAACCCGTCGGGATTCTGTCTTCTTCGCAGGTTATCGGAGCTGTACCGTCGCGGCGCTTCCTCCAGCCACGGAGGTTCTTTGGTGAAGGATGCCCCGGGACTAAGCCGAACATCAACGACCTCGGACTCCTTGGAGAGCAACGGCCTCGATACCGAGATACCGGCTGCGGCAAGGAGACCCCGTAGCACGAGGGGCTCGCAAAAATGGAGTAACGTACGCGCCGTCATGGCGCTATATTCCTCCCTACGCAAGATCAAGAGGTACTCCCGTCATTGCTCGATATGGACGGTAACCTCTGAATTGCACTCTCACCTACACAGCACACACCGCTACACGCGTACACACGCACAAGAGTACGAGGCAGAAACACGTGTAACAGCGACACAGGACATGCTGTTCTATTTCCCCCCCCCCCCCCTTCTCTTTTTTACAGGTATACCCCCTCTCTCTCTCTTGTCAGCCTGCACTTCGCACGCAAATGTACACGCAGCTTATTCGATTTTGGCCGCGTGCCTTCGGATAGCGACCGACTTCAGTTTTTTTTATTTTTTTTTTCATGTGACGTGGCTTAGGGTATTGCCATGCCACAGGTTCCCGTCTAAAAAATTTCTATTTTGTGAAGAAACATTACTGGATGAATTCCACTTGCGCCCAAATCGCCCGCAATACTCGTGATTTTCATTATGGTAGGTTTTTTAATACGCAACTGGACGCAACGTTAAGAATTTCAAAATCAATTTTCTCGAAAATGAAGCGCGATATTAAATAAAACATCGGAGGGGAACCTATTATACAATCCCTAATCCATCTTCACATAATATTGTAGAAATGTTCGCGAAGAAAAATGCAAATCGTGTGAAGTCGACTACTAATCGAAGGCACGCGGCCACAGTCGACCGAGACGATTGTTCGCGCTGTAAATCTGGTCGGGGATTCACTGGCGAGTCGCATTCACCTCGCGAAAGGAGAAGATACCACAAACCACGGGTGGTTTTGTTTCTCCTGCGATCCGCGGTTTCGTTGCTCCGCCGTTGATAGTCTCTCCCCGCAATGTTTACGGGGAATTCCCGCGGAGACGATGCGGATGAAATTCCTGTTTGCTCTTCTGGGACCGGTTTCCAGAGCCTTGCCTTCCTCGTCCAGATCCCGTGGCGGTCGTTCCATCGTGCGTCGCGGTAATTGGAATCGCCCAGCTTCACTATATGCCCGCTACCGGCGCTGCGTCGCGGCGAGATAACCGGTCCCGTTTCTCACGGCGCTTACCGTACACGGTGAAAGTTTGAGAGGGAAACGATGCTCCCGTCCCGCCTCGATTTCGTCCGTTTTTGCCTCGCGAACGCGCCATCTATCGCAATCAAAGCGACGCCACAGGAAAGCATTGGCCAGCCGCTCGTCACCGTAACTCTATCCTCTCCGCCACTCAATCTTAGCCTGCAACGTCGACTTACTTCACACCACGGTACACGCTCCACTTTGTATCAGATGACACGGCTGATGGCCGATCGCTGTACTCACTTTTAACGACCACGAACGCCTACTCTTAGACAGACAGATCCCCATCACCAGCTAGCGTTCATTCGGGTTTCGTCTTGAAGTGCCAGTTAATAATGCTATCGAAGTATTATCGATCGTCAGGTTAAATAGAGAGGTTATATATTGGAAAAGGAAAAATCGGGGGAGACTCGAAGTTTTGAAGATAAGTGCATAAAAATCGTTGCAATAATGCGAATCCCAGATTTCGTAGCTGAATAAAGCAATGCACTGCGGTGTAGGTTAGTTCGACTTTAATCTTCTAGTTGATTGTTGAAAATGTTAACTTTTGCGGTACCTAGGAGATCTACGATTTAGTTTGGACACTGGGAAGATTTTCAGATCTGGATATTTGAAGTCTTGCGCTTTACAACGGAACATAAATTCTAGTATTGTAATTTAGAAGTCCGCGGAACATTCGGAAGAACATTCGGGGCTTTACGATCAACTTTACGGTGTTAAAAGGGACGCATAAAATCCCGTCGCGGTCCTTTTCATATCTTTAGTAGCCTACATCGCTGACCGTAATCAAAAAACGTGGGAAGAGAGAGAGAGGGAGAGGTATTTCCAGTAAAAATCAGCTGGAAAGGAATAGTTATTCTCCCATAATTTTCGCGACTGCTTTATTTCGTTGCTAGACAACGATTTATATCCTCCAGGCGGAACGAGCAGCGCCCACGTTGCTTGGACGCCAGTCGTTTTTGATAGTTGGGAAGCAGAAGGAAAAAAGAAGATCAATTCTGACCCCTCTCCGTTAGGACGAGCGCTTTGAGAATGATAAGACGATATTCGATGAAATTGCACGCGCTGAAATTGGACTGCAGCATTCTCTGGCATTTGGCATGAATTAATAGAGGATGCTGGTTCGTTTCTTCTCTTTAACAGAAACTTTCGGGTCAAGTCGATTGGAAATTTCAACGCATTTCCCGGAAACCTTCTCGCTATTGTCAGAAAGGAAAGGGTTGTGATCGATTTCGGTAATGCTAGCCTTTCGGGGACGGAGCACTTTTAAATACGATTGCCAGCTTTTACATTTCAGAGTTTAAATTCAACAAAAATATTTAGGTGTATTTTTTCAAGGCTGTAACTTTTGCGATGAATATCAAAATATTTTTAGATTGATTACAAACATATTATTGCTTTGAAAATAGCGTTTTTAATTGAGGTTGGTAACATTGTTAAACATTTTCGAGGATATGCAAACAGCTGTCTCTGAATTGCTAATAGACGATCACTTAAATATTTCTTTCGTTTGCATCCGACAAGTGAGAAGCTCAAAAATTCGAGCAACTGTGTTTCAGTAGTGAATTTTTAAAGCATTCCCCACTGACCACTTCACGATGAATTTATTTCCGTAGAAACTGAGCACGGAATTGGCGATGGAAATACATTTTCAGTTTTCGCTTCTAATTTGTTCTTTAGGATTTCTTCACACGGGACGCTCCTGTGATTAACGAACGATGTTTCAGGCAGATTCGCACATTTCCTATCTGTTTCTATCTTTTTTAACCCTCCGTGGTCACATCTGATTATAATCATAAATTGGTCACATGGGGTTCACTGCACACCAACGTCATTTTTGAGTTACCATTTTCCTTTTTTTTTTTAATCTTTTAACTTTTGAGTGATCATTATACTTTCGTAATATTCATACGGTTTTTTCTACAAATGTATATTTTGATATGATGAACTTAGTACTTGAAAAAATAGTCGAAGAAAAAAGCGACTTTTTGGTGAAAATACACAAAATTTTTAAATTTTAATATTAAGGTCCAAAAATTTGCAAACGCGGGATACTTGAACTCGAAAATTGCCTGGGGTGCGATACACCCCATATGACCACGAAGGGGTAAAATAACTCTGTCTTCGTTAAGTTACTACAGTAATTCAAAGGTTTGACCGCATGAATGTAGAAGAATATTTAATTCTCAAGAAAAATGAAATTACACGCATAACGTGGTTGAACGAACGTAACAGGCTTTTATGAACAAATTTGTGAGTCACTTTATATCTGAAACACGATTTGTGGAGCACAGAAATCTCTCGTGCGAGGAGGCCTGTACGCCTGAAGCGAAGAAATGGTGGTTGGTAATGCATTAAACGTGTCCACGGAGCGCAGAACCTTGCAGTGCATGAGAAGTTAGAATGCAAGGATCGTAGAATATTTTACAGAAACGTAGTTGCAACGAGGTTCGCAAAGTTTCTGATTGAAAATTTTCTAGACTGAAACCTCACGCCTAAATAGTTCAACGAGGAACGAGGAGCAAAAAGGGAGATCAATGGCTAAGTGTTCTAGAATAGATATTTAACAGAGTTGGGCATTCAATAAATAAAAAATTATTTCAATAACGGATCAAATAAAAGTTACTTTCACTTTCGATTATTCGACGAATAAACTTATTTGTTTTATTCGACGAATAAACTTAATTTTTTTATTCGACGAATAAACTTAATTTTTTTATTCGACGAATAAACTTAATTTTTTATTCGTCGAGTGTTTTAACTTCAACGTCGAATACATTTTCTAACATTAACTCATATATAACTTTCGACATCGAAGAAAGTTGAAATTGAAAATTGTATTCAACGCTGTAGTTGAAACGTTCGACGAAAAAAAAATTAACTTTATTCGACACGTGACGAATATGTTTTGTACCTTTTATTCGTTATTCGAAATTATACTTAAATAAAAATTTTGCCCATCTCTGACATCCAAGTTGCCTCTATAAATACAATGCTCCATTTTTCGAACGAATGTTAGCGCTTGACACTGTTCGTCCCACTTGCTTCCCCCCCATCAGCTCGTCCGACGGAAACCAAAAATGTCTGCTTCCCAAATATACCTAGCTCGTCGAATTTCTACCTACACATTCGTCACACATGCACACGCACACTAACTCCACGTCACGATACACTTAACATGTGTGTGTTAACGATTAAAGAATGCGTAGTGGCATAAAAAAGTTTACCTTTAGTTTCATTCTGCCTCTGTCTAACGTACTTGACAACTCTCTCGATGTTTCTGTCTCTGTCTGTTTGTCTATATCTGTCTGTCTGTCTGTCTGCCTCTCATCCATCTGATGCTCTGATACTGAACTGATCTTACTCGATTCTCGCTCACTTCTTATTTCAAGCAAGAATCACCTATCCATCTGTCTTACATAGAATTAGAAAGAGAGAGAGTGAGAGAGAGAGCTAAGGGATGACGGAGGGCGAAGCGTCGCCGACTGTAATTTCGCAAGGGAATGGTGTGTTTCTTTCGTTTCGATGGGTTTGGCGAATGGAACGGAAGTAGGATTATTCATTTGTCTGCTTGCAGCAACCATAGATTATGTATACGTGTATATTCATAGAGGAAAGTGTGGAACGAGATGTGTCGGAGGGTATGCCCCTTGCAAGAGGATTTACGCGATACATGTGTGAGCGTGTCGTGCATGAACTATGGTTTGTAAGAAGGTTCGATGGAGTATTGGAAATGCCAGAAAGGTTCGACACCGTTTAGTGCATCGTTGTTTTGTTGTTTAATGGGAACGGTTTGCACGATGCACCGCGGTAGAGACACGCGGGACACACGGTATGCAGCTGAGGTGAAATATTTCTGGGCATTAATTATTAGATGGCGAACGAGTGTTTGGTTGGATAGATCTATGCATAATGTACGTTCACCTTTGGCTTTCAGACGTGTTTCTACTAATTACTTAGCCTGTTATTTTCGAAGAAGTTTCCAGAGGGGGTGATTTTAATTGGAATACTTTATCGCCGTCCGCGAGAAGCAAAAGCCTGAAATCTTCGTGTCGTTTAAACGCACCCATAAATTCTCGTTGGAGCTTACGACACTTTAAGAATAGCCGCGCGAGGCTGTACTTGCTGTACTTAATTATGCACAGGCTTGGGACGTAATTCGTGGTATAATCGAGAACGACTTGGATACAGTTCTTTCATTCGAGGCTTCTTTTGTATGAAAATCACATTAAAACGGGAGTATGAAGCACATACACGTGCACCCAGCGGGATAAGTCTCTGTAATTTATTATTCCCATTTGTCTTTTACCCTTCTTCTTCTCTTTGAGTTTACTTGGCGCGAGATAATTCTCATTTTCTTATCATCTCTCCATTGTTGGGTGCAGGGGAATGTCTTTCTTTTACTACACCTAGTTGTAGTTTTAAAGGGTCATAAATAGCCGAGGAAAATAGTTTGATTAAAAGAATATTTCCACTTCTAATAAAGACTTTGGTTAAAACATTAATTAAACACTAGCAGAATTTAATCAAAAGTTATCAAAGTTGTCCTCGTTATGTAACGAAGTGAACACTATTTGAAATAAAATTGGCTCTAAGAGAAGGAGAAGGATTAAATTTCAGCTGAGTACGCGTTCTTAAAAAACAAATTTAATGACATGAAAAAATTTGAAGGTAGGTATTGGGTTCGAAATAATAATAGTAGATTTATAACACACTGAACTGTGAAGAAAAAGATGTGAAATATCGCAAGTAGATTTTATATGCAATAGTAATGTGTAAAGGGTGAGATTGAGAGTTCTAAAAATCAGTTGCTATTCCCAGGGCCCACCTTCTCTATAAAGGGCCCCGAAAGCATGAAACATTTTGAGGCCTCAAATAATTTCTCAATGATAAAAAACATTACATTTTTTTCATGAAAAAGGATGATAATAACAATAACAAAGAAAATAAAAGGACACACCACACTTGTGGTATTCTGTGTTTTGAGAATAAAATTGAAGTCGATTTATAAAATGAAATCAATTTTAATCAAATAAAAAAATTTAATTCTCATCTTTTCTTTTCTCTTTTCTTCTTTTTCCTTTTTCTGGGGCCCTAGTGCTTTGCACCCGCTGCACCCACCCTGTGGCCGGCTCTGGCTATGCCCTCTACCCACAAAATACCTTTTCGAATACCAGTGTCTAACAAGTACAGTCTTAAACACTTTGTAAACGAATTAAATTAAAGAAAATGTTATTCAAAAAGCCCCAGGATTCGACCTTATTGAGTCTTCTCCTATAACAAGAAGAGCAGTAACTGGAAATTGGAAGTGGCGAATACCAAGCGATCATGCGAGTCCCCAACGGTCCCATGGTATTACTTAACGTCTTTGAACTCAGAAGTGGCTATACTGTGCAGCCTTTCCTGCCTCTGCCGTTCTGGTCCGCCATGCCTCGCCCCTAAATAACCCAAATTTGCTGCTGCCAAAGGGAATATACGTTAGCCGCATTCCCAACGGCAACGCGAGGAATGAGTATCTATCATCAGCTCTGACTACGATTTTAAGAAACCAGAACGTAAAATAAAAATTCTAAAATAAAATAATTTGAGGACATACAGTGCGCGAAAGATTAAATTGTTACCATTATCGGTCAGCAATTAAATTCAAAGAGATTGTGATACAGCATTTAACTTCAATTTTTACATCGTTCAGAACAAGTAATTGTTAACATAATTTTCTCCGCAATATTCCCTAAGCTTTGCAAATTTGAAGACATTCGAAAGTAAAACGTCATACAAAATAGCAAGTCTTTCCTGATGAGTAAAAGATACCTAAAGTTCCTCAGGATGAAGGTTTCTACAAGCTACATTATCTCCTCCTCGCTAAATATCAATCCACCCAAGTCCCTAGGTAAGCACAGTATCCGCAATCGTCGTGATCTCGAACTCGAGCTGACACTCCAGCTCTAACATAAAACTATCCCAGAGACCACCTTCAAAGACGTACCCGGTAGCGTTCTAACGTCTCCGGCTGTCAGCCGCGGTCGTTCAATCCGTCCTTGACTGGCGATCCATTCCTCTTTCTGTTCCCAGAACGAAAAGCAATCAACGATGGATGAAGCTGCGCACCACGGTCCAGATCTCCTCCGCGATCTCCACGATCCAGAAGAAGCCGCCGCTGAAGCGCGAGGACTCGTTCCTGAAGAGGTTCTCCACCAGGCAGATCCCCGAGAGCCAGGAGACGTTGGACACCGGCGAGGGCGAGGGAGACGCCGCCGACGACAAGGACGCGAGTGGCCGCCGTCGAAGACGGCCACGGAGGCCTCAGAGGCCGCCGAAGACCGTGGTGAATCCCGACGAGAACTTCTACTACTACTGGCTGATGTTGTTGTCCGCCTGTGTCCTCTACAATCTATGGACGTTGATCGTGCGGCAGAGCTTGCCGGAGCTGCAGGAGCTGGCACCAGCTGGATGGTTGGCTTGCGACGGTTTCACCGATCTAGTGTTCTTCCTGGACGTGGCTGTGCAATTCCGCACCGGATACCTAGAGCAAGGCCTGATGGTCTACAACAGCAAGAAGCTGGCTGGTCACTACCTGAAGTCCAAGTCGTTCGTGCTGGATCTCCTGGCGCTGCTGCCGCTCGACTTGCTCCAAGTGAACCTCGGCAGCAATCCTATGCTCCGGTTCCCCAGGTTCCTGAAGATCTACCGTGTGTACAACTACTACTACATGGTGGAGTCGCGGACTGTATACCCGAACCTGTGGCGAGTGCTGAATCTCATCCACATACTGCTGATACTGGCCCACTGGTTCGGATGCTTTTACTACTTGCTCAGCGAGGCGGAAGGGTTCCAGGGGGACTGGGTCTACCCGTACAGGCCCGGCGAGTATGCTACTCTGACCAGGAAGTATCTTGGCTCGCTGTACTGGTCCACCCTCACCCTCACCACCATCGGCGACCTACCCACGCCGGAGACCAACGCCGAGTGAGTGACATGTCTCTTCGACCGTACACACACGCACACTTATTACACGCGCGTGCATTTCCATTTCTCGTATTTGACCGCGTCTAAGTTTTGGCTCGCCGCGACGGTTAGCTTAGCAGCCCCGCGCGTGTCCATATCGGGCCGCGGCAAAACTCTACCAGATTTCACTCATCGACTCGAGGCTTCAGGCTTGAGAGAGAATGGGATGCCGGAATGTCGTTGCCCGAATTTTTCTCGCGCAGGGGAACAGTTTTAATGGAATGTTTAGTTCTCAATTTGGATTTCATTGGGTTCGAATTAAGGGGATATAAAATGGTTTTTTGTATTTTGGATAGGGGGTTGTGTATGAGAGTAGCTATGGTCTTGTTTCAGTATTGCTGTACAGGGTGTTTCAGAATTGTAGGCTAGGGGTACTGAAGTGGATAATGAAATTAGAAAAATTAAAGAAAAAGTATTAGTCGGGATAGTACATTGTTTTTCAAATCTTCAATTTCTATAGTTTGGTATTTAAGTTCTTTATATGATTCTGCATGTTGCAGAGTTAGTGGCTCATAGATAAATGATAGTTTAATTTGCATTTTCAGTAAAATTACTTTCAGGCTCACTCGTGGTCAGTGGCTCACAAAGAATTAAATCTTCGAGGGCCAAGTTGAACGCATAAAAATATTTTTAACGCAAATTCAATACCGTTCATTAGGTGATTATAAATGTATTTAAATAATTAAATTCAGTTTTCTTCTCTGTTTACAAAGCCCCTTCTTTGGGGGATGCCCGGGTCCCTCAGCCTCTTTTGAGTGCGCCACTGCTCGTGGTTTATTTTAAATGATAGTCGTACTGAAGTTTTTTCTGTTCAAAACCGAAATTATTAATATTCTAAACTGTTTGAGGTATCGTATAACGGACACAGTTTACAAAGTAAACAGTTGAATCTCGAAAATAACTAGTCTGTGAGCCTATAATTACTTGCCACTTTTTTGTAAACTTTTGGGAGATATGTTGGATAGCTAAATTTTTACTTACAATTCTAGAATACTAACAACTTGAGAAAAAATAAAAGAAGAAACTTAGAGTAAAGTAAAATAATACACGATGGGAGAAAAATATATAGCTTTAAAACAACTGGAACATTTTCAATTTACAATCAGTATTAACTCTGTAGGTTAGTGCAAAGTCAATCCAGCTCAAAAGTGAAATCGAATAATCTGGGAAAACTGATGAATATCGAGAAGTAAATCCGGCTGTTAGCTTTTTGTGCACCTTCGTTCGCCAATCACCCTTCGAAATGGGTTTCCCAATAAATTCGATAACACGAATGCAGCCTAATAACGTCACACGTTCAAATTTTCCATTAATTGCCCTCAAACCCTTCAATCACGAGTATAAAAAGGGGGCAAAAGGACGAAATTACGTTGCACACCCGTCTCGTATAAGCCCTCGTCTTTCGCGATAAAATCCACTTTGAAGCGTGCAAAGGAAAACCGACTTCATTAATTCCTTCGCAGAGAATGATGCTTTGCTAACCAATTTCCTTATTAATCTTCTACCCACGCAGTATGGATTTACAATCTAATTAACCTAACATAATAAAATTCCTCGTTCGACGTCATCTGGGAAACCTTTTATTCGATTTAATCTTTGCCCTGCACTAAAATAAATACCAAATTAACATCGTCTACAGCAATACTGACAAACTCAACAAATTTTTATTTCCATATCAGATTCTACGGAAGAAAATCGTAAAAATAGGACCAGCTACCTCAGATAAATAATTAGTTTCACGTCTATTAGTTGCGTTTAACAAAACAGCTCTTCGATGCTAAAATAAATCGACACGTTGCACTAGATAGTTGTTAAGCGTTGGTAAACGAGACGCAAGGGCGTAGAATAGCAATCATAGTCGTGTTGAAGGGAAAATCGGTAGAGGGAAAAAAAGGGTGCGCGACGATTTCCATTCCCTCTGAAGTGAAGTCTCTAGCGAATTAGCTGCCTAGGAATTAGACTCGTGAAGCGGCCTTGTTGTTGTTGTGTTGGCAGAGTCGTAGCGGGCGGCAATCCCCGGAGCCTCGCTCGTCGTGGCCGACTGTCCCGGCTTCTGCAGTTCAAGCATAACGGAGGGTATCTGTATCGTTTCCAAAGCAAAGCGAAAAGAGAAAGAAAGAGCGAAACGAGAGAACGCACAGAGAAAGATGATAAAGAGCGGGGAAGCGAGGCAAAATGCCGTGAGAAATAAGAGGGATATCGAACGGAGAGGGAGGGCGTGCCAGGGGAGCGAGTGAGTGGGAGCGAATCGCGAAAATGACTCTACTTGGGATTCAGGCTGCGATCGGACGGGTGAATGTTGCATTGTGGGATGAACCTGAGGGACGGGGGAGCACAGCAATTGGAAGTGAAAGTGACGCGGCAGGGCGAGAACGTGAGAGGAACGATTGAAGCGGTGAATGGAGGGAAAGAGGATGTTCCGCGTGGATGTGTGGGTGAAAAGGAAAAAAAGAACAGACGAAATAGATGAAATTGGAGGTGGAATGAGCGAGGGTGAGAGGGCGAGGGGGTGTGAATCGGGGAAGGGGACAAAGGGAATAGTTTTAT
Organism: Andrena chrysosceles; assembly: GCA_963855975.1. Lineage (NCBI taxonomy): Eukaryota > Metazoa > Arthropoda > Insecta > Hymenoptera > Andrenidae > Andrena > Andrena chrysosceles. The sequence goes on along the minus strand of OY979769.1, from coordinate 6,139,110 downwards.
TCCGACGCGTACGACGGGGTAAATTACAAATTTCCTGGCTGGAACGAGGTGAGGATGGCGCGAGTTTGAACAAAATGTTGAATTTGCATAGACATAGGTGGCATGAATTCAATTTGCAACGCTAATATTCGCCGGGAAGTCCGATTTGTCGGGCTGAGAAGGCGAGTCGCGCCATACGCTGACTCGTACTACTTAAGGGGCTCTCGTTCTTCATGAAACGCTGGTTCCACGCATGTATTAACGATTGTTGATGCACTAACAATTTGTACGAATATTTGGCGGATATAATTTGTACAAGTTCGTTTTTCGGCGATGATATTCAATATTCGTGAAAGGGAATATTCGTTTATGAACGTTCCTGATTTTATTGAGCACTTTTTCTTTTACAGCAGCATACAGAATGATGGTTAATGATCCCTCTTTTAATTCTGTGAGAACGTAATTGTGATTTAGCTTTACAGGAATTGCTTTGCATGCATCTTTATGATTATCAGTCGTGGATTTCTACATGGATGATTCTACTTGAAAGGTTCCCAACAATTGGAAAACAATGTAGTTACTAGCGAATATTCGTATGCTATAATATGTGTTGGTTGTTCAACGCGAATATAAAGCAGAGTTAGACAATAACTAAATAAAAAATTATTTAAACAACGGATGGAATAGAAGTTACTTTAACTTTAGATTATTCGACGTCGAATAAAGTTGAAGTGATAGTTAAAGTTAAAGTTGAAAAAAAATTTCGACACTGAAGTTGAAACGAATAAAATATTAACTTTATTCGTGGAATATATTCGTCAAATAATTGTTTTAACTTTTATTCGTTATTCGGAATTATTATTTAAATAAAACTTTTGCTTATCTCTGATATAAACATTAATATACCCATGCTTACTTTAACGTGAACATTGAATGAACTACAAGGAGCGACGTAGCCGTATAGGTACCTACTTTTGTGCAACGTGTATTCTCGTGTAATTCCTTAAAAAATTAGGATTTTGTAAAGAAAACTGTAACACATGGGATGAAATGTCTTTTTGGTATTGATTTATAGGTACACATTTTAAAAAGATAAAAACATTTCTTTATTGTTCTTTCTGCGGTATAACTTGGAATAATTAGCTATAACTCTGACGGTGGTAAAAAAAACACTGTATATAAAAACAAAATAATTAATTGACGGATTTAAAAAATTCTTTCAGTATTCTATTCGTATATAAACTAGTGTTTCTATTACCAACATGCATAAGTTTTGATCCACAGAATTTGATTTTATTCGGCATAAAAAAATGACCGGTTTCAGGGCACTTTTACTAAAACATGTACCAATCATCGAATTTTTATTTTTCTGCAGTAACGATTCGTAATACGATAACCATTCTCATATATTTTAAGGAAAACTTCCGATTTTTCATTTCAAATGAGCCTATCTTTATGTTTTAACACCGTCAGAGTTATAACTATTTAATCAAAGCTACATAGGAGAAAGAACAATAATTTTGTTTATCATCTCAAAATACGTATATCTCAATACCAAAAAGATTTTCCAAAAAACTCCTAAATTTGAGAGAACATCCCCTAAATAATCTCAGCAAAATTCCTTCCTACCATTTCAAGACATCTCCCATGGATTCAGAAAATCCATTATCCCCCTAACTACCTGTCATCGCCGACAACGTAAAAGCAGAAAAAAGGCAACAGAAGAGACAATCTCGTCTCTTCGTTTCCGATCGTCATGAACGCCTGACGAAGGTTACGCGTCGTTCAAGGATTCGTGGAGCGCGTGCACGCACGGTGCCACGGCCAGCTTTCCCGCGCGCAAATCAGGGTATTCATGGTCTGCGGCTGGAGCGGGCTTTGACGATGGGACAAGAGCCGGCAAGGCCGGCAATTACTCTTTGTCGAGGAAGGTATCGGTAAATAGGTGTCGATGCTGCGACGACACGCACGGGGACGCCTTCCCATCCCGCGTGCGTTCGGTGTGATCGATGAACGTCGCCGCGGCGCCCCGTCTGCATGCCCGCGAGCCGATAGCAAAAGAAACGACGGTGCCGACACAATCGAAAAGGAAAAAAATTATGCAGGGGCCCTGGGTCTGGTCGAAAGGAGAGGATCCTAATGTCCATCTGAAGCGGACAGATAGATAAGCGGCTGCGCGTTAACGTCAATCATCCTCGATGGAGACGGTTTTTTGCGGGACTACACCCCTCTCGACGACGAACCTAAGAGTTTCCTCGACTCGTTCGAGTGGAAACGCGGATGTGTAGAGCGGGCCTGGGCGATATTCGAATGACAACAAATGCCACTCGAGCGGACTTCGCTTCGCGCAGAATGCCACGAAATTTTCGAATAAACGTGACACCATTATTGCGTTAGCGGTTGAAAACTGCGGGCACGTCGAACTGTATGAATCGCGCGTCGAATCATTTTGGAGTGACCATTATTTGTCACAGCGCGCCGCGAATGCTACGGTGGCCTGTGAATCAAGTGGAAACGGTGGTATAGTTAATTACCGCTTGTTCCGTGATTGCCGGTAGATACGTGACACCTCGGTAACCGTGCTTTCAATATAACCGCTGGTTGACGGCGCGCGTATTGTGCAGAAGCTACTCTTCTGTCTTCTGAATAAGCGTAGGCTTTTCCCGTTCGCTCGCCGTTAATGGAAAGCGTGACGCTTTGCAGCAACGGGATACCGTGCGCGAGGGTCGAGGCATAATGCGAGGTTTAATTAATATAGAAATAAAATTCTGGGACAAAGGGGTGTATGGAGATTATCGTTTTAACAAATCTCTACAGTGGATATATCAGTGTGGTTTAGTTTAAGAGTATGTACTAGGCAATCGCTTTTGTCGAAAATGAAACATTTATTCTTCATTTATTTACAAATAAATACATTGATGCTGAGACTTGTTATTTGGCATAAAGTTTATTAATATCATAAGCTTTAAAAACACTTGTTTGCTTTGGTAAAAAATATGCATTATTTTTGTAAGAATTTAAGTGCTGAATTGAAATGTCAAGGTCTTTCGTTAAAAATACTTTTGGTAAAATAATTATTTTGGGTAGTAATATACTGATAGAGTGCTTTTAAATACTCGATGAAACGTTAATCGAGGACAAGTGTAGTTTATATTTATTGCGTGACACGTATTTGTGTCACTGATTTTGGACTTCAGTTGCTGTTTATGTTTGCTGAATAGAAATATCTCGCATATTTCGCGATTTAAAGGGGACAGCACGAAATACTGAATAGAATGACGGTGATCATTGCCCACTCGCAATATTAATAATAATCATACTATACCGGCACTCAGCACTGCATTAGCAACATATGAATGACCGAGATTCATAGTGGTGTAAGTCACTCGCACGATGTTTCTCGTAAACTAATTTTTTGCGTTTACTGTTGTAAAAAAAGCTCCACATATATATTGCATCTGTGGGGACACATATAATGGCTCAAATAACTATCATAATAAATATGTGAAAATTTAAAAAATTTTAAGTTTTAATCTTTATTTCTTTTATTTTTTAGCATCAGTACATTCGTTATATTAATTTATACTAGTATGTTTCAAACAACTCTACTCTTGTTAGTTAAGTGTTAAAAAGAGATGTTTTTATTTCTCAGTCAAGAACGAAGTTATAACTGAATTCACTAAGAAAGTAAACAGATAGAGCCTCTAAGACTTAAAAACTGTTATTAATTTAAATTATCAAAATTTGGAGTTACACCACCCCTACAAGTATAATACAAAGGCTAGTTAAAAGCAACTGTTCAGTTCAGCGTTAGATTTATGCGGCGATCAGGTTCACGCGTTGAGCCCGAAATCGTCGGCCACGAACTGACAGTGTCCATGAACGCCGCAGCGAAACCGCCCTGTGGTTTTGTTGCAATTCAGGGCACGGTAAAAACAGGTGTTTCTCGCGTGCTTCCCAATTCAAACTGAGGTGCTATCGCGGTGTTTCGAGGGGGCGTTTGAAGCGACGAGAATTTTAAACGAGTGATTCAACGTCGAATCGATGACTTTTCGCACTCAATGCCTGTGGCTTTAATAAAATTGCAATACGCGCAGTTTACGTAAAATTAGGGAAAGTTTGACTCATCACTTCGCTGCTTTCGAATTTGTTTAAAAAAATCCAAGGCGTCAACACATGCAATCATTGCATATTATTTTAACGAAAATAGACTCCACAGGTGAATTTTTATCTCTGAAATTATCAATCGTATGAAGTTTATTCGTCTTCTACTACATAGATTTGTTAGTTTAATTACTTTTTTTTAGACATTTCAAATACTTTATATCAATTCTTCTTTTAATCGTATCTGTAATTATACTCCTTTAAATGAATCAAACTTTTGCGTAACCGTCGCTTTCAAATTCATTCCGATTTTTTTATGACTGATATCAGGTAAATAACTAGCTGAATATACAATAACAATTCCTTCACCCTACCCCAATTAAACTAACAATATTTAAAACTAAACATTACCTTCCAATTATCCTCACTCCCCTCTCCAAACTCACAACACACCCTCTACACTTTCACCACGCATTGACCATTTTCAAAAACTCACCCCCACGACAGACACAAGCCTTCGCGTACACAATCCACCCTCAATCGTCCCAGCCAACGCAGCACCATTCGTTCTTAAAAAACAATCCTTCCGCGTACATCTAAAAGCTTGCGGAGGATTGCTAAAAGGAGGAGTTCGGATGAAAGTTCGCGGTATATTGGGGAGGCGACCGTCCCACCCCTAGATACGTATCGACGAGGGGAACGTTCTTGTCGGAACGTAGCTGAAACCCATCCTTTATCGGTGGCATTTGGAATTCCGGCCTAGCCCTATTACAAATGGCCCACGCCGCGGCCGACGACAGCCAGTTCCTAACCTAATTTGAATAATACCCCGGCGAATATTCTATCACGTGGCGGGGGTCAAAGCAGACCGGAGAAAGCCGCTGTCCGCTTCGTGGAATTTTCATTCATCCTTCAATCGACCGTATTAAGCTTGCCGGAGGGTATTGTCGCGGCAGGTCGAAGCCCTTTTCCTCCAACTTGCTGTATTACAAGAGGAGGGTTTATCTTCGTCTCGAGAGAGATTTCTTTATCCCCCTGCCTCCTTCGAATTCAAACAAGCTCGACGCTTGACCCATAACTACAGGCTGCCCTCCAAGTCGTGGCATTCTGCCTCGCGGAGGTATAATGATGTAAAACTAGTGGGAGGAGCGAAATCGGTAGCACGTTTGAGTCTCTTGCGGACAAACTAAGAGTTCAGGGACGTCTTCAGCGTGCTTGTTTCGGATATTAATGATGCAAGGTTCTAAAGCCTGTAGGGAAGTGAAATAAGTTCGCGAACATGGTATTGCTTTACAGACCATTTGAATATGTTGGGTGCAAGGGAACTGGCTCCACGTGAGACAATCAGCGCGAAATGTAGGAGGAAGTTTCTTGGGTTGTATGAAAGTGGAGGGTTGCCAGAGAAGAAGTTCTTCAGAAGTTTTGAAAATCAATCGGGAGCAGCGAGTAGAAGGAAAAGGGGATTCCTTCGACGAAAATTCGACCGTATTAGAACGCTGCTAATACTTTTAACTCGACTTCAATTAGTGCTCGATACCGAATGAAATAAACTGTGTACTTCCGATACCGATAATTTACTGGAGGTAAACTTCTCCGTTGTTGGTCGAGTCTTTGATATCGTTAATCTGATCTTCCGCCGGGTTGCGATCGTAGGGTTAGGAACGGACGGTATAATGGATCTTATGTTCAATTTTACAGAGACATGGAATTTGGGAATTGTACTTTTTAACTCTACAGTATACACGTAAATTAAAATTATACTACTGCACACGTTGGGTCTCATAGGGCTTTATTTCGAGATCGAGGGATGCATAGATATTTTGAGAAAAATATATTTTTAGGCTGCACGTAGTCTATTGCACTCAATATTTATTAAGAAAAATATTTATAAGAAAATGAAATGAATGATGACACTGCGGGTCATCGTTATGTGAATGTATTGCAATATCATGAGAATTGTTCACTATTGCCTGTCAGGCCCCACTTTTGCACTGTAGGGTTAATTAAGAAAATGAAGAAAATTGAGCAAATAATATTTTATAATTAATTTCTCCCAATAAATAGCAACTGCCTGTCGATAGCTTTTGTTTCCCGAATCAGAATTATTCTGAGAATTTTCGTTTCGCGTTATATAATAAAGCCTCAGGCTAGAAACAATGAAGTCTCAAGTGTATAGTATAAAACCGAGCAACTGTGACACGTGTTGAATTCTACGAGTTCAATCGTGATTGCAAAGCTCCTGAACCCGCTGGATCACCACATTTCCCATTCCCTTCAAAACGTTTTGAGCGAAATTTCGTTCCACAACGACGAGGAGCTGCGAGACAGCTTCAAAATTGGTTTCAGTCGAAACCCTTCGAATTCTTCAAACGTGAATTTAAAAATTTTCGAGAGCATTGAGAAGAGATCGTGAATAATCGTGAAGCATATATAATCCATTAAATGTTACTAAATATTTCTGAAAAAAATAAAGACTCTATATTCTCAAGAAACTGCACGAATTTATTATTAATACGTTAAACGCATAGAAGCATTTATAATTGTTGCAAAATAACGCTCCAGCTCCATTTGCGAAGTAATACGAAAAATGATCCGGTAAAGGGAATCTCGGCGAGTTTCTACGCCCTTTAAAAAGAAAAAAGAGGTTGGAAACTGCGAGAGGAGGACTCGCTGGCTAGACGGAGTCGAGCATAAGTAATTCGTTCCCATGAACGAAGCGAATGAACTTTGGAAGGAACACTGCCCTGACTGAAATATTCTATTACCAGTCCTGGGATTGTGCCGGCTGCTCGTACTTCTCCCCGAATTTACTGCGCGACGGTAATAACTCCTCCATGGTGGGACCTAGACGAGACGTCTCTACTACCTACCCCTTCACAATGAAACGTACACACCGTGGACTACAATTAGACGTTTCTATCGAATAACGTGAAATGCTTGTCCAGAGAGCAGAAGGATCATGAATTCTTATGACCTTTCTGCATTAGACAATCGCGAGGATTTTAATCCACGCAGAAGGAAGAAGAGACAGTTTGGGAATTTCGATAACTCCTGTGGGCATTTAATATTGCCACGTTATGCGCGATATTATGCACAGAAATTAAATTTTAAGCTAGATTGTTCAAGACGAAAAAGGGAAGATATGCGATATTGAAATCCAATGTGGTGGACACATGAATGCATAAATTATATTCTTCGTTTAATTCATTTCAGTGCGGAGGTTTGCCAATATCGGACTGCTCGCCTAAATCGTACCTTATCAATTTCTCAATAATTAATTAATATAATCGACTTTTAATGGTAAAAATATCAAGTAAATTCGAATTGAGAAATGGGAACAAACCCCTTCGAGCTTACATCATATTTTATGGGTGCTATAAACGTTTAAAAAATCAGGGGTGATGACGTAACTTTTTACCATTTTACTTTAGCTGATAATAATCTAACAATGCAGTTTCATCCTGTATTTTCATATTTTTCTAAAAACGCGTTTATTGTAGAATATTTTACATTCATTTTATCTACTTATTACATTTACTATAAAGTTTAAATCGATATTTATGAATAAATTGATCGTGTTTCCTAAATCGTACCTTTTACAGTATGTCACAAAAAGATTAATAACAAAATAATTAGTTCTGAACGAAAGCTTAAACATCTACTAGTAGGTGCCCAAAAAGATCAAGCTACTCAATATTAAGCTGTGTTCAAAGTAGTACCAAATACGAAATGTAACATAAAATATCTCATGTAGTACGATATAGGCAACCCTCCCCTATAAGTTTAATGTGTGCGCGTTCTACGTTGTAACTCAGATCGGGAAATTTATGTTTGGGTAAATTTAGTACCATATCGCGATTGCAACGTTTACAAGTACCCAGCGCGACTAAAGTACGTCGCAACAAAACGCTAGATTATCTGAGAATTAATTACAGGCTTGTGCAGCGACAGTCTTCAGTAATTAATTCGTTAACGATCGCCTGCAGAATAATCTTGTCACGTTGCGCAACTGCCACGGTAAACGAAATCAGTAGTAATACTCCCTTTACTCCGCGCAATATAAACAAAGCATCAAAAGTTTCAATTTCCTAAGCAACCCAATTGGACTCTGCAGTATACGCTGTTACCGTATTCCGTGCACCTGTAGAGGCCACTGCAATCTCACCCCCCAGTACGTGATAGTTTAATTCGGGACGTCAAAGGGTTAAATGGAGCCACTACACCGAGCCGGACAAAAAAGGATCAACAGATAAAAAAGTATTTCGCCTCTGGTCGTCCCTTCTGTTCACACCCTCGATCATTCCAAGAAAAAAGTCTGAGGGAAGAAGAAAATTGAGTAGCAGCCGATGAACCGCCATTCGATACCTACATTTAATAAAAATTGCTTGGTAGACAGATCTTGATCAGATAGACATGGTGTCTCACCCCCCGATCCTCCCTTCTGCTCCCCAACCTTTCTATGAAAGAAGTCTGGGAAAAGAAGAGAATTGAGTGTCAGTCGATGAAGCGCCATTTGATACCTACGTTCCCCGCTTGTATTTAATAAAAATTGCTTGGTAGACGGGACACGATCGCGTGGGTTGCGCCGATCGAACTTAATCGCTGCGGGAGAAATAAAATTAATCGAGCTTGGGAACTGGCTCGTCGTAACTTTTGCCTGACTTCCGGCTCGTGTAACTTGCAGCACAATATCCAGCGGTGGCTGGGAATCTTTGGTTTCGGCTGCGCATGGATTTCAGCGGTGGAACCGCGTCAACCGGATTAATAACGCACTGGCAAACACACCGGTCGCTCTGTATTTTCCACGGGGAAAAGGAAGCCACGCAAGCGGAAAACGCGACGACGAAACACGCCGCTGTCGTTCTAATATCGTTCGGGCATCGCAGGTGACCAATTGCCCGTTTCACCGCGCGTTCGAGACCACTGGTTACTGGCCTTAATTTCGCGAGGGGAAAAAGGGAATTAAGGCTACGGCGCTCCTCTTCGCGACGCGACGAATGCGTAATTAGATAAATGATCCAACTGCTGGGCGTGTAGGTATGAATAGGATCGTGAGTTTTTACTCTTTGTTATATCACTAGGTACTATTATTGCTACTATTGTACTACTATTAAGGATGAGAAACGCCGTAAATCAATTACACTGGGGTAATATAGGGGAGAGCGGGGACAAACGTAACACTTTTTACATTTGGCCTAGCTGCCAATTACCTCTTACAGATATAGAAACGAAAATTATGCCTTAAGATAGTATGTTTCTTGCTCTATCATTTGACCACAAATTCAGCCTTCCACAATAAGTGGTCAAAGAGTTATGGCAATTTTCCGCAGTGACTGTCATTGTTACTTTTGTCCTGCTGGGGTAGGACGAAAGTAACATACCATGGGAACGAAAGTAATACTAATTATTTTGAGGAGAATTAAGTAAAAACACTTCTCCCAAAGCAAAATAGGATTTTCTATTATCAGAAACGATAGAAACAAACATTTAAATAAACATATTTTAAGTAGGTAACGATAAAAAAGTATAACCAGCTTCAAACATTTTTTTGATACTGTGTATTTGATTTAATATGGAATCTCGTATAACTGCCCCGAAAGTAACTATTTACGAATTTTTTAAAAAAAAAATTATTGTTAATATTGGATTCAACTACTCCCCGTAGTGACGTGTTAGTTTTATCCCCAGCCATATTTTTCAGCATAGAACTGTTATAACGTACACACTCTACAAGACTTATTGAAATCAAATACAGGAACTTATAAAGACATTATCTAAGAACGCACTAACAAATAATTGGATCAATGTCTATCGTTTAACCATGAATATTAACAAAAAAACCAACAGAGGAGACACTAACCTGAATGACAGAAATAACGAAATCAGCTTGCCCACGATATACGAATCGTTGTATTGCTTAGCGTCACTCCGTGAAAGAAAAGAAACACTAAACACGCGTAACTATGTAAAGCAAACGCTTTGGAACCTTTTCTGGAAAGCGGGAGAAGGCGTGTTACTTTCATGACGCCGTTACGTTTGTCCCCGCTCTCCCCTACTATATATCTTTGTAACTTTGTACTCGTTACAGCCATTAAAAAAGTCAAAATTAAATCTTGAATGAATTAATAGACACAATATTTAAACGGTTCTCTAAACATATTTCCTCTCACTTTTAACGGAATAATAAACACAAGTGGTCAGTGAAGTGGAGCTTGATCTTTTAGCATACAATCTAATTAGACACTGCATTACGAAAGTCTTCGAACGCACCAGATGAAAAACATTTACCAGCAAGCCTTACAAATTAAATTCACGATATTATTATAAGCATAAGACGAATCTATAATCGCTAAATTAACAAAATCTGACATAAAAACTACCAATATCTGCGACAGTTACAACCACAATTCGATTCAATTTCAATGTCGTTAGCGTGATGTGTAGCCCACAAGCGTGTCCCGCAAGCTATAAAATTCAAAAGAACCGCACAGGGTGAGAGACAAGGACCTACGCAAAGAGTTACACGAGTCCGGCCTGAAAAAGGTCGATCTCCTGAGAATTTAAATCCGGCTCTTTAACAGCGCGGAACGCGGAAGCCTCGTCAAGAGGTTTCTTACTTTCGAAGCCCTCCACCGCGGCACTTGGAAAAATAATTTCAGCGAAATGAAGTCGAGGAAATTGCTTTGATTAAAATATTGCAGATCCAGACCAAATGAGGCACTCGGGGCTGGTCGCCTGGGTCAAGGTCAGCCAGGATATTGTGCCTTAAATTGAATGGGAATGAGGGCTTAGCAATTTGCTAAGTCTTCCGGTTTAATTCTTGTCATTGGGGGGAATCTCGAAAATAAAATACCGGTTGTTCGTTTCGAAGCGTACGATGGCGATGTTCCGCTTTAGAGGTCGCTCCTTCGTTATCTTCTGAAGAAAGTGCAACGTTCCTCGAGGAAAGAATTATGGCGCTGATGAATCATTTTGGTCGACTGCGCGGTGGTGATAAGAACGAAGGAAGACTTGTAGAATCGTTATTCGTAAGACGTAGACGCAAAGAGAAATTCTTCCTGTGAAAATTTCGGAAATGTATGAATCTTGGAATAAAAAATTTCAAACGATCGTCCAAGTGGTTAACATGAACATAATTGGTTAAGTCTACTTGTGAAAATTATAGAAAACATTTCGTAGCTAATGGATGCCTACAGAAATTAGAAATAATAAATATTCCATGGGTTGGTTAAAATAATTAACACTTATAATCCTAAATAATAAGGAAAAATAAAAAAATCGAATTTTCGAAGATTTGAGGGTATACCACCCCCTTAACGTCGCAGAGCGGGGTCATATTATCAGTGGCGCACAAACAAAAAGAGAAACAATGGAAAAGGAACAGAGTTGTATCAAGCTCCCGAAAGACGGAGCGAGACAGAGTATCAACGAGTCGCGCGTCGTCTGTCTCGGCCCCCTCCAAAATAAAATTCTGGGTGCGCCACTCCATATTATTCTAGACAAGGGTCCTCCCTATTGTAAATATATTTCCCTCGTACGCCGTATCGAATCGATTCGAAAGAAGCCGTCATTAATTATAAGATATGCGTTATATACCGGTGCAAAATTCGTGACGCGTCGGGAAACGAAATATCCTCCCCCGGGTGATTCCTTTTCTCCCCCGACCCGTCAGATGTAGTAGCGTTTTGGGGGCATCGAAGCTGACCCAGCGGATATTTCCAGCTCCTCGAGTTCTGGCAGCACGCCTAACGACACCGCCGCTTAATGACCAGAGATGTTAGTTGCACTCGGGGAAACTTAGAGCGCGGGGCACCCGGGGTTATCGGCAGAGCGGGCGGGCTGACAGAGTCACGAGGGCAACGCGATGGGGCGCGATCGAGGAGCAGGATTCTCAATCTAGAACGGGTCAAATTTAATTTGCTGTTAGCCCGGTGAGTGCGCCCTACGAATCGCAAATCGAATTTCCTCGTTTGCAGGCGACCTTAAGCCTCGGGGGTCGACACTGTGTACTCGAAGATAGTTTGCCAACCTCCACTACTTCTGCAATTTATTACTGAAAACTCTCGCCCAACAGGGCTACTCGGCGATCTCGAACCGATCGATGGCTATCACAGGATTACAAGCAACTGATTTTTCGATGGCGTGAGCGCGCGAATCGTTTCATTATGTTTGAGGGAGAAGTGGGGTTTGTATTTTTTTTTGTATGTTCATTCAATGTCACGGACCACTTGTACAGTTTTTTTCTCTCCGTATACTGCGTAATGTATGCGATAGTCCGTGTTGGATGTCGCTACTTTTTTTTTTGCTTCTCTTTTTTATTTCCTAATGGGCCTTCGCCTGTATATATAATTATATACTAACAAGGGAAGTTAGACAACCCGAAAATTCAGAAAATTACGCAACTTTGTATGTAGGTAAGTAGAGTAATTCATCCGTAACATAAAACTATTCTTTTGTTTTAAGAGGTGAAATCAGCCGTTAAAAAAATGTAGAGTTTTCTTTATCGCGGAATATCTCTAGAATGGTAAGGGACCTCGAAAAGAAGTTTATTCAAAAGTTGCATCTTATTTTAATACCTACAAAACTGCGTAAAAGTAATTATCGAAAACGTCATACTTTTCAAGTTACCCCCACCACCATTCCTTAATTCGATAATTATTTCTCCACAATTTTGGAGAAAGATATAAAAAAAAAAGAGATATTATTATACTAATCTCCAGATATAAAAAAAAGATCCAACTTTTGTTTAAACTTCTTTTCAATATCTCTCACCGTTCTCGAGATATTCCACGATAAAGAAACCTCTGCATTTTTTCATGTTGTGATTTCATCCCCCAAAACCGTACTATGGTACCAACAAAAAATAGTTTTATATTACAGATGAACTACTCAACGTGCACACAAATTTGCATAATTTTCTGAAAATAGTTCTGTTATAAATAGATAAATAAATATTTCATGAGCGACAGAAGCAGTGACTTGATGATATATATGATTGATATAAAGGCATGACATAATACATCACGCATTTAGACTCAGCGACTAATCAGTAAGATACTCACTCAAATAAGAGTTTCTTGAAATTTCCGTTGAGAGTTCGGATTGTCCTTTGACTGCGAATGCTCTGTCGTACGTGGAAAGAAAACTTCTGCGGGCTGGAGACAATGGACGGACCCGGGGTAGCAGTATGAATGGTTAAAAAGTAAAAAACGTAGAGACGGAGAACGAAGGAAGGGTGCGCGGTTCCGCTAAAGATCGCCGGAAGTACGAGGGTTCCAGAACGGAAGGAGGAAGAGGCAAGAGGGCGGATGAGGAGCCTCGCTAAAGAACGAACGAAATATCGAAGAACAAGGGAAGAAAAGTCGCGAGAGTCTGCTCTCCTTCGACTGTATGTATGCGTACGATGTTTGTGCATGTGTGTGAGTGGTGTGGGCGTAAATGATGTCCGAGTAGCGATGCGTGATCGAAATGGGATAAGAGGAGCAGAAGAGCCGTGGGGGTGGCGGAAAATCGCTCAGAAAAATGTACGCCATCGCGAGGCAGAGGCGAGAACACCGAGATTGGAAAACAGAAAACAAATATAGAACCGCCATCAACTCTCGCTCGAGAAACACGTTTCGATTTATTAGAATCTTTGCCACAGACGTGAGACCAAATTCCTTGAGTTATGGTACTTTTCAGATTTCAAGTATTACCCGTGTCGATTTCATATGAAATAAGAAAAAAATGTTTTTCATTGAATCATTCGAGGAAGAATTTCTTTCCAATTATCTTTTATCTGACAATGAGAGTAATGGCACTTTTGATAAAATTGATACATTCCCCGTTACTCGAGCTACCGAAATACTTTGACTAAAATTTCCTCGCTCGAACGATCGCACAAGGAACATAAAATAACGAGACAGATTGCACGGGTTGCTCTTTGTTCCACTGGAACCGTAAAAATCGAAATCAAAGGCATGCGCGCGTTTTCCCTTTCGGACAAGTGCTCTCGCGCCAGACAAAGCGAAAAAAAGAATCCAATTTTCCATTCGTCGGTTCCCCATGAATATCCCATGAGACGGGAGATTCGAAGACCTTCGAAAGTCGAGCGACCTGTTTCAACGATCGCGTTGAAACGGGCGAGCCAGACAAGTGTTCCAAAATCAGATCCCGCGAATTACAAAGAGCCCGCAATCTCTTTCGGACCGTTCCCCTTACATTCTTCTGAGCGGCGAAGGGCGCAGGGGTTGGAGCGTCTGAATATCAGGATCGAGGGTGAAAGGGTGAATGGAGAAGTAAGTAATCGCGCACGGTGGGAGAACGTGAGTAAGGAAGGGAGGAAGAGCGAGGTTGAATGCGAGGGAGGTAAACGAAAGGAAGAGAGGAGGAAAGAAAGGAAGAAAGAAAGAAAGAAAGAAGGAAGGAATAAGATGAGAGAGAGAAAGAGGAGAAAGGCTCCGGAGGGGGCCGCTCGTCCATGAACCGAGGACAGTGATCACATCCTCCTTGGACTGATCGGCTCTTTTTCTCGCTTCCTGATCCGCAGGTACGTCTTCACGATAGTCAGCTACCTGATCGGTGTCTTCATATTCGCGACGATCGTCGGCCAGGTCGGGAACGTGATCACCAATCGTAACGCGAACCGTCTGGAGTTCGAGAGACTCCTCGACGGCGCCAAGACATATATGAGACACCACAAAGTGCCGGGTGGGATGAAGAGGCGAGTGCTCAGGTGGTACGACTACAGCTGGTCCCGCGGGAGGATACAGGGTGGCGGCGACATCAACACCGCGCTGGGGCTACTTCCGGACAAGCTGAAGACCGAGCTGGCTCTGCACGTCAACCTCTCTGTACTGAAGAAGGTCACCATCTTTCAGGTGAGCTACTTCCTGGCTTTTCATTTTAAGCATTCTCATATTTTGGATCACAGACAGAGTAGGTAGGGTTGTTTGTCATCGAGGAGTTAATGAGAATGTCATGGATCACGATCTATTTAATGATTTATACAATTATGTATCTATCGGTTCTTTTACAAAGTATAGGGTCTTTCAATAAGGGTGCTCGATCTTTAAAATTGATCAGAACAAGGTGTATGTGAGGTATGGTGAAACTAATTAATGTGGATTCTTCCACATAAATCGGGCTGGATTTCAGCAATGGCTTATTTTATGTCGTTGTTCTCCAGGTCGTGAATTGTTGATGGATTATTGGCATAGGCCAGAGACTTAACGTAGCCCCAAAGAAAAAAGTCTGAAGGTGTTAAAGGGGAACACCACTGTGACGGCCGGCAAAGTCAGCCGTTTTAAGAATATTTTTCAGGAATAATTTACAGTTTTGATATAAATTCTTTATTACCTACCTTTACTACAACCTTTAGTATATTAAAATTTATGCATGTTTTTCTATTTATTTTTTTTTATAGTCTCTTAAGACATTATACTAAAGGTAGGTAATACAAATTTTATATGAAAACTGTAAATTATTCCTGAAAAAATTCTTAAAATCAGCTTAATTTTCCGGCCGTCACATTGGTGTTCCCCTTTAAATCGTATTATCTTGGTGGCCAATTGACATCACCTCTTCTCGACGTTATTAGTCATCCAAAATTGGATCTCTCCAATCGCCTCGTGCAGTCGAAGCTGTGGAGGCCATGTGGACATACCCCTCTTTTTATTAAATTTTAATGATCGAGCGCCCTTATTGAAAGACCGTTTATAAGGTAAGTGCACCTAACTTCACCTACCCTAATTCATATCGTTATCAATCGATCGGTAATTAATATTTCTCTTTCTAATTAGTCTCAGACGAAAAAAGAAATTATTTCTGTTTCGTTTACAGCAATCGTTTAAATCTAAAGATTTTCAATCCCAAGTGGGGAAAAGCAAGACCAGCAAAAATCGGGATGTTGAAAAATGGACTTATACCATTTTCAAAACGAGCAGCTCATGTCTTGTGATATAATTTCGTACGTTTCACGTGTATTATTAATTAAGTTTATAGACAATTTGTCAACCTGAAGATAGTTTATAGGAAGCTTTCGTTCACGGCATCTCTATATTTTATAGAGATTACTTAAACGATACTTAATTACAAGTTATTTGTCGAAAGGGAAGGGTCGATTCGATCGTTTTGGCCACGTGTGCGAAATTGGCTGGAAAAACGTATCAGGAGGTTCGCGGCTTGGATAAATAAAGTCGTTCGTGCTCTTTGATGAAAGATACATCAGTGTGCTGGCGCGAATCGTCTCGATGATACAGTTCGTTCGATCGAAGCGAAACAGAGGAAAAAAGAAGAAGAGGTATAAGAACTATGTGCCTGCAGGAATAGGATGTACCTATCTCCTCGTCTTTTCGTATCTTTCTGCGCTTCCCTTCTCTCCTCTACATTTCACAGGTCTATTGACAATTCTACGAGATGGTCGATACAAACGGTACGTGAAGTATAGCTCAATTTGTGTTATATGCGCGTGGAAGAGGCGTGCTGCAGGATCGTAAGTGGAATTCCTTTATATATGTTTCTCCCTTCAAATTACAGAGAAATATGACACGCGTGAAAAACCATTCCACGTGGCATTAATAATCTAGAAGGTGTCTATGTATTTTTGTGATATACAGCACAAAGGTTAACTAGTGAGACTATTAACGAACAAATTATTTAACAATTTATATGGCAGGACCTAGTATTAACAGCTCTTGAAGTAATACTTCATTTCTATTTGAAAATGTGGTCAAGGAAAATACTTTATAGTGATTTGAATTTAATTATTTGAAATTCTAATGCAATTATAAATTGCTTCTATTAGAATTATTAGATCGCTTCTTAAGTAACTTTTATTACCTATTTTTCAAATGATTTAAATGAAAGCAAAGCAGAGTTTTTTATTCAATATTACCTACATTATGGAGATAATGTAAATATTTTTCTTGAGTGTTGAAATTTCGGGAAGTTTAACATCAAAATTGATACTTTTTTATCTTTGAATCCTATTGAGGACCTTGCAGCAAGGCGGGTACAGCTCCACTTTTTGCAATTTTTGAGTTATGGCGTGTGATATACGTAAAAAAATCTACATTGTTTGTGGCACGTTTGATGCGAATCCGATAACAAATAAATGATTTATTGCAAATTTTAAATCTGCACCCATTACTGTTTTGCGCAATAGAGATGCTCCAGATTTGAAAAATTTGCCCATAATAGAAATAAAAACTTATCGACTCTGTAACTACTACTTATTGTGCGAAAACATGTATTTTTTAATTAGTTTTCTCTTTTTAATTTGAATTCAAAGCAATAATTTTATAAACAGTTTTTTCTAATTTACTTGAAGTTGGTAAATATGGGACTGCACCCCCTTCGCTGCAATGTCCTCAATTTTGACATGCACGTCCATATAAAACAGTTTGGCCATAGAGCCAGCCAATAATTCTAGTTGTTTCTGCAACAGATTTCCCTTGGCGGAGAACGGAAAGAATGCGGTGTCTTGCGTGCACTGTGTTGGACTTCATTTTCACATAAATTAGATATTTATTTTACTAATAAAAGAAACGTTCTATCCATTTGTTTATATCATTTTATGGACTGCTGATGAACAAGATCGACTATCAATATCCTGCTTTACTTACATTCAAATCCTTTGGGACATAACTGAAATGACTGGTGCACCAGTCAAATAATTTCAAGAGAATAAAAGAGAGTCGTTAATAATCATATTACCATCCGTGAATCATGATGTAGAATTTGTTTTCCGTTATATTTCAGTCTTCATCGCTTTCGGCATTTCAAACCCTGATTCCACTTATATGCTCTCAGTAATTTCATTTAACAATTAGTCGATTCGCTGCAGTGGTAACTGAACCAAGCGTTATTATCTCCTTAACTCTTTGATGTTCATTGCTTGCATTCATTCGGTAAGCTTCAAATAAGAGAACGGATACTTTTTAAAAAAAAAACAGCAATCAGTCTTCCCTGTTCGACTGTAAAGAAATTATACATCAACGTAGGTAACAATGTCTGGAAAGTCCTTTCGGAAAATTCATTGCCCACTAGTAGAGAATATAAAAGGGATAAACGCCGTGGACGTGTACAAAATTGAAGCCCAGTTATTCTTCGCTCAGTTCTCCGTGGTCAGATTTAATACCAATAACACATTTATCGCTGAATTTCATCCTTTGTACCACTGCCACGTGATTTTCTTTTTCTGTTTTCTTTTTTAGGACTCTCTATTTTCTTCTTGTATTCTACGCATACGTGGTCAAATGAATGAAAAAGTTTATATAAACCCATGCTCGAAAATGCTTTAATAAAAAATTACAAGATACATTTTTTGGTTTCATGACTCTGCAAAGTTGCTGATTGATGAACAATTGTTTGCCATGGTTGTCAGTTATTATTCACATAATTCTGTGAGTTTTTAAGTTACAACAGGTGTTTGAAAAATCCTTTTTGTGCAATAATACAATTTTATTTTTTATTTTTAATAATAAAAGTTTTTTTATAATATTTAATATTCAACGTTCTTTGCTTAAAGGACAACGAATTTTCGATTTCTTACAACTCCTTAACACACTTTCATACATTTAGGGACACCCTCTATGAAGCGATCGCTCGATTGAAACTAACAATTTTACATTCGAATAAACAGGTACCTATGTCTCGTTAGGCTTATAAATACCGATTTTTTCTCGCAATTAATCCCACTCTCACTATCAGCGCGCAATGCATTGCACATTTCGTGCACCGGTATAACTAAGAAAGCAATTTCTCTCGATACCCGTCATCCTAATGCGTTTATCTGTCCAAGATGATATTTCGCGTCAGATAAGATCGATGCTGAAATACGCGCAATCCGGGGCTTTATCGATCACCTTAATGGTAATTCCAGTTCAATTCAGCATGCTCGAGCATAACTTCTCGCGATGACTCGAGGGCAACTGGTCCTGTAATGGGTCTGCTGTGTGATTCCCATAATCAATTTTGAAATGATCGATCAACTATTCGAATGATATGCTCGCATTAGCGTACAATGTGCACGTGTAATCGCGAAGTGCTTTAACCCTCTCCAGCCAGATTCGCGATCCAATCTTACTCATCCCAAATATTAAACTACCTACACGTATTACTTGTTACAAAAGTAGTTCTTGAAGAAAATAAAAGTTTGGTAATTACACATATTTACCAAAGGGCAGTCCTCACCGATTTCGATGATCTTGAAATACGTTTTCGGGGGCATAAATCTCAACAACTTTTTCCTATAAATGTTGCCGTCATGTAGAGATTTAAGATAAAAAAAATGTGTAAATCAAACCAATAACCGATCACAGTTTTTTTGCAAATATCGCGAAAACTAAAGCCGAGCAACGGTTACGTGTATTGAAAAAAGTTGTTCAGAATGTTAACTTTGATAACATATTTTAAAGTCATCGAAATCGGTGCGGACTGCTCTTTTGTAAATTATAATTATCAAGAATTTGCATAACAAGATCAGAATCTAATAGAATAGCTTATTCTATTGTATTGTTCTTATTATATTGAAGAAAATTATAAGGGAGATTCACCCTGTTTAAGGGTGAAAACGAATAACAGAACTGTTTGACCGGATTAGTGGCTGAAGTGAATCGTAGCAAAGTAGGTACGATTAAATATTCGGTATACAGTGTGTACAGTGTGTGAATTTGGAATTCTCAGTTCTGTTTATTGTATTCCTCAGAATCGCGAGGAACTGGGAATAAATCTTTCGATTAAGGCTTTATTGATACATTTTGTGATCATTGGTTTTAGAATCACTGGACCTTGTACCGTGCGTGTCTTAATAAAAGTTTCTTCGGTTAACGTGCAGTGAAACAAGACTTTGCACTTGTGTTGTTTTTTATGGGCCATAATATAGCCAAAGATACGACTACTTCCTCTCTTAATAGTGCACACGGACTTGAGTAAACACGTGATATGAAGTTTGCAACTGTAATGCAATTTTCTTGATTAAAAGTATGCACAGGGTGTCAGGGAGAAACGTGACAAGATGAAAGGCAATCCATGTTACACCAACATCCTGCTAAATATTCTAAAATAACCGTGGAGTGTTTTGAGAATTTTCTCAAAAAACAAATGGCTTGCATACTTTTATATATCAAAATACAGGGCGCTTCAAAAGAGAGGCATAAAATTTAAAAGCGTTTTTAAATTACCAAAATTCTTTGTGGCATTGTCAATAGCAATTTATATCTTCGTTTAATTCCCATAAAATATAACGTGATATAAACTTGCAAATTATATAAAAAAAACACCCACTTTTTTTGTTTAAGTTAAAAGAGAAAAATAAGTGAAATAAATGGCACCTCCAAAGGTTACGTAATACAGATTATATGAAACACGATGATATTTCTTTTTATACCATTACGAATTCTACCGCGAGGTCGATAAGAGATGGGGTAAAACGGGACAGCAGGTGCCAATAATTGGAGAAACATTTGAAAAGTTTACGTGCCAACAATACTACACGATACTCCCACCGCAGAAAGCTGGATGTAATAGAGGAGAATGTTTCTTTCTTCGTCTGACGATGAGATATTATATTATAGAAACCCTTCAAGTGGAAGAATAAACTAGATCGATCTTACCGTTTCGATGGAGTGACCTCCATCGGTTTTATATTCTAGTGTAAAGGAATTGAAAGGAAAATAGAAAAGGAGCACAATTTCTTTCTTCCTACAATGATACTTTACATTGAATTTTACAGTGCACCATCAATATAATATTCTTCTAAGAATATTACATTGCAATTATTAATAAAAATTAGTTGCATGTAATATTGAGATGCAAGAGGGCAATAGAGGCCACGAGGGTATACTAGGATTAAAACGTTTAATATTTGAAGCCAAATAAAGGTGGCCGAAGAGAAGCTCTACAAGTGTGAGGGAAGAAAATAGTATGAAGAGAATCGCATACGATTCGATTCGACAAAACGATGTACGATTGTCAAGCTTTGACTTTCAAGATAAACTGATCAAGCTGCGGAATCAATTTAACGTAAAATCTAATCAGTCTTTGGCAATAACAGATCACGAATTCAATCGTCTCGCGCAAACCCCTGATGCAATTAATCTCGAACGTGGGTACAGTGTTTGCTCATTGATTGGCTTCTCAATTTTGCAGAATATCACAAATTTTCATTAAGTGCTTGCGGTAATTAATGACAAAATAAATAATAAATATAAAAGAAATTTGTTTGATTGCTGGGGTAGTTTTTGAGAAAAATCACTTTGAACGTCGAAACAATAATAAATATTCATTTTTCATGTGCAAGGTATTTAAGGGGGATGTCACACCCGCTAAATTATTTATTTATATACCTTTTCATTCTTAAACACTTTAGTTTAACACTCTGTACATCGAAGAATGTGACGAATAGATATATCAGATCTGAAGAGTTTGTTATCTCCTCAAAATGCCATTAGAAACATACATGATAAAAGTTGCCAATGCATCGCAAGATTTCCCAGATGTCAACAGAGTTTTCGTCGGAGTATACTGCAAGATGAAATGACAAAAGGAAAATGTGAGAAGAGTAGCTTGCAGAATATACATTTGGAAAGTTCACCGTGTTTTATAGGATCATGGCATGCAAAGGAATTTGAAATCATGTAAGGAAGGACAAGATTTCCAACATTTCAAACACTCAACTGTGTTCAACTTTCCGTAAATAAATAATGGCGCCAGATAAATGTTGTTATAAGAGTCTTGTTTCAAAAATCTAAACAATGATTTCAAGGATAGCAATATTTATATCATTCATTAAACGGCCTGAAAATATGTAGGTACATACCCATACAGCACACTCTCGTTGCAGCATAGTTGCAGTATAGTTGCGGTGCAAGATTGCAACGATTCACGCAACGTTGTCGCAACTGTGCAGCAATAATTCTATGTCCGCCTGCTGCAATGTTGCACAACAACTTTGAGGCAACTTTGCACGGCAACTTTGAGGTAACGAAAAACTGTTTAAAAAAAAATAAAAAAAGTTATCGATTACGACAGATTTGAACTCCGGACCGCCCGCATGACAATCCGACGCGCTACCGTTGTGGCCACGGAATCTTCTTGGATGTAGAGTACTGTAGATGGTATATATATTGATTACTCCGTACGTTAAAAACCTTTATACTACATGAGTACTACGACCCCCATATATTGTCGTTCCAAAAGCACTGTGCGTTGTGCTCGCCTTCACGAAAACATCAGCTTGGCACGTGCCACCAGTAAAGTAGATTCTGACTTATGCTTGGAACTGATTAAATGGTTGCCTTCTCCGACATATATTTTATATTTTAGTTCATTATACTGGACGTCCGCGGGAACAGTAAACACCTGGATATTTCCTAACGTATTGGAGATATAAAAGAAATTGTTTATATGAAATTGCATGGTTGGAGGGGGCAAATTTACTACGGAACTCTTTTTTTTAACAGATCATTTGATAGTGCGTTTCAAGACGAATTCAATAAAGTATAATGTATACACTTTATTTCAGCCGGTTTTGGAGATATTATGTTTTAAAATTTGCTAACGCCGCAAAGTTGTGGCAAAGTTGCGACAAAGTTGCGGCAAAGTTGCTGCATAGTTGCGGCAAAGTTGCTGCATAGTTGCGGCATAGTTGCGGCATAGTTGCGGCAAAGTTGCGGCATAGTTGCGGCAAAGTTGCAGTGCATTATTGCAACGCAACTATGCAGCAACTATGCAGAAACAATTCTATGTCCGCCCCGTGCAATGTTGCACGGCAACGTCGCAGCAACCATACATCGACATTGCGCTGCAACCATGCAACATCGCAAGGTTACTGCAACCATCCTGCAACTTTGCCGCAACGAAGTGTGCTGTATGGGTACTACCTCAAATTTTATACAATCGAATCTCGATAACTCGAATGGCAAGGGAAGAGAAAAATCTTCGAATTATAGAGGTTTCGAATTATCGAGTTCTTGAGTCAGAGGGGTTCAACAAACGAAAATTGGACTTATAGAGGCTTTGTGCGACTGTTAGTTGTTCGACTTGTGAAGCAGTAAAGTAAGACAAATTCAAGTTTTAAAGGTCAATTGTTTATTGTATACCTATAATCAAATATACCTACCTACAACTTATGTACTATATATATACTACATATATAAAAATAATTATAAGACACATTTTATGTTCGAAATATTACTCTTTATTACATATTAAACAATTTTGTGCTTTTACTTTGTGCTAGTCTACACATAAAATCGTAACTATAGCACACATTCTCCATATTCTTTTTCCGAGATCAACTTCCCCAGCTTTCAAAAAAATTAATTCTCCATTTTTTAATCATTAATTTGTTTCGACGCGATTAACATCGTCAATTTGAATCACTACATAGCATGAATATTGAACCGACAACAGATTTCGGTATCACGCTGTACTAGATTCGGATGTCTGGCCGTATTTGTTCGCGTTGCGCAGCGCGATGCAGCGAATGCATTTAGACACCGAATACACACCGCCGAATGTCTCGCCTCCTACACGAAACAGGATCTGCAGCCTAATTTCCAGAAACGTGCTGTAATCCTCGACGCCCACGAACGATTTACAGCGACGAGAAAGGAAGACAGAGAGACAAATGGAGGAAGGAGATACGAGTCCGTGATCCAGGAATCTTTGTTCGCGATACTCCCGCCGCAACAGTGCGCTACAGTCGTACGTTTCCTAAAGAAACAACGTACACATTTGTAGAATACTTCCCAGAGTTCGTAATTTCCCAGCTGCCGGGGGAAAGAATGGGACGTGGGAAATTCCTCGACGAGTAATAACGAACTGTTCGACTCAAACATCCTCACTCACGTTGACACCCTCGCATCCTATTAAACCTATCATATAACCTATTAAATCTGTTCCGAAATTTCGCCCGAATTCCACTGCACCGAAGTCTAAAGCGAAAGGTGAAAACCTGTCAGGCTACCGTCCGAAATTTTTCAGCTGAGCACAACGTACGACGGAACAATAAGGCTCGCTGTCCCTCGCCAAAAATCCCAAACGCGTCGTAAATTCCTACGACAGTGTCGCCGCGCCGGTGACAAGACAAAGCTTACAGAGTTACAAGACCTTCGGTCGACGGCGTCCCTGATAATAATTGTTCGATGGTTCCGCGTGAAAAGAAGCGACGAACTTTTTGTTCCGTGCCATCTGACGGAGGATCGAATAGCGTTTGCCCGCAGCAGAAGTATTCGTTTCCAGTGTCGAACGAAATGTTACACTGACACACGACTTATATACTTACATTGTTACGTTATCGGATTTCGTTGAAGATATGATAGAAAAAAAATATATGTACGTATGGGAAATCGTGCGACGTGATCCCTGGATTCTGAAGTAAATCAGGTTTCTGGACATCGGTGAAATGTGTTACTTCGGTTTATGCGATCGAACGCTTCTTCTGAGGCAAGATATAGATATACGGGCTGGAGGTGGGAGAAAGAGAGAGAAAGAATTTATGTCTTTTTCAGCGTGGTTGCAAAATCGCTGATTTCATGGCAGTTTCTTTGATTCTTAGCGCGATAAAAGAGAGGAGTTTAATATACTTTAGTAGGTGAATTTGATATAACAAATTACAAACGGCAGACTTTGTTAATGTGGCGTGTGCGATTTTTAATAATTATAAGAAACGCAAATTGAATATTAGAGATGTGGCATGTTAAGGTTTATTATGTTTTTGATGAACTAGTGAATGTGATCAGTGACCTAATAATTTTATTAAGTAGGAAAATGATCTTAAATGATTTTCATTCCCTTTTTGCGTGTTCCTCCTCCACTGTCAGAATCAGTTTACTGTCGTTATTGTTCTCTGTTACCACAAATGTTTCTACAGATGCTATGCATAGGTATCATACAAAATTACTTTCCGTCCTAATTAATTCGAAGCTCTGACGTTACTTTGGTGGAGGGCGGATTCCATTTTCTAAGGCTTATATTAGTCTGTCCGTATTTAGTCGTAATATGCATTTCTCCTTTCGGTTATTTAGCTCGAGCGATTTATTGATTTCTCGACGTAATTATGCTGCGGTCGAGCAACCAAATCGAATAAATCATTAGTTTGGCGTTGTCTTTCATATTTACATTTAAATATTTATCGTGGGACATAAATATTGAGAAATCTGTGGGCGCCATTCGATATTACAGTAAAGCTAGATCAGTAGCAAGTTATATTTATTGTAATATCCATGCATATGCGCGAGAATACAAAAACGTATGTTGAACACGTTAGCATAGATAATACAAATGAAATATAAAATAGGGTCTTTGGTAACAGAGCGTGGTTGCTTGCACGCTCGAAGAAGAACGGAAGTGGAAAACAAAGGGAAAAGACCGGAAACAAACGCGTGACTGACGCAGCTCGCTCGCGCCGCTTACTGGTGACACTGCAACCAATCACAAAAAAGAGAAACGAGCGCGCAAATCAAAAGAACTTAAGTATATATTGTAACACTAAATAATTACTATTTCAAAAGATTGAAGATCCCTATAACGTGAAGAAGATTCCTCCACAATTTCTAAAAATTTACAAAATGTCTAATGCAACAGATTCTCGTTAAATCGATTAATCGTTAATTCCGTGGCAATTCGTTACGAGAATTTAATGATTACAGTTGCACAGCTGGACCAAATGCAATATTAGATTATACGTAACATTTATTGTGGAAAATATAACTTAATTCGTCTGTAAATATTAAACACAATTTTTTAGTGCATTAAAAACGTTTCTAATAAAAAAGGGAGCCCATTAACAGCTTAACATCACGCCCGTTTCCAATCGCGTAAAATATCTTCTACAAAACTGCGTACTGGCTTCGATGAAAGTCCGTATTATATTGAATCTAGTTAATATTTAGTATAATGTGCCAGAAGTCGGAAAATCACGTTTGAAGAAACGCCACAACTTAATTTAAATAAATCCGAATGACTTTAAACATTAAACGCACGTTTTCCTCTAAATATATTTCTACCTGCGCGCATCCAAACTGCGGGGACAGTTAAATTAACCCATAAAGTTAGCAAAGATAGGTTAAACTATTTCCGGAACGCGAACGGTACAAGGTATTGCGGCTGAAACGGAAATAGCAGACCGAAACCACTGCCTTTGTAGTTATAGGAGTAAATTTAATTTTAACAAAACTAATAATAACTTCGAGGCCCCTGCAGAAAGGTGAGGTCATATCAAGTTTTGTCAAAAGTTCTTCCGAATCAATATCAGCGTCACTTAGCATGGCATTACAATAGGACATAGTTAACCCTTTAACATACATATATTTATTTATAGATTCTCCAGTAGCCACAGTCCGATCCATTTTCTGTATCAAAACAGTTCGACCAGGCTTTGACAGGTTTCCTTTTTTGAACACTTTGAGTGACACAAGGTTTGGGAAAACAACTCTCCAAGTGGATCGGACGATTCCGAACGATGGCTCTAGCCGAAAAAATTTTGTCCAGTTTGCCTCGTGCTTTGAACATATACCGATACTAATGAAAATTTAAATTTCTCTATTGCCTATTAAAAATTGCTCGTTCTAATAGTTTCTGAAGTTCATTCCCTGGGTCAGTGATTCCCAACTTATGGGTCGCGAAATGTTTTCTGAGGGGTCGTCAAGGTTTTTTTTAAATATTATTAATGTAGAATTATATTTTAAAATATCTATTTTTAATATGTTTTTGTTACCTTATTATTTACCTTACAACACTGCAACGTTACTCTTTTTATAAACATTCTGAATAAATCAATAATTCGTTCTCGAAAGCGGACCGTTGTAATCCGAGTTTTTAAACAGTTATATACTGAGCTCTTATTTAACAAATAAAATTAATTAAAAATATAACTACTGAGGTCTTTTCAACTAAACAGAGATCATAAATTATAAAAATTATAAAAAGAAAATGGCGGAATTAAAATACGATATAATTCAGGTTATTTTTAATTATACGTAATTTAAATTGCTTCTGAATTTCATAAACAAATTATACATAATATGTGTGTCGAGATTAGACTCAATCTCATCAGAAGAAGCTCACTAATCTATTGGTTATAGTTTAACGAAGATTTAATAGAGAATATAAAAATGGTATTTTTCGTTATTAAATGGCACATCGGTGTCCAAGCTCGGTTTGTTTACAAAGTAAATATTCAGGGGCTCCCGGACAATACTTCCGCCGCTTTCCAGAAAATATCGACGTGGAACCACGCCGACGCCACTCAAAGTGTTCAAAACATAATGAGAATATTGATTTTAGTTGGAATAGCCCAGTATCCTCGAATCTAATGAACTTCTATTATCCCCAGCATTTTCTACGCTGGCAGCTTCGGATAAATGGAGTTCCCCTGTATTCGAGCGATAACTTCACAGAGGTCTCGCAGTAAAAAAGTGGACAGTATCAGAGTCTAGATTGTCTAGAATCTGGAACGTCACATTGAAAAATGAATGCGCGGCTGCAGGTGTCTCTCGAACGGACAGGGTTCGAGATTTTCAAGTAGTTCGGGGATTTCGAGAGTTCCGTATTCCCGCGTGTGGGGCACTTCGTTGCAAAAACGAGCGTGCGGGTGTAAAAAAAATGCGACACCTGTGTAAAGCGAACAACTTTCGAAGCCGAACTTCTACCGAAGCGCCATGAAACACGAAATAACACCGCGAACTACGTGCATCAGCACGACAGGCGAACGTTACCGCTAAAAACTGCGGAAGTTTCTGTGTGTGTATTACTTGCGCTCGGCAAAGTGTTTCACACGGCAAATCCAAATAGTAATGTTTACTATATTAATCGAATAGGGTAAACTGTATAATGATTGTCATCCCAAGCGGAAATCCCAATTGGAATGATTTTTTTGCGAAGTTTTTATATCGTCTAAGTTTTCAGTTATTATCGATGTTTATGAATTTCTTATTAAAATAAAACATCTTGAGTACTTCTTAAGCTTTTTATTATATAAATATTAAAAAAAAAATAGGCATAAAAGTCAAAGCGTATAGGTATCAATTATTGGCACTCACAAAACTAAAAATAAATTGTCCACTTTTTAATAATTCCTTCTTCATTAATAATTAAAAATAAAAATAAATATAAGTTCGAACAAAAGGAAATAAACTTAAGATCCAGTTAAAGTCATCTATAAATCCTCCATAAATCCTAGTGCCCTTTTTAATTTTTTACTAATTTCTACACTGCTTTTGGTGAATATCTCTGGAAGGTTTCCCAACTCTGCTATTATTTCGTAATTCTTTCTCACGTTTTAAAATTTTTGTTTGGTCATTTATTACTTTATTTCCCATTACGTGATACGGAAAGAGATAGGGAAATGTTCTGTAAAAGATAGAACCACCTAATGACGCATTCATACGCAGTGACGCATGAAATATTAAACCGCTCCAACGCCCGGGAGAGAAATTTTCCTCTGTAAATCCGTTAGCCCGTTGCTATCTTTATGTAAACAGCGTGAAATTTTAAAACTCCCGTCGAGGCTTTTATTCCATACTTCTAGACTTAGATCCTCTGAAGTCTCTGCATTTTAGACCGCAATCGAACGTTTTCGAGTGCATACAACCAGGACGTGTGACACATTCACCGATATACGACGAAAACATTATAGATTGCCCCAGATTCGCGGAATGGCTGACACAGAGCGCATCTGGCACCATAAGGCGTCAAGGGCGTCGATTTTTTCACACCTTCGACCGCAGCCACCGCAAAACCCGCACTCGTTTATCACGAGTGAAGGTTCCCCGCTGTTCGCCCGCGGCGAAGAAACCGCGTCGTGACAGGAGAAGAGCCTCGAAAAGGTGATCAGAGATCTTTCACCGAGGAATGGGGACTTGAGACATCATCACGAAAATAATATCCCAAGAATTTCCATTATCCGGGGGCAATTGCGCGCTATCTTCGACAGATCTGAAGAAAGAAAAGGGGCAAGGGAAAGAAATATAAAAGGAAACTCGTTCTCGAATCCGCTTCAAACGAATGGAAGCGAATTTAACAAAAGGAATCTTCCAGCTGCGAACACTGGTCTAAGTGAATAATGTGAACAAACACTTGAAATTGTAATAAGAGAGGAGTATATGTATAAATGTATTGCACCTTTAATCATTTAAGTTATACATATACAAGGGGAGTATACGAGGTTCTGCACTGTATGTTAATTACAATAATTACTAATTATTAAACGCTTAGGATACACTTTAAAAGTTTATGAATAAATCGAATTCAATGTTTTGCTTCAGGTAGGCCCTCGACATATGCCCATACGTAAAAACGATACCGTAATTAAGTCCCAATGTAAGGTCAACTATAATTGACTTTGATAGATACTTTAATACCCAGCAATTTGTATGATTAATTGGTTAAATCGATTTTTATCTTACACATAGGTAGAATCATATATGTATACATATATACACATTTTGAATTATTTATGCAAGATTTTAACCAAATTAGTGATCTGAACTCAGTGCACTACTCTTGTTAATCATTATCGTAGGCGAACTCATATATACGTTTAACAAATAGTTAAAATTATTGCAAGATTTGCAAGAGACAAAGTCACCAAAAACCTATGCTATGTGACAAAGGTCACGAGACAGCGAATATACTCTATTTTCAAGCAATAATATTAAATTGTTGCATACGACAATGACATTTCGCGTAAGGAAGTTTAAATGACAATATATTTTGCTCTTCAACTATTTTATTTATTTTATTTCTTTGAGTTTCGGTGACATTTGTCGAGTCCTAAGCCAGGGCTAAGAATTGTCATTGTATCCCCACCATAAGCAGAAAAAACTTTACGCTATCCGCATTCTAAGTTAACAAGCATCCTCCGCCCTTTCCACGAATTATTATCAAATATTTTAATTTAAAAGAGTTGAGACAAATTTGAAATGAATTCACATATGAATTATTGCTAATTTGTTACACGAAAAGAAAGTGAATTGTATTTAAAGTGATGTCAAAAAAAGCCTTCTTGTTTAAATATTTCTCAATTTTTTTCCCCCAAGATTTACCACCCCCCAAAATTTGCCACCCTAGGCCTATTGAGCCTATATAAAAATCCGCCCCTGAATACACTGCGCCTTTAAAAAGGTAATGAAAACGAAACCGAAATTCACAAAAGCTACACATCTCTTTCACTCCAGAATTTTTTTTACCAAGTAAATATGCAGGACAAAGGGCTCTCGATTTTTCGTAGCCACGAGATACACTACAAAATCGTGTGTCATATTCGGTTTTGACAAAGAGACAAAGGACCTGCGTATATGGACACATCATTCTCAGGAAATCGGCGCAAAATTTATTGTCCTGTTGTTTACCATTCCCACGACCCAAAACGCCAAATCCGCCCAATGAAATCCTACCATAGCCATAATGTCCACAAACCTGTATGTATATATACATCTCGGGCGCGAAACCTTCATATAGGGAGAGGGATTTTTTTTACAGACCGTTATTACGACCGTCTGTAATTGGCACATTTATGTGACTTTTAATTGAGGCTACAAGTCACCTCGATAAAGCCGTCCGACGTCAAACCTTTAATGTCCTTTCATTACCCTACCGTGGTAGCACACCTACTGTGTATTTACGTGCAAACGTATACAATCGGAACGCGACGCGGGTTTCCCCGATCGTATTTTAATGAAGCCTATTGTAAATCCACTGAACAAAGGGAAATCTCCCATCCCGCCAGGAAATTATAAGCACGTTGAATTTCCGGTTCACCTTTCAAAACATTGATCAAAGGCTAACGGAACGCTTTAAACATTCTTCGACGAGTCAAAGACACGTGCAAAGCGATCTGACGAGAAATCTGCGACAAGATCGTGATCATCAGAATCATAATTTCTGTGAGTAGCTGTCGTTCGTTGATTTACAATATTTACAGAATCTTTTCCTTCTGTATGTTTCAGGAGTGTCAACCAGAGTTCCTGCACGATCTTGTCCTGAAAATGAAGGCTTACATATTCACGCCTGGCGACTCGATATGTCGGAAGGGCGAAGTTGCCAGGGAAATGTTCATAATAGCGGATGGGATTTTGGAGGTGATCAGCGAAGCGGGCAGGGTCTTGACTACCATGAAAGCGGGGGACTTTTTCGGGGAGATTGGGATACTCAATCTGGATGGATTAAATAAGTGAGTGACGTCAGCTGTTTATTGGCTTATTTCGGATTCAAGATGTTATCTGAATTTCCTGTGTTGCAGTTTTAGAATATTTTACCAAAAGCCACGTCTCATGAAATTATATTCGAGACACGTTTCCACGAAACTATTCCAACCACTTTCCTTTTGCGTTCGGTAACTGGGAAATTTATTTTTCACTGTGTGCGGTATGAATTTTAATCGAGCATTTGAAGTGCAAGGTTTTTCATTATTGTTTCGTAATTTTGCACTTGTAACGATTCTTATTAGTGCTATGATAAAATGATATTTTTGAATTTGAATTCTTACAAAGATTATAGAGAGATAATTCTATTCTACCAAAATCATTTTTTCTGGATTACCTACTTAGGCTATTAGTGTTTTTTTAAAAGGATTATGTATTTTTTCACTGTAATATGATCTTGAAATAAGCTTGCTTTGGGAAATTTGAAATCAAACAAGCAAAGCTTGAGGGTACAAAATTAATTTTCTCGAGCCTTCAGTTTGTGGTTCAACCCTGTTGTCGCATATCGCACTACTCGATTTTTATTCGTGGGGGAAATTAAAAGACAATATTTATCGTGAACAAACAAACTCTAAAACACACCGGAGATCGGAAAAAGAGGGCTTGTGCATGCATTCCTTCTCGAATAATGGGAAAAGTTCCTCAATCTCTTCCTGCATTTTTAATAAATGCATCGCTATTAATAAAGCCATCACTTTAATCATTTCATGTAAATCGAATAAAGTAATTTTGCGCTTCAAAGCTTCTGTTTTATGATTTAAAATTCCCCGGGTCGAACTAATTTTTAGGCCACATATAATGTACTTGTATATAATATTCAGACCACTTTACCTTAATACCTTTTTACGCAGAATTCCGATAGAATTTGATCTATGTAAAAAATATACCCTTTAATTTAAAAAAATGGTGCAACTGCAAAATGCACATGCATCCTTTTTCCATTTACCGTTTTCCTCTAACATATTTTTCTAATTGCAATCAGAAAAAGGGTATTGCTTGCGCCAGTTGCGTGGACCACACTGTATAGATTTGCATGAATCCCCACCATTAAAATTCTTGATAAGATTTGAATATGCAGCGATGTTCACTACAATAGTATGCGTATCCAGTTATCGACGAATAGAAAAAGTTTTGAAAAAGCTGCTGCTCTACCTCGTTATATAGTTTGTCAGTGAACAAACGAACCGAAAGTTCCGCGAACGCATCGCGTGCGAGTTCCCTGGTCACTTTATTTGATACATGGCTCGAAAATGTCGAAAATTTATGTAGGAAGTATATCGCGGAAATTGCCACCGCCATGGAATTGCGGCAATGGTCGAAGAACAGAATCAATAAAACCACCTTTCAACTTCGCCCCTTTTATTTTTCTCGCTTTTGCAACCCTGACACACATATAGCTCGTCCTAGTTTCTCGATTTACTGTTTGCTACCTCTCTGCGAACCTATTTCGTAGATTGTTTCACTGTTTGTCGCAGCGTTGAAGAATTATCCACCGAAAGTTGCACAATTTATTTCCCTAGCGTTTTCATTCAACTTTCATCAAGCGTGTGTTATTTTGTGTTAATCAGTGGCCAGAATTTTATAATGGAACTCTGGTACGTGAAAGGTAGGCTGATCGTGGAAATATTTCATTCAACGTTTTATTTAATGTTGTAATACAAACTGATGGGGAGTAT
This sequence comes from Andrena chrysosceles, assembly GCA_963855975.1. NCBI lineage: Eukaryota > Metazoa > Arthropoda > Insecta > Hymenoptera > Andrenidae > Andrena > Andrena chrysosceles. Next base: position 6,106,163 of record OY979769.1, on the reverse strand, counting down.
TTTGTTTGCGTTTGGTATAGATGTAGGTATTAAATAAAAAATATCCTTTGTAGGTATAACTGTTCCTAAATTAGGACCAACAAATTCCAAACCATCAAATTCCGAGGGTATCGTCCGAAATTTCAATCTGCAACTAATCCTCTTTGCTACGGAATCACGAGCAGCAAGTGAACTTTTTAAAACTTCCCTCCAAAGTCGAGGGGGCTTAATTCAATTACAAAAATTAATGACATAACGAATTTAAAGTTCAGAATAGTTCGCAAGTAGATAAAATCTAAATAGCGACCTTCGAAAAATCACTGTTACGAATAATCAAATAAGTTAACATAGAATTTCATGACACTAATAACACTAATTTACAAAATTCTTATGTAAAATGGACCGCTGATTCCGAAAATAAGATCTAAAAAAAATTCTATGGATACATTTCCGAGATATCGACAGGTGAACTTTTTATCTTTGTGTCGCAAAAGTGGTCCCACTTAATTGCGAATATCTCGTGTTGCGAATGACCAATATGGTCGAAAATTATATCAAATTAAAGATAATTGAATCGCCAACAAATATACCTAACAAAATTTTCAAATCGGTTCAGTGGTTCGGTTGAAATCGATGGAAATATGTGAGAAAAGTTCCTATTTTCGAACGAAATTCAAATCGACAATTCATTTAACCATCTGGGAACAATCTAAATCGTAAAACTGGCCCCAGTTTCTCATTTCTTACGTTGAGTCTGCACTTTTACGAAAAAAACAAGGTGCTATTGAAGAAAATCTATGGATAAATACCGAAGCTAGAGACAATTGCGTGAAAACACTACAATTTCATTTCTTCTCGGTTTTTGTGTTTTTACATAAGAATAAAATAGTGGCATCTACCACGCAAAATGTCTTTAAACTAGTGTAATTACCTAATCTTATGAGAACTATTGTCCTCATTTTATCTAAGCTTGATATTCTAGCGTCAATATTGACACGTTTGTAGGGAGCATTAAAATTTTCAGTGCCATTCTAGGATTAATTATCGGTAGAATTGCATGGGCACTTTCCAACGAAAGTGGTTAAGAATTGATCTGTCCAAAGTCCCCAGCAATTTTCGTTTTTAAATCCCACGTCTATGATAACCCAGAGTTCGCCTGACACATGAACTCGCAATTGCAGACGCACAGCCGATGTTCGTTCAGTAGGATACTCCGAGCTGTTCAGTCTGTCCCGCGAGGACGTTCTAGCAGCAATGAAGGACTACCCGGAGGCGCAAGAAATCCTACAGAACCTCGGCAGGAAGCGGCTGATGGAGGCGCAAAGAGTGGCAAGAGCATCGCGACAACCAACGTCACCTGGCCACGACTCCTCGGACAACAGCACGGGCAAGAGGATCGTCGACAAGCTGAAGAGCGACGTGAAGGGCCTGAAGAATGCCTTGAGAAAAAGCAGGCGCAACACTAGACCGGAGGAGAGCCTCGAGCTGCAGCCGCTGACACAGAAAGCGCACACGCTGAGGAGACAGCACAAGATCGACGACAGTCAAGAAGGTTCCTCATCGAACGCCCCGGAACCACCTGTGTCGCCCCTCGGCGCGGGCCTGCCTCTGCTCGCGCGGCTGAGGTTGTTGAAGGAGAAAGAGGAGCGAGAAGAACGGCGGAACCTGATGGAGCCTCAGCCGCCAACACCTGAGCCGCAACAGCTGCCAGCGGACGCGCAGAACCCGACCAATCCGAATTTACCATTCCTCCAGAGGATACTGTTGTTGAAGGCCAAGAACGAGCAAGAGTCCCCGGCCGACAAAGAGACACCGTCGAAGGAGCCTTTGCTGCCGAAGTCCAGCATACCTGAGGAGTCGCGGGAGCAATCACCCAAGCTGACTCCCACCAAGCAGCTCCAGAGACAGCCGTCGACTCAAACCACCGCGGAGACGGTGTCCAGGTCGCCGGCTTCCTCCAGCATGGAGACCGCGGACAGTTCGAGCGTAAATGGTTCCAACGCGAAGAAGCCGTGGGCGATGCTGAAGGACGCCTCGTTGACGAATAAAGATAACTCGCCGCAGAGGAGTCCCCCGGCGAAGAGGCTGCTGCTGAAGCAGAGTCTGGTGCACATCAGGCAACAGACCAAGATGTACGCCTCCGTTGATGATCTGTCACCTGAATACTGCGGTCTACCGTTTGTTAAGAAGCTGAAGATACTTAACGAGAGGCAGAAGCTGGCGGAACTGGAGAGAGCGGTGCGGAGTTCCAGCCTCGATTGCGGCGAGAACACCGGGCCAGAGTTTGACGGCACCCTAACAAGAAGCCACTCGGAGGCCAGCGCCATTGAGTACGCCAGGAAATTGGAGAAGCTGAATCAGGTACGTGCCCGTGGAAGTTTTTATCGGATGCTCGCCGCGAAGGCCGATCGTGACATGTGTCGATTGGCGGTTATTTGAACGACGGGCTTCGGGACTGCAGTCAATGTTACGCGGATCGATTCCGGGAGAAGAATGGGGTAGTTGTAACTGTCGCGCTGAAGTTTTGAATGATTTTTCGGGTATTTGTGCACTTCTGGCTGAAGTTATTAAGGGGTTATACCTAGTCTGGCGGCCGGAAAGTGGCGAAAGTTTGTGATTTTTTTTTTTAAAAAGCGGAGGTATATATTTTTACAGAACTTTTTGCACTTAAAAGAGCAAAATTTAAAGAATATTTGGTAATTTTTTGATAAAAAAATATTTACGTTTATAATAAAGTTACAACCGATATCGAAAAAGCCTTTTTAAAAAGTTGTTTTTACGGTGAACACTACCATTCAAAATCAAATTATCTAAAATCAAAAAACAAAAAAGCTGCTAGTATATTAATGTATCCTCTGATTGGCGGAGGGAATTTCCGGAATATTAATTTAAAACAAAATGACGGCTATTTTAATTTGAAGTCCAGGTTTTTAATTGTGATAAATCATACGAAATAATTAAGACATCAACTTTAAATAGCCGTCATTTTTATCCGTTATCTAAAAGATTTTTTAGTAACTATGAATCGTCTCGTTCGAACTGTTCTCACGGTTCCGTGAAACATAACGTCGATCGACGTTGAGATATAAATCCAATCGGGGCAAAATTATATCCCCCCGCATTGTACTCGGCTGCCGTTACTACGCGTAGGTATCTAACAGTTAATACGAGTTCTCAGACGTACGAAACTTCACCGATATACCTAGTATCGACCGTGGAAGTTGTGTAATTTAGAGAGGCGAGATCGTCGATTCCACATGAAATACGCGCGATCTTGATTTACCCTCTCAAGCCTACCAAACCGTAAAACAATTCGACATCGATCAAGCTGTCTTCAGGAATGATATAAACCTTTTAGCATGGAAAATACGAACAACTTGATCAGATGGTCCATCGGCACTAACAGACTTTTTACAGAGAAAACTTCTGTGGTCGGTTTTTCTGTGTTAAATGAGCTCTGTCTCTGCCAAGTGAATGTATTTGAAATATTAGTTATCAGAAATAGGGATGTTTTATGTGGAAATCCCTTAACTCGAATCCCGTTGGAATAATAAATTTAATATTCCAATACTTCATAAATGCGAATATGTGAATACTTCATAAATACTCCAATATTAAAACTATTCGAATATTTCATAAATACTCCAATATTAAAATTTTTCCAATACTTCATAAGTACTCCAATCTTAAAACTATTCGAATATTTCATAAATACTCCAATATTAAAAATTTTCCAATACTTCATAAGTACTCCAATATTAAAAATATTTGAATACTTCATAACTACTCGAATATTACTATATCCGAATTATGGTTGTATTCGAATATTCAAATAAAATACTGATATTTTTCTTGTCCACTACGATTCCATGCTAAACCAAAGTAACTTTGATCTAAACTAAGTATTATTCTATTCAACGAGTAGTTCAAAATTAATTCGGCAAACATAATTTCATCGAACTTTGTAGAAGTATTTCACTCCCAACATTTTTTAATACTCTAAAAATTAAAGCTAGCTTGAATAAAAAAATATTTCCTAAAAAAATATTCTCTTAAGTATAAGTGCACAACTGTTTAAACATAATACTACTTAGATTACTTAGAACATTTCAAGACATGTGACATTCAAATAATAATAATAATGCTGCCCTATAACGCCACATAAAAAGTACATACCTACAAAAGAACACAAAGAACCCCAATAGAAATAAATAAAAACACACGAGAAGTAAAAATGGAGAACGAAACACAGAACTTCTCCAACAATAGTAAAGGGCGATTGATATAAAGGGTGAGATTCAGCGAAGAGAAACCCGACACTGCTACAATATTCAAATTTTATTCGATGCACATTCCAATACATATATACCTACTCAGGCTGCTCGGCTATGCGTACCTACCTATAGAGAGGAGTTCGGCAAACAGTCGAGGCCCCTAACCAGAATACCGTTTCTTTCAGAGCCGTCGAGTCTCGACGTCGCCGTCAGATCCGTTGTCGCCCGAGAACGAGACGCTGGAGAGGCGGAATCTGAAAAGTATCCTGAAGAAGCTGTCAGCCGGCAGCAGAGCGGGTAGCTCTGAAACGTCGGCAACTAGCACGCCGGATCGCGAGGCGGTCACTGCCGAATTGAGGAGATTAATGAGGGCGCCGACTATTGAGGGCTACGCCGCGCGGCATTCAAAGCTCTCGAAGAGTGTCACATTTAATAAGTATACGCTGCAAAGTCCACCGTCCGAGCAGATCCCAGGGAATTATTCGCCCGGGTCTCAGCTGTCCGACTCCCAAGAGCAGGCCTCACTGCCACCGCCCAATAAACTCAGTTTCCGTCCTTTGGGCAGCGGAGGTATCCTGCAAATGGTATCTCGGCCACGAGAAGAGGAATACATCGGGGAGCTAGTGTCTGGCATCAGAGAAGTCATTAAGGGTCGCATGGTAAGCTCCTTTCCTCTTTTTCGCCACGACTTTGTTAATTGATTCGGAGTTTTATTCAGCGCAGACACTCCTCGTCTGCCGTTCCTCGTGGGACTGAACATTCAGTTACCCTTGTAGCTCTCATCCCCTTGACGAATGGCACCTTTATGTGTCTAGCTGTAAATAATAGCGACGGATGCGTCTCGTAGGATTTCACAAAGCTGATAAAATATGACGAGTGTAATAAACGAGTAACACGCGAGGAATCCTGCTCAGAAGGGACGTTTCGCAACTGTTACACATCGATTTTTATGAGCTTTACGTAGATTATAGCTCCCGAAGAAATATTTGACACCAATTTTTTTATTATCGGCAATGATTCTAGGGGGTCAAGTTAGACATCAAAGTTGGGGTGGAAAACGGACAAAATTGTAAAATACGAGGATTTTGTATTTTTCAATTTCGACTTTGTAATAAAAACTAGATACATTATATTGATCTTGCTACGCGTGGGGAACGTGAGCTTCGGGGATCATTATCGTAAAGGATTTCAAATTGTATTATATTTTGGCTTTTTATATTGTGTTTTGTATTCTTAATTATCTTTATTATTATTGCGCACGGATGCCAAGCGGTGGTACCATTTGTATCACATCGACAGAGCAATATATCTACGAATTAACGACATATCCTGCTTTTGTTCTGAACAAATAATCTCTAAATTGACAAATTTACTATATAAATCTATAAGAAAAACAAGGGAAAATGACTACTTTTTAATATATTGTGTAAATAAATTGCCGTATTACGAATCTAATTACGTGGCTGAATTTGTTATAAAAAATACACCATTTTCGTTTGAAACATTTTTCTGTATAGTGCATACTTTCCGAGATATTGGGGCAAACGTGTTTTCCACCCCTAACTTTGAGGGATGATTTCACCTCCTAGATATGAATCATTGCCGATAATAAAAAAACAGGAGTCAAATATTTTTTCGAGAGCTATAACCTACATAAATTTCACCAAAATAGGCGTGTACTTAACAGTTGCGAAATATCCCTTGTCAGAATGGTATTCACGTATTGTCGAAGTTAAAAAGAATATCTTGCACAAGACAAATCTCATTACCCACGTATTTTAATATTTTATGTTTATTTGGAGAAATAAAGCCTCAAAAGTCAATTTACCGTGTTGGATATTGGGAAAATAATATGTACGAAGAAGTGTTTATATTATTAATGAGTAAAAGAAGTTAAATGTATAAGGTGTGCAAATCTGAATTTTCGAAATGTTGAAACTCGATGTTCAAGGAAATGCTTTGCGGTAAAGTGGTTTTTGGGTCAGGGTGTATTTATGAAATCAACATCTGGGTTTTACGAGATCGCGGTGCGTAAAATTTTCAAGAACTCAACGAGATCAGAGAACATGGAGGAATAAGATTCCGAGAGTACCGTTTCCAGAGAAGCTCCACAAAGCTCCTCAGTTTGAAGTAATTTCCCTTGAAGATATTGGCTTCGAAGTTACCGACTTCGAAGCAGTTGGCGCAAAGTTCCTGTGCGCTCTGCTCCCAAGGACTTAACTTCCTCAAACACATATGATTTCCTTCTATTTGCATACTGGCCCCTGTTTACAAATCTCTGTATACGAGTATATTACTCGTTTACTTGTACTAATTAACTACCTACACAAGCAATCTGTTAACGCTCACATCCACGAGACTACGCATATATACATATTATGTAATTATGATGTTGAAATTAATGTCACAAACAACGCGAAATTCACCAGATAAATCGTTTGCAAGCGAGTAAAGTCCGACAATTACATTACCTATATTTCAAACGCGTATACATTTATTTATTAACATAATAGTTATTCCTATTAGTACTGCGCCATTACACTTATCTTTGAATTTACATAATTATATCCTCGTGTGAATTTCAACACCTTCCATACTGTTCAAATTTCTGAAAACTCCCTTGATCTTTGAAGCCTCCTGCAAATATAGCAAAAATCTTTGAACAATACAATATCATCAGTGACAAATACGAAACAAAATTGAATCCTTCAGCACGCATGCCCTAATAAATCGAAATCGCAAAATCCTAAAGTGTGAAAAGTAATTCCTTCGGAATAATTAATCAGACACAGATAATTCAATCAGACTCGCGAATAATCGAAATGCCAAGGAAACTGCAATGGATCCGTCAGCTAAGGAACTAATCGATGCTTGCCCCGTTATAATGAAAAATCCCAAAGCACCCCGACAATCTCGCCGACAACAATCGAGCACCCTGACGATCTATTAATCAACGAAATTCCAGGAGGACATCCAGACGAAATTCGAGCGTCAGTTCACGTCGTTGGAAGTGGAAATCCGGAAGCGGGATGAGATAATATCGCAGCTACAGACGAGAATACAAGAGCTGGAGCGGGGTGAGTCGCGAAACACAGACGACTCCCTCGGGGACAGCACCGAGCACGACGCATCCCTGGAAGAGGATTTGGACGACGACCGCGAGGATCATCCTTTCATGAGGGAGGGCTCGGTGGACACAGTGCTGACCACGCGTCCTCATTACAAGCGCGCCTCATCCTCAGCGGAGCCCGCCTCGCGGAACAGGCGGTCCTGGGAGGAGCACTCTGAGGAGGAAACTTTAGAGCTGCAGGAGCTGCCCAGCTCGATCGTGCCTCACAGTCTGTGGAAGGACGACGTGGCGATCGAGTTGGAATCGAACAGCGACAGCAGTAAATCCGAGGACGAGCTGGACGACAGGGCTGGCCGCAGCGACAGCGGTAACGACGATGACGATGAGGAAGATGGTGTTCGGGACGGGCACAATAATTGGGAGGTTGCGATGCTGGCCCAGGAGCTCGAGGCCAGGCGGAGGAGCAGCGAAAGCACGAGCCCTGGCTCCTAGCGCATTAACGAGATCCTAGATGTAATGTGTTACCTCACCAATACGTTACATTACGAGGGCTGGTGTAATGGACCGGCGGCCGGCGCCGGTAGCGCAGCTTTTTGCCAAAACCATTGCCCTTACTTACAATTAGACTTCGATAGTTTGACCAGTTGTAGCGAGACTATGATGTAACCTTGTCTAGTCGCGGAGATCGTTCCTTTTTTTATGCTCCTCCTGGCCTTTCCTATCGAGATTAGTGGCCGAAAAAGAACAAAAAAACAACGTGTAAGTATCAAGGAAAGATTGTTTCTCCACTTGTTTCTAGAGCGTTTCTGGACTCGGTCATCCGCTCGTAAAAATCGGCGAGAGAAATTTAGATCCCTGCGGAAGAACTGTCCAGCGCTCGATTTTTCGAAGCTTCTGTTCCAACGAGCCTTTGGCCATGTACAACACACTTGTTCGTTTTACGTTTTTCAATCTTGAAGTTGCATTTATGGAGACGTGAAAGTTTTTACACGCGTTGCCTGAATCTTTTCGATCGGACAACTGAGGAATCTTCTGGTTTCGTGAAATTGAAATAGAGTACACCTACTTGTATGTGTCTAGTAAGTAACGGTATTTTTTTCCAATCTCGAGGTTTATAGTGATTTAAACTTACATTTAGATATCTCATATCTATTATGAAGACTTAACTAAAAGTAATAAATTACGGATCTTTTTAAGTATCGTTAATGAAAATGAGGATCCAAAGATTTTTGAGCGTTGCACGAGGTGCGCTAATGGAGACAGTATTTCATCGTTGTTATCAGTTTACAATTTTTCCCTCAAGTTCTGTCGGTAACTTCGTATTAATTGTCCCTTTAAAGGGCCGAATGTCAAAGGGTTCAACAGTTCCCGTAAATTTGTTCAGTCAAACTGAAAGGTTCCCTAACGACCTCGCGACTGTACAGGCTGTTCCACAAGTCGTGGCACAACTGAAAAAGGAATCACTTCTTGTTCAAAAATCAGCTAATCATGTAGAATAATAATGTTCAGAATTTCAAGAACCGAATCTCGGGTCAGTATTTTTATTCGTTTTGGTTTTATGAACATCGATAAACTCGTGAAATATCAATTCTTATAATCGATACATTCACAATATTTCCAACTCTCACGCATAAATATAGTTTATTGCGGAATTTTATATTATATAGATAAAAAGAGATTAACTAAATATAGATAATATATCTGTATCTTTGTTCAAAATTGATTTGAAACTTCGCGTGACTTGTATACCTTGCAAATTACAAATTTTCATATTAATGAAAGAATTTTCTCCATTCTTGAGTACTGAAATTGGTTTAATTAAGAAATAAAGCCTTGAGAAACTTGAGAAATTCAATTCACATTAAATAATTGTTTTTGAACGAAAATTGTTGCCCTTTTCAGTGGTATTGCGAACTACGGGACACCCTATAGAAATAATATTAAATCGTGAGATATCGCGTGTATGGTACAAATTACGATTTTTTTATATTATATCCCTCTAATTATCCCCCGACAGCGGGACTCACCAAAAGAAGCATTGATGTAACATTTCAGTTACGATTTCTTGTTATCAGTGACAGTGTCTTTTACGATAATTGTTCATTTTGTAATTTGGAGTAACGTATTGAATTTGTAATGTTCGGTATAGATACTGTAAAAGTAGTACAACGGGACGTTTAATTTAGGGAGATTTGCTCGTGGATTTAAGAGATCTCTTAAAAGGGGACGAAAAATGCAGTAATTATTTTGAAGGATTAAGTAATCATATTTTCATATCAGCAATACATTTGTCTCCCTTTCCTTTTCCACTGTTCTTATGATTCAATTCCCCTACTTTCGATCAAACTGTTCCTGTCCACGCGCAAATGTTAAATTACAATGCCACTTATAACAATCGATTAACTTATTTGATCATCTAACAAGCACAACAAGTGGCTAAGTATAGTTATCCTCTTAATTGCAAAAAAGAATCACTTATTGTTAGAGATAAACCGAACTTCCTGAAATTGGCCACCACAATTCAATTAAGTAATTGACATTTATCACCACTATACCTATAATTCTGCAATAAATTCGCTGTCCAATAACATTAGGTAGGTTTCTTTCTTAAACACAAGTGAGTAATTCATCAGTTTTTGATTAAAATGCCTGACATTTCTTTTGTAACTTCTATTAAAAAATCAGCCTTCTCTAATAGTGAAATCTCGCAAATTCTTGTCCGCAAAATAGTGTCGATTTATTTCCCCGAAAGAGGGAAATACTATTTGCTTACAAGTGATATGTTTTATTCGAATTATTCAGCCCTTGAATTGTAAATAATCACAGGTGCCTGAGAGGATATTATACTTGAGATATTTAGAGTTAAAACGTAAGCGGTGCTTACTAAACACCCAATGTGTAATTGCGTACAACGGACGGACATTAAACGATAAAATCCACACTCTCGTTCCATACCGGAATTTCAAGAAAAATATATTTGATCGTCGAATAAACTTTTCTATTTCGCCTTAACAATTAGAAATTATTATATTATTAATTTAACTAATGATTAACGTTTTATTTCTAGGGAGCAGTATACATATACTTATCTCTATATTTACCACCATTCCACGAAGTCCTTGTTGATAAGATTGAAATAACTATGAATCTGTTGTTACAAAGGAATATATATCTATATATACTTAAATACATACGTACACACACTTACGCGTGCAATTACACACACACATAGGGTATCTCATGGTAGCCAATCCACGCGAGTATCGTCGAAGCTATTAGTGAGATAAAAAAATGTTTCATGCGAATGCAGAAAAATACTATAAAAAATATATGAAGTATGAAATTTTCTTAATACTTTTCAACTCTCAATAAAAACATTTTTCGATGACGCTATAATAATATCGACGATATCCATACGGATAGATCGCGGTGGGACACCCTGTATATGTAAACACGTACATATAAGTGGAAGATTTTAATTTTAGTATATTGAAAGGCTGCATAAAAAATTTGCATATTTTACGTAGATCTAAAAATTTGCGCAATTCTTAATTTCCCAAAATTCCATTTGCCCGTCACCCTGTAACCACCCCCGCCCTCCTCACCCTCCAAGGATATTTTACTTTCACCATTATTATATTTCTGAAAAGCTGCACCACGAAACGAACAGAAAGACATTCGGTATTACGATCCTATGAGTGGTATAATTTTTCAAATCGTATATATAAATATACAGACACACACACGTACATGCGTATAATTTAATTGAAATGAGAAGAAATTATTGGGAATATTATGACGTATACTGACCAGACCAAGCTCAATATTTCTAGACTCTTTACAAGATGAATATAAATCTGTTAAGTGACAAATGGCTATTGAGTAAGAGATGAAATTCTATTAAGATCTTGTACATACTAGCCTATAATTTATTTATTTATGAATGGGAGAACAGGAGCGAATGTTAATTTAGGAGGCGTCGAAAAATAGAAATGGTGTGATTATATTTACTGCGAGCGTGTATGAGAGAGAGAGAGAGAGAGAGAGAGAGAGCGCACGAGTCGAATGAAAGCAAAAGAGGGAGAGAGAGAGCGAGAGAGATAGAGGTAGAGAAAGAGTAACATAAAGAATGTGTAAGGGTTTCGATGGACTATACGGTGAAAAGCATTTTAGATGCTGATATGTACCTACTACGCGAATGAAAAGAGTATACAATAAAGTAAACAATGTTTTCAAGTCTCGAAGTTTTCTACATACCCCCCTCCCCAAAAAATAGCACACATATATAGTTTATTCACATATTTACGAATCGTTAAATATGTCCAAGAAATGTAACTAAATTTTTAGTTAGTTATTATCAAAGGTCAATTATTATTCTGGGTGTCTCGAAATAAGTATTATATTCCGAATTATGGAAGGTACACAACAAAATCCTTTTTCCATTAAGCATTAAACGGGATAAGAAAAAGTATAAATAAAAATAAAATTCAATACCCACATGTACGTACGCTTTTAAATTACTTTCATATATCTTTTAAATAAACGAATGAAAATGAGGAATTTCGGTATATCAAAGAAATATATAGATACTTATTTTAACCTAGAACTCTTTCGAACTCATTTTTACCATATAAAAGCAAAAGTATTGCATTCCCCTTAAACAACGCAAAAGGATCTCTCAGTGACCTTGGAAAAAAGAAATCTGTAATAGTATCAGGTTCACAGTAAAAAGAAATTACGAACAAATTCAATTCTGATCATACTCTATACAATATTTATTTCGGGACACCCTATATATAATAATTATGTACCTTTTTCCAATACTTGGAATGAGGTACTTCGTTTCAAACGTGTAATATATTACCATATTCATCACAATAATTACTACTTGCGTGAAGTACCATAAATGCATAAAAAGGAGAAACTTCATTTTATAAATTTGATTTATAGCGCCATACCTGTGTAACGGTCGCGTCGATCTACACGTTATCCTTGCGTAATTAAATCACAGAGTAGAATTGAAGAAGAATCCAATTAGGAATCACAGAAAAGTTCTCCCTTACAAAATTCACTTCACAAACCACGTAGCTCGTTTATCTCTAATCACCTAACCACGTAGCTCGTTTATCTCTAATCACCTAACCAAAATAGCGCCGTAAATATTTCACTTTATCCTGAAATTTTCACATAAAAAAACGTTAGAGCCGAGCACACACGCTGCCCCGTGCCAACATTATACTTTCGACTAACATTTTCGACGTTCAAATCGAGCGCACTCGAAGTCGTCGATATTAATCGAACGCGGCAGCGCAATCGTTCGACTGTGAAGTGGCTACATAACCTTGCGATCATAATAATAACAAACGCGTCGCGGCGGAGTTTTGTTATCAAATATTGTGTGGAGTTTTCGAGCCCAAGCAGGATACACGATATTCTGTTGTGATGTGGAAAACGTGATCTCGTTTGAAATTTTCCAAGGATGGGCGACATAAGGGCCGGCCTCGAAGAATTAAAACTCGACGGGGCCCTGTTCGCCAATGTTAAATACTACGTCAGCGGCGAAGGTGATCCGAAGGTATGTCATTTCATTGTTTCCCGCGTTTTTCCGTTTCCTTTGGTGTAATGCCACCGAGTTCGCAACGTTCATAGGGATATATTCTAGCTATTGTAAATTGATATTTACTCGCAATTCGTTTAAACATTATTCGCGATACGCGCGATAGAGGTTATAAGATGGAGTCAAGTTTAATACACTAACACTATATGGAAATGATATGAGAATTTTTAAAAAATTTCCTTTCCGTAGCTCAGCTTTCAACATAATATGCACTTTTATATTGGATCAATTAGGACTAAATAATTATATTTATCATTATTTGCAGCGATCACTCGATATGTACAAAATATATTGTCGAATACCACGACTGTTCAATTAATATCCCATTATGATTTGTATTCTATGAAAAAGAGTATACATAAATGTGAATAGCTAACTTCTTTTACTCTGTTGTATTTTTGTATACTTAACGCTGTTTTGGAGCAAATTTAATGGCTATTGCACGAACGCAAGGTCGAACCAAACACTTTTGAACTCTTTACAGATTTTAAATTTACTGCAAGAGGGAGGCGCAGAAAGATCAAATTATTTTAGTGATTTTGTTACACATTTAATAGCAGGCTATGATGCAGTTGAAAATGATATATCCGCTGCGAAGGATATCTATGAAATACCAGCAGTCACGCAGGAATGGATATTATACTCCGTCAAGTGCAACAAACTTCTCCCGTATCCTAATATAAAATTATTAATTTGGTGAAAACGTTGAAATATAGTTGTATTAATATTTTTACCGAAGGAATTCAAGTTTATATATTTTAATTATCTGCCATTAGCGTGAACCGTTTAATTTCCTTAGCAGTATCATTAACGTAGGCCACACTACTTTTCGCCTGAAAATACACAGTTGTTTTCGAATGTACGAGCGTGTGTATCTCAGGTGAGCCGCGCCGATAGTAAGAGCCTATGGGCGATGATCACGTTGCAGGGTGGTAAATGTCAATTACGTTTAGACCGGTATTGTACGCATCTGATTACTGGGAAAGCTGTCGGTGTGAAATATGAAACTGCCCTGAGGCATCCCATTCAGATCGTGGCGCCAGATTGGGTAACGGAATGTTGTAAAAAACGAACTATCGTAAGTGAAGTGGAATACCACCCTAGACTTTTAGTTTATCCAAATAGTTCTACAGCTATGATCACTGGCTTCATGGACGAAGATACGGATAATAATGCTGCGCAAGAAGAGCAGGACAGAACGAAAGCTATGTTGGAACAGCTTAAGCAACGTATGCCTTGGAATCAGCCAAGTCCACCTGTATCTTCCAATCCGTCGCATAATATCAGTTCTGCTAATGCGACCGTAACAACAATTCCATACGCGACAAATGGACAGAACACTGTTAACGCGCAACAGCAACATCTTCCATGTCAGGTTGCTACCACAAGTTTGTCTAATGCTTCCACAATCGTGTCTTCTGTGTCTGATCAAAATATTACTCAAACCGGTTGGATGGCGCAAGCTCCTCAGCAAAATAACGTTGCTCAAATGAAAGCTGTACCACCACAAATACAACAACCGGAGTTATCTCCTCAACAACAGCAACAAATGAATATACAGCATTCATTATTACAACAGCAACAACAATTAAACCAACAACAACTATCACAACAACTTACTCAACATCAGCAATTACAACAACAAACATACACCCAGCAACAGCTTTTAAACCAACAACAATCCCCTCAATTAGCTTCGCAGCAACAATTGATAGGGCAACAGCAACCATCGCTTGCGCAACAATCATTAATGCCGCAACAGCAGCAGCAGCAAATAAATTCACAATTATCTCAGCATCAGTTGTCGTCTCCTCAACAGCTGCTAACCCAGCAACAGAAACAGTTGACTCAACACCAGATGCTTTCGCAACAACAGTTAAATCAACAGCAGCAGCAGCATTTACCGCCGCAGCAGCAGATTACATCACCACAGCAACTGGTTCAGCAACAAGTTCAATTAACGCCGCAGCAACAGATAGTTCTGCAGCAACAGCAGCAGCAGCAGCTACCGACACAGCAACCGCAAATCGGAGCGCAACAGCATCAGCTGAATCCGCAACAAGCTTCACCGCAGCAGCTCACTTCTGAGCAGCGACAACTCATACTGTTACAGCAGCAGCAGCAACAGCAGCAGAAAATTCAGCAAATATCTCAGCAGTTGCAGCAATCGGCGCCTCAAAGTTCCCAGCAGTTCGTCATAAGGGATGGTCAGTTGCAACAGCAGCCCCAGAACCAGCCACTGATGGGCCCGAACCAACAAGGCTTTATTGTACAAAGAGATTCGCAATGGCAACAGCAGCAGTACCACTTGCAGTTACAAAGACAGCAGCAACAGCAAATCGGACCGCAGAGACCGAGTGGACAGTGGGCGCAGCAGCCGCCGCAGCCATCGAGACAACTGATTCAATTAGATGCCCAGACGCATCAGCAGTTACAGCAGATGGATCCGCAGCAGAGGGCCCAATTCATCCAGAAGATTCAGAAACAGAAGAACTTGATACTACATAGGCAAATGCAGAGTCGTCAGGCTCAGCAAGGAGCGCATATCGCCGTTATTAGAAGTCCGGGCAAACCGGTGCAGCCAGGTGGCTTGCAATGGGTCCAGCAGCCACGACCACAGATGATAGGGCCGCAGATCGCGCAGACACCTGGCCAAAAGCCGGTACATCCCGGGGTCCAACCACCGGCGTTAACGCCGATCAATTCTTCCAACCAAGTGATCGTGCAAACCGGGCAAACCGTGCAGGGTCAGCAAGCTGGCCAGCCTGGCCAAACGTTCCCGCAGGGGCAACCCTTAACGCCTCAACACATAGCTCAGTTACATATGCAGAAGCAACAAATGGCAAGATTGCAACAGTTACAGCACCTGCAGCAGCAGCAACAACAGCAACAGCAGCAACAACAACAGCAACAGCAGGGCACGCAGCAGGAGCCACCGTTGACGTCCTTGTCAAATAATGCTCAGATACCACCGGACCAGCAGTTGGTCGTGAACGCAAAAACGAAAACCGCGCTGGCGAACATGTTGACGAACAGATTGCAGGGCACCGCGGCTGAAGGTAGCGCGGCTGGTCAGCTAAGATTAATGACTGCGCAGCACAGACCACCGCCCCCGCCCTCACAAGATCCGCAGCTCCTTGCGGCTTATCAGCGGAGGACCGTTGGTAACATCACTAACGGGGCACCACCTGGTGCACCGATAAAGATGCAATACGCTCCGGTGATGACTCAAGCCAAGGCTCAGTTCTACGGACACAATCCGAATCTGAAATGTATGCTCTTTCATGCCCTTAAAAATTACCCCTTTACGCTTCATACAGATCCTTGCTTCATTGATCACTGAGCACTTTGAAAAGTAGTGTAACATTGATAGAATGACGCCAAAAGGCTGCATCCTCTTTTCTTCAACGTCGTCCCTCTGGCATGCCTATCAATGTCTTAAAAATAGTCGAGAATAGAAGAACGTAACAAATGAGCAGCTTCTGACGCTATCTCGTCGCTCACGGCTCCCTCTTTCTCATACTGCTCTTCCCCTATTGCTCTCTTTCGCTCTCTCTCTCTCTCTCTCTCTCTCTCTCTCTCTCTCCCTCTCTCCCTCTCTCTCTGTCTTCGCAAATAACGTCTCGTTATTTGTGTTTTCAGTGCCACCAGATCTATTTTTACTAGGTTGTATCTTTGTTATCGTTGAATATGACGTGCAACGTCCGAACGATGTTTCCATATGGAAGCAAGTTATCGAGAGACACGGTGGAGAGGTCGAGCCCCAATATTGCACCCGAGCCACTCACGTGCTCGCGATCACGCAGAAACATCCGATCGTGGTGCAGGCGTTGCGCGAAGGGAAACGTTGCGTCAGTGCCCACTGGCTTTCGGATGTTGTCAGTAAACAGCAGGTACTGCCGCCTACGCACGCGCTGCATTTCCCGACACCATTCAGCTTGACGGAGCTGCCGTGCGCGAAACAGATCATGTCGTTGTCAGGATTCGAAGGGGAGGAACGGGCAAAAGTGAAGTACATGCTGGAGGCATTAGGAGCGAAAGTTACCAATTACTTCACCAGGCACAACACCCTCCTGGTGTGCAGAAGGTAGTGGCGTTACTGCATCTTCTTAGTTTGCTCGATTGTCCGGCCTAAATTACACAGGGTGGCCCATTAATAGTCACCCTAATTTCATGAACTTGAGAACACTTTGTAATATAAGGTTTTTTCTTTTGCTTTTGCGTTAAAATCTGTGTGGTCACGTGTAACAATCGACTATTATTTTTACTTTGTTTATGTGGCATACCTTTTAACGCTGTCTCGTTTGATGGGAAATATTTCAGACCAGACGGTCAAAAGTATAAAAAGGCGCGCGAATGGCAAACTGGAGTAGTAAATGCTCAGTGGTTGACGGATTTACTGTGCGGACAAATGAACGCTGTACATCAAACCGAAAATCCTAAATATCAGCAATACAGCCTGAGCAATCCCTTTAGATTGGATTATTCGCTAGTGCCTCATTTAATGGGTATCGTGAATTTTATAAATTGTGTTAACCTTAGGACAAAAGATCACTGTTCTACTCTTCTATTGGCTACGTATCGCGCGGAGCGAACATCGCGGCTATGTTAAACATTATGTTTCTTTTCAGCTGCGTGGAAGATGCCGATAAATATTACCCAGGAGTCTTATGACAAAGTAAAGCAGGTTGGCCAGGGTCCAAATTCGATAAGGAAGTATAAAAAGCCGCGATTAGATGGTCCTTTGTTAAACAAAGATCCACATTTGCTAGGCTTGGACGAGCCAATAGTCGTCAGCAATCCTGACCCTCCGTCTCCGGATAAACAACCGAGAATATTGTTCTCCGGTATTAATCCTCGGAAGCATGCAAAGGTAACGCCCGCATTCAATATGACAATGCAGTAAAACCTCTGAACTCGCACGTGTCACGGTTTACTAAATTGCCAGGAGACAAAAAGCAGTATGCAAGAAAAATAAAATGGTTTTTGATCCCATTTTCGTACAGAAATAAGGAAGAAACTTTACAACTGACCATGATTAGGCTGCACATTATGTTCAAGTCATTTCAATGTTTTTTAAATATAATTCTTTTCTGTAGCTTGCGGGTACAAATGTTTTAATGCGCCATAGTTTGAAGTATAATAATCTACCGAGGGCAACTATTGGAATTTCGTGGTTTGTTAACTTGCAATCTTCATTTAACAGAGAATTCGAGAATTAGGTGGTGCGCTGGCTGCTAGTTGGCGGGACGCTACCCACCTCGTGATGTCAGCACCAATAAGAACTGTAAAATTGTTATGTTGCCTGTCACGTTGTAAATATATTGTCACGTTACAGTGGTTACTCGATTGTTCCGCGAGGAACACGTTTTTAGATGAAAGTGGATACATGCTTGGCGATCCAGAGTTCGAGAAGAATTTTAATTGTAATATTGAGAAGTCTCTGGCGAGTCCTAATCGGGGAACAGTACTTAAGGTAACTAATTTTCATTACCTTCGTAATTAATCCATTAACGATAAACATTTTAAATAGTTAGGCAATGAAAAAAAACATTTATTCATTTTATGTAATTTGAAGCAGCCATATTCCTCGCGAAATGTTTGCTTAATTAATATTACTGTGACACGCTTTTATTCGAAAACTCTGTTTGTCGAATAGGGTAAAATATTTTATGTCACACCGAGTGTGGTGCCGTCGCCGCCGGCGATCGCAGAAATTATAGACAGCGCGGGTGGAACGGTGGAGAAAACGCGAAGATCTGTCGCGCAGATCCAAGAATTGAATAGTAATAAATTAACTTATATCGTCGTCTCTCACGATAATGATCTTCACCTACTTTCCGACGTTTTACGTGCAAATATCAGTAAGTTGTTGCTTCTTAATCTTTGAATTATTGAGACGATCCTCTCAGAAGGACGTGTTGGAACCGATCATTGATTCTCATGCGTTTGCAATATTTGTAGGTGTGTTCAGTGTAGAGATCGTATTAGGAGCAGTTGCACGACAATATTTCCAACCTGATCAACTATAAATACAGAGCAGTTCACGATACACTGCATTTTAATCCCTGATGCGGGCTTACTAAATTCTTAGTAAGCTATTTTAGAGATGAATTTTTGCTTACCTTCTTCAATGGGACAATAAAGAACATAATTTTATGATACAGGAGGAGCTATTTTCACTGATACATTCCAAACCTCTCCTTCTCGTGCTTCTTTTCAGACACGCATATTTTATAGCACCATCGTGGAAGGCAATTTGATAGATTTGATTTTTGGCGTAGGGGCATGTATTGTTATCATCCATTACAATTAAAACGTGTATTGTTTTAATTAGCATTTCGTAGTTATTTTGTGCACGGTAGCCTCTACGCGCGCATATTCGTGCGTCTTTTATCGCGTACACGTATACACATATCATCCTAGTTTACATTGTTGTTTATATTGTACACTTATTTTCCCCCGTTCTATATAATTCGCTTGCACTGTCTTTATATCTAAGAAACGATTTATGTGTACGAGTGTATAATTGCAAATAAATAGAAATACGCATCATTGTGTGTCGTCTTAGTAATTGCGAAATAATATTTTTCAGCTTCCTCCATCACAACGTTCTCAGAGAGTGTCTGTACTTACGAATTATATAAATATAGTTCAATCATATTTAGCACGATCGCTATTTTATCCTAGAATAAAACCAGCGAGCGTAAGAAAAGTATAAACATTTATTGCAACAGAATATGTTTCAATCGGTTATAGAATAAAGCGATAAATGATTTTTCTTACGAATTTCTATCTAACACTATATACATTGTCGTAAAAATAAACGAGAACGATATTATATATAATGATTATTGGGGAAAAAGGAAGTATGTACATACTTCGTGTGCGACAAAACCGTTCGGTTACATGCAAGAATGATGGATTTACCCGATAAATTCACTTCGCTATATGCATAACTATTAGACTTACACCAAGGATAAATATTACACGTACGAATAAACTATAGACCAATTAAATTACAACACATATGACTGTCTATCCTTACAGACAAATTGTACGAAGAGTGGAGCGTTTTTCTGGATCAAAGGTCCATTAACGTAAAGGTATGCTGAATCTTAAAACGAGAATCAGTACAAAATCGTCGACCAATCGACTCCGTCATTCATTCGAAATTATCCTACACGCTTGAGACACGTATTCGAGCGCCTCGTATCGTTAAAATTATCTTATACTCGAAAGCTGATCGACTAGCATATTTACAGCTCCAGATCGGTACACGCGACGTGGGCTAGTTAGAAATCTGCTCCCGTATCCAGTCCAAGTATTTCGCAGTGTCCACGTAGACGACGTAATTTCTTAGGTCGCAGGACTGGGTGATCTGGTCTTTGAGCGATCGCGAGACCACCCCTCGCAGATGATACCGATTGGTGTTATTATTGTACATTACGAAGCCACTTCCACTGTCGCCGTTACAGGGTCCACTTCCATCGCGCTTGCCGGCGCAGAACGTCCGGTCCGAGGTCATCACTCCGAAGGCGTCGTGGCTCCGCAAACAGACCGTCTGTGATTCATATAAATTATCATTATTCTTAGAGAATTTCAGCTCATAACGAAAAACCACGACGTGGACGAGCGTTCATGTTGTAAGAGTCGAGGAGTGAGAAGGAACTTCGGAGTGTCAGATTTACGGTAGAGTCTCTATTATCTCAGCTAATAAGGGCAAAAGAGTGTGCCAATATGGGACGTTTTAGGCACTAAGACCTGACTGAATCATTTTTCAAATGCAGTAGCAAAACACGAACAACAGAATTAAGAAAAGAGCAACGTAAAGGCACGGTATTGTTCAAAGGTTTACGGTGTCCTGTCCTGTTGCTTTTTAACAATTCAAGTAATTCGTCGTAATAGTCCCGACGAACGGGGCTGGCGGCGGGATAATAACGCGATGTGGACACTATTTCCTTAGAGTAGTATATGCTCTAAGACTGCTAAGATGCCACGGGTGAGAAAACCCAATAGCCGAACGAGAGGGAACGAAACAGTTGACACGAAGTTGTCGTCGTCTCTTTCGTTCTCTCACTCTCGACCGAAGGATTCCAAGAAATGATGGGGACAGAGAACGGAATTATTATGCATGGTAAAAACGGGACAATAACGACGAATTACTGTAGTAACGAGAAATATCTCCCAACACCTGTAATTGGTAGCGATTTTAAATAGTTCCAGAAATCACCCAGGCCAAGTAAAGAGGAGTGTCAATACTTTCTATACTGTTGGGGCATCGTCTCGACGTGAAAACGTGCGGGAACCAGACAAAGAGTGAAATTGAAGTCGTTTAACGAATCATGAACTCTGCCGCAGTCGTGCATGTTAATTTGAAGCCAGAGACTTCACCGCTCTGTAGCTGTCAGATTCATTGTTTTGCTTGATTTGCTGTCGCGTTCAAACGACGCAGTAACAACGGGGGAACCGGTTACTCGGATTACTCACTCAACTTGTCTGTTAGATTTTATTTTCTACAGATTTCGACTGGTCTCGAATCCAAAATTCACAGTTTTATGCGATTGGCAGAAGAACAAAACGCAAATATTCAGAATATCGGTTCCTCATATCTGTTTCAGTAAGAACCGATATATAACAGTTTGAAACAGTTATTTTCGGAATCATTTCAAGACGAAGCGTTAGAGAGTAAAATATTCAGATAATAGTGGTTCTACCGTATACCTACTATGGTAGTTATGACTGGAGATTCTACCTCTGCCAACTCAACAATCGAATATGAACTCTATATTCGATGCAACAACGAAAGCAATTATAGACGAGATTGTTTTGCTTAAATTTATCAATTTTCTTATTACGCTATATCAAGATGGGATCTGGTAACTTACGAAGCACACCCCGTGCACCTGATTCTTATTGAAACGATAACACACCACGAGTGGCGTGTACGGTTACCACGAATCTGATTTAAAATATGAATAAATCAATGAACGTTGTTTCACCTGTGATACGA
Source organism: Andrena chrysosceles (assembly GCA_963855975.1). Taxonomy (NCBI): domain Eukaryota; kingdom Metazoa; phylum Arthropoda; class Insecta; order Hymenoptera; family Andrenidae; genus Andrena; species Andrena chrysosceles. Next base: position 6,084,210 of record OY979769.1, on the reverse strand, counting down.
TCGGAGAAGTGACAAGTCGCGGCTCCTCAACAAACGACTTCCCGGTTTCGTCGCGCCCCCAACCGACCACGAATCCTGTTTGTCCCACGATGTACTCCAGTTTTATACTGGCCGACCAAAGGCAGATCGGTTGAATCCTCACGGTGTACTCTACTCTCTTGTTTAGAGTTAACACAGCTATATCGGAGTCTGCGCTACGCGCCGACTCATTATCTCCCCCGAGCTGATAATCCGGGTGAATCGTGTATTTGATCACGTCTCTCCTCACCGACAATCTCTCATTCCAGTCACAAAGCTTGTAACGCCCCACGTACGTCAAAAATGCCCCAGGTAGCAAGGTCTGCGTCCCCTGTTGGAAGCAGTGAGCGGCTGAAACACGAACGACAACTCTAGAGCCACGTGTGTAGCATGCATGTATAGATATGTTATCGAGTATACTCTGGTCTTCGTTCTTAACCCTTAACTAGGATCCTGGGGTCAGTTATGACCCCAACGTTCGCTGCAAAATTTTTGGTTGTCTAAGATTGTAAACTGAATTTTTAATTAATTTTATAATAATAGTTTAACTTTCAACACTTCTACTATTTCATACATTACCTAACAACAAAATATTCATAGAGGTTGATCTAATGTCGACTTTTCAAATTTCTGTATCCTTTTTTATTTGGGGTCTGCCACGACCCCAAGATACCAGTTACGTTTGAAAAAACAATATTCCAGTTAAGGGTTAAACCATTATTCTTCGCCAACTGCTTCCTTCATTGCTTCCTTTTTACTTCTACGTTCGTTCAAACTGGTCGTACCACTCAAATCTTTTATCATCTTTGAAGCCATTCGGACCATCCCCACTTTGTTAACGCTCGACGTAACAGACTCTTCTTAGATTCTACGTGCACGATACACTTTCTACTAAAATCCACGTACCTGTGAGGACGTGAGTGTTGCTCACGAGCGTCCCTGCGCATTGGAGTTCGAATTTATAGTGAGAGGTGATGTAAATTGCAACCAACCACGGCCACTGGCCTGGTGCCGTTGCCTCGCCATTTGCTACCAGAGGGTGAACATAGCCAATGCTACTGAAGCCGCAGTCTTGGGCACTTTGGTCGGTGCCCGCGATCGGCTTGGGTTCGGCTGTCGTTGCTGGCGGCTTGGGTTCAGCTGTCGTTGCTGGTGTCACAATTGGTCGAACTGGCGGTCGACTTGAAACCGGTGGCAATGGCGGGTCATATATGTTCGGCTGATGTGGTATCGTGTTCACTTCCTCCACCTCGAGAGGTACGATATCCGGCGGATACAGTGTGTGGTTCAGAACAATGGAGGTGACGATTTGTCCAGTTGCTGAAATCGTAAACACGATTGTTAAAACCTAGCAATTAGAAGAGAACGTGGGTGTAGAATTGATTCCCTTGCATAACGCATCGTCCCCACCCCGTGCTATGTAAAATTCTGCCCAGTTTATTCAGAATTAATGTTTAAACTAGTCACATCGTCGAAATAGACACTTTTGAGATGAAACTGGAAAGAAATGTGAAATTTCACTCTGCAAAAATTATGATTTTTAACTTAATTATCCCTGGTCTGATTAAATTATACGTTCGTCACGAATTGATCTAAATTTTAAAATAACCAGAGGCGGATTGGGGTCGTCCTTAAATTACGTAAGGTTTTTTTGCGGGGGAGGGGGGCCCGAATTTTTTACGTTTTCTTACAAGGGGGGTGTCAGGTAGCGTCTTACGTAATATTTTTTAACCTAATTTTCAATAAATACAAATTCTAACTTTAATATTCCAGAGATGTTGGTTTAGTTTAAATTTCCCGAAACCGAGTTAAATGAGTTATATAAAGCTTTAAAAGAATTTTAATAACTGAAAAAATTCAATGTAAAAAAATATTACGTAAGATAGGGGTTGCAGCATCAAACCTTACGAATTCTTATACTGGGGGAGGGAGGGAGTAAGACATCTCCAAAATTACCCTTACGTTATTTAAGGACGGCCCCATTCTGAGATTTAGCGCCTCTAGCCTAACAACCGACTGTCTCCCGTTCCGTGATGTATCATAAAATATTTTAATTTGAAAGAGTTGAGACAATTTTAAAGTTAATTCATAACAAACTCACATATGAGTTATCACTAATTTGGCACATGAATAAAAAAAAGTGAATTGTTTTTAAAGTTTTCTGAAGCCTCTGTGTTTAAAGCCTTTTCAATTTCTTTCACCCAAAGATTAGCCTATGTACACATCCACCCCTGAAAATAACGAAAGTGGAAGCTTGAAGAGAGTTTCAGACAGAATTCCTATTTGTGACGATGAATAACAATGCAAAAGGAATGTTTTGTAGGTAAAGAAAATATGCGTACCACGTGGGCCGCTGCAGACTAGTCGATTATTGAACCACAAACTGGTTAATTGCGGAAGTGGCCGACGAAGAGGAAAATAGATGTTGTACTTCAGGATCCTGCCCTGTTGGACTGCCTGGACAGATTGCTCTCTCGACTGTGCCAGTACTATTTTACCAACGTATTTCTGAAACGCGAGAACGAACGTTTCTCCGATTTAAAAACAGCCCGCACATACATCTATACATTATAATCAAAAATGCTTAAGATACAAACCGAAGATAGAAATCAAGATTCAAATACAGTAGCAGACAAAAAAGTTACCATTTTTTCGATTTGTTTTCTTATTATTTTTTAGCATCAACTCGGAACTGTGCTATGAATTTAATGTACATATTCCGATGCAGAATTGAAAGCTGTATAAAACCCAGTTAAAGTTGAATTTATTTAACTAACAAACAAAAGTTATATATGGCATTCAACATATTTTGAGGGTCAACGAAAGAGTTACCACTTTTGGTAACTTTTCACGCCGTCCTAAAAGCAAAACGTGCTCCCACAAAATATTAAATTTTTTATTACTTTTCAAAAATAATAACTTGTCGGCTTTAAAACTATGTTTCCTTGTTTAATGTTGATGCAGCGGTTTTGTTTTGTTAGTTAAATGAATTCCACTTTAACTGGGTTTTATACAACATTTCTTCGAGTTGAATTTTCTCTATTTCGTATGAAACCAGCGAAATAAATTATATAATATATTATATCCGCGAATGCAGCGCGACTCCAAGGTTTCGTCGTTATCGTCGCGGTTAAAAAAAAAAGAGCAAGTAGATAACCGTAAATGTATCGTGAAAATAACATCGATGCGCAAAAATTCATTACAATTTAAATAAAAAACAAGGAAGCTACACATCTTGCCAGCTGCAAGATCGTCACGTTGAATGTGAATGAATATATGCAATAATCAACAGCGAGGCAGGAATTTCACTTACCGTGGGCAGCGCAGTAGCAATGCTCAAAGCGGCGCTGAGTTGCAAAGGAACCCCTTTCGGTGACCCCCACATCTCGATGCGTCCGCTAGTTTCGTCCGAAGTCTCATTATGTATATACCGAAAGAAATTTGGAATACAGGAAGCTTGACCGGCTACATGGGCGACCAGATGAAGAAAGTACAGCAACAGCGCAGCCTTGACTATGACGCTGACCATCGTGGAACTCTGCAGCACATGTTAAAGATTCCCCGATTAAATTCCAGATAAAAGCATTCCTTTGCTCTCAATGACGAAACTGGTTACACTGGTCGGCTATTCCGCGGGAGTTTCATTTATAAAAAGGAAACGAAGAACTTAAATACTGTGGCTCGATGCTTAAGTATAGAAAAAGTGCAACAAAGTTCCCTCATGCTCTTCATAGCTTAGCAGGCATAAAGGAAACTGATGTAATTACTGTCTTTATCCAGAAGCCAAACACTAACATGGACGAGGCGCGTTATCGACAAGCACTGCACTTGATATGCGCCTTCCACGCTTGTGAAGCTTCAAGGAAAATCAAACATCCCGTAAAAACCGAGATGATGTTTACCTAAATGCGATAACCTCTGTCAAAGACCGAACGTCACAGTCCCCTGCACAATTATCTTGTACGAAGAAAACTCAGCGCAATTCATCGTCCCCTCTGCGACACCAATCACAATTTACTTCCCCTCGATCGTGGACGCACAGGATAGCCCGTCCAGCTTCCGCTGAAAACACGGCGCCAACATTTCTTCGACAATTGACTGGGGCACACTTCGTCGCCTCTGACAGAAGACCGATGTCTTCTCCTTCTCCTTACCGATACTCCAAGAATCTCCCTCCCACTCCGCCGTTAACTCGAAACGCGTCGGGCACACTCCTCCATCAACTCCAGACACGCGGAGGAAGCCTGAACTTCGATACTCCTTCACGGGCAAATAGATTGCGTCGTTACCACAAACGTAAGCTCCAAAGAATCCCAGGTGCATTGAATCGTGTCTCTTAAAGTGTCGCTAAACGCTCGTGTGCCAATCGGTATGGAATACGTGTCGCTCCTCTCAGCCTAAGGAGAATCAGCCGGCCAATGTTTATTTGCGTTTCATCTCGCGAAAACTGGTGTGCGCATCGCGGCTGAAGGAACGCGGCAGGATTCCCCGCGCAGTGAGCCACTTTACTCCACCACCATTCTTTACGCCCGGTCCTGGTGCAACGCGCAACTTGCCGACCACCTGAACAAGCGCGATCTTAAAGCCGTCGACCGGTTCGCGAAATGGCTACCTAAATGCCTCGGTGTCAGTCTCTCGAAGGCTCGCGTGCTTCTATACGACGCAAGTTTCCTGAGTAGTGGGGCATCCCCGGTGATGCCTCCGCAAGACCACTTCATTCGTATCCATCATCCTCCTTCTGCGCACGGGGAAACTGCAGAACGAAGAGAAAGAAGCGGTTTGACGTCTCCGCTGTGACGATACGTCCGATGCCACTCTCCGCTTCGCCCGCGCGAAGTAATCGCCAACCTACGGCACGGGGAATCGGCAAGACGAAGAAAAAGATGCGGTTTGACGTGTTTCCCCTAATGATCCTGCCAGTGCCACTTTTTTTCGTTGGTCCTGGCTCCAGTGAGTCACGCCGACACTGAAATGCCACTGCTCTGCTACAACTGCAACGGTACATGACAGCGCTACGCACATCTGCGTTGCTGGGGCCGCTGAAGAGAACTGGCGGACGGGTTTGCACCTCTGTTCCTGTCGTTTTCGATTGTTTGTCTCTGCGTACCGATTTTTACATCGTCGAGAGAGATCTTGAATGAAAGATTGTTGCTCTAATCAGTACCGTAAACTGGGGGAACATTGGCATGTTTTTGGAACATTTTGATATATAATTTAAAAATTAACATTTTGCTTTAAGTAGGATATTATAGCATTGCATCTTTTGTGAGTGCACTACTTTTTCTCCTTTTTGTTTTTAATAGATGTTAAGTAGATGCCAATGTTCCTCCAGTTTACGGTGTTTGCGTTTTCGTCGATCTGTTTTTTATAATGTTGATATTTATAGTGCCCGGGTATGAGTATTAAATATTCGCGAGATTCTTAAGATATGTAAATAACATGAGCACGTTTTATAGCGTCGTCAGAAGTTCGGGGGTGGCTTTTAGTAGTGCGTGATATAAGGGGTAGGATTTACCAGGGCCTGATCTATGAGGGCTAGGGTTGCCATATGTCCCGTATTTCGCTGTTCCCGGGAAATATTTTACAGGGTAATATAAACCATTACCTACCCAGTTTTTCATGTTTTATTTATTTAACACTTCAACGTTCCGTATCAATGCTTGGCAATTATGGCAACCCTAAAAATAAACCACTACCTACCCACTTTTTTCATGTTTTACTTATTTATCACTTAAATGTCCCGTATCAATGCTTGGCAATTATGGTAACCCTAACGAGGGCGCAAACAGGGCAACTGTTAATTGGTAGTTCATGAATATTACATTTTTTATAAAGCAAAAGGCTTTTGGTATGCAACAAATACCTACGAAAAATTCCACTCACTACCAGAAATTATATTTCAAAATAATTATTTATAATTAGATATAAACGGCGGCAAAAATCATTTTTGCCCAGAGTGGCGGAAGAGCTAGATCGGGCCCTGGAGTTTACTGCCCTCCGTACACGCAGCAATGGAATCTTGTTCAAAACTGGAAAGCGTAGGAGACCTTCGATTTAAATGGCCTGTCGATTATAAATAGATGGGTAACTTTCAGGTGTAACTATACGGATCTCGCGGTTAGTATAATTGTCACATAATATCGATTTTCCGAATTGCGCGTCGCAAGAGTCTTCACAATTTTCTCGGGGATTTCAAAAGCGCGACAGCGAAGTATACAGTGTCGGCAATTGCACGGAAAACCTGTATTCAACTACCAGTCAGGATTGCTAGATCCTAGTCAACAATGACTATTACACACAACACTGCGCTATTCATAGCAGGCTGCACACGTAATTATTTGCTAATGAATAACTACGTGTGATTACACGCCAGACAATAACCACAATACTCACATAATTATTACCGCAATTATCAATCATCGATCGTGTCTAAATTTGTATTCCCAGTTTCTCGAATTATTCGCAGAAAAAGATCTATAGAATATACTTAATCTGCAAATGCTCATTGTCACTTAATTCGTCAATTAATTGCCATTAAATTCAACGAATGAGAAGTTTAAGGAAATTCGACGTTCTATCGTGCTAAAATTTTATTTCTTTGGGTGCTGCGACAAAATTCACGTCTTTGCAACTCTCGTGCATATGAACGATTTTATAAAACAGTTTCGTGACTGCGATGGGTTTCTAGATAATAATGTCACAATCGCATCACTGATGGTCACAGTAGGTCTAGGGCTGGGACTATTCGAATAATTTAATATTCGAATATTTCACAAGTATTCGAATGCTACGAATAAACTTCGAATATTTGAGTATTCGAATATTTAAGTATTCGAATGTGTGCAAAGTTTCAAGTCGAACGAATTTGTTGAAGAGGGTGAAAATTAACTTACAAGATTTCACCCTGACAAACTATCCAACATACAAATGAAACTATATAAAAGCTTGTAAAAAATGAATTTCACACCATACTATTCGAATAGTATTCGAATACTTAAATATTGGAATAGTATTTGGATACTTGGATATTCGAATTATATTCACTAAATAACTGACCAACTGAAGTATTCGAATATTCGAATACCGATCAATTCGATAAATAGTCCCAGCCCTAAGTGGGTCTTAACCGCGGTGCGAATGGCTTCCATTAATATCGACAGAACGTTGTACTTCCCGACACGGGTTGGCTCGTTACTTCATACTGAATTTTACTCCTTTCAGTATCGCCGAACACGTACATTGGGAATCCCTGAGGTCATAAAGAAACAATGGGTCATGCCAACCATAAGTGAAACGAGGAAAATATTCACATCCACGTTTCGCCGTGGACATAAACTCTGCGGTACACATGTTCCAGAAGGGCCAGGCATATTTTATATTTTAAATCAAAATGAGCAGTAATGGCTTGCAAAAATGTTGTTTGGAATTTAGGAAACCGTAGTATTTCAATTCCACTTGTATTTAGTTTCTGTCTTATAGGATGGGACGATTTGTAATAACGTTATGTGGGATTTGGAAAATATTGCAATTCCCTTTCTTCTCCTTAGTTCTGTCATTTCGAAGATTTCACTATATTTACCGCATGCAAAGAATTCTTTGGTAGCGCTAAACGATAGCAAAGGTGCGCGTCACTCGCATTTCAATCGTTTCCTTTTGAAATTCTATGCACACAGTGCTTAGTTCATCACCTCGGGTGAAGCGATCATTGCTATGTATGTATTATGTTCGAAAATGCAAAATTCGATTATTCGTTCGTAGAAGAATGTCTTTTTCAAAATTAATGTGTAATGCCCAAAAAATTGATTACGACAACGAGAAGACTATAAATCAGTGATAAGTTTATGCAAATTTCTTTTAAACGAATTTCGCTCTATCAATAAATCATTCTCTATAAATACAAAGTAGATAATTATGATAGTGTGATTTCGAGGAAGTGAGAACACATAAACACACAATTCTCCCGTTCAATCAGTGTTTTTCTCCATCACAAATCAAAAGAGGTGACTAAACTAGATATTTATGGTCAATATATAAACAAAGGAATGTCTTCTAAAAGATAAATTACCAATGCACTTCATTCCACGATTGAATGCGTCTCGGAAAACACACTATGTAAGAATACGTGGAAGAAAAATGTAGAATCCTCTTGACCACACAACTTTCACACCAAGAACAGTTTTGCATCTTTAATAATTTTGAAATATTTACTTGCTACTTGAACTCACTACGTTAACCCGACAGGAAGAAATGGTGTGTCCCAGAGTATTTACCCCGCCATATCTCCTAACGAAGTCCAAATTATGCCCACACCGACTGGAAATCATTATTTCACGAGAGTCGGACTTCTTTTAAAGGGATTTACAGACAAGCGGAAAGAAAATGTGAAAAACACAATTGGAAAACGTGCTCGACATTCCCCGCACGATGACGCGTTTCGGACTCACCCGGACACTTGTGGCATATTTGCGAGCATATTTTAAAGGTGCCCCGTAGTGGTTCAGGCAGTTCTTGTAACACTGGATGAATTTCCGTTTTCCTTTTCCACGGCTTTCTTCTCCGGATTCTGGGAATACCATCGTCAAATATTTGAAACCGACATTTCCACCGTATTGTTCGTGAATAACGCAAGATAACGCAAGAGCTTTAAACGCGGATCGATAGCGATCAAGCCACACCGTACCTCTAATAAAGGGGAACTAATCAATATTTTGGTGTCTCAATGGCAAATTCGTGTTTGATACTGTGTTTGATCGTATACCGAAGGGGCGCTAATGGGTTGTGTACACTTGTATCGCAACGAGGAACCGCGGCGATACAATCGGATAAAGAGAGACGACAGGCGAGAAGTGTTTGATTATTTGATAGTTAATTTGGTACCATTCAAAATACAAAGCTGGGAAACAGATCGTGTCGTTGTTAAGATTCGAAGGGGAGGAACGGGCGAAAGTGAAGTACATGCTGGAGGCATTAGGAGCGAAAGTTACCAATTACTTTACTAAGCACAACACCCTCCTGGTGTGCAGAAGGTAGTAACGATACTGCATCTTGTTAGGTTGCTCGATTGTCCGGCCTAAATTGCATAGAGTGGCTCATTAATTATCACTCTAATTTCATGAAGTTGAGAACACTCTATAATATAAATACGCATAGAAATACGCATCATTGTGAAATATTATTTTTCAGTCTCCTCAACCACAACGTTCTCAAAAGGGTGTCTGCACTTTTCACGATTTGTATAAATAAAGCATGAACATTATTTTAGAATAAAACAAGCGAACGTAAGAAAAATACAAACATTTTTTGCAACAAGGATATATTTCAATTGGTTACAGGATAAAGCGATAAATGATTGTTTTTCCTATACGAGAAGGATATATATTGTAAGTTCAGGAGAGTTCGACCACTTTTTGGAAAAGAAATTGTAGCATCGTTGCTTTTCACATTTTTGTCGCTTTGTGGAAATTAAATCATAGACCAAGGAATTTAGGGTATATATAAATTATAGTGTGCGATAATTTGAAATATTTATTTTCATTTTCAACCAAAAACATTGGCACTGCAACTGGTCAGCCTCACCCGCATATCGGGGGTTAGACCGTCCACCCACTACGGCTGAGACCGACCTTGAAAAATAACAAAAAGTGTAGCTTACAAAAGAGGGTTGAAGGTAAAATAAAACAGTTTTTTGCGAATATTTCGTTATCTAACTATTTTACGATAAAAATAGTTATTATAAAATATATAACTTAGGAAATTCTCTACAAAAAAGGTTCTATGAGTTTTTTTCGTAGGAGTAACCATTTTCATGCATGACGGGTTACCAAGTCTCAACCCTCATACTTTTGACAATTGAAGATCCCGATCCCGGAAATTCAAAAAATGATAAAACTTTGTGAATATGTAGGGGATGTCCTCCTGAGTACAACGCAATTTTGTTTGCTGCCCAAATTCACTCCAAGAGGGTGCAATTGACCCCTGAAAAATTTCAAATTTTGTATTATTACTCGCGGACTGTAAGAGATACAAAAAGTTTTCAGGAAAAAGTTACTTCTTTTAATTAGGACTATAAATTACGAAAAATATGGAATCCCCTTGACCCAACAACTTTTACAGCAGCGACAGTTTTGCATCTTTAATAATTGTGAAATATTTACTTGTTACTTAAACACACCACGTTAACCCGACATAAGAAGAAATGGAGTGTCCCAGAGTACTTACCCTGCCGTATCTCCTAACAATGTCCAAATTATGCCCACACTGAGTGGAAGGCATTAGGTCACGAGAGTCGGACATTTTTTAAGCGGAATCTATAAACAAGCGGAAAGTAAAAAAAATGTGAAAACTACAATTGGAAACTGCGCTCTACATTCCCCGCACGATGACGCGTTTCGGACTCACCCGCACACTTGTGGCATATTTGCATATTTCATTGTAGCATATTTCAAAGATGCCCCGTAGCGGTTCAGGCGGCTCTTGGAACATTTGATGAACTTCCGTTTCCCTCTCGCACGGTTTTTTTCTCCTGTTCCTGGGAATTACATCGTCAGATATTTGAAGCGAACATTTCCACCGCATTTAGAACTTTAAACGTAGATTTATTGCGAACTCATTAATATTTTGGTGTCTCAATGACAAATTCGAGTTTGGTGATATGATAATATACCGAACGGGTGCTAATAATAGATCACATACTCTTGTATCGCGGCAACAAGTGAGAAATGCTTGATAATTTAAAATTTCACACTTATTCGTCGCGTTTCAATACCTATTTAAATACTTTAAGCGCGCCTCACTTAATTTCAAATTTAAATAAGCGCGCCATCATTAACTGCGCGTGCGCGAGGCATTTACCAGCCTTCGAGAAACACTTGCATAAAAACATCCAAACATAACCTTCAACGTTTGAAACTTGTTGACGTGCTGTGTCCTTTCTCGGCTTCAGCAAGTGCGCATTTACGTTATCCTGCGTGCGGCGTAAAAATTCCGTGCTCGCTGTGAAATCGATCTAGATCGAAATGGAGGAAATGGAGGTAGGAAGCGAGGAGAATCACGATAAGAATCAGCCTGAGGATTCACTTGAGAAGGAGGACGAGTCAGAATTGATTGAGAACGAAACGGACGAAAACGCTGACGATGAACCTGTGGATGAACCTGCCGATGATCAGGACGAAGATGACGACGAAGAGGATGCCGACGAAGCAGAGGTTAAAGTCCTGGAGGCCACCCTGGCTCAGAATCCATACGACTACGCCAGTCACGTAGCCATTATCAATAAATTCCAAAGGATGGGTGAATTGGAACGACTGCGCTGTGCCAGAGAAAACATGAGCTATACGTATCCGTTGAGCCCCGATCTGTGGTTATCCTGGATGCGCGACGAAATTAAACTAGCTACAACCACGGAGCAGAAAGCTCAAGTAGCGAAGCTTTGCGAACGAGCCGTCAAGGATTATCTCTGTAAGATCAATTCTTAGTATAGCAGAGCGTCGGCTTTATTAATCACAATTTATACGTTATCAGTATTCTGGGGAAATAATTCTTCTGTTGCAGCCGTCGAAGTATGGCTGGAATATTTACAATTTAGTATCGGCAATATGGGTATCGAAAAAGATGCGGCGAAGAATGTCCGTCAGTTGTTCGAACAAGCTTTAACCGATGTTGGATTGCACACTATTAAGGGTGCGATAATATGGGAGGCGTTCCGTGAGTTTGAAGCTGTGCTATACGCTTTGGTAGGTATAAAAGGTAAAGGTGTGTTTTGCCAAAGCTTGTTTTCATACCTGGACTTAAAACACTTAGATCGATCCTGCGAATCAAGCTGAAAGGAAAGAACAGTTGGAGCGTATTGGGAACTTATTTAAGAGGCAGTTGGCTTGTCCTTTGCTGGATATGGAGAAAACGTACGAGGAATATGAATCTTGGCGTAGCGGAGATGGAGCGGAAGCTGTTGTAGATGATAAAATCATAATCAGGGGCTACGAACGGGCTGTTGCTCAGCTTAACGCTCGCTTGCCTTTTGAAGAGAAGATTGTCTCCTCGCAGGCTGAATGCGAGTCGTTAGACGCGTACAAAGCGTATTTGTTGCATGAGAAACAGAATGGAGACCCGGGACGGGTGACTGTTTTGTACGAGAGAGCTGTAAGTGATCTGAGTTTAGAGATGTCGCTCTGGCTAGATTATCTTACGTACTTGGAAGAAAGTATCAAAATTGACTCTCTCCTGGAGCAACTGTACCAAAGAGCGTCGAGGAATGTTCCGTGGTGCGAAATGATATGGCAGAAATGGATAAGATCGTATGAGAAATGGGGAAAGTCGGTGCTACAAGTACAGTCGCTGTTGGAGAATGCTTTAATAGCTGGATTCTCTACAGCAGACGATTATCGGAATTTGTGGATGACGTATTTGGAATATTTACGTCGAAAACTCGATCCATATTCCATGGACGAAGCGAAACAGATGGAGACACTGCGTAATACGTTTAACAGAGCCTGCGAGCATTTGGCAAAAGCTTTTGGTTTAGAAGGAGATCCTAATTGTACTGTGCTACAATACTGGGCGAGAACGGAAGCTATACATGCCAATAATATGGAGAAAGCTAGATCATTGTGGGCTGATATTTTGTCACAGGGGCATTCAGTAACAGCATCTTATTGGCTAGAGTACATTTCGTTAGAAAGGTAATTCTTTAATACTATTCTAAATAAGTGTAACGCTAGACAGTATTTCATAATCTGAAATATTATTCATGTACAGATGTTACGGAGATACAAAGCATTTACGAAAATTGTACCAGAAAGCTTTAAGTTCTGTAAAAGACTGGCCAGAGAGCATAGCCACTTCGTGGTTAGATTTTGAACGGGATGAAGGAACACTGGAGCAAATGGAGTCTTGCGAAGCGAGAACGAAAGAAAAGTTAGAGAAAGTGGCTGAAGAGAGACAGAAAACACAACCGACTTCTACCCATGACTTATCACCATCGAACAAAAAGGCTCATAAAAGGAAAACGGATGATGCTGGTCGTTGGAAGAATCTGGGGACTTCTCCGACAAAGATTACGAAAGTCGAGACACAGATAAAGCCGAAGATAAGGGAGAGTCGTTTAAACCTTGAAAAGAAAGTCGATAGTCAGAACGAGGAGCAGAAGCCGAAGATAGCTCCGCCACCAGGTTTCAAGCCGCCGGAGAATGAGAAAATGGAAGTGGATAATGTTGAGGACGTCGACGACAGAATCACAGTGTTCATAAGTAATTTGGATTACACCGCGACCGAGGAAGAAGTTAGAAACGCGTTAGAACCGGCTGGCCCGATTACGTTGTTCAAAATGATACGAGATTACAAAGGACGTAGCAAGGGGTATTGCTACGTGCAACTAAGTAATACGGTACGAGTTATTCTTATTTTTATTAAAAAAGATTTCGATCGTATGTGCAGATATCTGTAAACAGTATGCGAAATTTTTATAGGAGGCAGTCCAAAAGGCTTTGAAATTGGACAGAACTACTATAAGAGGACGTCCAATGTTCGTTTCGAGGTGTGACCCAAACAAAACCACGCGGACGTCAGTCTTCAAGTACAATTGTTCTCTCGAGAAAAATAAGCTCTTCGTTAAAGGTATGGTACAGTTCCGTAGTCAATTTAGAGATATGAATTTCGCTGCCATAAATCGATTTAAAAGAACTAATGCGATGCGAGCAGGGTTGCCGGTAACGTCAACAAAAGAAGAGCTCGAGGAAATCTTTAAGGTCCATGGAGAGTTAAAAGAAGTCCGCATAGTTACTTACCGTAACGGCCACTCGAAGGGATTGGCTTACGTTGAATTTGTGGACGAAGCTAGCGCTGGGAAGGCTCTCCTGGCTACCGACGGAATGAAAATCGCTGACAAGGTTATCAACGTGCTCATAAGCCAACCACCCGAGCGTAGGAAGCTTCCACCGACCGAGGAAGTGCCTTCGGTTAGGTCTCTAGGTGGCAGTACGGTTAGCAGAACTGCGTTCGGTATGCCCAAAACTTTACTATCTATGATACCTCGTACTGTGAAAACCACTGCTGCCAACGGCAAAGCAAAAGTGGATGGGAATGGTGTCTCGCAAAAGATGAGCAACCAAGATTTTAGAAACATGTTACTAAATAAAAAATAATTTACTATCAACTGACGCTGAAACACCTTATTTATTCCAAGTCGTGAAGACTTTGGCAAAAACGTTCGTGTGATCGCGTTCTCCAAAGAGCGGTTTACACGAAGTCTATGAAGTTGGTAAACGTGGAATACTGGACATGGTCCTTTTGAGATTCCCCTTTTTCAAATTTGCTACTAACAGCTATCTTCTTCAGGATAAAGCAAGGACAACCAGAGACTACTAATTTGTAGAAAATAAATACATTTAATATAAGATACGTTTATATATACAAAATGAAAATGTGCTCCAAGTGTGAAGGTATTACACTAAAACGTAAATGAAAACAACTCTGTCGTACATACATCACAGCGTTACAAAAATACTTTTCACGCGCGCGAACGCGCACGGTAGAAAAGTCGTCCAGGTTATTCGGAATATTTTATTAGGGGGGAGCTGGTTGAGCTGCGTTTTAAATAAATCATAATAACAAATCAGGGTGACCTGATTTTCATCTCATCCACCGTGAACGTTCCTTTCTTTTTCTCGGGGAATTTTAATCCACCGAAACGTAACGGAAAAGAACCACTGTATAATGCTTCCGCTGTATCCTCCACAGAACAGTCCGGAAGCTACAGAGCTTCTCGCTCTTCTTTGCATACTTATGGTCACCCTACGTGAAGTACAAAATTGTCTCTACTACAGCTGCAGTTGTGCATTGGACGTGTTGTGCTTTTTATGCCGCGGTGGAGCGACAGGTGGATTTTCAGGTGCCAGCAATCGTCTCGCCATAAGCCACTTTTTGGCTCTGCCAGCGTGATAGTAATACGAGTAAAGCAGTGCCATAGCTGCCAGCACAACCAGGAGGCACGTACCAGCGATAACGACACTGAACAGCCAATATGGTGCCGTTGAGTGCGACACCAAAGTTGGCTCTGTCGGCGATTTTTCGCCAGGGGCCCATTTTGTTGGCGGCTCCTTCGTCGGCCTCGGCGGCAGAGGTTCCACGTCGTCGCCGATAGTAATATCAGCGCAAGCACGAAATTCCTCCTGCGGACCGCAACCCACGGCACCTGTGCAAATTAGAGAGGAGTTGCTTTTAATTTTTAATAATTAATTGGGGTGAGTGTCTGCGTGTGTTATTTCGACGTACTGCGATGAAAAATTTATTTTTTTTTAACGTCACAATTTGCAAGGCGCTATTAATAGTACCTACAAACCCGTAAATGATGAACAAATTATTTGGAGTATTATGAGGGGACACCACTGTAATGACCCGAAAAGTAAAGATGTTTTTGGAAATTTATTAAAAGCAAAGTACGTAATGAATCTTTTTTAAACTTTCAGGACTTTTTGTTGGATATTTATGTTATAAGAATATATTTTTTTAAATTTACTTAAAGCAGATTTACATGTTGTACAGGACCAGTAGCTTTGCGCTGCAAAAATCTGGTTGACAGTTTTCTGACGGTACTTCTAAAATCAACAAACCAAAATGTTTTAGAATCTATATGCGGATGGCTATGGCTCGACGGGAGATTTTTTTGATTGGTCGTGTGCTTTTATTTATTTTTCAACGAAAGAGGGTAATTTACTAGAATCAAATTTCACAATTTTTTTCAGAGGTTCGTCATTTTTCAAAATTTTCAAAATCGAACCCGTCGTGCCATAGCCATGCGCATATAATTTCTAAAACCTTTTGATTTTTTGATTTCGGAAGAACCGTTTTGTCGGAAAACTCAACCATGTCAGCGGAAATTTTTTACAGCTCTAAGTTACTGGTCTTTTACAGCTTATAAATCTGCTTTAAATAAATTTAAAAAAACATATTCATATAACTTAAATATCCAATAAAAAGTCCTGAAAGTTTAAAAAAGATTCTTTACGTACCTAGTTTGCTATTAATAAATTTCCAAAGACATTTTTACTTTTCGGGCCATTACAGGTGGTGTCCCCCCTTAAATTTATTTTGTACTTTAATTTTACTAATAGTTTTCAGAATAGTTAGAATTCATAAATCAACCATAACTTCAACTTAACATTGGATATAGCAATTCGAAAAATTATTATTAATCGTTTTGTAAGAATGTTTGTGAGTGAAATTTAAAACTAATGAAACAATTGCTAAACACTGTACTTTGTTGAATACTGATGATCATGGAGCAATAACGTAATACGTGTATTAGTTGTGTAATGCATATTACGTGCAAAAATTTAACAAGACCTAATACCCCAGTAGAATACAAATATTGTTACACTTTGTTTTGTATGAATCACAATTCAATCGATATCGATTTAAAAAAAAATTACACGAAGTATTAATTATATTTCAATACTGTCGATACTTTCAATACTATTTCCTCGATAACAGCTTCATATTTCTCAAATATTAATGTCCCTTTTTTTCATTTCAGACCTCGTCGGAGCGTTTTACGTGACACACGCCACGAATAACGATGACACCCCTTCAATTTTCTTGCACGACCTGTGATGCATATAACTTCGTACATGTTCGTAACAAGGGTTTCGTATTCCACTAGTTCGTACTTATACGCGAGCAAAGGTTTCCCTGCGAATGTAACACAGTCATCCGCTCCGCGCACGCTGAATGGTCGGATGACTTGTGCGACCGAACAAAAAAGTACGCTACGATCCATCCAGGTGTTAAGTGGGATATGTATTCATCGTTCAAAACGCCGCCCTCAAGTTCATTTATCCAAAGCCCGCGCGGGCTTCGCCTCTGAAATGCAACTGGAGCGATAACGACCGCGCGCTTCCATTCGAATTTCCGCGAGAAACATTCAGGACGGAAAGAGACAATACCTGTTCCGTTTCCACAGTCGCCCCAATTATTCCCGGCTGTATATCTCCACTGAAAGACGCACTGAGCGCAAGTCAAGCCGTCTGGCAATTTATAGTAAGCCTCGAAAATCTTGTTCCCCGGGCCCGGATAATATCTGGTCGATCCGTTCTCCGCGCGAAGGACATGCTGGTCCAAGCAGTCCTGATCGACTTCCTTGTCCCTGTAGGTCATCGAGCACGTGCGAAACTCGAAGTAGCCGTGATGGTTCGCCGTAAGCTCGATTCGGACCGGTATCACTGAGCCAGTTCGGTATTTTCGCACGATTACACCGTTCCCATATTTCCCACCTGTCTCGTGTGCACGTGGCTGTAATAAAAACGAACGCAGCAATCGTTAAGCAAACTCGTCCACGAAACGGAAAGTTGTGAATAGGGATTGTGAATTTATCAACTTTTCCAATTACCGGTAATTTGGTCAAATATTCAATCAAATTCGGTTTACCGGTAATTCACCGATATTTTTTTAAAGTATTGAAAATATAAGAGTAAATATTACAAAAAAAACTTTTTTGATACGTAATCGAGTATTTCGAAAAATATATGCGAATAAAACTATTTTGAACATAAAATATAAAATGATATAACACAAAATACATATATTAGGAAACTAATAACGAAAATAATAAAAAGAATATTAGCTTGCATACAAAATTAAATATGTTTTATTTAACAACTCTTTTGAATAAATTAACACGCAAAAAACATAATTTGTCTAAAGTTTGGTCGCCTAATTGTGACCTAATTTTTGTATAAAATAATCCGCCCGCGGAAAAAGCTCTCTCAGATTCCACACATGTTGGTCGGGTAGTCATTAGGAAATCATATCACATTTGTACATATTTTTTCCCTTTACTTTTTCTTCTTCAAAATACTTTAATTTTTTTGATGACATATTCCAAATTTTTAGTTTTCTTTTGGATCAGATTTAGTTCGTCATGAGATACTTCGGTTTTCGTCTTTAGGTATTAATAATTTATATTATTAATAACTACTTAGCTCACTACTCGACTTCATCCGAAATTTAGATTCTGATTTTATATAAAAAAAAATTATTTTTTGTGGAAATAGTCACACTCCCCTGGATTAGCTAGGCATAATAAACTGGGACACATTTCGTGACCCCAGAGTTTACCGTTCCAAAGTTTTTAGGCGACAGATAAACACTTTCTACTTTATGTATTAAGATTGAAGTTTTTCCTTCATCGATAACGTAGCAGATGTCGAGGGAATTAATGAACGCATCTCTGCTCTCTATTGCTATATATAATTTATCGAATTTCCGGTAAAAATTTGCGGGTATTTCTCGCGATTTACTGGTTTACCGGGATTGCAATCCCCAGTTGTGAAGAAGTTATAAAATATTAACAAGATTAAGGTTACATTCTCGAGTAATTAAAAAACTTAGGACTCTTTTTTTAAAGAAAACTGTTACTGTTTGGGATAAAAATTATTAATTGAGGTACGGGTGATAGCGACGACACTCATACAGATTAAGAATCTTTTCGAATTCTTTGTTTCAGATAAGCCTGAGTGGATAAATCACTTGCGCCACGAATATACCTCTTTTTTAGATGACAAAACAAATGAAAAAAATTCTTTTAAATTTTTTTTGTATAACTGCCAAAAAGATTTATCTCATTATATGTTGTAGTTGCATAGAGAAAAATAGGTCAAAGTAGAATGATATATAGTCATAGTAGAACTAATATAATACATAAATAACAACGCATGTTCAGGTTCCTGAGGAAGTGGTCGGAAATGCTGATGAAACGTTGAAACCGTTTCCCGAAAGGACGGGACTTCCATCCGGGAAGCCTCTGAAAGTTTTAACTACGAGAACCTCACGTCCCGAAACCCCCAGGGATTTCAATAGAAGGAGCATATACGGAATCAGGCACATATTCGCGCTGGGAAGCGTATTATACCTGCCACCGTCATTACATTAACTCGATCTGCAGAACTCGTGCAATCACGTTTCGATCGAAAGCTAATTAGGTACACCGAAAGCACTAGCGAAAATGCATTTGGCGCGAAACGAGTGAGGCGCTGTTCCAGTGGGAAACTCTCGCGAAGTCAGAAGTAGATTCGTATCCTTTCCTCGCGATTGTTCACGCACGACTGGTGATAATGAAATCAGCGAAGAATTTCTCGCTCCTAACGAACTTCTCTCATATTTCGATCAAAGCTTACGATATTCCTCAACCCTCGCGCCAATTGAGTCTGAAACTTTTCATCGAGTTCGTCTATTCCCGAGCTTCCTCGAATCCCGACGTTTCGTCGCACTTCCATCGGAAGCTCGTTGGGCAAGAGAGTGTAAATTTCGAGTTTTTTACAGGATATATTTTTCGAGGGGGTGTCGAAATCCGCGGCATTGTTGCAGCGTGCGCACGGCCGCTCGGCAGACTGGAAAGCCGCAAATAGTAATTTATTCCGTGTTGCAAGAGCATCGCTAGGGGATAATTATGCAGGCCGTACAATGGGATCTTCGTGCTTGACGCATTCGCGAAACTTCCTCTTTTTTTTTCATGATCGCGGTGGACCCTTTTAACGGCGAGAGTTTTGCCGCGTCTAATTGTAAGCGTGAAATGTCAAGGCGATGTGGAAAGTATAAGTATGCATTGGGTTGGTGTCCCTTTGGGTTTAAAAGTTTCTTTGTTTGTGGTGGAGGAACAGTAACGATTATCTGACCTGAGAGGGTTGAAATTAAAATTAATTTCACTGCTTCATTTATTACATAATTCCGATTGGAATAATACAACTACAAAGGAGATATGAGCCGTTGTTTCTGAAAGGGGTATAAGTCCATGTTTTGAAAAAATACTTCACTGTGCTAAGTGTAAAGGAGAAATAAGATTGAAATATGAATAAGTTTGTTGTTATTAGTTATCTTAACGAAGTAATTTACTTTTCATACTTGTTCATTTATAAATTCATTATAATATGACGAATGTCTTCATTTTAATTATTATTTTTTACATTAAAAAATACATTTCACAAAAGCCCACTTCAATTAAAATATAAATTTAAAATTGCTATTGGTTATACTTTTCATAATATGTTATTATTAAAAGTATAAGTCCATTTGTAGCTAAAAAATCGTTTATTTTCTTTAACATTTTTATTGATTATCACATAATAAAATTTAACAAGTTTATAATTTTAAAAACATTACCCGAATTGATTAACGTATGCGAATATTTTTAAGTTGATACAAACGCAACCCTTAAATATTTCAATGTATGAATAAATGGACTTAATACCACTTCCAAAACCGTGACTCATATATCAAATTTGTAAATATTATAGTTTCACAATAACTTCACTATCTATAAAAAATATCTAACTTCATAATGTTTACAGATAAATTTTCTCGAAACTGACTTTTGGCACCATACGTTTTCGCATTGGTTTGATTTTCCAATGCGCACATGCACATGGAGACACAACAATTTCATTAAAAGTTCTCGTCTTACCGCTGGCGTGTCCCAAGCGTCCCCACAGATTCCGCATTTCCCGCTATTTTGTTGCCACTGCCTAGTGAATCCTCCGCAATAGCATTCGTGGTCGTTGTAATCGTGCGGCGTATCGAAGCCGAACCTCCACATCGAGGCCCTCGAGGGTGGTTCAATCAGTCTTCCATGAGCCGAGGCTTCCCTCACGACTAGCACGCTCACCAGCCACGTTAAACTAACAATCATAGCCCGAATACCCATACTTGCAGCGGTGATACTAGGCCCCTGAAATTTTATATCGTCCAGTTGTTACTTCGTGCTCGTTTCTTATTAAAATAATCCCCCCAGGGCTTGGGGCTTGTTTCAGGGGTGAACATCCCCAAAAACATGTCCCCAAGACGGGAACTGGCGATCCCGGGGTACCTGAGCTGGCTCGCCAATGCCAATAAGGAGAGCTCCCTAAGCATAACTCTCACTTTTTGACGACACTTTGCTCAAATTTGTTTATTTATCGTAGTGTATCAAAATTGAGGGAAAATTAAGTTTCGCTTTCTACGAACCCCCGATATATTGGGTTCGAAATTCTTCTTTTGAAGAATTCTTATGCCACAGTAACGTTACAACGCGTTACAACGCTCCATTTTCTATAACTTTCGCTACTTTATGTTGCACTCGCCGAAACGAGTATAATGATAGCTCCTTCAGGCTTAGACCGTTAATAGTTTACGAGGTATTAATAATTAAAGCTGCTCCTAAGAACGTGTAGGAGTCGACTGGGAGAGTTCTGTGAGCACAATGCATCCACCTACACTTTTATGGGATGCTTCCCATTTCCTTTTCTGCGGGAAGTTACTCTGAAGGGTGGAATCAGCTCTTAAAGTTATCGCGTTTCTTCATTTTCTTAATATAATTTTAGTCTTCTGATGGCAGTGAGATAGAACGTAAAAAAATGAACAATTCTTATATTTAAAGTTTTGTTCGATGTCACACCATTATATTAACATAGTTATATTAAAAAAAGGAAAAATGTAACTTTGGGGGCTGATTTCACCCTTTCAGAGTGAATTCCCACAGAAATAGCTCGTTCCTTGAATACTCTAATATGTTCTACGTACTAATCAAAAACGTTCAAAATACATTAACTAGTAGAGCTGACAGGGATGCAGCTTTCAAAGTTTCTACTATATGCAATAATCAGTTAATGGAAGCTCTTGAACCTTTCGTCGCGGTTCATCATGTTTTCATGCACCGCGCGTAGTTGCATGTTAGATGTTTGACAAGTGAGACGAGATGGGCGCATCACGTTCCAAGACGAAAATTCGTCAGAAGACGTTTGCATCGGAGTTGATCGATTAGAAAGCTACCGTGGAGGCAGTTGGACACGCTCCGCGACGGATAACACGGAAGATAATCCGCTTTGCGGAAACCAGGCTAAGATCAATGTCCGTGGAAACGCAGAACTCGTTACGATTCGAATATTTCTCAACCTCCGTTACAAGCGAATCGTAACGATAATTATAAATTACAAGCAACGTTTTTAGCTTCTTAAGTGCTGCATTAGCATTCCTTGTTTAATTGCCGTGATAACGCGTGCAACTTGACTAACGATTAACCACCTCTTTGGAACAAACTTAGAGAATCTTCTAAGTAGCTTCCTCTTTGCGATTTCATTAATATATTAAATGCCAGTGAAAGAAAATTAATATAATTTTAATTTTCAAACTGTATTTCTTTTAATATTATTTTTTAATAGGGAAAGTTTCTTGAAATGGGAATACCACCTTGTTTGAAAATCTCAGTTTATTTTAATTACCTATATGGTGCACAGTTACACAACATTCATGTTCTGTTAAAGGATATTCTCGCGACGCGTTGTCGAGTGACGTGATAGGTGATAGTGATACGAAGCTCGTTTCATTAATGTTTTTAGATACACGAGTATAAATAAAAGCAGTGATCAAACAAATTGGAACAATTATTTATTAAGCATGAGATTACACAAATTAGCAAAACTGGTTTACCACGGTTGAAAGTGGAGATGTTTTCCATAACAAATGTGTTTAATATCGCGAACGTAAAAGGAGTGGGTGGTGATCACACATGAGATATCAGAACGATTGAAAAGATGTGTTCTTCATCTTTAGAATAGATTTAAAAGCTTACTGTTAATAACACCATAGATATTCGAATTTCGAGTCGGATAATGATCAGTCGGTCGAGCCGAGTGTTTGAATTTTCCGAGCTGCTTGAAATCGACGAACTGTTTGAAAATATGCGAGCTACTTGAATAACTTAAACGGTTCGAATATTCCTGCACTCGTAAGACTTCGAGTTATTTGGAAATCAATTTTCAACACGAAAATTTTCGAATTACTCGAATTATTTTGAGTTACTAGCGTCTTATATAGTTAGACTAAGTAGTATTTGATATTAAATACATAAATATTCGAATAATTCGATTATTTCCGAGTAATTCGAATATTTACGACTAACTCGAGTAATTCGAATATTTACGAATAATTCAAATATTTACGACTAACTCGAGTAATTCGAAAATTGACGACTAACTCGAGTAATCCGAATATTTACGATTAACTCGAGTAACTCGAATATTTACAACTAACTCGAGTAACTCGAATATTTACAACTAACTCGAATATTTACGAGTAACTCGAAAGTTGGATATCTCTTCGAATATATTCAAGTAATCCGAAGTCTTACAATGGCTCGAATATTCGACCTGTTTGAATTGTTCAAGTAACTTCCAATTTTTCAAACACTTCGTCAATAATTTCAAGCTGCTCGAAAAATTCAATCACTCGAGCAATCGAGCCGAGTTCAGCTCAGCTCATAAATTCCGGGTACTCGCACACCCCTAAACTGCCTTGACCTTGAAAGTGGAACTTCAAATTGCTAAATGCTTAATGACTTCAATCGAAGTCTTGTTTCATGAGGGATTTGCATGCTTCAGCTTGTCCCGCAATTTCGGGGAACCCTGTACAACTGCGTCGCCTGTCCAGCACTAATACGGGAACAATCCTCTAAACGGTATTACAGCAGCAAGCGAAACGATGTTATTCAAAAACGAGATTTTAACAAAGCTTACAGGCTGGGGATGGCGACATTCCAGGCTCGAAGGAAACGAAGGTACTAGCCACAAAGGAGAAACTGGCAAACCGGTTGCCACAAGGCTTGCCACCGCTATAGGCGCGTTATCAGAACCAACGTGGGGGCCGTGTATAGTGATTGCAGTACGACAAAAACCGATATCCTGGAACAGTGTAGAAACGACAATAAAGAAAGTCGCAATCCAGCTGTGCTCACTCCCGAAAATTTCGATGCTATTTCGCGAGGTAACTACAAGCTACTTTTTATCGACGCTAACGGGAAAATTGTAGCGTGGTCTTGAGATAATGATAGAGCTGACGCCGATGGCGGCGAAGGATTATGATGATTCAGAACGCAGAAGGCGATCGGGTGGAGTCGCCGAGCAAAATGAACGTTGCAATAACGGTTTGAATAATATTGTTTGGTCAAGTTATTCGAAAAGAATTTTATCCAAAATGTTGTTCGAATGAAGCTTTATAATTCTTCGATGTTAATAGTTGATTGCAAACAGGGCCTTCTCTATAAAGGGACCCCAAATAATTTCTCAACGTTAAAAAAACATAACATCGTTTCCCTGAAGGACATCACGAAAAAAGGATAATAATAACAATAAAGAAAATAAAATAACAGAAATAAACATTAAATATATGACTTTTTTCTTGCCATATCATTAGAAGATTAGATTATTATATTAGAAATTATATTCTAATTTATTTTTTCCTCATTTTAATCATATAACAAAATTCCTTTCTCATTTTTTTTTTATTTTTATTTTCTTCTTTTCTCATTTTTCATTTTTTCTGACCGGCCTCATTGCAAATAAATTGTGCGAAAATGAAAAATGGAAGCAGTAGACCATTCACTATTTTATTTCTTCTTAGAAACATGTTAATTCTCAAATTAATTTCAATACTTCCAATCAATTTTAAATTTCTTCAATTATTCAAGCATTCGTACAATTCCGATTCACAGTTATTCTCGAAAATAATAAACGACGCCTATAAAATCCTGCGCAATTTAATCCCAGTTTGCTTACAAGACAAGCCAACAATCGCAACAAGTGCTTCTTAAAGAAACTTCAGTGCTTAAAGTATGAAATACAGCGATGAGAATAACTTTATAACATGAAACGATGAGAATAACGGAAGACTGCGTTCCTGTTTCAGATCGTAGATCTTGATGAAAGAAATAAAGAAGCCTCGTGTATCGTTGTAAGGTAGAAAGTTCGCCTGCACGGCAGTTCCATCGAATAAATCATTGTTCATGGAAAAGTTTGCCCATCAATCACGGCTAGGTGGTGCAGTTCCATTCGTTACCCGATAGTCGAACAAAATCTATCTCGTCTTCGTCCACGAGTCGAAGTCCACTTAATTAATCGAAAGATTCAGAAAGTAGGTGGCTGCGCGAAAGGAAATATACACGAGCGAGCTAAACCACCTTCAGAGAGAACCAAGAAGGAGTTCATCAACTCGGGTTCTACGAGCCGAGAAAAATCGACGCGGAGAAACATTTGGAATAGATTAGATTTAATGAAAAGCCTTGCGAGAGGAGCGCGATACATCGTCCGCGAGAAACTCGGTGCGCAATAATTCAGATGAGCGGACGTGTAACGGGAGAGTCGAATCGAAACCGGGCAGGAATTCGAAATACTCGCCGGGCGTCGGGAAAATGGAAATCCAGCGATGCAAATTAGCGCGGCAAGCAGCCTGCAAGTTTTCGTTAGAAAGCAAACAAACCGAGGAGGCCTCCACCCAGGCGAAAGTTCGAGGATCGATAATGTAAAGCGACTTGAGTTACCCGCACGGTGAATTTTGGATACAGGTTGGAGGTAATTAAAACATTTCGAACATCCTCTGCACGGCACACAGAATCCGACGCTATTTAGAACGTGTCTGCTCGAGGAACGGAAAATCTCTCTTTCGCGTCGAGGAGCTTTTCTGGTCGCTGGTGTGTGTATATTAACCAGCGAACCCTAGGAGTTGATGGCGGAAATGGGCAAACAATTGTTTTAAATCAGAATCTCGTATGCGAATTTTTATTGAAAATTATTCTTAGCCCATCTCTGATTGATAATATGGGTGAATTAATTGAAATTTGTCTGTTTTAATTAAGGCTACTTGATAATTTGACGGATTTCGTATTTCGAAAAGGAATAGCGAAAAAATGGAGCATTAATTACAACCAATTTATAACGTAAATTAATAATTCTATTCGAAGAATTTATACACACATTTATTTCCTCCTAGGCTTTCTAAGTTCTAAGATCTATATTTGATATACCTATTTCTACGGAACTCGTCAAATTGTCGGAACGGCTAATTGTATAAATAATCCTAATGTATTTGCTTTATTCGTGAAATTATTACTGCAGTAATAAATATAACAGTAATAGAAAAGTCCCTACTAACAAGGGGAGGACAGGGTGTGGTAGATTTTGATGAGTCTTGGCACGGTGGATTTATGTCAATTTTTTTTGTAACGTGGGGAAATCTTGGCCCGAAAAAAAATTATAAATATAATTAACATTTTTTTTTAAAGTGGGGTTCAAAAGACACCTCGATGCCTCCAGAGGAAACCCCCCTGGGACGTCAGAGTACTGTGGAATTTTTACCCACAAAAATCCCACAGCCACCATGAAATGTTTAATAATTTACGTGTAAATATCTCTATTATTAAGACATATTAGCTTAAACGCTCGGACACATATTCACTTATTTTCGTCATGGATCCATCGTGCCAAGGCTCATCAAAATCGATGTCTACCACATCCTGTCCTCATCTACTAACTAGAATTCATAATATGTCGGAGATATATTTATTGTTTCTTTGTGGATAAGCACGAGAACAAAGAACGATCTTCAGTTGCTAAATTGCAGTCGCAGTAAAAAAAATATCGTATACCGTTAATATTATTGTTGCCACTTCTGTGATAATTTCTAAGAAAGGACGTTTTACTTATTAGTAATTTATTTAGACGTGCAACTTAATATTATATATACTTAAGATATATTTAAATTGATTCAATCGATTTTTTTAAAGAAAATGCGTATTGTCGTTTACCCGTCAATGTGTCGAGTATTCGTAGAAATATATACATAAATGTCCCTAAACCTAGTGCTAACAACTGCCCAGGAGAATGGTCACCTCCATGGGCGTCGAAAAAAGTAGATGTCCCTGAACAAGGAAGTTGAATCCTTCAGAGAATCAAACGAAGAGAAACCGATTTCACCGCATTGGATTCAATTAAACGGCACATCGCACTATGTGGTTCGCTGATGGAAACTAAATACCCTTACCTCCTTCCAAAATAAACACCTCCTTGTATGGAACACTGAGCACACAACGCGCAGAAATGAAAATGGAAATATAAAGAATTCTTATGCCACAATGACGTTACAACGCGTCCATTTTCCATAACAATCTGCCACCATATTCACAGAAAATACATGTTCTATTTATCCTCGTTGAATAATCACCGATGGAAATCTACGACCGTACTGGAGCCACTGCTGGAAAAAGTGTGTTACAGGAGCAGGTATTTCCGCGTCCCGTTCACTTTTTACGTTTCGATATACATTAGAAGGTTTGCAGATTTACACGTTGCTAAAAGTAATCGAATGTTCACCTGCTCGGACCAAGTAACACCGCAGTGACGGATTTAACAGGGCCGCTGATGAGTAGTTGCCGCCTAGGTCCCCACACAGAAGGCCCTCGCAGGGCCCCATCACAAAAAAATTATGCTTAGATAGTACCCCCACACTCCATTCTTTTCAAGCTACTACACTTGGCCCGTTTTTAGTAAACTACCTCTTCACTTTCCCCCGAAAAATGGGCCCCTCAGAAGATTTGCCATCTGGGCCTTTTTTCTTAAATCCGCCACTGAGTAACAGTATTTCGAAAGCTACTCGTATTGGGCCCACTGCGCGAACTGGAGTTTCGGCGAAGAATTCGCTAACTTCTTAAAGGGCCTTATCACCCCGAACACCTTTGTGCCTCACGACTGATACTTCGCAAAAATATTCCCATACTTCTGGGACCATTCTTGTCATAGTGTCTATCTGTACAGCAAATATACTCGAAATACCAGTGGCTAGCTACAAAAGTGTCCCGTGCGAAATGGCCCTAATTCCTCGGCGCCGTGTATTCGGTTCACACGACAAACCTTGTACAGGATCGTTTAATTACTGCGAGCGGGTGAGTCGCGGGAATACGGAACCATGCACCTCCCACGGCACTGAATAAGCGTCGAGGGTCAAGAATCTGTTCGAGCACGTACCGTCTGCGCGAAAGTAACGAAGACCCGGCTCTCTCGGGACTGTGCGCGCCTCTGGCATCGGTGTATCAGGCCCACGCAAAAGGCACGGACCCCGGTCGGTCGACGACTGAACTCGACTTTGCTCGGAGCCGAGCGCGGACCCTCGTGACGTGGGAGTAGGTCATTAGAACGAGGCATTCGGCCGTATTCAAGGCACGGCCCGACGACACGGGCCCGATGATACGGACCGACACGCACCTCTCAGTGAAAACCTCGTCTCTAAACGCATTTTCGATCGTTCTATAAATCAGCAAATAGATAAGATTGCTGCGTGCAGTGCGATGGAACTGGGCGAATGGTGCAGATAAGCAGGTTCGAAAATATTGACACGTTGGCTGGTAGTGTAAAAGAATGGTACCTCAGTAGCAGGGGTCGAATGGAACTACTAAAATTTTCAATTAAGAGTTCGTTCTACTTTGTTGGTGGAAAAAGAGGCCTATTTTTCATGATTTTTTTTCAACATCTAATGTACGAATTTTAATGTTCTTTTTTTGTTAAATATTTATTATTCCTTGCTGTTTAGAATTGTTTTTTTCAGATTTCCAAAATATAATTACAAATGTTCGGATTTTTAGATGAAGGATATTGACAGTTTAATGAATGGTAACTTCGTGTATTTGACATGTTCGAGTCGTAATGGAGACTTGTTTCAACCAAAACTTTGCTTGATAGACAGTCTCGGATTGGTTGTTACATCGGGGAACGAACAGCTGTTACAGAAAATTTCTGGAAACTACTAGAAAGATACTCGTGGATCGTGATATAACGTGTAGGAATATCCGGGGGTGTCGGTACTGCAAGGGAGTTGGTACAGTTGCTATATTTCAGATTCCATATGTAAAAACGCGTTAAAGTGCAGACCAATTGTTTCTCTAAACAATTAAATGAATAACGTCATTTCGTTTCCTTCTGTCTTTTTTTATTTATCTTTATATAAAGTAGAAAGCTTCTATATGTTTCTGTGTTTGTCTGTTGTCTAAAAACTTTCGAACGATAAACTCTGGGATCACAAAATGTGCCTCAGCTCCTTATGCCTGACTAATCCAGATGAATGTGACCATTTTAAAAAAAAAAAATATTTTTTTATAAACTCAGAATTCACTTTTTGTTTGAAGTGTTCTTTACTTGTTTAGCGTAAAGGAATAGAATTTTAATAAATCTGTAGTTGCAAAAAATTTTGCTTTCTTTTTTATTATTTTGTCAGGAATAATTATGTGGGCCATCTCTCCCAAAGACGCGAACCATCTCTCCGAACGATAAGCAGATGTCATGACTTCAGTTTTCCACTAAATTTTCAGCAAATAGGGTCTTATCGACCAGTTTTTCTGAATCAGTATAAAATTCT
Organism: Andrena chrysosceles; assembly: GCA_963855975.1. NCBI lineage: Eukaryota > Metazoa > Arthropoda > Insecta > Hymenoptera > Andrenidae > Andrena > Andrena chrysosceles. The sequence goes on along the minus strand of OY979769.1, from coordinate 6,054,996 downwards.
AAACATATTAGCTTTATTTTCATAAAATAAATAATATCAGTGTTAGTTTTAATAGTCATTTTACCTTAAATGTACCTACAGCCCCGTGATTTACCCTACGTGTAAATAGATACACTTGGTTTAAACGTTTCAACACAATTAAGTACCATCTTTATGATACTGTTTACGTACTTGGAAATCGTGTAGACACCGCGTGAAAGCTTCTATGGTAATTAACTTGATGCATCTAAAATGAGGCGGATAATTAAAAAGTAGAAAATGAAACTAGATCGTTTGATTACGGTTTGCCTTTGCACGAGTAAAATGACTGTGTCCCCCGTTAGGTCTCTTACCGTACGTTGACATCCGATCCTTGACGGTCTTACTTTCTCGCGACAGCCAGACAGAAATCGAGCAGAAAAATTCCCGTTAACTTTAAAAAGAATACACCGACGTTCGCGCGTACTCGTGGTTAATGAAAAAAGAAACAAAACGTCACTAAATAACGTAATCAACATATGCGGATTTTTGCAGTTGAAATTTATACAAATTAAAGTGGCAATCAAACTGACCTCAAAAAATGAAGTTTTTTTGTTGAAAATACTGAGTAGTGTGATTTTTGCAATTGTTTAAGTATGCTCCATGGATATGTGTACGTGAATATAATTTCATACACATGTAGTTCTTTCAATATGAAGTCAGAGTTACACGAATAATAACGTCGAGTTATTTACTGCAGGAAAACTCCACAAACAATAAATTTCTCCTCGTCTGAATTGTATACGCGATTCGTTTCGCTTTCGCAATGACTATTAATAAGTCATAGCGGTAAACGTTTCAATGAACTGTAATTTCTAAGAAACACGTTCACTAGACAGCATCAAGACACAGTTCCTGAACCTAGTATCAACGGGGTATGAATAATGCTAATAATTGAAAGATGCATTCCTTTGTAACTTCTTTTACTAAGGAACTTCAGTTTGCAAAAATTGTTTGGTCCTTTCTTCACCTGTATGAATATGAGCGTATTATATTACCAGACAGGGGAAAACACAATACCTATTTAAATTTTCAATTTGAATGTCGTATGCTGTTTGATATCATTTTTAGTGAATGCAGGAATACAATGTAGACTCTAGAATGAAAAACAATTACCTACCTACGTATTTTGAAGAATAATTATACATGGGTCTTAATTTTTTGTTTTATATACTTTTTTATCAATTTTGGTCACTGTACGATTATCTAACTATAAATTTTTAGGTACACGTACGAAGTTATTTACATACACAGTGTATCTTAATCTTAATATATAAAGTAGAAAGCTTCGATATGTTTGCGTGTTTGTCTGTCGTCTAAAAACTTTCGAACGATAAACTCTGGGATCACGACATGTGCCTCAACTCATTATGCCTGACCAATCCAGATGAATGTGACCATTTTTACAAAAATTTTTTTTATAAAATCAGAATGTAAATTTCGGGCGAAGCCGAGTATTCAAGTTAGTAATATGTATGTACCAGTGATTCCAAACCGGTGAGAAGTGTTTTTCGGGGTAGCCACGATTTTTTCTTTTTATTATTATTAAGTTAGAATTATATTCCGAAATACCTATTTTTATTATGTTTTCTTTACTAAATTTATCTTATATGAGGGGAGGGGTCGCAGGTTATTTGAATATTCTTTATTATTAGGTTATTAATATTAAAGAGGTCGCGATTCAATAAAGGTTGGGAAACACTGGTATATACATTTTTTAAACACTCTGGTAGTCGTGCGTGACAAGTAAAAATTCATTATTCCTGAGGCTACTCAAATATTTTATAAGTACTGAAGCATTGCGAGTATTCTCAAGCATCGGAGTACTTGAATAATATTACTCGAATGTGCACTATCCGCACATCTGAAGATAGACGATGAGTTTGATTATTATATCTTGTTAATAGTGAGTGGTTCATTCATGCGTTCGAACGAACCAAAATGGAGGAAGGGTAATGAAGATAAGTTTCCTTCCGCAGCGAAACTGGGTGAAATATTTTTGTCGTCGAAAGGTTCTTTTTACTTTTAGAAACATGGGTAATATGAACGAAAACTGCTTACTTCCGACAAAATACTGTAGCATTAATTGTGCATTATACGTATAAAAACACGAATAAAATGGAAGCTTAAGGGATATAATTTATGGTCTATATCACCAGTATTCGAATACTACGAATTCTCAAATTTACTACTTTTAGAATACAATATTTGAATATTACGAATTCCAAAATATACAACTACTCGGACACAGTGTTCAAATATTCGAAATTCACGAAAAATTCGTTAAATACTCCCAGTTCTACTTTCCATACGGGACCGCCGTTCGCTGCTCCCTAGAGACAGGCCAGAACCACGCATCGACATTGTATTTTCAGGGGCCGTACTTTCGCGCGACACGCGATGGAAATTGCTCGTAAAGTACTTACCTTGCTCTTGAGCGCGACGCCAACACTGTGAAAAGGAAATTGCAAACGTCTCAGAGGTTAGTCCTGTCCACGAGATTTCTCGCGAATTTCTAATCGACGCGGATTCGCTCGATTTGTCGATGATACGGTCCCCGGTCGTTGCACTTCGCTACGCTACATTATACATTGCCCATTAATGTCCAGTTTGACCGTGGACCAAAGCTATTCATCGAACATTTTTCTATCTTAAACAGACATGGATGGAAATCTTATCTGCATATAAATTTCGACAAAAAGTCAGGAAATAAAAAATTCTCACCCATTAATACTGCAAAATATCCCTAAATTCTTAAGGTCCACTTTATAACAGTCTTAAAAAGTAATAAATTGTGAGGATAAAAAGATTCTCAAGTACAGAAACTATAATTATTCACCAAATAGATTCGTCTATCAGACGAATACAGATAAAACGCAGAGTCTTCGAATGGTCGATAAAGATAAAATATCTTTCGTTTACTTTCTTATTTACACAATTCTTTTCCAGACTTTGTCCACTTACGACATGTGCGGAGACCTCCGGCTTATGTTTCAAATAAAAACCGAGCCACTTCTCTTTGAGTTGAAGCTCTTAAGAATTTTATACATCGCACAGTTCCGCAGTGTAGGTTCTTCAAGTTTTCAGCCAAACGCCTGAGGAAAAGAAATCGCTGTACGGCGAAGTTCGTTTAGTTCTAATTTGTAAGGGTGCGTTTACTTTCGTCGAGCAACGGTTAAACAATGCGGCTGCAGACTTTTCCTTTTAACCGAACCGAATGATTCAGCCGGATGACCGGTTCGGGAGGTTCGCGGTGACGGTGCATCCACAGCCATAAACGCTGCACTCGGCCAACACCCTCAAGGCAAAGACCCGCCAATCGATTCCACCCGCAAACCCTACTTTCTGCAGCCTCGTGTATCGCTTTTGCATCTCATCCGCATCGTTTCCGGGCCAGCTTAACGTTAACCCGTCAGAGGAAACCGACCGGCACCAGCAACAACGAATCAAACATCTTCAACGCGTACAGGACATTTCGGTATGGATGGTACGTACTGGATAGAAGGTCATTCTAAATGTAAATATGAATAAAAATTAATCGTTACTAACAAGGGAACACCGCGAACCGGCAGTTACCGGTTGGAAGATAACTGTGTGGGTTTATAGAGTGACTCAAGACAAGAATATCGGTAACGTTTCATTCGTGCCCCATCGCCCTTTAAGGTTATGAAAACTAACCTCAAAGTCAAATAGGCACTCCCACTTTTTCGCGTGTAACTCCTAAAATACAAGAGACAGAAAGAAATGTTTCAAACAGATGTTTAATCGTGCAATAAGCACTGTAAATTTGCGTTAACGAAATTTTGAAAAAAGTTCCTTTTCAATCAGGTATTTTTTTTTAAATTCTTTTCAAAACTTTGTTAACACAAATTTGCAGCGCTTATTGTACCAGTAAACTTTTGTTTGAAGTTTGTTTTTCTATCTCTTGTGCTTTAGAAGTTATACACGAATAAGTGGGAGTGCCTATTTGACTTTGAGGTTAGTTTTCATAACCTTAAAGGGCGATTGTGTAGGAATGAAATATACCGTTGTTCTTGTCTTGAGTCACTCTATAAACACACACAGTTACGATCGAATCGGTAAAGCCAAAATCGTTAAAGTTTGCTATGAGTTGTGTAACAGTATCCTTCGTGGTATTGTCAACGTAGTTGTTTATAGTGAAATCCATTAATTCAATATTTAGAAACTCGATAGTTTGGGAAACGAAGCTTCGTATAGAAAGATTTTATTTCATATTTTTTGTCTTCTTTTATAAAACACGTAAAATCAATTCCTGCCCAGTTCTACTGCCAGTCTTGAAGCACCTTGTGTACAAAATCAATGTCCTGATTCGCGAACAAAACCGGTCTCGAACTCTAACTTCATCTGTGGGTTCATTGTACTCTTGGGTAACTGTAAAATTCAATGCTCAAAAAAAGCAATTCACCAAAATAGTTCAATGACGTCTGCCCGCGATGTAATAACCGTCGTCGAAATTATGGAGATACAAGTCTGTATAAGGGTGATGAAATATAGCGTAATTTTGCAATTTTTTTTAAGACATTTATGTAATATCATGAAATGTGTATTTATTATGTGAAAGTATACACATTGAATTTGTATTATTAAAGTAATAATACAAGTTTTATTAACAAAATTTTATTTCTGTAAAAGTTATGACCAATCTCGTGGAGAGCTTCGAGAATAATTTAGTCAACTAAGGGAGAAGATACCTGATTACTAAGTCACCTAATATAAAAGGCAGGAAAGTTTTGTAATCTGCATTAAGGACACCCTCTTATCAAATGATTCTAAAAATAGGTTATTTTTAGGAATTTATTGAAAGAAAAGGTACCTTCTCTACCACTTGCCAAAATTTTTCTTGTGGCACTCTACGAAATTGGCCATAATTTTTTCAGGAACCAAACTTTTTTAATAAAAAGTAGATATATCGTTCCAATGACAAAGCTGCGAAACTGCAAATTCTCGAATCCGAGCTAAATACATGATTTTACATATTTTAAAATTTTATAGTTAATTAAGTTCTTGCAGTTTCTCAACTTTACCATTGAAACGACGATATAGTTTAATCTACATACTATTAGAGATTAACTAAACGTTTCCAAATATTACATACTATTAGAGATTAACTAAACGTTTCCAAATATTACATACTATTAGAGATTAACTAAACGTTTCCAAATATTACATACTATTAGAGATTAACTAAACGTTTCCAAATATTAAATACTCGTCTTGAAAAAAATTACAAAAGATTATTTCAGTTTTCAGCCCTTAATTATGTAGTTCCTTATTGAACAGCAAGCCGATGCAGTAAAAATCTATTGTATTGCAGTAACAAGTAACCTACACGGGCAAGTCCAACCAAACTGGAGCCTGTTTCATTCAACTCTTGGCCTCAAATTGCCACTGGCAAACAATTATCGACCATTGTACAGCGTGCAATAATGGAAAATAATACCCCATTTCACTGCATTTTCATTGCGGTTCTGACCTGGTCATCAATCGATCGGTTCGAATTTAATAACATTTCCATCCAGTCTAATGCAAATAATAGCGGGTGCCCCATTCACAGTGGGCAGTAACTTGCGCTTTGTTCTCGGCCATCGCACGAAAGGCACGTAGAATAATAAGCTGCCCACTGACAAGGGAACTTCGGTTACCCGGACATTCCAATTTTGTCGAAACTGTGCAGGTTTGCAGAAGACCTCGATAGAAGTATCAGGCAATTTTTCGTTTGTGTCCATTTTCTGTTCTTCAGCGTGTAAACACCCCCTGAAGGTTCATGAGTGCCCTCTTACTTTCCTGTGTATCTTGAAAACTATAATAGATATAAAAAAATTGTTATAAAGGAAATTTAATATTTTTTTATGTGGCATAAAACGATGTAATCGAATTGTTTAAAATTTGCAGCGGACAACGTTTGTTTATTTAAATTGCAAATTTTAAACAATTCGATTGCATGGTTTTATAGAGCATAAAAACCCGTTGGATTTTGCATTGTAACAATTTTTTTATATCTACTATAGTTTTCAAGATATACGGGAAAATAGAAAAACACACATTAACTTTTAGGGAATGTATTCACCCCGAAGAACCGAAATGGGGCACGAACGGAAAATTGCCTGACACTTCCGTGGAGGTCCTCTACAAACGTGTACAGTTTAAAAAATGTCGGAATGTTCGGGTTAGGTCTGGATAATAGGATAAACGAAAAAATCAAAATTGTGTGATTGTTTTCTAATAATGAAAAAAATCTGCCTTTAGTGATACAGATTAAGCCTGCGAAAGTTAGATTCTGTAAAAAAGAATTGAGGTACCGCAAGAACCTTGAAGTATTAGGTACCTAACTTTTTATTTTTAAAACGTGTTTTTAAAGTTTTATAGGTGGTAATTTTTTTTATAGTCTTAACACGTTCAATATCCACGCCTCTAGCGTACGAAGGCGTCTCTCACGCGTCCAACAAAGCAACAGAACGCTTAGTTTAAACGTTTTCGTTTTCATTTGTATATTCAACTATCTTTACAACTCGGCTTCGCCCGAAATTTAGATTCTGATTTTATATAATTTTTTTTGTGAAAATAGTCATATTCATCTGGATTAGCTAGGCATAATGAATGAGCTGGGTACATTTCGTGATCCAAGAGTTTACCGTTCGAAAGTTTTTAGACGACAAACACTTTGGGCTTTATATATTAAGATACATGTATAATATATCATCACTCCTTCATCACAACAGCTTTCTTCAGTTGTTGCATAACAGTCAGATAGGACACACGACTATATAGGAAATCTATCGCGTAAGTTTCTTTCAAAAGAAAGTGCTATAGTACGATAAAATAAAATTCCTAAGATCAATAAAAAAAAAATTTTAACAGACTTGCGGCACCTTAAATCATTTATTAATGAAGCTCAGATTTTGACAGCTTAAATACCATTACAAATGGCAACCTTTGCCAACTATTAGAAACCATGAATAATAAAAAGAAATTGTGCCCATATATTTCGTTCCACCCTACCGGATAATTCCCCTTATGAGTCAACTAGCGCTTCTCCGTTCGCTCTGACGAAGCAAGCACATACACAACTGCATACGTACGCATAGAGTTCATGCGCGCGATGGATCAGCGAACACTAAATCTTCAAATAGGTACCTGCGGACCGCGCCGAAAGGAAAACTGAGAATCGCGTTAGGCCTCGGGAGGTTAATTTGCCGTGAAATCACCGGCACGCGGTCGCCCCGTTTCCATTGCGAATCCCTCGGGCCTCCTCGTCTCGCACGACCTACAAAAGCCGCAGCTTCCGTGGAAATCGCGCGCGTCTCGCTCCACCAGAATGCTCTTGGCGGTGTCAACCGGCGATATCCGGGCAGCCGCGTAAATGCATATCGCGCGGCTGCAAAGAATTCTCATCAAGGAAATGGGGGTGGCTTTTCTGGGGTAGCAGCGGGCATTAATCAAAGGCCTCTAAGGCTGCCGCGGTACGGTCGCGGTAAGAGGGAATGAGTAATTGATTAGGCTGCTCCGCGGCTCATCTGACCTCGTACCTGACATTTCGAACCTGGCTTCCCAGGGACGAAGAAGGGTAACCTTGGTTTCTTCCCGCGATAGTAAAAACGAAAGTACTTCGTCACGGTTGATCCCTTGCTACCGGACAAGACTCTGCCGCGAGAAACTCGTTGCGGATGTAAGGTGAAGACGTTATTACATTTGCGGAAGCTTCTGCGGAAGTACTTTTGTTTCACTTACCATTGAGGAACTTGCAGTAAGAGGGGTGCAGCTCCATTTTGGACAGTTTTTGAGTTATGATGTATAATATATGTAAAAAAATTCTACATCGTTTGGTGAACGCTTGATGCAAAGCCGATAACAAATGAGCGATTTATTGCTAATAAATAAAAGTATTAATATTGATATTTATTAATTTATTTCTAATATTAATACTAATATTATTATAATATATTTCTACCATTAATGTTAATAATATTATTATTATTAATATTATTAGAATAAATAATAAGTAGTGGTTATTGAGATGATAAGTTTTTATTTCTAGTTTTAACGAAAATATATTCTATAATAAAAATATTAATATTTCTGATAATATTGATATTAGAAATTAATATTAATAATATTAATGCTAATATTTATATTAATATTAGTATTATTAGAGATATTAATATTTTTATTATAGAATATATTTCCGCAAAAAATAGAAATAAAAACTTATCAACTCAATAACCACTAGTTATTATGTGAAAATATATATTTGTCAATCAGTGTTCTCTTTTTAATGTTAAGTCAAAGCAATAATTTTATAAACAGTTTTTTTCTAATTTACTCGAAATTGGTAAAGATGGAGCTGCATCCCTCTTGCTACAAGCTCCTCAATTATATAATTACTTTATAATAAGATAAACATTCCCGGTATGATACAAAGAGATGAAAGCAATTTGAAGAGTGTTAACATTTCATTCATTTAATTTCATTTAAAGGCTGCTAAGAAATCGCGCGTTTCCTGCGAATGCATGATTCATAGCATTGATATTCAAAAACGCACAGCTCATCGACACGCACTCCTTCTGAGAAATTTTGCACTCTGTATAATGATTATAATACCAAGAAATTAAATATAGAATTAAATATAGAAACTGTCTCCATTTGCATGAATAATATTAAACCTGTGTAAGCCACGGTTCATATTGCCGCGTTATTTAATAATACTTGGTCCGTGTGGGTAATACGGGGATTTCGAAGCATCCGATAATTGGTTATCGCTTAATTACTCGCAGCAATATGTAGGCGCAGTAATGCGATGACATTTATGTATGTCAGAAACGGGGCATGCAAGTGGTCAGGAGTGAAAAATAACTTCTCGTTACTGATTTGCTACAGAGTTAACAATTTATTACATAGTGTGTGATAAATATCTAAAAAGATACAATTTGTTTGTTGCGTCACAATTTTGTATAATATACATCGAAGTATTTGAGCAATCGTGTATAATACAATAAATCTTATTAAATGAATAATAAATGTTAACGTTTGGTTCGAACATTGTGCCGCGTAATTCCAGTCCGCAGAATTCACCGAATGCTGTTGCAATTTAATATCCCGGAAGCATGAAAATCGATTATTTCGCTAATGGAATCGTTTTGCATATTTTCGCGGTGGACGATTAACAGTTACAAGCAATATTACACAGCTTTGTAGACAACGTAACATACAGTTGTAACAATTAAATAATAATTATATAAAGGCAATCCGATAGAATTCAGACTGGAATCGAAATTGTTCGATTTTGCGAAACGTCGCGTGTTTCACGAATAAACGATGAAGAAGTTGTATAATGGTCGATACAATTTTGTTTATAGTTTATCTAAGCGTACAACATGCATTAAAGTTTCATCGTCAACATTCGTAGAGACACGGTACGTGCTAAGTCTTTAATTAAAAACGAAGCTCGTCATTTTTAGATATAGTTGTCGCTTTGATCTTTTACTTTTGATTATTTCAATCGTAAATATTACAAAAATGTTAAAACAGAGTACTTGTATATATATATATATACTTGTTAATATTCAATATATTTCAGAGAGAAATTTACACTTATACAGCAACAAATTATTATATCCAATGTTAATAAAAAGATCGAGCACTGTAAATTGTGCTAAAAGTCATATTACATCAGGATATAAAAAGTATCGTACATCCTCGAATGGTAAACGCGCTACGTTTTTAACAAAGCACTTCCTGCACAGTTACAATATCCGTTTTTATTTTAACCAAAGGATTAGCAAGCAGTTCTCGAGAGATCACGAGTGAAATAGAGCGTCGAAAAACGTGATATGTATACTATACGGAAAAGCAGACGTTCAGAAATCCTTGGTTTCGATTAACTAAACGGTATATTATATACTAATTGACCAAAGTTTTTTTGGCACGTTTTGAATGTGTTCCAGACCATTTTTCTCTTAACTTACGTTCTACGGCTATTCTAAAAACAGTTTTAACGAGCATTAGACTATCGATCGTCTAGTCAGAGTGGTGAGTGTTTAAAAGTAATGTTTCATAAATTGCACAAACTATGTATCATTGGATGAAGTAATAAAAAAAATCAAGTCGAATCAAAAAGTATTGATTCGTGCAATATATTAAATATCCCCTTTTCAGATTTCGATTCAGACGTATAAACAATTATCACTGCATCCTCTGAAATATTCTCTATAGAATCTGTATTTCGAAAGAATGGAACCGTTTTGGAAACCATAGAGAGAGATTTACAGGCCACATCCTACATTAGAGTTAAAATATGACACTTTTTTATTGCTTCCATCGTCGTGCTCCTTTAATAAAATGCACATTCTATAGAGATGGAAATAGGATGATAGTCTTTATCCCAGAAGAATTATGAAGAAGGGAAACACGTGACTCTGATCGACGTCACTATCATACATACACGTGTATATGTATTAACATTGTTTTGCGTAGACCGGATCTAATTGCTTAGGTAAAGGCTAAAGGTCAATCTAGCGGCTGATTTATATTTTCAGTTAATATTCTCCTGGCCACAATTCAGTTCCCTTTTTCTAACGGGACGCTTGGCTCTTCAACTGAAATATAAATTAGCCCTGACAAACGTGCGAGTCACTGAGTATCACAAGTATTTCCTTTCCTGAACTATTAGTATTGACTTAAAGGAGTTTCTCACATAGATTGACTACATTTAATAGAGTAATCGATTTTTAAATTCGAAGAGGATCGCTAACAGCTTCACGATTATGGAACTCAGTTACTCCATTCAAGAAAATGCCACGAGAACTCGCATATATTCTCTTGCCTTCAAAAAAGTTAAGGGAGAATAGCATTGGGAATAAATATTTCGCATTCGCCACGATTCAGATTTCCTTTTCTGGTTTTATTTAGAAATTTCATTGCAAAGCTGAGAAATTAATGATGGAAAGGCAGATGGTACTAAATAATCCAAATTTCAATTGAATTACCGAACTCGAGAGGCAACTGTCTTTTGGTATTAAGCAAATGAAATGAGAACATTTTCTTGAAACACGTAATTGACCAATTAAGATTCTTAAAATACATTGTCCTTCGCATTATTAAGTTTCTGTCTTACATGTATCGTGATAGCATGCACTTAACTTCAACGTTCTTCATATAGCTTGTTGAATACAGACCTGTGTCTTAAGGCAATATTAATTTCCATATCCTAATTTCCTAATATACGCAACCCTTCGCTTTAGATATTTCTGTTGTTACCCTCGTGTTGTAAAATACACTTCTCATTTTTACTATAATATACATGTACGTATATACATATAATAAAACGTATCTATTTCAAACAAAATCTCATAAATCATAACAATTATTATGTCTGCGTACACAAAACATTTCTCTCCTAAATGTCGCTAACCAGAAAGTCTGTTCAACGATCGCAAAGAATTTTTAGCTCTATACATTTGGATATATACAATTTATTCGATGTAAGAATCATTAAAACTGTTACTAGAGAGGAAAAAGTTTCATACCGATATATTGCAGCTACATACAGGGTGATTATTGTAAATACAATAGCGTATTATTTGCTAGGCGAGAGGAACACTTTTGTAATTGAATGCCGTCAGAAATTTACTTATATTCTCCTTCGTTCGATAGACTATCATGATCATTTTAATTAATTAGCGTCATTCAGTGGCATGAAATATGTAAGTGAGTCTGCTAACGGATCGTATTGATTTCAGTGAGAATCATTATTTTTTGAAGATCATAATAGAGAATAGCTTTGTTCAAATTTGTTTCAAGACACAGATATTATCATGCTGTCACCCAGTATATAAGTGTAATAACTATACATTCGGCTGAGAAATACTACGTAATGTAACAGATACGAACAAAAATTTGTACTCAATTTGGCACTGTGACTATTCTACGTAAATCGAAATGTGCAAAGGAATTTTAAAGTAAAAGTCTAAAATACTTTGAAGCGAAACATTTTAAAACTAACGAGTTTCTCGTGATATTTAAAATTAGCGGAGATTATGTAAATATTAAAATTATTTTAACTCGAACCAATTACCTAATGAACCGTAATTAATTTACCAGCAATGACTTCCAATGAGATATTTGGTATAAACACGTAGTAACTGCGATTAATTGAAAATCATATCCACGTAAACGAGAATAAATTATTTCGGCATATGGAAGAACGTAATATCTCTAAATCTTACTGGTTCTCTTATTTCGTGCGGACATACAAGCATATAGATTGGCCCCATTATCACGCTTACAGAGGAAGTTAAAGAAATTATTCGTCAATAATACCGGTTGATCCCATACTATTTCCAAAGGAATAATGACACCTAAGAACAAGCTATTGGTGTAATAATAACTGATTGATGGCTTTGCACGACTAACGCCTATCAACTATCACATATAAAGATATCAAAATAATTCAAAAAGATCACTTTAATTTCTTGTTGCAAAATTATTGTTAGTTATTTGGAAAATGTACGTACATAGCAAGATGTGCATAATCATTGAAACATATTGTAATATTAGCTGTCTTTTAATTACAAGAAAATCCTATATGCAAACGTTGCGACAGAACTTTTCAATATTCTCCATGTATCATTTATAAATAAATAGCAGATTATGATCGATAGCGTATCATGAAATAAATCATATTGCATGTATCGTAATGGCCCTGTAAGATTCTAATAAATCCTAATCCTGTATGCATAAAATTACCAACATACTATAAATATATATGTATTAAATGCAAATAAATTAGAATCGGTTGAAGAAGCTGGTTATGCCGTTACACAATAAAGTCGATAATGCTTATTTCCCCTTTTTGTCGTCAAATAACAACGCCAGAGTTTTCAAAGACACAAAACGAATCTGTGAAAACAAATTAGACGCGACTAAAGAAATAATAAAAGAAAATTTGCTAAACGCTCCTGACTTTATTTCAACTGCGGATTCTTATTCTGTCCTACGATCTTATTCCGTAGCAAATTAAAATGCCCGACGACCTGAGACAATTGCGCTTTAAGAGAATCTGAGAGCTGTTTTTGCAATTGTTGTACCTCCAATATTTCTCGATGAAGGTTTTCATAATCTTTTGTAACTTGGTGGACAGACCGTAATAGACGAAGCACAGAGATCTGTTAAAAGCACAGAACGAGCAACAACTTAAAAATAGAAATTAAATTGTTGATCTTAATGACTTCCAAGCGAATTCAGTAATAATGCTTTTGTATTCATAGAGCAATCGACAATTTGAAAAACACATTTCCTCTCCTAACTACAATATTTTTCATGAAATTGTATCTAACAAAAAAGAAAGCAGAAAGTGATGGAAGTGTAATTCGGTGTTTTACTTTCATACGTTATTTCAGTAGAGACGTACCTCGCTGTCCGGATCTTCGAATTCTTTTTCGAAAGCATCAATTTGCCACGCAATCATATCCAGTTTCCCATCAGCCTTTTGAACCTGTCGCGATAAAAAATTACAGAATCGCGGGGTGAACGTGTACGAGGAAATCACACCTGACATTTACAAATTGACCAACTTTGACATTTCATGGATTGTAATTAGCGTTGATTTTTCGCGTGTATATATATATATATAGATGGGATCCGCGTGTAGCATAAATGTGTGGTTACGGTGCGCGAAACTTGATATTTGCTTTTACCGATCGTATCTACGGATTTTAACGAGGTTTTAAGAGAATTTTTACGGCGTGGGTGAACGTTGATATTCAGCATTGATGGGAGGTTGATGAATACGAGACGCTGTAATTGTTTCTCTAGGGGGAATTTCGTAAGAAGAAGTTGGGCAATTTATGAATGACGAGGAAATGGGGATTGAAAATCAGATGTCAATTATAAAGCCATTATTCGAGACAAGCCGGCTATATCAACAACTTATTTTGAGGGACAGAAGGTAAATCATGAATGACATTCGAAACGTGCAATTTGAAAATGATTAGAAACTGCACTTACACTTTGTTCGAGATGCACAATAGCGGATTCCATGTTGATTGTTATAAATAACAGATTATTTTAAACGAAACAGACGTAACTGACAGGACGCTCGTGTGAGGCCGACGGTTACTTTATCACGCTAGAATCGATATGCGCTCACTGGACGTTTGAAAAGCGGTGAATAGCGGTTACAACTTTTATCTAACCATCGCGCCGCGGGGTGGCAGCAGCTTCTGCATGTGGCAGCGCAAGCGTACATTTATATAATAATTTGTTTCAATGCTGACTATAATTAGATTGTTGATAAATGAATGCGTATAGTTGCTGTGAACTTTTTACTTCTGGGTTTGACTATCAAAAGGTTTGCGAACAATGTTGTTGGATTTAATCATTGATAAAGTGTAGGATAGACCTACCATCTCATGGGAGTTTGTGTCACATGATCTGCAATACCGACTTCGTTCAAAACGTCAGGTTTTATTGCGCCCTCTGCGTTTAGGAGCGGTGGTTTTGGGAATCACATAAATCCCAACATCAAATTGGGTAACGTCATTCGGAGATGGGCATTATTTAAATAAAAAATTATTGAAATATCGCATTGAGTAAAAGAGACTTTATCTTTATTCGTCTCGATGACCTTGCCTGATGACTTGAAGCAACATTTCAACAGTAAACACATGAAAATGTGGTATACAGTAAAAAAAATTCAAGTCGCTAGAAATCGTTCTGGCAATTATCATTTTTGTAAAAAAAAAAACTATTTTGAAAATTCCAGCCAATTCGGAGCATGGAGGTTTTCAGAAGTACAGCCTAGACCTCCCTTAATATGTATTTATGCATCCCATGCAACTTTATCGATTGCAAATAAAACAATTTCCATGCGCAAGTGGCGGGAAAAATTAAAATTACATATAGCGAGATTTCCAGTGGTTTCTCGAAATAAGCTCGATTTTCCTACAATGCGTTATTTACTATAAAGTACGGAGTAATTTCCGCAGTGGCACGTTGTTAGACCTGTATTTTTTAAACAAATTCGAAACCAACATAATGATGACTTAAACATTAGTAAACAGTAGTAATAAATAGAAAGTAGATTTTCTTATTTATTTATCGCACGCGTAATTCGAATGAAGGAAATCGTTTCCTTACATCATCTTTTTTTTATTTTTCGGTATTTACGATAATACCGAACAATCCCTTAATTCTCTAAAAACCAATATTTGCTTTGCCCAATTGCAATAATTTATATAAACTCCTTAGCGATATTCCATTTAGAAGAGGAATGTTAGTTACAGTTAAATGATTTCAAATAACGTCAAAAATATCCTTTATTAGCAGACACTCTTTTTTCAATAAATGTCTCTGAACTTTTCCTACCTTACACAAATAAACATGATTATTAATTATTAAACAGATTGCCAAAAACCTAGCTGCTGCTACACCGCTACGCCCGCCGTTCACGAACGTTACGTTACAGTGAGAATAATTTCTAAAAAGCTATGACTCGATTTTCCATCCTAAAGTTTCTCTTAACTATACTTTCTCTTTTAATACTAACAATTAGGTACTCCTGTTCATTCTCAATTAACATTTACTATGAATATAGCGTACGTTCCGCTTCTACCATCTGTTACTTATTACACTAATACCTTATGGCATCTCATCTACAAATTTCTGTTACCAGAAAACGAATTTCGCTTAATACTGATAGCTCTTCCTTCCGACGAAAACGAATTCAACAACTAAACCCTGGAACCGCAAACACATTGCGCCAACTTTCAATCTCTAACATTAACCGTCATTAATTACCTTCATTTGAAGAATGGCTACAATACCGCGCAACACCAATCCTACTCCGGCACTTCTCCCTACCTGTTCCATTAGGAGCCGATTTAATTAATCGATCCACAAAAACTACCTTCAACATTTAACCTCCGTCTTGCTCAGAGACCTCCAAACTAGTAACGCCCACTTAAAAAAAAAAAAAAAATACATTTGCCTATCTAGTCGTGAAGCACCAATTCGACAAGTGCACAGTCTCATTTAGGAAAGTCTTTAGAGTCGCTCATGGACTGGCCCTTTTTGCGTGGTAACTGCAACGTGATCGGCTGAACGTCCTGGACCTTCCTGGGTCCCTGATTCGAGCTGCGGAACGTGATCTTCAGATTGGGTACGTGTTGCTCGGCCGCCCAGTCGAAATTGAAGATCGGGGTCTCTGTGTGTAGCTCAGAATCCGGGGTGTCGACAGGGGTGGTCGGCGTCGCGACGTATGGACTAAGTTCCTGATGAACAACATCAGGTACCCTCTGCAGAGTATCAGACCACACAGGGCTGGAGCTCCAATGCTCCATGGGCAAGTCAGAGGGGTCAACGGTGGACCCAGCCACCACTGGCAACACCTTCGCTTGGAGTCGCTTGTGGGAGCTGCTCCTCTCGTTGCAGCAATACTCCTTATCCAAGTCAGTGATGTAGTACTTGGGGGACAAGGTGTCCACGTTGTATTGACCGTGGCATTGGATGAACTTTGCGCGGTAACTGCTCAGGTTCAACGAGTTCTTGTTCTGCGCTTTGTACCTATCTGTAAACTGGCCCAGCGCGTAATGGCCGTGTTGTATGTTCACGTGAACGTTCCTGTTCTCGTGCTCGCCGCTGCTTATCGACATGTCCACCGGCTCCGCGTCCTCTCGCGTGCTCCTTGCGTAATCCTTTAGTTGCGCCTTCGAGGAGCCGTGCAAGTCTTGTTCGGAACTTCGAATGTTGGGGGGTTGTTGGGCGTCGTTGCTGTGGGTATGGGACAGCGAGCGGGTGTAGTCTTGCTGTTGATTGTTCTGGCTCCCGGTAGCGTATGGCACACTGCGAGTTTGGTTGCCAGAGCAGATCGTGTAGGTGAACTTCGTTTGGGACGAATACTGGTACAGCCAGGAACTCGAGCGCATTACTTCAGCCTCTCTATCACTGGAACAATATGCCACGTCAAGAGTCACATTTTTCTTGCTCCAGTTTCTTTTACTTCTACTTCGAAAGCTGGCTTCTATACATGTTTAATGATTACTGAAAAAGTACATAGCTCTTCACAGTAGACGAGAAGTTTTTAAAGTTTAATTGAAAGTGTTTATAAATGGTAATATAATTTATTTGTATTTACAGAGTTCGTTCGGCCACAGATAGTAGAAAATGAAATGGCCAATTCTACGTGGCAAAATGACACGAAAGTCAAGAATAAAAGAATTGTGGTGGAGGCTTCATTTTTTAATTATTAATGCTTGTAAATACGAGCAAGGAACGCCTGGAGGCGACGACTATGCGCACTCCTATTGACCTACGCAACGCGACCCGCTGATCTCCAAATTGCCATTATTCAGGCGTCCCTTGCCTGAATTTTCAATGATTAATAACTAATAAACGGGGACTCCATCGCAATTTCTTTGCTCTTCATTTTCGTCTTATTTTGTCACGTGGAATCAGTCATTTAATTTTCTACTATAAATTTTAATTATTCAGTGATTAGAAGTTCCAATTTAAATGTGATTATACACGCTTTCTTATGTCGAAATTCATAAAGGGCAACGACAGTATTTATCAGTACCTTAAAACTTGATTTGTACACACAATGATAGGATGTTGACACTCTTCGGAGGTGTCTTTCACTTGTAAAACGCAGTGCACCCAAAACCATCGTCCAGAGCGGCTTTGCAATCTCAATAACGCGGTTGCGGACCGTTCTTGGTCGGATTGAATAACTGAAACAACCATGGATGATATCAAAACAATCGAAGGTCTCGAAATTATTTATTAAAATAATTCAGATGCGGAATTCAAATAACTGTACCAGTTTGATGCTTGCAATATGCTGTCCTTATGGAGTCCCAATGTAACAAATTGTACCATGACACGTTCACCAGCTCGTTACGGCTATATTCTAAATGGCTTTCTGCCCTGCAAACGCGAAAACAAGTACTTTAATTGAGACGCTCATTAATACAGATCTGGCTCCTTTCAAACGAAATCACATTACGTTTTATCGATATGGAGATATTTCATGTCCATTGAGTGGATCGTGGTAAAAATATTTGTCGCCCCCTGTACGATACTTTCTCTAGTTTCTGGTAGAACAACAGGCGTGCACGAGGCAAGAAAAACGAACTCGTTGCGATTGCAAACGGGAACGAAAGGTAAAAAGTGACCCTCGACAAGTACCACCTATAAAATGATAATAATAAAACTGAACATGTAATGGAAATAATACCTACACTATATAACATATTGGGGTAACATAAAAAGGAACAGGAGCGGATTTGAAGCTTTGGCGCCCCTAGGCTAACAACTAAAATATTAATCGTATAATCAAATATTTTAATTTAAAAGAGTCGAGACAATTTCAAAATTAATTTAAAATGGCAACTCACATTTGAGTCATTGCTAATTCCCTACATAACAAAAAGTGAAGTGTTTTTAATTTATTTCGCTCAAAATTTGCCGCTCTCAAAATTTAATGCTACCCAAAATTTGATGCTACCTAAAATTTGACGTACCCTAAAATTTGTCACTCCCAAAAATTTGTCGTGCCCCAAAATTTGTTGCTCCCCCAAATTTGATGCTCCCCAAATTTTGTCCCTCCCACAAATTTGCCGTCCTAGGCTGCAGCCTACTTCTCCAAATCCGCCCTAGAAATAAAAGTGTACTGCGAAACTACCTTCTGATCTCCGAAACGGAGTTGCCTTCTCGAATTTCTAGATACATTGATCCGACAGAGGAACAGCCTTCTGTCACTTGGAATTGGACTGTTTCTAGATAACTGATTTTGTACAACCATGTGATCTTGTTTGTCTATTACGTCGTAAACACTATCTCCGTGGATAAGCAAATCTTCCTAAAATAATACCGAGTTGAAGCTAAATTATGACAGAAGTGTCGTGTTCTATTAAATAATAAAAGAACGTTTGCACGAGCATTGGCATATTAAAAGAATTCATTTTGCTTTTATCATAGTTCTCGTAGAAAATAATTCTAATTGCAGATATTATATCGTGCTTATAGGGAACTCTCAACATGGTTGATTACCGTAATCGTTCTTTCTTTGCAATTACTTTACCATAGAATGTCCAAGGTATTCTGCTGCATTTTCTGATATATACAACAGCTTTCCTTGCTGGGTCATCATCATTATAAATCCGGACATGGCCTGAAAAATTGCATGCATTGTATGGCCAACATTTGTACCGTAGTAATTAACGGTCAGAAATACAATGCGATATGATGATAAACAATATTACTTTTGAAAATCCTATGTTAGGGGTCGGGATATTCGAAGAGTCGGACGGACAGTTTTTCAAGGCTGAAACAAAAAGTATATTTTGTTACTTCAAATGGACTTAAGCTTTACGAGTTTTCAAATTGTTAAATATTATATTACTCCATATACCAATAATTATTTAATGGGATACACCACTTTCTAGGCCTAAATTCTCATTTAAACTTAAAGAAGAATAGATTTTCTTAAATGTAGCCTACGATTTTTAAATAATTTTAAAAAATAAGAAAATGGTAGCTTCGTAAACAAATTTTTTTGTTCACTCAAACAGTTCGATTTTGGAGGTTTATAAAAATTGAACAAATTAAAGTATGATAAAAACTGTTCGTTATATTGAAGAAAATCTATTTTTCTTTAAGTTGAAATAAGAATTTTTTATTTTTTATCTTTCAATCACTTCTGGTGCTTAGGGCCAGCTGACAAAACAAGCTGTAGATATAACTCCACCATTTGAAAACTTTAAGTAATAAATAATGTATGAAAATAAAGTTAAAATGTCGCCTAACATCTAAAAAGATCCCGATATTTCAATGAAAAATTATTTGAGAAACCAAATTTTAAATTTACGCAATCTTTTGGGCCTACAAGGTGGTGTACCCCCTTAAGTTTCTCCAAACCTGGAATCTTTACAAAAAAATCACAGCTAATATTAGAAAATTTGGTAACAGTTTATTTTATTGAAAGAATAAATGCAAAAATTTACGAATTGATTTTTACTACGTTTTATTCTTTAGTAAATCGCTCTACTTCAAACCTAGAAAATACTATACCGTTACTGTTCCAGACCATAACTAAACTAAACCGTGATTGGACTCAAAAGATTGTCTGCACAAGATAACCCAAGCATTGTACCAAGTTTGTGAATAGTCACGAAAGTGGTATCGACAATATTATACGCGCGAACTTATCATTATTGCCTTTTTTACGATTCATAAACACCTGAACTCCAAAGTTCTTTCGATAAGACCCCTTTATCTGTACAATAACAAAAAAAGACTCTTCCAGACTGTCTCACAAGCATTCAAGAAAATCGCAAAAAACCTAAAACTAAAGCAAGTAAGAACAATCGCACAATTGAAAATTCAACCAAAAATTTTCATACGTCCCTTGACACACAATGTTTATCGTTAAAATATACAAAATATCCAAATATACAAAATCGTTAAAGAAACATATCCACAATTCCCCCGAAACACTCCCACTCGAAATAGAAATCGCGTTCAATTAACTACCTTCACATTCAACCATTTCATCTACAAACATTCTCAACACAAATTAGCAGTCACCGATGCAACAATATCCCCACGAAATCGAGATCATGGACCGCTGCGAGCTGGCTGGAGTCGCAAAGTGGTTCATGCTCTCATGCAGAATCGTCGCTGAGGAATCATAATCGTCCAGGGTCAGACGGGGAAAGCAGCCTCGGAAAATTCGTTTTGGGCGCTTACGGTTCCTCTCCTGTCCCCGGGGAAACGACCACGAAAGAAAAAGCCACGAAAAAAGAAAGGGGGGCACGTAGGCGCGGTGGAGGGCGGCGGGGTGGGCAGAGGGGAAGAAGCGTATGCTAATGCAGCCATGGGCAACGTTTACAAACGGCGCTACACGGGACTATAGTATCGAATACTGTGAAACAATGAGTATGTAGGAGAGAAAGAAAGAACGAGCGAGAGCGGAGAGACGATACAGAGGGAGTATGGGTTACAGGAGCGTGAGAGTGTTGTTGCAAAGGCCGACAGGTCAGCGGATCACCCGGAACTCGCGCTTAGACTCCGCTGAGTTTGAATGTACGCCGATCTTACCTTCTTGCCTTACCTACCTCCCTACCTTTTACCTATATATTACTCTCTACGCTTGCACAACGGAGATGCCCCAAGTTTTTGATCCTCCAACGACCGTTTAATAATTCCTGCCACGCTGATGCTCGTTACCACGCGAGGGGGGAGCTTGATCGATATTCAGGAAACTCGAGATTCCTGCGAGAAATCCTCGGTCACACGCGAAATTCTTCAACCGAGCGTTTGCAATCGGTGTACACTTGGATTTAGCTCGCTGAGAAGTTTAACTGTGATTTTCTAAGTGGAATTTGAGCTGATAGTTTGGCTCGGATTGTTTCTTCTTCGTTGGACCTTTAAGCGAATTTGGATTTGGAAATTGAGATCGGTAATGGGGAATAAAAGATTAATATTCCTTTGGGGGATTGATATTAAGTTGTTTTGCGATGTTAGAGCACTTTAGGAGGCTTGAACGTAGAATATGGAGGTTTCTAAGGGGGGCTGAGAATTCGGGGAATGTTTTATGGTATCTGAAGCTTGAGTTTTGGGAGATTACTGTCCCTGGTGAATTTACGTGCTTGAAACGAGTTTTATGAGTTATCGCGAGCGCAGTGAAAAAGTGGCATAACTGTGAAGTTGTGGAGACGTGGAGGAATAATAGCTGTTATGCTGGTTCTAAGTCGGATTTATTAGTCTAACGATCGAAATGGATGTCAAGTAAAATATTCTTAATTCTCTTCCTATGTAGCCATTAACCGTATAAAATATTCAGGCATTTGTATATCAATTATGTAATCTGTTAGGCGACTTCACTTTGATATACTATCTACTTCAAATGACTCGATCGGGACGGAAAAAGAAGCAACGGAATACGTCTAAAAAAAATTAAAAAATTACTAAAACTAACTAAAAAATTAAATATTAACACAAACAATTTAATATGATTTAAGTACACAGCGCGCAGTAAGAAAAGTAGAAATTTATGCTACAACTGCAATGGAATAAATGGGACAATTAATTTCAAGTATTAAATTAAAAAATAATCAAAATGTCATTTTTAAAATGCGATTATTCTATTTCTTGTGGAAAAGCTCTCTGACTTCCGGGAGCGATTGCTAAAACAATCGACGACACTGACTTCCACGGCACTCTTATCGAAGATCGTAGTGCAATTTTTGGAATAATTACCAGCGCCGTAACAGATATTTTGATATTGGTTTTCACGGTGACGTGCAACGTCTACTGGCGGACGGCGAGCGGAAAAATTAAAACGGCGAGCGTCTCGCCATGAAACAAAGGCGCAACGTTCACCGTGCACCAACTGTACGCAAAAGCGTTTACATTTTTTCATCTTATTTCTTAGCGTTGCTCAATACCTATCGCGGTTCAATTATTTTTTTAACGTTGGACGAGGCCATTTATTTTATACAAGCGAACGAATTAACGGTCTCGGCCAGGGGGCAGGCATTTTTACTATTCCTTGCAATTTACAAGCGTACAATTACGCTCCGTGCTTCGCGTAACGATAAGAGAAGAATGGAGTGGTTAAATGATGAATTTATAAGGATAAAGATGTAACGTTTTACTGAATATAAGCGCTCTTGTGTTATTATACTGCGGTTAAAGGAGACTTTTTTTAATGTACCATCCAAATTTGTGCGGTATAATAACGCAATTATTGGAATTTAAGCAAATAAATGGGGTATTTTATGTATGTAGTTGGAAACGTGCAATAGAAACCCTGCGAAATTATTTTGCATCGTATCGAGTAGAGTTTTGCTCTTATTGTTAATTGGAAATGGAATTATAAATGATTATTAATTCACGGGAAACGAAAGAAGAACAATTTTGAGAAAACTTTCAATTCCTATTAGCCCTTATTTATGCGAACCGTGGCAATAATTAAATTAAGTAAAATATACTTATTTCGTGCATTTGTAAATTAATATCTCCTTGTCCTAAAATTCAGAATTTGAATGTTGCTTCTAAATTTAATGGTAAATTTGAAACAATTAAGTGGGGATAATTAAATGTAAAGATCGAGCATAAATCAGTGAAAAACTTCCAAACTCCAAAAACGAAATAAAGTAACAAACATCCAATTAAAAACTCGCTTCCACTTTGCATCAGAGTATAATATATCAATTCATCAAAACGCTACGACACTGAACTGAAAACTACTTAAGGACCACGTATTCGAACCAAATATGGGCATCGAATTTTCTCAAACAAAGCCATTAAAATTCTAAAAGAAAAATGTACCCCCACACCAATACTAACATCGCTACTAAGATGATGAAATACAGTAAGAAGGCACATAAAACGCGGGAGGGAAAAATAGTTTCGCAATGAAAACCGTGGACGATACGATTCACGCGTCGTCAGTTTCCAAAGCCGTGGGGTGCGTTAGGACCATTTCGATTAGATCCATCTCGTCGTGCTTACCTTGTTGAAAGTAATTGGCTTTTCGGAGAAATACGCAAACCAAGGCCATAAGCTGTAGCTGGGAAAGTCTCTGGCGGGTGGAGGGCGGTAATGGCAGTAAATCACGTAAGTTGGCGATTTCGGCATTTATCAGGTCCCTTCGGAGTTTGCTGGCGCCTTTCGTTGATTTGCTCGCATCTATCCTTCAAGCACACGCGGATGTTACTGATACGCTATACCCAAACGGATCAGGCTAGATCTACTCCTGGCATTTACAGCCTTTTTTCAGAAGCCTCGAACGACTCGTTAATATTTCAATACACGAGCTCTCGCTCGTATTCGTTACCACTCGAGACGCCGAGAGAGTTGCAGCTCCACGAAAACGGAAACTTACCCCCTCCCTCATTTCGGATGCCTTTAAAACAGTTTCTCTATCTTACGAACTGCGGTTTCAGAGTTTATCGAGTTATAGTAAATTCAAAAACGTCCCCTTAATCCTATGTTCAAGTGGAATGAAGAGAAATGAGATATTTTGTTTGGAAAAAATTGAACAATATAAGTACTCTGTTCATTAAGTACTTATCGAGTTAATATACGAATTATCGTATATATTAATATACCTCCACTGAATGAATAATGTAAAAGCAAATGACTCTTATCATTGAACGCAAATACACAGGCTACAAGACTAAAATAATGCCACAAAGAAAGCAAGCTTCAAAGAGCTATACCATCGTCCATAATGCATATATAAGCAGTTAATGTATTTCAATTAAATAAACAAGTTCCACGACTGAATAATAATTCGCCCCAAATACTTAAAGCTGCCTGACAATCAACCTCCACCGAACACCTCCGCATCTGACCTTATTCCCCAGTTGCCATAGGCATTTTTCCAACCCTACCCCGAACCTCCGCAGAAGATATCCAAAACGCGTCCCTCGCCAAGAAGTCAATGACCAAACTTGCCGACGATAAATCCCAGAAAGCCCTGCGTATCGAGCATCGACACCGCGAAACGCCACCATCGGCGCTCCAGAAGGGGGTAGAAATTAACCGATGGTCGATCGAAGTACGAGAGTGGTTCCCCGGGTGGAAAAGGCGCGATCGTCCAGGGTGGTCCGCGCGATGGACGACTACTTACCGATTGAACATATTTCGGTGGCCAGGAGGACATTAGTGGTGGATCACTTGTAGACGACGAGCGAGACATCCGGGTCGGCAGGTTCTCGCAAAACTGCAGCTACGATCTAACATCCGGGTCATAACGCGCTACTACACTGAACACGTGGATACTGGCGGAGGCTGGTTCTCCTACCTTCTCACCTCCGCAGCCCCCCTTTTTCACCGTTGCCACCACCATCGCCCGAGCTCGCCTCCCTTCGCGTCCTCCTACGCCATGACCGCATCGTTATCTCCCTTGGTTCGGGGGGCCCCGCGGGTCCCGTACTCCTTCCTTCGCTGTTTGTATTCCCCTGGGCCCTTCCCGCGGCCCCCGCCGATTTATCTCGCTCATTTATTTCCCTTTCTCCGGTTTTTCGCTCGCTCGCTCGCTCCTTCACCCCGTGCCGGCTACCACGGTCACGATCGGAGCGGCCGCGGTCCCTTCTACCACCCGCCATCATCGCCCGTCCTCGCCGTCCTCGCCACCGCCGACCGGGGCTACTGGTTACGTTTCCTGTACATGCGGTTTTGCCCGAATCATTTGCGCAATGTTCCCGCCTCGGGGAACGTTCCCGTGGTGTTCCGGCTGCCAGGTGAGCTGAGGGTGCCACCGCTCGATGGCCCCCTTTGGCCGCCCCTGCTCACGATTTTTGGCGAACGCTGCCACCCGAGGCTTTCGGGAAAGGCAACGGGGGATTTGGTAGAGTTTACTGGCTTCTTCTCGTGGAGCGTTGCTGATCATATCTTTGGGGTGATTTTCTTCGATTCTCTTCAAGTGCCACCGGTTGGCTGGTAGTTTTCGAAGCTTGAATTTTAGAAGTCTGGACTTTTTCTGCTGGCTTTTGTAGAGGCTTCTTGGATTTGGTTGTAGTGATTATTGCAGGTGGTTGAAAATTTGATCGGTTTAGATTTTTTTGTACACTGTGGATGTGAAGAATGATTTTTGGATGTATAGTTTGTATTATGGCGTAGATCGTGTATGGTGCATTTTGTGGCACGGTTTTGGGATCGGGATGTAATGTACTGTGTTAAATTAAGTGGCTGGTATGTTTTTATTTTATTGTGCAATGGTGTACCTAAATGAATTTGTGTATTGAAACTGTACTGAAGCTCCAGGAGGAAGAAAGTTAATGATACTACTACTGGATAATGTTCAAAGTGGTCAGACACTTAACTGACTTTATCCACTTAAAATTACAAACGTACTGCGAATCCATTTACCATCCCAATTTCACATCCAGGAGGTTCTTAAAATATTTAATTAAGGGGGATTCCCTATTTTGCCGGCTTGAAAAAGAGCGCGATATTTGGGATTTTTTTAAGAGAAACCCTCAAATTATATTGATTGAAAGCTTTATGCGGGAAACGTTTAAAAGAAGGGTACCTAAAATTTTAAACGCGTTTTTCTCAAAACTATATTTTTCGAAATGGTTAGCATTATAGGTATCTCAAAAACCAATCACCAGATTTACTTCAAACTTGGCATATATCTTCAGTAGATGTCCCATTCTGGTTGTTACTAAAACTAAGTCGGATTTTGCAAAATTAGACTCTTGCGGCTTAAAAAAAACAGTGAATTTTTTGCAGACATCGATGTCTATTTTAGACGCTACTTTTTTTAATTTTCAGTATTTCTCATTTAATCTAGTTCAGGCGATAGTCACACTCATACAGATTACACAATTTTTTAATTTTCTATTTCGCATACGATTTTTATAAGACGCTCTATTTGGAGCACTATAACTCCGGATAAAACCACTATTTTTTAATACAATTTTTTTTCATATTCTCTTAAGATTGACAAATAAAGCCACAAAGCTGGAAGTAAATATATTTAATGGCTTTCTTTTAAAAAATTCCCAAAGTTCGCAACATTTTTCGTCAGCCAAAGTAGGGAGAGACCCCCTTACATCACTCATATTTTACTAATTATCCTATAGGAAACATAAACGTATTCAAAATTTCTACCATCGTCTTATTGTTAAATATGTTCGAAAATTCCTAGCCTGGCTTTAGTTTGTTCATTGCTACTAGAAATAAATAACAAGATCTATTCGTTTCCACGACTTCGGCTGGGAAATGTTACGGAAAAGTTTGCGAATGAAAACTCTGACCTCTGCACTATTTCCATATACGAAATGCGTATCTTCCACTTCCGTATTTAAATAACACCGATTTAAGCAGAACTTCGTAACTGAATAAAGAACCAAAGGATATTAGACCCATGTTCAACCATTTGTATTCACTCAATGATTCATGAAATATTTTATGATAAAAATCGTATTTTGTATAAGCGAACGCTATGTTTTATTGACTATGCAATGCTTCTAAACGAGTCGATAGCCCCGTGACCATTGCTTGAATTCAAGCTGGATGTGTACTTTTGTATCCTTCGGAAAAAGGTGGCATTTCGTCATCATACTTAAACATTTTTCTACCACGAATTTATCATACACTTACGAAACACTTATCAGTCCATAGAAATCATTATTTTAATAAAAGTGCAATTTATTAGAGTGACCTTAGAAAAGTTAAAAATATTTAAAAATATAAGGGTGTATTCACCCCACTTCTAGAGATGGTTCATGATATCATATATTGGAATGCAGTGAAAAAGTGAAACTTTTATAATTAAATACATAATATTTGTCAAGACATCAGATACCTAGAAAAGAATTTCGTTTTAAATAAATAAAAACAATCAAGAAATCGCAGAGTTGAAATCACCAATTTGAATTGTTTAAAATTCTCAACATTTCTGCCTCATACGCGATTTGAAAGAGTTAGAATAATTTTCACGATAATTATTAAGCATTTTCCTCCCCGAATTTGTGTCGAGGACAGTATTCTTTCAATCTTACAATCATTTCGCTAATCATTACTACTATATCTCAACTTTAGGCTTGTAATTACTCTAAAGTCAATAGATTTTCAGTTTATTTATCACCTTAATGTATAGTTTGACAAACCGTCTTATTTCCCTTCCAAGAATTTCTCATTCGATCAAGCATTCTGTATATTTCCATTATTATAGCACACGCGAGAAAGTACAAATGAAACGCTACGAGATTGTTATACGTAAAAAAGTTGTACCGCTAAGGATATTTTTACATATATAAATGTATACGTACGCTATTTATTCGGTATAAAAATTTCACATAATTACTTTTATGTGATGAATAATTATCCGGGTGAAACGTCAAATAAAAGATTTAAATTGATCGTGATTTTATGACACCCAGAATCGAGTTCTATGATGCAGCCTTCTATTTCGCCTGCATTTTAATTCCACTTTCCTCGCGCCAGTAGACATTCTCATCTTCGGTACGCGAATAGAAAACCACAAAATCAAAAATGCAGGTGTATTTTAAATGCAGATGTATTTAAATTGCGCATAGCACTCTGTAGGCGCAATCTATTGCTGAAGTACACAATTATATGTTACTTTGTCATTCATCTTGCAAATACCTATTTTAGACTCTAATTGATTATCGTAGGCAACCTACCCCATTGCAGTGTCTAAGAAAGGACTCCCGAGGGAAGCATACTTTTTCAATCACTTTATTTTAAATATTCTTGCATTGAACATGTGCAGTTAGCGGTTAATCGTAAAATCGATGCTTCTATTGTATAGGTCCTTGTATTTCACGTTTCTCCATTGCCAAACACTTGTGCAATTGTACGTTCAACAAAAATTAAACGTTATAATTATAGAAAATGGGGGAAAAGATTGTGAACAACCCTCTGCAGATACAACTGATTAAATCAGAACTCTACCAATCGAATACATTACTCTGGGTGAGTATTCGAAGACTGAAGTTGCGAGTTACGTGCTTTAATTCCCATTGCCGATGTTTGCCACTTCCAATCAAACATTATTATTTTTCATTCTTCTTTTCGTACCGCCACAAACAACAGTCTACGAAGACTCACTCTATATATACCTCTAAGCTATATGTATATACAATTATTTGTGTTCTAACAGAGGTTGAAATAAAGACCCGAATCTCTGACAATTTGTAAAAATCGAAACGTTACTTCGTAAGTAGAAGTTTCGCTGATGATAATAAATGTCCTAAAAATAAGATAGCTCATTTACGTCAGACTCTTTGCGCCCTGTATAAAGTGATATCCTTGATCCGTGACACAGAAATCGAAGAAAGAAGCTGAATGAAAATGCAATGGAAACATGCCGTTCTGTTAGTCATAGACACTGATGAAAAAAAAAATAAAAAGTGACAAAGCCCGTATAATAATCAATAATATCGTTATTTATGATTCAACTAATCCTCGGCTATCCTCGTCCCACTCGGTAAAGTCCCTTGTTTTCGTTTGCTTATCGTCCTTTTCAGCATCCTGCTCCCCTTCGACGTGCTCCTCCTCGATGATCATAACTGATTCGTGACGTTCGTCAGCACTGTTACTTTGTTCGCTGCATTGCTCGTCGTATTCCACTATCTCCGTCTGTTCTTCCACATACTGTATAACTTCTTCCACCTGGTCGACGTTACATTCCTCTAACATCTCTGTCTGTTCCACCTGCATCTCTTCGTCCTCTATTACCTTCTCCTCCACTTCTTCAACCACCTCCTCCACTATCTCTTCAGTCTCCTCAGCGAGGCCCTCCGTTTGGAAGGTTTCGTACGCCTGCCTCTCCGGCTCCTCGTTCCCATGTATATAAACGATCATTCCGTTCTCCGTACCCTGCATCACTATCTGCTCGTTACCAGATATGTTCAACTGCTGCGGCTGCTGTTGCTGCCCTCTCTCCTGCTGCTGGAAGTTCTCATTGTCGATGAGCATGATCATAGGCTGGCCATCCAGCTCGTGCGTGTTATACGACATATCGTGGGGAATATTATCTAGCTGCATATCCGGCACGATGTACTCCGATTCGTTCGAGGCTACTTCATGAGTGTCCGCCACCACGCTGTCCCCAACGCCCAAAGACGTTGCTATGCCACTAGCGACGTGGCTCAGTGCCTCCGCCTCGGAAGATGGCTCCAACGAGATAGTCGGCACCGACACTGTTTCAGTGTCACGTAAATCCTTGTGCGCGCAGTCCAGGTGAACCTGCAAATTCGTGGCGCGTACGAATACTTTGCCGCAGTGAGTGCAACGATGGCCTTTTTCCTTGCCGTCTGAAAGACTCCTGTGGCCAGTGTTGATCTCGTGTGTCGTCAGTTCAGTGACGTCCTTGAACGTCTGCGAGCACTGCATGCACTGAATTTCCTCCGACGTTGACGAGTGCTGGCGCGACGTCGGGCGATGATTATGGTTTATTTGATGTCTCACCAGCAGCGTCTCTGAAAGCGCTACGTAGGAGCAGGCCTGGCATTTCGGGAAACACATGCTCTTCGGAGGAGGCACGTTGTGTTTTGTGTAGAGATGGTACATCAGTATGTTCCGTTTGGTCGCTTTGTAGCCGCAATGCTCGCACACTCTTGGATCGAATTTCTCTTCGTGGACGTCTTGCATATGTCTTCTGTACATATAGTAATTCGTGTACTCTTCTTCTATATCACACTTGTTACACTTCCAAGGGCCGGTCTCGCCACCGTCTACGCTCCCGTTGCTCTTGGACTCGGTATCCTCGCCGTTGTTGCTAGACATCAAGTGATCAGACTTTAGAACCACGTAAGACACCTTCGTCTTGGATGCTGCGTTGCTGTCCGATGATTTTGTTTCCTTCTGCATTATCTTTAAGCGTATGTTCTTATTGTTCTTCACTAGGTGAGGATACTTCTTCAGCACCTCTCGAATGATTTTAGCGTGGTTGTTGATCGATTCTTCGGAATTCGCTTTGGAGGACGACTTTCCTTTCTCCATGTTCTCTTTTTCTTCGAGATCGAATCGCACCTTCTTCGACGGCGAGGGCTGCGTCTCTTGGTCCCTTTGCAAGCATCTCGTTACGGACCAGTCGTCGTCCGAATTTATCTCTTTCAGACCTTTCTCATTCGCGTGGCCCTCGTCTTCTTCATCTTCGGTCGTGTCGTTTTTACTGTCTCTGTCTGGCGAGCATTTACCAGTAGGCGAACTGTCTCTTTTATAATTGTCCGGCGCTTGGACGATAGGTTTTGTGTTGTATGTGATATCGTCGAACGACGAGAACACGCCGAGTGCAAACTCTTCGGCTTCGGGGAGATCGAATCGAGAAGGCCCAGGGGTCACCTCGTTAGACCTATTTGTCGAGGTCATCCCATGGAATGTTCGCATTTCGTAGTTAAGTGACGGTGTACTCTGTGGCACGTCTAGTTTCCTCTTCCAAATAGGAAGCCTGGAATAATAGAAAGGCACATCATTTCCGTGGTACAATATAATTAAGTAACATACGAGTTTCGTGTTAAAAATATGATTATTTCTAGCAATTCGTGGAAATTTGTAGAAATCTTAAAAGCACATGTCTTCCAACACTTTTTTATTCTATTTTTAATTTAACCCTTCGTGGTCACACTTCTGTAAAATTCCGCGGTGGTCACACTGGGATTAATGGATCCAGTATCATTCCAATCGATTCCCAAAAATTATAATACACACTTTAAAGATTGTAGAATATGGAATAGTCGCGTTTTAGCAAGAAATGAAATGACAACATGTATAAAAAAAATCGGAAAGGAAAGCCAGGAACATACCGCTATCAAGCTCCAAAGTTAAAAAGCGGGTCTATTGGACCCAGTGTGACCATGAAGGGTTAAGATATTGTTCATACGATTGGTGCATGAAATACTTACTTTCTACCTGGTAATGGCTGACTTGAAAGTCCTGACGATGAGCTAGAAGTGGTCGTTGGTTTTGTGGTGGATGTTGAAGGCTTTGAAACTACTGGTGCTGGTCGTGTATTGCACTTTGTTGACTGGTCATTTTGTAAGGACGAGGTATTAAATTGTGCATCGAGCAGCTTCGTTAACACGTTCATATTCATTCTCTGCGCAGTACGGTATAAAGCATTTTGCTCGGAGGTCCAGTACTCCAACTGTCCAGTATACATAAAACTGCAAAAACAGTATAAATATAAATGAATGTTACAAAGATGTTTCCAAGCCAGAATTTAAAATATACCTTATAATGGACTTGACACATTCATATGGCATATCCGCTGGCATAATGATCACTCCATCGAAATTCTCATCTTTTTCTTTTTGCTCGCGCTCTAATTTCATGAAATAGTCTGTGCATGTTGTTATGACTAAACGATGAGCCTGAAATATTTACAAAATTCTTTTTCTACTGCAATATTGCAACGAAGAAGAGACAGACACACAATTAATAGAGTTCTAACTATTCTAAGTTCAGCTCATTTAATAATCCTACTATTTGAATATTTTAAATATCTTATTTACTAAAAAATGTTTGTAAATCGCTGCTTGGTTCACTCTGCTATATATAAATTTGAAAATTACCTGGACTGTGATATCGCTAGTGGGGAATTTAATAGTAAGGTCAAGTAATTCCTCCTCGAAATAAAGTTGCTGAAGTCGTTGGAGAAAGAAAGTTCCCCAGTTATCTACCTTCACTTGCTTCAACCCCCGCGAGGGAATTGGTTTTTCCTGACTTACAGCTTCCATTGTTTACCTGTGCATATTATAATTAATTCTACATTAATGCTACCAAAAGAAATCAACCGTGATAAATATGGAGATTCTAAACTTTCTAATAAAAAAGAAAACACTTATACTATTTTTTCCTTATATAAAAATATAATACCAGACATATGAATCCAATTTTTTCAATTATAATTTCCATCATACTTGCTTCTCCAAAAACTTATCAGCTCCCATAACAAATCATCTACTATTTAATACTTTGAAATTTACAAATTTAATTATGGTAGACCTTACTTAACAATCGTTACTAATTTCTGTTATCTTCAAATATTTTTCAACAAATTGCTAACACCTACTTCAAAGGACTATTTAAAATGCTAATTATAATTATCATTAGAAAAGAAAGAGAAAGCTGTATCTACATTCATATTATCATATAATCCTGGGCATAGAATTAACATGCTATTTAGATAATAAAAATAAACAAATAGACTCTAATGATCTTACAAATCATACTGTAACAAGTTTTCTTACCAGCTAGAAGTAATTTCAATTACTTATTAAATGTAATTACAGTCATAGTCCAACTGGACCAAATCCTGTAATAAGAAAAAGATAAAAGAGACAAGAATCACCAGAATTTTGTGATTATACAATAAAGTAACGCGCGATACGTAAACTTTTTAACAAATACACAGAGTTAAATTGCTTTGCACTCGTTGGGTTACTTCTAACAACTACGGAGTCAACTATTAATCTCGAAGTCTTATATCATTATGATGAAAAAGATTATTTACATAAGAAATCCAGTTCCATAGGCTACAGAATATTACTTAACGTTCCTGCGAGAAATGTCTTCGCACTCGTGAGAGGACCACCGCGGAATCCATATCGCAAGCGAAATTATGCCTCAATTTTTAACGAAGTAATTACTTAAACTGATGGGCTTCTAAAAATTAAAGGTTTCACATCTAAGAGTACAGGAATAATGTTTCATCAGGGTCCATTTACACACGGATATGGTTCAGGCACTTACGGTAGTGATGATCGAAGTGCAACAGCGTAAAAGCTCTTAAAGGTATATATTATATACGCATTATTAGAATCGCTTTGAAATCAGTTTAAATCTAAGTGTTGCAAATAGAGGAGTGCTATATGGAAAACGGGAAGTTAAAGAGATTTTGACAAAAGTATCAGCGTATACTTCGCGGAACGCTGGAAAACGGAAGTTTAATAGCGATGATTGCCTCTCTTTCACAATCAAAGTCGGGCATATTAATGGTTATTCCGAATACGTACAAATTCAAAATACCCTGTGGATGTATTGCACATACCTATTTAACAATATTTCAATGGTCCTCCCAGCTCCATCTCTTATAAATTTCTTTAGTACACAAGTAATATTGAACATTCCATTGTGTATCACGACTCATAGATGGAGTTATACGTATTGGCAATGGAGCGATTCCGGTCATGAAATAGCGCCTTTAAATCGTTTGTAAACGTGCTACGAACGTATTTAATTCTTCCTGATTCCTACTTTCGGTATTATTTTTCTAAAAGAAGCGTAATGCTTGCAATCACCGCTTGTACAAAGCAGAGAATATTTATTTCTTGTAAAAGGAGTCCAGATTAATTGGTTCACCTGTAATTCTTCTTATTAGTGGCAGGGCCGGCGCGAGGTGGGTCCAACGCGTTCCCCGGCCCCGCGCTTTAAAAGGCCCACCGCTTCATGAAAAGCTCATCGTAAATTTTACGGAGCCCTATGCACGATTATTTATTATTATAAAATTTCTTTAAAAGGCTTCGCGTGCCACGAAAACCTAATCGTAAATTTTACGGAGCCCTGTGCATAGATATTTATTATTATAGAATTTCTTTAAAAGGCCCCCCGCTCCAAGAAAAGCTCATCGTAAATTTTACGGAGCCTTATGCATAGATATTTATTATTATAAAATTTCTTTAAAAGGCTTCGCGGTCCACGAAAACCTAATCGTAAATATTACGGAGCCCTGTGCATAGATATTTATTATTATAAAATTTCTTTAAAAGGCTTCGCGGTCCACGAAAAACTGATCGCAAATTTTACGGAGCGTATACAATTTATTCTTATACAATTTAAAAGTATATGCATATAAATGTTTTTTTTGACGGCCCTGATTAGTGGGATCCCAACTACCTATTGGGTGACCATTACGAGTGGTTACCATGAAAATAGGATATAAAGAAATATTAAACAATAAAATCCTGAATTCCGAGCATGATTTATAAAAACTTAAATTCGTATAAATTTGAAGAAATAATTTGGCTGTGAACAAATAATTCTACCTTAATGGAAATAAGTACATAACTTTATTCATTTGCAGTAAGAAAAAAAATGGAGTAGGAATAGCAGTAATAAAATTCCTCATTGTCAGATACAATAACATTTTCGGTGTCTACTATTAAGATAAGTTTTGTGAACACTTTAAAATGCACCGCGTTGCGTAAGTATAAAAAATGTAATCCTTTCTACGTCGGAGTCTTCGTAAAACTATTAAAAATGTACTCGGCACAAGCGGTGGCAAACGTGCTAGGGAGTTTATACAATGCTTCGACAACAACAATGTTGTAAAATCAAGAATGCGCGCACCACATTTTACGAAAAAGTAAACAGTGCAAGCAGCGAAAATAGCTGTAACGTCAGATTCCGACTGCACGCATCGGTGGCACACAAATGCCGTGCATGAATCACATTGGCATTGATAGTAATCGATGATTAAACACGAAATAAGAAGCCTGATGGAGAATGTGACTCGTATCTTCACAAATGGGGTGACCACATGTATGCGATTCAAAAGCTGCTGACTAAAGCAATCACATTTTTATTACAGCACTTTAACGAGCACTGCATTTTTTCAGAACCTCGTAATTTCTAAAAATGGAACGCACAATGTTCAAACGTGACCGATGTTGTTTTTGACAGAAAGTGGGACAAACATTGTAACAATACTTTATGAGTAAGTATTAAGTTCGACTTTCAAATATTTGAAAATAGCAAAGTGTCATCTATTCTTAATACTAATTAACTTTAAATTAAACAAATTTTGTAGGATGATGCGGTTGAACTTCAAGACACTATTGCTTGTAATCGTAGTCGCTGCGTTAAGTTCAATATTGACATCATGGAATAATTGTGGTAGCCCACCGTTTTTTAAAAGTACCGAATGGAAAGCAAAATTCCAACATAGAGTAAGTAAAGTATTTCGAATCTCCTACATAAATTTAATTGAGATTAATATTTCTGAATATGCATTGTGCGTTTACTTTATCTTATCACACAAAACATGTTATTTTATTCAAATTTCTATGAAGGATAGACAAAATTTAGAGACTGGATATCAAGAAATAGATTGCCACATAAATGGCGATTATTCTATTGGGTGCCGTAAAGAAGGAGACGAAGTTTACATACCATTTTCATTTATTCATAAATATTTCGAGGTAACTATTATTTCACCGACTTGTTTATTCAGTTTATTCAAATGGTACATTAACTCTTCTAAAATCCAACAGATTTACGGCAAGCTAGCGACCTATGATGGCTTGGAAAGATTCGAATGGTTGCATAGTTATTCAAAGATCGTTAATCCGAAGGGAAAATACGACTCTCGGGGTGTGTTCATGACTTTTGAGAACTACAACGTGGAAGTTCGAGAGCGCGTTAAATGCATCAGCGGAAGCGATGGTGTGCCGATATCTACTCAGTGGGAGAGCCAAGGATATTATTATCCTACCCAAATCGCTCAATTCGGATTATCCCATTATAGTAAAAACTTAACAGAGCCGGAACCTCGTAGAAAGATTATAGAGGATTCGGACAAGGTTAAACGAGAATGGATTATACCTCAGGGATGTATCGTCTCTAGAGTATTCGATAAGCACGCTAACAGTCACGTAATAAAATACGCTACACCGGAAACTAGTACATCTGGAATTACCCTGAAGTTAGATCACGTTCTGGATTTTGTACTGAAGTGGGATTTCAATGTTAAAGACAACGGCAGCATCATGATTACGATGCAGTCCAGAGAAAGAAAAGAAATATACTACCTTCATTACATCGCTAGTAATATAGTATTGCATACTTATAACAACCACGTCTATTACGGAATCGGTCAAATCAACCATCAGTGGAGAAGATTCACCAGAGACTTGGTTATAGATTTACAGAAAGGTTTATACTTAAACGATAAGAATAAAAAGAAATTGACTCGCTCCAAATTAAAGGTAACATATGAACGTCAGAAGATAAATAAATTTTCTGTGCACTTGTGTTTAAAATAATGAAAACGTAGCGAACAAAATTAACGTTAGAATATCCTATTCGCCGTAGATGGTGAAGATAACTTTGTATGGATCTGGCATGATAGATAACGTGACATTATCCACAAGCGAGCACATGGAGCAATTCTACGACGCAGCCAGATGGTTCGTAGGTAATCAGAATATTAGCTCCGGTGGATGGGCGAACCCTGTTAGAAGAAAAGTAGCTCCCGGGATGGCTACTCTTGAGCCTGGATGGTACGCTAATTAGAAGTAGACGTCAGCTATTAACAGAGCACATCGATACAATTATCTAAGCACGTTCAATTATTCTGCACCTACAGGTATTCTAGTATGGGCCAAGGACACGCTATCTCTGTATTAGCACGAGCGTATTATCATTCCAATGAGGAGAAGTATCTACAAGCTGCGATTAGGGGCTTGCAACCTTTTAGATTATCCTCTAATAAAGGAGGAGTAGCTGCAGTATTTTTAGGTAAATACGTGTGGTACGAAGAGTACCCTACGGCACCCTCTTCTTTTATACTTAACGGATTTATTTATTCCTTAATCGGTCTGTACGACTTAAAGAGTATAGCGACAGGTAAGGATGCGGAAGAAGCATCCCGCCTTCTCAACGAGGGCATGACTTCGTTGAAAAACATGTTAACTCTGTATGATACTGGCTCTGGTACTACGTACGACTTACGGCATTTTACATTAAAGACAGCTCCAAATTTAGCTAGGTGGGATTACCATTCCACTCACGTTAATCAACTACTTCTTCTAAATACAATCGATAACGATCCAATCTTTACTGCTACAGCGGAACGATGGATAGGTTACATGAATGGCAAGAGAGCTGCGCACAATTAATTATTTTACTTTCGACTGACTTTTGCATTTGATTACCTCCTTGTTTTTATTTATAAATATTTAATACCTCGTTTTTTCTTTTTCATTTTGTAACGTACGTTTTGTAAATACTTTCGAATAGTCACGGAATAAAGTGGACCAAAATATATTTATCTGTTTGTGTAATCATTGTTACGTGAAGGCATTAAGTGTGAAATTTTCGATGTTCGTTCTTGGGTTGAGATTCGTTTGTATGCGTAGAATATTGTTAAAAGCGTAAATGAAAAGATTTTAAAGTGCATGGTGCAACATGTGCATTAGAGTGTTCCACTGTAGCGAAGTAAATATTGTAATATTCTACGATTAGAGAGTAACTGAATGTTAATGTATTGTTATGTTTTAAAAATAGTTTATTTAACTTAACGAAAGACCATGAACTGTAAACTATTTTTTAGGGACTTAATGTTTACATCCAAAGAGAAAACATACCTATGTAGGCCTTAACAGAATGTATAAAAGATTAAGCACAGAAAGCTAATAAACTAGATTCTATGATTCTATCGTGTATAAATTATTAAATTAAAATCAATACTCGAATGATTAGAAGCTCGATATATTTAATCAGGATACGTTCGAAACATTCCGTTTCTACGTAATAAAAAAGCAGTTTCCTAGTGGTCAATGTTAGGTTAACTAATTTTTCGTTAGATATAAAATACAAATTTATTCTTTTCGAACTTTCCACGTCGGGAGGAAAATAAAAATAATCAACCTCACCTATTTGACAAATACATAATCTTCAGGAAAAATACGAACAGCTTATATCCACGTATGTAACTAAGTTTGCTTATCATCATTAAAATGAAATGAACGCTTAGTACACTCCAGTATTTCTCGTATATTGTGCTACACTAATTTTTACATGATACTTCATTGTTGTTATCACGCGCGAATTAATCTAAATAATGCATCGCACACTCTACGCAGTGCAATGTAAATGAACCACTGTTTTGCCACAGTTCTTTTATTTGTAAATACGACTGTCTGTAATTCTGTATGCGCACTAAATAAAGTTTATCACTTATTAACAGTGGTGGGTCATGTATTTTACGCCGCGTCGTAAATGCATTTACGACGTGTCGCAAATGTATGTATAATATGTCGTTTTTAAGCCCATTTTATACGTGTCATTTGTCGCAAATGTCGTAAATAGAAATATTCATTATTTTAAGGTTTCAACAATTAAAGTGTTGGAAAAATATAGTTTTTTCTGACTCGCTTGTTGTTTGCTATCGAATACTATAGAATACTGTAGAATACGTCGATAAAGTCGAAAACTACGTATAATCGCCGCGTTCATAACCCCAAAAAAGTATTCCAAAGCGTGGACTTGGTCTTAAGGGGGTAGACACGTCACGTGATCTGGCCGATTCGGCCGGTCGGTATTACAGCAGATTTTTTCTGCACTGAAATGGTATTACCCATAGATACGCCGCTGCCTGATGCACGTGAGGGGGAGCTGTTTGCTATTTCCGGATTCTATTCAGAATAAGGAAACGAATTTTCAGCTGTTGCGTTGTACTTATAAAAATTTAAACGGAAAGTCGACTGGTACTGCAAACATAGCAAATTCATTGTACAATTCAATTACTTGAAACATTTTTGTTCTGGTTACAGATGAAACTTGGGTACATTTCGCCGTGGACAGGAACTTTATATGGGCCAAATGATGGAAATCTCAACAATGAACACAAGAAAATAGTGATTTTATATAACGGACAAAGTAAAATTATATATTTTATACATTATTGTAACATTGTAAAAGTCTTTATTCAAATAAATTGGGAGAAACTTGAAACAGACAGTATTATTATTGAGAAATACCTTTCATACATACTCCTATCCAAATTCCAAACCTGCAATTTATCTAAGGCAGAGAAGTATTCAACGCAGAGGCGCAGAGTTTTCGAAAGGCCTTCGACTCAGAAATTCAGCATACCTCCTTTCGCTTCATGTTCTCCTGATACATCACTCCAAAATCTGGCAAAAATTATCAGAACGCTCTAAAATGAGCTTCGTAACAGGATAACATGATGTCGAAAGAGGTAGCACTAAGTTAGCGCCTTTGGAGAGAGAATCTAAAGCGGAGAAGTATTCGACGCAGAGTCACAGAGGTTTCGAAAGGCTTTCGACGCAGAATTTCAGCATACCTCCTTTCGCTTCATGTTCTCCTGATACATCGCTCCAAAATCTGGCCAAAATTTTCAGAACGCTCTAAAATGAGCTTCGTAACAGGATAACATGATGTCGAAAGAGGTGGCACTAAGTTAGCACCTTCGGAGAGAGAATCTAAGGCGGAGAAGTATTCGACGCAGAGTCGCAGAGGTTTCGAAAGGCTTTCGACGCAGAATTTCAGCATACCTCCTTTCGCTTCATGTTCTCCTGATACATCGCTCCAAAATCTGCTCAAAATTTTCAGAACGCTCTAAAATGAGCTTCGTAACAGGATAACATGATGTCGAAAGAGGTGGCACTAAGTTAGCGCCTTCGGAGAGAGAATCTAAGGCGGAGAAGTATTTGACGCAGAGGCGCAGAGTTTTCGAAAGGCCTTCGACTCAGAAATTCAGCATACCTTTCGCTTCATGTTCTCCTGATACATCGCTCCAAAATCTGGCCAAAATTTTCAGAACGCTCTAAAATGAGCTTCGTAACAGGATAACATGATGTCGAAAGAGGTGGCACTAAGTTAGCGCCTTCGGAGAGAGAATCTAAGGCGGAGAAGTATTCGACGCAGAGTCGCAGAGTTTTCGAAAGGCCTTCGACTCAGAATTTCAGCATACCTCCTTTCGCTTCATGTTCTCCTGATACATCGCTCCAAAATCTGGCCAAAATTTTCAGAACGCTCTAAAATGAGCTTCGTAACAGGATAACATGATGTCGAAAGAGGTGGCACTAAGTTAGCGCCTTCGGAGAGAGAATCTAAGGCGGAGAAGTATTCGACGCAGAGTCGCAGAGGTTTCGAAAGACTTTCGACGCAGAATTTCAGCATACCTCCTTTCGCTTCATGTTCTCCTGATACATCGCTCCAAAATCTGGACAAAATTTTCAGAACGCTCTAAAATGAGCTTCGTAACAGGATAACATGATGTCGAAAGAGGTGGCACTAAGTTAGCGCCTTCGGAGAGAGAATCTAAGGCGGAGAAGTATACGACGCAGAGTCGCAGAGGTTTCGAAAGGCTTTCGACGCAGAATTTCAGCGTACCTCCTTTCGCTTCATGTTCTCCTGATACATCGCTCCAAAATCTGGCCAAAATTTTCAGAACGCTCTAAAATGAGCTTCGTAACAGGATAACATGATGTCGAAAGAGGTGGCAGAACGAGTGAATTTGGTCTTTAAAACAATGCATTAACGTAGAGTTTTAAAAGCAGCTCAGCATGGAAGTTTAGGTGTTCTGTTTAGCATGTCTTTTATATGTGATTTGGAATAAGCAGGATAGGATGTAGTGGAAGAGAAAGGCTTATTAAATAATAGTGTTCTTTTATCACTTAACTGCATTTTATTGAAAAAAGTGATATACAATACAATGAAATCTTATAAATTCGTTTGTAATATAGAAGATGAATAGATGTGAAGATAAATTCATAATTCAGATAAAGCCATGTCGTGCGCAATTTTCAAATCCGTAACTACACTCCAAAATGCAGTCAATGATCGCATGTAACCAGTGCTGTCTTTAGGCATGTACACGCTGGGCAATCGCCAGAGGACCCATGGCAGTAGGGGCCCACAATTCTGATTTTAAGTCATATTCCCGTGTGTGGGCAGGGGCCCGCACGAACTCCAGTGCATTGCTTAGCCCAGGGCCTACAATACTGTTAAGACTGCTCTGTATGTAACGCCTTTTAAAGTCCCTTACCTGTGAAGCAGAAATACACGCGATTAATAATCACGTAATTAGATAAAACTAGTAAAAAATGAATCGTGAAAGGTAAAATAATTAGAAATAAATGTACGATAAAAGATAAAGTTTATTTGAATTGAAAATTATGTAAATAAAAATATCTGTTTCAGAAAAAATGAATTTGATAAATTGTAATCAAATTTCTTTTTTTGGTGCAATATCCCTTTCAGTGTGGTGGAATTAAGCCACTTTAAAACTTCTGTGCATGCACTAAATAAGGACTATGTAGTTCCATCGAGAGAAACATTAAATACAATACATTTAAATGTACAATATGAACAATTATACAATTCCATTGGACAAAATGAACAGTAAGGTGCTGTAATTTTAATTGATAGCTTCTTTTCCTAAAATAAAAATAGTCTGTTTATTAACATAATTTTTAATTTAAACAAATTATGTATATACAGGAGAATAATAAAGAGAATGCATTGAGTAACTGTTGTATCCTATTCTCGACTCTGTCGGTAAGGTGGGGAACGACATTGTAATGGTAAAAAAAATTTTTCGAGTCGCCAGAAATCCTTCACGCAAACGTTATTTTTATGCAAAATGAAGCTATTTTCAAAATTGCAACTCAATCGGATTAGACCGGATTTCGGACTGTCGATAAGGTAGGGAACGACATTGAAATGGTAAAAAAAATTCTTCGAGTCGCCAAAAATCCTTCTCACAAACGTTATTTTTATGCAAAATGAAGCTATTTTCAAAATTCCAACTCAATCGGATTAGACCGGATTTCGGAAGTTTCGCCAAATAAAAATCTATAGGGCTAATATAAATAAATAAAACATCTGAATTATTGCTGCGTATCTGATATTTAGATGACTTCAGTACATTAATATAAATATTTAAAAGATAAACGGGAAACCGAAAGGCCGCTTATTATAAGTGGCAAGTTTTCACGTGTTCTTAAACCTACAATATTCTAACGGCAAAAACACATTCTATCCATTCAGTGCTCGCAATTTCATTCAATCTATCACACGTTGGCATTACCGGCGACAACCCGTAATGCATCGAGCGCTTTGCGCTTTACAGTGCGTTAAAAACAATGTTGTGTTTAACGTGCGTATAGACAGGAAGTGGCGGAGCTTGATATACGATTATGATTACTGTAGTTTTGGAAGTAACTGCAAGGAAATCGGTAACACAAATATTAGACATAAATATTTGATTTGCAGAAGAAAATTTTGTTAGCTTCCCGTAATTATTCGAATGTCATTTTCCGAAAATTTGAATTTTGTATTATAATAGTCTTTTTTGTTCACGTAGTGTATAAACTATTATGAATGTTATTATTTTGTCGTCGCTGAAAAAAATTGTTATTGCAAAATAGTGTTGATCGATTTGTTAGATATAAATGTTATTCGATGTATGTAGTAGGCATTAATATAATACAATGTAAGTAAAATTACATTATCGTTGTTTAATTTGTTTTAAATATTTTTTTCATTTCAGGCTAAGTTAAGTAAATGCTTGATGAGAGTTTGAAAAATGAGTGGTGGAGTGGTGCCCAGTAAATCAACAGTTTACATATCAAATTTACCTTTCTCGTTAACAAACAATGACATACACCAGCTTCTACAAACTTATGGAAAGATTGTTAAGTAAGTTGTGAAATTTATAGCCTTTCACCATTTATATGCAGTATTAATTAAATCAATTAAACACATAACTGACTTTAAGGTTCGTTATTTCTCAAATTCCGCTTCGCAAATATTTTAATAATCAGCATGAAAATGTTTTGTATCACCTAAAAGTTTTTTTGTAAAGTATTCCAGTATTTTTAACAGTAGTTATGGAATACTTTAAATTTTTCAAAGAAATAAAGTACTGGAGTGAAAGATACAGATTTTTACTTTCTAATCTTAATTCTTTTATCCTAATTCATAATTTCTAATTCTTTTTTTCTATAGAATTACTGTAATGAAAGACAAAATGACACGACGAAGTCGTGGCGTTGCGTTCGTGTTATTCCTTACTCCAGAAGACGCTCTCTCCTGTGCTAAAAGTTTAAACAATACAGAAGTAAGTTTCTCCATTTTGTTACGTAATAATATTCATCGATCATTATTTTCTATATATCGTTTTTTAACAGATAGGTGGTCGCACGATAAAAAGCTCCATAGCAGTAGATAACGGTCGAAGTACCGAGTTTATACGCCGAAGAGATTATCCAGATAAATCTCAATGTTACGAATGCGGAGAAGAAGGCCATTTATCGTACAACTGCAGGAATAACACTTTAGGGCCACGAGTTCCTCCATTAAAAAAGACTCGAATCAAGAAGAAACACAAGGCTAATAGTAGTAATCACGCGAACGATTCTAATAAGAACAGCGATGATGAAGGAGTAGACGATACTTGGGAAGAAGAAGTAGAAACATTGAGTGCTGCCATTGCGATGGAGGTAATTTCTAATTGCCAGTTGTATTTAATATAATAATAATTCTATTGGCTTCTTAGCATCGTAAAATTAGAAAAGAATGTGATATGCAGTACAAACATTTTACATTCCAGCAAAAACAAAAGGAATTAGAAAATAGTCAGAAAACAGGAGCTAGGGGACACGACGA
Source organism: Andrena chrysosceles (assembly GCA_963855975.1). Taxonomy (NCBI): domain Eukaryota; kingdom Metazoa; phylum Arthropoda; class Insecta; order Hymenoptera; family Andrenidae; genus Andrena; species Andrena chrysosceles. Next base: position 6,011,058 of record OY979769.1, on the reverse strand, counting down.
TGATAATCGACAAATTCAAAAACCGAGCAAACGATACAAGAAAAGTCAATATTTCAGCGACGAGGAAGAGTTTAGCGAATAGCTTTTAAACTGACTATAATGAATAATACAAATAAGCATTTGCTGGAACGTTGTAATATAATAAAAAATAGTTGACGTTGATTTTGTAAAATAGTACTTTGTACAGAAATTTTCAAGTTCATAATACGCTGCTTCTTGTGTATGTATAAATTGTAATAAATTTTTAATGTAAAAATAAGATGTTAATTTAGAATTAATAAATATTTAAGAATACCAATTTTCTTATTACTTTCTCGATTTAATTATTAAAACATTACATTTGAAAGTATCAAGTCATTATAAAATATGCTATATTTTCATTTCACCTAGCATACTACGAAACACTGAAATTATTTAGTCCGAGAACATAACCTCTCAGAAGAATGGGACTTCCGGTTTGACCGTAAACAAGTGTACACGCGAAGTTTAATGGTGAAATAATCAAAATACAAATATATCGAATAAAAACCAAAATAACTACCAAATGACATAACTAGAATAGAGAAATAAAAAGTGAGGCTTGAATAACAAAATCCTTAATATCCTGACGTAAGGTAAGGAGAATTAAATAACTACATAGGAAATAACCTACAAACTACATATCACACAATACATCACAAACGAGGCATGGAAGAAATGGAAATAGAAGACAAAACAAAAAACAAAGATAAAAATACATTTGACCCCAAAGATAGTCAAAACAAAGTAACAATGAACAACAATAATTATCAGATTTCAAATAATCAACACATGTTAGATATTATAGGAATAAACCCATCCTCATCTTCAAATAATAAAATAAATGCAGACAATAGCTTAAAAAGGACAATGCATGAAGAGGCAAAAGCAGGACCTAGTGATAATACAAATATAAGCCAAATAAATAAAAAGAAAAAGCAAAACATTTTCCATGAAATGCAAGGAAAGAATAGATATGGAGACAATATTTCCGGACCGTATATAGTCCAAATGACATCAAAGGATGAAGCTCAAAATCTGGGTAACCTACACCCTCTACAATTGGGGAAAAAGATTGCCCCTCTTGCAACTCAGCTACAGAAAATTAACAAACTAGGGAAAGATAAAATACAGTTAACGTTTAATAATCATATTTATGCTAACGAGTTTATCGAAAAATCGAAAAACAAGCTAACGGAATGGTACACATACATTCCGGATTATAAAATATATAGACGCATTATTGTGTATGACGTTCCAAAAGAGATGGATTTGGAAGAAATCCAACAGGGAATAGAGGAGCATAACTACAATCCAGAAATAGTTGAAATTGAGAGGCTAATGCGTTACGATAATAAAACAGATAAGCTAATACCAACAAATGCTATCAAATTATTAATCAAAGGAGATCTCCTTCCACAAAGCATCACTATTTGGTATGTCAAATGCAAAACAGCTCCAATAAAAAAAACAGTTAAAAAATGCCATAACTGTCTACGATATGGACACACATCTGCACAATGTAGAGGACAGAAAAGATGTCCAATATGTTCAGAAACAGAACATTCAGAAACTAATGAATGCAAAACAGTAAGAAAATGCGCAAACTGCAAAGGGAACCACGGTACTTTTGATATTAACTGCCCTTCACTTCAATATCAAAAAATACTAGCTACTACAATGAGTTATTTTAACGTGGACCATAAAAAAGCAAAAGAGATAATAAGGAAGAATAATATTATAAACGAAAATCAAATTATTAATCTATATTACAAAGACATAAATAAAAAGGCTATATTTGATTGGAAGGAAAAACAATTTCTAAACCCTCAAACCCTAGAAGAAATTGAATTTAATAAGCCTAAAACAAAAGAAAACATAACAGAGAAAGAAATAAAAAAATACATATCAAAAGAAGACATAGGGACTCGCTTGGACATAAATAAGAACATAGAAAAACTAAGTCTAATCACACTAAATACACAAAACCCAATAAGAATTAGTACAATCGAAGATAGAAATAGAACAACCAAAATAGACGAGGCTTCCATAAAATCCTCATATTCGAATAATACCTTCCCATATTCCAGAATAAATAAGAAAACAAACAAAGCTCTTATAATAAAAAATTCTCCGATAATTCCTAGATTTAAGGAATTAACAAAATACAATACTACAAATGAAACTAAAAAGATCGAATACGATCAAAAAATTAGGTCCAAAACACTAGATAATTTAACAATCACAGCCAATCCAAAAACTCTGGAACAGGAATAAAAACAACAGTAATACAAATTATAATGAAAATCCTTCAATGGAATTGCAGAGGAATTAAGAATAAAATTTTGGATCTAAGAAACATAGCACAAGATTATGACATAATAGCACTACAGGAAACCTGGTTAGATGACGGAAACTATATAAACATGGGGAATTTTAACATCGAAAGGAATGATAGACAAGCCATTCACCACGGAGGAGGAACCTTAATAGCAATAAATAAAGACATATTATATGACAAAATTAACGTAGACTTCTCAATGTTCAAACAAATTGAAATTCAAACAATAAAAATCAAAACTAACACAAATAATGACCTACATATAACCAACCTTTACAAACCTCCTCAGGTAAAAACATCAGGCAAAATATGGTTTGAACTATTAAATAGAATAGGGAACATTTCTAGCTACAAAAATCATATTATATGTGGAGACTTCAACGCTAACCACAAATTATGGGGAAGCAGAACTGAAAATTTGACTGGGAGGAATCTAATGTACGCAGTGAATAAACAAGATTTTTCAATAGTTCCAAAAAGAGACGCTACGATGATACCTAAAATAAACTGCAGCCCAACCGCACCAGACCTACAAATAATCTCATTAGATTTAATCAACAATGTTGAAGTTAACATCACAACAGACCCAATGAACAGTGACCATCATCCAATATCAATTGAAACAAACTCTCAGCCACAAATATTTACAAGTGATAGACCAAAGTTATCAACAGCAAAAGTCGACTGGACCAAAACAATAGAAGACTTAAAGGAAATAACATTCAACAATAAGGTATCAAAAACTAACTATCTAGAAGAATACAAAAAGCTAACAAACACTATACACGACACACTTGTTAAAAATGGCGCAAAACAACTGAATATCCAACAACAAAACCAAAACAATATAAATAACAACCATAAGACAACCACAAGAAGAAACAAAAATATCAGACCAGCTCTCATATGGTGGAACGAGGAATGCCAAGAAGCAACAAATAATAGAAAAATAGCATATCTAGAATATAAAAACCAACCATCCAACGAAAAGTTAATTAAATGGAAAGAGGAAATCAGCAATACACGGAAAATAATAAAGAAAGAGAAATCTAATAGCTTCAAAGAAACAGTAAATAAACTTAACCCACATACATGTCTGAAAGACATATGGAACACTATTAAAACATTCAGTAATAGCAAAATATGGAATACTCCGAACAGCAGCACACCGGAAGAACAAATAAGATCAGCAAAAACATATGCAGAAAAGTTTGCCCCGCCATCAACAGCAAACTATATTCACATCAACAATAAAGAAGAAGAACTACCATCAGTTTGGAAGCAGGAGATCTCAATAGATGAAATAAAATCAATAATTAAAAATCTAAAACCCTTCACATCACCAGGAGCGGACAACATTACAAATGAAATATTACAAAAACTACCAATCAACATAATAACCAGGCTTAAAGAAACCATATCACAGATCATCGAACAAGGAGAAATCCCAACAGACTGGAAAGTTTATAATACCTCCCTAATACCTAAACAGAAAAAAGACAGTTACAGACCAATATCGCTAGCTTCAAATATATTAAAACTAACTGAAAAAATAATAAAAAATAGACTAGAACATTATATTGAAAATGACCTTCTGCTGCCAAATATACAATTTGGATTTAGGAAAAATAAATCATGTCAAGATAGTCTCAATATACTTACTACAGATATTTATCTAGCCTACCTCAAAAAGGAATCAGTGGGAGCTTTATTTATTGATGTAGAAGGTGCCTTTGATAATGTAAATCCAGCAATATTAATAAACGAATTAGTCAAACTAAAAATTCCAGCCAACATAATCAGATTTATACAAAATACAATATCAGAAAGAACAGTCCATTTCTACTTAAAAGGAACACACATAGACACTAGAACATGCAGGAAAGGTCTCCCTCAGGGATCTATATTAAGCCCATTACTATTTAACATCTATTTACATAAAATACTAAACCATACAGGAAATAACTGCTTCACCCTTCAATTTGCAGATGATATTGTAATTTATTGTAGAAATACTGATAAACTTAAAATAAAAAGGGACTTAACAGAATCAATAGAAACCTTAAACAATTGGTTAAACTCAATTAATTTAAACATATCGGCTGAAAAAACAAAATTAGTAATTTTCTCTAGGAAGAAAGAATCTCAAGATTTCGACATCAACATAGAAGGAAAAATTATCAAACCAAACAATGAAGCAAAATTCTTAGGACTAATGATGGACAAAAAACTAAACTGGTCACCGCACATCAAATACCTTAAAGAAAAATTGATTAAAGCAACAACAATTCTAAAATGGCTATCAGGAGTACATTGGGGATCGCATCCAGAAACTTTACTATTAGTTTATAAAGCAACAATTAGAACAATGATTGAATGGGGCCTTCCACAGTATATAAATGCATCAAGGACTAACCTAAAGGGAATCAACACTTTAACTCAAACTGCATTAAAGAAGTGCTTAGGACTAATGCCATCAACTCCAAATGCAATAGTATGGCATATAGCAAAAGAAATGAACATATATCAAAGGGCCGAAATATTAACAAACAACTATTTAGCTAAATGTCACTCACATACATCTCATAAATTAAAAACAAAATTACATTATATAGACAAGCTACTAAAAAAATCAAAAACACAAAGATACAATTTCTTCCTGATAAAAAGATGGAATTGTATAAAGCTTACTCTAAAAAGTATACATCACACAAATCTACCAATAGTATACGAATTTCCAATACAAACATATCTCAACAAGTTTGAAGTAAACACAGAAATAGGCGAAATTATAAAATTAGCAGAAAACCCAAACGAATCATTTATCAAAAAACTATCTGAACTCCCACCTCATGAATTAGAAATATTCACAGATGGATCTGGACACAAAAAAACAATAGAAGATAACACCAATGAAGAAAATACTAAAGCAGGAGCAGCCTTTTACATCCCCCAATTAGACAAATACGAATTATTTAGTATAAAAAAAGAACACTCTTCAGAAACACTGGAAGCAATAGCAATAATAGAAGCGATAAAATTCTTCAAAACTAGCACTCATAGATCCTGCAAAATAATATCAGACGCCAAACATCTCATTATGAAATTAAACCAAACAAACCAGAACACACAAGAAAATCAATTCATAGCAGAAATAAAATTTCTAGCATACAGATGTCAGACCATACACAAGGAAATTCTTTTCATATGGTGCCCAGGCCACCTAGGAGTAGAGAATAGTGAGAGAGTAGACCAATTGGCAAAATTAGGACGAGAAGTTGGAAAGCATATACCAACAAAACTCACTATAAAAGAAGCAAAAAATATCTTCAAAAAGACAACAATAACAAACTGGAAAAACGATTTAGAGACTAAAGCACAAACAAACAATAACAGTTACTTTAAGCTAATAGACGACAACATAGAGCTAAACACACAATGGTTCACCAAATATAAACAAAAACCAAATAGAAAAGCGATATCAATAATTAACAGAATCAGAAGTAATCACCACAGAACAAAGGCACATTTATATAAACTCTCCATAATCCCAGAACCAAAATGCAATTGTGGTTATGAAGAAGAAGATTTAAACCACTTGATATTCACTTGTCCCCTAAATAAAGACGTCTCAGATAAATTCATCAATTTCATTCAAATAAAAGGAGTACAAGCTCCATACGACATTAGGGCACTAGCCTTTAGTAAAGACATGGAAACACTAGCCAACATAACGCAAGCTTTTGCAAGCATGAACACACAACTATGATAGAAGTACAACTAACCAACAAATAAACAACAAAACAATTAACAAATAAATTTCAGACTACAAGCCAACACGAAGAATAAGAAAAGGAAGATCAAGGAAAAAAAAAAAAAAAAACTGTGGTATCAGCGAGAGCAAAATCCACACAAAACATTATCTAACCTCTCAGAAACCATTCGAAGGTCGTTAAAAGAATATTAAAAGTAACCATCGGTTTTTGTTAATCCACTGTTTATAAACTTAAATACTTTAAATTGAATATTGGTGACTACATAAAACGACCAACTACTGATCGCACTTAGTACTAAATACATCGTAATGAAGCAACGATCCAAATAATTTTTAAAGATAACCTCGCAGTACGACCGAATGTAACTTGAAAAACTGAATGAGCAAATATTTGTCTACAATGTCAGGTTTAGGGCTAATAAGTACATACGTTTCTGATTCTGAAGATGACGAAGTTAACGACAACAGTAACAAGTCCAATGAAGTTCCTAACCGGTATCTATTTTGTTTGCTTCCGACAATTGCGTTTTATAAACCTCCATAAGCACGGAATACCTATATCACGTTTTTATCAACTATCAAGATTCTTTTAATTCTATCTACGTAGCATGTGCGTATTAAAACCCTGAATGGATTGATTAATCCTTTAATTTATTAAATCATTTTCGAACGGAAACATGGAAGCGAGCCACGTACGTGACGTACACGCGCGCGCGTGTATGTGTGTAGTGCACACAGTAAAGTATATTCAGTAAATTGTTATTTTCATAATATTAATGATCGAGAGGTTTATATTCGCCTATATACATTATTTATTAAATGATTTTATATCTAGAAATTATTTAATTCGCTCGTATGTGCACTGAATTTTAAGAATTTAGATTCCAAATACTAAGGAAAATATTTTAGCAGACCAAATAGTTGTATTTAAAGAAGTACGGAAAGTGTGTACTGCTGTATGGTTGTTACTAGTAAAGCTGCTCAAAATATTTGATTTTTATATTATAGTTTACCTTTACCTGGAAGCATCGCAACATGGAAAGGCATTCCACATCACGAAGAAGTGGAGGAAGAGCCATCCGAGCACGGAGGAAGAGTAAGAAGCTTCAAGCACGAGCGTGGCAACTGGGCTACTTTGATATATCTTGATTGTTGGTATTAAAAAAGGAGATGAATAATTTGATTTTCGATTACACGACTAAAAACCGTAATAATTTTAAATTTCAGACGAGCCCAGTGAGGCCATGCTCTTATGGATGCTTTCTGTGCTGGATGAAATGCCAGTTAAATGTAATATATTTTCTGAGCAGTTTCACATTAGCGTAACAAAAACTTTAGTATTAAAGTTTCATTGGATCGAATCCTTTGTAGAGGAAATTAAAAAGTTATGCCAGCAGACAGACCAATTCAGCTTGGAACTATTGAATGTACGAGCATATTGTAACGAAGAAGGAACACGTACGTTTCTTGGGATAGAGTGTACCGAAGTAAAAAATACGCTTACAAATTTTGTTAAGGATTTGAATAATATTCTTGCTGAATATGACTTGCCACCCTTTTACGAGGTAAATGTTTGCGGTATATAGATAATACAAAATTATATTAACGAAATTTCTATTTTAAAAAGTTCTGTGTATAAGATGTTCACTATATTTGAAAAATTTCAGTTTCTAAATTCTGTACATAGCGACAATAATAATGAATATGGTTGCTCTATAAAATTTCTACCTCGTTCATAAATTACTTAAGTCAGGATTAGTTTACATTTAATAAGTTTAATCTATTTTCTGATAAAAACTCAACTTTATACCCTTTGTTATTTCTTCACGCGATTAATTACATACCAACTGCTTGTCTTTCCATAGGAGATTTCCTACCACATCAGCTTCTTATGGTGTCTCGGTGATGAAACCTCAAGTTTAAATAACTTTACAGCCTCCCTGACAACTAAGTTAAATCAATTTCTAGTTGAACATACAGAAGACAGACATTTACATATTAGTAAAGTACATCTTAAGATTGGAAACAAACTGTACGCATTTAAATTAAAGTAACAAATCACATCTTTTGTTATGTATTAGGTATTAAATAATATTAAAGAAATTTATCTTTTATTATACAGGGCGACACATACCTCTATCAAATTAAATTACAACTAATTATTGCATTGGACGCCTCCCTTGATGTCATAATTCTTGCATGAAACATTTTTTTATATAACAAATAGTTTAAAAGTGATTTAAAATGGTAGAGTTGGGTGACTCGCCTTGTATAAGACTCTCAAATTAGAAAATTAAAAGTGTAAATGTTTATTTACTTTAAGTTGTCACTAGCAGATATAAGACTTGCATTCCAATAAAATAAATAAAAAGTTTTGAAACCTTTTTTTCACTCTCCTATCTCCAGTTAGTATCAGCATATAAACATCTCTATACATTCTTACCTTAAATCGTTAAACAGATTGCTTAAATTACATAGAGACTTTACATATTTCATATTGTCCTTCATCTGTTGCCGTCTCTGTTCCGAATTCGCTTTAACGAGATTGAATAGAAAGTCTATTAACCCAAAGGATACAGAACAGTAAATTGAGAATCATACAGTCACAATATATTTCATTACCATTACACAGAGGCCAGTATTTCATATAAATGTGTGTAAAATATTCGGAATATCCACGATCAACGTGGCATATGGAAATCACGTTAACACTCGTCAGACTTTTAACTCATATAAAAACATAGTATCTCGGTAAACAAAAATTATTTACAATTCCTTTGTATTTTTATACAAGCATTTTATCTATCCTGCATCTTTACAGAAGACAGCGTAACTTATTATATACACGATAGTATATGGTTCTCTATCCCACGAGTATCAATCAGATCATAAAATATATATTAAGTACACAACAACGAATGTCTAAAAACGTCTTCAAATCGTATTTGTTTAAAAAATATAGCATGTACAGGATTCTGCATGCTTCATTATGTGTAATATGTATCGCACCCAACTCTTTTAAAAAAGTTATTAGTACTTATCAACGTTACGTGCGAAGCACGCTTAATATCTGAGTTAGATACTTAACGCATATCTAACATTCTCCCAATTCTATGAAATCGATATTGGCGTCTTACAGTCACACATTAAAATTACTTTGCAAGTCTTCCTTTTCATTAAAAACTACCTTACAACAAAACCTTACCTTGCGCGCTACGTAGTTGTCAAGATCTGACCACCGAATACATGCCAAGCGCTTGGCACGAGAGAAACTTTCCCTTTTCTATGAAATTCCATTCGATCCGTTCGTTGACTTTTCTGGTAAACACTTCATGATTGTTGGCTCTATCAGTTTCCAAACTTCAGCGAGCTACGGGGCATTCAAAGCGACAATTACTCATGAGTTTATTACAAATCAATAATAAGAAACTATATCGCAAAGATGAATCTCTATATTCGGTTTTTCAATCTGCCCAAAGCTGCACTCACCAATTCTCACATATCGACAGCAAAAAACATCAAAACAGTCATGAATCTGTTCAGAATTAAAAAGTTATCGTTCATAGAGTCTTACCTCAGAGTGGCCGCGTATTTGCACGCTCACAAGGCTTTGCAAGACCGTGGCAAGTATTTCCAAATGCGCGTGAACAAGCTGGGTCTCCATGTGCAAACAGTGCAGCGAGAAGCAATTCCGCAACTCGACATTAGCGATCACGGACTCCTGCGCGACCATCTTGTTCTCCAGATATTCGACAGTGTCCGTCTGCGAACAGTGGGAAACTTAATGAAAAAGGAGAAAGCGAATTTCCCGCGCACGCGGCTCGTTTTCAATTGGAACGAATTATGTAAGACGATGCAGGCTCGAGATTATATATTATCACATTTTTCCCCTCTCATTAGCAAAGGAGGCCTTGGGTAAATTCAGAATAATCACGTAATGACGGTTGCACGGTAACAATGGATCGAGTTAAATCATCAGATAAATATACCGCTGTTAAGGCTGTACATCATCACCTGCTGCAGGCCTGACTATCGTCAGGGATTCACTTACATCAGTGCCGCGAATAACTCCTTGCATTTGTCGTTTCTTTAAGGACAGCATCGTGGACAGTGCGCGCTGGTGGTCGGCGCTGACTCCGCGCTCGTGCCTCTCGCATAGGATCCTGTGCGCCACTAAAATATCCAGAAGGAGATTCAGCCTCTCGCATACCATCGTCTCCTCTCTGACCGCTTGTTGCAGGGCCCTCGTGGAGAGGAGACCGAATTCTCTGAAATTGTAATTACCGTATGATTAGAAAGGAGAAACTGCTAGGGGAAGATTGCGGTGGCTTCAGAGAAAGACGAACGTTCTTACTACTCGACGGTATCAATGTCAACTGAGGGTTTAGTAGGGTTGAGGTTTACAGAAGAATGATGACAATAATTACTCTGAAACACCATTTAAATCTGTTTTTAAAACGCGTGCTAAATTGGTGATTGCTCGTATTTACGAATTTTTATATAAAAATGAAAAGAAGTTTAATATTCTTCTATTTAGGGTCTTGTTTTTATTTCTTCGTATTTAGATAAGAATAAAATGACCCCTTTTAGCGCTCTAAATTTTGAATGTATTCTGTCTTACTGTATCGTTGCAAAGTATGATAAACTTCGTATGATAAAGTGTAATATATAAACTGGATCGGTGCACGGTAGTATAATTTCTCGAATTTGTAGAATACATCGTATGAAGAATTATTCCAGGAGGAAGTTAGATATACAGCTATTGCGTCTCGTAACAGCAATTCTCATTCAAAATGACGTGCAATGAAAATGATGTGGTATGTTCTAACTAACTGAAGACGGAGGACAGGAATTTGGTTATTATTAAATTGTCTGTAGTTGCAAACTAGACCCTCGTTACATCAGCGATCGCTTTGAAAGATACCATTCCACGCGCAACTATGTAATACTAGGTGTTTACGTAATAAAATGCGGCTCCTTTGTATTCAAAACAATTCGCTAATATCTTAATATATAAAGCAGAAAGTGTTTGTGTGTTTGTCTGTCGCCTAAAAACTTTCAAACGGTAAACTCTGAGGTCACAAAATGTGGTTCAGCTCATTATGCCTAGCTAATCCAGATGATTGTGACTATTTTCACAAAAAAAAATTTTTTTTTATAAAATCAGAATCTAAATTTCGGGCGAAGCCGAGTAATAAAGCTAGTAAAACTATAATGGAAAATTCTACAACTGTCTTCTTTCGATTCACATTTGAAGTTTTGAAGGTGTACTCTTCCATGGTCCACCCGTTCAGCATTTAAATTTTGCCATTACCAAAGGACCACTTACTTCGAAATGATGTGGAAACCCTTTTTCATCTCTTGCCAAATGGTAGATCCACCGGTGGCCCAAGCGGTGGTACCGTGAGGCTCCGAGGCTAAATTGCTCAATTGCGCGCCTAATTCCGCCATGTCCATTGCGTAGCTGTGCGATCTGATTGCCAGGCAATCGGCGATGTTTTTCAGCCGGGAGATACCGAGGAGTATCACTCTGATCTGGTCACGGCTGTTCGCGAATTCGGTTAGGGTTTCAGGGGGCACCAGCTCCTTCGCCTTCGAGGCAAGTTCGGACGTGGCGAATTCGTCCGGCACTCGCCTGAACACCTCGCGAATTTTGTGCTGCGTCTCTTCGCCGGTATAAGTGAAGAAAAATTGTACGATATGGCCGTTGCTTACTACCGGGTGGCGTGCTATTACCGTGAGAAATCTCAGGAGGGATCGCCTCCTTTCCTCCAGGAATTGAGAGTCCGCTGCAAACGATAGCTGAGTATTAATATTTATATCGGTCTGAATGGTCAAGGTGGACTTTGATTCCGTAAATAATTGAGAAGATTAAACCAAACATCAGTGCCCAAGATAGAAATTATATTTAATACATTTACCGAGGGACGTGATTTGAATAGGCGGTTCCCCTAACTATTTCAACCGTTTAAATGAAATAATGGGCGGTGACTAGCAAGTTGTAGAATTACAGAAGCAATGCAAATAGGATTAATTGTCAATTAGGAAAAATACAAATGTGAAATTGCGATTCGTTTTGGATGCATTCGAATTGATACGAATCGAATGTTTGAAGTGAAGCAATGAAGATGGGGGATTTACCTCCGACGATCTTCTTCGGCGGCAACTTCGGTATCAACCTGTATGGAAATCTTGCCAGGAGGAGCTCGTGCAACGAGACGAAATCGTTGTAGCGTCTATAAACGACGGAATTGAACCTCTGAAAGTGAAAACTGCTTTGAATACACTATTACACGAATTGTTCTTTAGATGTTAAAAGTGGAGCAGGTGTTATTAGATCTCAAATTTCTTTGCCACTCCAATTTGTAGTATAAGGTCATTTTTAAGGTGGAATGTAGGACAGATATAAACAGAAAAGTGATTTTTTGTAGATCACAGAAGATACCTTGCTCGTCACTTGGTACTCCACGTGCTTCAGAAAAATTCCTTTCTTCTCGGGCACCAAGTTGACCTCTATCGTGTCCAGGTTACAAATATCCGAGTAGGTGAGATTCAATTTCACGGGATTGCTGCCTTTGTGCAACCTTTGCGCCAGAAGCGTCACCTCTGAAAGGTCGCCCAGCACAGGAACAGGTAATTCTATTAAAAAGAGACGAAGAAATAATACAAAAATGGCTGGAAAGCAAAATAAACGTAACTTCTAGAATTTACCTACAAGTTTTTAAGGTTTGCGATGATTATTTAAAGAGGAAGAGTCTTGCGAAATTAGTGTTCATTTAAAATGTAGACGATTGGAAATTCGTGTATCGCTGTTGCATAAAAAAAATAGCAGTAAAGTTTGATAAATGTCTGAGTAAAATATTCAAACACTTTATAAAGTATTTAATATCGTCTTTTATTGATCTGTTTCAATTAGTTTATTTATTATTTCTTCTACAGCGTAAACGAATTATTTCAAGGATAATTTCTTTTGGTATTAAATAATAAAGAAGCGTGAAATGTACAACAGTTAAATTATATTAGGAGTACTAAATTAATACTACTGGAATGAGACTCTTCGGCAACAATAATACAAAATTTATTCAATAATTTTGTTCAACTCTTCAGGATTTTAGAATAGGAATTCGCATTCAATAACAATTATCTAAAAATTGCGCAAAATCCCCAATTGACTTCATATAAAATCGACTTTCAAATAAATTGAGTTTAAATGGAAACCATTAAGTAATATTGCACTTGAATTTAGAGTGTTCTTATTATTTAAAACTAGACGAACAGTTAAAATATGTGACTCATCAATTGTCTTGAACTTGTGAACCGAAGTCCTCATTATGAATTACGTCCAACAAAAATTACACGATAACAGTTCAATTCTAATCGCGTCTAATGATAATAGCACCATATTAACCGCATTCGTAATTCGTGCCAACGATGTGACACCGATCGATACGTGAACAACTCTAAAAAATTCAAAACCATTTTCAAATGTCTCGAAATGGTTAATACCGTAACCTTCCAGTTTTACATTAGATTATTAACCAAACAATATTAATTATTATTATTATTTATTTACTAATACCATCAAGAATAGTAATATAGACTATTATCAAATATTCTTATCTCTTACAACACACATTCGAAATTTGAATGAATGTAAATTTGGAAAAATGGTAAAGTAGCCAAAAATTTTCGTTTAAAAATACAGCATAGTTCGCGATACACAAAGAAGTTATATTAACGATACATTAACGATTGTGTAGTAATTAGTCGTTAAATAATTCGCATAAATTTTCAACATATTAAAAGTAACACTGATAACGTCCCAGGTCAAAGTTGCTCAATTAAAAATGTTAGTTTAATTAATTTTGGAGAGTTGCTGATAGGATGACGGTGGGAGAGGATACCGGAAGAACGGTACACTTCCGGTGAATTCTCCTGAGCCGTGATAAGCGCGGCTCTTTCTACCGATAAGAAGAACAAGCATTGATTAAGTTGATCAGTGACACTATTAAAAACCGGCTTGCTTCCCACGGACACGTTGGTCGCGATAGTTCTAAACCTTATCTGGAATGCACGTGTGATAACGAGTCACAAAAATACTTTTATCTGTCGTACGTCTTTAGTTTCTCTGGCGGAGTGTTCCACGAATTTTGCCAAAAATACCGTTACCTATTCATGTTAGATCGATGAAAAGAGTTTGCCACTTGTCCACTAAGCTTTATTTTAAATAAAATTATGAAATACCAGAAATGCAAGACATATTATCCAGAACTCGATCTAGTGGAGCAGAAATTGGTAAAAAATAACCTTCTTTCTCTGACTCTAATTTATTTAAACATCTCCATCATTATTCTAATCCAAAGTGGACACTAGAAATACTGTTTTAAAAGTTATAAATTCAAAGTCTGAAGATCTATAAAAAAAGGCACTGAAGAGCTTCTTTTCAAATGGAGAATAAAGAATACTTTCAAGCTTCGTGATTACTTTTTCAATCTTCCTCGACAAATACGACAAACCGTTTTGCAGCACCTAATAGGCAACAGAGCGATTGCATCGTCGTAGAATGTACGGCGTAGAGTACGCAGATTATTAAAAACACGCCAACCTTGGGATTCAGAGTTCTCCAGGAGTTTATCGCTCGGCTGCTTTCCTTGTTGAGCGAACGCGACCAGAGCGAGGCCTTTGTACAATCCGCTCCTGGTCAGATAACCTGTCTTGCTGTCCACGAGTTCCCATATCTAAGAGAAAGGAAAGCAAAGTGTACTAATTTAACGTGTTATCGGTGCTTTCTTTCACTCCCCTCCTCGCTGCTTTGGCGATTCTGGCTAGAAAATCACCTTCCCGCGCAGTGCTGGGCTTCTTACACATGCTAGCGTTAGTAATTAATTAATTAATTTATACACATTAATATACAAATTAATTTCGGGACTCTGTGTATCGAGAGAGGCAAGGATTTGCGAACCTTGGAATTTTTGTTGTATGAATTAATAGAGTAACATGACTGTTGGAATAAGAAAGTTTTTTGGTAGGTACTATTTAGATTGCTATTTTGTTCTCAATTTTAAGTGAAATAATATAAGTGTATAGGGAGAAAGAAAAATGTTCCATATTTCGTAAGGTTGTTCTATGTGTTTGGCATTTTTTAATTTTGGATTTGGCTTCTTTTAAAGGATACGCTCCAAGTGCAACTTCTCGTTTAAATGTGATATTTTCAGGGAAACTTTTCAAACTTTGGATTCATTTGATTCACTTATAGATATTGAATTATTCTCAGGGTTTGTATAGATTGAATGGAAATCGATTCGGTTCTTCCCATTCAGAAAAGTTCCACGTTGAATAATTCATAATTTTAATAGTAGGTATTCTTCGTAGTAATAATAACATTATCAGGCAGAATTTCAGACTTCGATGACAAAAAATATTGTAGTCGATGATAAATGTTTTTCTCTTCGATCTCAATTACTTTCTATCTTCTACAATTTAATTTTCTATTTCTTAAATACATTTCTTTATTTCTTCGATTTAACTTCCTACTGTTTAAATTCAATTTTCTATTTCTCCAATCTAATTTCTTATTACTTTTAAAGGCTCCCAAACCGACAGTAAGTTTCCTCCTAATTGTAACTTTGATTCCTGCGCTGCATTGAAATCAAATACCACGGAGATTCATTTTCACATTTTGCGGCAATCAACGACGTGTAATTTCGGATCGACGAGGGGCACACCTAGTAGGAAATAACACGACTGCGCGAAAGGCGCGCGGGAAAATCGTGGAACTGGTTTCCAAGGAAAACCATGAGAAAGATAGAGGAATGCACGGAAGAATATTCGTGGCCTTATTCTCTACGCAGAAACGGCTTTCTCGATGTTCGGAGAGTTCAGAGACGACAACATTTCCTTAATTAGGTACTTTACAACTTTTCATTCGACCTTCCTTCTTTTTATTACATCGATTACGCGCTCGTTCAAATACAGTAACGTCACAGAATGTAATTCGACTCATTATTTCAAAATTCCTAATCTTTAATTATATCATTAGATGCTGCTTAAAATAATCAGCATGGACAACTCTGTAGTTACGATGGAGCCTTAATTAACTGATTTAATTGGGGGGCACGGTGCTCAGATAATCGAAGGATTATATTTGAACACGAAGAGGGATCGTTTTTTATGTAAAATAATTTCCTTCAACCTGTGGCTTATCAAATTCCTTTTTGTAATAATAATCACTATTATTATCTTATTCTACAGAGACTGAAAAGAAATATGAAATACGAACTGATAGTTAAAAGGTTCAGCGTTTTTGGGAAATTAATTACGCTGTCATAAAATGATTCTGATATCACATCTTCTGATCTGTTTCTTCGTCGTCCTGTTCATTTCTATCAGACTGCCTCTTAAATTCTTTCGAATGCTAAGTACTTCCTTCACCATTTAACAATCAAATTATTAGTGGATTGTACCTTTTAATCAAAAAGCAACATATGCTAACCACCTGACTAAATCTTCACACATTACCACCTTTTAAACCAAATTCATTCGTCATGTAGCACAGTTTGCTACAACAAATTAATCGAAACTACACTATCCTCTAACAGATTGCTAAAAATGTTGAGCACGTCATTCCTGATTGCCCTCCAAATTAATCACGAAGGACTCCACTCGAAGGACAATTTCAATAGTATCAAACAATGTTCTCATACATCAATTAAAAGAAAGAAAATTACTATACAAACTGGTGTATTATGAAATCATGAAATTTGTCCACGTCACGTCGTTAATAATCGTCAATAATCACTATGAGCCGTTGATGCGACATTGAGTTCCCATTATAGGAGAGAAAAAGACAATGGAGGCAAATCGAATCGGAGAATAATGCACGCGCGAAAGAAAGAAGGTTGAATTCGAAGTCAGATAATGCATCGTAATCGACGCGAACCACTCGACTAACGGCGCAACCTCGGTTAACACTGACGAAGGATTCCAAAGGATTAGGCCATAAATGAAAGTAACTGCATTCCGAGAATTTTTATACCTTGCTCCCCCATGCCACTTCTCCTTCTATCGTTCCCACTACCTCTCTGTCTTTCACCGATCTGGCAGACCCTGCAGAGACTGCACGTTACCTGCATCTAGATTCTGGGCTGACGAGTCTGTCTTTGGGCAATAGACGACTCCTGATTCGATTCCTCGGCGAGAAGGCTACTAGATTAGAACCTCCTGAGAATAATAAGAGTGGCGTGCCTATTCTACTTAAGTTTGCAGAACCGATGGCCATTGTGAATTATTCAACGCAAGGAATGGAAATGCGAGAATAGAAATAATGCCTTAAATTTGTTGAAATGGAATGGGATTTGAATCTCATTTTGGCCCATCAATTTTATGATAAAAAATACGGTTTCTGAGTAGTTTCTGTGCTTATGAATAATAAGAATCGGTTACTTTGAAAAAGTGATGCTGAAAATTAAAGATTCGATGCAAGGAATAGGAAGCTGAATGACTCCAACTTGCTTACATTTACACAGTTATCACGATGTAGTAGAAAGTGGACTAATTTGAACTGTGGTGTGCTCCAAAGAATTGAACTTGTTAATAATTGATTACAATCGATTAATCTAACTTATATTCTTTCGAACCTGGGAGTTTCAGCCTGTATTTCTTCGAACCCTGGAGGTACTAACTTATATTCCATCGACCTTAGAGGTCCCAACTTATATTCCTTCGACCTTAGGGATCTCCAGTTATATTTTATGAGCCTTAAGGTCTCCAACTTATATTCCTTCGAACTTAGAAGTTCCAACTTATATTTCTCCGAACCTTGAAGGTCCCATCCTTTAGAAGTAAGGAGTTCTAACTTATATTCCTTCAACCTTAGATGCCCCAATTTATGTTCTATCAAAACCAATGGCCTTTTACGCGCAACCCTTTTATAACAAACGTCTAGTATGTATCTTGTATGCATCAAAACTTCTATGTTTTCTAAATCACTACTTCATCTACCAAACGAATATATCTAAAGTCTAAACTACCAGTCGTAAGTCAAAATAAGTGTCTCGCGTGAAAGGACTGAAACATTTACGACACGAGCATATCATAAAGTGATCGAATATTCATAGTTAAAGAGGACACTTTAAATACATTACATTCCCTGGTAAATATTAAATTAAATCAGCTAGTTAAAATTCCTTTAAAAACATTTCAAACCTGTTCGCGTATCCGACATTTAATCTCTAAAGACGACCAGAAATTAATGTATTTATCCTTTCAGACTTTATCTCGTTTATGCCTAGAAACGGCGCCGAGAATGTAAATACTTTCTTAATGAAAACAGGTTGCGCTGCTAAATATCCCTAATTCGATGCCTAACAACGGGATAACATGAAAAGCATTTTCAATTAGAACGAACCTTGCTATTGTATAAAATGTGTGATCAGAGCATGATAAGAAGCTACTCCAGTCCATTATTACGCTAACAATGCAGTTTCGTAACGGGATGCAGTTGAGTTTCCTTTTATCGAATCGTATCTGCAATTCTTAACGAATATTATACTCCACTAAACCGATTTATTCCTCCTCTGCAATGACTCTTAACATTTTCTGCGATAATCACCCGGTTAACTCCTAAAAATAAAATATTGCTAAGCTTGTGCTCACAACCTATCGGATAGTTACAAGTGGATTCTCATTTAGCTACATATGTTTAAACTGGGACTTAACTAAATGATACAACCGAAAAGGTGGTAAGTATTCATGCCGCAGTGCCGAGCAACAGAATAAAAATGGCAAACGAAAGGAAAAGGGTGCGCAAAAGGAGCCATCAATGGAAGAACATCATTAAAACAATGAAGAGAAGTACAGCAAAATAAAACAATTGAACAAAAGGAAAGTGCAAGTGAGCGACATAAAAGGTGCATGGCAGGAAAGGAGTCCTCGATGATGTCAGAGGGAAAAGCAGACAAAGGGATGGAAAAGGGGAAAAGCCAGTGGATGAGACGTGGATGCAGCTGAACAACAGAGATGCATAAATGTGCAGCTCGGCGTGAACGTTCTCACTGCTCGAATGCAGCTGGGTCCTTGTCTCACCGCCGGTCCCACGTGTGTCATTAAACCTTAATCGTTGATCAAGTTCACTGAGATAGGAGGCCACAATGAAAATGAGTTCTGCTCGCTCGTAGCGTACGGTGCTCACGAACAATCGCCGCGAAAGCTGAGAGTTTGCTCGTCACAGGTGCCTCTTTCTGCTTCAACGAGCCTCTTTCGCGCCTTCCGATGGCTCTGAGAAACTGCAGACCGTTGAAATACGATGGCTCGTGAAAGGACAATGCGATATTATTCGGATTTTTGCGAGTGCTTGTTGGTGGGGGTGCTAGGAACGCGAGGGGAGTTGGAGAGAAAGTGGGGGTGGGTGATAGGGGTTGTTCAATTATTAGTTTTCTGCTAAAGTGTCGAAGGGCGTAGGAAATTTTCGCGCAGGGTTGATTAGTTGAAATGTTGACAGTAATAGATTAATATTGGCAGGTTGATAGTGATAAGTTGATACTGACAAGTTGATAGTGGAAAGATCTTAGTGAAAAATTGATAGTAAAAATTTGATAGTGGAAAGTTGATATTGATAAGTTGATAGTAAAAAATCAGAGTGAAAAATTGTTAGTAAAAATGTGATAGTGGGAAGTTGATAGTAAAAAGATCGTAGTGAAAAATTGATACTAAAAAGGTGGTAGTGAAAAGTTGATAACAAAAAAGTAATGTCGACAAAAATGAGTATTGAGGAAATGTTGTAAAAGTTGTTTTTTAAACGGAAAAGTATTTCCTACAACAGCACGTGAAATTAATACATGAATCTTCTGACTTCACGCACTGTTTGAGAATGAATAACGATGCCTTGAACTCATGAATGAATGATATCTGATATCTTCACACATTCTAAAAAATGTTTTCCATAATTCACGTTACGTTACTCAATACAACATACATTTCTAACTAGAACGTAACTGAGACATAATTAAATCCACAAAGCATCTAATAAAGAGGTCATTTCAATATTTCGAATATCCCTCGAGCTATCTAATTTCCATATTTAATAAAAAATGTAAACATCGTTCATTGCACCACCGCAAAATGCAAAATTATCAAAAATTGGAATATCACAACTACATGATGGCGAAAATGATAAATTATTAAACGATTGTTTCAATCGAATTTCACATTAGAGTTACATATATTAAATATCGTTAAACTATAGAAAAACGAATCCTCGAACAAGCCGTGTAGACGGTATTACAAATGATTAAAACTTCCCGACGAACTCCACTTTATTTAAATTATGCATTTAACAATCATAATATGCAACAATCGACAAATCCCTGGAAACCCAATCATTTTACGCGATAGGTATCGCTCGAGATCGGCCTATTTATAGCGATCTGCGGTGGTTAACGATAAAGCAGCGACCCACGTAACGTTATTTTGATTGTGTCGTTAGTCAATGAACGAGACGCGACGTTCAATCCCTGTGTTGCATAGCGTATCGTGCCGTCCCGCTCTACTGCTTCTAATTTCTTTTGTAATCGTGCGTGTTCGCTCGGCAGACTCAATTTTTTTATAAAAAAAAACCACATCCTGATAACGCTCGAAACCACGATAAATTAACGCGCAATAAGAGTACGCGCGGAATATTTCAATTCTGTCACGTGTGGACGAGATGCTTCTAGAATAAGTCACTTCACCGAGCTGAATCACTTTACAGAGATGGGTATAATCTAAACAAACTGTCCCAGTAAGCCTAGTACACACAATCGAGTGGAGCTTAACCGTTTATACAAAAACAAATTGAAAATGTTGAATAAAATTGCTTTCAACGGCCTTCCGTTATCAAGAAACTTAATTTTTTTAAAGTTTCTCGGGTACGAATCATTCATAAGTGTTAGGACACCTGATCTGTGTGGAATGATTGTGAAAAACGTTGAAAATTTATTGAAGAACTGTAACAAATTTTACTTTATTTGGTATTTTAATTGAAAAGCAGTGAAAAGTGTTCAATCTCTACCAAATATCACATTTTGTGGAAATGCAGCAATATCCTAAATCCTAATACTTATAAACGGCAGTGTAATTAATTATAAATTTTGATAATTACTCAAGTCTTCAAGAACTTTGAAAACCTACTTCCTCGAACACGAAGTTTCATCCGAGAAACAATTATTTCACAACCAAGGCTTATTTTTACAAAAGGAATGATTTCGTTTGTAAATATTATTATATATCGTGTCAATAATTGAATGCGTTCTCGACAGATTTTCGAAACCGTTTATCTCGGAAATGGAACTCTGTACAACAAAATCTCATTTCACGTTTTCGATATATTTTTATATATGGAACTTCTTCATTCGAGTTTGCACGATCGCCATTGCAGCGACTTGAATAAACTGACCGCACGGTACAATATTAGCAAGTTTTTGCTTCCTCAACGTTTCGCGTCGTCGTAGAGTACGATCTGATATCAACGATTCTTAAAGGAACAGAATACATTCGCATACGATTGCGAAATGTTAACGCTGTATTTGCGCGGGAAACGTAGAACAGCAATACTAGAAGAACGTCTATTGGAATGTAGAAATAGTCTTATCGAGATTTATGGTCCACGATATTTGGCCATTTGCAGTATAAAATAGAAACGATTTTAGCAAACTGAGTGGAATTTGAACGACTAAACCTGTTACACAGTGAGTTGAAAGACTTTGAACTTTGTATAGGATTTCCTAGAGGAAGTTCTAGATCTGGGTTCCTGTTATCTATTACACAAACCAGATAGAATATTATTTGACACTTGCGACGCATTAAAATCCCGCGAAACAGTTTTTGAATAAAAATTCTTCTTTAATATTCAGGAATAATAAAGTGGATCAGACATATTTTATTTCATCACAGAAAGCTCGTTCGATTATTTAAACAAGGTGGGCCAACAAATACTAATTCGCAGAAATAAATACTTTTTTCAAGTGTCTACTGGCTTTTAAATTATTAACCATGGCGAGCGGAACAGAATTTTATATTCAAGGCCGTTTATTCTCTGTAATGTCACACGTGAAACGCGTGAGCTTATCGACGCGAAAATAAGTGGAATTTTTTCCCTCCCAATTAATAACGATTGTTTCTGCATGAACAAAAGAATTGAAAGCTATAGTTTCACATAGCAGAGAAAAATAATTGCCAGTTATTCATGATGATCTTCGAATGACCTTCCAAAACAAATACAGAAGTGTTTATTTGCAACGAGATTAAGAGCAGTGTGAACAAAAGCTGGATAACATCGATTGGGGTATAATGATTGCTGAAATTATTTTCAGCGACCGTGGCAGTAAGATCGATTCCAATGGTCCTTGTAATGATAGCTTGCATCGCGGAAATGGGTTAAAAAATCACAGAACGTGGTGATAATTAATGTTACTGAAGAGATAGATATAGAAAAAGGATATAAAAATGACGATTTTCAAGGAAGGAAGTGTTAGAGATTTCTAGAATGTTTCTATGGTTATAGTTGACCCTGATGCATAATCTTCCAACCATTGCAAGGGGGCGTCCATGCAGACTATCATCAGCGGGCGTGTTAATGATAAAGTAATGGCGATACTGCCAGCAGACGTGGGACAATTCAATCGTTGCGAAGAAAAACTTTGTTCAACGGGTAGAAAATTAACTATGACGATGGGCAATCTTTGGAAACAATGCACGGGGGACTATCCATTGTGTATGCAATAACAGAAACATAATTGCTTTTACACATTTTTTAGATAATCATTATACTCTATTACCTACAGTATTTTCCAATCTTTTTTTAATCGCGATCCCGTTTTATAGTATTCAAATAACCTGCGACATCCCCCCCCCTCCATATAGGGTAAGATAAATTGAATAAAGAAAACACGTGAAAAACAGGTGTTTCAGAATATAATTCTAACTTAATAATATTAACAAAAAAAAAAGAAAACACTTCGCGACCCACAGGTTGGGAATCACTGATATTTTACAGCTACTTCACATGAAATAAAGGTAAATATGTAGATACCTATATAGCATGAGCCACCTAAAAATGCGGCCTTGAATATTATCTACTGCTTTTGAATTTTCCAAAAAGTGACTGGAGTAAAAATGACTCATTATCAGTTCGATGGAGGAAATATGATATTAAGAGCCACAATTTGACAATAATCGACTCTATTTACAAAAAGTGAAGTTTACTTGAAAAGAAAAAAGCAATTTTCGAGAAAATTTTTGGAAGATAAAGTTTAGCTGGAAAAAAGCTACAAATTGTGTAGACTCGAGTAATAATTAAAGTGACTGGAAACAGTAAACGTAATTACAAAATTGATTGAAAATCAATGATAAACAAGATTTTATCTGAGATTCTTTTCCTTGTCGCTCATTTTCGTTCCAATATACATTCTAGTAATCGTAGAGACGAACGCTTCCTGGAATTGTTTAATCGTCGTGAGTCCCGTCACGGACATAAAAATTCCGAAACGGTTTTCCTAGCCAGGGAACCGCTATGCAGCAAATTTATTCACGTGGCATCTGTTTCGGCACGTAGACCGCAGGTATATACCGTTGCGTCTTCGATTCGTTATCTAACCGCGTCAATATGATTCGCGTCGACCAAGATAATCAATCGGCTGATGATGTATTAACGAACATTAAACGAGGACAACAGTTTCGGAAGTTGCAGTGTGTTTCGTAATAGCTGGTACAACCAAGGGATAGCAATTCTACGTAAAAAAGAAAATAGGAAATGTGGAACCAAATTTTCCCACGAGACGCTCCTATATCGAGAAAATCAACTTTGAAAAATCGTCAAGCATAATCGATAATCAACAAATATGGTACACCTGCGAGTGAAATGAATTATTATGCAAAACTAAGTGGGGATTCTTTTTCGAATGAGACTATTTTCCGAGAAAATAGATTTTGAAAATCCATCAAAACTTAGTTCCACCTTCAAAGTGATTTCCAAGACCTATTGCAAGTTTCAGATTTAAATTCTGTCGATTGATCATTAAAAATAAATTTAGAGTTTAAATGGACTTAAATTTGAAAATCCTTCAATTTAAATGGATTTTG
Organism: Andrena chrysosceles; assembly: GCA_963855975.1. Classification (NCBI taxonomy): domain Eukaryota; kingdom Metazoa; phylum Arthropoda; class Insecta; order Hymenoptera; family Andrenidae; genus Andrena; species Andrena chrysosceles. The sequence continues at coordinate 5,986,810 of OY979769.1, read as the reverse complement.
AATAAATAAAAGAGGAGCTTAATTGGGAACGTTTCCCCATCCATGTTGCAGGAAGCAGGTACAGTCGTCCGACACACGGAAGAGGTTATAATAATACCCACATAACAGTGGCACTAACGCGAACCGCGCACCGTGCGAAGAAACTGCTCTACAGAGTTAAAAACAGTAGATCCCTCCTCCTGATCGTGGGCACCGGTACGTGGCGGACCACGACAAGAAGGAAGGAGCCGAGAAAGAAGTGAGAAGGAAACGAGAAGAGAGGACATACCTGGCTGAGAATGGAGCTGCTCAGCTGGGACTTGACAAGAAGGGATTTAAACACCTCTCGTTCCACATTTCCACTGGTGGGGGAGCAAATCTTCTCGTAGACTTCTCTGTAGAACGCCGGTATGCAGCCTGGTTCCGCGCGCCACACGGAAAACAAAATAAAAGGTCATCGTCACTTCGCGGGAAATCGTGAAATTTCACTTTTCACGAGGCCATTGCGAAAGAAACAACATACAGCTCTCGCCAGAGATCGTCAGATATTTACGCAATAAAACAAATGTACATAAGTATACGTAATCATTTATCACTTCATTAATCTTACTATATTCCAATAAATTTGTTTCTCTCTTTGCTTTCAATTCCCCGCTGAGACTCTAAACTCGTTTGTCGTGAAGTTATAAAATAAACATGTCTAATGCACAATTTCTGAAGAATCGTTAAGGAAGTAATTACAGACTAGAGATGTCTAAGTGGTTTCCTGGAACATCTAACCGAGAAAACAGGTAGGTTTTAATGAACGCGATGGTTTGCTATGCCACGAAAGCTTGGTAATAGAGAGTCGACGAGGTTGGACGCGTTGAAAGGGAGCACACGCTGCTTTTAAAAACCGGACGACCTCGGGGGAGACCTTGTCAAAGGTGCGCGGCACGGGTTCATCATTTACCGAACGACAGATCGGTCGACGCCATGTTGGATCACTTGTAGATCATCCGGGATCCTGCGAGGATCGTTGCACTCTAACTTTTCGTAATCACTGTCACACTTGCGCGATTGTTTTTGCGTTAACGGTTCACGGGCACTCGTGCTGTGCGTTCTGAACGAACAATACGATCCACCGACGGGGTAGGAGCAACGTCACAGATCCACGAACACCATACGCCATTGCCGTGTGGCGCACAACTGACGACTAACGCGATTTCTCCAGACAGCTACTCTTATTTCTCCCGCCGCGCATGCGCACTCCCAACTGTTCCAGTTGCGCGGCCCGAGGAACTCTTGCGCGGGAATTTTGTACCTATGCCCTATGGGGTTTCTTACTGTACAGATTTATTAATTAAAAGGATCGGTTATTGGTTATATGTTCAAGTTAAGTCTCTTCTATTCTTTCATCGACTGTTTCCTTATATATTTTGCTACGTTTTCAAATATTTTTGTAGAAATAAAACAGAATGAAAAATCTTTTTATTTTTTATTGTTTCTCTTATGATTGATTATTTATGTGGTTCTGTTGTTGAGAAGTTTTTCGTATCGTTGAACACACTGAGGATATTTATATTTTCCTCTTTATTATTAATAGAGAAAAGGAAATTTTATTTTACAATTAGTGGGAAATATTTCTTTCTGAGTGGACTCCGATTTTAAATTGATTTCACTAATTCTCGAAATCCAGAGGAATTAATGAAGCATCAGATATTTTAAATGATAAATGTTATTGGAAACGGAAAAAGTATTTAATATTACTATAGTTTTATTTCTCTCCTGAGATACTTTATTATCATTGATGTTTTTTATTATAAATTGGATAGAAAATATCAATCATCTCGATTGAAGGAAGATTGAAATTTATAAAAATCGTTAATTTGTATCCAGTTGTCCCAAAGGTAGCGGTTTCGGCAACGGTTTTTCAATTTTTCTGATTTCTTTCCGAACTTCCTTAGATTTTTGCTTGTCTATCGATTCGATTAATCGCAGTTTATGCGCTATTTCTTGTTGTATTATAGGACGGTACTTCTTTCCCATACCAAGGCATTCCATGTCATCCAAGAATTCCATTCTTTCTTGAATCCCTCGAACCACTGCGAAATTAATGCGAAAAAGCGACACGTAAAATGCAAAATAGCAATATACAAATTTATTTTCTTCGCTTACAATCGTCCATAGGATCTACATTTGTAGGAATACGAGGCTCTCGTCTCTCTTTATGAAGAATCCTTGGCTCGCGAGGAGTTTCAGGCATATCCTTACCATACGCCATCATACACGCCAAATGACGTTTTTGTTTCTCTTTATTGCCTAAATTTTGAATTGAAAACGAAAAGGAGAATAAATCTAATTTCACCATATGAATTAATATCTTCATTTATAAAACTTTGATTCGAATAATGAACAAAAAATAATGAAGTCCTCTCCAGATATTATTTAGTTAACATTTTTCGTTTCTAATCTTGTACCGCTGTTTAAAAAATTCTACTACACAAATATGCATTTCGACTGAATTGAAGCATCAACTATGACGTTAAATAAATCATACTAGAATTATTCTAATAATTCCAATAATTATTATGATTGCAACTACGAAATCTTACGTAAAGGGGACGTTCTTCTATATTGTTCCCTCTCATACGCGCCACTCTTAATAATCATATCCTGCGTCCGTTTATTCCAAACAGTAGGCATCATGACCTAAGAACGTCCATTTATCAGGGCAACAATAAAATTAATTTTTCATTGAAAAGTTCATCAGTATCCTTCAACAATCTCATTAGAAATTTTACCTGATATTCATTGTTATGGTTACTCAGCTTCCCCTTCGATCTATCCGTGAGAACAGGCAAGGACTCACCCTTATCCATCGCTTCTCGAATAGACTTCCTCTGCAGCATACTCACTTTAGACTCTTCCATCAGAACTAAAGCCAAAAGTTCATAAAGCACGCGTTTAAATAAAAATGGATCACGGTCTCCGAAGACGACCATAATAATAATGTGTAAAAAAATGTGTAAAATCCACTTGGACGTCGCGCGAAAAATAGCCTCTTTGTCAAAATTGTTTTGTACGTATTCTCTATTAACTATGCCTTCCAATCATTTTATTACAGAAATATATACAATACTATAAGTGAAGAATTTAATCAATGGAGATTTGCAGTGTGTTGGCTCACGTTTTATCAGACTTCTCGTCTCCTCGCTGTATTTCGCTCTTGGGGGATGATGGAACGCGCCCGCCCCCATCTCGACCCTCTGATACTTCCGGTCCATTCTGTAACCTCTTGCAATGGTCGTATTTGCGATCGTCAACGCGAGGGCATAGCTTGATAGCCGCGAACCAACTGCCACGATCCGTGACACGCCAAAGGCGAAACAATCGTGGAAAGTGCTCGCAGCGATACAAACGGGCACGAAGTTAACGTGGCGTTTCTATGGCTACATCGAAGATGATTCAACTCGATCGAACTAACTTTCAAACTACTCTTCGAACTTCCAATTGTTTCGTCGTAACTGCGGGATATCGAGGCTTCGAAACCGTTTGTGATTAATAATTATAATGAAGTTTGAGTGTTCTTATTTGAGAAATATAAGGTCACTCGCTTTTAAATCAGTAACTCGGCTATAGAGTTTTGAAACGAGGAGGAACAGCTTTCTAACCGGACACTCATATTTTCCATTTTCAATTAATTTTCAACACAAACAAAAGTTAATGCTGTTCCGCAAAGTTAATAAGACAGAAATGAAGGAGATACGATTTTTGTGACGTTGTAATAAAGCGTATCGGCTGCTCCAACTATCAACTTCTAAATTTCTCCATATTGTGGATCTCTCTACCTTGATGGCTTGAAAAGTAGCGTGATATTTAGGATTTCTTTAAGAGAAACCCTCAAATTATATTAATTAAAAACTTTATGCCTGTATTTGTACATATTTAGACATTTAAAAAAAATTAATTAAAAAAAAAGTACTTAAAGCTTTATACGCGTTTTTCTCAAAACCATGTTTTTGGAATTGGTTAGTATGATATTTCAAAAACCAATCACCCGATGTACTTCAAACTTGGCATATATCTTCAGTAGATGTCCCATTCTGGTTGTTACTAAAACTAAGTCGATTTTTGCAAAATCAGACTTTTGCGACTTAAAAAACCAGCGAATTTTTTTTAATCTTCAGTATTTATCATTTAATATAGTTCAGGCGATAGCCAAACTTATACAGATCACACAAATTTTTAAATTTTCTACTTGAAACAACTACAAAGGCTGATTTTATGCTAATAATGCGTTCTATCTGAAGCACTATAACTCCGGATATAATCGCTACTTTTGCATACAATTTTTTTGTTCTATATTCTCTAAAGATTGACAAATGAAGCTACAAAGCTGGAAGTAAATATATTTAATAGCTTTGATTTAAAAAATTCCTAAAGTCGACATCATTTTTCGTTCATCAATGATTTACACTTGTTAATTCGCCACAGAAAGCTACAAATATTCCCAAATAATTAAATACATCCACTTCCAACAAAAACATCATTTCAGCTTCCACAAAACCCTTCCGTTTACTATACAGCACCCCAGAACTGCGTTCACCAAATCCACCACCTCCCCGAAACGAAGACACAAAGCACAAAACTAATTGCGATCCAATCTAAGTATCGATAGAATTTTCCCGCGGTTCGGATCCAGACCGACGAGAATTGATACTTTTGCGTCAGCGTGAATCAATGATCAATTGGGAACGGATGCACCTTGAAGGATGCGGCAGCGGGCTGAAGCTGGTGCGCATGTCGCGCAATCCACTGTCGGGGGTTGCCTTTCTACCCCTCGAAGCGAGGGTAAACTCGCGTTTAGCGCGTCGAAGGCACCACCGGGCCCGCGGACGTGAGACGAGCATCCCTCGGACACAGTTCTGCCCTGGATCCACGTACGGGGGCTCGTCGTCCCCCGACACCCTTCGTTCCCTCGCGGCACCTCAGACAATCACCTATTTCCCTTTCGAACCGCGTGAAGACAGTGAAAGTTATTGATTCCCACAGTGAACTACGTTTCAGGGGTACGCGGTGCGCCTTTTTCCCGCGAGGTGAGTAGCCACACGCATACCTCTCGCTTTCCCTACAAAGTCGGGGGAATATCGAGGCCTGGCCGCGTCCCTGATAACGAGCAACGCTTTCCTTTACTCGCTGTCGCGTTGTTATCGTTACCCTGCGCGACAACACGTTCGCAGCGACTCCTCCGCCAGTTACAATTTCACCTTCCTTACGAGCTTTCTAATTACCACGGCGAGCCTGACCCGCGTAACGACGTCACGCTGCTTTAAGACAAATCCTTGGGATTCAATGCCCTGGTAAAATGGAGGGTGGTCGCGAGGAGCGATTTTCCTGTTGCTATTGGTCCCCGCTTGAACTTGACTTTCAGAGAAATTGCTGCACACGAATCGCTCTGATTCATGTTTTAAAGGGTTGTTGTTTATTCTGCTTTTCAGGAGTATTGTATATATAAGAAGCTTTTTTATTGGAGAGCCAAGATGAAGGTGGGACTGCTGAAGAACTTCTTGCACTACTTCAACTTGAAGCAGGGCACTGTGTTGATCGCTGTGTTTCAATTGGTAAATAGAGCACGGCTGATGAATTAATGAAAGATCGAGGGATCATTGGTACCTATGTGCTTTACTTGATCTTCTCTTTTGTTCAACGTAGTTCACCTCTGGGTTCAGTATGATATTCTTCGTCCTGGCACTGGCGCACGCCATGGGAATCCAAGAGATGGTGGTGAGAGACACGGAGGATGCTCTCGAGAGAGAAGCCCTGGAAGATATATCGTCTAATCATCTGAACACCAAGAAAATGGACATGGCGCATCACAATGCAACTGGTGCTTACAGAATTTCATACAACTAAACGTGAAATCGATTGTCCCAGCGCATTCTAGTATCTACTAAAGTTCCCGCTACTTTTCGGAATACAAAGTATTGAAATATTTCTTTTAAAATCAGATTCGTTCTAAACTAAAATTCAGTAATACTGTGAAGAGCGATAATTCTTGAAACTTGATAAAATTTGTTACCAAAAGTCAAATTTTGAATCTTCAAAATTTTCCTCGATTATGAGCCATTCTAAGCCTCACATTTTAAATATATATTCTTCATTACACGCGATATCAGTTTTTCATTGTAAATTTTCTTTACAGAGACGGTTTACTCGATGTACTGCGGGCTGGTCATCACGGTCATACATTTCACTTCCACGATTTTACTCTTATACGGAGCACTGACGGTAATGAAATGTTAAGTAGGCGCAGATCTGTATATCGACTCGATAAAAGAAAAAAAACTGCTTCCTCTCCGCTAGAATAATCGTCACTTCATGGCGCCGTGGATGATGGTCATGATGACGATAATATCAGCACTGACGATTTCCCTGTTCCTGGTAGAACAAGACTGCCCGTTTATCGCCACCCTCGGCGGCAAGGCTGACATTTGCGAGCGTACGTTAGCGCACGATAATACATTAACAGAGAAAATACTCTTTTACACGTTACTTTCAACAATGTTACTATATTTCAATCTCCACGTCGGAACGACACTTGTTTTCCAGGTATGGTGGTTCTTTTCCTGGTGATCACAAGCTCCTATGTGTGGTTCGTCGTCTACAGCACTTACAAGAGCCTCGAGATGAAGAAGGGGCTGACTCACATTCTCCACGGCGTGAAGAAAAAGCCGTTGGTGCCGGTCGCGCAAAAGTCGAAGAGCGTCCAGTCGCGGGCGAACAAGCCGTTCGAGGTTTAAGGATGCCCACCGGCGGTGTAGAAGTAGCCACGAGAAATCGGATTTATTCGTTCGCCAATGATGCACGCGAATCCTCGCGCTCGACGGCGAGGCTTCTCGTTGCACGACGGGGTCGGCGGGCACCCTCGAAATGACAGTGTTTTTTAAACAAATTTTAAAGTCAACATCGACCGCGGTGGTCAGCGACACGCAATAGTAGCGACGTTTCTAAAACTCGTACGCGTTACCTTCGTCGGGAATGGAAAAGAAACGGAAGGTGTGACGAGGGAAACGGTGGTAATTGGATGTCGGAAAAACACTGTGCATGTCACGCGACAAGACGAAGGCGTTTCATCCTTACAAAGCTCAAAAACTATCTGCAGTACAAAAAAAAGCTTGCTTCGTATATTACGCATGTTATTTCTCGCCTCGTTGCATAACGAATCAATCTGTTCTGCGGCGACACTTTGAAACTACACTCTGAACGGCGACGCACAGGTATACAATTATCCTTCAGATCTGTAATAACGAAAGTGCATATCGAATTGCGGCGACGCATATATCGTAATATATTTTACATTTCGACTTTGTTATTTCGCAGACGTGAGATTATCTAAATCGACAACGACACTACATATTCGATGTTTCCTTTCGTTTAATTTCAACATTCGTATACGCGACGGTATTCTCCTTGTGTAAGACTGAATCTTAATTGCTAGAATTGTGTATGGTTCATCAGGAATCGCACGATCGTCTAAGTCTAAGAAACGAGAAAAGAAATGATAAATGAGACAAAAAGAAACAGCACATAGAAGAGTTAAATACATCGCTTGCAGGTCATCGTTATTTTATTATAAATAGATACAGATTTCTGTCTCGTGAGAATTTTTATTTTTATGTTCAATCCCAACTTCTTTGCGACACTACAACCTCGATATTTTGTGGTAATATCTCAAATGTTAACAAGTGACTGTAGTTATCTCTTGCGTATATGTATATTAAATGTATGGAAAATCATAAAAATAAAGATTATAAAACTCTATTACGTTATACACGTCCCATTGTTCATTTTGCTAATCATCGAAGGCCCGTACAATAATTAGCGAAAGTTTTATATTTTTACATTATTCCGACACTGGTACTGTGTTAGAGCATGATATATATTTCTTTTTTTCTAACAGTAAACGAAATATTGATGGTTTAATAAAATAAATATAAAGAGAAAACACATGATTAGATCGCCAAGCATATACATACCATAAAAAATCGCAAGGATTGTTTTCACGATGATACCTTCCATTACGATGTTCGCATAAGTTAGAGCTATAAACTTTGTAATTTAAACGTAAGAAAGATACTTTTTACAGCGACGCGTTAAACTTAACTTCGAACACGAAGTTCCCTCCGTCGTTTGCAACATTTAAGAACTTGCAGTTCCATAAGTAGGCATCTCCTGCTTTTTTCCCCGCTCGATTTGCCATTTATAATTCACGCACAGTGCACGTATCACCAACAAACAATAGTGTACTTCTCATTTGGTCCTCTACTATAGGGTACGAGTAGAGTATGACTTCAACAAACGCCGTAGTTCACTTCCCATACAAGCTATTCATACTCATATCCAACGAACGCTAAAACCATTGCGTGAAAAATGTACTCCCATTCGTTTGCTTAGCAGCTAATGCCAAAAGAAAAGAGACAAAAAGAATCACAAAGCATGCAAATTGTGTAAAATCTCTGTAATTAGGAGTTTACCACCTCTTCGTCCTCCGATCACATTTTGTCGTCTGTTAATTCAAGGAACTGTGCATAGAAATCTCTCGTGCATTCACCTTTATTGTTGAACACAAATTTGTAATAACTACCATCTGCGCATATTACTGTAAACCCAGAAGAAAAATGATTGCATTTAAACTGTCTGAAAGTAAGGTATTATTTATACTACACTACTCACCTATAATACTATTGTTGTCAGTGCCAAAGGCGCACATACACTGCGGACCACTCGGTACTTGAAATTTGCAAAAGCTCCAGCTAGAACTAAAGTATTTTGGCAGGAAAGTCGCAGACGCTAAACTAGATTGACGGTTCAATTTCTGATCCTCTACAGCAAATACATGTACAGTGCCGCGATCACTCGCTACGCATAGCCAAGTAGAGTCGTGATTAAAGTTTATGCTGCAATTACATACGTTTAATCAATACGGACATGATTTTCAAAGGTACATTACCCTTGCTTACCAATAAATATTTGCGTGATTCGCTCCTCTCCTCAGTTCATTAATCATATTTCCGCTTTGCGTTTCGAACACTCTTATCAGTGTCCCCTTCTCCGAGGCAGTAGCCAATCTGGTACCTTGCAAATTTAAAGCTATACAAGATAAAGGTGTTTCGTGCGCTTCGATATTTAATGGCTGCTTTTCCGTGTTAGCCAAATCTATTACTAAAACAGAAGAACAAGCCGGTTTATAAAATCATCGGCAGGAAGAATGAAATAAGAGCGTGGTATTTGAAGTACTACCTTGTACGTGTCCATTCTTTCTACCAGGAAACGCAAGTAACGAGTTACTACTATTCGGACATAACACGCAGAGTCCTCTGGGATTTGGATTAGTCTCAAAGACATGAAGTTGCTGAGGATTTTGTGTGAACGTGTAAACTTTTATAACGCCTTCTAAAATTACTACTATCCTATCTCTTCTCAGTTTAACGCCTTTTACGGGGGCATTGAATTCTAAAGTGATTGCTGGAGATTTCTTAAGGTCATCCCATATCATAACTATAAATATTACGTAAGATAAGTAACTCGTCCTCTTTATGTACACGAAGCGTCGAGAAAGCATAAAAAGTTTCGTTTAACCTTTATTGGTTGGATACATAGGCTTGGCTCCACTGCCGACTAACGCTAAATAGTTACACCTGAATAGCATTTCCACATAACCAAGGCCTCTATCGCTGAAATGGCGGGCCTTCTCCTTCAAAGGATCGCAACTGTACACTCTGAAGCCATTTTCCATGCCACACACAAAACACCCTATAAATAGAAAATTATACAAGCAATAATGATATTGTTATCTGTCTGTGTTGTTATATATTCATCTTTCTTATTTGCGATCCCAATATGGTGTTCGCAGGGATACGCGTTTCTTATTTGCTGCGCAGATTAATGTAAATACAGAGAAAAGTAAGAAGATAAACCAACGCAACCGGATAAACAGAATTATCATAAATAACGATACATCCGACGGTACGTATGGAATTGAACTCGAGGGATTCAGGTACAGCGACCGAGCCTCCTAATATCTTGAATAATACCCACAGATCAGTGGAGAAATGTATAAACTCGATATTATATAAATGTAACAGAATCTCAACAAGTAACTCGAAATAATGTGAAACATCATCGAGAACTCTTTCAGCAGTGAAAATAATCCAAACAACGAATACATAATACGTAACATAAAGCGTTTAAAAATAATTCCCCGAAACAGGTGTTACGCAAATTTACCCGCAAATATTCGCAGAAATTCTGCGAGAATGAGGTTAGAAATTAGGAAGGGACGTTGAATCCTTAAATTTAAATTATTTTTTAACGAGATAGATGGATGGAAAAGGTGCAGCATTTTACGGAGAAACGACACGAGGAATATGAAGAAATAAAATCATGTTCGATTGCTGCGGGTTGCGTTAGACGTAGAGGTTAGAAGTGAAAAAATAAATTTGACAGTAGGTGACCGGACTGTCAAATGTAGCACACTCGGTCAGATACCTTGATCCTGATTGAAACCAGCATAGAGTAAGCCATTCCCGTGAGGATTCCCCGTGGTTAGGTTCATGGTAAATTATTTCATTGGCCTCAACATTCGCTCGAACGATCGGTTTACTCGTGGAATTCTATCACATCTTCGCCGGCAAGCAGCACGAGATACGTCTCGTAACTACGAAGTTCCGTCACCATCGCAGGTTCTCCGCGCATGCGTGTCTATCCGTGTTAATCAGTTGATAGTGGAACCGGAACGCGGCCTTTTAACTACTCGGCAAACAAAAAGAGTGCATCAGAGTGCATATATGGCGGCGTTCAGTGCCGTGATTTTATTTGGTCGGCAATTTATTCGTATCGATTCTTTTGTCCGGCGAACGACCGCAATGTTGACAACAGTGACAACGCTCTAACAGAGAGAACATTGTCACGACATTCCTCGATCAATTAACGTGCACGCTTCCAAAACAGAGATTACTTTCGACCCGATTGCTTTTTGTAGGTTATATGCACTATCAACTATGAAAAGTTTGCATAGGAGTTTACATATTTACGCAGCACTGTGCAGAGAAACGCCAACGAATCTGAAAGGAAAGAAACACAGCTCTCAGTTGTGGCTCGATAGACAGCTACGAGATCCTTATGTGGAGAAAGCGAAACAGGAAAATTATAGGTGCAGAAGCGCGTTCAAACTGTTGGAAATGAACGAGAGGTTTAAGTTTTTAAAACCCGGGCAGATCGTGATCGATTGCGGAGCTGCTCCCGGTAGCTGGACCCAGGTTGCCGTTAAGATGACGAACGCGGATGGCAAAAGAGAGGATGCCGTTGGAACTGTGCTCGCTATAGACAAACAACCACTTTTTCCGATCCCAGGTGCGACTGTATTGGGCAAAATGGATTTTACCACTGCGAACTCGCAAGATGAGCTTTTGAAGTTATTGAAAGGCGATAATGCGGATGTTGTTTTGTCGGACATGGCACCCAGCGCGACTGGCGTGAGAGATTTGGACCATGATAATATAATAACGCTCGTGTACGCCGCTGTGAAGTTCGCTTTGCAAGTCATCAGAGTGGACGGAACGTTTGTCTGTAAAGTGTGGGACGGAGGGAAGTCGCAACGGGTCGAGCAAGACTTGGCGAGGTTTTTCAAATCCGTTAGATGCGTAAGGCCACAGGCGACAAGGGACGAATCTACGGAGAAGTTCATCTTGGCCAGAGGATTTAAAGGAGTAAAAAGTATAGCCGCTAGTACGATGTAACGTGGAGATTCATTAATATTTAAGTTATGTACATTAAGAAAGAAGAGAGGGAGATGCTTAACGAGTAGAATGATCTGTAATCACGTACCATGCCTGGAGAGGTTGTAAATAATAACAAAGCAGAATATTTTGGTGTAAGACCAACATCGAGCGATTTTATAGCTTCTTCCACTTCTCGGTCTAACAAGACTCCTACGCAACACGACAATCATAATATACATCGATATATTTAGTTATAAATAATACAATAATATTTAATACAGTTACAATTAATACACATTAAGACGCCGTTGACGCTGCTTAATTACGCTTTATATACAATTCTCCTTAATAAAAATCAATATGTACACGAATTAACATTCAATACACGAGAAAGAGAGATTACACACCACATCGAAGCATACGTGAGAGCGATTAAAATTACTGGCCGCGATGGTCGGATTCGTAATCTCTTTCGTTGGATCGTACGTGACAGTCCCACGTAGACAATTTCGCGTTAAATAAAATATCCGGAGTGTTTCGCGTTTTCTCGAGGTCCCGATGATGGGTCTTTCGCTCGTATTTGCATGCACTCCTATCGCGTGCTCCCGCCGGAAGTCCTCGCGTTTGTAAAAAAGGGGAGGGAAACGACTCGCGACGATGGCCACTAAGCTTAAACGACATCGGGGGTAACGACGATTCTGATCACCCCGAGCGCTATCCTCGAAGCGACGACTTAGAACGATGATATCAACTCGCACATCGGAAACATTCATACTAATATAGATACGCGTTTTCACTATACAATGTAGGTGCAAGCTTGGACTCAATCACGCTGAAGATACGTGCGTTTTGCGTGCACGAGGCACGGTAATATCGAGGCTGATCGTAGAATGTAAATAAGAGATACGCTACGCGCCGAAAAACGATTTTGGAATATTCCACTCGCTGATTATTAACGTGTTTACAGTCCAGGCTTCCGTGATGTTTGATGATCTAGTTTTCCATAGTGATGAAGATGCTATTGATGCATAGAAGAAGTATGTACTGATTTATGGTACGACGCGGTGGTACAGCGAATGAGCGGACTCGTAAATTGTCGTCTGAAGCGACGGCATCGATTAGGGCCCAGAGTCAGGGCCGTACATACCATTGCAGTGTAGCTGGTGGTATACAGATATGTATACATAGCAGTTTCTGATTAACTATAGCTTATTTACCACCGGAAAAAGTACAAATTTTAATCATGTTTTGTATTATTCGATGATTGTTTCCGCGTTCGAATAGCGATTCATGCAATGAAACTTTGTACATATGTGTATATAATGTGGTTAATAGAACCGAATAGGTTCGTGATACTTGGTACGGCTCTGGAAGAGATCCGAGTCTTTATCTCCCTGATATATCTGTCAAGCGACTCATCCCAACACCCGAAACATGTAACCTTGACTCTAGGGTTTTACGAGTTCGCTATACCACTGCACCGTATTACAGTGTCGTCTCGAAAAGTGCTCGCGCCTCAGGGCCGAGACGCGAGCACTTATGGAAACTGGTAGTGTATTCGCCTTGCCTTTATGTATTTTCTGCCGCGGCAAGTGAGGGGGCTGAAAATGAGTGAGACGGCACGCGACAGCGGCAAGCCCTAAATTACGGTCGGCACTCAGAGTTGGGCGTAATCAATTAAAACTATAATTAATTATATAATCAATTACTTTCATTGCAATTACAGTGTAATTTCAATTAAAAAGTAATTGGAATTAAATGTACTTACAATTATGATGTAATTGCTAAATTAAATACAAATTACTTTGTGTAATCGTGAATTGCTACTGTCCTCAATTACAATTGTGATTGTACAGAGCAACTACAATTACATTTTGTTTATTCTGCGTTATACTATTAATATGGCGTACTGTTGTCAATGAGCTATTTGAAATGTAAGATACTGCTTGTGTTACGTAACAATACAGGAAAAAAATAGTAATATGGTTACAATTATTTCAATTCTCTTATTTTATTTTTGTAACCGCGAAGTAGAAATTTTGAAGAGAAGTTAGTTCATTGTGATTATTGGAATGTAAGTAGCTATTTACTGTTTCGCACATTGGTTACAGGATTTTTTCAAATTCTCCCCAAATTTGTAATTTGTAGTTTGGTTTAACGATTGACAATAAGCCGATTGTAATAACGATTACAAATTTTAATTGATAGACCAGTGGCGAATTTAAGAAAAAGGGCCCAGGTGGCAAACGTTCTGAGGGCCCATTTCTTTGGGGAAATGAAAAGGTAGTTTACTAAAAACGGGCTTAGTGTAATAATACAGAAAAAAATATAGTTTGGATAAAATCATAATTTCTTTTTTAAGGATGGGGCCCTGGGCGGGGGGCCTTCTGGCCAGGGGCCCAGGCGGCAACTGCTCATTGGCCGCCCTGTTAAATCCGCCACTGTGATAGACGTATCCTACATACGCCTAAAGAATATCATACCATAAACTATAAATTGCATAAAGGAAACGGTACGATCTTCTAGATTTAATTATGATGAAATAGTTACAATTAATAACTATAATTGTGCTCCTCAATTACAATTAACAGCTATGTAATGGTAATTGTCCTCCACAATTACAATTAACAACTATGTAATTGTAATTCTCCCGCAATCACATGTGGCAATTTCAATTGTAATCGAAGTCGGTAATAATGAACTATTACAGAAGGTAACTCGTAATTGAATTATCAATTACATTTCAATCGTAACTAGTAATTAGTAATTAGATTAAATTTCGCTCAACTCCCGCCGTGACTGCCGTGGTGTCGTCTACCGAAGAAAGGCGGGACGGGTCTCCCTGGCACTTGGGTCTCACTCGCCGCGGCAGCTACGAAGGAAGTAGCGGGGACAGCGATGAGCTCTTTTAGAGACATGAGGCGCGAGCACTTTTGGAGGCAGCATTGTATACACTGCCGGCCAAAAGTTTGTGACGGCACCATGACGACTGCTCCACCACGACATTCGCAGGGAAGAAGAATACGAACAGAACAGATCATGAAGACTCAACCCTCTGAGGGCCCTAAGAGCGACGAATTGGAGGTTGTACCCTCCTCTTCCGAGTCCCCGCTGTACGACTCCAGTTTTCAGGATCGGTACGCGGAGGAGGATCTACCACTGAGATCCATGCGATCGACGAGCAATCGACTGAGGGCAAAGAGGCCATGTTCCGTAAGAAATCGAAAGACTCCAGTCCCTTCGGAACATTCGACTCGGGTGCATCGAATTTCCAACCCCCTCAGGATAGTAGGCACCCCACATATCCCAACCAGCCTGTAAAGCTCCCATTGCAGGAAGTGAACAGTATACACAATCAGGATTACTGGGAGAGACTCCCATATTCCCTGGACGACGGGTCACATTCTAGCACGGAGAGCAGTGTATTCCGTTGTCAGAGGTCGTTCCAACGGGGACCCTCCCTGTAGAGTGTAGAGTATGGTAACCGCCGATTTCGATGTTCGCGTAGACGGCTATGCCTCTAATGAGGAATCCTATTTAGTCTTTACTCCCAAAGAATCGATTATTGCTACGCGTTACTGGTCACCCTATCCAGACGTGGCCTATGATCGCGTCGAAATCGGGGACAAGCGGAGCGCCACCGTGGTTGCTTGGCGTTTTCACGGCCGATCGCTCCCGATGGGAACATCTAGAGACTGTGGAACTCTGCCAAATAAATCGAGAGTCGTGAACTCTTGCTGACTGGCGACTCGCCTACCAAACGATGCCCCCGTCGCGGGGAACCGACTTGGCGGGCTGATTGATAGCATTGTACGTAGGTACTTACGAGCGGAATAACGAAGACAGACTTAGGAGTCCTCCAAAGGCGCGTTACAGTGTGTCACGCAACTTGATCAAGTTGTACCTCTTTTACGATCGACAAGAGGGAACGATAGTAAAGGAGAAGATTGAATCGTCTAATAATATATATTTTAATCAAGTGCTCTGACCGAGTAGGGTGCTAGACTACGCGTCCCAAACTATTCTCCAGTATAGATTTTTCTTAAAGAATTTCAGATACAAACATTGAATATTATTTCTTCATTATTTGTGAAACGTTGACGTTATTTGAATAAATAACTACGTTAAAGGAAATTAATATTCAGTAGTAGTACTCTTATTCGTAAAGATCTTATAGACTTATCTGAAGATTTTGAAACACCCCGGAAAATATTTACTTTCAAATACTCTGCAAAAATATTTACTTTCAAATATATGCAAAATGGTAACATTAAAGAAATTAAAAAAAAACAGAACTTTTTTGACAGCTATATTTTTCGATTCGATATTAACTCAAAAGGAAAAAAAGGAGGCATTATGAAAGATTGAAGGCATTATCACAGCTGCTACTTTCCTATAATTAAATATTGCACTTTGAGTTTTTGGACTAATTAATTCCACAGCGACATTGAATACGATCGATCGTGCAACTTTTTTCTTCTTCAACCTCTTCCTATCGTTGATTATAAAAGATATGCGACTCGATCAAATAGCGTGATTCACCCAGTGTACTATGTAAAAATAACGAGATTCTGCTGTGAATTCTCATGGAAGACCCAGGTATAAGGAAGCGGGCCAGGCTTCCCTTGGAACCTCTTTATTTTCAGCGATCCTATTTGCTATGCGTCACGATTGAAAACCTCCTGGCGCGCGACCGAAAATACGAAGCGTACATTCTCAAAGTATCATATTATTGCGCGAGGGAATGTCGACACATAAAACCTCTGTTATGGAAATAAACGAACCGTAGGGCGACAACAAGGTCGCGCTTAATCATTTGATCGTGCACGAAACGTAGACACAATAAGAAACGTCCTCCATCGAGAATCGCGGCTAACTGCCTAAAGCTCATGGCTTAAAATTAGACAAATTATAATCTAATTACTAATTACCAATCACGATGGAAACATAACTGTTAATTCAATTACGAATTACTTGTTCCAGTCGTTAATTCTTACTGACACCGATCACAATCGTAATTGCCACATGTAATTGCAGAACAATTACAATTACACGATTGTTGATAGTAATTGTGGAGGACAATTACACTTACAATTGCAATTCAGCAAGACGATTACAACTAATTCAGTAACCCTAATTGCTCTGTACAATCACATCTCGCAGGGCAATTACATTTTACAATTACAATTGTAATTAAGGCGCGCAGCAATTGACGGTTACAAAAAGCAATTTGTAATCGGTTCAGAAATTACATTGTAATTGTAATTACATTTAATTGCAATTACTTTTTAATCGATATCACATCGTAATTACAATCAAAGTGATCGATTGCATAATTAATTATACTTTTAATTGATTACGTCCAACTCTGCTGTGATTCGTTCCTCCACGCGAACATATCCTCGCTACTGTTGACAATCCTAAACCTTGCATCCAGAAGCGTCCTCAGGTCGCTGGGGATTTTGTATTCGACCACCTCGGAGTAGTCGGTCCCGTTCGCGTCATCGACGAACTCAGCCACGGGGACCGCCTCTGAGAAGTTGGCGTTCGCGTCGTCGAACAACTCCGCTACGGGCACCGCCTCGGAGACGGCCTCGGTGACATCGTCGACATCCTCCGTCGTGGGGGCCACCGTGTCCGTTTTCGACGTAGTGTCTTCGTCAAGTGTGGTAGAGAACAAGTCATCGGAAGTGGTAGGAAGGGACGTGGTCTGCTCCTCTTCCAGCTTGATGTTATTCGTTGTTTCCAGTATCGTGGTCTCCGATGATTCCTGAGGGTCCCTGTCCGTGTGTGCCTCGACT
The DNA here is from genome assembly GCA_963855975.1 of Andrena chrysosceles. NCBI lineage: Eukaryota > Metazoa > Arthropoda > Insecta > Hymenoptera > Andrenidae > Andrena > Andrena chrysosceles. The sequence goes on along the minus strand of OY979769.1, from coordinate 5,969,268 downwards.
TGTGGCTGGACCACTATCGGGTCTCTTATCGACTCTCTTATTGGCTCTCTTATCGACTCTCTTATTGGCTCTCTTGTCGAAACTCTTATTGGGTCTCTTATTGAGTCTCTTGTCGGGTCTTCTATCGAGTCTCTTGTCTGTTCTCTAATCGGTTCTCTGGTCTCCTCGTAGTCAAATTTGGGAGGCTGGAGATCCGAGCGAGAAAGTAGAGGGATGTTGAGCTGCAAGGGCCCACTGGACTTCTTCTGGCTGTTGCGGGATGGCTCGGAATTGAATCGATTGTTCAGTTTCTGAACAAGGAAATCTAGGTGGGCCTGCTGGTCGATGCTGACGTCCTTCATGCATCTGGCCATTTTGTCCGCGTGGTAGCCCTCCGCGCAAGGTGGCAGCGCTGGCAGCGCGGGGGCAATGAAGACGCTCTTCGGAGTGATTCGACGACGGAAGCTGGCGGAGTCCAGGGCAGAATGAGCGCTGGGCTGGGAGTCTAAGAGGATCCAGGCCTGCCAGGTTAGGTCGCTCGACAAGCCTAGGTTCTGGGACCTCGTCTCGGAGGAACTTCTCGGTAGCGTGGGCGACGAGGAAGACGAGCTCGAGTAAGGTATAAACCTTTTTGTTGACGCCTGCTCGCAGTGCCTGACGAGAACGGACAAAATGACGACGGTGAAGAGCATCCTCCATCGAGGATGCCTCCGTCTCTGGCTGGTCGCCACCATTCTCGTTTTATTCGACGCGACTTCTTGCGGGATTCGTTCGAGGTATCCTGAAGATTCTCGTCTGAAACCTGCTCGTCACCTTCCCCTCCAGGCTCGACGCATCGGAAACGTCTGCAAACAAGAATGATAAAATTGTGGATTTAATCACCGAATCAATGGGGAGAGTTAGTTATACGAGTAAGATAAGTTATGAATGTATTAGAAATTTCTATTTTGGAATATAGTGGAGAGCAGGATTGTGATCACCAAATGTTTTTTTTTTAAATCTCTTTCCCTTTAGTAGAAAACACTTGTAATTTGTACTTGGAGTCATCAAAATGTTGTAATCATTCGTTTAATGTTCAGAAAGTTATTATTCATTTTGAAAATTTTAACAATTGTAGTAGTATTTTTTTGTTTAATTGTTTCGAGAAACAGCCATTTTTATTGAATTCTATTCCCACAACGAGAAATAATATTCATTGAATGGATATTCAAATAAAAGTTTTATTTGCTTATCTGGAACTCTGAACTACGTAAATCGATTAGGTATTACAAAGGAGGTTTCTTTTAGAAGCTTTCCTTTACGTTATCGAGAACGTGAAAAGTCGATGCGCAAAGGTCTTCGAAGAATTTGAATTAAGGAAGGAAGTATATCATGTCACAACGTTTGCATTCAGCATCGGTTGTTAGAGCTTTCACTTGAGCATTGAATCATCTTCGGTCACGAAGCTAGCCTACTTTTCAACCTTAATAGACGCCGTATGTTTAGATGGCATCTGTGCATTCCAGAAACCGAGCAGATTAACGTTTCCTACAAGAGACTGCTTCGACTATCTGATAATACGTGTCAGATTTCAGAGTACGATAATAAATTCACCAACTCTTAATAAAAGGGATAGAATAGATTAGAGATTACATTTCAGATGTTACACTAAACCAATCGTTAGAACTTCTAATTGAAATACTAGAAACCAGTCGCAAAAGTGTGTCGCGTAAAATGGCCCTTATTTTACTGGAACTATGTTCAACTGCGGGGCACGTCCTCGTCATACTTTTTGGACATTGGTACTCTACTTTGCAGAGATATAGTAAATGGAACCCTGGGACTCAATCAAGTGGCGTGTAAAGTGATATTCCGGTGTTGAAAATCACCCAAATGTGTTCTTCGTCACCTATCACAGGGCTGCCCCTGTTTGGTCACATTCATAAGTACCCCGTGAACTTAAGCACTACTGTATACCGAAACCTATGCCTGTTGCTTTTACGCCATCACCATGGTTCTGCAAGGCAATATACTTTAGGGCCCTGGAGCGTGTAGGAATATGACCAAATATAACCCTGCAATAAATTAATAATACAATTTACAAACCACTCGAACAGGTATCAGGTCAGTCACTGTACCGAAATAGGGGGATATAGTCGCGCCATAAAAGTAGTAAGGATCACACTTGAAAGGACCATCAAGTGTCTTCTTTCAAATCGTGGGACCCAGGTATGCGTTTGGGCATTAGTGGGTACCTAGAAAAGATCGTAAAGGCTACGGGCTCCCAAAGTTTACAGCTTTGAGGTTTCACATTTTTTGTGAGAGCATTATAGACCTCTTGTTCCCCAAACCTCAAAGTTGTAAACTTTGGGACTCGCTCTTACTTAGGCCGTAAGGCACTTTGAATTATGGCCAAATCAGTGTAGCCCTATAACGAGTGACGAAGAACACATTTATCGGGTTATACAGAATGCACTCGTTATAAGCCCGTTTCTATTTCTTGGAATCCTTCGGACGAGAGTGGGAGAACCTGAAAACGAGCGAGAGGGAACGAAAGAGCCGACGGCAACTTCGTGTCGACTCTTTCGTTTCTTCTCACTCGCTCTTGTGTTTTCTCACTCACGGCTGCGCGGAATAGTGCCCGCAACGCGCCTTACGGCCGCCGCTAGCCCCGTTCGTCTGGCTTATAACGAATGCATTCTGTATCTCCGAGGATATCCCTTTACACGCCAATTCCATGGTACCTGTTCAGTCAGTACATCATAAATGTAGCGAGGATCAAAGTTAACAGGACCTTAACGTCAATTACTCAGGGACTTGCTCATGACCACCTTTTGGGTATTAGTAATTTAGGGTCCCAAAATGAATATCTCTTTATACACCACTTCAATGGGTTCCAGGCTATTCCCTGCCTCTCTACCCGACATCAATACAGCCTATGTATAGTGCCTCGCCGAGATATGTATTCACCAATGCACTTAACGCTTCTGACAAAGAAATATTTTTAGGTATCGGCCTCCAATTGTTTTGGTTTTCGGATATGTTTTAGAGGACCGAAAAATAACAAACACGTGATCCCTTATTTTGGCCCGTTTGCATATTTAGGGGGTGAAACTACCCCTCAAATTTCATATGAAGAGGTACAAAAGTTTCCATTGTTAGTTTAATGAATATGGTAACATTGTGTTGAATGAAGCTTGATATAAATTTCACTTGCGTCATAACTTCCTATATAATATCACCATCTTATCGTCAGTCGCTTTGGTACATTATATAAAAAAAGGAATTTCAAATATGAAAAATGAGAAAGGTAAAAAGCACGTTGGTAGTGTAGAAGAAAGTACACGTGACGAAATAAGTACAAACCTCTAGTAACTACCTACATGGTACCCTCAATGGTAACCATCGCACACCACTTTAGCGGCCCTCGGTTTGGCCGCTATATCCTATCTCAGCGCGGCACTGTACGTATACACTTCCATTTTCCTGACCCCCAGGTCACAGGAAAATCGAGAGCGAGCCGTGGCAGACGCGGGATCGGCTCCATTCTACGGATCGTTACGCCGAAAGGAAAGGGTAATTCCATTAGAGTTATTTGTACACCGCGGCCGGGTGGATCGATGACTCGCTAGTTTGAAAAGGTATTGCGCGCCCGCGGCTACCTTGGCCCGCGCGTATGCGCGGTGAGGTGCGTGTGCGCGCCACCGGGGGAAAAGTGAATGCACGCCGATGCGTTTTTACCGTTATGCAGCCACTCCACGATTATGTCTGCAGCCGTGAATAGGCCGTATAAATACGAGATCGGGGCCCCGCGAACGTGTCGGGCATCGTCACCTCTGTGCAACAGAGAGGAACGTGGGATGGCGCCGAGTGATTTCGTGAGCGAAATAAATTCCGCCTCGTGACCGAGCCACGAATCTTTCCCTTTGTTTCCCGTTTTCTTTCTTCATTTCTCGGTGGAATTTATACTTTCATTTTCTGTATTTTATGGAGCGTGTCTTGGCAGGCTTCGATTGGGTTGCAGGGGTTGCGTGGAAGATGAATTCGGAGCAATAGTTTGCCAAACTGTCCGAGGCTTCCAAATCTAACAGTTTAAATGAAATTTAAATACCAAGCAGTTAGCGTAGTAGTAGCTTTATGGAGTTTGTAAAAAGTGGGCCTTATTACAAATGTATCGGTTAAAGTTACCGATACTATTCTTTGGTTGTTTATTTTGATTTTATTATTTCATGTTGACTGACGAACTCATTTTATCAAGTGTTTTAATTAATTAGAGCAGCGTATGGAAGAGTGTATTTTCAGTCGATTTGGTATTTGGTTACAGTATCTTGTATTTGCGCAGGGGATTATGAAAGCAGCCTGACTCATATATTTTTGTCCCGAGATATTTACACTTTTCCGTTTCATGGTATTAACTAATACGAAACAAGTGACTATTTGAATTTTTCCAGATTTTATACTTAGCCCACTTACATAATTACTGGCACGTGTGGGAAGCTTCTTAGCTCACTGTCAAGCTCTGTTGCACCAGTTTCTTATTAACAAATTATTGTGCCATCGAACTACACGTATGTGATCGTGTAGCGTTACGAAGTACGCAGCTACGTACATGGGCGTCCGGAGGGGGTGCAAAAAGGGGCAGTCAGTTGCCCCCCTGGCTTTTGAGAAAAAATCGCTCTTTTTTAAAAACTGGGCTTTATTAAGTTTATACTAACAAAGTGAATAATTCTAAATTTAGGATTTACAATTTTAAATAAACTGGCACTACAAAATGAGTTCAAAAAAGCAAGCGGGCTACTCCTTTTTTCATTACTATATTTTTCATCACCGTCACCCCAAAGTTGCCCCCTCCTGAAAAAAGTCTACGGACGCCCTTGGTTACGTACGCTACGATTTTTATTTAATTTTAATGGCCATTTGGCTGCCTCGCATCGATAACATGCACACGATATCTTTGATCTTTAAAGGTATGACAATGTCATGTGTCGCAATGCGTGAAACCGATTACGCCTCAGTTTGCAAAAAGACAATAATTGCTGACTTAGTAGTAAAAAAAATATACGTAAACAGTTGGAGTAAATATCACATTGTTATGGGTGTGCAATTTCCAATACGAGTCGACGGATTATACGTAGAAAGCTATAGTTAGAGGCAATGGTAAATACTTTCTATCGAATCGAATTCCAAATTCGTGTGACTAGCGCGTTCTGGTGCACCACGACCTTTTCGAATAATGAAAGTTGCATCCAAACGAGACGTTACAACAAACTAAGAATCAAAGGTCAGATTACGCAAGGAGCCTATATTTTCTCTTGTTAATCCACGAACGTGGTGACTTCATTGCGAGGTCTTCGAGGTCGTGATCCGACGATGCCTTGAGAACACGATTTTACCAATTGAATCTAATTCCGTTCTTCCAAGCTTTTATTATCGGCGAACTCTGCTTTCAACGAAAACAAAGAAGAAATTTAAAATCACCAAGCAGAAGGCGTATGAAAGTTTCAGAGACTTGAAGAAATGTAGAACGATTCGTGTGTAGTCAAAATTAAGTCGAATGCAAGCATATTTGTTACAAAAAGAACAAAGATGGAAATTGTATTCCTTTGGCCACACTGTCTCCAAATTTCTTTCATTTAGTCTGCCTCGTCACGCAGATCTGCTCTATTTCTCTGCATTTTGATTTCCACTTTTAAATCGACGAAAACTTTGGGTGAATTTAATTCGAAGGTTGGAGAAGCATAGGTACAAGTGGAAAGAGCAGCAGAAAAGAGGAACTGAGAGAAGAAAGGCGAATATTTTCAACGTGAGACATCGGTAATCGTTATCGCGGTGGTATGAACTCTTGGAGTAACGAGTCAGCAGGGTAAAATAAATGGTGGACGATTTCGCTTCGCCGAGAGTCGAAATTTCCGTTCAGAGATACCAGAAAGAATGTTCTACATACATTCTTGCATGTGGCTATCTAAAGACTCGTGTGAACAGCCAGTATCTCTATTAAAGGCTATTAAGAGACTAAGTGCGTTATAATGATGGGAATTCCTTCTATTTAGTCCTGACCTCGTGATGTGCAACATCGTGGCTTTTGATAAACAATGGAAGAAATTGTGCACGTGATCTTAATTTGCTGAGTAGTGTACATAATTTCAAGGTCCACGTTGGAAAAAGTAATAAGGTTATTACATGTTTTAATATTTTTGTGAGATGGAGAAGTCACGAGTGAAAATTAGGAGTAAGTGATTCTTGTTTTCTCCTTGTGTGAAAAATTTAAAAAAACATCTGCTGGTGGATTCTTCAATCAGTACCAAAAGAAGCGAGTGCATTCATGTTTCTGATTCGATTGACATTGAATGTGATATTTCTTTCAAACGAAAATAAGTACTCTATATTTGAGAACCCCCTGTTTGCTGAATAAGACGCACTTCACGAATGAATTTATTTGGAATTTATTATTCTTCCAGAGGAATAACCTCGATTTTATAAATATCTTTTTACACACTTGTTAAATTTATGAATCTTGCTTCTCTATTTCTTCTGAAACTTCGCGCAGTAGCTCATAAAATCTCTAGCACTCCCAAGGACTAATCTATTCTCATATAACCTTGATAAACTCACATTTCCTTGCATTCACAATAATTAAATCAAATTTCCACAATTTCCAATATTAATTCTATTCATAATTCCTAAACTTTGACGTCTCCAATCCACCACTACTAATTCTAATAAATCTGCCACTGAACTGTTAAAAAAGTTCAATTCCCAGTTGATTTCTCAAACCGCAGATCGAATGGGACGTCGTTTGCCCTTCTGGTTGGAAACGTGATTGCGTTTCTGTAGCGAAAGTGCATAATCGCGTTGGCCGCCACGAGCGAAATTCGATGGCTGATGCGAAATCGAGATGCTCCGAACCTCGCCTGAGTCACGCGTAATCGAAAAATAACGCTGTAAATTACACGATCGCCGTTTGATTTCCGCGTACTTAAACAAATCGAGCTGATGATATTATTCCAGACGATTGTGACGGCGATGTGTACGTACGCGATTCGTATATTTGCAGGAAAGCCACGTGACCTACGCGTGTCCTGGGGAACGTTTGCTCTCGGGGGACGTCATCGTGAGAGGGAAAAACATTTAAAAAATACAAACTCCTCATGCAGCATTGCTCGAAATCACGGATTAGTAGCCTTGCTTTTAATAACTGTTTAGAAATCACTGATTGCAGTCAGATTTTGCGCAGGCAAAGTTGGGGTAGGACCCGTATTTAATTATATATTAAATGCAATGGGGGTAGTTTTGCTAAAAAGTTTGAAAGAAAATGGAGTTCAAGTGAAGTTTCGAGCTTCTCTTCTTTCAAAATTAACACAAAAAGTATCATAGTATCGGTAAAGACAGGTAGATTCTATATTGTTTGAAGAAGGGAAACTATTTACGCTAGCGGTCGATTGCATGCGCGTTGGGGAGTTGAAGATGCACGTTTTGGACCTTGGGGTGTATTTTAAGTCGACATCGAACGAGTTCACTGAGTTTGTTTTTTCTTACACTTTGATGGTGTTGCAAATAAAGTGTAAAAGTTTAGTAAAAACACAAAGTGAGCGTGAAGGTAGCTTGAAAAGTTTGGAAATAAATTTTGACGAAAGAATACGGAAAGTTTCTTGCGCGTTCGAAACACTTTTTTAGCAGGTAACTGATATCTACTTTTGATAGAAAGACACTGCATACTAATTTACAATAGCATTCATAAAATAAATTCAATATGACAACTCACATAAGAGTTATTGCTAACTTCCTACACGAAGAAAAAGTGAATTGTTTTCAAAGTTATCTAAAGTCTCTGCGTTTAAACCTTTTCGTTTTAAACCTGCGATATACTCACCCTATACACAAATCCGCCCCTGGAAACATGCGCAGACTTTTGAGACGACCCGATAATTGCTTCATACATCTTTCATGGATATCCCAGAATTATAATTCCTGCTTAATCGATGTCTGCCCCAATATCTACCAAGAGTACTAATAATTGAGAACCTCTAGAAGAACGAACATTCCCTCAAACTCAAAATCTTCCAACATGTAAACGTGCGTGTAAACAAGACACGTTTATGATCGCTGTAGAAAGATCGTAACTTTGTTATTGCTCAACGTGACGGGAAAAACGCAGTTCACGATCGAGAGGGATAAGAAATGGTCAACATAGCGACTGCTTGACCAGTCAGTTGGAACCCCTGCGAATGTTACGATTCATGGAATTGCGAGTTATTATAAATAAAAGAGAATCCCACCTAATAACATAGAACGAGACGACAGAGTCGCTGCAAGAGCAAAAAGCAAGAAGCAATTTCGTCCCTTTTTCAAGCGAAACGTCAGACTCGTCAATCCGAGGAGGCGCCACGAAGCTTCTTTCGTTCTCTATGGCGAACGTCCACTCGAATTTCCCGGTGATTAATTTAATATTCGCGAAACTAATGGACACTGGTCCCTGTCAGGCTGGGTTGTTGTCATGGGACTTAAACGGTCGTTGTTTATAAAAAAAATCATCTCTCCCTTCGTTAAGCGTTCTGCAGAGTGGAAATCGTGGTTCAAATTGCTGGAAAAATTATTTCCGAAGCTAATGGAATCATTTGCGCGTGTAATGAATTTTTATTTGATTTAGTCACAAATTATGAGAATTTATGATGATAAGTTTCAGAAATGTTTAGAATGTTTTCGACGTTGGAAATGAATTAATGTCACTCGTATTTCGTGGTAACTTACTACAGTTTCAAAATAAATTTTCAAATAAAATATCATTTGAAAAGGAAATTAACACTGACTTTCTGTCAATTTAAAATCAATTTTAGACTTCAGAATGAATTCTAATTCATCTGCAACACTCCACTAATCTTTATTCAACTATTTATCCAAAAATCACTGACGGTTTTTATTTCACTTGAAGTACGTTCTACATTCAATATTTCAATTTCAGAGCCTGCAGCTGAATTAAAGAAACAGCAGACTTACAATCTACTACTTACACAATAATAAATACAGGATGTTGATAACACTCAACAGAATTAATAACAACAATTTTCGTTCTTTCACTTCGACCATTATATTACCCAACACCCAGCCTGCGACTGCAGTTCGCATAGCGCTGTATCAAACTCTCGAGATAAAAGAGTCGCGTTGCGTAACCGAAGAACAGAAATTTCTATCGCTCCTTGAACGAGCAATAAAAGTCGCGCGCGCTTTCTAGCCGGTATCTAAATGTTCTTTCACTGATAGCCAGTAGCAGTTTCTTTCTCAAGCAACACTGTGCTGCCTGGTATCCGTATTCGTCAATGGATTAACCCCCCATCGTCCCCAGCATGCTCGTGCAACGTCTCGATATCGGAAGCTTTCTCCCGTGCCCCGATAACAGTGACACTTCAAAGCGCGATTCCCTGAATCGCACGGTTGTCAATGTAATGCGTTTCGATAACGCCTATCGTCGTATACTCACTTACCCTCGCTAATGCGATCGTCCAATGAATTTTCATTGTATTCTGCTCACTTGAATACACAATTGTGGAAAGTGGGCTCGGATGAACTTGGTATCAATTTGACGCTTTCTTATTTATTATTTATTATATAATTATTAGAGCTCGTGATATTCAAGGACTCTATTACGTACAGCGCAACACAGAAAATATTTGGACACCCTTTAAGACAGAATAACTTTTTTAAAAGTGGTCCAAACGACTTCAGTTTTTTTAGAAGCTAGAAGGATTAGTTAATTAGGTGACGTGTTTCGTTGTTTTGAAAAAATTGCAATTTATCGGAATTTGGAATAACGAAGAAAATAGTGTAGGCTTTGTCGACTTTTTTATCTGATCTTATAATGAAAATTTAAAAATCTCCATTTTATCATGAGATTTAATACATGAGATTTCGGGGAGGAATCGAGAAATAAGGAGGTCTTTGCTTGTCAAATGTCTAAGAATAATCCCTCCTTAGATGTCAAATCGTGAATTTAATTACTGTTCTTCTGCTAGGACATGCGCATTACGGATTTCACTGCTATTTGCTGTAGACAGTTACTATAATTTATGAACGAAGTTAATTAAATATAGCAATATTCTATTCACTATATCCACTAGAAAACTGATAGTAAAAGAAGAAATACTTCTGTCATCCTCTTCACCAAACAAATTTTCCAACACAACCATTTCTAAACAAACCTCCTCTAAATTCACGAATCTCCTCGATCCACGTGAACAGAACAACAAATCGTGTGCTAACAATCTCAATATTCAAAAGTACTCACATGGACGTTAAATTAATCCCCTGCGAGTCCTCGAACTCCAAAGCCACCACAAACTTCACCCACTTCCACTGCACTCGAAGTTCAAAGACAGACTGAGGATAGAGCACACAAAGTTTCAGGTAGACGACTGCTATAGCCAATCAGATACGACGCATTGAGGGAAGGGTAATAGGGTTGGGTCATTTTCTCCCACCCACCCTTCCGATCACCAGTTAAGAATGAAAAACCACGGTTTAACGATTACAGCAGGGATCACCTCAGGAAATTCGTATCATTGAGGAGCATGTTAATTTTATTCAAGCGACTCTCATTCGGAAGTTGCAATTCAATGACCACCCCCATTCCAAACCACCCCCGATGGAACCTTCAGACGACGCTTCTGCCTCAAGATATGGAGGAACGGCGAAGCCTATCCGCTTGAAGCCTCTTCGTGATTCGACTCGCGGGAAATAGAGTGTATTTGGTTTGCGTCTGACCGTGGAATGGAAACACTCGCGTGCGCTGGAACCCAGATGCGTTAATCATCGTCGAATAACAATGCACCGCGTCGAACGGCGTACCTTGGAGAATTCACAGAACCCCACGAAATTTCCTGTCGCGGATGGAAAGTTTTGATTGGGCCTGTATGGCCAAGGATCTTCGAGGTACCCAAATGATCGTTGAAATTACACAATTTGCTGATCCCTTAACGAGTCTCGATTCCACTAATCCTCGCTTCTCCTATTTCATTCGATGACAGATTTATGAAACATACCGTCGGTTATAAATTACTATTTCACCGAGCTGTCACGGTAAATTGCACGATAATGAAGCAGAATTTTATCTATTTGCTCAGCCTGTTTTCTATTCGATTCCACAAAACCGTTTCGGTGATCCGAGGCAATATTATAGTTAAAATGAGGTATAGAAGGCTTTATGTGGAATTTAAAATGGCCTACTTGGCCTTTGTAGACCACCTTAAACTGTGTTTTATTTATAATAACACAAAGCAGTTGAATGTTTTAAAATTAAATGATTTTTCAATATCGTGTTAGTCAAACGCCATGTCCAGGTAGGTTTTCTTATACATCAAGAATTTCAAAGTCGATTTTCTCAAAAATGAAGCGTTTTATTGAAAAAATTTATTGTTTCTTTTTGACTTATAATAAGTAAATAAGTCGAGAAGAAGGAATAACATTTTTTGATATCGCGCTTCATTTTCGAGAAAACCGACTTCGAAATTCTTGACGTTACGTTCAGTCACGTATAGGAAACGGTACCTTTACAGGGCGATCGTTCATCGAGGATGTTTCCACAAATCGAAGGAGTCGCCCGATTGTCGGCAATGTTATGAGATTACACAACCCTGGAATCGCACTAAATACCATTCTCTGCTCAAGATCACCGCAAGTCGTACGCTAATCGAATTACGAGCGACATTAAATCTCTTCGATTAACATGGAATTCCTTAGGATAATGCGAACGGTTTCGAAACAATCCCAATGAATATGTCGAACGTTCTCTGATCTAAGGAGGCCGGGGATAGTGCACGAGGCAGTTCATATACAGGGTGAGGTATTTCGCTGCACTGATTTCAGTTTATCGAGTGAAGTATTTCGTGTGTGTATAACACAGCTTCGAGAGGCCTACGAAAGGAATATTAGGAATGTCGTTACGAAGCCATTTTCAAGTCTATACAGAGCAGCCTAGATTTCTGCTTGGGTAGAAATTAGCTCGAATTGACAAATGGTAATATGAGGTAATTTATTTTGTACAGGGATGGGCGGAGTAGTAGCTTTAAAATTGGTAGTTCTATTTATGATTTATGAATATGAATGAATTGAATTTTGGATTTTATTCGTCATATCTGTGTTTTTTATCTATATTGAGAAATTTTGTTGCTGTGTATATGGGATTTGGATTAGGGCGTGGTCCCTCTTTGATAAATTATCGTATTTATATTATCGTTTACACTTTAAACATTTTTTGACAGATTATTGTAACTATTGGTGGTTTTATTTACACCTTTCTTTGCTCATGGTTTCTGAAAAGTATGGCATGAAAAGCTGATCACTCGCTGAACATGAATTATGTAACTATTTTTCTGGGACAGAAATTAAAAATTTACAGTGATTACAAGTGAAGACTTTTTACAGCAAAATACTAAAATATCTATACCAATACATTCTGCTTTAATTATGAAGATATTATTGTGTTATTTTAATATTGTTTGTCACTAAAACTGCGAGCGGTTGTTGACACCAATATCAATTTTATTTTCTTTCTAATGTAATCGATTAAAATGACCATCTAATGTCACAGAAGAGTGCACTATCAAATAAATACGTCATGTTCGCGTCATGAATTTCTGTGGATACCATTGAACGTTTAAGAAACATTTTAACTCGCTAATAGGAACACGAGAAACGCTTTAAATATGCAGTTCCCAGCCGTTTATACAGTTATCGACCACTTTCTAAAATTAGATTTAATTCGCTAATTCCCTCTTATTCCCGATACAAAGCGAGGACACCTTAGGCACAAAATGCAATAAAAATTTAAAATTTACCCCTTCTAACCCACAGACCTTTCTTATCCCCACCCCAAATTCTTCCCACCCCTCTAACTAAAATCATTCCCAATTCACACATTTAGGAGCAGCGCATTGTAAATCCATCTGAACTCCAAAACTTCACACTGCAAAAAATCAAAGAAATAAAACCGCACAAACTTGTCATAATCGACTACAAAATGTAATTACCCTATTGTAACCAATTCTTGTGCACCATACTCCCTTAAATAACACAAAGCATAGACTACCATGAAAACTGGACACTCCCACCCCTTCCCCTCGATTTCATCCCCTCGACACTTTGCGATAATTTAAGTTTAGCGCTTTATTATATAAGTAAGCATCGCGCAATAATTAACGAAGGCGCCAGTTAATTGTAAAACACTATATTCTTATCTTTTGCTTATTACACTTCCAAAAATGGTGACAATTCTATCCTAGATTTATCTAGATATAAGAAGCCCGGTTAATTTAAACCGGTCCACGATAAATGTAATCAAAATTAATCTACCAGTCCTCAAAACGGTAACTTTTTACCCCCGTTTATTGGCTCCCGAATGAATTGGTCGTCCCTTGCAATTAGAGGGGTGACCGGCGAGCAGTTTGAGAGCCGCTGTTTTACGCGATAAAGTTGGGCGCCTCACCCTGTATATTAAAAGCGATCTTGCCGGTCTTAAACAAATTCCTGTAGCCGGTGCACACAGCGAGTGCACGCGATCACCTCGAGTGTACGTGCACAGGGCGTACACAAGCGCGAGAACACACGGCCGCCGCGCCGCTGGAACGTGAGAGTAGAAGCCTTTCGAAACGACGGCTCTAAGCACATTCCACGGGATTGTAATCGCGGCGTTTCTCGGGTGATTAGTAAACCAGCTTCTCTTGGTTTCTCTGCTGTCCAGGTTCTGCTCGATCGACAGCCGGTGATCGTGTTCCAGTTCCGAGGATATTCGATCCACTATTTTCAACCCCCCTTCCCCTATTTCTCACCTATGTCTCATTTTTATGGACTTCGAAGGCACCGATTTTACTACCCTTAAGAGAGAAATCTCGTGTAACAGTCCCAAGAGTAACTTATATTCACGTTTTTTTTTTAAATTATTGTTAATTGTTTTGGATTAAACTCGTGGCATATAAGGAGTCATCTTTAAACTTGCAAAAAATATTTTTTTTATGTCGATACTTATTATTTACTAATTATTGTGGAATTTTGCCAACGTTGTCGTGTTGGGGATGAAATTAAAATCGGAGGTGGGAGGACTACGATATCAAAAAAAGCAAAAAAAAACCTCAGAGTGAATTTGTGCAGAAATAAAATGTTTCTTTATTCTCGAACATGGTCTACAGTCTACATTCACGCGAAGTTTCATTAAAATCATAATTTTCGGGTTGAGAACGTTTCCTCGTAAGAAATTTTAAAGAAGGCCGCGGTGCTCGTAAGAAAAGCGACAGTGGCAAAGAAGCCACGGCTGCGTTACTAAAAATGGAGTCCTCCGATCGAAAAGTGAGTTTCATTAAGCCGACGCAGACTCTCGTTAGGAGCACCTTGTGCAGCACTACGGTCGGATGGCACACTTCGTCGAGGATCACCCCTCGGGCGGTAGAACTGCCACGAGACGATGGATGATGGTCGATTCTACGCGGGTGTTTGATGATTCAAAAGAAGAACGTGTTTGGGATAATTTATTATAAGGAGTGCCATTTTTGGGGGCGAGCTTGGAGCTCGATTTTGAGGGGTGAATGAGGTGTAAAGAGGTAGCAAGAATGAAATGCAAATGAATAAATTCTGAACAGGATTTTTAATCAATTCTGTCATCGGTATCCCTAACCCTTTGAGGTTGGCATCCTCTTCCAATATATTTGTATGTGCATCGACTAAGATTTATTGGGCACGAGATTTGGAATGGGAAGCAAGATAGTAGAGTGATTTTGCAACGTACGAATTAAGAATTCTTCCATTTTCACTTGAATTTAATTTTCCATATCATTTGTAATATCAAATGGCACCTGAAGTTAATTATAGGCCTTCGCTAAAGAATTCACTGGTAAATCCGGGAAGAAGCGTAAATTCCTTTTTAGCTTCTATAGAGAATTATTAATTAATACAGGATTATTTCCAAGTTAATTAAGATGGCTCTTAATCGCAATAGGATCAGATCGCAGCCTAATGTGCGCCCGAGAACAGGTAACCAGTTTTTCATGCACCTCGTCTCAGACCACATAGGCAACCAGTTTTTCTTTTTAATCAAAATGCAAGAGCTCCGAGTTCGGTGTCATCTCGACTATCCCACCGCTTCAAAAGCTTGAAAATAAAACGACAGATTAGTAAATTGGACATCTGCAAGTGTACGTGCGCCGGCCGTAATTACTCGGAGCGAAATGGAGCACAGTGGTAAATCATGCTCGCCGCGGTGCTCGTTTATCTCGAAGGGCGCTCCGAGGGTTCCGTTGAGGCGCCCTAACGGAGAAAACAGACGATCAGAGAAACAGGAAGTCGCGTGCTCGGAAAAAAGTCACGTCCCCTGGGCGGAGTGTCAATGGCCGAATGAACAGAGTGTCTGCAAAGGTGTTCAAGACAATTATCCATCCGAAACTGTTCCGAACCCACAAAAACGTTGACTTATCTGGCAATACGTAACTGTGGCTTCGTAAAATCACACTTTCAAAAGGCTTTCAAGGTTTCATACCAATCTCTCTTCGCGTGTGATTAGGTATGTGTAATCAATTTCTTTTATATGGGACATTGAAAGATCCCGTAAGGCGTAAAGCTTGGAATAAGAACATTTGATAGTACCTAGTAATTTCACACGAAGAGTTTAAAAAAATACTAATACGGGAAGCGCATTTATTTGTACCTGATTTTATCTTTGGCAATACTAATCTCAGGTACCTTTTTTATTTATGTACTTATAGTATTTTAATTATAGTGTTCTCTCTGATTTTAATCCACCATGGATGATCCAATTTTATTCTGCATTGACGGTAACTGAAATAATGTTACTTTTGATAGTCTCTATTAACTACTTTGAGTGGCGCAAGATTTTGGAAAAAGCCTCTTTAAACCGATCAGGTATTTCAAAGCGATTACGTCTGCTGGGAAAGTTTTGTAGAAAGAGAAAGCGAGCTCTTTGCTTAATCTGTTTTCGAAGTAAACATTCCAAGACTTTCGAACAATGCTTTCCAGAAACTATCGACGCGCACAGGATCCAAGTCCCCCAGCGTGGAAACACGCTGACGCCACTCGGGGTGTTGATACGTTGACTGTCACGCGGTTGCCCCATATTTCCCGTTTAGTCAGAGTAATTTAAGTGAGTGTCGTCGTTAGGGAGAATATTTCGTAGTTCAACGACGCATATAATATTCCACGTCACTCCTAATGACAATAATATTATTCAGAAGTTTGGGAATATAAGGGGTTGTTTGTTATACGATTTCTACGGAAAAGTTTAAGGGTGCATTCTCGTGTAATCGCTTAAAAAATTCGAGATTTTTTTAAAGAAAATTGTAACAGCAACCAATTCTTAATTTCCGTGATTTCCATTTCGACTCCAGAGCCACGAATTCTCGTTTTCCGCGGTCTCCACTTGGCAAGAAATCGTTCGATGCTCGCCACGAGATCGCTTTAATGGTGACCACGAGAGTTACCATTTTTTCCTCCCATTTCCCGTGGTTCCCTTGGCCCCCCGTGGTAGCTCCACGCTGCGTGTCGGTGTCGCGAAGAAAAAGCACCAGCGGCCTAGTCCACAGAGAGAGATTCAGCGAGGTCAATGAATCTGATCTGGAAAGCGACTGTTGGGTGGCTCCGCTCGTGGGAGCCAGAGCGTTGGGAGCCACGCAGAACCGCGACCTCGAGGCCTCCTCTCCCGGAGGCGGCAGCCTCCTCCTCCTCTTCTTCTTCTTCTTCTTCTTGCTGTTCTTTTTATTTTTTCCCCGGTCGCAGCTAGTATCGCGATGCTCCAAGATCGTGTATTTGTACGTGTATCGTGTACCGCCGAGTCCTCCTCTCTGCGGTGCGCTCGTGGCTTTCTCGCGTTCGCTTCACGGTTCTTGCTCTATTTTCCCTGGCTTTTGCTCGATCAGTAAGCCTACTTGCTACCTCGGAAGTCGTTAATAGGGCGCCTCGCTATGAAACGTTCTGGTGCCGGTGTTTCGCGAGGCTCCGTGGTGCGACTGAATGTGTGTGATGGGGATTTCCTGGTGAGTGGAATAACTGGGTGATCGGTGGTGGGATAAGGTTTGTTTTGGAGATAGTTGGATTCGAGTATTTGTTGGGTATGCCTGCACTTTTTTAAGCGACGTGATTTTGGTGTAGACCGCTGTTTGCGTACTTTGGGAAACTTGGGTTTTTACTAATAATGTGGTTTTGTTGTGATTTACTAGTTGCTTTCGTTTAGGAGATTCTTGGATCTGGTAGGACTACATCGGATTTGTGATCCGCTGTGTTAAAGCGTTATAACTAGTCAGGAGACCGAAAAGAAGCGATTTTTTTTTGAAAAAGCAGAAGCATATAATTTTACAGAACTTTTTATACTTAACAGAGCACCATTTAAAGAATGTTTGGTAATTTTTTTTGTAGAAAAATCTTTATGCCTATAATAAAAATACAACGACATCCAAGAAGCCTTTTTACAAACGGTGAGGAAGATATCTCAAAAACTACTGCATCAATCTTTTTGGAATTTTGTGGGCCTATTTTTTATATAAGAATCTACTGAATGACGGAAGCATGTTTTTTTCAATGTGTAGATTCGATTATATCAACGTAAAATGGCTTCATAGTTATAACTAATGGTTGTTTTTGTTTATAAAATTGAAACTATACAATGGAAAAAATATTCCTAATGTACGTCTTTAATCGTGTTGGTATCGTATAAAGAAAGCTTATTCGTCGACGGTGCACCGTAAGATCGATTTGTTGAATTCTTTATTCCTTTCCATTTTGTCTCTCCTATTTTATTCTTCAAGTAAGTACATGCATTCTGCTGCAATGTATATGTATGTCAGATTCTACTTTCTGATATGTAGCAGATTCAATCTTGTTACACATCGTTAACATCGTATTTCTTATTATTCGTAGCATTCTTGCAGGTAAAGCAGTGTTGCAATACCGCAACATGTTCCACTAATATTACAACCTACAAATCTACTGCTATACCTCAGCGTATGAACCTATCATTTATTACATTTCACTACGATCTAACGGTGTCTAACTCACTTTAAATAAACCTATTCCTCGATCAACTTTCCTGCTTCCTGCTCCCCTATGATTATGTCTACTCTCTCTACCAAAAAGTACATATCCCACCCAAAGCACCCAATTTCTTCAAAAACTCAGAATCACAGAAAAATTCTAAAAATAAGAATAGGTACTATCTAACCCATTTCAAATAAATCTATACCTCAATTACCATACCTGCTTCCTAAATTCTCTAAATTCCTTCCACCCAATTAATTCCTCATAGAATTCTCTCTGTACAACAAAGCAGAACGACGCAACTGAAATTGAACTTACATTTGATAAATGAAAAGGAACCTGGAATAAATCATTGCCTACAAAAACCTTGCTAGTTTATTAACTACTGTTTCTTGCCATTCAATTCCCCATCGATTCAGCCACAGAGTATGTATCCCCTCCGAAGCATCGAGACGTTTCTTCCTGGACTGTGATTGAAGATCCGTGTTGGCTTACGACGCGCACGTATCGAGAGGTGTCCGCGTGGGGAATTCCGGAGCATGTTCGCAACATGTTTGGCCGGTGGCCAAGGAGGTTGGAAAGAGGCAGTAATAATCGGTACGACCGAAAGTTCGTCTGGGTCGACGGAAGAATTAAGACTTTGGCGGCAGGCCAGGCTACCGCCACCATACTGGACACAAGCAGCCCCCCTCTGATACTCTTAATCATAGACACCTGTCTCTGAGCTTGAATAATGAGTCTGGACGACTGGATTTCTGTTTATTCTACGACTTCTTTCCTGGTCGTTCTGTCGGCTGCTTAGTGGTCTCTTTGGTGAGTCGATGCCTTGTCGCCTATCTTTGGGGCACGGGAGTTTCATGGGGTGGTTCCACCAGGGACTAGCGTGGAGGAATTAGGACATAAACGTCGCTGTTCCTTTAATTGAGAAGAGAAATGCATACACGCTTTGAGAAAATAGTGTTCATTTGCGGAAATTGTGCATACGCAGTTCTGTATATCAATTAAGTTCTGAATTTTTTTTCTATGCTTATTCTTATAACTCTGGTAAATGGGAAACCATGGGGAAGAACAGTGGTCAATTTTCGTTTGAACCTCAGGGGAGGGATTAGAAGGCATTGTATTACTAGTGATCTTCTAAATGGCAATTTCTTTGTTTGAGACTTTTGTCATGATGATCGGTTACTGGGAAATAGGAAGGGTGAAACGGATTAAACACGAATTATGTGTGGTAATGAAGTATTCAGGTAGATATCGTAGGAGGACTAGATAGTAATGGAGTAATAAATTTAACAACGTGGCAATAATAGAGTAAAGATAATTAAAACGGGGTTTTCAAACTGAACCAAGTATTAAGTAAGTATTTTTAATTGCTCTGCTCATTAGTGAATTGTATTCTTGGAACTAAATATCTGAAAATGTGTATACAGTTACTTAAATTAATTATATTAATATATGCATTAGTGGTTTAATTGTCTGCCCTTCAAATAAGCATAACAACTTACATTTTAGAGAATAAGGTAAGGCAGATATCGATTGGAGATCGTTGCGTGATTAGTTCATAAGACTCGCACACGTGATTCCAGGAAAAGATGGTTCGAAAAAATGTATTCTTACATTCACCTTCCGCGCAGTTTTTATTGTCTGCGCTCATCTCGCCGTTTAATTCTCGGAACGATCCATTTATAAATAATTCTTATTGCGCCTTCACGAGCATCTCCACTTGTTTTTTGGTCGCGTCACACGCACCTATACGACACGCGTGTTTCATTGCTGCAACAGAGATGCGCGTTACCTTTGCATATAATAATAATTATTTAGCAACGCTTGCTAATAATCGTTGGTAATTGCTAATAATTGCTGATAATCGTAGCCTTCTAGAGAAATGGTCATCGTGGATGAAAACCAATGTTTTGTTTAAAAGCATCACATTTGAAAATCAGAGGGAAATGGCGTACGAAATTAATTCCAAGCTTTATGAATATTATTATGTAACGAAGCAACATAAAATTCAGAGTTTAATTTTTTTCCAGAAAAGGGGCAGAAGGTCATACATAGTCAAGAAAAATATTCCTTCGACAAGTTTTATAAATTTACGAGCTCGAATAATTTTTTGACAATTTTTGTGACAATAATCCAGCAACCACGAGACTTTATACTCTCTTCAAAATTCGCCGTGTCGATTTTACCCAGTCCGCTCGTTTCCTTCTAGTACCTATTCTGTTCGTGTCATCAGCTACTAGTCGCGTATCAAGCACTCTTCACCCCTGAATCAGCAATTACTCGGTCTGTAATAGAGCACTTGTGTGAATTACCAGGAATCGCAGGTTTCACGCTGCGCCTGGCCCGAGTTCTAACGTTACTCAGGATCGGAGTGAGCGTCCAAGACGCCCCTTGAAGCAGGCAACAATGCTATATAGTGGCTCGCGAAACACCGTTTAGCGCTTTAGTACCATTATCGACATCGTAATTTCTGACCAGTCGAGCGCGTTTATTTTTGGTTAAAAGCGATGCCATAACTCCTCGCAAATCCCTCTGAAGATGTTACTTCGCGTATGTATTACGAAACCACGAATTTCTTACGATATTCGTCGATGTGCCTGAGTTCTTTTCCGCTTTTACTCGATCCTTTGCAATTTTTGATAGAATGTTTTATGTGATTAGTAGAATATTTGGTATTAATGCATAAAAGGGGGCCGGAATACCAATTTTTCTGAATTTCAGATTTGTTCTAGAGGGGAGGATCCCGAATAATATATACTTTATCCAAAGCGTGGGAAAATTGTGGTTCAAGAGTTATGAAAAAAAGAAGATGGTACTTGTTACGTTACATTTACTCCAATATAAGTGGTTTCTGTTATTAATCTCACCTCGAGTACTGATTCAATATTTACATTGTTTATTAAAAAGTGAAAGGAGGTATTTGACGAGGACTTTGTTGCATAAATGGGTAATGTTTCGTTTGAAGATGAGTCACAATAATTGTGATATATTGTTTTTCAGTGCCAGATTTCCTCCGTACAAGAAATTTTAAAATTCTCAGTAAAACGTGAGTGAAATTGATAACCTCGAGCACTCCCCTTATCGTCAAAACCACGACACGCAGAAGTGGAATGCTCTACGCAGCCTTAGTAAATGCACCAGAAATTCCATTCTATGTAAAGCCAGTGTGTTTCTTACTTCTCATAACGTTACTTTGATAATTAACCACGAATTCGTGGCACTTTCCACGGGGTCATCAATGATCCACAATATCGATCAGAAATTAAACTTTCAATAAATAGTTTCTCAATTGGATTTTCAAACAAAAGAGGGGAAAAAGCTAAAATCACGAAAGATTAAACACAAATGCTACCTTCCTATCACCGAATATTCCATTCCGATTTCTACCATAGAAATTTCTAAAACCCTACCGAAAACCTAAAATTCTATACCGTCATAAACCGTGTTAATCTCTCGAGCACTCGGCCAGCGTGACAGAATCAGGGCCCTTTCACTCGCCAAGACACTCTGCTCCACGCCTATCACTGTACGCAGCCCCTGTGATAGGCAGCCCCAGATTGCCTTCAGGAAACTGAACTTTACAACATTTCCATTGGTTCGAGAAAGTCGGTGGTCGTGGCAGGTGGAAAAGTAGTCGCGGAAACACGCAAAGTTGCAGAGACTAGTAACGTCGTAAAAGTAGCAGGGGACTAATTATAAGTTAATGAGGCCCACGGGTCAAGGACTCAGGGGTGTGTCCAGCACAGCCATTTGGACATTATTACTTTAGGGCCTTGGATTTAGAAATATGGCAAAATTAGTGTGACCCTGGAATAGTTGACGAAGAACACATTTGGAAGATTGTACCTTCAGAGATATCGCTTCACACCGTTATACACCTGTCGAGTAGGCTCCACGTTAGTAACTGTATCTCAGCAAGGTACAATAGTCTACCTTGCTGATATTTACTAATGACGTAAAAATATGTAGCATGTGGCAACGGTGACCGGGCCCACGAATCAAGAACTTGAGGATGTGTTCAACATTTCTGCATTCATTTTGGGCATGAGGCCTCTAAGGCCCACAAGTATGTAAGAATAAATATGGGCTTGTAACGAGTGGTGAAAAACACATTTGGTGCCTTATATCTTTAATAATAAATATTGTTTCACAAACTACTTCAGTAGATCCCAAGTTAGTTTCTATATTTTTGCGAGACACATTTCACGTTTAAAGTTCGCGTTTTCTGCAAGAATTCAAACAATTGATTCTGGTATCTAAAATAAAGAACATTTCTTTCTACGTTATCAACTCATATTTCTATTAATTTATATGATTATTCGCCTGTACCACCTCCCTGGTCTTTGAGGTCAAGGAAAGGAGGCAGGATGCTGTATACTGGGTAAGAACTTACGACTCACCCTCTGTATTTGGGGCAGTGTGCAGAACGTCTCGCTGCGCGTCGACGACGTGCAGACGTTAATTGCTGGGAATTAATTAGCAACGCGCGGTGGGCATCGAGCATTCACTGGGAAAGTCGACGTAATCGCATTTTCTCGGTAATTTACGAGCAAGGATTAGTAAAATCGACCGAGGTGAATTATCGTTTCCATGGAATGCGCGTGAACGAGGCCCCAAGTATTTATATCGACGATCGAGGAAGCATTGGCACAGATGCAAATGGTTCTGATAGCAATCGTGCGAATACCTTGGGTGCATGAAGTGCTCGTTTTACCGAGTCCAGATGAAAGCACTTCGTCTCCTTGACCAGAAAACTTTATCAAACAAAGTGCTGGTTGTTCGAGTCAACAGTTGCTTGTTGATAGTTTAGTGGGTTTAAATTTGAGTTGTGTAAGGTCTTGGTGTGGTGGACACTGGTAGTGACGGATTTAACCGGGAAAAAGTGAGCAGTTGCCGACTGGACCACTACCCAGAAGGCCCATCTTCAAAAAAATTATGATTTTATCTAAACAATATTTTTTTCTGCACTACTAGGTATTCTTAGTCCATTTTTAGTAAACTATCTCTTCATTTTTCTGAAAAAAATGGGCCTCTCAGAATGTTTGCCACCTCGGCCTTTTTCCTTAAATCTTCCACTGGGGATGTTGAAGAAGGAGTTTGGTATAGTTTCTAAATAAGAAAATGTAATTTTGTATGGTGGTTGGTGGGAGATAAATCTCAAGAAATTAATCAAGCATCGAGTTTGACTTTTGTTAGTGTTTTCTTCTGGTAGTTGATGTCTGTTCTTTGTGTATTGGGGAGGGAGGAGACAGATATTATTTTATTTTGCAGTTGGAGGCTTTTTAATTGAAGCTTGTACCTATTGTAACAGCGAGTAATCTCAATCCAAGACAAATGTGGTTCGTTTCGATCTAACAGTAAAGACACAAAGCCAACAGATGTGCCAGCAATTTTCCTGTCCCGTTAAGGTTCAATTCAAAAGCTGCAGTCAACGCGTGTCTAATTTTATAACTTCAAGCGTGTTTTTACGAATCCACTGGTTTGACGATTTTGTTCATTGTGTCAGGTTTTGGTAAACCGTTCAATTTATTATCCAGCCATTTTCAAGCTTGAGTGATTAGCAAATTTTATTATAAAAAGAAGGATCTCAAGTAGAGAAGCAAGTTGTATGGTTGAAATGGAGGAAATGAAAGAAAATTCGAAATTCTTTCAAACTACAGTACAGCTGATGGAACACGGTGTTTCCAACAATCAGAAAACAGGTCCAATTACTACAATAATAATAATAATTCTTTATTGCACAGTAGACATTACTAAAGTAACAAGAAAATATAAAAAAGAAATACTTATAAGAAAATAAAAAAGAGTAAAATAATAGAGTTAGAAATTTTACAATACTACAATCAGCCATCAAATTACTAATTACCTCACTCACCAATCCTCTCACCACAACAATCACTCCATTACCTCAAAAACACACCTCTATTTGTTTCCAGAAAATTTACCCTCCAAAGCTGAAACTCCAAATTTCCTTCAAAACGTTCCTAAACGATACACCCTACTCGTCGAGTTTAGTTCCAAAGAAAAAATCCAGAAGAAGGAACTAAAATCCAATGTTCACCAAGCATAAAACGCGCCAAAGGCCTCAGCCTTCGAGAGGAGAGAATGACAGGAGTCGAGGTGCGATTCGTGGCATTTGGAAAGCGTTCTCCAATTTTTTTCACGCTCGAGAGATCCCGTTGGGACGTCGTTGGACTTAATTCTTCATAAAGCCGCGCGTATACGTTTTCCCTTTCCAATATTTCCACGTGGAAGAATTTCAGCACCGCTGGGACACGGGCATAAAAGTCTCGCGGCACGCGCATCACATGCACGCGACGGGAGCACGAGCGAGATCGTCGTTCAATGGACACGAATATCGAAAGTCGGCTGCCTCGAGGGTGAGGCGGGTTCACAGCTCAGCGGGCAAGAATGTTTTTGTCAGGCCCTGAAGAACGCGCGGTCCTCCGCGTTCATCTCATTTTATTATGCTCTGTGCTCCGAGCTGCGGGCCTTGGAAGTTCAACGGCGAACGCACCGAGCCGTTCGAAAGAATACGTGTACGATGGTCTTTGAGACTGTAGAATCGTTAGAAAACCAATAGAGAAGCAATGCTTATTCGGATAAAAATATTTCTTGATATTGGAACAGATAGTTCGAGGTAGGTACTCGAATTTGAATTAATTTTCTCGACTAACGAGGAAAAGTTCAATTATTTTCTGCGGAAATTCACTTTGAAAGGGTGTAACCAGCCCTTAAAGGGGTATTCTAGTGTAATTGCCCTTTTTTCAACATCATCTGTGGGAATTTATTTAACAAAAACTATAAGTTTATACTATCTGGCGTTTAGCCTGCATATTAACGTATGTTTGAAGTAATACTCAGATTTTTTTAACTTTTTTATCACTTTTTTATACAAAGGAATTAACAAAGAATGCACTTTGTCTCCTGTATCATTTAAAGGCATTTTGAAACAATGAAGCTGTTGCTTACACCCGCAGTATCTACAGTAATAGCGCCAGGAACTGTAATTGTATAAATTCTGTCGTTTCACCTGGTCCCATCTTCGCAGCATCCTGTTCTCGCCCGCCCACATATTTCTTCTTCGTGCGACGGTGGAATAAAGCCACGTGAAATAAGGCTCCGACGAGAAAAGGGGGAAGGAGGCGACTGTGCACCGCCAGACCGCGAGAAAAATACATTTGCTTCTAAATATAGAAGGTCGTTGGACGGATTTAGAAATCCTGCTTCGTCCGTGTTTTTCGAGTTAGGAAGAAAAAGACGATCTCGAGGATCCACGGCATCCTTCTGGCTACGAGCTGCCCTTCGACTTCAGCTGGCCACCCTGAGCGGCGGTTCACCTCCGCGGGAATACCTACCCCCGTAAAGACCAAAATAATTCCTATGATTTTCCGAAAATAATTCCCCGCCTCAAACGCAGGCTAAATCGAAGTCGACACAGAACGTAAACACAGCCGGGGGATTTTTATGTGTTGAATTAATTGGGAGTGGAGTCTTTGTTTGAATTTTATGGGGGTGGAGATGTTCAGTAATGGTATTGTGTATGTTGCAGGTAGGTACAATGATAGAGTATACAATATTTTCATGGGGAATAAATGTGCGCCTGTGTGGTTTGAAATGTTCGAGATTATTTTAATGTTCTTTTATTATAAATATTGCCTAATACTGAAATTATTTTGGGATGTGTGTGTTATAAATGTTGGGTAAAAGCAGCAGGTACTCCTAAGTTGATTCAAATGGTTCGAATCTTGTAGGAAAGATGTTTTATAAATGTTATGACTATTTTATGTTGTTTGAAATGTATTGTTTCAGTGTGAGGAATGGTATTAAGGAATGTGTCTCGTTA
Source organism: Andrena chrysosceles (assembly GCA_963855975.1). NCBI lineage: Eukaryota > Metazoa > Arthropoda > Insecta > Hymenoptera > Andrenidae > Andrena > Andrena chrysosceles. The sequence goes on along the minus strand of OY979769.1, from coordinate 5,943,443 downwards.
TTTATTATGCTTAATGAGGGAACTGAATTGGAGCAAGAGCACTGTAGGAGAGATATTGAGACATGCAAATAATTGTTTCATTTTTATATTATTAAATGTTTTAACGAAAATTTTGAAATTTAAGAATTTTATGATTCTGACAACTTTCATAATCGGCTGGTTAATGAGCTGTGTTGTTATTGATATACACTAGCGGACAAAAAAGTTACCACTTTTCCGATTTGTCCTATTTTTGTTATTTTTTAGCATACATTTGGAACTGTGGTATGTTTAAGATGCATATTCTGATGGGGAATTTAAAGCTGTATAAAACTCAGTTGAAGTTGAATTTATTTAACTGGCAAACAAAGGTGTTATATAATATTGAACGAGGCAACACATTTCTGGAGATAACAAAGAAGTTACCACGTTTAGTAACTTTTTAGGTTGCCCAAAAAGCAAAAGATGCCCCCTACAAAATAGTAGATTTTTTTATTAATTTTTAAAAGTGGTAACTTTTTGTTGACTTTAAAAGTGTATTGTCTTGATTAATGTTATGTAGGGTTTTGTTTGTAAGTTAAATAAATTCAACCGTAACGGAGTTTTATACAGCTTTTAATTCTCTTTCAGAATATGTATATTATATTATTATATGTTTTGAGTTGATATTGAAAACTAATAGAAGTAGGGTGGTTCGAAAAAATCGTAACTTTTTTGTCCGCTAGTGTAATTACTCTCACGTTCACACGAATGCATACACGGTAGGTATATCAAAAAGGGTGATCAAAACTTTGGAAGCGAAACATTTGTAAAGGATCATTGCATTTCCTCAATCAAATCTCTCAGACTTTTACTCTCACAAGAATCGCAAACTCGATTTTCCTATTATCACTCGAAGAAAAACCATGCTTAGTTACACCTTCACATTTTCCTTATTTGGATACGTAGAACTCGCACTGAAAGTTTCAACCAATCCAAAGTTACTCACATTAACAATTACAAAGTCCATTAACCACTACACCACAGAAGCTCCTAAAGTCACCACATACAAAGTTCAGACTTTTCCTTGCCACCATTGCCAATGAAAATCAACAATTACATATAAATAATCTAAAATCAATATCAAAAGAATGCGTTGCAAGTTATCCTTCCCGATCCACAATTACGCATACTTATCAGTCGCCTCATCGATTATAAATACTATGTTATATGATCACCATGATTACTGTTCCCGAGTTAAATAACGATAGACATCGTGTTCCTCGACTTGCGGAGTGAATACATCTACATCGGCTTCGAGAAGCCTCCGTTTCCCTTGCGGCGTGTAACATTAAATAATATTTATGGTCGTCGCGTGTTACAGCAGCCTGGGACCTTGGGGCCAACTGTCTTGCTTCGGTGCCATCAGGGAAGTTTTATGTACACTAATTAATCTGTCAGCGATCGTCGTCATACGGCAACGACGCGCGACGCGCGTTGCTCAAGTTATACGATCGGCCCAGCCTCGGTGCACGTTGTCGCGAATCGAAAGGAATCAATCTCCCAAGGTGTTTGATAATTTCTGATGGTAGGTTGTCGCAGTACTTGCCACGCGAAAATATTAATTAAAATATGTTACTTGCTGTTAGTATTACTTGACGAGGGTAAGAATTTTAGATCATAAAATGACCATAATAGCAACTAATAGGGTATAATGTAAAGGTTTACTTTGAGATGTGTACGAATTGAATTATGGGTGAAAATTCACCCCGCAACATCCGTGCGAGTTATTCACTGTCTGAGGGTTAAAGCGAAATGTGAGAGCAATGCATGTACTTAGATACACATAAGAAACGTGGTGAGTGTTTATTAATCATGCAGCTGAATCCAAGGAATTGATGGGAGCATATAGCAGAATTTAGGAAGTGTTAGTCTTTGACAACCCCATGTGAGAGGTAAGTGAACGGGGTAAGTAAGTGAACGTCATCATCCCGAGGAATGTGAAAAGTGTGGATTCAAGTTACAGGGGGAGTGCATAATGTTTAGGACACTGATTCGACTAAAATCTTGCAAACAGCTGGTTGCAATGCTCTGCAGAATAAGAAGTTAAATGCATAGAGTGCAATACTCAAACTTTTTTGAGGAATTTAAATTAAATTTAATCTTTTCCATATCTTGTACCTATATTGAAAAATAAGAACAGGATGTATTGGACCAGTTAATGGTACGAATAATTAAAATTCAGTAAAAAAGGTGTACATACTTCTGGAAATACTATATCAAGTACAATTATTGCGCTGTCACTGTAATGTGCATATATCGAGGATCAGGAAAAAGCGAAACTATGAACTCGAGTTTCTTGATTTTTTTGTATATTGTGTTGCAACTAAATGTATGTAAAATGAACCAAATTGGCGACCTCAACCTCGCATACTCACCTTTTTAATTAATTGCTTCAAATTCTAATTTTATGTTAAACGGTGACTAGTATTTCTGTGATGCAAGCACAGATCGGGCAAGGTGTGTTTGTTGGAAGGAAAAAGATTTCTAAGAATTAGATCTGGTTAGAAAGGAAAGGGTAGAGAGCTGTGACAAGGAAATGGCTTTGCATGCAGGTAATTTGATAAAATTCACGCAAAATCGCCGTGACAAATCGCTCGTTTCCGATAGAATGCTGAGGACTTGGCCAATCGCGTGACAAGGGCTCGTTCTCGGGTCGTTGGTCGGAATGAAAGGGAGAAATTATTCAAATCGTTGTCGTATAAATGGAGCACGTGTGATAGTGTCGAGCTTGATTTAGATTTTCGACGATCTGGATTTTTTTTCTGTTTCATCAGTGATTTTATTTCACAATGAAGATATGAAAATATTCGAATACTACCTTCGTATGTTATTAAGCTACTTATGGGCAAATATTCAAGTCATTGCATATTTATTCCACGCAATGACGATTGAGAAGAAAATTCTTTTTCAAATTCAAAGTAGTTATTTCCATAAGCACTTTGCTCGTCACGTTTAATGGCCGTTATTTTAGAGTTATTTACTGAATTATGCATAACAATGAAATTCACTTTACAAAATTTCTGATGGAAGATATCACCAACATTCTGTTTTTAGCTACGTATTTTCCTTAAAGTATATACCATAAGAACTTTAAAACATTCGCTATAAAACCCACTAACAGTCTATCTAACTCGAAGCTACTTTAAAGCGTGTAAAACTCTTCCAACGTTTCAGCATTAATAAAACTTTTTGAGAGGAACTCGATTAACCTGATACACTTTAATCGTTCCCAAGCGAAATGTTATAAAACAGAAACTTTTTTAAAAGCAAGCGATCCTGTAATCCCGTAGAAACTGCTATGAAATTCCAGTTAACGGTGAAATGATCGTGTCGTGGGAGCAGCCTGTTCGTTCATAACTCAATTACGAACAACTGATTAATTTAGTGTCCAGTGTAATTTCTTTAAAATCGTTTGTAGCAAATAGAGGACGATGGAAAGCATGTTTCGCCGAAGGTAGCGAGTGCTGTTAGATCTGAGAGCGGTAGATCCGACTCTGTCGAGCAGTATTTAATATCGACAGCAAACTGGAATCGATGAAAAATCAATGCAACTGCTTCAGACACGCTCTGATAGATTCCAACGCCTGAGTCTCTCGCAATTCGACGGCTCGCCAACACTCTTAAACGCTTTCTTTTACTATGAACTCGTGGACAACTATGAAATTCCTGTGGTAAATTTTTTTCAATAGGTATGTATAGCAGTGATAAAATTACTCGAATTGTTAAAATAAAATTACTCGATTGATCCTGTCTCGATGCAGGGGTTGCAGTAAATTGGGGTAACTGGTGAGCTTAAGATTCTCATGCCTCAATGCTTCTGTTGCTCCTAGCATTGATAAAATTATTCAAATTTCCAGAGGTCGAGTGGTCCTTGATGCCTCTTTCAAAGATGGGATGGGCAAAATTTCTATTTAAATCAAATTTCGAATAACGAATAAAAGTTAAAAAATTATTCGTCATGTGTCGAATAAAGTTAACCCGAGTTAACTGTATTGCCTATGCTACAGTTAAAGTTGAACAATTTATTCGACACTGAAGTTGAAACGCTCGATGAATAAAAAAATTAACTTTATTCGTTGAATAAATTCTCGTTGAATAAAAAAATTAACTTTATTCGCCGAATAATCTAAAGTTAAAATAACTTTTATTCGATCCGTTCTTTAAATATTTTTTTATTCAGTTAATGCTCAACTCTATTTCAGAGATCAGATTAAATTGAGACAAATTTGGGGATTCCTGTGTCTCAATTACTCTGCGTCTGAATTATTAAAATTGTCACAGATCGTTTATTCTGTGCCTTCCCTATTATTATCAAAAAAAAGTCATCGAGCACTTACAGTTCAAACGCGTTTCTTTAAAAACTCGAAAAATAGTTTCGCACCCTCGTACAGGATTGTTGCGCCAGGACAGTGTTCTATGATAATTCTGAACTGCAATGCGAGTCGATAATCTCTGCGCGATACATCATGCTGTGCACAGCTGGAACGATAATTATAAATCAACCGGGTAGGCGGGGATTTAGTCGAGCATGAGATTTAAGAAGATCATGGCTATTACGATTGCGTGCTCGTTAATATTCACGGCTTGATGAGGAACGATACCGCGCGACAAGAATGCAACTTTCGCATACATTCTGCGTACAGTCGCGATTAGAATGCTCATTCCAATATTGTACCTGTTCCTACGGACGTTAATTTATACGTTCATACAATTCAGAAGCATGTCGTGCTAATTTTAACGAAGTAGTCCGGAGGATATAATACCTTGTAACTCTAACAGCAGATTAACATTATCATCACCTTATCTTTATAGTAGAATGATGTATATGCGTCATCGTGCTATGTGAGTCAGACATTTTTAAAAAAACAGTGTCACTTCTTTTTGGGGATAATCAAGAACAGAAGGCTGGGTCAATTTAGACTTGTAGTAATTGTCCTACTATACGCGTTTTAAATGGCATTCTTTTTGTTAAAATAATTCATTTGTTCGATTTCCAAGTTTTTCTGTATTATTGTTTATTGTTAAACTCGACGATGTTATGTCTGTGAAATGTTAAGAAACACCTGAGGGTGTGGGGGCGAGTTCTCAACGTGAAAAAACATCTTTTAAGTTTGTTCCTACAGAGTGTTCAAATTTCAAATTCTGCCAACATATCGAATTTTAGAGAATAATATTTCATTTTAAACAGCATTAGTGTAATTCAGGCATTGAGAGCAAAAACGGACTAACCAACATTTTTTCTGATATTGAGTTTGTAGCAATAAAGTATTTCAATAGGATGTACTATTTATATAAAACAGAAAAAAAAATTCAGGGTAGATCGTCAACAAACTGATGCAACCTGGCAGGATGTGATTCTTCATAGGAATGCAGAATAACATTTTCTGATAGTAAAGAATTTTATTCCACATTTCATACACTTATCTTTCCACGTGAAATCGCTACCCCATTCAATTGCACTATCTGCTACGAATCACAAACACTTATTGTAAGTCTGACATGTATAAAGAAATATTATCCTACATTTTCTAATTATTTTCTCACGCAGAATCGCCTCCTTTCATGTTGTACCACCAGTTTGGAGATACTCCGTGAACATCAAAACCACATCTTTGACTAAGCATCCCGATACCTTTTACAGTACGGTGCGCAGCTTTTCCGCCAGCCTTGTATCGCATCATCTTTTACTGCCCTCGTCGAGCCTTCGTTTATCCACGTGTCGTCCATGCAAGAATTTAGAAAGTGACCGTGAAAAATCGATTCGAAGGAATTCGAATCTCGGCAGAATCGAATGGAGGCGCGCGAGATTGCGGATGCCTCGCGCAACGCGAAATCTCGTCTGACGACACACGGTACATACCACTGGAAATTTTTCTGTCGTCCCAGGCGTGCAACATTTGGTCGCAACGTGCTACGAACACTTGATACTATTCCTACGTGAGCATACGCACAGAGTGGCTCGTAATATGTGGGACTTGCTTCGTGGATGGGTTCAGTATTTGAAAAAAAAACGAAAAAAATCATGTGCAGACGTGTTGTCTAGTATGTAGTTGCGGTGAATTTGATTTGAATATGATTTTTTCAATTATGTATTTTCAAATATTTAATTAATTCCTGAAGTGGACCCACATATTACGGGACACCCTGTATGTTTATGTTTTTGTTCCGATGGGTGTGATGAACCTACTTCACGATAAGGACTTGCAGAACTTTTGTTGACATTCGTACAGAGTCATTAGACTGAATAATTAATGTGCATCATTTCTCGATCGAATATGCTTCTAGTATAATTATGAATGTGTGTTTTATGGAGAATAAAGGCGAATTAGTTTATTGTTCACTCTTTTTGGAGAAAGGGCCCTCTCATAAGAGACAACTTGTGTGATTCACAACAAGTCTTATTTTTATAGAAAGTAATAGCATTGAGAGCACGATAGTAGTTTAACTTTGAATATGCGTATTTTATCACAGATATATAATAATAATTATTAGCAATAGTAATAACTCGAATTTGCAGTTGAAAATTGTACACATAAGTTAATGTTTTATTTCGGTTTTAGGTTTAAGTTAAACTTTATACTTAAACATACACTTAGTATTCAATTTTTGCATACGAAAGACACTTTCATTTGCCATCAATGGTTACTATCGTAGCAGTAAACAATGCATTAGCAACCATATGTTTCTGATCACCCCCATAAATATCGTGTTTAGCGGAGTATAAAAAAGAAACAATAATATAATTGTCACTTAGCTGAGTCTATCAACAAGTAACTGCCATTTATCTAAACGTAGGATAACGATGTAATAATCGTTTTACGATGCCATTCAATTCTTCAGGCGTGCCTTTACCTGAGTTACCAGCAAATAAAAGAAATAAAAAGAAGGGGCGACAGGTAGATAGCAATAAAATCGTATACAATCTCTTTTATGCACCACAGAATAAAGAATACAACACGTCCCTTCCGCAATCTTTCCTTATCCTAAATAATTTTCAGTACAATTATGTGTATCTTGTAATAAGGAGAGGCGGTTAAGAGGAAAAGTGGAGCAAGGAATTAATTTCCATAAGACGTTACTACAGATCGCCATCAGAATTATCTTCATCGTTGTGAAACATCGCCTACTAAACATGCACTGGGTGTGAAAACTAATTCACGGAGAAACTAAGCAGAGTAAAGGTGGCAGTCGAGTAATTTCGTTCGATTCGACGCCCGCATGTACGAGAAAATGAGATGCAAAAGATAGATCCACTTTTAAACGAGCCAACCTACAAGTCGTCATTTACTTGCATCTTGGGAAGCTTCCACTCGACATCGGCGAACGCTTCACACTGATTATCTCCACGTATTTAGAACTCCGCGAACAACGATGCCGTAAACGAGTAATCGCGCGATGACTTAATGACAAACGAGAACGAACTCAACGCAATAAGAGCACATTTCACGCGCTATTAACTCCAACCGAGTAGAACGATGCATCTGGGCATACAATGGGAGCTTCTTTTAAGTAATTTTTAATTAAGCGATTGCTTTCAGGCGGAAGCCGCTTCGGGTGGTCACTTATTTTGAAGTGGACGCTTCTAAATGGATTCTTGGTCTCGAAATTTAAAGTTTGATATGTCATGGATCCGGGAGAATTATTATTATACATTTTTATTAGCGATATTTATCCCATTCCAATAAATATTTAGATGGATATCTTGAAACGATGTGATATTTTTGCAAAGGACATTTTTTATGTTATGGTGGTAAAGTACTTTATATAGAATTACGAATTTGTCTGAATTGGCAATTGTTTTTGAACGAACGAAATACTTTTTCAGATTGACTGGCTTTTGGAAATTAAAGTGGAATGCATGAAGATGGTAGGAATATTATTATATTGAAAATACGTACGTGGATGTCATGGTAATTTAAGTGAAGTGTGATGTATTGATAGGAAGAGAAAAAGCAGGCTTGCATGACAGCTGTCGTTAAGGTATTAAAAGTCACTAGGACAGTAGGATCGCTTGTGTGCTTCGAATGAGAAGATAGCATTGTGAAAGAAGAGAATTCTTTCGTATCATTAGTTCTATGGAAAGAAAGAAGTTTGCTCGCAATCAGCTGCGTGGAAAAGGAGAATTTTACCTTGCAATTAGTTAAAAAGGAAACTTTGTGGTACCAAAAGCTTCATGGAAAGAAGATGTCACTTGTACAACTCTGGAGTTCTTCTTTCCGCAGAAAGGAGAATTTTGTCGCACAATAAGCTCCACGAAAAACAACATTTTTATTTCATAATTAGCTTAAAAGAATTATGGAACATCCATAAAAGTGTCATTAGTTCCATGAGTTCAGAAGAAGGGAAGTTTTGTCGTTCGATAAGCTCCACGAAAAAGGAAGATTTTAAACAGGGTAAACAAAGTTATAGAGTCGTAGGAGTACCACCAACCCCATAAAAAAGGAGCAGCAATGCGAAGGAAGAGGAAGAAGAGTAGCGCGAGCACACTTGGGAAACATTGCTCTGGTTGTTGATAATTGTTGCAGTATCTCTTAATTAACGAGATGACCAGCGGCGAGTGTCCCTTGTGTTCGTGAATGCAAATGGCTCCTCGATAATTACTCCAACACACTCGAACCTAGTCTAGTGGTACACCTCGTTCGGGTTATCTTGGGTCAAGGAATATCGTAATCGTGGCCACATAGTACCTATTCGAAAAGCCCCTGTCTGTCGGCAACTTCTAATAGCCACGAGCGTGGCCATATCGCGAGATAGGGAATTTCACACAGGGTTAATGAAGAAATTAATGCACTCCCGTTACAGATTAATACTTCGCAGAAAGTTGCACCGATTACATTCCCCACTCGATAAACTTGATTCGAGACTATTTAGACTTTGACCAATGTCGAATTATTTCAATTTTCACTTTTATACTGACAATGAAGTATTAAATAAATAATGTCACTGAGAAGATTGTTCATTTTCACATGTACACACGTTTTCACTTATCTTACCCTCATATTAAGATTTTCATGAGAGATATTTTAAGTAGCAGTTTCACAACGATACAAAGTACAGACGAGTGTTTCAAATAAATGTTGCTACTTTCCAAGGGTAGTAGCTAAAAATGCAAAATTTACATGTTTCATTGGGCGAAGAAAGAAAAAGACACGTGTCTCGTAAAAGGGTTCACTGGAGTCTAAAGCACGAGACAGTAATTTTGTCGCTATTCTTAGGTATTTTACGAGACAATATCTTCCAACGTTTTATGTAGCCTAGCCAATACACTTGTGATAACAATTTAGCTGAGCACAATTTTCGGGTCGCTGTTGACAGATACCTAAAGCACAATTTCTGGACTAAGAGGATTTATGGTGTTTGCTTGCCTTCGACTCGTTTATATGGTGTGCGCAGATTTTATTGTCACAGCAATAAATGCCTCTCGCGGCTGTTTCCTCGTAACGAAACACAATCACTGTGCCATAAAAATCTGAACTCGTGCAATCGTGCCTGTGATATGACCCCCTTCCGGCTCAGAATGAGATACAAATCACGCATATGCCTGACAACTTTGTAATTGCAATATTGTCATTCAAGCTAGTATTATAATATTCGATTTGCGCAAATCAGAAATTAGCAACGATTTCAAATTTCCTTTTTTTATTTACAAATCACACTCTCGCATTAATAACCTATTGGTCAAAATATTAAAAATATATCTATATTAAAAAAGGTTCATCGATATGATATACCTAACTTGTTCTTTGAAATGATAAGAATATTTAACTTATCGGAATAAACTGAACCCCTAGCTCGAGTGTTCCTGATTTATTGCGTCGACGATTATCGAGTCTCTCGTTTCCGTGGATCACGACAAAATAGTTCCCCCTCTTGATAGCTATACCACCAAATTTGATATGCAGAATTTTCCAATGCTGGAAAATATTCCACGACCTCGCATTTCTTTTAAAATCCCTTCGCGATCCACGACGAAGAATTTCGATTTCGATTTGAGTCGTGTTCATGTGAAAGAGGATCATTAAAACTGGCCAACGCAGTGAGTTCGGCTCACTCGAGCGCTTCCATTCGAAAGCGAAGAGAGCGTCGAATTTTTCGGCATCAGCGAGGAAGCGAAGCCTTCGACCCCCTCGGTCCCGAGGACGCCGAGCCGGAGAAGGGAACGCGAGTTCGACGGCCCGCCTCATCGGTGCCTACCTCCAGGCGCTCCTGTCAATTTATTTAACAACTCCAAGTGCACGTAAGACATATGATTAACAGTGAACCAGATAATAAGCGATTTCTGCGATAATAAGCGAGCCTGCAGCAGTTACATGCACTGACAATAACTGCGAATCAGGCATCAGTTTTGGCAACGACAGAGTTGACCCTCGCAGGACCGTCGAGGTGAAGGCCCTCCTCGACTCAACCACGGACTCGCCCTCCGTGTCAGAATCAGTCGCGCGGAGCTTGAGGCACGAAAGACGACCGGTCCACGTTAATCTGACTGGATACATACCAGGAAACAAAGGTGGGACTCACGCGGGACGAGGTGCGAGGGAAACTGGGTTCGCTCCGTGACCCCGCATTCCACTCGAGTTCGGAGCACTGGTTTCCAGGACGCTGACAGCACCCACACCCACCCAGCCAACCCTAAAGGTGGCATGGCCGCGTATCGAGGGCTTACCGCTGACGGATGAGGACTTCCGTGAGGAGATTTCTGCGGAAAGCTTTTCCCGATCCACCGCGTTGATCCTTCGGGGGTGTCGGTCGCCTTTAAGACACTTCCCGGGTGGGTACTCCTCAGCAAGGTGAGCACTAATGTGGGATGCCCGACCTCCAGCTGGACCCTCAGCGATTCTGGAGGATCGGGGAAGTGACCGCTGATGCGTCCTGAGCTACTCCGCTACGAGATAACGTCCAGGCGGGAATTTCTCTTGACCACGGTCACCCACGGCACTGCCTCGGCGGTTTACCTCGCCTGGAGGGTACTCCAACAGCTGGCCGAGGACGAGCGTCTCAGGCTCCCCCTGGGGCCGCAGGTGTTGCGGCGCCACGTCTACGTCGACGACATCCTGGCTGAGCGGACGACGGGGACGCCATTCACTTTCTTCACGGCGGGCGGCTGGGACAACCACGAGGAGAAGCACGTGGCTCATTCACCGCACCGGTGCCACTATATTGCGGGCGGGCCCTCTCGCGAGCATCGATCGCAATCATCATTGACAATTGCGCTGTCGGTGAGCGCAGGCGAGGCGGCCTCGTGTTTGACAAATCGATTATTATCTAGTACACTGTGTATCGTAAATTGACAGGAGCGACCGTGGGTACCGCCGAGGCGGGCCGTCGAACTCGGCTTTCCTCTCTCCGCGTGCACGCTGGGTGGACCGAGTACAGCTTCCACGAGGCCAAAGAGGGCAAGCGCTTGGCTTCGTTGCTGGTGGCGAAAGATTCAGCGCTCTCTTCGCTTTCGGCGGGGATTAGAGCAAGGTGCGTATAGGTACCTCGCGTTCAAAGTCACTGATCGCCACATGAAATTAGTTTCCTCCCGAATGCACAGTGTGACGCGTAATGGACAGAAGTATGATAATTGAAGTCTAAAACTCGTAGCTTATTATATCTTGAAATACTAATAAAGGAACGTAGGTTTTAATACTACTCGAAATTTTTACTGAATTTTCTAATTTGTTGTAAAAAATGGGGCTTGAAATTTATTTGAATTTTCGGTGCATTTCTTTAAACACGTGATATTTGTCGAATGTTCATCTGATTAATTTGATTTTTATAAGTTATATTTAGTATTATAAGACGTTCCAAGCTGCCGAAAACTTTTTGGTAATATTAATATTTTTTCCCAATTTTGTGTGTTTAAGGTTTATCATCGTTGACTTGAGTTTGAAAAATGTACTAAAAAGTACCTCCGCCAATTTTTATACATGAAACAAGAACGTCTGGGTTTAAAAGCCATAATGTGGTTGGTAATATTTTTAAATAACATAGTCGACTATTTTCTTAAAATTGAGCAGTTAGACTCGAGGAAGCATTGATATTTTGCATGGAAAATTTGTCAACGCAGGATTCGAAAGTGTGAGTATTTTTCAGTAAAAAACTTCTGGAATTTTTCTTTGTTATAATAAAAATAACGGGATGATGTAATAGTAATAAAAATAATTAAATTCCAAAGGATGAATGCATTTTAACATCCTTTTAATTCGAAGTATGGGAGGTGGGAGTCTAATAAAATGAAAAAGCGGAGCAAATGAAATTTCGTTTGGAACCGGTCCACGAAATGTAGAGAAAGGGGCAGAGGTTCAGCGAGTACATACTCGAGGAGCAGAAATAAGTTTACGCGTTTGGCGGATGTGGAGAAACGTGCCGAATCGACCGATGGCGAGCGATATTTCAAAGAAGGAGGAAGTTGGCAGAAGAATGACACTCGAGCTCTTTCACTCTATCTCTTATACCGGAAAGGTGCTGAATTTCCGATATAAGACTCTTTTACGATCAAAGATACGCGCGGAGTGTGGCAGAGGGAAGGCTTGATCTATTTTCCCTCACTTTCAGCCCCCTTTCGCCCACTCTTCCGATGGGAGTGCCAAGAATACTTCATTATTTTTTATTTCATACTCCCCCTTAAAAAATCAATACTATGCAACTATTTAGTGCATTTTTCTGCATCTTTCTTTCCCAAGAATAAGTTTGTTTCTTAACAGACATTATATAATAAAGTGTAAAATATAATTTTATGAACGTTGTAGGCAAAGTGTAAAGTAAATTATGATTCTGCTATTTTCTTAACGAGTTTATATAAATATTCCTATTATTAAGCAACTATAACTAAATGTTTTCGTCGTTATTATATATTTGCAAATATTATGGTTTTTAGGAGATCAACGGATCGAAGTGATAATTACATTATTAATCTTCTCATTATTCAAAGAGCAGTCATGTAAAAATAAGTGAATACACATTACTTAAGATAACTTTTTTAAACTACATTGAACTGAAACCTGAAACCACGCGATTAGAAACCATTTCTATACGTGGAACTGAATCCAGTTGGTTTCTCGATGGAAAACAATAAAATGTGGAAGGTACGAGCCAAATGGTGCAATTGTCCACCGAAACGGCAGTCTTAATCGACCGAGGGACGGAAGGGTTTGTCGAAACGATTACCCTAGCCCTTAAAAGTCAATGAATCGTTTAACACGATGGCCAGCTATCGATTAGATTCGCTTCGCGTGAAAGAAGGCAGCGTTAGATACAAAAAAGAACAAACATTCGAGCTCTTTCTACGGATTTGGCGCCATTAAACTCGACGAATTTCACTGAAATTTTCCATTCGCCAAGAGTGAATCCGTAAATTTTCTCTGCAACAAGTCACCCGACCAAATGGATGAATCCCGCGCGACTGAAATATACGTTTTTATGGCCACCACTCTGTTCTGTTGACGGTCTAACATTTAAACAGCTATAAATTTCTTGGCTGGCTGCTCGATGACTTTGTCATTAATGATCCTGCATGTGACCACGCTTTATCACATCACGACCAATTTAATCTTTCAGTCTTCGACTCGTTAAACATTGAATGCTATTATCTTCCAGACATCGTATTCTTTGAGCCAAGACGAAATACTTGATGTTGAACACGTAAATACATATATCTATTCGTACAAGGTGGCGCTGCTTTGCAGTTAATTTATTCTAATTAATTTCCTAATTGTATATTTAGTACGACTACTTATCTACAGTGGCGGACTGAGTCTAAAGATATTGGTTGTCAGGAGACAACAGGGGTCCACCCACAACTATAAGGTTATCATATAGTTTTTAAAATTTTCAAATTATTGCTCGCAAATTTAATAAATGACACATTCAGCTTTCTGTACAACTAATACACACACTGGAGTTTTCTACAAATACAATTCTTCTTTTCACGAATTTGTACCATATAAATGACAAAAATATAAAATTTTGTGATGCATTTTGGGTTATTGTATACTCAAGTCGTTTTTTTAGCCATCAAAACAAATCAAATTTCGTAAATAATTTAAAACAAAGGAAATTTTTTCTCTCTCCTCAAAAAAATTGATTTTTGGCACTCACAGTGTTTTCTAGAAGGACTCTTAAATTTCAAATTAAATTTCGTAAATAATTTAAAGCAAAGGAAGTTTTTCTCTCTCCGGAAAAAAATTTATTTTTAGCACTCACAGTGTTTTCTAGAAGGACTCTTAAATTTCCCCAGGCTGTACTTAAAAAAGGACCCACATTCCATTAAAACCCATAATCACACCAACGATGTCTCCCGAGCATTATTTACCCTGAAACCCATCAGTTACGCCAATTTTTCAGACGCAGCCCAATTGCACCGGCGAAACTTTCCTCGTGCGTCATTTAGGTCCGGTTCCCCGACACCGACGTATATGTACGTGCTAGCAGGAATTGATTACCCAGGTGCACGATGAGTTCCTCCTTTAATTTCGCGTCCACCTTGAAGTCACTGCGACCAGGGAACCACTGACGCTTTCAAGCGCGGATTTTTCTTTTCGATCGGCTAAGGTCGACCAGCGGCCATTATCGATTCCCCCGCGAGTACCAGAAAAACTCTTTTTCCGCGGTTTGTCGGTGGGAAGGACAGGTGAGGGGGGCCCTCAACTGAAAGTTACGCCAATGGAGTCATCGAGGGGAATTCAGTTGCAGCACGGTCAAGGTAAGGGGGTCAGCAAGGTGCGCGTGCACGAAAATAAACAATGGCGATGCACGTACCCCGAGGAACCGGGGCCCTATTGTCCGGGCGAGCAACTCAGGTGAATCACGGGCCCGGTGTATTTTTAACCCCTCAAACCCTCGAAATCTTTTTTGACCGTTTTGGGACGGTACTTTTTATGTCGTTCCAACCACGAAGGGGAAACGCGTGGCTCGCCGATGGGCGCTGGGCCCGAAGTGGAAACGGTCGACCCTGCCGCAGCGTTGTGTTTGGGCCCTACTTGAATGGAGGCGCTTTTTGTTTGCGCGACCGCGGAGGTTACTGGGCTGCTTGAGGACGCTACAGTTCGAAGTGAAGGTCGTTTTGTCGAGTTCGGCTGGGTACTCGGGATATTCAAACAATGGACGTTTAAGACACTCGTTTTTCGTGAAAAAAAGATTTTGGTTTTATTTATTTGTAAAAAATAAATTTTTATTTCTATTTGCGCAGTAAAATTTGGACTTTTCTTTCGGTACAAAGCATTCAAGTTTTTTCAGGGAATATATTAATATAAATGATAGGAATAGAATCCTATTTGTAAAGAATATGAAACTACTATTTATTACTTGCTTTGTATGCTCGTGTGAAATGATGTTGGAATAAATAAGTATCTTAAGCATCAGCAGCTGGGCCATTAGGTATTAGAGGTCCGTTAGGCACTAGAAATTTGAATCGAGTAAAACTTGTTTTATGACACTGAGCAGAGCATTTGGCTATTCTACTGTAAATAGCGCAGATGTTTGATTTTGGTCGACGGGACTGTCGTGTGTTCGGAATGTCTGAATGCATTGGATCAGTTATGAAGACTTATAACTCACTAGCTTAAAGTTGTCCGAGTAAAACTTTGATTGTCACAGAGTGTCGAGGGGATGAATAAGGGGGAAGGGGTGAGATGTTCAGATTTCATGGTAGTCCATATTTTCCACAGGTTCTCGACAGTAATTATGCAAAATTTGGTCCAGATCGGTTAAAAAAATCGGGATGAAAAATGTCCTACATGTTATTCATGATCCTAGACTACGTCTATGTATACAAAATTTCAGTTAGGTCCGTTGCGTAGTTGCGACGAGATCGAGTAAAAAACATCCAAACACACTTTCGAATTTATTATATTAGAAGGATAATCATTTGTGATCGAACCTATGTTTGCATTGTTCAATTATCTTAGAGGCATTTTCTCAATGTTGTACTTATTAGATAGATTATACTCACTATAGTATAGTACGGATACAGTACACTGCTTTTAAAATCAGTAACTTACATAAATCTACGAATTACGAAGGTTTTCACTTTTACAAAGTTGAATGAACTCAGCGTATAATGATAATTTGAAGCACCTGTAGGTGTAGTATTCAATCCAAACTCACAATAACTTAAAAAAACTTACAATAGAATTTGTTTAAAAAGATCAGGGAAATAAACAAGATCTAACCTTTATCCGTGCCAGTACTTTTCCAGCAGAGCTCCAAAGGACAGCATGATCAATTCACCGCCGCCTGAAGTACCTACGATAATTAAATCCATGACGGTTATCTATCACTTTATTCGCAACACGCCCAAGCGAATGATCCATATATCACTTAACAAGCACTACTAGCTACGAATGTACGTTTATTGGGTGGTCTAAAGGCGCGACTAACAATATGTGATCAATGCTAGTAGTTCACGTCTTATCGAACAAGATTCGTCACCATGGCGATCGATTGATTTACAAATTTCGCGGTACCCACGATTATAGAAATTTGTGTTTTCCCTCAAATTTTTCTTCAACCATCAGAATACACTAATAATCTCGTGTTGCAAAATGTCACAGCCACTTTAAAGCTTGAAAGTGTCTATGCCCACAAAATATCCAAAAGAAAAACTTAGATACCTATAGAGAAAGATGTTTTGAAATTCCCTAAAATAGTTTTTCACGACCGTCAAATACATTAATTATGGTATCAGAAATTCAACGATTATGATATAAAAAATTCAACAACTATGATATCAAAAATTCAACAACTATGACATCATAAATTCCGTAACTATTGTATCGAATTTTACAGAATTTCAGGTAGACCGTACCTCGAAAACACATTTACTTCCGAACGTGTGACACCGATCCGTCATTTTCGTCAGGTGTTCACCAAGACGGATGGGCTCCGAACTGCGCAAAAATCTGTCTACACAAACGCGTGTAACTAACCCAGATGCGTAATGAAAAGTTAAAAGATAAGCATAGATCGCAGCGGAGGCGAGAGAACACGTGCGGCAGGGATCTAATAGATGCCCTTGAAGAATAAACGGGATACGACGGCCTATTAAAACGGATTGTTAGGAAAGATCAAAGTTGTACGGCAAATAAAATGGCCGGCTGTCATCGTTTGCCAGTGTCCCGTATTTATCTGAGCTGGCGATAGAACGGGCACACGCACCATCCCATTGTTTTCATCCGTGTCGAATATTGCGCGATCCGCGCCGGGGAACGTTTACGATCTGGGAACACGCTTTCGACGGAACCCATAAATCATGGTGGTTTTACGAGATCATTAACAACCACGAACTTGGGGCCACTGAAACGTAATTTGTAAACCAGAGGTGCTAGCGTGTTCATTTTGAGCGTTCCGCGTGGCCAACCGTGGCGCGCTGGGGACTTTCCTCCTGAAGCAACTGCGCGGCGCCAATCTGAGGTGAATTTTCGTAATTTTCATCGTTTATTTTGGTATTCTTCGTAACTCTCTTTCTGCTCTTTTGTTCCTTTAATAATTTAGTAAGTATGGTAGTAAATTGATTGGTTTTACCTATGTGGATTCGAAAGCAGGGATTGAAATGTAACGTTAAGTTTGTATATTAGTAAAGTGATTAGTAAACTTGAAACGATATTTCAAGTGAAGTGAATAACAGGTTCACTTGACTTGAAGTCAGTAAACTTGACTAATGTGAACGAATGCTTCGCTTAAAACTTGAAAGAAAGTTAAAAGGATATTTCAAGTCAAGTGAATGATAGGTTCACATTAATCAAGTTTACTGCTTCAAGTCGCTTGAAGCCAGTAAACTTGACTAATGGGAACGAGGCATAAGCAGAGTTGGGCAAAATGTAATCTAATTACAACTTACAAATTACGATTAAAATGTAATTGTGTAGTTGATTACGCATTATTTTCTGTAATCGTTAATGTAGGTGGTACACCATAATTTTATCAACTACATAAATTAACGTTTTGAGAAAATAATGTGTAAGCAACTACAAAATTACAGTTTAATCGTAATTTGTAAGTTGTAATTAGATTACATTTTGCCCAACTCTGGGCATAAGCCCCGTTACGTACTTGCGACAAGTTGCCGTTTGATCAAGTCGCCAACGACCACGAGGTACACGGGGATATATGAGTTCGTACGCACTTGGCCGCGGCGAACAACAAAGGTTTCTGGTCTCTTGTCGACCAAGTTGCCGGCAACTTGTCGCTAGCGCGTAACGGGGCTAAGGATTAAAGGAATGGAATTTAAGTAGATACAGTAGAAACACAGATTACTTAAAATTTTTGCATTCTCTTTCCTAACAAGCTGAATACCCCTGCACTATCGATTACATCTTCAATTAACTTTCTCCATACTCAGCAGCCACTAATGGCAAGAATTTTTCCCATGCATTCTACAGCAAGCTGACGATGAACACGCGGCAGCAAAAATTGAAGTCAGAAATTACCACGATGCTGAAAGAAATGTATTCCACGATACGCCTGACGTATCGCGTGAGTTACGAAGCAGATTCTCGTTCCCAATGTTTACCATAAATTTCTGTTCCAGGGCTAAATAATTCCCCCCGCCGTCGCGGTGGTATTCGCGTAAATAAATGGTGGCAATCTTTTCCTCTCTCCACAAAGAACTCCAGCGAGTACGAGAGATGCGCGTTTAAAAGCGTTCCCTTTACAGAAGGCGTCTTACGCGCTCCGCACGTTCCCCCTCACACGTGAATTTTACGTATTATAAATCTTTCTAATACTCGAGAGCTCACCCTACTTCTTCGCGTGAATTTATAGCGGACGGCGGAGCATCTGCTGCGGCTTGAAAGAAATCCATAAATCGTATAGTTTTGCGCGTCTCGCGATAACACGCTGAGCCAAGATAAGCCAAAATACTTCCACAGAAGATCTCGGGATTGGTTACTTCGAAATAAATTCACATCATGTACGAACACGTTCTTTATCAAATGTCTTGTGACTTTTCTGGGAAAGTCACTGCTGTATTACATTTGCTTAAAAGAAAGAAGTTGTATTTAATATCTTGCGAACAACAGTATTTTAAGGGTTGAAAGGTGGAGAATTTGGAATGTAATATTTCGGAGGCTGTTCTGTTTAGAAGTTTTAGGAGACATGATTGAGTTGCATTGCTCTTTCAGATTTATTCATTTATTTAGTTCAATGATTCTGAAGTTTAGATAGTTTTTCGAGAACAGAAACATGGAGAGCCCTTATATAAGATATTTTTAAGGTACTTCGAATATGTTGCCACATTTTGTACCTTTTCCTATTTTTCCTATTTTAGAAAATTTGCCGTTTTAGAAAAATCTGTTTCAGATTATCTGGTAGATAAATATCATGCACACCAACTGACGACGAATTTTGCGCGGCGTGATGGTCGATCATGCATAACTACTATATTTACGGTTAAAAATTAATGAAAAAAAATTTACAGCTTCTTCAAAGATGCATCTAAACATGGTCCAAATTTCAGACGAATCGAATCGCTGATTTCTTAAAAAAAATATCCCAAATTTTGCTATGATTTTAGCTCAAAGAATACGATCCCTCTTATACCAGCTCTGTCTCCGCCAAATGAATGTAGGTATTTAAAATACCAATCGTGTGTCACAGAAGTGTCTTCTGTGAAAAGTAGGCCCTGTCTAGAAAAGTTGCCTAGAAATACACCACCCAATTCCTACCAGTATACCACCAATAACATAAAATTACCATATAAATTCTTTTTTCTTAATATTTCTTAGCATTTCCTCCTCTAAAAAATCCTTCCTCAACCTTCACTTGGCGGATACACGATCCACTTAGACCCACCCCAAATATCAAGCAACATATGTTACTCATCATTACCTGAAAAAGCTGAGAGTTTCAAATCACAAGATCCAAATCTATCACAGAAGCCTATTTTGCCCTTCGTATAAATACATCGTAATTATTTGTCAAAATTAAAGAAAGGATTAAAGAAAAACAAAATAATTCCAGATAAACAGATTGAACTGTGAGCCAATGCTGCTCGACCATTAGGGGAGACCGGGGCAAAGTGACACAAAAAAAGTTTGGAGACGAATAAAATTTTTTCCTTTCAATAAACATGTGTGGAAATAGATTTATAATATAATTTGAACATTACTATTGATAAATGACGAATAGCAATACTTTAAATAAACTTAAAGTATATTAAAATTCAATTGGAAAAGAAAATGCCAAAAGTGACCACTTTACCCCATATATGGGGTAAAGTGAACTACTATCTGGGGTAAAGTGAGGTGCAACAAAATAAGAACTTTAATTAAGGATATAGGTAAATATTAACCCCTTGCGCTGGAATGACGTGTGTAGCCCGGCAGCTTCTGGCTTTTTTGCCCCGTGGTTGTCAAAAACTGTGGCAGATTTTTCATTTTTTTGAGGTTAGATTCTGTTCCATCACGTCGTGTGGTTTTCTAGCCAGCAGACAGGTTAGGGATATTGCGCACATCACTTGCGCATTGGTTCTTAGCAGCCATTTGCAGCTCAGTTTACCCCGGTCACTTTACCCCGAATGTGTACTCAATGGAAAATTAATTATTTAATAATGTTAGTATTAATGTTTTCTCAAATGCGTGTACATGTATGTTTATAAGTTTGTTATAAACACGCAGAAAAAAATTGGAGTTAAAATAACATATTTAAGACTCATTTATCCAAAAAGCTAAATTGAAAAGAAAACCAATTGGAAGTCTCTAAAACTTCATTTTTAATTTTTTAAATGAATTTCCATTTTTCGATATCTGAATGTGCATAATTATCATTGTGGTATTACACACATTTATTACGTCACCAAAATTTGTAAATATATTCTATTGTTAAAAAATAAATTAAGGAAGCTCATATTACCCCGAGGTTCACTTTGCCCCGGTCTCCCCTATCAAAACAGTACCCTACTTTTCTCTATTTGAATTCTTGGGGCCTGAATTCTCTGATCTGCGTTTTAGAGCATCCTGTATACAACGCGAACCGCCTACGCCTCGACCCACGGAATCACGCGAAACGCTAGATAACGAGGGGGAGGGGGCCGAAGAGAAGCGAAACGTAGGTGGCTTCTGTTTGGTCTCAATGTCGACGATCGTACCCACTCTCCATCAACGTCCGCGCACCGTAAATATTATTCCCCAGCGGGATGAGCTTTTCCTTCGATAATGCCCGCCCCGTTCCATGTCAAACACTGCGCCCAACTGTCTGGAAAGTTTTGGGCGAAGGCCAAGACACACGGCCAGAGTGCCCCGCGTGCTTTCGGTTTCTGCGTCCAGCATCTTTCCTCGGGGTCGTAGCCGGCGCTGATCGACCTTTCGTCGCGTTCCCTCGGAGCAGAGCGTCTTCAGGGCCGCTCATGCGGCTCCTTGCGACGCTCCAGACTCCAGACGCCGCGGCTTTAAAGCTTACGGCACTTTATGCCTACGGAACGTAACGCGCGAGCCTAACAATTTCTCTTTTTGCAATCCTTTGCTTCTGCGTGCTTTCATGAACGTTGTAGTGAATTTGCTCGCTTGATAGGGTTAAAGCATCCGCCAGGGAAATGTGTTTATCACGAGATTATGTGTATGAACTGTTTTATGGAGCACTCCACATGTTGAAACTTTGAAGCTCGCAGCACTTTGCGCATATGGAACGCGTGACCCTGAGTGTTTAATTTCTCACAATTTTTGCGCGGTTTTTATTCGATGTGGCGATGAATTTGAACAGTTGAAAGGGGTAAAGGATCACCTCGGCAAATATATTTAAGATAGCTCTATGGAACGTTTTGAACGCGAAGGCGTCAAAGCTTGCAGAACTTTATTTCTATGTAACCTTAACTGTTAAGTTTTGTTATTTTTTGGTAAAAATCGGAGGGATTAAAGGATCATTTGGGTAAATCTGTGCGTCACGAAATCTTAAGATTATAGGTAGGTGATCGAATACGCAAGTCAATGTGGACTGCGTCCTTGGATCGGTGAAAATAGCTATGGAGCTTGTGAAACTGAGCTGTATGAATTTTGTTTGAACATGGAAATGTAGAAGAGTGATGTGGAATGGTGAATAAGTACTTTATTTAAATGAGTGTTGCTTGGAATAGAGTAAATAATACAAACGAATTGGTTGACTTTTTGGAACAATAATTGACGAATTGTTTATCGCGGATTTTATAGAACAAAATATAATTCGTGGGAATTGGAAAGGGTGGAGGTTGAATAAAAGCGTTCATCGTTCGTTTGATATGGGAAAAGGATGTCTAATAATAAGTGCGCAGTGGAAGCGACACGAGAACGCTCGCACGTGCCGAAAAATCACGTTTCTGTTTCCTCTCGTCAAACGATTCTACGCGCCACGAGCAGAGTTCTTTTATCTCCAAGTGGAAATTAAATATCTTGGGCATCGATTTCCTTTCGTTTCAGGACTGATTCGTTTTTGTATTAAGAATGTTCACTCTGTGAGTCAAAGAAGCTTATCGTTTGAACGTGACCAATTTCGTAACACAGAACGTTATTTTTGAAGATAAATCTTTTTTATACATATATCACGTGTTCATGCCTCATTTTCTAATAGGATAATATTTTTCTTCTGTTGGAAGATACATGTGAAATTATATTTGCTGATCCTTTAAACCAATTTAGTGGAAAATAGCTAAAATATTCTTTTACTAACTGTACACAAATTCGATATTTTAATTCACCGTTTTGTATAAATTTTATAGGAAGTTTCTAACGCTGATGCGCGTAGTACAAATTAATCTGAGAATGAGTATAATTTAATTCTTGATTTAAAGTGTGTTTCAAAATCGACGTTCAATGAAAAGTTTACCTAAACGAGTGGTGCAATATTCTAAGAACTGTTGTGTACTTTCTCGGTTGATTCATTTAACTGTTAGCTGTTTGTTTACCACTCCATAAAAACCTTTCTCCATTCATACCAAATTCGACTGCATTGTAGCCACTCCCCGCACAAACAACTTGCAACGTTTCATTCATTATCACTTCATGCCATCCACACTCTTCCACATCCACGAAACAGAATTATTGACACGTTCAGTTTCTGCTGTACCACCCTGTATATTCCTGTATACATCGCGTCAAGTGAAGTATGCAAAACATACGCTTCCAGCAAAGTGTGTCAAACAAAATAAAATTTCCGCCTAACCCTTGCATCAGTACCCATCACTCATAAAAATAAAATTAACATGATGCAAAAATCTAAGTAGTTACTAACTCCTAACTATTAGGTCTCTTTTCGACTAAAAACTAAAATTAAAATTATTTATCCAACACCACACTTTTGACAAACGTAACTGACACCTTTTGCCAACCAAAATTTTGCTACTTAAAGTTGAAGTTCTGATTTTTTTCACGTGATTTTTGCACGAAATAATCAGGATTTCAGTGTTAAATAGCCGCAATTTTATTTTAAATGAATATTTCAGAAATTCCCTCCGTTAATCAGAGGCTACATCTGGTTCCAAATGGCAGCGATCACCGCAAAACCAAATTTGTAAAAAGGCTTCTTGGATGTCGGTTGTTACTTTATTAGAAACGTAAATATTTTTCTACGAAAAAAATACCAAATGCTCTCCAAATGTTGTTATTTTAAGTGCAAAAAGTTCTGACAAAATATATGCTTCCGCTTTTTTAAAAACAATTCACAAACATTCGCCTCTTTTCAGCCTCCTGACTAAGTAGATATAACCCCATAACATGTAAATGAAACATTGAAATCTTCCCAACAATTTTCCAACCGAGAGATTACTGTAAATCAGAGATGTACCTCACGTACGTCGAACTCTACCCTCCACGGTGATGTTTACCAACGACGTGTTAACTAACTCCGCGATACACTTGCCCGCTAATTACGTTACAGCACGACATGCTAATTACCCTGGATCTCGTGCAAATTATTAATTACCCAGCGCCAAAGAAAAATGCCCCTCGCTGCAGGCCGCTCCTCTGGCCAGGGCAATTAGACGTAATTGAACAATTAGCACCGTGACCATCGAGCTAATTCGTATCAAGGGACGATAAGGATTGCTGGATGAAAATTTCGCGATGCATGTTGCGTCTTCGTCACAGGGAGACACGCCTCGCGTGGACGATTACGTACCGCGCTCGTCGAGGAAGCGCGACGCTCGTTATTGTTGCGAATTATTGCGGACTCAAGAAAACAAAGGGGCGTTTGCGTAACCGGCCGCGTTGATGCAACTGTGAGTGACGTTTTCAGCAAGAGTCCGGGGGAAAGCCTCGGCCACGCGGCGATGTAGAAGGTGATTCCTCAACGTGGACATGTGTGCGCTTAGAAGTTGGAATCTGAGCACAGGAGGGAGTTAATAGAACGTTCCTTAGGGATATTTGAAATTCTAGGATTAAATTTATTTGCATTCTTAATGGTGGAGATACGAGTGTGGGGATATAGCGGGCATTGCAAAGCGTCTGCATGCTGAAGACGCATGGGTTTGGGATTAAGTTAAGTGGTGAAGAAGGAATGTGTAAATCTTGGAAAGGTGACAAAGTAAATGCACGGAATAGAAATTAGGTACAATGACAAGGAAGGGTGGTTCTCTCTGTCGAAAGTGTGGAATTCACGATGTGAGTAAAGTTAGAGTGAAGAAGATATGTTCGTTGGGAATGTGGGAAGCTTCAAGCTTGAGAATTTAGTAGAGCGAAAGTAAAAGTAGAATATCTATTTTAAATATTTAGGGCTCAGAAAATTAAAGGAAATATGACACAGAAGAAATTCTCACTGTACATGTGGAAGCAAAATAAACAGCAAGGATAGAATCTTTATACCAAATTTTAAATTTTAGGTAAGAATTAAAGGGACAGCAAAGCACGAATCTCTATTTTGAATATTCAGGGTTTAAGTTATTCAGGGGTTAAGGGATTCAATAAAGTGATAACGAGGGATGATTTTCTGTTCAGAACATTCAAGGCACAGAAAGTGAATGGAATTACAACGAAGGAGAAATTTTCTTTGTGAATATTCAAACGTTAGAAAGTAGATGGAATGTGTATAAAGGTAGAATTTATATCTTAAATGTTAAAACTGTTTTATCCTGTGCTGAGCTGAACAAGAGACTCCTTAATTCGGTAAACGAAGGACCTACTAACATTTTATGGAATAGTGGATTTATTTCTAAACTTGTCAAGGACTTGATTTTACTTCGACTATAATACTATTTCAATGTTTTAAATAATAATTCACTGATTTTTTAAATTCACACATTGCGATTACTTTTTTATATCTAATTTCTCGCGTTACATGCAAAATCCATGTAATTGATACACTGCTTTAACTTCCCCAATAACATATTCCAAATTTTAAATCAAATCATTCGTGTGTTACCAAATCAGAGGGCCGCGAAGCGTTAAATTCTTCTCCACTTGCAAAACCAACACTTAAATAAATCGTACCAGACGTATAAACACGTGTTCTTCATTGTGTAACATGTGTGGAAGAGAAAAGAAAAGAATAGAAGTAGGGAGAAGAGGGTACAAATAAATAACTTTTTCGAAGTTTTTTAGAAAGCTTATTGCAACATTAAAATAAACTTTTCATAGACTAAAAGTTATATTATGTTAAAGAGATTCAATAAAATAATTAAACTACGTTTACCGGTACTATCAGTTGTATTTATTTAATACTTTATAAGCAAACGAAAAATATGGTGTGTCTCTCCCGAAATAACCCTATCCCTATACATCTTCCGTGAGCCAAAGGAAAAACTGTCCATTATAACTGAACATAACGCCCCACTTTACAGATTGCAGTCATGAATATTTATCGACAGACGTGTGCTCCCTATGGCAGCCTCGAGCTCCACCCAGATTAAAGAAAGCAAAGGGCAAACAAGAAGCTTTTTAGCTCAACACCCAGGAAGCTCCAAAGCATCTTTAAACTTATTTCTCGACTGCCAAAGTGCACGCAAATCGCACGAATCCTTCAGCTCGTTTCCTTGGAATCGATAAGAACACCAGGCACGCCGGTCGATTTAAATACAATGAGATATAAAGTTAATCCCATCGTGCTGGAAACTCCGCGAACCTCCCACTGGCCTCTCTTAATTAAAACAACGTCGTCGCTCGAATTACGATTTTAATCTAGCCAGCGAGCCCGCTAAGCGCGATCTCCTGCTCGAGGTAATTACCTTTCGGGGCTGTTTCTCTTTTTGCCCGGGCTCCAGTCTGCAGGGCCCTTTGATAGAAATCGACCTAGCTACCCGGCCGTCCCCGAGGCAATCGTCCAGATTCGTTTCCACTTTGAGAAAGCCAACGCTAGGCCACCGATCGATCGCTGGATAATTCAGTTAAACGGCCTGCTATCAACGGTTCAAACGACCGCATCTGTTCTTCCGATTAACTGGTTTAGTTGACGAATTGACCCGACTGCTTAACCCGCCTAGACGCGTGGGACCATCCTTCGCTAGCTGTCAGGATTTCGATGATGGCTTCTGCGTTGGCCGATCGCGTGTCGCAAGATTTACGGTTCTTTTCCAGCGGCACTTTCTGGGGGAGATGAATTTCAATGGGACACGAGTTGTGGTTCTAGCTGAAGTCCAGTGAAAAGTTTCTTGACGAATATGTTATCAGTTCAGTAGTTTTGCAATTTAAAGAATTGTATTAATTTTTCGACCATGGACGACTTGTTAGTAGATAATATAGGTGATACACGGTGAATTTTAACCCATAATACAATTCCTTGTGTCTCTGTATTGGACATTCTATTTACTTATTTCCTTTTTACGGGAAGACCTCATTGCTTACAGAAAGAAAAAATCACAAAACAATATTACCGCACACGAGGAATCACCCATCATACCCCGAGAACAAAAATTTAAAGTACAAAGAGAATACCGCACCAAAGCAAAACTAGGAAATATTATCTCGACGGAGCGAGTAACCTTTCACGCAATCATCATACCATTCCCATCCAGAACTCTAAGCAGTACAGACCTAAAGCCATGCAAAAAATTCCGTGCAAAAAATTCTTCTGATTACGATCTGAAATCTGTATTCCTTTGCTCCAGAATTCCCCGTTTCCATCAGTGACAAACTCCCAAATCCCTACTCATCAAGATGACCAACACATAACCAAGGTAAAAGAATCTCATCATACCTCCTTGCCTGCAATCATTAATTCAACTCACACAAGCTTCGCAACTTCACGTTTCAAATGCATCCCAAAACACGAAAACAAATTCACATTTCAAATTCACGCGTTCCCTTTGTTACCTACAACTACTTCAATCTTCTGCTAAATCCTCAAGTAATTGTAAAGGACATTTCCAACGACAGTCCATGAAAAGGCGCGCGTAAAACGATCGCCAGAACGTTTCAACAAAGCGAAGAGGATCCACCAGGATTTCCCTCTCGCGAAAATCTGTGAGATAGGAGACGTAACAGGATCCCAGACAATAATGTCTGGCAGGAACGACGCAGGGAGTAATACGTATCTGGTTGCTATCGTTCACTGGGCGACCTTAAGGCCGATTTTAGAATGCTCTGTGGAGAGTTGTTATGGACCAGTCGCAGCGAGACGTCGCCTTTTCGCCTCTTGTCGGCGGTTTATGCTGAAACTCTTCAAGGTCGCGCGGAAAAGCCAGGCACCTTCGCCGAGTGAACGTGGCCTTTCGGTCTCCGCTTGGCTAATCGAAAGAGACAATGAGACGTCTCCGATCTCCCCTTGCCCTCCCACTCGAACGGTTTCGTTATTTTGCTACGGAGGAAGAAGCCACCGCTCCGACGTAGAAGCTCGCCGATCATTGTTTATGGAGCACTTGAAAAGTCGACTGGGATGGTTCTGCGCAGCAACATCCTGAACGCTCGCTGAAGCGACTGTCCGCTTAAAATATCCTGATGGAAACGCTGTTCCGAACGCGCGGCTGTTTTTGCAACGTTGCGAAATGGGGTGTCGGTGTTTGGTACGGCGCAATGGGTAATCTCAGTTGAGGGAGTGTAGATATTGCGTTGGTGGAATCAATTTAATCGCGAGCAGTTTTGAGAGTGGGGAACGAGGGTTTTCTGAAGTTATGGCGAGGAAAAGAGTGATAAGGTAGCTTTTGGAGCAGCTGATGTTTGGGTTAGAATTGGATGTGTTCGGAGTAGAGTTCTTGCGAAGTAGAATTGGAAATATAGTTTTCGCGAGCGACACTGAAAGGAGGGAAAGTTCAAGTTTGCTACTTTAGCAGTCTCCTAGGAAACAAGTATAATATTCAAGTGACACACACTGAATATTCGATATACAGTAGTTTTTCATTTTACTTTCTTTCTACTTTTTCTTTGCAACTTTCACACAACTCTGCCAAGCTAAATGTCCAATACACTCTAATTATTTCAGCAAAGGGTGAGGATCTGTGGTATTTTTGCTGATCCCATCGAATGTTTGGTTATTCAGAGAAAAAGAAAGTGTTAGTATGTACTATTCCTTCATTTTCATGGAATTTTCAAGTCCCTCGATGCCCATTAGAATTTAAGCATCGCGAGGAAAAGCGACGGAAGTCAACCCGCCTTGCTGGCATCGCGCCAGAATTAAAATTCAGCTTCCTTTCCGGCGCGAGATTGATGGCCCCGCGATGCTAATACGACTTTGAAGGGGGCCTGGCGAACGGTCGCTAAAAATTTTACGAATCCCTCGGCGACTTTTCGATTCTGCCTTGCCGTCACGTGACACACGACCGTCGAAGCTCGTCGCGCGGGTTGTGAAACAGTGTCAGTGACCGACAGCCTAAGGCCACCAGACCGCTTTGCACCAAGCGTCGTTTCAAACTGACTCGAGTGCCGCCCATCCCAGGAAAAAAAATCTTCGATCTGGTTACCTCAGCCTCGATATTTGCGCCGAGATTTTTCTGAATATGATTCGCCATATTGCATTGGGCGTACGAAATATTAAAACACCCTCTTCTTTGTGTACTTTAAATGAAGAGTAAAGGGAAAAACAGGGAATGTCACAAAACAACGTTATCGAGAAAATGAAGTTTTAATAACTTTAGTCCATCAGTAAAGAAACAAGGTTCAATGAATTGAATTTTCTACTTAAATAATTTCTTTTGTTTGAAGACAGAAGTTTATGTTTAGGCAAAGAGTAGGAGCATTCGGTATTTTGTTCAGTGTTTTTAACCAGTATACCAAATCTTTAACGTTATCTTACGGGGTTATTTGAATTTTATAACCCTTTGTGATTCAACAGTTCTGTAGTCCCAGTTGCCTTCAACAAAATATACTATAAATCGGAAAATCACGAAAAATGGACATTCCCAGTTTTTCCCTTTCCCTTCAAATCTACCACCTCCTTTCACAAATTTCATAATACAAATTTTTCCTTACAGCGTGAGTTTTAAAATTAGTTCAGAGGACTTGATTCTTTCCCAAATTGCCATGTAATCCTAATGTAGAATGTATTTCCAAGTTTCTTTAAAATTCCAGAAAATAGTACAATTATTATAACGTAACAAGGACACTTGCATACCAATTCCTTCTTCAAACCTCCCAGCATTATTTGAATACCAAAAAATGGTACTTCTTCCCCAGTCTCACCCCCAGAAACTCCGATCGTCGTGAAGCTACCGTACAAATTACAATGTACTCGCGTTCGGGATCCCAATTACAGAGTTGCACAGTTTGTTCTGTTCCCCAGACGTTCAGCCAATTAGCCTGCCCTCCCCCCATTACCGTTTCCTCTCGTTGCGAGTTCGAGGGAAGGAGTCTACCGAGTCCCAATTAAACGTGAGAAATCGTGCTACGGGTCTGCCAAGAAACAGAGCCATATAAAAGGCCGCTGGCGGGCGAGTGCTCCGAGACGAACGATTCACGGTGGCCTGCGGCCGTGGTAATCCGTTACAGGGGATCGATGTAACGCGAGACATGCGTCGTAGATCGATCCCGTAGAATCGAGCGATCGCGAGTGGATCCGAAGTTCATTCGGTAGCCGCGGTCGCTGGCCCTGAGAAAGCCTCATCCCTCGCCGGGATCGAGTTCAACGTGGTTTGACACTGACCCACACACTGGCTGGCCCACTTACGCGCCTCACATCGTGGCCAGTGTTGCCAATAATTATCCGTTCACTGGGTTTTCCGCTTGGCCACGACCGAAATTCTGCCACCGGCTCCTATCAAACCGATTTCGCTCTCTCGGCAACGATTTCATGTCTATGTTTATGTCGCAGGACAATAATTGTAAAACCAGCCTTTTCGTATAAAACCTAAGCGCCGCCTTTTTGTCGAACCTTCTGACAAACGCCCTTGCCTCAATTAGGCTGAGGAATTATAGCTTCTTCTGAATTACTGAGATAATGCCAATAATGTTCAGGTTAGACCTGGGTCCCGCGAGGCGGTAACCGTGGGGTTTTTGTCAGTAGAAACCTGACACTGACCCGGCCCCTCCCCTAGGGGGCCGGAGTGTCCCATGAGTATTTCTCTACGTTAAAAAAAAGGTAAAATGGGTTATGATTCCTTAGCCTAGTCTTCGACAAAAGGCTGATTTTATAATTGGGCCTAAGTAGTTATACGGAAACGGTTACTGCTCGATGGTAAGAATGCCACGATTCAAATGGCGCCTACTTTGATTAGTGAAGTTACTTTACTCACACAGAAGCGTATTGACTTACTCACGCAGAAGCGTATTGACTTTAATCGAAAGAAACGAGCACTTCCCATGTTACAATCTAATACCTTCGTTCGCCCATAGTGGCAAGCCCCTGTCCACCATCGGTGGAAAAGGACAGCTCGATTTAAGCGTTTCTTTATTGACGGTAATTCGGGTTTACGATGTGAAGCCACTTTCAGAGAGGATAATTGGACAGCGTCGACGGAACTGCCAATAACACTGGATCGAACGAGTTTTATTCCGATTTCACTGGTCCCTTACTTTCGATCGGTAGAATTGGAGAAAATTCATGAATTTCTTCAGGCTTTAGGCTATCGATACTAAACGAACATAACATCTATGAAATGCGGGAGAGAAAATGTTAGTTCTCCCATGAGAAAGTCTCTAGAAAATTACTTAAGTTTCTTCGTCGTTTATTTCATTAATTATTTCCTAGAGATTGACATATTAATAATATTCGTCTAGACCAGTGTTTCCCAATCTTCTTTTAATATTCAAATAACCTGCGACCCCTCCCCCCATATTTGGTCAGGTAAATTTAATAAGGTAAAGAAAACAGATTAAAAAAACGTATTTCAGAATATAATTCTAACTTACTAATATATAAAATAAAAAATCCAGAAACCGTGACGACCCCTCAGAAAACACTTCGCGCCCCACCGGTTGGGAATCACTGGTCTAGACCATATGTGATATTTATGCGTCATTACAAAATAATCGAAGCATGCTATTATACCTCGAAGATTACACCCATTGTCAGCTGTGAAAGGAAAGTCTCGCACAGAGTTCCAAGTTCATTTTCCACTCCACGTGCAAGTGTCATTAGCGCTGTTTTTTGACTTTTCTAACAAATTTATTACTAGACTCCACCTCGACTTAAATCCTTAAAGAGCGAACGATCAACCGTCAATAGAGTCAGGCGCCAGCCCAAGGATGACCCCAATAATGGCGGACTGATTTCGTCGGAGCTCCCTCTGATCTTAACCAGTCGATGTGTTTCATCCCACTGACTGCACTTGGCAATTAACGTGGGAATCTTTAAATAGACTAGCTGCACCTGCGATGACGAGACGTCGCGCCAAGAGGATTCGCGCGGTGAAAGAAGTTTATCCAGCAGGCGCTGAGAAAAGGGGACACGAAACGTAGGAAAAATACATACATCTCTCGTTCACCATGCTCCCAGATGGTCTGGGTTAGCTTCAGATTAGACCTAAAGGGGACACGAGGCGTCGGAAAACTACCACTCGCCGCTGTTATTCTCCTAGATGGTCTGGGTTAGCTTCAGATTAGACCTAAAGGGGACACGAAACATAGGAGAACTACCTCCAGCGTCGATTATTTTCCTAGATGGTATGGGTTAGATCTGAATTAGGAAAGAAGTTTATCCAGCGGATGCTGCGAAAAGGGAACAGGAGAGGTAGAAAAAATCCCTCTCTCGTTGTACTTTTCCCAGGCAGTCTGGGTTAGATCCGAAATACTCCCCATCCCCGTCAAACTAATTAATAATAATAATAGGTTTGCATTATGCTTGAGTTAAATTGTGGATCAGAAAAGAAAATTTGTCCAGTGGGTGCTGTGAAAAGGTGATATGAAACGTAGAAAAAATACCTCTCCCGTCCATCATTCTCCCAGATGGTCCGGGTGGGCATGTGTGTCTGTGCACGCGCGCGTAAGCTCCCATAGTTGAAGATCCTCTAATTGATTCGCCCCGTATCGAGTGTGGGATGAAAACGTGTCGGGTGACTTGGCTGGAACAATGGCCAAGTCAGGCATGTAAACACGGCGAATTGTATCAATGCTCGGTCGACCGTAAAGTCTGCAAAGCCTGGCCAGATCGCGCCAGAAAGAAAGGATTTACCCACTGCGTCGGATTTATCACTCAATTTGCTAAACGCGTCTGCGCCAGGGGAAACAACGGGCAGGACCTCTTCCGAGGTCCCATTTTCTGTCGACATGTCGACCAAACATGTTTGCGGGGAATTCCACTGTCCCTGGGGAATATTCTAGAAGAGATTACGAATTACGTTTTAGGGTAAAAGAATGGTAAACGTTACTTTTTGAAGTAGAAAAGTGGAATTTGTAGAGTTGCCTGAAAATTATTTATGAAGGTCTAGAGGAAATTTGAATTAAAATTCGTGGGGGCATTGTGGGAAGATTGAGACGTCATCAATGTGTTCAAATAACGTTAATGAGTGTGTTTCTTTACTACTTGTTGTTCTAAGGTCATGTAAACGCAAGTGTATAGATTACTTGGGGGATTGGCTGCTCAAGTGACTTGATCCTTCACTAATCGTGAGATACTCTATACTTCAAAGGTTTCAACACGATGCATTGGTATTCCATGGCAATGCTATCGAGCCCGATAGGAAACAATATTTTCCAATGAATGTCCACAATGAAATGAATGAAAGACTGAAACGAAATGAAATTTGTGATGACCACTACGCCACTGCACGGTCCGTGTCCCATTCTATTCTTCATTCAACGCAGGGACATTAGGATCGTGCTCGCTACAATGGCTTGGTCACCTGTATTCAGGTGCTTCTGAAGCTACCTGCCACAAAGTCAGACAATTCCGTAATAAATACACCTTACCAAAAATGGGACCCGCTGAGGATTACACTGACAATGAGGTCCAATTGTACTACTCGGAGCTATCGATTCGTGGGGCAGGTAATCGGTGCACGGATACCTGAATCCGTGGCTATCCGCTATCATTTGGATAATCGTGCGCAGGAGGCAGGTAACCAAGGACTGAAAGCACAGATCGCTGAAATCATTGAGGACTGGTCGAGTCGCCGGTGAAAGGACGAGATGGTAACAAAAGAACCATTGACACTGGAGGCAAAGTTAACAGAGTAATTGCTCAAACTACGATAGGCAGGCAAGCAATGTACCTATATACTTTTGCATTGTCTTCGGTATTCCCGTTAGCTATTTAAACGCGTATGGCAAGCATACTATATACTCGTGAGAATGCAGTAATAAGGCATTGTTTCGCTGTAATTACCGTGACGGTAGGATGAGCACGGTTGTTTATGTTACGAGTAGTCTGGCCACGCGAGTCCTTTCATCGACACAATTTTCTTTCTGGGGGTAGATGGTGAAGCCACTGGGGTCAATAATGAGAAGGCAGTTGGGTTCAGGTGTTTCCCGTAGTATTGGTATTTTAGGGTACAGTACTCTGTATTGTAAGCAAAGGATATCTCAGTGAAGTGATAATTCTGTTACTCGAGATAAGTCGGTTAAATACTACTTTTACGGAGGTAAATGTAACGTCCTACTTCTTTACAAACGTGAGACTGTCGGTCGAGATTTCTGGCATAATTTCTGAGTCTTCTAGCTGCCTACAGCTTTTGGTAAAATTTGTGCAACTTTGTTTTGATGGAAGTTTCTTGTGAGAGACTTAGAATTTTTAAGTAATAATTCTGTTTATTTTTCATAGAATATAGATTACTTGGGTTTTTGGAGCAAGTTCATCTGAAGTTTTAATCAAGGCGTGAACCTTTTTCAGAAAGAAGAAACGATTATACTATTAATGATAATGAGTTGGTGAAAAATACAGTTAAAACTAATCCATTAACATTAACTTTTTCCCTTTGTATTCTAACTTATACACTACTTATGCTTATAACTCATAACATCTATTTGAACCCTAGTATTTTATTTTTCATTATGTACATCTGTTTCCCCCAAATATGTGTCTACATTCAAATCAAAACATATAGAATTTTCTGCTCCAACAGACCAACTAATACTTCTGCAAAAATAAATACCTCTTGAAAAAAACTTGTTCTCCATCCCAGACTTACTTTTTTACTTTTACACTTGCATTCACTCCTTACCATCTACCATAAAATCGGCCCACCCTCTACATACTTCATTAAAAATTTCCTGAATGCCAAATCACAAAATATATATTTCCAATCAAACCAAAATAAATCCCAAAATCCCGGAACGAAAACGATTCCTAGTATCTATTTATATTTACCTCTACATTAATTTTCCCTTTCTTTAATCTCAATACATTATTTCTCAAACTGTGTTATAGTTTGCCTGCGATAAAAACCTATCCACTATCATCCATTCCTCATACTGTCTTCGTTTTCCCCTAGGAATACACCACTGTTCGCCGTGACACGCGCTACGCATCGTGAGACCAGGCTGAGCAGAGCCAATCGCAAAGCTCTGTTCTCGGCTGGTTCAAGGCGCAGTTGAAAACTGTTCCGACGAGGTGGAAGCGGTAGCTGCTCGCTGAATGCCTTATGAAGCAGACGAACGGACATCCTGGTGTTACGTAACTTCGTTCCCTAGCTGGTCAGCAACGAACAACCTAATCTTGCCTTTCCTCCCAGCGCTGGCCACTCTCGCCGTTCTCTTTCTCTCTATCTGCCTTTTTCGTTTCGTGCCTCGTGGGGCACACCTTTCTCCAAGGCTGGGACGGTGGTCGAGACGGCTGTCGAATGGGGTCAGAAGCGGCGTGCGTGCCAAACTCTCTGGTAAAAATCGACGCCTACGCGGCGCGACGCCTCGGACGATTCGCGAGGACCGTGGCAGACTGCTGGGTCCTTGAACGTGAAATCGTTTCGCACGTGCTAGCGAACGCGAGTATACCGGGGACCGCCGTGGATCATTTGGTGACGGGCCGTCGATCCGATGTTGCTTTCAGTGAGACTGTGAATTTGTGAGAATATGGATGGAGTTAATGTGTTGTGACTCTATTTCGGAGTCTGAGCATAGGTACCGAAGTTTCGATTAACGTTGTTTGTAGATTGGGTTATATTTAGTAAATTAAATGTACGCTTGTATATTTTGAAATGTTCTGTTGAATGTGGAGATATTTCTATGTGGGGGATATAAATATTGTGTAACTGTGAGTTATGGTTCAATTTTTGTACGTCGAGTGGTGACTTTTATTTCTTTCTGATTGAGTAATTTCTTTGGGGCAGTCGTATTTGGGAGGGTAAAGATTTTAGTCAGTGGCAATGTTTGCTAATTTTTTCTTATATTACTTTATTTTTATAGTAATGTAAAGTGTTAGTTCAGTGGTGCACCCAGAGAGGGAAGGGCAAGGGGCTCTGCTACCCTCAAAGAAGGGGCTTAGTAAAAATAAGAGAAATCTGAATTTTATTCTTTTAATCAATTTTTATAATCACCTAACGAATTTTATTGAATTTGCATTAAAAATATTTTCATCCGTTTAACTCGGCTCCCCCTAACTGGTATTAAGTAATAATGTAGTATAGTATTTTAATATAAGTAGTTATGCTACTATAAAATATAAAATAGTAGTATAAAATACGAAATATGAAGCCACTAGATACTGATATAAAGTAAATATAAACTTTATTTTGGCAATGCGTATTATTTGAGTATCCTTAGGGATCATTTCTTTCTCGCATTCTGTGAACCAGTTGAATGATGTTTCTCTAGGAAATACTGTTTCAGAGTCTCGAGAAAAAACCGTTCTCTTCCTTACTGTTCATCGTGTCCGTTAAAACACGAGACTTTTCGGTTACGTGACTCAGAAATCCTCTGCACGTGAACTCGACAAGGCTCTCAGTGGCACTGGTACTATTAGAAAACTACCGCAACGTATAATGATTTTTACGATGGTGAAGTTAGCGCAGGTGGCTTAATTGTCCGCGTAGAATTGCTCGAGGATACTTTCTACGACCCCCTTGGGAAGTCTGCACTGGTGCAAATGTTACGAAATACACTTCCGCAATTGATTCAACTTCTAAAATGCTAAACGAAAGCGTGGTGTTCACTTTCAATGTGAATAATTCATTTTGCTCAAGTTCTGTGAATAGCGTTTTGATTCTAATGTCCCTTTGAGGAAGAGAAAGTGGGAAAATCTGTGGAAGAAATCTTCCTCCTTTAATTATAATGAATTCAAAACGTTGGAAGGCATTGCCTTGAGTATTATTTCTTAGTAGTATTTCAAATAAGGAATGTATATCATTTGAATATTTGGGACATTATTATCTGAAAGTTCTGAAATATCATTTTTTTAATTTGAAAATATGAATTTTCTAATTAAGCAAATTTCAAAAATTGACCTCCTCATTAGGAAATATGGAAAATTTGAATTGCCTTATCATGGAACTTGAAAAATTTAAATCTCCATATTAAATTTATAAATGTTCAATTTGGAAATCTATGAACCCCTTATTCGAATACTAAATAAATTATTATTCAAAGCTCACCATACAAAAACTTTAAAAATCCAACCCCAAAGTCTACTAAGTTATTACCCAAAAATACTTTCCCACCATCACATCCTGCCCCTTTAATTCCAACTGAAACCCCCTCACCGTTAAAAAAGCGTTCACTGGATCGTTAAACGCCCAAGCCAAACAACTTCTCCCAAGCATCGTACCTTCGCGTCAGCATCGAAACTGTTAGGAGCACAGTTTACCGTAACACTAAACTCTGCTGTCGCTTCCAGACGGGCTTCACGCTTTTTCTGCCCCGAGGAAACGTCGCGATCGCTGGCCCTAGCGTTTCGTCGCAGGTGCGCCCGACCAGGCCAGACGTTCGCCAGAAAAAATGGCTCACGAACTAAATGACCAAGCGTCGAAGTTTCTTCCATCCACCTGAACGACACCTCCAATCAACCCATCACTCGTCGCCACCTGGGACAACGTAGGCAGAGGCCCCCTGCTGACGTAGTTTTCCACGAATGCGACAATTCCATCGACTTCACGCTCGGGAAACACGCGACTCCGTCCAGCTCTGGCATCGTCTTCGCCAGCAGACCGATGTGGAATGCGAGACACGTGTTGTTAATTTGTCACGGGGCTGGGTTGCGCAGTGACTGAGTCCCGCGAGCCACGCTCTTTCCGACTGGGCTCGATACAAAGGAAAATAGCGAAATTTAGTTTGACGGGTAGCTCGTGATCGCACTCAGTAATGCTCCTCCATGGGGCGCGGAGAATGGACTCGTGTCATGTCCTGCGTGGCTCGTAAATCCCTCGAT
This sequence comes from Andrena chrysosceles, assembly GCA_963855975.1. Lineage (NCBI taxonomy): Eukaryota > Metazoa > Arthropoda > Insecta > Hymenoptera > Andrenidae > Andrena > Andrena chrysosceles. Next base: position 5,905,883 of record OY979769.1, on the reverse strand, counting down.
GCATTTCGCACTCTGTACTCGGAAAGTGGCGATGACAAGAAACCCTCTGAACCTCCCTTTACTAATTACGAGCACCCAAAGTGTCTTCCAAGAAGAAAGTTGTACATTCCCAGTAGACATAAACGCAACAAAATGTCACGGTATATTTATTCCAAAATTCCCATTCATTAACGCCACTTATAAATAGTGCCATTCACCGAAATCCCCCGCGTGGCGTCAAAACTGCGCTCGACTGGCAGCCACGGTAAACGCGATAGAGAAACAAAGAATAAAGAGAAACGAAATCCCCTCAGCTGCAGCAACTAAACCGTTTCCCAGGTTTTTGTAAATGCGTTCCGAGATAAATCTCCTCCTCCCCCAATTGCGACTCGCTTCTCATCCAAGTCTGCTCTCCCCGGCTATCTATCGCCCGATCAAAATTGACGAACGGCTTACACACAGATACAGTCCGGTTCATCACGTCTGCCATTGAATAGTTAATGCCTATTTTCGTATCGGCGATATACGTTCCGCGGCATTTTATTCGGCCCCGCTGGACCGTGGCGCAATCCCTCGCCGCGATCCGAGGCCAAAATCCCGTATCGAGGGCCACCATTGGTCGGCACTTGATTGAATTGGCGGTCAGTGCACGGGCATTAAGTCCGGCATCCAAAGGATTGAATTTCTGTCACAATTATCGACCCCTGCGCCCGCCGCCCCTTCGCGTACGTTTGTATACCGTAGACCTACGGCTGCCTTCCCAATCCACCGCGGGTCTAAGCGCAGCTGCGGCTTTTTCCTACCCGGGAATAAATCTAAGCTCGAATTTAAATTCAGCTATGGATTTCGCGGCCCTAGATGGATATACGGGGCTTCCAGGGGGAGCGGGGGTGGTTAGATCCGGTATTACGAATAATTGAATACTTCTAGCCCCCGAGGGTGCTACGGGGAGAGCGATGATTTACGCCGATGGAGGATTCGGTCTTGGAGGAGAAGGGTGGGATGGCTGTGACTGTATGTAATAGTATTTTGGACTGTAGATTTTGAGATTGTATTGAGTGTTTCTGTTTTGGAGGTTTCCTGGGAAGTGTTTGGAAGGAGTTGGGGTAGTATGTGGAGGATCGATTATTGTGGAGGGTTAGTGTTTTGGGAATTCCAAGTTGAAGTGGTTCAAGATGAAAATGTTAGTTCATTGAACAGGTATTTGCTACTTGTTTTTTGGTTTTGAGAAATTGTGGCGTGGTCGGTTCGGTGGAACTTCGGTGGAATGAAAGTTAGCAAGTGTTATTTTCAACTTCTTGTGATTTTTCATGATAATAATTAAACATCCTTATTCTCACTTTTTCAAGTCGATTATTTTTGGGATCTTCCATTTCTAGCAAACGGCTCTACTCATACTTTTTTTAAAATAAATGTAGTTATGTAACTTAAATAACTAAAAAGTAAAAAATAAAAAGATTAAAACTGACTTCAAAAACATAAAAATGTACCAAAAAGTAAAAAATAATTTTTTCCCATATTTAATCTACGACTATCATTTTTTTTAAGTCGGCGCCAGATTTACGCAGTGCAAATGATGAGGCGCCGATATAACAAAATTGATAGTCGTAGATTTAATAAGAGGAAAAAATTATTTGTTACTTTTTAGTGCATTTTTGTTTTTGAAGTTGGTTTTAATTATTTAAAATTTTTTGTATTAGTTTGAAAAATCGTGGAACTGATTAAAAGTTAATTATTATTTCCATCGCCTGCTGTGAAACTTAATTTATCACGAAATTCCTCGACAAAGTTCGAAGTCACACCTCAGTCACAGCAACTTGATGGACACCTACGATAAAAGATCCTCATTTTCCAAATCCCACTAGTAGCCCATGAACACCTTGCCACTCTACGTTTTCCATTCTCAAACCTATAACCTAGCATACCAATAAGTGAAGAAGCAAACTCCCCATGCTAAACCATTCTTGATCACAATCACAGTCACAGGCAAACCCCACTGATCCGATACCAGCTCTCAGAAAGAAAAACGTCTTAATTATCCCTCTGAGAGTCCCATTGCAAAATCGCATTTCAAGCGCTGTCCCTTTCACCCGTGACCAAAAAATCGATCGGTTCATCTGGAGTTTCCTCACATCCCCGGTGTGTCTCTCGGGCGGTGCGCGGACAGCTTCGAAAAAAAGAGTGTCATGGCCGGTTCCCGGCGATTATGCGTGTATATGCGTGTACGAAGTCGCGTGCACTTTCGTCGTTAAACCGCAACGACGTGAGATGAATCTGCTGGGGCTGGCGTGGATCCTCGTGCCCGATCGAGATCAACGCTGAATCCGATATTCCGATCGAGCCACGTTAGAAAGTGTTGCACCACTGTCGGCACATTTATCCTCGCGTATGCCTATATATAGAGTGCAAATGTATGGAAATACATGGCGTGCAACAGCGTGTGAAGTAATATAAAGGCGAGGAATGATTCCGTAGGGTTGCTACAGCACGCACGCACACGGCTGCATAAATGAATGCACCACCGCGTGCACCTAGCGAGACAGTTGCATCTGCTGGCTGCATCCCGTATGGAGAACCGTGCAACAGTTTCTCAGTAGTTTACTTGTGTATAGGTACAACCTTTTCCTTTAGAGATCCGAAGGCTTGATGGCGGAACAAGATTAATGGAATAATTCATTGGTTTTTGAACAAACTTACTCTCACTGTCGATGAGAATGTCCGTAATAGTGTTTTGAAAATAGATGGATAAAATATTGTTGGCTCCACTTACGATAATAAATGTAGATCGTAGGTAAATTGTATTGTAAATAATTATATTTCGTACCTGGACAGAAGAGACTTGAAAAAGTTATAAAAAAAATGACAAAAGTATTTTTGAACGAATTCTATTTAAGGGAGGATTCTCATGTAACAGCCTCCAGGTGTAAGCGATATTTATGAAATTGTTTTGAAAAAAATATTGTTAATATGGCATTCAACTTTTTTCGGATATAAGGAGGCATCTTTAAATTTGCAGATTTTTTTTATTTGGATTCTTCTTGTTATGTATTAATTATTGTGGAATCGTGTTAACCTCTTCGACGATGATGGCGTAACGTGTAGCACCTGTCACGGCCGTCTGATTGCAAAAAGAAGGAAATTTTCTTAAAGTTAAATTTTAATTTCAGTTTTTATTTATAATACTTTTTTCATAGATATAAAGAATAATAGGAAAAATTTGTCTAAGGACAAAAGTTACTTTTTCTTTCAAACGCTATAATTTTTTCTTTTTTTTTCTTTCACCCCGGTGTAAATTATCTAACTTTAAGAAACTTTTTTTTGCAAACAGATGACTGTTATAAGTGCTACGCATCCCGCCAATTATATAGGAGTTATATCGTCGAAGAGATTGATAAGATTCCACTATAATTAATAAATAATAAGAAGGATCGACATAAAAAAAATATTTTCTGCAAGTTGAAAGATGCTTCCTTATATCCGAAAAGAGTTTAATCCAATATTAACAATAGTCTTTTAAAAAAAATCGTTAACATCAGTTACTTTTAGAGCTGTTATACAAGAATCTTCCCTTAAATAAACCAAGATTTTGAGTACTTCCAAAGTGGAAAATAAATTTGAGAAATGCCCCAAAATCACCAATTTTAACATAGTAACGCTTTCATTCAAGGTTCCATCAAAGTCAGATCACTCGAAAGAAATGGTTCCCAATAGAAGAACAAACACACTCCCTTTATCAAAATGTAGTAACGAGCAGTGCTAATCTGTCGCTAACAGTTAACAGTACACGAGAAACGAAACATCCGACTTGCACATACCTACATACGTGTCCGCCGCCCAAAGAAAAAGCGACGTATAAACTGCAAGAGCTGCACTGGCAGAGTTACAAAACAGGATCGACAAGCAGCTTGCAGCAGCGCTCATAATATTGTCATAAGGCCTACACCTGCGTGGCTGCGAGCAGTAGCGGCTCTTTAAGCGTTCGCGGGAAGAACGAATCAAAGTGCAGCAGGCGCGCGACGAATGATCGCAATCTACTTTGATCTCGATCCGCTTTTCTATGGCCTCGACGCGACCTGAACGCGGATCCTGACCTCCATTAACCTGGTATCTCTGACCTCGGTGGTCGAACTTGTCTGCGGGACACGCGATTCTCGGCGATCGAATTCTCCAAGTGAAACACCTTTCTGATTTGAAAATCGACTGCATCGCAAAGTCGAGTGAACCTTAAAGAACGTGGAGAAAGAAAATTATACACCTACGTTTAGTTTATTCTAAGTATGTTCTTCTCGCTGAATAACGAAAATGTGAACTTTATACTTGAAATCTGGGATTTTTTCGTGAGTGTATTTTTATAGTTTTTATACTTTTATAGTCTTTTGTAAATATGTAGTATTATATTATAGCGTAATGAATTTTGAATATTCTGTGGGGTGGATGTTTGACTTGATTTATGCTTCGCGTAAATCATGAAAGGTTAACAATTTCTACTATTCTTAGCTGACAATAGATATATGTAGCTGTATATGTACTATACACTTCCATTTGCCATATAATGAAATTTTAAATAGCATTCAGTTCGAATAATGCTTAAGTTTGTTGAACCTGAAGAAAAGAAGACTACGAGCACAATGCAGCATTGGTTGAAAAGATAGAATAATTTATACTGCAAAAGTGACAGGCTAAAAGATTTTTAAAAATAGATTTCTAAAGAGTGCACGCGAGAAACTTAAATATAACGTATAGAATCAGCCACAAGAATATAAAAATATATAAAAAACTTATTAAGTTAAACGATTTATAAAATGCACTAGTAAACTAAAAAATAATTCTTTCGTTGTACTACAATTTCGATGGTGTTTTCTCACTTTAAATAAAATCATGGCACTGTATTAAATTGATTCATATTCTGTTACGAAATACCCCGTCCCACGATTTTATTTAAAGTGAGAAAACACCATCGCAATTGTAATACAACAAAAAAATTATTTTTGTTTTTACAACATTTTATAAATCATTTAATTTAATTTTTTATTTTCTAGTTTTTAGTGTCCAAGTTTTGTTTGTGGTTATAGGCTAATTTCAAGTCGTTTGGATTTGTGGTTATGGTTTATATTTATTGATGACTGGGTTTTTTAAACCCCGGTTTTTACGCCAGCGTGTTCACGACATTATACATTTTTTATTCTTTATATTGTTTATTTTTTCTTGTTAAGTTTTCCCTTTTTTTAATAAAAAAATGTATTGTCATCACACCCACACACGCTCACAAAGTTTCAATACAATTGGATTGGTGGAAGTGCGTGAAAATTAAATTGCCAGATTTGAACCATACACCAAACATACAGACAAAGGATCGAAGCTAATATAAATCCTTTAATAATATGAGCGGCGATGTTATCACTTAAATCCTGCGATTTTATAATCCCGAGCTCTAATACAAGAATTCTCTGTTGCCTTTAAAATACTCTCGAGACGGTCCCTCGCAAACAAAAGGTAGACGGAACAGAAAACAACTCCACGAAGCATTCTTATTCTCACAATACCCTTGCAGTTAATATTTCAACTAAACTCTTTTCAACACAACTCGTCACAATCACTCCTACATTGAATTTCTCGGAACACTCCACCCTCATTCCCAACAAGAGAAAGTATTACAAGAATATATCGCGCAAGCCATGAAACAAGTTGTTCAGCAATAAAACGGTTGTTGTAACATTTCACGATAAGCCCTGAACTTTAACATCGTATCCACGAACCAATTACTCCTGCTCCTCTGTACCCCAACGAAGTCGATATTTCACGAAGCCAGAAGAGAGTTCCCCATCAATGGTCACACGCCCGTCCCCGTCTCGATACGTCGTTTCGATATCAATATCCGTTCGAGTCGGGGTACATACCAGTGTATCTGCGCAGCCGATTAACGACCCCGGAGGGTCATCTTTTTATTTCTTCGCGAATCTGATCTCCCCGTGCTCACCGAGTCGCCAAATAAAAGCCAATAATCCACCCTGGAAATATCTGCCCCTCTTGCGCCAGTGTACGCGTGCTAAACGACGAAAGGAAGCGGAAGCATTCCACTGTGCGCGTTGGACGTTAATCCGACATCCAACGTAGTATATCTTGCCCCGTGACTCTCTCTTCTTCTAATGGTCAAAGACATTAAGTTCCTAACTTTTTACAGTATTATCTAGCCCCTCCGGGCCCGTTTATCGTCGCTTCTTGGTTCGCTATCTTCCACGACGAGGACTCATCCCCAAAGCATACACAACACTATGCCAACGAGTTCGCTCCCAGGGGCGCTCATCCATTCCCCGGCGTCGGCCTGGTTGAGAGTTCGAAGAGTTTCCGGGATTAAGCGAAACGTTCGATTGCCCTTCGTGACTGGATTCTGTGGTAGTTAATGGTAGCATAGGGGCACGTTTACGAAGTGTGTGGAACAAAAGGGACCGTTGGGGACTCGGATCATGTTCCCTAATTACTGGCCCAGGCCTGCGGAGGCAAAGTCAAGTTTATTGTCCAAGCGGTTCTCATGTCGTAAACAGATTATTCATGGTACAAAACAACCGGAATGACGATAACAGTACGGATAAATTATTCTGTTTGATGGGCTAAGTATATTGTCGATGATCCAGGCGCGAGTTTCGGCTTGATTGACAGGATTTCGGGGGAGCTGCGTGATTGGAGGTGTATGGAGAGTTGAAGTCGATCAGTGTGTAGGTTAGAATATGCAAAGAGTAGCTTTTGGATTCACTAATGTGTACCTATTTATTTTCTGCAAAGATATCTGTGAAGATTGAAAATGAAGGTAATTTGGTTACTGGAAGATTCTCCTTTGCTCTAATTTTAGGTGGCAAACTGTATGTACCTACTTTCTCTGAAAATTGTATGCTTTTAGGAAGAGTAGCTACTAAATATGTTTTGATATCACTGAAGCTTTATCAACTAAAATATAATTTTTAATTAAGGTAGTACGAGTACATTTCAATTAATTTCACCAGCTGAACTTTCAAACTATAAGGATTAATTGAAATGTAATGTAATGTCTGAGAAATTTCAGAATAAAAAAGACAAATCCCGAAATTTCCTACTTCAGTATACACGCCCAACATGTTTCACAAGGGTTTTAAAAGTTAGCGAACCCAAACTTTTACGCCGCTCCGAAACAGATGCTTACCACAAGGGGACATTGCGAAGTGTTGCTCACCAATTTTAACCTTTGCAGGTAGAGATAGGAAGTCGAAAAATATTTGCTTCACACTTGGCCTTTTCCATATGCACACAAGAATTTGAAATAAGGATTCCATACCGAAAAGAGATTATAAACTTTTTTTGCAGTTCCCTCCTAATCGACGAAAACCCCCATTTAAATGCGACATGAGTAATCATAAAACAGTATTTACTATATAAATTGAAACTAAGCAAAACAAAAAAGTCAAAACTCTGTGGTGTGCCTAAATGAAACTTAAATTCGTGATTTCTACGTCACAAAATATTTCGAGCTTATCCACTCAACTATATCAACTTCTGTAAAAGAAGCTCCAAGTGATAAACACTTAACGAAGCATCAAATGAATTCCCATTCCCACTGTTAAATATCTCGCAAACTATTCCCTCTATACGCAAAATTGCAAGCGCGTGTGAAATATTTTCCACTGCTCTATCTGCTGAGAAATTTTCGTTGAAATCGGTGCGTAACACTTTCCGTGGTCCCCTCGTGAGTAATTTCGTTCGCTCACCGTCCCTACTTTCTATCCACGTTTTCGCCGGCGAAAACGTGCGTGCAGCGCGCCAACCACTCGTTATCTTCCGGCCTGCTCCTCGGACGTGATGTATCCCGTGTGAATGAGCAGTGTAACGCGACAGCGAATAATTACGCAAAGAGCAGCGATAATCAACAGCTGGTCCGTGCTTCCAACACACCGTCGTCATTTGTTTGCAAACAGAGATCCCGTACGGCGGGACCGAATCACCATTAATCGATCCAACGGTCACTTAACTGCCTCAATCCCCGCGGTTGGCCATCGATTTATCGGCCTGTAACAATAACCTCGATCCCATCCACGACACGCGACAAAGGCGAGCAACCCCTCTTCCCTTAACCCTCTGTCACGCTATGTGACTTTTAACACGTTGATCTCTGTAAAAAGTTCTATCGTAGCGCGCATAATCATTTCAGTTTTCACTGAATCTGCTCTTAATCGAAATTTTAATGGATTTTAAAGTGACTCAGCGATTCTAATAGCCTTCCTTGGGTTTAATATCGCATATGCTGATGCATAAATGTTTTATTATTAATTATTGTAAGATGTAGATGATAGTTCCCTGATCGGTTCTAAGTTTTATGCAACGAATATTGAAATGGTATAACGATTTTCGTTTTGTATATTATTTGTGTTTGCTTAATGCATCTGCATGAAAGATTTAGAAATTAAGGGAAAGAACAGTCTTCCTTCTGAAGATTCTGCGCTCTTGTAAACACAAGTGAAAGTCATTTTGGATTAGATAGATTTCGAAGGCGTTGTAGAGCTCATATCAGTCAAATAACTCACAAATATGAAGAACGAATATCTATAAAGCTATATCAAAATCGATGTTGCTAATACTCCACATTAGGAAACTTGTGGTTACTTACTCGAAAATGTTTTGTATTACATTAATCTCGAGCCATATTACTACTAACTAATTCAACAAAACACAGAATTCTCTACCGTTCAGAAGCCAACGCGATCAATTTAAATGCCCAACTGCCGCGTTGTTATCCCAAATGTCTCTCTTCCAAGTCTATCGCCTACCCTAAGGTCACTAGAGCATTTTTTTTCACACGCAGCCAACATGAGCTCGCCGAGAGGCGAAGCCTTCGCTGTACGGCTTCCAACAACCGTACCTTTCACACAAACTTCAAACTTCAGTTCCTAACTAGCTACAAGCATCGACACTGTCCAATACAGGCCCAGCATCTCGGAATAGTACAATTCATCATCTCTACTATTTCTCTCGACCATCCACAGCAAGGGCACATGCTCCTCTAATCCGCTCTTCAAATATATCCCCAACAACATCAACTACCAAGAAACCTTCAAACTCGACCGGTCCCAATCGCTGCTATCACTACCAGCCTCTTACAAACATTACCAAACAAGTCAGCTTACCATTCGAATGCGGTGCACCAGGTCCCCCGATATTATCCCGACAAAGTGTCTGTTTATCAGTGCAGCAGTGGTCCTCGCTGGTCCACGTCCTCCTCTCCCAGCTCGCCCTCAACTGGTGGATCAGCGCCTCCCCTCGTGTTGACAAATATTCCGCAGGGTCCCGATCGTTGCACGCGCCAATTCCTCGCGTCCCTCGCGGTACAACCCCGGTCAGGGTCACCCTTGCACCTTCCTCAGTGTCGGTCGAACGAATGGAACAATTAAATAAAAACGCGCACCTGGTCGCGCGTTAAAACGAAGAAAAGGAGCACTGTCACAGCACAAGACGGCGGTTTCGCGTGGTTTCAGAAGCGGACGACAGTGTCCCAGGATAAACGCGTACTCCCCTCTGGCCGGGTACTTTTGTCCCGGGTGTCACGTGTCTTATTCCGTGGCCGTTGCCTCGGTCACTCCGAGCCCGGTCCCCCTGTTCGCCTGGCACATTTCACCCCCGTTTCGTCGCCGTCTCAGCGGGCTGCGAGGTCTCGCCTGCGGAAACGTGCGTCGCACCTGTTCCCATCGATAGATCATCGACAGCCACTGGCCTGCTCCATGCCGGCGACGATCCCGTCGCGATGGGACACTTTCACGGGCTGGTTTTTTCTCTCGGCATGCGTGCCACGTTCGTATCCCTGTTTCGTTCCCGCCGGCTGTCCCCGTAAGTCCCCGGTTGCGTACACTCTTCTTTCTCCTCTGTCACTAGTCGCGCGACGCCGATCTCAGGTATCTAGATACGCTCCGAGATCGATGGACTTGGCGTTCGCTGAACCTCTTTCTTCCAGCCACTCGCTCGCTCCGCGGGTAATGCTTCTTCGTTCCTTAACAGTCCACGTTCCCTTGGTGGATCGCTTTGGGAATGGTCGCGGGGGGCAGCGTGTGTTTTCGGTGCCTCGATGCTGTCCGGTTCCTGTCGATCCTCAGGAATCAGCTCCAGCGAGGCCGCGAAACACTGGACGAACACGGTTTCTCGTTCACCGCGATCGATTTCACCGTGATCATGATCGACGTTCGAAACCAGTTTCGAATCTCGTCGAGGAACGGATGCACTCTCTCGAAAAATGCGGCCCGCGTCTGCGCAGAGCTACCTTCTGTTCGATGCAGGCGTCGAGTGGCGACTGTCGTTTCTTCCGACAGTCGGCTGTTCCCTGGCCTGTCCCTTCCCCCTCCCTGTCGGCATCGACACAGCCGACTACACCACGGATTTATGCTATTACCGCACCGTTGCCACCCCCTATGCTCCACTGCGCCTCCGCCTATGGCTACCGCTTCCCGGTGGCCTCTTCTTTTCAATCGCAACACCGTGACACACCGCTTCCCTTCGCCCTTAAGTCGTTTCCCTACATGCTGTTCTCGCTGGGAAAGACAGCGACAGGGACGATTTGTTTTTTGGTGTTGCTCCACGAAACAGTTGATTTTCCTCGGTTTTTGATTGTAGACCCGAGGGGGGAGTGTAATTTGTGGATAGGGGAGAGGTAATTGTTTGTTAGGTAGTGTTGCATTTGTGAATTAAAAAATGCGTTGTATTTAAGGGGTGGCCTACCTGGAACGGTCAAAACAACATGCTATTTTGGCAGTTTTTTCTAGATGAACCGAGAAACTTTTATTATTAAACGTCAGTTTATTGGAAAGAGTACAGCTTAAGGATATTTTAGTATTTTTGGGGGTAAAAAGTATTGAATGGTTTATGAGTTATAGGCGATGCCCGAGAAGTCCTTTTTTATCCAAATTTGAAAATTCGAAATTTTTTGATATTACATGAAATTATTTAGGAGCTATTGGGCCCGATTTTGGAAAAAATATTTTGAGACAAAATGGCAACTGTATCGATATTTGGCAAAAAATCGTTCGTTTTTTGAGTGTAAAAAAATCTAAGCAACACAAAAAGTAAGAGCTCGTCATAGCGCTTAGATTTTTAACCCTAAAATAAGCCTGCAAAACCTCGAGTAAATCTGTTCATTCATTTTTGAGTTATGTGCGTCACCGACTTTGAATACATGATTTTTTAGGAAAATATTTAAAGTTTTGGGTCTGAGCGCTACACCGCGGAACACCTACCTACTAACACGCGTATAACTTTGTCAACTTTGATTGGATTAACTTGACATTTTCAAGGAATATTTTCAAGTTGTCCTTGAAGAAATTATAAAAATCGATTTTTCGAAAAATTCTAGATAGGCCTCCTCTCTTAAGTGATTTTCTCTGTTTATAAATAATTTGATTTATAAAATATTATTGTTATCAACACTTTATCTTCTTTATCGTCACGATTCTGTAGATTTTCATTAGTTTCAGTGGATGTTGATTTCGTCACTATTTTCCGGTTTGAATTACTAGTTCACGTTTTATGGATGCTGTTAAGACACATCGTCTCAAGATAATTCTTAACGCGGTGCTTTTACTTGATAACGCGGTTCAGATTATCAGACGTTCCATTGAATGGTGATCACATAAATGAGGATCTACTACTGTGTTTTAACTATGGGTATACAGATTCATTGGCGCGATTTAAGACGAACATTTCGAGTGGATGAAGCATCGTTGCTACTTAGACTTTGCTATTTTAAATTCTTAATGATGCAGATAAGAATTTTTGTACTTTTCTTTTAGTAAAATATGTGTAAATACCATAACTAGTTTTATACAAAGTGATTTAAATACTCCAGTACGTGATATGATAAATAATCGCTACTAATTTACTAGTTGTACTCAGAACTGATCAGTATTTGAATAAAATATTTCAAAGGCCACTAATAGGATTATAAGTTAGGTCTTTTTGGTCAGATGTTATTTTTAAATATTTGCGAGTAGGATTATTTGAGCAGCCAAGTAAATTTTTCTTTGAATTACTTTCTTATTTGATTCGTAATCGAATGAATTTTTACTTTATTTTAATTTGATTCAATTTCCTATGAAAGAATGCCACAATTCATTTCCATTATGTTCGTCTAATAATTTACCTTTCGTATATATAGTAAAAATGAGAATCATCCTAAGAATGTTTGGAAAACTTTTCTAAACTAGTGATATTCTGTTTTCCATTTTAAGTTGATTTTTATAGTTTTCAGTTTGATATAAGCGTTAGAAAAGTACAGTTCCGAGATTGGCAGTCTCTTTAAAACGTTCTGTCATGCTGGAACCGGTTCAGACATGATTTTAGGGAACAGATCAGATGACACATGCAGGCGTATATTGGTAAAAAATGGGTTAAAGGGTCAAATACGTCCTAGAATACGATTTTTCAAACAAATCTCACATTAAAAAAAAGAGTTTCTTAAAATTGGTACATGTGTTCACTAAATAAACAGATTTTTTACATCGTATACCCACAAACACATTTTTCCTTAACGAAAAACAAAATGAAAAGTACAGAATAATGTCCCTGCAAATGAATCTTCATTTTCTCAAAAGACCACTTCGAAAATCCATCGAGAAAGCGAGTAATAGTTGGAAAACTAGTGTAGCAAAACACGTTACAGAACATATTTCTCCCAATTACGTTCATAAACACTACCTATCGACGTGAAAGGTATACAAGAAGAGGTTGAAAAAACTATATTCTGCCCTTTCGATGTGTATTCACAAAGAATTATCACTTCCATACCCCTAAGAACAAAGTATTCTATAATTCCACTACAAACATTCCCATACAGAATATCTACATTCCAACATTTTGAAAATATTTTCACACCACTCTAATATCTGTACCACTAAATACAACCAACCTGAATCAACAAAGCTGCATAGTTCTCTCCAGAAAAAATTCCAAAGTTAACGCTCACTTTTAGCCATCCAACAGTGCTCACCCCTTAAATGTACCCCAAAAGCAAACTTCCCCTTCAAACCCAAGAACCCCCAAACCAACAATCAAAATCACCACTAACAGCTCTTAAAATACCCCCACGCAAATCCCAAAATTCCTTACATAAAACACTCGAATAAAGCCGACCTTACTTTAAATTAGAGCTCTTACTTTTTACCCGTCGGGTACCCGGGTAGCCGGAAATTACCCGAAATAACTTCAAGCCATTGAATGTGGTATTGTTCGATCATATTTGGCTAACATCAGACTATACCACAGACAATCACACACAATACCACATTCAATGGCTTGAAGTTATTTCGGGTAATTTCCGGCTACCCGGGTACCCGACGGGTAAAAAGTAAGAGCTCTACTTTAAATACCACCTCTACCATAACACGATCATCAGTTCAAACAACCCATTCACCACTCTAATCCATCAATGTAACAAAGCTATCGGCAAATATCCCTCAAGGTCTTCGCCAATCGTTTCCCCTGAACGGCCATAAAGAAAAAACAAAGCAGCCAGTCCTCCCTCGACATTAGCCTCTTTCTGAAACGCTCGAACGTCCCGAACATAGGGGAGGGGGCTAGCATCCCCCGCGTGCACGGCTGCGAGGGCACGATCTGGACATCCGTGGACTTCGTTAAAGCATCTCGCTGGCGGCTTCAGGCCCCCGCCCTCGTCCTACCAACACAGCCGCGTGTCCGTGCGAAAAACGGCACTGATCGTACGTGTGCACGCACGTGCTCGCCGTGCCACGCGATCACGGTCCCCCCTGCGGAATAAATCAAGTGAAGAAAACCTGCCGGAAGGTATTAACGTTGGGGTCGGCTCACCCCGTGTTGCGCCTCTCCCTCGCTATCCGAGAGGGTTAAGCTGCGCCCCCGCGCCACCCTTATCGCGCGTCCCCCCCGTGAAACGCCGTGTACCCCCCAGGGATCTTCCCGTCTGGATTTACTCGGCTGACGAGCGATCCTGCACGCTGCACGACCCCGAAGAGGACGAGAGTAACGGAGGACGGAGTCAGAGCGACGGATCAGTTGAGAGGGGGGAGGGCGAAACGCGAGTATCGCGAGTAAGCGAGACGCTGAAACTTGGGGGAAGGGGGCAGTGAGAAGCGCAGGGGGGAGCGGCATGTTGGAGAGGACAAGAGCGAGGGAATCCCTTATCAGAGGTCGCGCATGACGAGACAAGCTAATTGTGTTATCAGTGCACAACGGACGCTGCCCCCCATACTCTTCTGTCCCCTCGCTGAGTCCTCGAGCCGTTGTCGTCGTTGTCATCCCTTCTCGACGCGCAAAGCGCGGCTGTTTATTTTGTAAACTGTGCTAACGTGTGCCCCGGTTGGTTGCAGTCGAGAGCGTGTTGAGAATCGCGGCCGGGTTAAACGAGCTGCGCCAATGTTGGTTGGAATTTTGGCAATATTTCGGAGCACCCGCTTTTGTGTGCACTTTCCACGGTGCCGCGATACTTTTTGTATTCAACGCGATTGGATGTGCTGGATTTTTTTAGATAATTTGGGGGCACCCTCCGGTCGGATCCGTTTGGATTTTTAGATTCGAACAAGAATTGCATTTTTTATCGGGGCGACAGTGCGCGAAAAATTGTTTCCAGGAAAACCTATTTAAAGATTGGGACTTGACCGTGAGTGCCGTATTTTCTATGCGTTTATTCGATTAAAACAAGAATTTATTATTTTTTAAATCAATAAACGTATTATTAATTGAAAGAAAAATCACATTGCTATCTATTATACCTGCGTCATAATCCATCTTCAAAAAACACGTATTCTTAAGGTCGCCCCTGAACTACCTGTAAAATCTGTACCGTTAGAAATTTCGTTCTAAAACTTTACCTAGTCATTCTTGAGATGTTGTGGGATGAAAATATGAAAAAAAATTGATGTTTTGACCGGACAGTGCCCTTAATGTTTAGTATTTTTCGGGGGGAATTTAAATGTGTGTAATTTAATCGATTCTGAGATAAACTTGAATGAACTTGTTACTTATGACGGAAATAAAGAGACACCCTGTACCTTCATTTTGCAATCCATCGGCCAAGAGCAGGAATTCAAATAATTCTTCACTACGCCTTTCGCACCGAGAATTATCGAAATGTGGAATCTCCGGCTTTGAAACGAAAAGCCGTTAGTATCTCACGATCCAAACTTAATTTTGCCTCTTGAACCTTGAACCCCCTACCCTCACTCCCTACCATTATCTTGTATAATTAATACCCCCACCCTGCAATGCCTGCATACAGAGTAGATATCCCAAGGTACGTTTTAAACAAATTCCCCGTGTCCGCTCGATTACTGTCCCTCAAGCGTGCTCGTTTCGGCTCTGTTTATTTTGCAAACTTCGCCGCAGAAACCTGTTATACCTATGCAGCCGATCCACCAGGAAAATTTCGCCCGACCAAGCAATGGCCAAACAACTTTCAAACTTCCCTCGCGCCACCCACGCCATTACGATCCATACCCAACGTGTACTGGCCAATGGGGGAAGGGGGTCGATTACCGTAATCGCTGTTATAAAAGTTAGGAACAAGTCAACTTCCTGCGATATTCTCTCCTGCGTTATTATGAATATAGCCGCGATTTAAACGCGCGCCTGCGTTCTCATAGTATCCTGGACATCCATGGTGCCCGCTCGCGATAGAACGCCCGCGAATGCGTGGAGGAAATTAAGTGGCATCGAGAGGGGGTAGGCAAAAATAAAAATACAAATTATCACGTGGCGATCTTCGCGTACGCACACCGCCATCCCGCGGTATTGCTGCAACGCAGACGGTCCATTTATTATTCTATTAAATTCGTAGTTTCCCATCGGGGGCCCACCCCTGCCTGGGGCTATCTCTCACTCATGACTTAATGTGATATTCATACCGCGGAGGAAAGGGAAGCAACTTGGGGTCCGGTCCATATGCTGCGTCGTAATTAAGTCCGGCACCGTTAGATCTCCCGTATTTTTTTTTGCCTTTGCGTGTACGATGATGAAGCAACGTAAGGGCCATTTCGCACGGGACACTTTTGTGGGCTACGATCCGTATTTCGGATATGATCGCTAGACTGGTAGAGTTGGAATTTAGTGTGTTAAGGGGGAAGCCACTGTGACGGTAGAAAATAAAATCTATTTTCAAGGCATTGTTTTATAATGAAATGTAACTTTTTACGAAAAATCTTTATTACTAACTGAAAATATATTTCTTGAACTAATATTTTATGCTTCTAGATTGGAAAATTTTTGAGTAGTATGGTCACAACATAGGTTAATGTTAAGCTCTGCAAAAAAAATTACAAAACGCGCGGTCGTGTGACTTTTCAATATTTGCTCGGAATTGAAAAATTCGAACGTTTTCTTAAAGTATATTATAATAGCTTCAGTTAAGCGTATAGATTTAAACAAATATTAAGTTTTGAAGAAATGGCGAACTTTGAAAGAGAAAGTATCAAAAATCAACATGTTTTTTCAATGTTACGGTTAAATGAATTATTCGATTAAAATACTTAAACGCTTAATTGAAGATAATTTTATTACGAATATTCCCTGAAAATTTCAAGTGAATTCGATACAAATTGGCTGAGTTATTAATCCGCCCGTTTGAAAAATGCCGTTTCGAGATAATCGCGTTTAAAGTTTTGACAGAGATAGGCAAAAATTTTATTTAAATAAAAATTTCGAATGATGAATAAAAGTTGAAAAAATTAGTCCCCATGTGTCGAATGAAGTTAATTTTTTAACATTTATTCGTCAATCAAAATATTGATTTAAATAAAAATTTTACCCACCTCTGATTTACATTACCCGTGACACCGCTTGGTAATATTTTTGTGAAATTCAGGCTACCGTGGGTCACGAATTTTAATATTGGTTGTTGTGTAATACCTACACCTAACCATTCGAAGAATGAAAATTGTGTAACTGGAAGGCGGAAAAAGTGGGAATTATACTTGCAGTAAGATGTGTGTATAAGTTGCTATCAATGCTTTTGTAATTAACATCCTTGCGACGTTGCGTAATGTAACAGTACCTAGGTAATGGCGTTTGAATGGATACCGTTTTGTAATGTCTCACGGAACACCGTCGGGAACGTTGCAATTATGAGCGTAATTGCATTTGGAAAATCTATGTTCATTATCTACTGCAGTAACTTGTATCAATGTTGCGTGAAATGTATGTATGTATGCTACCATCCTTCGATAGTGAATCAAATCCACATCGTTGTGCCGACAACTAAAAAAAAAGTATTATTAATCTAGGTCTCTAGGAGCCCAGTAAGTAATTTATAGAAATTTTTAACTACATTGGCGTTAAAGATTTCTATAAATTACTTACTGGGCTCCTAGAGTGTTAGTAAATAGTTATTTTTAAAGGACCTTAGATACACGAAACAGTAATTTAATTTCGGGAGTAAGATATTTGGCAAGTTTTTTTAATTAGTTAGTAAATATCCCTTATTTCTTCTTTTATTATTTGCGTAGCAGTAATTTTTATGAACACTCCTAAAATCACTATTTCTTTGTGATTAATAAAACCACATCAACGTTATTTAAATTTCTTTAAAAAAACAACCACTACCATTACACAATTTTAAAACAAGAACCCCTTATTCATCGATGTAAATTCTAGTTTAATTAAACCTGTACAACGCTAAATGCCTTTTCATAATTCTCTAACGACGCTGAATACCTGTTTAGAGGCCTTTAACGATGCCCCTGGCAATGTAAATTTCACAATTTTTCTTACGCAGTGTAACACGGCGAGGGGTAGTAAGGGAATCGTTGTGCAATCGCGTAAAATGAGCACGCGTTTCGTATTAATTTTGCACGGGGCACGAAACGATTCTCATCAGCATAGGTGTCCCGCAAAGGAGGCCCGCATATAGGTCTGTGGAGTAATGCCTAAATTAATAATTGCCGAGTTCCCCGCGGTAATTATGTGTGCACGGTCTAGTCGAACAGGTAGGCATAGGGAGAGGTCGACCAGGTAATTGCACACGCATGTACACGTTCTCTGGTATGAGTGGGTGGCGGAATGACTTTATATACAGGGTGATCTAGAAGGAAATACGAAAGTATTGCTGTAAGATCCTTCATAGAAGACGGTGATTTTTGATGAAGAATATTCCATCAATCTAATTTTGAAGTCTGTGCGAAGTTGTAAGTCTGATTTTGTTGAGCTATCAAGATATGGGAGATGAAGATATTGCAAGAAATTTTGTTCAGTAGGGCAATTTTTCAATGTACACATAGAAACTCAATATTGTAATAGGACTACCTATTTTGGAGGAGAAGAATAATGAAAGGCGTTCCTTTTAATTAGAAATTAATTAGAAATTAGAAATATTCATCTAAGAATTTCCAATAACGTCCTAAAAATCTGTACCAAAGAAAGAATCCTGTTCCTACAAGTTCTCTACGTTTCACGCTATATACTCCACACACTATACATTCCTTCCCACTTTCCCGTCCACGTGCGAAGAAGGAATCACGCATACCAGATTCCCTCAACATTCAATCAACTACCCCAACATCATCGCCCAATGATCATTTAGACATCCCCAGTCAACTACTCACTGTCGCTTCTTGGGCCCAGAAATGCTGCCTCTAGGACAGGGACACATATCCCATAATGAATCCAGCTGGTAGGCACGCAAGTACGGTAGCAATGCAAGGGGGTGGAGGGGGTGGTTGAGAGAGAGAGAGTGGTGGTGGACAGAGCGAGTAGCCTCTCTGATGTAACAGGTTCGGTGCATTAGTTTGCCTAAAAGGTTTGCGCCATCAGTCTCTAAATGTCCCTCTGTCGTTGCTCTAACCACCCTCTCCTCTCTCTCTCTCCCCCCCCCTCTCTCTCTCTCTCTCTCTCTCTCTCTGTATTTCACCCCTCTCTCTCGGCCCATGTTTGCCATGTGTCGTTTATGATCTCACTTACCCCCTGTCTCTGTTTCGTCGACGTGTCCTCCGGGGAGAAGGAGGGCAAACACACCCCTGCAGCGTGCACGGGGACGGACGGCCCTGTAAATTAAGTGCGTTGCATTAGCGGAATCCAGATGAGTTAGCGCACCGCGTTAATTCGTGCTAATGAACAGGTTATGAAAGTTTAATTGTCGGTTAGCCACCCGGAAGATCGACCGGCGAAGGGTGGAAGGGGGTGCAGACGAGGATTTACGGAAGTTCAGAGAAATTGGAGGACCACGTCTGCGAGGGCAGAGCTCCTCCCAGGCCGATATACCCGGGGCTAATCTCCGCACGAGCGGCTGAATTTTTAATTGCACGCGAATACCTGCACACCTACACGTACACGTGCCAACATCGCCATCGTCTACTTATTCATCTAGGTTTGTGTAAAATTTTAATTTAATGACGCCGCGTTTAATGTCCCCGCGCGCGAGTCTTGTTGGGGGACTCTTATCGGGCGAGATGAAATGCGAGGGTGACGTATTTATTATAAATGTGATTGATTTTTGTGTACATTAAAGTTGTAGTTGCTGAATAATTGTGATAAAGTGAATTCTACTGGCGTACATGCGTGATAATTGATATTTACGTATTTCTTTCCATAAGTTTCTGTTTTCTGTTTGAAGAACTGTTTTCATTGCTTTTCCTGGGGAATAAATTAATTCTGCCTGTTGTGGGTGGAGTTGGATATTAAATATTGTATCATAATAAACGATAATGAACTACGTTCAATTTTCGTTATGGATATTACCCAAATGGTACTTTTCTGGTTTTAAAGAATTAAGAAAGTATTCACCTGTATTTTTATTTATTCAATCGTTCAACATCAACTGCAAATTAAAATTTATTCTTGGTGTAAATTGTGGTTTGTTAATTACTTCTATTTACTCTTTCTTTCCTAATGACTGAATCGGTGTTACTTGGACCGTTCGTCACCCAGCAGACAGTAACTCGTGTTCTCGGGCTTGTTTCGCAATTTGCATCTCTCACTGTGAAAGCAACCAACGAGTTCCCGAGCGAAACGGCCAGAGCTCCTCAATCTTGTCTCGGACACTGCGAGTCCTAGACAGTGGAGGCTCTGTGCGTTCCCTAAGTTTCTGGTTGGTTTCACTTCTCAGGATTTCCTGTTTCCTGCATCGTGGATGGCCCTATGAGCGAGCCTGCAGTTGCAGTTCGCCGTTGCAGCTGCAGGCCTCGGCCATGCTCGCGAACCGTGGCCGCGTAATGCGAGGGGGAAGAAAGAAAATGAGCGAACGGCGTGCAGCCGCTAGGAGGAAATGGGGAATTTAGAAAAGAAATCCCCCATTTTCCCTCATCTTTTAATGACCCCACAGTTTTATTGCGACGTGTGGTCTGAAACTGTCGTTGGATCGATAGTTTTTAATGGTTCGATGGTAGTTTATTATGTAGGGTGGTGCAGCTGATAACTACAGAACATTTTATAGTTGTCACTTCTGTTGCTCAAAGTTCAAAGAAGATTCTTATTTCATTTGTGTTTCCATTTTTATTTAATGGTAACATATGAAGCAGGTATTATTGTTTTAATTTAAAGGATGTGGTACTAGAGCAGTGTTGGGTGGTCATGTGAATCAAAGGGAAAGGTAATGGATATTATTATAATTAAATATGTGAAGAAATTGAAGATTGAAAGAAATAAATTTTTGGAAGACATTAATAGAAGCATTAACATGTAGCTGTATGTACTAGTATCGAAGAACAATTCATTCTATTTGAAGGAAATAGAATTAATTCTTTTGTAAAATTTTTATTTTTCAAATAGGATTAAAGTATTTCAAGACACTATTAAACATATTTTCAAATAAATTCAAAGTCATCCTCCCCAAATTTTTCATTTGACCAAGCTACACAACTTCAACATAGGTACTAAAATATTGGAACATTTTTCTCCTTCCTAAATTTTCAATTAAAACTTCCATGCAGTTTTAGATATACGATGCTTAAAAACAGTGTGAAAGAAGAACACAGCCGAGTGGACTAATTAAAAACGAACAGCCCCGATAGAATTAGTTTTAACGAGCTCTTCGTTTCAAGGAGGCGTAGAAAAGTGTGGTAAAAGAAGGCGACAGAATGTGCCAGTAGAAACTACAAGATGGCACTTTTCTGTGATCATAAAGGTCTCATTCAACGCCAAGCTTCTTTGATCCGTGCTCACAGCTGTCGAGTCGTAGCAGTAATTAGTGGATTAGTTAATTAATTGCTCGACTTTCCGATGCCGCGTGAAGCGTGTTCACATTCCTCAGATTACTAAGAGTAGATCTCGATCGAGCCTGCGACGACACCGATTCCAGGAATTTTATATTTCCTTCTAATTGTACCAATCATTAGATCTCTACGCCTGTGTCTACTCATTCAGCAAAATCAGCTGATAAATGCTAGCGAGCAATGTGGTTACTTTCAAAAATTCTCCCCCACTATAAACGCGATTGCAAATATTTAGTCTTTAAAAAACCCATCACAAAATGAAACTACCACCCGGTCTGATCTTCCTCTTTACTTATTCTTTCTATAAATACCCCACACTATTCCACCACTGTTATTTTTATTTTTCCTGGAAAGAGTGCAAACTTTGACTCACAAAAATCGCTATCCACGAAACTCGTGTAAGAGTGTGTTCAAGGTAGACCCAAAATGTCTCTCGCGAGCGATGAACCCTCGCTTGTTGTAAACGAACAATCGAAACTGATTCTACACCTTCGAAGAGGAATTCTGAGTCACATTAGCTGTTCTCCAGCTGATTTGCGTCATCGCACTTAATACGGTGCTTGTCTGATTTTTAATAGGAAAAACGTCTGCGAAATTTATATTTCTAGGCTCGCAGTTGCAACGCAGCCGAGATTAAAGTCCGAATGGCGGTGCGTTGTAGATAATGAACCGCGATCCCACGGTTCTGAACACTTAGCTGGAACTACGAACTGTTACTAATCAAGATCGCTCAAGAATGGACGAGAATCGGTGTGTTTTTTGTGACATCACGAACCAAACGATTTTTAACTAATCGCAGCTTCGTTTCGTATATTTTTATGGTGTCGTCTCTCAGTCTCTTCTATGCAATGAAAACATGACGTAGTGAGGGTGCGTTTCTTCTAAAATGTGCGGATAAAATGGTAAAAGTGGATCACTGGGTTTAAAATTAGTGTATTATATTATTTCCTATTCCAAACTCCTCCGTTTACGCATTATTAAAAAATGATGAGCAATGTAATTGTTTGAAAGTACCTCGAGTTGATCGACCAGCGAATAACTTGAGGTGCAAAGGGTGAAATTATGTGACTCGCTCATTCGGGTCAGACGGATTGAAAAAAATTGATATTTTTTTTTAAACATTTTTCGAAGTACATGTCCTCAAGAATGTAATGTTAAATTTTCATGGAAAAATTCCGATTATTTTCGCTTCTACAGAAGCATTTTGTAGGAAGCGCAGAGGTTCGGCCTCTATAGATGAAAACTTTAAACGCGTTTTTCTCGAAACGTCATTTTTTCACATCGTGAAGATAAATCTCAAAATCTGTCGAACCGATTGCATTATAAATTTCACTGCTTATTCTGCACATCTGTGACTCTCGCAGGGACTACAACCAAGTATTTTCGTTGAGTCTAACCTACTTTGAAAATCGAAAATAGCAAAAGAAAAAGCCGAAATACATTTTTCTTGCATTTTGCCCGTCATTTTGTTAATTTTGAAGATAAATCATTAATTATAGTCCGAGCGATAGCGACAGTCGTACTGATCGAGAATCTGTTTGGATTTTTGGGTTTAGATAAATCTAACAGCTGAAACCGTCTTCACGAGCGAGGCACGAATTTTTAAACATGTCATCACGATCGCTTTCAAAAGTATTTGAAAAGCAATAATTTTATTACTTTTATATTTTCTATTTACTGTAGAAATCTAGTTTAATAAATAGAAAAAAGTTTTATTCCATTACTATAATTATTTTCGTCGCAATAAATTCCTCAAAATCAGTGAACCCTATCTTGTCCCTCGGGTCCTTTTTTACCCACTTTTGCTTTTATTTCATCAAGCTTACTACGTACCCTGGGTCCTTTTTGAGCCAATCTTGCCTTCGTTTCTTGAACCCTACTACATCCCTCGAGACTTTCTTGACCCGATTCTGCTCTCATTCCATCAACGCTACTGTGTCCCTCACATTTCTTTCTACTCAGTCCTGCTCTCATTTCTTTAACCCTACCGGGTCCCTCGGGTCTTTCTCGACCCAGTCGCATTTTCATTTCTTTAAATACTCCACTAAATTTGAGAAAGACACGAGGAAATTGTATCTAATATCGTCTCCTTCTTCGATATTATGTAAAACGTACAGCTGAACCGAAGGCCACAGCAGGGTTAATAAACATATCACTGGATTGCGTTATACGCTCGTCCAGAACACGGGGAACGGTGATAAAGCCGCGTTCACGAGGCACAGAAGCCATTAGACGCAATTTCGTCCCGAAGAAACAACTCCCTGCCGCGTGAATATTAAATTCTTTCGCCGACAAAGAGCTTAGTGTTCAATGCGGCCGCTCTAACGCGCTGTATAATAACGCGCCTGCTATGAAGCAATAAAAGTCGTAAGTGGGTTAACGCAGCTACAAACACGAAGAACCTGATCAACACAGGGGTTGTGATTGGGATATGTCGATACAGCAATGATAAGTATCATCGATCTATTGGCCAATCAACAAGAAGACTGAATTTTTGGTCGCACAAACATGGTACAAATCTCATTTCCACCCCTGGCTAAATCTGTTTGCGCCATTGAAGGTGCACCCTTCCCTAAATGCCACCCTTCATTCTCCTCATTACTGCCAAGTGAATATTTTCTTATGCGTTGCACGTGCAGTTTCTGTGGGATTGGTTGATTCCTGTCATTGTTTGATATAATTTGTAGAGCAAACGAAACATACATTATTCATCTATGTAGAATTAGGGGGTAACACGGTACAAGGAAGTATCTTTAAAATTAGATGTGGTGCCAAGGATTTTGTTGGGATAAATTGAAACTTTTGATTTTGGGTTAGAACACTTTTTTTATTACAACAATTGCTGCATAATTCTCAGCAATGGTAAAATAGAAAGAGGTTCAAATTTCAAATACAGTAGAAAGATATAAGAGATGCTGCAAGTGTTAATTTACAAATGAGGAGTCGAAGAAGAAAAAGTGAATCGAGATTGCCTCTGAGTACGAATTTCAGAAGAAAATATTAAGGAATCGAAGGGGAAAGAATTTAGGAGAACTGTCAGAAAATTTTCATCGTTTTATCACAGAAAATATCTGCCATTGCATACACGCCTTCGAGTTCTCTGAAATTATCCCTTCCTCATGCCAAGCACGTTTCTCTGTTGACATACATTTCCCTCAGTGGGAAATACAAACAATCCTTTTCCATCCTTCGTTGCAGATTTAGGGGTGGGATAACTTATTACGCAAACCTTGTCGATCCTTCGATCTCGACGGGTGTAACCAGCGAACAGGAAAGGATGCGAAGGATTTCTGTACGTCAATATGAAAAGTGAACAGGTGGGCACTTCCCGAAACCCTTTCTTTGCAATTGATACGAACGAAATGCTTTTTAGATCGTTCTAAGGGAGACATATATTTTATTTTAAATATATATAATATATCCACATTTGGAATATTATTTATTCTGGGTAGTTATCTCCTTAAAGCTTACTTTCTAATTCACTTGAAAGAAAAAGTCAGAAAATAATTTATCATTAACAACTCCAGTATTTATTTAGCTAACAAATATACACAGTCAATTTCGAAGAAATATGTACTTTTTTCTCTAATGAAACTAATGTTACAAAGTTAGCTACTACTGAGAAGATCACTTTGTAAATAAAATTCTAAATTGTAAAATAAAAAACTACATTAGTGCCTAGGTAAAAGTTCCACGAAGCAGAAAGTAAACATATTTTTATCAGATCGAAAAATAAAATTACCAAAAATTCAGTGTGCCTTTCTCACGTATGAATATCTTGTGCAAATACGAAAGGTCCTTATTCTCAAACGCCCATCCACGATTTCCAGGAAAGTCCTCTCTTCAGGAGTACAAATTTGCCGGTAGATCTTTGATCTCGACATATTTAATCTTGCGAGGAATTCAGCACAAAAAAACGTTTTTCCGCGTATCCTCCCTGTCGTACAGGCGTCTTCCTGTTCCAACCCATGTCAAAGAACGCCTCGTTTCACAGATTTTCTTTTTTGGGTTTTCTCGACCCACCTTTCCCCAGGTGGGAATCACGAAAACCAGATGACTATAGAATTTTCGGAAACTCTTTTTAGGGTGAAAGAATCTACCTGCTCGCTGTCACCGAGCGCGTGTAGCCTTATTTTCTAGTATTACTTTTGATTTCATTTGAATTTAACGTTATCTAAGGGAATTGAAAAATTAAAAAATCAAAATTAATGATAGAAATCGATGTATCCATGTCATTTATTCATATTCTAGTAGAATTCTATGCTTTGTAATCTACGAATTATAGATACTCGTTTGGAAGTATTGAAAGAAGGCCTAATTAATAATTTCAGTGAACTTAATCATCCATGAAAATGGATTTTCAGTTTTATGATTACAGTAAGTATACAAATTCAGCATCAAAACTATTTTCCTGCTTAGGATGGGAAACAGAACGCCTAAATATTCCTCCACTCAGAATGCTAGAGACTCAAAAAGCCACTCAAAGGGGATGCTGCGATGCTGTGATAATCACGAAAGTGGTGTAGGAAAAATGAATCGCATGGAACCTCTCGTTGACGAGGGTTCTGGCAAAAAACTGTCAAAAGAACCTTTTCCTTTCTCTCTCCAAATACACAATTTCCGAAATTATCAACATCCCATCACAATTACAAAAGAGAAAACTCAAAGAACCTAAAAACCCACATTCCTCCTACACATCACAAACATTCATCTCCTCATTCAAAAACACCTAACGAAATCACAAAAAAATTAATAGAAATGAAAGTACATATTACTCGAAGCTAAATGGAAATCCCCGTCGGACGAAACGATCGTTAAATAAAATCGAACGGAGTGAATGGTGAAAAATTTTCGACACTTGGATAATTACCTGGCGCTATGTAGAATTTCAGGTCAGCATCGGTCGATGGTAAAAGTTTCCATCGCGGAGAAACTTTTTCCTGTTAACGAGACAGAAACGAACAAAAGGTTTAAGGTACGTCCGATTGTTACATGGCAATTAAATCTCTTCCTAATGGTTCCAGGAATTCATCATGTTTTCGATTCGCGGTAGCTGTGTGAGCCACTGTTCGTGGCCTCTATTTTGCTTCCCGGCGATCTTCGCGTCGATGATGGAAAAACGAACGACTCCGTTCTGCGTTTCTGTGCCGGACATTGCGCAAGACGCACACTCCAATGAATTGTACGCCTATTACGAAGCGGCCATAAGGCGTTCGCTTTCATTAAGGAAAGTATTTCTACGGCGAAGGCCCGTAAAGGGCTGTCGGCCGCGCTTCGCTTTTCGGTGTCGCTCTCATTTGCTCGTTAATCGTCTCAGCGTCTTTCGAAATATCGCGCGGATGGTAGTGGTGCACGCATGGAGAATTTCTAAAAGATGATTCACCCCTCTGAGTATCCGTGATCGAAACGGTGATCCAGTTACGGGAGTACATGTGTAATGTTATAAGAAAAATGGAAAAGAGCAGTGGAGGATTGACGATGACGCGTGTGAAAGAATTGTGCGTGAAGGTGGAGCGTGATAATTATTCTTCAGGTCCTTTAGTGTTTTTAATGTTGTCTATAAATATTTTTTAATGAGATTATTTAGAGTGTAGGTGACATTATGTGCATGATAGAAATTGAGCAGACTCTGTTGCGTGGATGAAGGAAATACTTATAAATGGAGGGTCTACGAAGCCATGTTTGAGGGTAGGAATGTGGCGAAAGAAGGCGAAGATAAAAATCGCGGAAATTGGTCCAGAGGGACCGGAAACTTCTACCTGCTGTGCTAATGTGAAACATACCTACGTGTGGAACTATGATTTTCTATTCTACCAAGTACCACAGAATTAATATAAAAACTCGTCAAATTAATTCAATCTGTAACCTCGTGTGTTAATTTAAAAGACTGTATTAATTTTATCAATAATTTGTAACATACGTATGAACGTTCAAATATATTTTTCTTTAAAATAGACGATAAAGTGAATTCTCTTCGAGTATTCGAAAACATCATCGAAGAGCATCATTTTGACAATATTTTCTATCATACCTCTTAGGGTTTTGAAAAATTTGAATTATCATTGTGTAAACAGCCACAATAAACGTTTTTGGAGAAAGTAGCGAGAGATTAACGAGTGCAGTAAATTATTCATTTGTTAAAATGAATTCCTAATGCACCCCTACAACTTCGCGTTAGTATCTCGATTGAACTCGATGGAGGTATAGGATAATTCACTAATTCATTCGATTCCCTAAAAAAGAGGGATTGAATTGCTGAAAAGATGGACGGAAGGAGATCAGGAACTGGTAATGATGCTATCGAGCTGGGAAAGCTTCGCGAAATGGCGAAAATCGCTAGTATTTATCATAGGACTGGAGAAAAATTCCAGAGAAACCGGAATCTTTCTCATCTCGCCCAAGCCAGCTTGAATCTTTGCCAATTTGTAAGAAATTGCACATTGTTAGGCAAACGATTACAACGTTCCAAGTATAGGAATTTATCCTGCGTATAATTAATATCTTCCATCTTTAAACATTATTATTTAAGTCTATTTCCTTTCAAAGTCCTATTTAGGTTAATTAACCTTTCTTATCCAACATGCGTTCCGTTATTTATTGGAAATTATTAAGTGTATTGTAATTTAAGTTTTATTTAATTTCGTGTCTATTTTTCTTTATTCATATACTGCTCAAAGTAATTATACGGGTACCATTTTTCACGTAAAGAAACCATTCATATTTAATATGGTAATATTGTTGCTGCATATTTATAACGATTATTATAGTTGTAGAATATATTTGATACAATATTGAGAAATAAATTCTAAAAACTACCCTAACTTCTTTGAGCACTATATGAACATAAACCAAAAGTATTTTGCACCACAGGACATTAATCTTTCATTTTTGAGATATTGCTAGGAATTCATTTTGGGGCGAATTTATAAAATAATGCCTTTTCCTTTGATTTCCTTTACAATAATTTTGTAAGCAATTTAAAACTTTCGCAGGTTTAGTAATCACGTCAGATTTAGACAGAAGTGATCTAATCTGCATTCTGCAGTAAAACTTAGTCAAAACAACCCCAAGTTCAAAGTCATGAACATATCAGACCACAGGTGCTCCACTAAAAAGGGAATATTAATGTCCTCGATAGTCTCGATGCCTCAGAGACCTGTGCTTCACCAAGAAACATTCACCACATTGGTATTTCGTAACCATCTACATCCTACTGTAAACATCTCCTTGTATCCTCAAATCGAGCAGAGATAATTCAGGTGTTCTGTTTCCCGTGATTCATCCTGCGTCGCGCCGTTGTGCTATCATCCCGCGGCAAGAAGAAAACTAATATACCCGTGTCGTTTTTGCAAACATCTGTAACCCAGATTTCCAATTTCACGAAGACAGATCTCGCGTGTCACAAGAGAAGCGGGCACAAGACACGTGTAAAACGACACGGGCGAGGAATGCGAAAATATTTACGAAACGTAATCGCATTTCTCCCAATAACACAAATGCTCTCCTGCCGTCACCATACCCCGTTCCTTTTCGCCTTCTTCTTCGCCGATTAAACCGTTGGTACCGATTCGATTTCACTAGTCCAACCCAGATCACGCGTGCCCCGATCATAATTCGAATGAGCGCGTTTACAGTGTCCAGTTGCAAGCAGGAAGCGAATCGGAGACGCGCGCTAATATCTCCACGGGCGTTGCAATTTTGCGACCCAATTCCTCGCTACGAGTTAGCGAAACACGCCGCGCGAGTGATTCAACCGCGAGATCTAAGGATCGCGCGAGGGCCACCGTACATTTTATTATGCAATCGAGCGCCGGAGATCTCGACGAGCGTCCAAGTGTATCGCGCGAACGTGCGTGTCAGCGGCCGACTGCATTTCCTTTTCCTTTATTTACAGTGAGTCACGAAATTATTGGCACAGCCGACGACTCGATCGAAATGCGAAAAATAAAACAGGAAAACACTTTTGGTTTATTTTAAAAATAGGCTTCACTACTTTATTTTATGGTTTCGGTGACTAAGGATCTATTCCATATCTGGTTCACTTTTTTTCTGTTATTCTTTATCTTGTGATTCAGGGGCGTATGCAGAAATTTCTTTGGTTTTTACGGGAATAGATAAACAATTGTTCTGAATTTTTTTTGATGTTTTGATAATTCGATGTATTTGTTGTTTGATGTTTGAGTTTAATTTTTCTTCGTTCCTTGAAGTGTGTATGTAACTTTAGGAAATTTTGTGCAGATTGTTGGTGTTGTGATTGAAACGTTTCATTATGTTCATCATTCCGTGGTCCGACGCCAGCGAGAAAAAGACAAGTCTGTTCCCGAATTGCCCGAAGAAACAAATCCAATTTTCTTGCTCTATCCAGTTTGCATGCTCATGAGTTTTGTGTTTTGCGTCCTTTGGATTTTCACCAACGTCTTTACGAAGCGGCCCGAAATTGTCAGTAATTTTAATTTGGTATCGAACTTTATTTAATATTATACACATTTTATCTTTGCGTTAAGTATCGTCTTCTCCCATTTTTGGCACGCCGAATCACATTTTCATTCAAAACTGCTGCTTTTTCGTATCTGCTTCATATAATAATTCATGCTGTTTTAGAAAATACTTACGATACAAAAAGAGTTATTTCTAAAGGTGTAAGAAATTTTTTATCCATAAGTAAATGGCAGTCACAAAAGTTTGAACGAAAGCGAAAGTTAGTTAGTTTAAGTTATCCTTTGGTTGGTTTCGAAATTCTGCAAAAAATATTCTGTAATATAGTTATAATCGTACCTAGATTGTGTGTGATAATAAAGTATATGCATTGTTTACTCGAAAATTCTTTGTAACTGTAGAAAATTAGTTCGGTATTAATTATTCTACAGGATTAATCACTGAAGTTACTTAATTGAACTGATTGAATTCAATACTTTTCGTGAACATGTGTAGGTTCTGGCGGGATGCTTCACCGCGGCCTTTTTAATGTTGCTACTGGGAATTGTAGAAATGAAACATGCTGAAATGTACCTTGATCTAACTGTAATCGACGATGCAGAATTGCTGACGCATCCAATTTTCATTCACAATTTCATCATGTGTCTGTTATCCATCTTTTGCATGAGTCTATATTTGCTACAAGGCTGGGTCACGTACGACTACTGGATTTCGGTACGTCGAAAAGCAAAATCGATTACGATTAAATTCTTAAATAAAATTAATTAAAATTAATTGACTGAACTGCGATAAAAGGTTAATACGATTTCAAACTATAGTCTGCTTTGGTGATTTAATCCCTTAAACTTTCTTTCTTCCCACTTTATGGGCTTTAACTTCAAAGGAGAAATCCTTGTAAGATTAGATACGAATAAATTACAATCAGAATATAATCCGTTCAAAATTTAAAAAATACTCTTTAAATACCTCCTCCAATTTTATTTATATACCCGGTTTATGCTATCTCTTTTTACTTCAAGTACCGAACAAAATAAGGAGATAGTTTTAGCATTCGAAATTTTATATTAAATTGTCAAGTAGAGTAGAATTTTTCATCCTACAATAATTTATACAAAGGTTCAATAATTGTTTGAACGATGATTTGACATGACACGATGTTTACAAACATACTAATACTTCATACGTTTCAATCCTTAACAAAATGACATAACGAAGTATATTGACGTTTCGTTTATTTCCCAAGGTGCTTGGGCTGCAAGCTAACTTGTACAACATAATGTATCTGGCTTTAATCGTAGATCAGAAAACAAAGAAATATCAGCAATGGTTCTATCGCAGACACTGACATAATTCGGGTCCTTGAGCGTGAAAGTAAAGGGAAAGAGGAACCTGGTGAATTGGATCCGATCCCAAGCTTAGACAAATTCCCCTCCTTGTCAGCAATACCAGGAGTAAAGAGAACAGTGAGCCACCACAAACATTTAAATCATTTTTAAATACACCCTGTCTCATCAGCCATATTCTATCATAATAATAAAATATCAATACCAGGGGACATCTAAAGTGTAACTCAATCTTCTAATTCCTACCCCCTTGTCATTTTAAATATACATTATAAATACAATTCCTACAAATCATTTACTATTTCTTTTTTTAAAATTATTTTCCACTTGCTGCAAAATTGTTTGACAATTTTGTACATTTCTCTCATTCAATTCTTCTGCCATCTATGAGAGAACCTCATTCACAGCTCTGATGATCATTTTCCAACCGTAGATAATATTTTTCAACTTATTAGAATCAATGTATATATTATTAATATAATTTGATAGGATTATCAGTGTCCTTTCTCTTTTAATTTCAAGATTGAAAAATTACAGCAAGATAAGTAAATTAAAAATATGTACATATTAAATTTCAGAGTGTGGAAGAAGAGCCTGTTCTATTGTATTGCTGTTTCGTCGACTGTTATAATTATATAAAACATAATACTGAGAAGAGGGCTACACACGAGTTTCAAGTTGTGCACGTAATGTAACGTTTTTTTTAATGAAATTAAATGTGCAATGCTGCGTTCGTGTGCTTGCTGCGAGTTTCAGAGCCTCGTCTGACATCTGTAAACAGTTATTTCAAGCCTCTGTTCTGTAGATTCCTGCTGGTAAAGTGTATACGTACTATTTTTAAGTACGCAGTAATACTGTACAATAAAAATTGTAATATTTGCTTCCTCTTCAAGCTTTGGAAGAATGATAAAATTATTCCTTCATTTCCATGAATTTTGAATTTGTTTAAAAATTGTCCTCTATTATATTCTGCAATATGTTGTTCTAACTTCTCCTTACAATTACGTAATTCAATTACGACGTGACTTTCACGAAGGATACAAATAGTTGGAACTTTCTAAAAATACAGCAACAACGTTTGTTACTAATAATGGCGTTTAATGATTTTGTTTACTTTGTTTATGTTTTATAAAATTATTTCTAGCATTTGTGGTTTGCCTTTTTTTATTTTTACTGCTATTGTTACAATTTGAATTTTAGGTTTACGTGTAGATGTACCGTGTTTGATTTTTAGAATTTCTGTTGAAGTAATCTTAGCAGGACGAGATTAGCAGTTCCAGGGACAGGGGAGATAATTGCAAATGCTAATGATAATAAATTGCGGAAGGAAAAATGAATCATAACCGATAATGCGCATGCAATGTGACGTCTAGTTCTACAACATCGTACGACTGATATGTTTCAATAACACTCGTCATGTGTAAATCAAGAAACTATAAGTTAAATATTAAATTAGCGATATGTTTATGACCTGAATGTTGTACGTAATAAAATAAAATAAGAAGCCATTTTTCCTCAATTTTTATTCTGTACCTTCAACGTTGCACCAAATCAAAATCAACCCAAAAGAAAATTCAAAGAATTAACAAAGGCACAGAAAAGTGAAGATCCTTCATATTTACATAAAGGTAGACCACGTTTTTTAATTTGTTTTATATCGAAACCATGTTACAGAAGTGTTCCCGTAGTACCTATTTACTTTTCTACTGTGTTATATTATCAGAACTGTGGATTCAAGTTGCGGTGTTATACGAAGGTGACCTACACATTTGAAATTTAAAAATAAAGATGAACAGAGGCTGGCTTCAAACGTGGAAAAGCGAAAGAAAAAGAAATGGCGTAACATTGAAGCTACCAGAATAAAAATATGAGAAAACTGAGAAAATGTATAGAAAGAAGATATCATCAATTGATGTATGCAGAAGTGCATCACTTCGTGAGATGTTTCATGTTTCATCTCCTATCTCGATTACAACCCTGACCGTCCTGTTTCCTTGATACTTAGGTAATATCTATTAGAGAATGTGACGCGATGGTTGCAGGCTTGCAGTTCACTGCTATAAATTCCGCTTAAGCATGCGAATTTCGTGATGCTCAGATTTCGACTGCCACAGTGTAACGTCACCGTGCAATCAGTGAAATGATGTCACTCGCGAGGGCGTGTACTCGACGTAAACGTTCTTCGTAACAGAATCCGCACAAATCGCAATTTACAGAACTTAACTGGGATTAGCTGATTTAGATAAGAGATTCGTGTCTTCTGTGCTGAAACAGTCGATCCAGTAAAATGTAAATGATACGTATTCGCAGAACATTTATTCCTTCCTGTTGTGGAACTTTTACTTGGGATTTGATGAAAGCATCTTAGCATTTACGCTTTGAAATGAAATGAAAATTTCGATATCGGTTACTTTAAGAACGGAATATTTTCGAATTATTTACTGTTCTTTTTAATTATACGAGTCAGTTAAATTTACCGTTTCTTTTTTAATTGTGTGATTTATTTATTTTATTTAATGTGTAGAAGGGAAATACAGTTAGTTGAAAAAGTCAACACTAAATTGTTAAATTAAGAAAACAATTTTAAAATCATTTTTCAGTTTGAATGGGAATATTCTTTAAAATGTTGACATGCAATTAGATTAATTTAACGTTTGCATGGAATGATACTTATGTAGATACATTATCGTCGCGTATAATAAAATGAATAACGCGCGTGAATCATGCAATTTCTATGCGTGGTTATACATCAGTAAAGAATACATCAGACCTTCATAATGGAATTCGCATGACTGCTCTTGAAAGAGCAAGCTACGCTACTCTTCCAAACAGTAATTCGAAACTGGGAAAAACTGTTGTAAATGCTCGTTAAGAAGCATCTAACACCGTTAATTAAAACACCATATTCCCTTTCAGGAAAACTTACGCCTAGTCATTAGCTTGAATGAACCTGATCGCATCACAGTGGCTCTCAACTGTTTTACGATT
This sequence comes from Andrena chrysosceles, assembly GCA_963855975.1. Lineage (NCBI taxonomy): Eukaryota > Metazoa > Arthropoda > Insecta > Hymenoptera > Andrenidae > Andrena > Andrena chrysosceles. The sequence continues at coordinate 5,871,964 of OY979769.1, read as the reverse complement.
TTAATCCAGATATGAAAACAGTTGATCCAAGAGAAGAATAATGAATTATTCTATTTAACCTTCACGTTTCGAAACATATAATTTATTAGAAAATGTATGAGAAAAGACCAATTATTGTCCAGAATTCATCCCCACAGAGTATCGACTATCAATACAGTAATAAGTATCGACTCTGTATAATAGGATGGATCCCATTCGCCAGTTTCTGGTTGAAATCTCCAAACTCACATCGGTTCTCTACCATGTTTTACGTGCCCGCAAGCGCCCCCCCCCCCTAATATAGCCCCCACCAATACAAATATCAAGAACAAGTTGGAAAGTGGAATGCGTTGTGTCGGAATAAGTCAACAGAAATACTAAAAGATTTTTATTAATATCTCGGAAACTAATAAATTCCCAAAGCAACAATTTTAGATTTAGGGTCCACACACCCTTTCCACCCCTCCCCTCACCCCTCGTGTCGATCGGTTACGTTCGCCATTTGGAAATACAATCAAATATTTTTCTATTTTCTTTATTTTCTGATTATTCCAATAGAAGGACACCTTAGTTTTCCTCAAAACTATAATTCTTTACATTCCTGAATATACTACAATCTTCACATCACTCACGATGGAAGTGATTTCAATTTTTGGGATTTCAGTGACGAAGAAATATTCGCACATTTCCATAGAAATTTGTTTTATCAAAGGAAGCCTATTATTAACAGAAACTTTCAATCTTTAAAAGCTACAGATTCTTCTTATTATTTTCAAGCACTCCCAAGAAATCAGATTTAAATTTAATCATTCTAAGAATAAAAATTTAATCAATCTAACAAAAATAATACTACAATTCATTTTACTAATTTAACTTCTGGTTTTTTGGAGTGCTTGATTTCGGGATACGGCGGGACTTTGAGAGACACTGTATTACAGAGACGCCAGGACTGTAGTAAAGTGGAGGTTACACGCAACGCATGTGTGGAGAGATCGCGTAAACGTGGCCGTGTTTCGGTCTGTGGTAAAAAATCGGAGCTTGGCGTCGCTTCTTTACGATAGACGATCAGTCTTCAGCATTAGTCGTCGCTGCACCATCGTCTTGTGAACGTCTCTACGTTCAGTGCAATCAAGCCTCACCGAGACTGTCATGTAAGTCCGCCATCGTTAACCAAGTGCATTAACTTCGATCCTCTAAACATTGTTCGCCAGATTGGAATGAAATCAGTGAAGTAACTAGTGCTTAATAAATAACCGAGAAAGAGGAGAATACAATCGTGATGGAGGGTAGGAGGAAAATATATTTCAATTATTTTCAGTAACAACTTTTTCGAACGATCTGAAGATATTTAAACAACGAAGCTTCGGAATTAAGTAATTAAAAACGCCTGATGGGTGCTATATAACAAGTGATTTAATACAGAGAACAGATTTTCGAATGATAACAAATGAGTGAAGAGAGTAAGTAGAAAGAATAAGTTTTTTGAAATTCCAATTATCGGTATGCATTGCTTCGTTGGAGTCGTGTTATGTAGTTAATTACAGCATTGGGGGCGTAGCTAGTGTTTTTTAGATATTCTACTTTAAGATTATACAGTTGCGAGCAGGTGCGATTTTACAACTGAAACGTCAATTTTACTTGGTCAACTTGTGTTATACGAAGCTTGTAATCTAAGTAGGCATAAGGGGGTCGTGGTTATGGAGAATATGGGAAACGATAAAAGTAGTGGAAAACTACATTCGAACTATTGAGGTTTAAACTATTCTTCACTAATAATAGTGTCAACTTTAGTATTGGAACGTGGGATTTTTAGAATTGGAATCTTAACTACTAGTGCTCGATTTTGTCAAAATTATTCGTATTTAGACAAATTAATTACGAATCAGGAGATAAACGAACATCGGTAATTCTCTGTAATATTTTTAAAAATGTTGCTAAAATGTATTAGCAAACTTAATTCCTTACAAAAATTTACATTTGTCAGCGACGAATTGAGCTAGAATTTCTGTCATTGTATTATGAACTCGACCTACTTTCCTTTCGCTCTGTTAAAATCCCGTTTGTGCAGTCTGTTACAAAAGTTATCATTCTGCTGTTTAGTGTTTTATGTAAATTAGCATCAGATAGAAAAATTAGACGAAGGTATTGATTTTAAAGCAATTATTCGTTTAAATTCATCCACGAAATTGAATTGAAAAAAGGTAGGAATTTTCTTTCGAAATTGAGGTGAATTGTATTTTCTTCCGATTTATTTCTTTAGTTTCTTATAGTACCGTAGTCCTCGTTAACTTTAAAATTCCATATTACCACTTTCTTCTATTTTAGAATATTTTCACATCTATTCGCGATAAAAGTTAATTACTACTTTCTTGCAGCTGGTTTGTTTATTTCCTAATGAGTTTTTTACATATACTTTGTTCCAGAGATTAATTTTTAGTTATTCTGCATGCTTCGAATTATAATCGAATTTCTTACATGTTTGTGAATCCATTTTGAAAAGGAGACTTTGTATTAATTTTTCCCCTGATCCAATTTTGTGGTTAAAAATAAACATGTAATCACTCCAAATATCATATACCTATCTATTTTTACTTATTACAAATAAAGACTATCAACTTGGGACGTATTTTCTGTTAACTTCGTTCTGATAACATAAACAACAAACATGTGCTCCAATTAAGATGGATCTTAATCTAATTTAATAAAGAAGTTTTAGTGGAAAAATTTTCTGTTCACATATCTACGTAGGTATAAAGATTCAGAATTTTGAATGTACTGATTTTTTAAACCTTAACTGTTTGATCACGTACAGTAGATTATATAAAAATATTCAATGTTTCCATGGGTACATTTATAACAAAAAATCATGTAATTTCGGAAAATGGTAAAACTTGTTGATGAGCGTTTTATTTTCACCAATATGAATAATTCATATAAAACCCACTGAACTATCCAAGAGCGAAAAGAATAAAAGAAAGGGAACGACAAAATCAATACAGAACGTTCAGATTAACTCTACCATTTTCCACGAGCCCATTTGCCCGGAAGTGATTATTACTTATTTATAGACACGCGACTAATAGAGCTTTGTCGCCTTCTATTATTTTTGCTGAGTGCTTAGATTTAGTTTCTAAATATCTTGTCGAATATTGTCTATAATTTTATTTACAAATCAGTGAAAAATCAACTTTACTAAAGACCATGAACTAACGAAATATTAAAAGATACACAGGCAAGTGTTTCTCGAGTTACAAGATATTCAATTTTAGTAGAATCCAAATTAAATAAAAGATCGTTAGTAATATTATCGTCAAAATTAAATAAAAGATCGATAATAATAATCGGAAGCTGAACGAAAAATGAAAGAAATTTTAATCGAATTAAAATTAAATAAATGGTGACCAATGCTATGAACACTGGAAGTTTCTACGCGTAGAACTGCATAGTAAACTAAATTAAAGTAATTAGAAAAATAAGTATTGCCATTTGAAAGATTTAATTTTATCATAGGTCGCTTGAATCACGAATTTTCAGCGTGGCAGTGGCAATTTCATTCTCAAACATTGCACGATAACATGTGACTTTCTTGTAAAACGCGAACGACCAAGTCTATTCAAAATGATGTCCATTCATGTACAAATTCTTCTAACGATTGAACGAGCATCCAGTCCAATTCTCTCAGAAGATTAATAGCACACCAAATTCGTACTATCAAAATTCCACGTCATCGCAAATTCGGGACAATATTTTATCGATAACCAGCTGTATTTATAGCATTTAAATATAAAGCATGATAACTCACGAATCGTAAAATTTCCATAACTTTTCATTCTTTTTTCGTACTGTATCAATTTTCAACTTTGATTAATTTCAGTGATGAAAACGTTGCAGGGATACAATTCTAAATTAATGTACATATATTCCTACCCACAAATTTTTTTCTAAATATTCAAAAGAAACTAATTGCACTTATTCACTTCTATTTTGATAGTCAATGATGATCGTGTCTATCAAGCAGAAACAATTCAACTATCAATTTATATTCAGTCTTCAGAAAGTAACAAAATAAAAGTTTACTTTCATTTGAAACGTAAAACAAACAATTTCTCCAGTCAGAAATGCAATTCAAATTTTCTAATGTCAACTTTAATCAGCACGAAATTCCAGTGGAACACATTCTTTTTAAATGCTTCTGCTATCCATGACTGACTGAGTATGCAGCAATAAAGGAGGTACACCTCGGGAGAAATTGCAAAAATTGAGTCAAGGCTGTTTGTCACGTTCAGTGGCTGCACGCGTGAAAGTATAGCTTTCTTTCGAGCCCCGAATTCTGCACGACACGCTGCTGCGATTTTAATCTTCTTTTACTCCTATTTTCTGTGTCTACTCCCACAAATTTTCTATTCTAACAAATTATATTGTATCCAGAGCAATTTTGGAATACATTGGTCTTGAATGCTAGGATCTTCTATTAACGTGGGTTACGAATAAGATATTAAGGAGAGTACTAATGCGCTTTATAAATTGAACCTTCCGCGAAATTTTGTGCCTGGCATTGTAAATCAGCATTGTAAACACTTCCTACGTAATATTTACCATATCTTAACATATCCATAGTTATGCATAATGCACATGAGATTGAAGAAAAGATGATCAATTAATAAATCTTCTATTTTTATGTTATTCTTCTGTAACAAATTCGGGGATAATGTATGTTTGCATGTAAATTATGCTGCTATGCTAATTACAAGATTTCATGTTGATTTGGATTCTGACACAATCTTGTGACGACGTATGAGCGGTTGATATTAGAGTGGAGTTTCTGAAAAAAATTGATGTTATTGCGCAATGTTGTTGATTCAGCGACGACATAAATATTCATGTCAGGTGCTGGTATCTCCACCAGGCATTCTGTCCATCTTTGGAATCACATGGCCATGGAAATGGTGGTCTGCGTTCCACTGACCCAACTATGCGTAACTGCACGAAATAAAGTACACTACTAAATTCGAATGCTGTCAGCTACCTACTAGTGTTTCTGTTACATTTGGCTATTTTTTGCTCGTTTATTTACTTACTTTATCTAGAAATAGGCCAGCAATGAGTAGTGCACAGAACTGGAGTGCAAAAATTGAAGAAGAGAGAGTATCTTTTGAAAACACAGTTTCTTAGTTTTTGCGAGCAAAATAATATATTATTGGGAATTAATTATAGTGACATTAATAGTATCAACTGCTGAGGTTTTCAGTACTTTCGGAATTAATAAATATAGCACATAAGTTCGATCTACAAGTGGAAATAGAGATATGATAATTATTTAGAAAATAGTAGTTAAATTTTAATTTTAATTTTCGAATATGATTCGTTGGGCATTTTTTATTGAATTCATTTATTAAAAAGATTGATTATATATGTCACTTGTAATGTTCTATTTCCAAGTTTCTATACAACGTTCTGCCTTGTTTATTAAAGCGGACAAAACAAAATCGTAAAGAATGTTAAACGCGGTTTTGTAGGCTACGGTCATCGTGGATGCCATAAATTCTTGTGTCACCCCGTGAGTTTCTAAATATAACGTCAGTGGTTGGTCATTGTTGGAATTAACTATCGTGTATCGCATGTGTCACAAATTTTATACTGTCTCAAGTGGATCAAATAAACATCTGCGTTACGAATTTGCAAAGATCAAAAGAATTATAAAATTAGAACAATCAAAATCGCCCTTTTCTAATTAGTTTTTTATATTTATTCCACAAATTTTCTCACAAAGAAACCCTGCTAAATATTATTATACGAATATTACAATTGTTTAACTAAGAAATTCTTATAACTGATATTTGTTATGATTTGTAATAAATATGTCAATACTACACTTGTGCTACTACTATAATTATTAATTAGTTACTATTATTACTGAAGACTAAACTTTGCAAACATCATGTCTCTATAAATAACATTGCTCTTGAAATTCCATATCACAAATATGTATTTCTCAGTATCGCATAACTTTCTAATCCGCAGTTTCAACCACTTGACGCATGACATACAAATGGCTTGTTTCGCTAAACATGATAATGCACGTGAATAATGTTGATCCCGCCGATGATCGCACACGTCTATTAAAAGAACAGCATGCAGATTGCGTCAAGTCTTTAAGTAGCCCGTGCATTAAACATTAATTCTAGATCAATTTGCATGAGTAGTACAATGAGTCAAAGGAACGCCATCAGTAGTTTATCGCTGTTTATATTACCCCCCCCCCCCCCCCCTGTCAGGATTGCGCGAATTTTCTCCTATTTGGAATGATTATTGAAAAACAATTCGATGATCAATGACTGGTGAGTAACGAGCAAAGAACTTTAATGCCACTGATTAAGCCTTGCAAGTGATATCAGTGTATGAGTAACACTGTGGAAACTTAGTGCAACCTGCTATTTCTGTTTCTTTCGTAAGTTTCGTTTGAAGGAACGTAAAGAAAAAATTGAGGGTACAGATGTGAAGTTTGCACGAATGCAAATTGGGTTTCACAGTTTCACTTGTTCCGCGTTTTGACTGATATTGATTTCAATCGTTCGAGAATTTTATTATTCGATGAATTTTACGATAATAACGACGATAGGTAGGCAGTAGATGAATTTAGTAATTGGAAGACTAAGGGATTACAATTATCTGCAAATTTGATCTGCTTTTTAGTCAATGGTATTTATTCTGATTTACTATGGTTTTGTTATCAATTCAAAGTTAACCTAAATATTGATAGTTAATTGGAATCATTAAATTTTGCGATCTTGTTGAAATAAGAAAACCAGTGTGTTTCGATATTTTCACTGTTATCAAAAAATTAAATTTGATTTTCTTCACTAGTTCAAAGGGACAGTTTCCATTCGCGTGCACTTTGAAATTCTTCGACAGTGAGAACGTTGTTTATCAGAAGCAAATCTCTCTGTCAACAGGATGTTTTATATCGCGGTACAAATACCAAAGGGGACAGAATTTTTTAAAGCAGCGGTACTCACTTTGCAGAACGAGGAATATTAAATAAATTTTACAAAAAAGCTATACACTAACTGAGAAAATATGAGTCTACAAAATCATGTATAACACCGAGCAATCTTTTCTTTTCCAGATAAATCAAAATGGTCACGATCTCGAGGCTCACAATCGTCAAATTCCTGGAGCTAGTAAGTAATCAAATAGCTGCCAAATTTATTACAATATATACACTTAATTATTCAATTGTTTCTATCAATCAATCACTAAATCTCAAAACGATATTTTAACAATCTTGAAGCACTGAAAAGATTAAACAGGCTACAAGAAATCAATTTGATTTCCCATTCTACCAAACAAAAAAAGAACTGTTAAAAATTGAAAGACATCGAAACATGGGAAACTGAAATCTTCAACATGTTCATCACTAAAAATGTTTTGAGCAGTTGCTTTTCCTATCGTAAAAACGTACTATTCTTAGCGTGTTATCCCCGTTCACTCATGTACACGTGTCTAAGCCCAGGAACTTATTTTCGTGCACCATTTTCTTGAATCTGATCGTGGGAGTATGGATGATTCGTTGACCTCGATATCACGATTTTCGATAGTGACCTGAATCGGTGTCGAACTCTAATATCTGGTGATCAAACCAGTCACGAATGGCTTCACTGGCAAGTCCACCAGAATGGAGAATGACATAATAGCTGGTGATTACCACACGGGAGATTCTCTTTTCGTTACGCTCGCACCTCGGACCGGAAGACAATCACTACCCAGGCTTCCGTTAGGCATCTGGAGGCACGCGTACAATGCGTCCTGGTCTTGAAATTAGCGATTTTGTTTTGAAAAATTGAAAAAAATTGGCTTCTTTGAAATTGCCCTTTTTGAGTACTTAAATTTCTTACAAGGTTTTGGGGTAATGGAAAACTTACGAGGGGAGGGGATACATTTGAATTATATTTTGTACATACTATATAGCCAGTAAGTACACACCACGTGGTGTGTCAAATGCAGGAGGTGCATTACTTAAAATTTTTATGACAAAATGGTATTTAAAAGATTACGTTTTGCAGATCCTGTAGGTAAAAGAACAATTAAAAAGTAGAGAATATTATCATTTATTATATGGATTACAGTTGTGTTTTAATTTAATTACGATTTTATTTATACGTCTGACTACGTACTGATGTTCTGAAAGAGGCAAACTTTGAAATCGATCTTTTCAAGAATTATACAAGTTATGTATTAGCTACATGCAAAAGTTAACCGAAATCAGGTTGGGAATCACTGATTTAGATTGTCAAGATGATTTGATAGTGTCGGTACTGAATTTGAGGGCGTGCCATTTCTGCGAAATAGAAAATCCTTTTAAAGTTATGTACTTTCGGTTCTGAGATGTAGCGTCACTGATTGTGAGTTACGTTATTTTAAGTATAAGTAGGAATTAATAAAGTAAATATCGGGGCATGGCGTTGATAAACTTATCAGATCTTACGACAGGTAGTGCAAACAGAGGTGACTGCATCCAGATTCTAAGATCTAGGGTACCTTGGGGTGCGTCCAAACCTGAGCCTAATGCCTGTTTTCCACACCTGGGCCTATACATTTGACTTTGCATGAACCATCATTATATTTAGGGTCTATGAAAGTCGAGTACAACTTCTACACTTTTAGTCATTTGAATGTACCTCGTTCCCAAATCCTGAAGAATTTCAAACTCATGTTTGGCAGGACCTTTGCATTCGTTTTGCGACGTATATACATAGAATGTACTTGTGTATTTCTTGCATTACTTTTTTATCACTTTGTATAAGCATAAATCTTTGGACAATTTGTTAATAATTGAATAGAAATTTTTTCAAAAAATTAAACGCTGTGGTGCATAGCAAGGGGAAACGAAAAAACTGTTAAATAATGAAAAAATAAATACTTCAAAACACTTCTTTGTATATGAAAATCTGACAACTTACAAATTTCTCCATTCATGACTTGGTAAATGAACTCTAAATATACTAACAAATTCTAAGTGTACTAATGGAAAACTCGGACTATAGGACTGCAGAGATAACGTAAATGACCTAAAATCCATGAAAGACATTTAAAAAAATACAAAGAAGAGGTAGCTTTAACATTTAACACGATGACTTCTCTCATTTTCACTAATTAAGTAGTGGGAACCACTAGATACAGTAAGTTTCACAACTATGAATATAGTATGCAGATTAAATCAACTTCCTCAAAATTTGATATGCAATTGTTAATAATCTAGTGATTTTTTGCTGAATGCTACTCTTATTAAATACAGGAGATTTTAATAGAAGAATATATAGTACAGTGCTTTCAAACTCAATAATTTAATTAATTCTACGAATCACGAATTCTTCCACTTCTTCAAGGTTTAATGATACCAGTATGTATGTAGCATCAATTTAAACTTTACTGTGCCTGAGAGGCACAGTTGTAGTGCAAAAGGTTAAACATGGGTGCTTTTGTTTCCGAGGAATGCACTTCGAATCAGATAACGTAAACTGGGTGTATGATGTAACGTTAGTGAGCAATTAATTAACAATGCAATGCATATGGTGGCGAAGTGAACTCGACTCGCAACGCATTATGGATACAATATGAAGAGAGAATTTAGGGGTGCTTGTTTCCCAGGGACCCGGAACGGAATAGAAACGAAAAGAACGAAATATTTTTCCGGTACAGAAACAGAAAGGATACAAAATTCTTAATCCCATTGCAGGAGTTATTATTTTGTTCTCGATGCATACTTTATGTTAAAGAAATATTTTTCAACAGCATCGATATTAACTGAAACGAAATTATTACTATCAGAGCTGAATCGAAACGAAACAAAAATACATTTCGTTCCAGGTCCCTGTAATGTTTCCTCTGATGAATTGACGTTATTTTCACCTATAGGTAGGGCAAAATTCGATGGTCAAAAGCAGTACTGACTCTTGAAATGGAATTACGTGCTCGTAACTGGAGCGCAATAGAGGAGTCCTAATGAGTTATTTATGGTTACGTCGATGGAGTCGTTGTGCTTGTTTCCATCGGCCCAGTTTCGTACACTTATCTTCCCTATTTAAGGGAGCTACTTATAACCTACGACTCATATGCTCTGGCTTTTTTTTATAACGCTAGATTACGAGCAGCCGCTGATACGCAGAGAGACCTGAATTTATGCTCTTTAGCAGAATTCCACGTAGCCCTTGCCTTTCTTTTTTAGAAAATTTACATAAGTACTATCGTGGAGATGTTATTGTCCACATTTACAAATATATATTTCTTCTTGTTGCTCTTTAAGGTGTGTGATAATGATAAAATTGGAGTACTTGTAATACTGCAATCGCTTCTAAACTATCCACAGGCGAAAATGAAAGTATTTCGTAGCTACACGAATAGTGTTATACAGAAAAAAATGTAATACTGGATACTACGTATCAAATACAGTAATATTTTTATCAATTCTCCAATTTTGTAATATATTGTAATTTTTTACGTATTTGTTACGTATATATTAATTCTTGAATGGAAAAAATAGGGTACTAGGGTTTCCTACAATTATGTATTACGAACGTGAAAGTACGTTAATGCATTGGGAAATCTCAGCATCTTTAAAACTCGAGTATACTACTATACTGCTATCACGTTACTTTTATTTTTGTTCCCTATTACGTTCCGCATGACGTGAGCCTACTTTCAATGAAAATTTTCTTTACTAATTTCAGGTAGTAGTATGCGTCCTAATAGGATTGCACTACCACTCCTTCAACGCTGGAACTGAACACACAGCGATGCTTACCATGGGTACCTTTGGCGGATATCTAATTATTCTCGTGGGATTATTTGCTGGTAGCTTAATGGGAACACCAGTTAATCGCCGTGTGGTACGTGAACATTATATGTATTTTACAAGAAATTCTATATATTAGGGTACATTAATCGAATATTTGGGAAATAATTCCTTTTGGTACCTTTGAATAATTCTGACACAATAGTGTCGCAAGACCAAGAATCAATTCAAAGCATATATATAATCGCGTGGTATTTAATAAAAATTTTTTTACGATTAGCTACTTTCCTTATTGCAGAAAAATTTTATATTACGTCCCCATAAGATTCAATTCTCTCCACCACAATCATCTGTTAGAAAAGCTAATACGAGTATCATTCGATCACGTAATAATTTACTTTGATATTCATAATTTTCTAGAAAAGTATGCTCGATCCTCGACTTTCTCAACAATTTCCCCATATTATAAGGTCTCTCCAAAAAATATGAATATGTGAATACGATCTGGTTTTATTTTATTTAAAATTTTATTTAAATGAGTGAAAAGAAATCTTACCAGAACTTGTTCGCTGCAGGACCTTTTCTTCTCCCTTATTGGCTGCGCGCTGTTCATCGTAGTTGGCGCCTTAAACATCGACTATTTTTCGAACCTGGTCTTCAAGAGCTCGTTCCGCAACACAGGCATCGCCAAAGGTGTCATCAGCCTCGTCCAGGGAGTCCTAATGTTAGCGGACGCGTTCCTCACGTTCCGGGGAGAGGCCTAAACCCAAACAGATTTCTTTTCATTTCTGAGTAATGCCAGGAACCGCATAATCATCTATCGTTCTCAACAGTACAATCACATTCCGTGACGACGAGCAGGCGGAATATTCATCGTGAACAGACTGCCAAAGATCAAATGTGTCTACTTCATCGCGCATAATTTTAAGGCAAACCCCTCTAAAGCGGATTGGAGTTGCGCTCCTTATTGCAGACGTTGATTGGTTCGCGCGAAAAACGTTACACAGAGATACGGAAAATTGCGAAACGGAGGGCAGAGTACAAATACGAGTAACTTTTGTAATTTTTTCAACGTTTGGCAGAAGTAACGAGTAGCTATCTTGTATGTGAAAGTAAAGAACGATGTAAGAGAAATACACAGTCTCCTGGGAATATTTCTTTTATATTGGGATGCTGTTTGTGGTAAATTCGTAACGATCGAGAAACTATAAGAAGTATTTCTGTAATGGGTCACGAAGGCAATCGAATGTTAGTGATCGAAAAGGAGGAGTCCACATTCAAAATTTAAGTCGAAAATGTTGTACCCTGAGCTTTATTTTCCTGAATGTGGATCCAGCCTCGAGCTTTTTTTGAAAACTAGAGCTGTATAGTACACAAATTTTGTCCAATGAAACGTAACAATTATAATTATATCGGCAAAATTTGAAAAAATATTCAGATATTTAATATGTTTATTAAAAACGATTTCGATTGCGAGCGTTCGAGTAATTTCGTGCCGTACTTGAAATATATTTATTGTTGAAAGGTCGTTTTCCATATCAATTACAATCAAATCAGCATATTCGCGTTAAACAGAAGAAATAAGGTATTTATAATTTCAGATTTCAAGCTCGCAACGCTAAATATGTACCTAAATATTTTTGTAGAATAAGCGGCAGTCCGTCTCGAGCGTAAGGCCAGTGAAAGTTATAATCATTAATGTTGCACATAAATTAAATTACCATCGCGTTGTACACGCAGCGTAGGAACTCAACTATACAATCACCGCGTTGAAATAATATATTTTCTATAGTTGTCTATCCGTAACTCGCTTTTCACGTTTATTGTACGCACAAATGTTATTTTATAACGACTCTCGCTGATATTCTTTGCTGTTTATGTATTTTTTATTTTATACGTTTTTAACTAAAATAGGATCGCAAAAACAAATCTTCAATTAAAATATATCATCGTTAATGTCTATTGAGTAATATATGTACCTACATCGATTATACAAAAATAAATCATTCTCTTTAATTTTTTTACCACTGTATTTCATTTAATACCCAATAAATTTTGTTATGAAATATGTGGTACTGTATACAGTTGGCTTGTTTTTTTATTTTCGTGCGAACTGGACCAGATTTGGAATAAATATGAATAAATACAAATTTGATACATGTCTGAAGTCAGAAGTGAAAGATTCGAATTAATTAAATTACATTGAATATACTATATAGTGTATTTAGAGCGTTCAAAAGTGGTTACAAATTGTGTTATATAATAATAATATTTTAAACTTACTATTGCAATTTATCTTTAAGATAAAATAAAAACATTACTTCAATTCCTGTTCCAATATTTTATTACAAATTTTATTTTTAACGTAATCGTATAACTTGCATTCACACAAATCAATTCTCTTTGTTATTCTATCTACGTATAAAAGTACCAAAGAAGAATATTGCAACACGAATTTACTGTACCAGATATTTCGACATAGAACATATTTAAATTTGCATTTGCAAAAGAGAGAGAGAGAGAGAAAGTGCATACAACCTGCAGATTTCCATTCTCTATCTTTCAAACACATTAAACACGAGAAATCGAATTTCCAAACAGATTTATATAACAGAAAAAGTATACGCCTCTATTAAACACAAACTGCAATTAGAATTTGCACCAATCGAAAAAGTAAAGCTACATTCCTTATCCAGGCAAACAATACTCTCCCCCATAGTCTCATTTCATTCTCTTTTACAAAAGAACTAAAACTCTAATTGTATCTTCCAAATAAACCGAACCTCTTTTCCAAACGTAAGTATCGCCTAAGAAACTTCGAGTTTCATTGCACATGGGAAAGCTTCCAAAATAAGTAAGAGAGTTTGCAGAATACGAAGCCTCACATTCGCTCGAAGCGACGGATCGCGCAGCGTGATTCGATATATCTCGAGAGCGTTTCAAGTTTCGAGAAGGGGGGCTCCGGTCGATACGCTCGGTAAGGTCGATCAGCTGCAATAGTCGATTGTGCATGGTTGCGTGTGTGCGGATTGCACCGCCGCTTCGAAGGCAGCCGTTTTATTTACTAATTAGAGTGCCGATGTACGGTAGGAAGCGTTAAATGTGCGTGGAAAATGTCGAATCCGGGCGGTAGCAGGAGGAACGGGGCCATGAAGATTCGTTTGACGAGTGAGTTTATCTGGATATCACGATGATAATGCCGCGGGAGGAGTGTGAAAGTCGGCCGATAGCCAGCACGCGTTGTGTGATCCTTCTCGTGCCTTGTATTTGTTGTGGGTTCGGTAATATGGCCCCGCCGTAAACCTTATGGAGAGCCGTATCCGAGAAACGTCAAATGCGGTCTTTACGAACGTCGTCGTTCGTACCGCGTAATACGACCAAGAGATACACAGAAAGCTTTCACTAGGGTTTTCGTCCTTTGGTTATGGCAACTCCCTATCGGAGGTCAAGACCCCACCGTGAGCACTCCGGGAGGCCGTACGCCGAAGACGTTAATTTCGGTGAACTTGTCACGCCCGTATACAGTACTCCTTTAATGTCTAGCACGTCCCGTAGGCTCATCATCGCTCCCAGTATTTTTCAGTCGAAACTGGCTGGATGTTGATTGATTCAATCAGGGATATAGCCGACGATCAAATCGAACGTGAATAGGCCTAATTAACAAACGTCAGACGCGTAGCTATTCATGCACGGATTTAATATTCCTTTGAATCGCGGATTGTTAATGCACTCTTTATGTTTTAAGAACTGGTAACTCTTGTATGTGTAGACATTTATGATCTGCTCTATATTACAGAGGACTAATAAAAAAATCTCTGTTCTCTCCCCTCCTTTTTTTAACTTGATTACAACGTAGATTGTTGTTTATGATTGTTCTCTATGTGAGAGGGATTAATAAAGCTGATATGCCTCTGGAAGGGAAATTCTTTGTAATTGAGATTTATATGTACAGTGAGTCAAAATTATTGGCATAGGATAGATTGAGTAATGGGGCAGTAAATCTACTTTTATTACAAAGCATAATCTTGTACCCAGTCAATAGATTGTAATATGTTTTTCTATCTGCGTTACTCATGCATGCCTTTAATCTGCCAACAGCATCCGTGCCTTTGATGCATTTGTCATACATTTAATTCCCATAATTATACTCAAATGCTCTTTTATAGTGATGTAATATGAAAGCTTTGTTCTACCCTTTTTCTAATTTTTGTAGTTAATTTGTGATATTCTTTGAGTCTGACTTCTACACCTGTTTCTTTTCCTTTAGTCATCATTGTAATAGATAATGCAGCTTATATAATTTTTACTACATCGAACAATGTACAGCATTGTCACCATTACAATAAGAAATAAAAACATCTGGGATCTTTAACTGCATTACAGAATACATAATTTATGCGAATAATTTTGAGAGATCAAAAGACTAGGAAATTGTTATATTTTATTGTACTTTCTTTTTATACAAAGTATCAGTGTTTTGTTGTACTATTCTATGAGTATATCGTGTACACTATATATTATGCAATAAAATTTGTGCAAGGTACTTTTCTTAGTTTTTTATTTCAAACTTCTGTATCAATAATTTTGTGACTCACTGTCATTGTACCACTGCATTTCGTAAACCATTAAAGAAGAACTTTTCAAGCTAGTTCCGCATTGACTATATTACTTTATTTTGTAGCTACTATATGTAATAATCGAAACATTTGTAATTTCATTATGTAAATTTCACAGTTTTGTGTGCCCGTAATCTTGCCAGGAAAGATCTGTTTCGTGAGTATCGTTTATTAAAAAAATGGAGGTAGAATCTGTGAGAGAACAGTTATGTGCAAGAGATTTATTTTAGGCCTGCCGGATCCTTTTGCCAAAATAACAGTTGATGGTTCAGGACAATGCCATAGCACGGATACGTGCAAGGCAACCTTAGACCCCAAATGGAATCAACATTACGACTTGTAATTATTTTTCGGTAATCGCGTAACCGCAATTCTATATTCGGGAGATATATAAGCCATCGATCATTTTGTAGATATATTGGAAAAAATGATGGCATTACGATATCAGTTTGGAATCACAAGAAGATTCATAAAAAGAAAGGTGGAGGATTCCTTGGATGCGTACGAATATTATCCAATACGATACAAAGACTCAAGGATACAGGATGTAATTGTTACTTTCTATCGAAACCACAGGAACCATGAATGCCATAATGCTGAATCGCTTCAATATTTTATAGATCAACGATTAGATCTCTGCAAAGCGCACTCGGACGACACCGATGTTGTTAAGGGACAAATCGTTGTGTCTTTATTATCACGAGACGGTCATAACGGCGCTGTGAGTAACACAGTGGGACATAACGCTGTGGTAGATGTGCTCGGGGACTTGAGTTGCCCGACTGATTTACCAGACGGATGGGAAGAACGGAGAACTCAGAGTGGGCGACTCTACTACGTCAATCATTACACTAGAACTACGCAATGGACTCGTCCGAATGCTCGGTACGTTCTTTCATGGAACAACTGTCGACCGTTAGCTTAAAATTTATTTATACAGTTTGATTCTTGTAACAGGCCTAATAATGGTATTATTCCAACCACGCCTGAGCCACCGCCGCTTCCTTCTTCTGAACCTACTTCTCCCAGTGGCAGTGGGAGCCCTCCTAATGTGAGAACCGAGAGTCCTACGAGATGTACGCCTGAGTGGAATGGCGAAGGGACGCCGAGTAGAACTCCTAGCAGAGATAGCTCTGCTTCGAATACACCGAGAAACACGCCGACCCAGCAGCAGAACAGAAATCAGCAGAACCAACACAACACAAGAAACATTACACCGGCATCATCCAGAGAGCGAAGACCAGTGAGAGCAACCGACGAACAGAATGGCAATCAAAATGCAAACGTTAGGCCAGACCGTGGCATCAATAATGGTCAACCACGGAGGCCTAATCGAAGTAATAGAAATAGGAACAACGCGATGCCTAATAATGAGAGGAGGTATGACCCTCCGCAACCCCCAGATTTACCAAGAGGTTATGGTGAGTATCCAGTTATTAGAGCACTCTGTCTAACGCATAAAACGAAATGTATAAATTGGATGAGATGACTAAGTAATCGAACGCTTTATAGAAATGAGAAAAACGCAACAAGGTCAGGTGTATTTTTATCATGTCCCAACTGGTTCATCCACATGGCATGATCCTAGAATACCTCGTGATTTACCAGCAAATGAATTGGCAAGTGAACTGGGACCGTTACCTAGTGGATGGGAAATGCGACAAACTCAAAGCGGTCGTGTTTATTTTGTCGATCACAACAACAGGACAACGCAATTCACAGATCCTAGATTGTCCAGTCAGATAATAAGCAATTTATTAAAGTAAGTTAGTACCGACTGAAAGTGTCCTGATAACTGGATTCGAATTACAAAATGATATTTTTCTGACAGTAGGCGACAAAATAACAACACGACTAATCAAACAACAAGTAATACCACTAAATCAGCCGCGGTTGCAAGCGAATCCGCAGAAGCAGATACGCCTGCATCGCCAAGTACACCGAGTAATGTAGTT
Source organism: Andrena chrysosceles (assembly GCA_963855975.1). Taxonomy (NCBI): domain Eukaryota; kingdom Metazoa; phylum Arthropoda; class Insecta; order Hymenoptera; family Andrenidae; genus Andrena; species Andrena chrysosceles. The sequence continues at coordinate 5,854,622 of OY979769.1, read as the reverse complement.
CAACAGAGGGCGAGAACAGAAGGTGGAAGTAACAATAATTCGCCGACGCGTAAGTTTAAAGATTAATATTTAAATCGATATCTTAATTCCGTGGTACTTATATCCTTGAAATGAAATTTGATAGATAAAACTGGATTTCATAAAATTATCAGCATTATCAATGGCTGTTCAAATCATGGGTAAATTAATCGGCTTAATGCTATATACAAATGAAACAAAAGCATACTTATGCGTTACACAATTTTATCTTATCTCTGTATGAGTATAGTTCAGTGGTTGATGCCTATTATTTATCAGTTATGTTCCCACAAAATGCTTTTCCACTTTGGAAGACTGTTGCTCGTTAGAACACAATGCTGTAATTAACGGAACTTAGTCTTTAATGGATATAATACGTCCGTTCGGTTGTGTGTTGTAATTTGTGATTTCTATTTCAGTGGAAACTACAACGAGTCAAAATGCGCAGACTGTATCGGAATTGCCAAAGGAACTAATGGACAACGAACTTTTGCCGAAGTATAAACGAGATTTAGTGGCAAAGTTGAAATGTTTGAGAGCAGAATTGAATGCTCTTCAGCCACAAAGTGGGCACTGTCGGTTGGAAGTATCAAGGAATGAAATATTTGAGGTAAGTGTTCGATTATAGAGCAACTGAAAAGTCATCCTTCGAATTCTGAAATTTATGCCATTTTCTAACGCATTTATAATGAAAATTTTGTAAATACCGAATCGCTTGTTTAGGAGTCATACAGATTAATAATGAAAATGCGGCCGAAGGATATGCGCAAAAGACTTATGGTGAAATTCCGCGGGGAAGAGGGGCTTGATTATGGTGGAGTAGCACGAGAGTGGTTGTATTTATTGTCGCACGAAATGTTGAACCCACAATATGGACTGTTTCAATACTCTAGAGATGACAATTATACGCTACAAATCAATCCAGATTCGGGGATAAATCCAGAACACTTGTCGTACTTCCATTTCGCTGGCAGGATAATAGGGATTGCTGTTTTCCACGGTCATCATATAGATGGTGGTTTTACAACTCCGTTTTACAAAATGTTGCTCAACAAAGCCATCACTCTCACAGATATAGAAGGAGTTGATCCAGAGTTACACAGGAGCCTTACGTGGATGTTGTAAGTAAACAAATAATCTTCGACGTATAATCATCGAAAGATGTGCGATAAAATAAACTGGTTTTGTTAACAGGGAGAACAGTATAGACGGAGTGTTGGATGCTACATTTTCGGTAGAACATAGTAGCTTCGGAGTACTGAAAAATCACGAATTAAAACCAGGTGGTAAAGACATTCCTGTCACCGAAGAAAATAAAAAGGAATATGTCCGTTTGTACGTGAATTATCGCTTTATGCGAGGAATTGAGCAACAATTCCTGGCATTACAAAAAGGATTCCATGAACTAATCCCACCGCAATTGTTAAGACCATTCGACGAAAGAGAATTGGAGCTGGTGATAGGTGGTTTAGGAACGATCGATATTAATGACTGGAAGATGCACACGCGATTGAAGCATTGTACACCCGATACGTCTGTGGTGAAATGGTTTTGGCAAATTGTGGAATCTTACGGAGAAGAAATGAGAGCACGATTACTGCAGTTTGTTACTGGAAGCTCTAGAGTTCCTTTGCAAGGTTTCAAAGCCTTACAAGGTAAGATGATTCATGCGATCAAACCGAATTATTTTTCTGTATTTCTTTTCTTTTTCTCTAATTTGTTAGGTATTATTTATGTATTTTTACAGGGTCAACAGGAGCCGCGGGACCGCGTTTGTTTACGATTCACGCAGTGGATGCGCCGAGTGAAAATTTACCAAAAGCGCATACCTGTTTCAATAGAATAGATATTCCAGAAAGTTATCCGTGTTATCAAAAAATGCTTGATAAGCTGACACAAGCAGTAGAAGAGACTTGTGGTTTTGCTGTTGAATAATAGGTAAAATGTGTAACTTTATTTTATCGCGTAGTATGTATTCTGTTTATTAGAATCATTGAGACTGTAAATTTTTATAGCTGGAAATATTCGTCGACAGATTTTACTGTCGTTAAATTAAAAATTAATTTTTGAAGTACCGAGATATGTTATCTGAGAAGAGTAAGGAAAGAGCTAGTATTATAAAATGAAAATGTTAATATGTACAACGTCGGAATTATTTCTGACGATGTTTTTGTACAAATGTCCGAATGGCCTTGATGGTTGTAATGACCGATAAGCGATTGTCGATTGGTACATCATGTATGTGAACACTCTTGTGATTTCCTCACTTCGTCCATGAACATTTAAATGAATGGTTCCTCAGAAGTTCTGATTATATTGGTCTCTAACTATTAATTATTCGACGACTGATTAGAGGTGTACGAAAGAAAACACAATTTCATTGAGGTAAATATTTTGATTATCCTAAATTTTGATTTTATTCATATTAATCAAGTTTTCCGTCATAACTCTAGGATCAGTAATTTACTTGTAAGATCACCATCAGAGAATTAACTTCATTGTACAAGGTATGATAGAAAACATCATGCATGCACAATATATGTATAGAAAATGAATTCTTTCACATAATGGAAAACATTGTTCGATTATAAATACGCTCATGTTAGTATTTTATATTAAACGATAATATTTCGAAATGTAAATTGATAATTTATGAATCTCAAGGCATTCGAAACTTATCAGTGTGCGCGTTATTGGAGATTAATCCTTTGTTCTGCGGGGACAATGTATTTCATTCTCGAAAGGTTTCAGTTTCTCTTCGATCAAATGTAGTAACAATATGCACAGTCAATTAAGAATTCCGCTTTAACTATCTTTGAATTAATAGAGTTTAGCGACAGATTAAGAATATATACTCAAATTCACACTATTATAATCAGATATCGGTTGGAAACAGTGCTGGGAATCTAGTATTTTACAAATGTATTATTACGATGGCTCATGGTGGGTAAGGGGAAAATACAAAATTTGTATATACATCATGATCTTAAACGCAAGTGTTAACTTGTTTCATGATTGTATTCTATAGACATTCGCAATTAGAATTATATAAGAACGTACTGATTTCGATTCAATGATCATAAGTAACATCATTCAATGCGACTGTAAAGTAAAAGATTCTGATGACTATTATAATAAACTTTTCTTTATGTACAAGCAACACTTGCGTTGGGGAACATTGTAACGCAATCGGCAGATTTTGTTATTGCTGCGCAACTTGTATCGTATCAAGATTATTGTTGCTTGTTTAGGAGCCAATAGTACCGAATGCGTTAACAAGATGTAAATAGTAAAATTTAATATAAAATTAATAACACGAGCCTATAATGTGCGAGCCAAATAGTCGGTTTTTGCACGGCATAAACGCATCGGTTCTAGTGTAGGCTAAATCGTCAATCGTGTACATTAGCTTTAATTTAAAACGGAACACGTATTTAAGGAAAGAGTTTATTCGACGAGTTTATGTAAAGTTAAAAGGTTTTGATCGAATCGACTCTTTTGTTTTAGGAGTTCACGGAATATCCTATACTTTACTAGCTCTTACAATTAGTAAAGCATAGAGACACTTATTTATCGCACGAACCCTTCATTTAGTCCCTAGCATTTACTTTTATTGTAAAAATCTAGTGGCTAATAGCACGAATCATCATTTCGTATTATTATTATTGCATTATTGTATTTCATTCTGCACATAACTGTGATCAAACATATCGTGAAAAGAGAAGAAGCAGTGGGAGACACCTTTCAATGGTTTAGTTTAATATCGTGCACGTTCATTTGTGTCTCTTTTTAACAGTCAACTTTTATATTGATATTTTCTTTTCATATTGTCATTAACGAAACATCATTTATTATTTGTTTACTTAAAGTGCAAAAGTATCACCCGTTTTCTGTTTTGAAACACGGCCTGATTACTGTGCCCTAATATTTTTTATGTTTTATTATCAATGAGTAACAACGTTAATGATAAAACAAAGGTACGCTATCATTCTTCCCGTTTTACATGACATACTAACGAGGCAATCGTTCGACTTTTTACTTAAAGACAATTGCAATAATTAGTACAGTAATGATTTCGAACATTTTTGTGAAACAGTATTAAAGGAAATCTGTTGAATGATATTGCTGATTTGATAACATCTAATCATGTTGAAATATTCATATTTTTCTCATTTTTAAAATACTAACTTTGTAAGATTTTATTCGAATTTATAGCAAGAAGTATACATTTATTTCTAACATATACTCCAATATTCGTGAAATTAAATTAGTGAAAACCATCATGAGGGTCTCCCACGATTTTGTTATATTTTAAACTTTTTTCGGTTTCTATCGCATCCGAGGAGAATAAAGGCCTTATTAGTGCCTTGGAGTTGATGTCAACGAGAAAAAAAAACGAAATCTTATGTCGATCATATTTTGGAATAAAAGTAATATTGCATACCATTTAAAAAAAGAAATCTCAATTGTAAAAACATCTAAAACCACATTTTACGATTATATTTATAGATTACTATAGAATAAATGATCCTATAGTTGGAAAACGATTAGAAATCAATACTATGGTGTCACCATTTGGGCAAGCATCGCCAAAGAAATTTTAATTAATTCAAATATTTAAATATCTATGACGAATTAGATGCATTTTCTAATTCATTATCTCTTGCTGTTAGATAAAAGAGATACATAAATATATATTGAGAAAACAATACATATAAATATTTTATAAATTGATCTACAAATTAGTGAACATTTTGAGATGGAGCTTCGATGCTTTTGAACATGTCGTGTATGAGTAATCAAAGGGAAAAAAGAAATCGATGTTTCTTAGTTACGAACTAATTCATGGAAATGAAGTCGTTAGTATTTTCAACTATGTATTATTGTGTACAGTTGAATTTGGTTACTCGTGCGTCAAGTGCGTTTAATCTGCACTAACCCAGGAGCCATTTTGAAGAATTATCAACTGCCTATAATTATGTAAATTCAGCAGGAGACAATATTAACCGTTGATTTAAGACGAAGGGTACAAAATTAGAAATTGATGTAACACATATCATGTAAAATAACTTTCATTACAATTCGAAGTTTTAGATGCAAATTAAACTGAATAATTATCGATAAAGTACGGGTATAGATGCTCTCTTATATTGCGTGAACGTTCAGCGATTAATAATAATTAGAGCTCTTAATAAGAAATATGTGGTGACCGGATTTTGAATTCCACGTTAAATACATTGTATACTGTGCTCGGCAATAATGGAATTTTTATTCTACCAAATAGCAGGATATTTTACAAATATTTATTAATTTCAACGAAATAATGCATTTCGAAAATTCGAAGAGAACACTGCTTTTGTTAAGAAATGACAAAGAAAGGAGGAATCGTTTGTTCAACAACATATGCATGGATCTTTAGGAATTCTTTATCAAGCTATACACGAAAGTTATAAAAGTTGCGAATATGTTATTACACTGCAATTTTTTTTATTATTATTATTGCTACTGTAATCGTTGTTATTATCATTACTGCGCAGGACCTTCGAAACACAATTGTATATACATCTTTTCCTTTTGTATTTTGGATGAAATGTATATTTTAATAAAATATCCAAAGTATGAATTTTTTTAATCTTGTCTTTATATTACGTGTAAATAAAAATGTATACTGGCATCGTATTCTTTTTAAATCGGGCACCAATTATTCAGAATTACTAATTACAGGATAATTAGATGAATGGAAATTTAAATTCTCTGTAAAAATCATTTTTTCGATGCGTAAAATCAGAGAACATTAAATTGTTTCTCATGTATTATACTAATTATGGGATTCAGTTTTAAGTGAACAGACTAATAAAGACTATTTACTTCTACTTGAACATGTATTTACAGTCCTTTATGCTACGTTTATAATAAATTTATGGAGCAATTTTCTATTAATTATTTGGCGCAGTTTGTATTGTTCCCTACTTTTTCCCTAGTTTATTATTCGGATCAGGGGCGTCCGGAGACTTTTTTTCAGTGGGGGGGGGGGTAACTTTGAGATGATGGTACAGAAAAATATACCCCTCTTACTTTCTTTAACCCATTTTATAGTGCCAATTTAATTAAAAATTTAAAACCGAAATTTATTCCCTTTTTTAGTATAAACTTAATAAAGATCAGCTTTGAAAAATAAGCGATTTTTTCTGAAAAGCCAGGGGGCAACAACCCCTTTACCCCCTTCGGACTCCAATGATTCAAATATCTAGTGTTTTACAGTAAAACGATTGGCAAGAATACACTTCTAGCGAGATACTCGGTATACTTCACACAGTTGGAATGCTTCGGAAGAATAATAGATTTGTTGATAAATAGTTGCATCGTTTGCAAGGTGTTTGATATGTAGTCAAAGAAAACCACATTTCTTACAACCAATTTATGTAAATCTATTCTACACCATGGCTCTGTTTGAAGTTCGAAGGAAAGAATATAGTGTACGGGTTATCATAAATTACTCTATTTAATCGATGATGTAGGGTTATCCGGTTCATGTTTTCAATGTCATTCGATTTTCAGGACTATTTGCAACAATGTTTTAAAGCGTCAGATATACAGACATTTCAAAAGAAATGCACGGAACAGTGTACAAATGATGGTGACAGAAAAGCTGCTGTCGACCAGGCATTAAGAGATACCCTTCTCGTAATTTTATCCGAAAATGTACCAACCAATGTGCAACTACTGGAGACTTATATTACATTCTGTATCGAACTATGTAGAAAAGACTTAGCAACCGCAAGTATGCCGGTGATGCTGCTTGGCGACATATTTGATTCTATGACACTTGACGGATGCGAACAGCTCTTTACTTTTGTCGAGAACAATGTTGTTGTATGGAAAGAAGACTTGTTCTTCAGCGCTTGTAAAAATAATTTGCTGAGAATGTGCAATGACTTACTTAGAAGGCTATCTAGATCGCAGCAGACAGTGTTTTGCGGAAGGATACTTTTATTCCTAGCCAAGTTCTTCCCTTTCTCGGAGAGATCTGGTCTTAATATCGTCAGCGAATTTAATTTGGAGAATCACACGGAATTTGGTTCCGAAAAGACGGAGGGAGATGATTTGGAGCAAATCACTAAAGATGACGATAAGTCAGAAACTAAAGTGCCAATCGATTATAGTTTATATAGAAAATTCTGGGCACTGCAAGATTTCTTTAGAAATCCGAATCAGTGCTACCAAAAAATACACTGGAAGGTATTTTCAGTGGTAAGTATAATCTACCGTTATATGATTATACTTAGAGAATTTTTCTTAAATTGAAAATTAAATTTTTTCAGCATGCTTCGAGCGTGTTGTCAGCATTCTCGTCTTTTAAATTAGAGGAACAGCGCAGTTATCCCACAACTTCTGTGAAAACTGATACTTCGATGGAGGGAACTCATAAGGAAACACCTTATTTCGCTAAATATCTAACGAATCAGAAGTTATTGGAACTACAGCTGTCCGATTCAAATTTCAGGCGATACGTATTGCTGCAGTTTCTCATTCTTTTCCAATATCTTAATAGCACTGTTAAATTTAAAGCGTAAGTATCTGCAACGATAAGCGACTATTTTGTACACTTGTATATTATTACCGTTGAATTCACAATTCCTCTTCATAGAATTGCACAATTTTTATAAATCACTAGTAAAATGATTTTTTGAAAGCTATAAAACTATGTCTGTTTTCCAAAGCTTCCTTGCCAGTGGCTATGAGACAAGGTCTGCTTCCTTAAATAGTGTTTCGAGTTATATGCATCGCGGAGACTCAATAGCTTTTGTAATTTTTAAGTGAAACACACGAGCTGAAGCCTGACGAAATAGATTGGGTAAAAGCTACTACGGAACAAGTCTACGCCTTGCTAAGTGAAACACCGCCCGATGGCCCAACGTTTGCCGAAACTGTTAAAAATATATTGAAGCGGGAAGAACATTGGAATGCATGGAAGAACGAAGGTTGCCCACCGTTTAAAAAGCCAGCTCTAGATTCCACAACCGATGTGGAAGAGTTAAAGAAACCGAAAAGGCCAAGGCGTAGAATCGGAGATGTTATCAGAGATGCTCAAGCTGTAGGAAAGTATCATATGGGAAAGTGAGTTATTCCTCTTTCAAAAACAAAAACTTTCAACCTCTATATCCTTATTAGATGTATAATTAAGTTTAACCATTTTCTAGTCCCGAACTCACAAAATTATGGAACCTATGCCCTAATAATCTTGAAGCGTGTAAATCCAAAGACAGAGATTTCCTTCCGTCTTTAGAAACATACTTCGAAGAAGCCATTATGCAATTAGACCCCAACGCGATGGTTGAAGACGAGTACAAGTGAGTTCCCTCTTTGCGTGTGATTCACGTAACACTCTGAATTATCTCTCTATATATTATAGGAAAGTAAATGATGGTAACTTCGGTTGGAGAGCATTGAGGCTACTAGCCAGACGTAGCCCGCATTTCTTTGTTCATGGAAATTATCCGATCAACAAGCTTCCTGAATACCTCGAAACGATGATTAAAAAAATTGCCAAAGATCGCCCAGTGAGTAGTAATTTTATTACAACTAGCTGCTATCATTCTTTTGTCGTTTGAGTGTCGAGTTAATTTATTTGCAATTATTGAAGCAGACACAGTCGGATATAAAGCTAGAAACTGAGGAGACGCCGCCACCGGAAGTTAACGATCAAGAGTTCAACGAAGATGTTTTAAAACAAGAGAGCGAGCAAGTTGAATCGGAAAGTACAGATACGAAGGCACGAAAGTTAACAAAGGTCACGTCCGAAATGGTAGGGAAGTTATCGGAGATTCTGAAAGGTGATTGGAAGAAACTAGCCACTAAACTTGGCTACACGAGCGACGAGGTAAGCAATAGAATAGTAACTCCTAGGAGGAAAGGGAAACGTGGAAAATAATGTACGACTATCTGTTCCAGATCGCGTTCTTCCAAGGGAAATCGACGCCATACGAGCAATGCAAAAATATGTTGGAAATTTGGGCAGAAGAAGATGTAGATGCATCTATGGAGAATTTAGCGTATATTTTGGAAGGTTTAAAATTCATGGAGGCGCTGGCGATTTTAAAATCTTAATTATTTTTCGAACGAGTATCCATAGGGTAATCAATTTGTACAAATGTACCTTCCTATGTGATCCGACATTAAATTTTTTCAATTTTCTTAACGATGTATTCTTGCGAAAGCCGATCCTCGATAACTTTAATAATACACTCCTAATACAGTGGAGCTTTGATAATCCGCAGTAAAAGAGACAAAAGGTTTTGAAAAATGAGAAATAAAAGAAAAAATGTACTTACGAAAAGAAAGACACTAACGCGGTCTCCAGAATCCCACTCAGTGGATACTACTTTGAGCAAAGTTCGAATTAATTGAAGCTCCGATTATCAAGACACCACCATATTTAGAAACAAAGCTACCAATATATAAATATATCAATTACTTACTCGTATGCTGTTCCAACCGAGGTAATCTATCAATTTCTTACGGAATGCAGTTCGATCATACGCGATACTAACAAGGATCGCAGGAAACTGATCTTCTCTCGCCGTACGGAATTCACACGAAAAGGCTCTTCTTTCCAAAGATCGTTAAACAAATTGGGGTGACTTAGGTGTTTACTAGCGAGGCAGGTATGCTTTTACACGAGCACGTAATAAACCACCAATATACGACTATTGTATAATAAAAGCGAAAAAACGAAAGTTAGCTTGCTACGATTCTTGCAACGGTTCTTCGCGGGACTACACGCACGGGCTGCGCGGTTTAGGGTGCGCACTCGGTCTATTCGAAAGTGCGAATTTTACTTATGCCCAAATCGCTCGAGATTTTCATTAGGGCAGGTTTCCTTATACGCGACTGTAAACAATTTCAAAGTCGATTTTCTCGAAAATGAAGCGCAATATCAAACAAATTTATTTCTTTTTCTCGACTTATTTACTTGTTACAAGTAGAAAAGAAAGAGTAACTTTTTTTGATATCGCTCTTTTTTCGAGAATATTGACTTTGAAATTCTTGACGTTACGTAAGTAGAATTCGATTTTAGTAGGTAATGTAGGTATAGGACGCTTCGATATATCGATTGTGATTAATGAGTGCGCGGGTAGTCAGTAGACGCACGGCAGACGCACGTTTCCACATTTTATTTAGAAAGACAATAATAAAGTGTACAAATAATACAAAGTTTAGAAATAAAACGGTCCGTGGTGCAAACTATATCGAAGGACAGTTGGTTTTACAGTAGGGATGCCAGGATCTACGTACGATATCGTGGGTATCGTCCGGTACGAAATATTCGCCAACAAGCATGCTGACAACCTAAAGGTAATAGACCGACATTCTCTGTACTTAATCGTAATAAATTAGTTTAACGTTAGTGGTATCGTATCATCGAATTATAGACACTGACTTAGATTCGATTTATGCTCGATGTATAAAGCAGAGGTTAACAATTAGACTGTGACAGTACGCAGAATAGGTAGCGTTCCTCGTACGAATTATTAATACGGTGGACAGTATTGCCATGTATGTGTTGGGTGGCGTTGGGCGAATTTTAGTTTGAATAACGAATAAAGATAGAACATTTGTTCGCGAATGACGAATGCAATTTTCATCGTTATATTTTTATTCAATTTGTATCCGATTCATTCGAACGAAGTCTCGTTATTCATGGTTGCCTAGGAGACCGTTTTGGGTCGCGCGCTGCAAGCAGAGCGCGCGAAATTTCAAAACTGACTTCTCGCGTCAGATGATAAATACGTTTTATAATCAAGTGAGTATACAAAATTTGAAAACTAAAGAAAATCGTTGTTAGTTACGTTTCCGTTGCAATCAAAACTTATTCATCATTAATGAATAATATACACTTTATTAGTGAGGTAATAAAAATGTGTCCGAATAAAAAAATTCTACGTTATCCACGAATAAGATCCATTTTAATGGTATGGTTAAAGAAAAGTTATTCCAATAACAAATTATTCGTCCTCCTAAATAAATTTCCTTATTATTCACCAGGTTAAGGAAAATATATTTAAATAAAGATATACTTTACTGAATCTTCAATCATATATTCATTATAATAAAAATTTATATTTAAATAAGAGTATACTTGACTGAATCTTCATTCACATATTCATTATAATAAAAATTTATATTTAAATAAAAGTATACTTGACTGAATGTTCATTCACATATTCATTATAATAAAAATTTATATTTAAATAAAAGTATACTTGACTGAATCTTCATTCCCATATTCGTGATAAATAACAATTTATTCAAATAATGCCCAACTCTGATCTCGACTAGCTTCGAAACGTTTGTCAGTCGTAACGAAGCTCGTTAGGCCAATCTTTAACGATCCCTTTTCGCATTCTGTCTGATTTACGAACTGCATCTCGCGCGCCATGCAATTCTATCACGTCTGCCGCGAGTTGTGCATACACGGAGCATAAATCTGGATTCCATAATCGAGAAACTCAATGGTCTTGCGGAATCCTTGTGTTAATCGACTTGTTCTCTTACATCTAACATACACACTCATATGTATTGGCTAAAATGTAAATGCAATTCGATCGCGGATATGATCTCCGTTCTTATTTAGGTCGTAGAGGGCAGCCGTTAGTTTATGTATCCTTCCTCCTCTTTCTTTATTTTTGTTATTTCTTAACAGTAAATTATGACTTCTCGGAATGGGGGGGGGGGGGGGGGGCGGGGAGCGGGGGCATTCGCGTCACGCCTTTAAGAATCTCCTTTCGTTTAGTAGCGATCTAAGTACTGGACGTTTATCGTGATGCGGGGAACTCTTAACGACGTCGACGATTAAACTTGCTAGTCGTACGAAATTCGACGCGGAACTTTCGAGGGCTGGGGGTGGTGCGTGTATTCAGCAGCGATGGATCAAGAGTTACAGGCAATCGATATGAAACACTGATGAACGATGTCTAGACGATCAGTCTTATTTCTTAGAAAGAGAACGGAAATTCGTGTAAAGCGTTGACTAATGACTCGCGATACGGGTTATAACCTTTGGAGTTAGAGATGGGTTTCGCGTTTTTAAAAACGAGATGTCCACTGCGGTCCGATGACCTCGATCGCCGATGCACGCTTTGCTCACATTGGTGTCTTCGTTCGTCCATCGACCAGTGACTATTAATGGACGCATCTCGATTCTTATTTACGCGATAAACGAACTGCTATTCTGTTGTTCTTATTGTTGTTTCGTGGAAAGTTAGTCTTCCATCAGAGTGTCTAAGTACTCCTTGTAATCGTTCTCCGACATGTACTCCTCGTTCTCCGAAACTTCGGCGCTTCTCCTCCTTCTTGTGGGCTCGCTGGTCACTTCTATACAGAGCAGGGCAAACTTGTTGTCGCAGGAATAACGAACTTGCTCCAAGAGGCGTCCTCCTGTTAGCGGCGATCCTAATCCATTCCGATCCGAACTGCTCGAATGCCAGGCGTCGCAGTATGTGTCCATTGCGCGGTCCCCTAGTTTGTGTGAACCGTGCCACGCTACCTTTTCTGGCCTGTGGTAGCAGAAAATCATGGGTTAACAACGTTTCAAGCAGCTGTTTTAACGTGGTATTGTCTTTTTTCAAAATTATTGTAATTACACTGCTATGAGCAGTTTAGTACACTTCGTTTTCTGTGGGGAGAGCTGTACTTTGGATGTAGCCGTGAAAAGATTTAGAAAACAGTTGTGGTTACACGGGATAGGTCAATATATGGGGTGCAATGGAGAAAAGGGTGATTATATGACCCAAAATAGGTCGAGTTAATGAAATAAATTCTTTTATCACTCAAGAAAGTACAGTATGTACTATTTTGCACGTGTTTGGTGAAGCTAGCAAACCATTGATATTGTTTTCCAATTGGGAACCATTTTCAAACGAAAACCCATGAGAAATTAGAATAATGAGGGCCATTTTCGGATCATTTTTCCTGAAAAGGGGTTGTACTTATGAATTGTTATCTTGAAACCAGCGTTGGATAATTGAAAAAATAATTCAAATGACAACAGAAATGATATCATTAAGAATCATCATAAAAGTTTTGATTATCATTCTTATTAGTTAAAATTTTATATATAATAAAAGGCCTGCAGTGGTCCCTAGGTTTGGCCGCCCAGGTGCCGGGACACCTTTTGCACCCTCGCCAGGAACGGCCCTGAGAATAATTATTCGATTATAATATAAATAGAGCACATAATTACCATGCAAAGTCAGTGAGGATGTTCTTCCCATTGAAGCTGTAGATCCTTGGATTTTGCGAAAAATATGCCCCATTTCCGTTGAACATCTCTTTCCAGGAGTTGAAGAGCACGTCTCCCTGAGAGTTAAAAGAAAAAGAGTGTAATAGTTTAAAGAAAACTTTTAATGATAAATTGCTTTGAGGCTTAAGCAGGGACGAATAAATCTCTAATGATCGATGGATATTAGATTGGAAATCACCTTTATGTTGACGATAGGGAGGTCCCTGTCCCCGAGTCTTACTATGCTGTCAACGTTCTGAACCCTGGAGCTGAGGAATGCACGGAACGTACCCCTCAAACCTGCTCGCTTTGCTTGTCGATAACAGGCGTAGTCAGCTCCTCGTACACCATGTATGTCTCCAGTAAACGGTTCGTTCAGGGCAGCCATTCGTAACTGCAAGTTGTAATATCATTGTAATATTCCTGCAGAAATCCGTAAACAAATTGCTATGTTCAGAAATTAAGACGAAAGGTTTTTATATTTTAATACGATAGTTATTAAGTGATACAGATGATTTTCTGTATTTAGAATTGTACTATCGAGTGTATGGGAAAGTTCTGTCGTCTCTTCTTGAAAGAATATTTTCAAGATTTATGTAGGGTAGTTATTGTAATTTGAAGCTTTTCGAATTTTCATGAATGCTCTAATGGGAATATGAGAATTCATTAACAAATAATAATTCGAGTGAGAATATTTTACAGCTGCAGATTCAATTTATTTATGGTTACTGAAATTATTATTATTAATTTTTGTGACGATCGAATAATTAATTACAATATAGCTAATTATGCACTATTTTCGTTTTCCATATTGTCACGTGTAGTTGAGCGATATCAAGATGAAGGACGATTTTCTTTTTGTTAATACGAGCTTGCTTCTTCCTCTTTATAACAGTGATTAATTAATTTCGTTATCAGTAATATTCTTCACAAGCAATGACTTCGTTTCATTTGAAATCCCGCAATATACTGGGGTTTCCTATTTTACTAGATACATAGCAAAACTTTTCTAACACCGTAGAAACTTTGTAACTGGAGGCAATTTATGTGGATTACACTGTACTGTTTCTCTTGATATACTGTTACACACTATCCATTTTTCACCTTCAAAAGCTAAGCTGTCCAAATATAGATTGATATTGGAGCCAGTGAAAAAGAATAAATAAGTTCTGATCTTGTCAGCCGAATTTTTCGGAATCAATTTATACTGGATGCATACACTACATTTTTATAGCAATTGTATAATGCGTTCCAAATTCTTTTCTAATAGTAGTAAACTCGGATCTTCTTGTAGATTCTTTTGTAAATTATTATTAGAGAAGAACATTGCTTGTTTTCAGAACTTCAATTATGAGATTCATATTTGGTAAATCACAATAGGATTGAGGAAACATCGTAAAAATTTATGACTGCTTATAAATAAAAAATAAAATCATGCATATAGCGAGGGAATATTCTATTCATAGACTATACTTATACAGTATTTTGTGAACAACTGTTTCCTTTCGCGAGAAGTCGTACTATTTTTTAAAATTAAAATATTTACAATCAACTAGTTACTAGGGAAATCGTACCACTAAATCGAAATTTTCCCACTTTTTACGAAAAAAATAATAAAATTTCCACACCTAACATCACATAAATTTGCCATTCCTATTATACGAAATTAATCAAAACTTCGCCGAGCGAGGAATTCAATCTTTCTAATTTTAAATGAAAAAGGCATAAAATTCGGTATTCATTTCCAGGGTAAGTTCTCTGGGTGCATAAAAGTGACGATAGTGATTAATGGTATTCATATCTTACCATTCGCGGATACCACTTTGCAGCAGAAATGAAATTCAATTCAAATTAGGTAATACATCAGTTCCCTTCTTATTGATACGGTTTTACACTCAACAGGATTAAGACGGCAACTCACCCCCGTTCCATCTGCTTTCACGGGTATCTGGTTGATCAGGTTCGAAGCCTCAAAAGGTGGATTTGCTGGAGGCGGTGACGTAGTTGGCGGTGCTGGAGTGGTTATGGGCAAAAGGGAGCCCAGCTAGAGTGTAAGGTAAATATTTCGAATTAAATTCATCCTTCTACAAGATCATCAACTTAACAAGTTAGAGGATAAACATTGCTTTCACTCCTATTAAATCGTCGGGTAAAATACACTGCTTAAAACAATTAGTGGATTGCCACTCTCTGAACAATTTAAGCCCCCTATACCAACTATCCGGGGCTGAAAGAAATACTATTGGAGAGCTCGTTTGCTTAATTCGTGAAACGATTTAAGTACAGAATACTGTACAGCACTTGGCAGAATGGTTTGAGGAAATGGACAGTTAGAAAGTGTGTGTGGGAATGTATGACAGTGATATAGCAGAATTTTATACTAACTGCAATGTATTGCCAGCCGTTGTTCACTCTGACTAACAGCGCTTGTTCGTCTATGATGTAGGCCAATGTCCCAACTGGACTTACAGCGGACATCTAAAGAGAATCAAGGTTCGTTTTGTAACGTTAGTTACTCTCACGTTGCGGTTAGATATTTTTAGCAAGGTAGAAGATTTACTTTTGTCATGGCCTCTGTGTTTTGGAACGTTACTGCTCCTGGTACAATCTTCGTCGTGCTTTCCAAAGGACCCTTCGTTGAAGCAGTCGCTGATCCTTGTGAGAGTTCAAAGAAAATCGCGTCAAGATTCGTGATAACTGATAGAACATAATTGAGTAGATTTCCTAACATGCGTAGGGCGAGAAAACAACACATGTTTGAACGAAACAACGCATATGTTATTTTAACGTGGGTTACCTAAGTGCTCCTTTAATTCTTTCAGTTGCTTCAGTTCACGAAGTGCCTTTAATTCGTCCAGACTAGTTCTGAGTCCTTGCAGTATAGAGGGTAAAAAAATGATTTTCAGACTGAATACTTTGTTCTTTACAATCTAACTTCATCTACTATTTAGCATCGTATTTCACGACCACCCTTCGTATTCCATTTTCCATACTCCAAAATGAATACCATATCTCATACTCTACGATCTTAAAGCTTTTACTTCCGGATGTTAAATAATCTCAATCAGTTATATCTTTGTACATTAGTTTTGAGAAGATTCTCCCGTTTTGCATGAAAATTTCAGTAAGATAAATGAGAGAATTTTGAAATAATTTGTTGTGTTTATCTTCGCAATGGCAACCAAGTTGTTCTAACATAGTTCAATTAAACTTTGCTAGTGATACCTATATTTAATACTATAATTAAAATTCTATAATATAAGTTCTGTCCGATCGTCCTTTACCTTGTCTGACTCCATAATAGTCTCTTTCGCCAAACATGTGGCTTCTACCCATTCCTGGTTCCTCCTTTTGCCCAACCAGAGGCATCCCTGGTGATCCTGGTGGGCCAGGTGGGCCTGGAGGGCCGGGGACTGGAATATAGTTTCCTTGGGACGCTGGTCCAGGTGGTCCAGGAGGTCCTGGAGGTCCTCTTTGGCCGTCCCTTCCGGATTGTCCAGGAATTCCAGGGAAACCGTCGTCCCCTTTATCCCCCTTCACCTGTTTAACAATGTTCCAACATCTACACTCATGATCTCAAACCTAAAATTAACACCTCAACTATTGCATGTATTAATTTAACACTTTTCGTAAGAACTGACAAATCGCTAATGAAAAAGCACTTACTTTTCTCATTTTCTATTTTATTCCGTTTTTTATTTTATCTTTATTTTTAATCTGAAATACAGTTGAGAGCGAAAGAATAAAATTTTTCTTAAAGATCGAATAACCAATTCTACCGTGACCATCCAGGGACACAAAATGCTCCCGTAAAAATATACGAAAGTTTTATGAAACAGCATCCTTTATTTGATGTCCTAATTACGCGATTTAACGTAGTCGCACGACCGTACTCGCCGAGGAAAGCTCCTTTAGTCGACTCCAGGCCGAATGGAGATATTCCAGCAACTCCCGGCAAGTGCAAATCGTCATAAATTACGAGACGTGTCCCCGTGACGGCGGACTGTTTTTAAACTGCAATAAAACCGTCGAGTTTGCCTTGGCTGCGGCGCAGCTTTTTAAACCAAAGAGTAGTGAATTAACCCCCTGACACGCGCATTCGGGGGTGCTTGTCAGTTGTCAGACCGCGCCGTGGAAGTTTCGACGAATTTCTGTTTTAGAGTAGAGTTCGGAGGGGTGGAGGCGTCGAATAAATCGAACTCGAACTGGCTCTGGTGGCCGTTTTGGTGAAGATGAAAAAAAGAGGCGGGCGTCAGCCGCACACTTGCATTAATTTCCGTCACCCGGCGCGTTCTATTCCTTGTTCAACGAGACTTGTGGGTGTACGGGGTGATCTACGAGCCCCGTTACAAGTTTCGCGAGGCACCCCCGCAGCGGTCGTTTCCGCTAAAAAATGTTCCCGCCCGTGCGGAGCTGCTGGGTAGCAATGTAGTTGGCACGAGGCTTTTGTGTCGTATCTTTGATCGAACAGCTTCGAAAAAGAATCAAATCGTACTGTGCCATGAAAAATACGGGGCAATATGGAGGAAGCATTAAAACGTAGGGGAGGTAAATTTCTTTTTTCCCCTTTCTCTTTTATTGTGAATTCCTTGGAAATACGTCGACTTGATTGCGCGCAACTGAACACGAATTGCATCGTTTCAGTATCATTGGCCCATGCGGGCGAGCTTTTGAAATCAGGCTTTATAGCGGAGCGTGTACGAACTCATGTTCGTATGAAACATTCCCTTTTTGTTTGCTTTTGCTCGAAATGACCTCCCTGGCAATCTCTGAAAGTTTGCGACCGGGGGGTCGTAGATCACCATGTACAACATCCCCACTTTAGCCTGTCACCCGCTACCAGACAGGATAAAAAATGCATCCATTATCCTTATTCGTTTCACGGTAGAGAGTCTTTAACAGTCCACCTTTGCCCTTTGGCTGCTTTTCTTTGGCTTATTACGCTGATTTATTCTGAGTATCGGTGTAACCTATTTTAAGCATTAAAAGTATAGGAATTTGTTGGGTCTTGTTGGGTGTATCGAAGGGGATACTTTATCGTCGTTTATAACTCTAAAATATTCTGCTGGAAAATATCCTCTGTTATTGTATGTATTTATTACTCTAATTTAAAGTATACAACCAGGCACGAATTTTAATGCGTGGGTTTGTGACATTGCATTGATTATGAGTTTCAACAGTTCAAACATAGGTGCTTTGTTAAATTTAAGAATGATGAGTTAAGATTTCAACTATTTTCGTTTTAAACGGTCATGAAATTTTAATAACGGCATTTTTGTCAAGAATTATGTTTGTTGGTAGTACAAATTAAATGTGTAAACTCATTATCCCTTAAAGCCGGGAATCAACCTAGAAGCTAAGCTATGCTATGCGATGTTATGCTATTCCATGCTACGTTTTAAAAAAATTTGCTTCAATACATTCATATGGAACCATTTCCACTAAAAGCTAAAACATAGCATAGCATAGCTTAGCTTCCAGGTGGATTCCGGCTTTACTCATCAGTGATATAAATGAAGTGTATTTCACATCCCTTGTTAGAATGTATAATTGTGAATGGCGTTAACTTCCCTGTGTCCCCTGTAATACACCCCCAACCTGTGTTTTATGGCGAACTTTAGTATCAGACAGTCGCAGTTCTGATTTCGATGAGAAACTATAAATTGTACTTACGCCGACAGAAACTCCGTAAGGACTCAGTGCACCAGGTTCTCCTTTTTCTCCCCTGGGCCCAGCTGGTCCAACAGGTCCCGGAAGTCCGGGAGTACCAGGGCGGCCCTGTTAGAAATAATTATCGATATATAGCCTTCACGTTCCACCTTTCCTCCATGAATATTCTATGGCTATTAATCCTTTAATTAATCTGGCGTGTAGTTAATTTCCTATTATCCTCACACAATTACTATGATTTCCAAATTTATTTACATAATAATTACGCCCCCTGTCATTATGTCAATCAGTTAATTAGTCAGTGTCATTCGACAGAATCGATATTTTGTTTCAATGGACAAATTGTACAGCCTCATTAGTCATATAATATAATAATTATGTGATCGGAGAGAGTAATGTCGAGCCGTACGTATCACGCAATACTTACCTTCATCGAGTTCTGTGTTCAGCATTGGGAAAAGAGTTTTATTATTTTAGAAATGCGATCATTACTAAATAAAACAGGGAATGTATGAAGTGTCGTCCAATTGTATAGTACAAGTCTCATAACTATTCAAAAATGTTACTCCTCAGATTTACTTATAGAACAAATTACAATAATATTGTACGATGCAATCATAAAATTATTTCATCCCTTTCAAATTTTTCACAACTACTTTTCAAAAACAATTCCCCAGTTTTATACTCTCAATCCCCCTCCAATTCC
Source organism: Andrena chrysosceles (assembly GCA_963855975.1). NCBI lineage: Eukaryota > Metazoa > Arthropoda > Insecta > Hymenoptera > Andrenidae > Andrena > Andrena chrysosceles. The sequence goes on along the minus strand of OY979769.1, from coordinate 5,834,946 downwards.
ACGTACAATTTACACCCCCAACAAAATTGCCAAAGCCCTCACAATTGGAATACAATTACCCCCTCACAAACTCTATCATACCACAGGACTATTAAATCTTAACTACCCCACAGCTTCTACCGTCGTGTGTGTACGAATAATAACAGGTTAATCAGGTTTGGAAACTACGTTTGCATGTAAAAAGGGAATCAGTGGGAAACAAAAGAGACTTCTCTCGTACCACCCATCCGGGTAATCCAATCTCCCCCATTACTCCCGGTTTCCCAGGTGGTCCTACAGGACCTGGTGGTCCAGGACGGCCCCGTCTGCCTCTTTTTCCCTCGCCGCCCTTTTCGCCTTTGATGGTGATGTAGTCGCCGGAGCTCGCTATAGCAGTGACTCCTGGTGGACCTCTCTCCCCTTTTTCACCCTTTGCTCCGCTAGTCCCCCATGCACCAGGAACTCCATCCTTGCCCGGCTCGCCTTTGTTGCCCTGAGGTCCTTGAATGCCATTCACACCAGGAATTCCGGCTGGCCCAGAGTCACCTTTATCTCCTTTCTCGCCTTTGGTGCCCTTATCCCCTTTGTACCCCCGTCCGCCGGCCTCCCCCTTGTCGCCTTTTTCCCCTAAAGCTAATTAAACGACAGCGTTAAACCGCACCGCGTTGAATACAGAGGGTGCAGGCTAACTATAGGGAAATATTTGCACCGACCGATGCTCTGTTAATCAAATACGCCCTTATCGGAACGTGTATCCACGCTCTGAGTGACGCTGGATTTTTGAAAAGTGACCGTTTTAAGCGGGAAAAGTTTTGTAAAAAGCCAACTCCGCGCTTGGTTTGTTTCCAAAGTGAACGCTCGTGGACTCTCGGACAATACTTTCGATGCTTCCCAGAGAATATCGACGGGAAAACAGGCCAAAGCTATACACAGGGTGCCATTCCTCGGCGTGAAAACATAGCGATGCCAGTCAACGTGATAAAAGGATCATTAGGTGTATGGGACGAAACTAGTGAAATAACGAGGATTGCAGAGGAATCGAGGAATGTACTTGCCCGCTCGTGGTTTGAAATTGCTTTCGAATGCTTTCGAAAATTCGGTTTCGTGGAGGTTAATGGGTAGGGAACGATACGTTTGCTTCTGCGCGTGGATATAGTGAAATGAATCGGCGCATTCGATGGCAAATTTAGTAGAACATTTGGCAAACCCTTCTGTCAGTAGAGACGCAATGTAATGAATGAAAATTGACTGGGTACATGTTCTTCTACGAAATTAGTTGATTTCTGTGGAATGATATGTACAAACATTCTTTGGGAAATTTATTCCTTCTTCTGTATCCTTACCTCCTTCTCCAACATTTATTCCTCCTGGCCCACCCAGTACAGGCATGCCTGGTGGTCCAGGCGTTCCTGCAGGACCTGGTTTTCCTTCTGGACCTGTATCTCCCTTGTCACCCTTTTCTGCTGGCCTCCCATTCTCCCCTGGTGCACCAGGAAGTCCTGGCGATCCGGGAGCACCAGGTTCACCCTTGAATCCTTGAATTCCTCGTCCACCTTCTTTCCCGTGATCACCCCTAGCACCCTTGTGCCCTGGCTCGCCCTTGGTACCTTTGGCGCCCGCAATTCCCGACTCTCCTTTCAGCCCTGGATTTCCTGAAGTGCCTGCCTCACCTTTTTGCCCTGGCAGTCCTGGTCTCATCGTGATGCCCTCCGTCTGAAGTTATTTCAACAATTTCTTTAGAGGCTAAGTAACTTTGATTTAGGAAACTTGAGGGGAATATGGATGGGGTTGGAATTTGGATTAATATCTTCCTAGAATAAAATTCTGAGGTTTCAAGATTCTTCCTTGTTTTATTGACAGCACAGCGTTTACTGATCGCTATAGTATTTGTGCTATATTACTTGTATTAGGGTAATTGGGATAATTGTAATAGAATAAAGTATTCTGTTCTATATGTATATTTACACCATAAGCTACTTAGTGATTTAGTTTTTTACAAATTCTGTGTTAATGATTCTTATTTTTGAAATTCAAAAGAACGAGAATGTTTAATGCGAACAGTGATGTAATTACCGTTTCAAGGCTAAAATTTATCTAATCCGAGAATCAAACTCGATGGTATGGACATAACAATATAGACTTAAAAGAACTTATCGCAGGAACAGCGCTCAGAATACACAACTACTACTCACCCTATAAATGCCGCGGGGTTTCCAACTAGGCTGCATGCGCATAATAGACGAAATTTCTCTGTTTAATCATCGGCCGTAAAGTCGTAAAGCTAAAAGCAGCCGCTCGACCGACAGCCCACCTGCCCGTTTTGTGTCGTTCAATAGCCGCTGACGAACAATCGTCGTTGAAACAATCGCCCATGTTAAACGGTGATACTATCAAACGTTGAACCGAACCATTATCCTATTCTTAGTTTTCCCAGCTACCAATTGCCCGCTACGATTCTATTCAACAGCGTCTAGGGATTTAGAACTGTTTAACTACTTTTAACTTAGTTACAAATTTCACAGAATCACTTTTCGCCAATAATATCAGCTGCATTTCACTGGAGATCAAAGTATCTCCCAATATTCGAATTTTTAACTAGCCTTTCTCTACCACTTTGTCAACAGTATTTCGCTAAATAAGCACTGCAAATCTCATAGATCAATGCTCGTATTAGCAATCTATGAAACACGAAAGCGATTGTTTCAAACGGTCATCGTACGATTGAAAAATCAATCAATTCATATATGTAACGCGAATTCGAGACACTGGGGGGTGGAAGTGCGAAGGGGAGTGTATGAAATTGGAAGAATATCAGATGGATCCTCCGAAACGGAAACAGTTATTGGAGAGGCCAATCAACAATGAGTTTTGCTCGCAGGTTGCTCGTCAAAGTCAATGAACAGCTCGAGTCGTTCCACTCGATAGATACTCGTTTATTCAAGCGTTTACAGGTCTCAGCTTCTGTAACCGCAATCGAATCGAGTGCACCCTCCTCTTTTCCTTCGTCACGCGAATGCCTCCGAACGTCTATTTATCAACGCCACCGCTCGTTCCATTATACGTCATGCCAGGCCTCTCAAACCTCTCTCCCGCCAAGTGGTTTATAGAACTTTTGGACTTCCTTTGGCCATTCACAGAGAGCTGGGCATTCATCGTAGGCATCTTTCATTCCACCTTGCTCTCTTTTATCCTCAAAGCGGCCGTGTCTGGCGCGTTCCTGGCACGCTCCCGGTGATCCAAGTGCCGCGGCATGTCGAATTAACGATTAATTCAATGGAATAATTGTTCAACAACGTGAAAACGTCGCTTTCATATTTCCACAGATTCATCCTAATTTTTTGTATATTACTGGAAACATTTATCGCAACACTTAAATATTCAACGTGTTATATCTCGCTTAATTAATTGGTATCGAGAAAATATCGCACGATTAGTGATTAGATATTCAGTCCTCGATTGTTTGGTCAACATAAGTTGGATATCAGAACAGTTTTTCCAACGTGATTTTGCATGTTGGTAGCTCACACCGAGTGTAGAATGTTTTTTTTTTCATGAATTATTGTACCAACTTTTCGTAACTGTTTGGATATTCCATTCGTTAGCAGTTGTTTACTGGAAAGGAGTGTATGCTACCGGGATAATAATAGGGCAAACGGGTCTGTTATGTATTGCAAAACATTGAAATTTATGGTATGCATTTCGGTGATGAATATTGACGGAGTAATGAGATTTATTTCTGAAATATTTTAATTTGGCTGTGAATACTTTGGAATTCTGTGTACTTGTGCAACTATTATCTGCACTATATAGTTGTTCTTCCGTTTTCAATTTTGCTTTTAAATAAATACTCAATTTTAAATTTTGCTTTTCAATCAAGGAATCCATTTTTTCTTGTTATTTGAAAGAAATAATCGAGGTTGTGTTCAATTCGTTTAGCAGAATGTTATTTACATTATTATTACAGTTGAAGATTTAAAGTAATAGAATGGACTGTGTTTGCATAAAATCAAAGAGTTAGAATAAAAAGATATCAGTTTCTTTTTTCCAAATTTTAAAATCGTCTGTGTTACGTTGGGTATTAGTAAACTTGTGGAATTCAATTGATTTGTTAAGCAAAAGTGTTTTGGAAAAGTCAATTTCTATATAATGAAGATATTAATGTTGTCCAAGTGTTTATTTCCACGAAAGAGATCTTCCAAAGAAAGAATATATCAATCTTCAAGCACACTTTTCTTGCAAACGAAGGATATTGTTTGATAACATTATCTTTCAATTTAAAGACAGCCTCTTGCCACTAATGCTTGAATAACAGAAAAAAATTGATTCTTTTACCTTAAAACTGGAGCTTCCGTTTAAATTTGAATCCATCTCTAACTGAAACTAGCTTTAACTCGTTTCTTCTCAAAATTGGATTTATACCACTTTAAAAAACGGCTCGACTCATATATAAAAGTTATAAAATTCCAGTTTCTCTCGTCACATTGTCCCATGTAACCGAGATTCTCCACTCCATTCAATGCTTTTTCATACAACGCAACGTCGCTATCTGTGCGATAGTTGCCCAAACGCTCCGCGCAACCCAAGAAAATACTCGAGCTTCCCCAATAGATGTACGTATTTTCATTTCGAGGACGACTCGTCCTCTTAAGCAACTTTCCTCGCTCACCTGGCGTACCTGGTCGGTGCAGCCTAGAAATTGGTTTCTGTATTCTCTAGGGAAATCGGACTCTTGTACATTCAACCACGAACCGGCGCAGAGTCACGTAAGATAACATTCGAAGTGGAATCGAGATACTCGAGGAATCCTGGACCCTTTGCAAGGTCGCAAAGTCCTTTATCGAGGAGTGGGTGGGAGGAAAAGATCGGTGGAGCTGGTTTTCTTTTCAATTTCAGGACACTTTTATCGCGCTTGATGTTACTTTAAATATTAGATCATCGTATGGATAATATCTTTATGAAATTCAGCTTTCAATGCAGCATTTAACACTGACCATCTTTCACTTGATAAACAATCTTTTAATTCCTTCGTCAAACAATTTTTCGCCCCTTGAATTGAAAATCTGATTCAGTGACAATTTCAAATGGTTACAACTTCATGTTGATGAAGCTTTTGTCATTTGGACATTTAAAAGTTTTAGGCTAGTTTTTATATTTGCTCCAAATCTGGAAATAATTATTTTATAATTTTATACATTATTTGGAGGGTGTATTGATGTTTTAGTATTTATGGCTCTGTTAATTATCGATAAAGCGATTCAATAGGCTACCAACTTAGAAATTAATTTTTGAATTCCAAGGAAGATACCTAATATATGAGAATAGTTTGCCACGTGGCATTCTATCTTTTTCCCACCCTCACCTATCCAGATTTCTGTCAAATGACTGTAACGTGCTACCGCGCAGAAAAGCGTCGCGTGCATTTTTTCGCAAAATATTGCATACACGAGGAGCAGTCTGTACCAAGTATTATTCACGCAGGGCCCTTCCGAGTCGAGAAATCTTTTGCCATTTCGCGCGACGTCGCGAGAATACGTAGGGATGAGCAGTGGTGCAGGGCTTTAAGGCCTCAATATCTCTTTCACGTGTCAAGGATACCTTCCAGAGAGGGTGCATATTGTTTTGATGAGAGATGTTAACGTCCTATATTGGCGCACCTTCTGCGCACGCTGGGTACACTTTGAATGATTACGGGGATATTTTCGGTGAACTTATTTTTACCAATGTATTTCTGTAGCATCGAACTTCTCGCCTTCGTGAAAATCATTGTGCAATAACTCTTTGTGAAAGTTTAAATTAATGTATCCACTAATTGAAATTTAGACTTTAAGTACTTTATATAAATAAAACCTTATCCTCGCTTCTTTATCGCGTGTATTTTAGACAGTAAATGGTATTTGTTCGTTAGAAAATAATTCATACAGAAAAAGTAGTAATTAAAAGATTATAGGTTGTTTTGTTACCCGCAGATTTTCACCCATATCATTTGTTAAGAAGGGTATGGAACATCTCCAGTCATGGATTGTTTTTATAAAATAAAAATAGTGCATATGCGCTAGATTTTAGAATCGACGGGGGAAAAAATCATGCACTTCGTTACGTTTAAGCTCCCTTTTTGCTTCATTTTTGCCGATGGCACGCTTCCAAATGTTACGCCGCGAGAATGAAACGAGCGGCATGACCTCGCTTGCTAATTGTCGAAACGTCGTAATGTACGGAGAGCTTTGTTCGCTCCCAAGTGCATTAAAAGCATAGAACAGTACGGAAAGTCGTGTCCACATTCCACTATCGCGATAATTTCATCGAGCCAGCGGCGTTATCGAAACTCATCTCCCTTTGATTCTTCGTGGTTCAAGAGAGTAAAAGTTTCCTTCCATGAAAATTTTCAGTCGTATATCATTGCTCCTTTTCCTTCGATTATAATTAATTAATCCTCATATCTGTCGCGAAAGTGTGTACAATGCAGAGATCCACGTGATATCTCCAGAAGTTTAGCAACGAAAGGGAAGCGAGAAATTATAAAAGAAAAAAATAGAGGTCATCGGCTAATATTCGATCATTTTAAATTTCTTACATTTTAAAACAATGCAAATCGGAAGACTCATGCACTTTGACACTATTACATGTAGTGATGGGACTGATACCGTATCGATACATATCGATACCCTTCTACTAATTTCAATCTGATATTGATACATATCAAAGTCAAAGGTATCAAAAGGAATCGATGCTTCTTTGATACTTACATATCAGAATGTATCGATACCTATTTGATACCTACACAAAAATATCGATACCTACTTGATACCTATACGAAAATATCGATACCTGCAATATCTTTACCTCACGCTGAAGTGTAAATATTAAATGTTTACCAAATGACTGCGACAAGTATCGATAATTTCGTAAGTATCAAATAAGTATCAATAATTTCGTAAAGTATCAAACCGGTTTTGATTCGGTATAGTACTGATATGGTATCGGTTGAAGAAGAATCGGTATCGATGATTGATACCAAGTACATAACATTTCGATGCGTATCGATATTTCCTATTGAGTACTTTGGTATCGAATTGATTGAATATCATCAATACTATTGGTATCAGTCCCATCACTAATTACATGTGACTCGAAGTCTCTAACTTTAATACCCTGGAATAACTTCTCCAAAATTAATCGAATAATCAGAACTCACGGTTCCTCTCAAACATCGCCAAAGATTTTCGATGCAGAATTTCAGAAACATCCGCTAATTTTATAAAAAATTCCATTTTTACCTTGAAAGCATTGGGTAATTTGTCAAATATTCCTATTTAACGGTCAATTTATTACGCGAACTATGCGTTTCCCGCGTGAATATTTTCAAGACCACTCGACCATTAATTATACTGAATAATGCACCGTCCCGTCTAGCGGACAAAGGCAGCTAATAAAAAAGTGGGCGGAATTTCGCGAAAGACAGCGGGGCCCGGCCTTCGAAATGCGCGTAGCCGCGCGCCGCCCGCGGAATACCAAAACGTGGCTTCATTTTTCACCGCAGCATCAGCTACCGTTTCGCACCCTATTTAATTTCCACGCTAGCCACCGTCGAGGAAAATAGGTCATCCAGCGCACGTTCGTCGATGTATCCGCCGCTGGATGTATCCGTTGTAGCAACTTTAACACAGATACGCCGGATTTCTTGTTGTTTCCCGTCGCGGGGTGAGACTATGGGCGGGCATGGAAGTCGCCGGCGGAGACGAAGCGCGCAAAAAGGGTGGAGGTGGTGCGGCAGCGTGGAAAGAATGGCGCGGAAGGAAAGAGCTGGACATACAGCCCCGACAACTCCACCTTTATTACGTGCACGGTTACTTATTCCCCGCGGGGCGATATCGCGTTCCATTTCCATTCAACGAATTTCTTGTCGCACCGCGCCCGCCCCGTCAAGACGACGGCGACGTGAAGGACGGCTGCAACAGAGACGCCGGTCGCCATAATAAAAAGGATCGTACCTACACGGTGGATTGTCGGGGGTGGTATTTTGGGAATTTGTTAAATCGAAATATGGGAAATTCATGAGAGCTGGGAAGGAAGTGAATAAGGGAGCATTTCGATGGTTAAGGGTGGGTGGTGGAGGAATATGAATTAATATGACGACGTCCGTTGGCATAATAAAAAGGAGGGTATTTACACGGTGGACCTTTTTGGAGGGTGGCATTCGAGGATTTTGTCAATTCTTTGGGAAAGTTCAAGAGAGGTGGAAAGGATCTTCCGCGCGAGAGGGGTGTGAATAGGGGAAATTTTCGACGGTTACGCTAGGACGAGGGGGGTGGGAATTAATGTTACGAAGCGTGGATATCCTTGGCCCCCTCGCGGTGGTTAATATTCTCGTCTGTTTAGGACCTGGCCCCTCCGATGCTACACGATCGTGGTGGTTTATTGGACGTGAATGCATGTACGTTTACGAGCGAACAAGGCTAGATGAGGGTGTAAATTTAGGGACACCTTGGGGGGAGGGGAAGGAAACGTATTGGAATTACAATCGGAGGGCTTTATATGGAACACACTGTCTAGGAAGGAGCGTCTTTGCCTCGGGAGTAATTCCAGGTTCCTTCGTTACGCTGGTGCAGGTAATTTACGGAAGCTTCGGATTAGAATTTCGTTGTCTCAAGATGAATCGTGCTTTTTGTGCGGGCAAGGTGATTGTTGTACTTTGTCATCAACAATTGACAAGTAAAATTAACACGGTGCTTCTTCAATTCCATAATCTTCATCTCACTCAATTCTTCATTAAACTGGCGTATAAGGAAGTAATCAAAGTCATTCTGTTGTGTGTCTCCCGTGGTGTATAAATAGGGGATGTAACGTAGCAAGTGTATTAAGCTTTGATGGTAAAAAGAATTAATGCAAAACAAAACTCGTTAAAACTCCAGAAATATGCTTAACTTTTTTTTATCCTTTTGTACTGTTAAATGCACTTCTGAAGTTTACCTTGTTACTCCCCGCACGATAAAAATTGCACTTCGTGATCTCTTTCATCGTCGCAAGCAACTATCCTGCATGTGGTCGGAAGGGGCAAAGAAAATGAATTCAATACAGCCAGAGTTACTTACGTCGTAACCAGAGAATTCACCCTTCCCGGGTGGTCCAGGGGGTCCTTGTGCACCCTTTTCACCGGCTATTCCATCGCGCCCTGGTTCTCCTTTTTGTCCTTGAGGACCTTCCGGTCCCACTATTCCCGTGTCTCCTTTATCGCCTTTGGCCCCGGGTGGTCCTTCGAGTCCTCTCTCTCCAGGCGGCCCTGCTGCACCCTGTACAAATTATTTTGCGGTTACATAGTCGTCCAAATACCAACAAAAGAGTACAACAAATTGCAAGTTCACAGGAGAAGCATGGAAGTAATGGTAAATGTCACACACGCGTCTTCTTTTCGAAGCTCGTGTTGTGTTGAGATGCGAATTGAAATAAAATTAATATATATGCTTGAACGCGCGCGTATGCGATGCTATTGAGGTTCGGAAAAATTATTCCTTTCGTTCGTGAGAATGTCCTTTATTTCACAGATAGTTGCAGTCGCATTAAGTCACATTAAGGGGGATGTTTTGTCGCGAAACGATCGTTTTCTACAAAGTGTCAATACCGTCAGCCCCATTTGCCCTTGTTTCCCCTCTTGCCCTGGTAATCCTTGCTCTCCTTTGGGACCCTGGATCATCTTTGGCATCGTAAAGGATTCCATCAGGGCTGTTGCATTGCAGGTGCACGTGCCTGGATCTCCCTTCTTCCCTGGCGGGCCCTGTAGCATTTTGATCAGTTTATCACCGTAAACAGATAGGCGGGATTACTGAGACGTGAATTCCATCTAAATATGTTTCACGCGGTGGTAATTAATATTTGTGGTGGATGGCAAAGCTCTGCTATCCCTTACTGTTTAGTCCTCTATACTTGGTCTAATTTAGTCCCACTCTTGTACCTAACATCTAAGCTGAATTACTTAACCATCAGTAATGTTACTCTGGATTATAATAATCTACGAATAATTTACTCGGAATTTATTTTTGATAGCGTATTTATTATCTTTACTATTGATTTCTGATTATTTCAAGCTCTAAATGTCGTTGCTTGAAATTCGTCGGCAGACAACTGCACAGAAGATCAAATGGACCATATGAAAGGTTCTGTCATAAAATGGTATTGATCAACCGTGGAAATTGGTTTTCTTATTGGTCACCATTCTACCTTCAAAAGTTTACGAGTAGAAGGCGGAGGGAAACTGATTAATGTCTTTTCCGAACGATGACAAAACTTTCTTCGAAGCAATTTATAATTTCTTGCAAACTCGTAAACCTACTCGGCTCGAAGCTATGAACAAAGTGTAATGTTCGTAGCAGTACACTATTGTAAAATTTGAAGTAATGTAGAAAAAATTCTAAAAGATATCCATAATTCCGCCACAACTAATGCGTTATAAAACATTACAGTATTATTAATGCTTATAGTCTTCCATTGTACTCTTTCTTCGTTTGCTCATTCGTATAATAATTTGTTTATGAAAATGATATTTTGATCCTTGAATCATAGATCCTATGCATTTTATTACAGCCATCGTTAGAAACAATTATAAAGTAAAAGAAAATCAAATTTTGCAGAGCTTTTATTTAGTTTTAGAATATTGTTCATTCATATGATTTCTACGTAGCGACGAAATACGATGAAATCTGCGATTTCTTGTAATATTCATGCGAGGATATGCATTAGTTTCAAAGGTTACGACATATTCGTCACAGCTTCGAATATAACAAGCGTTTAACAAGCTGTGCTTAAATCTGTACGCGCATAATTTCGGAAGATAGTGAATATCGTGAAAGCAGTTTCCTGTGTAATCAATGTTACATGCAGTGGTTACCAGTACTTGAGCGTCCTGGCTAAATTGGCCTGCTCGAGTAACAAGATAAATGAGTGATCCTGGATTGGAATGCATTCAGCCTCGCTTCATATGCACAATCCCTGCTGAATTATTATTGCTGAAATATGCGTGCATCTATGTACATCTGGCATAATGAAAGGTTCTTAGGATCGAATTCTCATAGTTGATAATAGACCTTTGTAGTAATGTAATGAACTGCTATGTACTTGGAACTATGTGCTATTAGATACTGATATCATTTTCATTGAATCAGTGCATAGATCAATCCAGTAGCTTTAGAAATTACTGCAATCACAACTATGTAATGTAATTAATACTTTTGTTAATATTAAAGTTTTGAGAACCTTAGTCCTTGTAATATGTATTTTTTGTTTTTAATACATAAATGTATGATATATATTATATACTCCTAAAGATTTTAAGCACAGTGAATGTTATCGTAAAATAAAATCTATGGAAATATTCGCGATTTTGATTTTCTGACTTCGATTCCCTGTGGGCTGATTTATTATGTGGCTATACTACTTAGGTTGTTTGGATTTTATGCCATAACTTGTAGGAGGTTGGAAATAAAGATTCAGGATTTAGAGGCTGTGTAGTATTAAAAAATCTGAGTAAAAATTGTTGGGTCAATGTAGACAAAAAAATTAACCTTAGCAAAGTTGGAACAAATTTTCAATTTTTATAATCTTCCTCTGTTCATTGCATAGAGTGAATAATCTAGAAAAGGTGTTCGATTAATTATTCTTCCAGTTTTACACAGGTTTCATATATTTTGCCACAGAATCACGTTTTGTTTCAAAAGTTTCTTGTCTGTACTTGACAGGCATTTTCCACTTCCTAAAACAAGAAGTGTCTTACAATATTACAAACCTAAAACGTCAAGAAAGGAAGAGAAAATCTCGTGAACACTATAAAATATAAACAGAGCAATAATTATCAATTGCAACATTAATTGCATACAGCTATTAATTATATTTATTATTATATATTATTACTCTTAACACTGAAGAAGCAAATGAATCACTAGTATTATCACAAAGAAAATCGATTCCAACTCTGATAAGTTCACTTTGTTTATTCATGTTCAGGAAGTATTTACTATTAATTCCAGTTAATAATATTAAATGCCCTCTAATTATCCAACCTGTTTTTAAATTTGTAATTGCTGAAGCAATTGAAATTCCAAAAATGTATTAAATTGTTCCACACAAATTCAGTACATTCCAATAATTACAATTCATTATAAACTGCAGCGACACTCAATGTATACCACAAATTGCTGCAAGATAATGCACCCCTTCATTACGAAAGCTGAATGCTGACGACTGTATACAGAATAACGCTAAATCAATGTATATCGTGCGTCTTAATACGTGTTCTTACAACTGAATTATTGCTTTGTTAGTGGTTACAATGAAAAGCTACAAGCACAGAGGTAGAATGCACCGTCGTAGAATTATATTACAGAGATGGGCCATAGTAAAATCTCAGAATGGGTAATTGCTGTTCAAGTTGTTTCACGACTTAAGCAAAATTGTTCCAGCAATAATTCTATAATTCGTACTTTTCTATTCCTTCAAATAACAGTGAGTGGAGCAGCATTTCGATCGATTGTCATTCTTTTAAGCGAAACAATGTGCTGTTGCATAATCATAAGTGAAACCTGATACGAACTGCAACGTGTCCTGCAATATGCACAATGCGTTCAGTCTGCCTTTATACGTGTGTAGACTATTCAACTAGTGAAACTGGGACGTCTATGATTTGAACAAGGGTTGTTAATAAACGAACATCTTTGGCATGGATGATGTATGTGTTCGGTATATTACGTTGCCCCATAAGTAACACGACATTTCTATGGTAATAAGTGATTCTCTGTTAATTATTAATTAAGAGAAAACTATAATTCAGAAAATCTTTTAAGAGCAGTTAGAAAATAACAAAAACTATTTGCGACATTATTTCGAAACGCACCTCTTTAAATGTACAGTATAATTTGAGGAAAAAGTATTTACTTGTTCAAACATTTAAGGTTAACAATAGAATACTCTACACTAACTAACAATACCTAGGTATTTTTTATATATGTATATATACCTAATTTATTATTTATATTCTACTTGCGTATTCATTTTTTGAATTTTTAAAGCATAATGTTTCAAATTTGGTCTTTTTCAATCACTTTAAATTCTTGAAATAAGCAAGACATTTGATTTGCATTCATCAGATTATACGATTCCAACTCTGATAAGTAACAGAAAAATTTATTTCGTAATCACTATCACGAACTACTATTATTATAGTACCAGTACCTATTATTACTTTGTTGCGTGTTTCTTGGAGAAATCGCATTACTTATGGGATAACCTAATAATACATGAAACACACCATGAAATACACGTATGTGTAATATAGTTCAGTGTACCCGATTTCCATAAATTATGCAAACGTTTATGCACTCTGTTTGCGACACAGTATTCCTACAAAATTGTTCTGCTGAACGCTAGTTAATGCTACATCTTAATTTAAATTTAAATTAATAATTAGTGTGTAAAGGAACTTGTACCTAGTGATATTAATGGTCACTGTAATCACTTTGTGGTTTAAGAGTAGGTATATTTACCTACTCTCCGAATCTACTTGAACGATTACAAATCGTGAATATATAAATAGTATTTCTGAACTTTTAAATTAGGGTGCAAAGTATTTCATAAAAATAATAAAGTTTTTTAAATTGTTAAATCGAATTATGTTTTCGAAAAGAATTTACATATTTCTTTGCTGTAACAGTGATATTTTGATTCTTAAATCGTCCATCCCCTAAGCTTGCCATCCCGTTTACTGCATTCTTCGTTATAAACAATTAAAAAGTAAATTTGGATCAATTTTAACAGTGCCTGCAGTTTTAGTATCAATACCTTAAGGTGTCTTCTTTTCAAAACATTTCTATTATCAGTAATATTTACCTCATCCTGGCCAGGTGGACCAGGAGGTCCTGGAGGTCCTCGAACGCTTTCTCCCTTATCTCCTTTATCACCCTTCTCACCTTTCGGCCCTTTGTCTAGGAAATGCAAGAGAATCATTCGATTAGAATTCGTATATTCAAACGAAGATAATACTTTCCAACCCCTTTTATAGCCTACTCAACCTTCAACCATAAAACATTAAACAAACCCGTGTGGAAAAGTTCATTCACTCGAATTTAATAAGGATCATTTTTCCTAACATGATAAATAAAATCAAACAGAGAAAATTCCCATTAGAAAAAGCTCATTTGGTAGAAACTGATAATTATAGTTGCATTCAAAGTTTGATAAAACTAAAATAAAGACACCCGAAATAATTTTTTAGCAATATCACAAGCTTTTCGTTGGTAGAATCTCGAAACGCTTCGGTCAGAAGGAAATCTGTCACCCTTAGAATTATCTGTGAATTTCGTCGAATGTTTCTAACAGAGGATACCAGTAATAACGCTCGAGTTATTAAAGGACCGTTTTCCGATGTAATCTCGTCCTGGACCATTTCCCCATCGGCCGAGTTATGATTAAATAAAGCCGCGAATTCTTCGCGATTACTCACAGTCCGGATTGGGAGGAGGGGGTGTGATGAATGGCGGTGGATTGCTTTCCTCGCTTCTGTCTTCGTCATCGTCTGGTCCGATCTGAAAACGGATAGTAAAACGGGACAGTGAATAAGAACGCTAAACGTGATTTATATGTCGTTATATAATTTAAAAGGTGGAGATGACGGGAATAGAGGGGGAGGAACGAAAGAAAAACGAACGGGGTGGGAGTTTCATCCCTTACGGCTGTGATTGATTGCAGGTTGCAGCCTGTGCGATTTATTTATCGTTAGGAAGCGGAGAAATCATTCCATTCTCGGCGAGCCACCATCGAATTCTCCAGTTAAAATGGCGAATCGTTCGAGAGCGTTTAATTGGACATGTTAGTCACACAAGCAGAAATTGTCCAAGCCTGACCCAATATCGATGAAATCGAATTTCGACCCAGTGGATCCGTGTTAGTGAAAATTCATTTACTTTTTAACTTTATTATTTGCAGAGGCTTTCAAATAATAAGAAGACATTTTACAGGAGTGTGAAGTGTTGTCATTCTTCTCTCTACGTTAATTCATTTGAATACCTCTGTCTTTGTATTGTAGTGTTTTCTTAAGCTTCATAATATGAATGATTCGTAGATCTTCCTAACAAGATAGGAGCAAATACAATTAAAGAATCTTAAATGAAATTGCTACTAAAATTATGTATACTTTGAAAATTCTTATTAGTGTAAGTAACTTTTACTTCAAATTAGTTTAAAAATAATGGAAGTATTAAGGGTCACAGGATGATATAGTTTCTTTTATATTACACACCTCAAGGCTACTGAGGGTCTAATTTCTACTATTCTATTAAGCCACGATCCTACATGTACAATGTATGACACAGAACACAATTAAAATCATGTTTTCTCATAAGTAATTCGCTTCCAGCACTTAAGAGCGGATTACTTTTGAAAGTTGTTCATTATGGAAGAGCAATTATGTTTTTTGCAGTGTGTTGCACTTGTGGGAACGTGGCTTTAGGCAATCCTACTATTCTCTTCTATTCCTCTTTTTCATAAATTAATAAAGACTATCACAATTACTATGTCTTCCTGTAGCTTCTGGCGTAAAATCTACTAATAATTTCATTTAAAATTCGGAATAATTATAGCGCTTTACATTGAATGATCGACCATTCGAGTCTACGATTTTCCCTTCTCGAAAAATGAATGATATCGTGCGGGTTGGCGGTGATTAATGAAGTTACGGTTAAATCAAGCGGAACGGTTAACACATATTCGCTCTAAGTACTTTCCAATAATTATTAGTAATGACGCAGATTCATCGGGCTAAAACGTTCTTTGGCAGTTATTCATCGTTGATTTTCTGGCTAATATGTTACTCGAAAAGGTTCTCTTTATTGGCATATTGATTCCACTGTGTACATTACCTGTCGCTTACATTTCATCAAATATTTCCTAGCAAATCTGTTATTTCAATCTCACAAAGCATACCTATCAGATTGACTTAATAACAAATTTCTGTCTTTCCTTTTTCAATTCACACTCTCATAATAATTCTACTTTATTCATTTCAACTATACACCTAAATGGCTCCAAAGAATATAAATATTCGTTTAACCTAAATGCCATATAAAAGAAGATACTGATCTTTCGAGGAAGAAGCAATATCCAACTGCGAGCAATAGAAAACAATATATATTTAGGGGAGAATTGCCAATATCGTACTGGTCACCTAAATCGTACTTTATCAATTTCTCAGTAATTAATGAATGTAAACGACATCTAATAATAAAAATACCAAGTAAATGTGAAATAAGAAATAGAAACAAAACCTTTTGAGTGTACACCTTATTTTGTGCGTGCTATAAACATTTAAAAAAATCAGGTATAATTGATGCAACTTTTTACCAGTTTATTTTAACTGATAATAATCAAACAATACAATTTTGTCCTGTATTTTTGAATTTTTCTAAAACTGGATTTAATGTAGAATATTTTACATTCATTTTAAGTACATATCACATTCATTATAAAGTTTAAATTGATATTTATAAATAAATCGATCATGTTTCCTAAATCGTACCACTACAATCGTACCAGTAGGGTGTAACAACTCGTATGTTATGTACGTGTGTGATCCATATACATATGTATATGTAACTATATAATAATCATTACTTTATGTTGAATATTTTCTTCTCTATTTATTATTAATACTATTTTTAGTGGAGGTACGATTTAGGAGACCGGTTGCCTAAATTGTACATTTTACAGTATGTGACAAGAAGATTAATAACAAATTAATTTGTTCTGAACAAAAGGTAAATCATATAATAGTAGGTGCCTAAAAGATCAAGCTACAATATCCAATAGTCATTTACTTTCAAATCAGTATCAAATATGAAATATAATATAAAATGTCTTAAGTGGTACGATATAGGCAACCCTCCCCTACAATATTACGTTGCAGCACTTCTGATATTACTTTTCCCTCTAAACAGACAGGGGAATTAAATTTAATCCCCCCTCCCCCGTATCGTTTCGGCCGTTTTGTTCCTCATGCCGTTCGTCTCCCTTTGTAATTCATGAGCCGCGAGATGTCAGAATAATTTTTTCTATTCATTTCCCTCGGAATTCCCCGCTACGACCACGCGACTGTATAAACTGGAAAATACTGTACCGGCACAGTAGTTGCACTGATGTGCACAGTGACCCGAGGATTTGAAATTCTCTCGGGAAATATAATAATAAAAGATACATATTTTCGCGTCTGCAGCTCCTCGGCTCCTTTAACTTCCACTCTGCAGCGATATCAACCTTAATTCACAATTTTCGGGAAAGTCGGCAATCGTGTATCAAAGTTCTTTCCATTCTCAAATAAGTCACGTAGTAACAAAAAGAATAAGTCTTTGTATAATTAGCCCATTTTTATTTAGGATTCTTTGCCACGCTTGTAAACAATTCATTCATCATATACATTCTTCACTTTTTCGAGATGATTGTTTTCTTCGCGATTTAAACAATTTTGTTTGACTTTCCAATTCAGGTTATACAATTTCTGCGTGTTCCTGGTGATTTTTAATCCTTGTTTTCCTTACGTTGAACTTTCTCTCCGTGCTATCTCGCAAAGAAATAATGTTTCCTTGCCCATTCGATGTAACAAACGCGCAAATGCGCGGTGTGCTCCCAGAAGTACGTTTGGATGCACTTGTATCCGTAATATTTTCCTTCGCACAGTAGCTAGAACGCTGCAACGTTGTGTTCGAGTTAAATTTCCGCACCCTTGTATATCTTGGAGCAATTCCGTAGTTTCTTTTGGCCCGAGTTGTTCAGCTGAGACGGAGAAAGAGGTTAATTTGTTGCTGATTCAGCTGCGAGACTTTTCGATTTAATTAAGAGATGGCTTCTGACTAAATAAAAAGATTGCTCCTCCATTTTTCTCTGTGACCTACATCCTCCTTTTTTATTTAACTAGACACTCCGGTGCTTGATTGTAAATTTAATTTATATCTAGGTACTATTAATTTAACGTTAACCATGGACATAAAGAATATGTATATTTATTACTACTGAAGATACACAGTATTTGTTTCTATTCTCGAATTGCAGGCGTTTCTGCGTGTCAGTAATTATATTATCTTAAATTTAAATAACATAATTGGTTACACGACCAAAGTTTAATAAGTACCTACCTAGTAACGTGAATGGGGTTGTGCTGAAGACCAAAGTGGTCGCTTCGAGCACTTTCTTTAATGAAGACAGAGTTCTATGAAGTTTCAGCTTAATTTATAACGAGAGTTATTGCAGCATAGAAACGTCTGTAACTGGGGAACAATTTGGATATATTAACGTTTATTAGAACATTCTTCGTTATTTCTGTGTACCTGAATCATTTCTGAAGTTATCTTCGCACATTATGACACACTTTTCATCAAATATCATCAGAATAACTTGAACAAGAAAAATAGAAACCAGATCGACCGGATGACGAGTTAACTCGTCATTTGAAAATTCCATTTCACTAAAATCTTACGCTGCTTTTTCTCTGCATCATATTTTTTGCCTTTCTTATTGCACACGATTATTCTATTTCTATCAGAAATAACATTAAAGAAATATTCATACGTTTCATGCGCAAAACGAGTTATCTCTGTTCTTACTATTTAACACCGCTCATCTAGAGACCGTTTTCGATAAAAAAATGTGCCGCTTAACAGGTTAAACCAAGCCAGGAGACCAATCATAGACTCACAATCAGACTTTCATGAATGCAGAAAGAGAGTCGCGTCTTCCTAGTCTCATTGATATTGCCAGCACACATGAAACAGAAGAAACAGCTTCTCCCAGTAACTCGTAACATCGGAGCGACGAGTGCAATTCCGAGTCCGTGTCCCATTGAATTCGTTCACCCTGTATACACATGCAGTATGCACCCTGATCAGCTGCAGCATGCACGGCTGCGTCTTTGCATCCTGCCCGTACAGCCTGAGAGCTTCCCTCCTGAGTGGGATTTTACGGGTGAAATAAATTCCTCTGGCCCTGCCACGAGTTAGCAAGGCTACGGGGAACGAGTTTCACGACAACTCCGTTGACCTCGATACCATCGAAGAATCGGGGTAGCCGGAAAATGGTATTCTTAATTATTTTCGTTTGTTCGAGTCGGCGAGCATCGGGTTGTCTTTCTGCTCGATTTAAATGACAGTCGTGAGAAACATAGGGTGAAGCTTCGAAGGATGTTAGTATTCTGTTTGGTGTTTGGAAGACGGGGTGGAGCTTCTATGTTCTATGCTGCGAGTACTCAGTCGAGATCATCGGGGTCGTTATATCGTGGGGTACAGTGGGATAAGTTACATGTGATTTAGCTAACTGTTTAACTGTGTTTAGTAATTAATTTGGTAGTTCGAACAGTATTGAATTCTGATTTTTGAAATATAGATGCAATAGCAGTTGGAAGTCACAGAAGTATTTTCTGTGGAAAGGGTTCAAAGCTCCCTGCATGTGCTTATGGAGTGGAAATTTTTTAAGTGGAGTTATTTAAAGCAGTGTACAGACGCTGATAAAAGAAATTACATGGAACAGTGGAAATAAAAATACAATACTCTTTTTTACAATTGAGAAACAATTTGAATCCCTTTAAAAAATGTTGTATAACGAACCGTTGAATTTCCCAATAGTTTATCCCTCTTTACTTCAAATAACAGTGCTTTCAAATTTATAATTGGCAGTGACATGTCTAATTAGTTTCAAGTTAAAATTGACCAGAAAGGAGTTTTAACTTTTCGACTTTACTTTGGACGTAGCAGGCGGAACACAAACTATCCTGCAACAGAATTGCTTGACAGTAGTTGCACTGTGGAGGAGCACATTGTTGCGTTGGGAGATAAGGGCATTCGTATTTGATAACCACTATGTGCAGCAAGAGCAACTTCAGAGTACTGAAACATTACGATGTATAACTGCACATACCTTGTCTCGTTAGAAACATTAACTTTTAAATTTAACGAAGTACGTCATGAATACGTGGAGAAGAAAACATGCATTTTAAAAGAATCTTGTTGGGAAAAGAGTAGAACTACATAGGTAAGAATTCGTAATTTCAAACTGTATCACTTGGTCTGACTAATATGTGGTTATTCTACTGAAAACTTCGTGTTGTATAGTTACACATCTTTCTCCCGAATAATTGAAACGATTAAAGTACATTAATTGTGAAATTAGAAACACGAAACACTGCTGCAGTTTGACTATAATGAACATAATTATTATAAACATTCGAGATTACAATGGCCAGCGAGTTTGGTAATTATTAACTTTGCTTTGCATTCAAAACGTCCTACATTTTTTAAAAATGTGATGCTTAAATTATCCATTTCTGTAAAACATTCAAAATTAAAGAACGCGTTTGCGATCGAATATAATAATTTAATCGATACCTTCGCTTCTCGACCATTTCTTCAACTAACTACTTCAGGATCAGAAATCAATATAAAAACAGATATTCATGTTTCGTAATTGAATAAAGTCGATTAATTCTGTTTCTCGATGTGCATGACACAAGAAACTTCGAAAAAGGAAAAGTCAATCGCAATCAGAAATCCTTTCAACAAACTCTTTCATCGGTACCGACGACCAAGGATCAAAATCCTTGAAGCATCCTGCCCTCGTGGCCTGCAGGACAAATCCAAGTCAATTCCAGTTGGCAAGTTTCACTTCGGCAGACCAGGATCGTCTGGTCTAATTGCAAACGCGAGTGGTTACGTGGCAAGATTCGAAGTTCGTCCTTAATCTCTTTCCTTCCCTCCCTTTCTTTGTCTCTGTATGTATCTTCGACTTTTTCCCCCGTCGATTCCCAGCCCTCCGTATCCTTCGATCGGTCTGTTTGTATCTTTCAATCATCCTGCTCCATTCTGACACGCTCAGCCACCCATCCACGCTCCCTCCGCGATCGCAATTCCTTTGTGAATTCCACAACGAACCACTCGATCCTCTTGCTCTCTGTTCATCATCTACACACAATCTCGAAGGAAGTCAGGGCAGGAGAGTCTAGATCGAGGAGCGTGTTCCAAGGGAAACACCTTTGACCGAACAGCATTTTGATGAACCCGTTTTCGAGTCGACCTAGCCCCTTGACGATTTACTGCTCGCTGATTTCATTAGGATAATTCGATTCCTACCCGATTCAGCGAGATCAGCCTGCCGTGCTTCACGTCCAATCATCGGGGCCTTGATTCTTGGAGACCTTGGGCACGATACTCTGCTATAGCTTCAATCTAATCTCTTAGACAGGTTTAAGTGAAACACATATCATGATCCCTCATATTGAATGTACAGTCTTGTTATGTATGGGTAGAGTTAATTGTTCCTCAAAGTATTTCGCAATTTCCTACCTAATCACGTTCGAAATTCAATTTACTACCATCAAATTTCTTAGGTGCACGTTAACTGTACTCGTCAGAAAGAAAAGAGAAAATAAAAAAGGAAAAAGTGAGAACTAAATTTTTTATTTGATTAAAAGAAAGAAAGAAAGAAATTAGAACACAATTTCTAATTTAATAATATTATTAATGATATGACAATCAAAAAGTCATATATTTGAATATGTTAATGTTTATTTGTTTGTTTATTTTATTTTCTTTAGTATTGTTATTATTATCCTTTTTTCGTGATTTCCTTCTGTGAAAAGGTGTTACGCTTTTTTACCGTTCAGAAATTGTTTGGGGCCCCAAAATATTTTTTGCACCCGGGTTTCTTTATAGAGAAGGCCAATCCTGGGAAAGGGTGATACAGTAAAGAAGTGTGCCAAATTTGGTTTTGATTGAGGCAATCTAGTAATGACAGCGGAAAGGCTAGAAGGTTGCTGAGAAACAGGAGGCATCAGGTTCAACCGTCGATGCAAGATCTTGTCAAAATTTCCACGATTGTTCTCCAAGTATCTGAAAGATTATCCCCATAAAGGGATTTCCACGTTTTCTTTCGGGTAGCTTTCGACGAGATTCTTTGTGGAACATCGAGGCACCGTATGACTCAAACTACTCTGAAGAATCGCAATTAAAGCGTTTTATACGGGGGGCTCTTTGTAAGTCCCAATGAAA
Source organism: Andrena chrysosceles (assembly GCA_963855975.1). Lineage (NCBI taxonomy): Eukaryota > Metazoa > Arthropoda > Insecta > Hymenoptera > Andrenidae > Andrena > Andrena chrysosceles. The sequence goes on along the minus strand of OY979769.1, from coordinate 5,812,906 downwards.
CATCGAGCAAATGGATTGCGCACTTAGTGCTCCAAGTTAGTTGTGGATTAGTGGCCGTTAGTTCGTTTTCCGACTAATGAAACCGCTAATTAAACTGGTAATATTTAAACGATCGATCCGCGGAAAGTAGAAGAAAAGTTGCTTCGTCGTTCCATTTTTCGAAGAATTCACTTTATGTCAATTCCAAACGCAAACTACTATCATATACTTCTTCACTTATTGTCTACTACTCGAGTTATCAGTAACAAGTGTGGACATACTTAGATACGATATTTTTTCTCCGATTATGCATATGTGATTAAAGAAAATGGTGCTTTTTCATTAAGAATTATAATTTGCTTTCTGTCCACGAATATTATTTATTAATTTATCATTAGTAATGTGGATTTGTTGTGTATAATAAAATTTTATCACGATGCTTTGTTTACGACAAAATTGATTCCGAACATTAATCATGTATGTCTGGCGGAAGTTTCAATTAAAAGGATTTCAGTATGTACAAATGCCCCCATTAATACTAGAATGTTGCAATATTTTGATATTTGTTTTGTTATGTAGATAGGTATTAGCAAGTAACTAAATAATAAATGAATTCTTTTTTATTCCTCTCAATGTCTAAAGCTTCACACAATTTCCTCTTATGGAGTTGGAACATATTATATTAAAATATATTTCAAAGGACACAAAATAAATTCCAAGCTCCAAAGTGAACAAAGAGGTTTTAAAATAGGTGATTAATAAACAGAACAAATATTCATACTGTTTTCCACAGTATTAATGTTCCCTTTTATAGAGAGGCATGCTGTTTCTGGCATAAAATACAGTTATATATTTATAAACACTGGGAATGTCAAGATAGCCTTTTCATGTTACCCATGTGTCCGTCCAATTCATTCTGTTACAACTGCGCAGTGACAATTCTACTAAAAAATACAATCAAATTGACCATTGAACGACCGAGAAGTCGGACCAGATTAGTGTCTGTTCAGTGGTCTATACTGTTAAATCCGTTTCACCAAAACTCAATCATCTGCACGGATACCCGACTGTATCATTGAAATAAATTTTTTCGGAACAAAGACATCGTATATAAAAATCGTAGCAATTTTTGGATGTTAAAAATTTCGTTAAAAAAAATTCGTCTAACATTAAAATAACGTGGCCAACAAAATATCGTTTAAACACATTAAATTCAGCGAAGAAGAACCGCCGCCAATGGTTAAGATATATAATATTGAAATACAGCTAAACACAGATACTTACTTTTTATCCTTAGCTCCTCCACTAAAATTCCCTTTCTAATAAAAGAACAGAAAATCGAAACCCCGACAAACACAGTTTTATTCCCAAAGCGTTAAATAGGATCGTTACATTCCACCCTGGCCGGGGATGAAAAAGTCAAACGACCTCGGGAACGCGAAATAAATTTAATTAAATCTCTTGGCGCGTTAAAGCAGCAGTTGTTATCGAAAGTTGCACGATCAAAGCCGCGTTAAAACGTGGGAATCTGTTTCAACCAGCGGAAGAAGCTGAGGCTCGCGCGTGTGTACTTGCTGTTAGTGCGTATGCAAAAGTTAGTCACGATTGCGAAGTATAAACACTCCTGTACACACGTGGAGATGTTTAGAGATTCATTCGCATTCCTTCGTTTCATTCGAACTTAAGCCCGAGTTTGCTGATAATGGAAAGTTATTTTTTCAAGCTGGCTCAGCCGAGACGCAGCGCCGAGCTCGATATCTCGTTAGTCGGCACAGGAAACTTTCTATTAATCCAATCAAGGGTTAGTCGAGACTGTTGCTCGCTGGGAGGATAATTATCCAGCGTGCACTATTGTTAGCAAGCCTTCACGGGGGATGCAGTTTCATCTTGCAACTCACGTTTATCTTATTACTGTCAATGTCCCCCGAACCGTCGATCAGCTCGAGATTGGTATCGCCTGAGCCGGAGCCCTCCTCGTGGTCGAACTACAAAAGAAATTTCGCGTTAGCGTCCTGGGACTTGGGTTACAGTCGGGATTGATTTTCTCCCTTCGGGGATCCGCTGTCGCGTTTCACGCGATGTGCATCGTGACGTAAAGTGAACGCTGCAGGATTTATGATGGCGATGAGAATTGTTGTTCGTCCTTTAGTCGAGGTTCCAGAAGGAGAATTCTGGGTTGAGTAACTGGGAGTTACTACTTTTTTATGCTTCAGCGAAAGGATTGTTAAATGGAGCACAGTTCGGTATAAAGTGTTAACTTTTGTGTTATTGTTAGTAGATTCAGTTGTATGTTAATTTTCATAGGGAATTAAGAATGGTTGATCGATAAAGGGGGCGAGATATATTGGGACCGTTTTAATTGAGACATTTCTATGGGTCATTATAGGTATTTCAGATAGGTTCAGATACTTGGTATTTTATATTATCTTTATTATTTCATTCAAGTGGATATATCTTAAGTACCAGTGATGGGATAGGTATGTAATAATAATTTAGTAAGAGGAAGAAGAAAAAGGAGGTGTTTTTATTCCAATACGAAATGGAAATAAGGAATAATTGATACCAACGAAACAGATTAACAAAAATATAGAAGAGAAAAATGGTCATAAGAGAAATGAAAATAAATTAACCCTTGTACAGGAGTTGGCTTCATCTTACGTCGGATGCGGGGTCCATTTTGACTTATAATTCCAAACGAAGTTTTGCCATTACATTGCCATCTGATTACCATCTAAAACTCTTATCATTTTCAAAAATTTCGATATTTAAGGTGGGTCACGCATTCAAACGAGGAATTTCAATGAAGAATACAGCAGAAGTATCTCGTATGAAATTATTAATCCTTCAATTATTATCAGGAACGCAATTCACGCGAGTGGCAAATCTCACCCGTCTAAGGAAATGCGTTGTTACTGCGTCAATCACGGTAGGTATTAAATTATTCGTGTTTAACGGTTTGTTTTAAACGAGGAAATTTAAGTGACGCGCGTTCATTTAGCGGATTCATACTAGAACGAAATAAAGGGGAAGTCAAACTTCCTATTGAAATTAGAAAATAATCCAATTAAGCGTTCCACTGTGGCGCGTATCCGTGTGTGCGCGTGTATAATGCACTTTACATAGCATTAACGCGCTCTCGCTGTCATCTCGTCCACGTGCAAGGGGACCGGAACGCGCTTAATTAATCTCATTCCAGCGATTTCTGATCTGGCGGGTCCTTTTCAATTATTCAAATACAAAAGATCCCGCCTCCATTCCGCGCTGGTTTCGTAGGAACGCTCTGAAGGGCGGTTTGTTTAATCCTGGAGGGGGGGTTAAAATTCATTAATATCTCACGTAAGCGTTGCTATAAATTCAATTAATCGAACCGGATCGAATGCATATTTATCGAGTGGGGTAATGTACAAAGTAACTGTCGACTTTCCTTCTTTCTGACTTGACTTTCTTCGTTCATGTTTCTTCTCCATTATTTTTTTTAAGAGGTCATTCCCACCTGTGATGTCTGAGAACACATCTACTTATTTTTTGGGAGAAAAACTTGAAGATTTTTTAAATAACCGGTTGTGTATTCGAAAGTATATATTTCAAAGTTCTTGTAGTTTTTATTTGCAATGCAATATATAAATAAATAAGGGAATTATGGGCGATCCTCGGACAGCGCTTTTTTATTATATTATTTATTATATTATATTTATTATTTATTATATTATTTAAGCACTGTGACCACTGTAGCTTTGACCTGGTTTATCAGAAATAAAAAATTCGACCAAATGTAGTTAGTATATTAGATTATCTGGTGCCCGATCGGGGCTTTTTTAATTTCGTTGCGTAGTTTTTATTTTACAGATGCATATAAAAATGAGAGCTATTCTGTGGCGAAAATCGATACTTTCGCTACGAACAGTGGTTATCGTAAAGTGTTTAAATAAAAAAACGCTGTCAGGAGATGGCCCATGATTCCTTTATTTATTTGTATATTACATTGCAAAAAAAACTATACAAACTTTAAAAGATATACTTTCGAATACATAACCGTTCATTTAAAAAAGGTTTCAAGTTTTTCTCCCCAAAAATCTTGAAAATACATGTGTTTTCAGATCTCAGAGGTAGGCATGACCATTTAAGTGTTACGTAGAATAATAAAGAATGTACAGTGGTGGTTAAAAAAAAGGTTTAAAATTCATACTTTTACATATCTGCATAATTAACTTCATACTAGGCTTTAAGTTGGTACAATTGGTCTATTCTGGAAACTGTATTAATCTATGAGAAGTAAAATTTAGCATATAATTTTTTTTGTACTGCTTTACTTTGCTTTAAACAATCTTTTGCCCGTTACTGTACATACTCTGACGAATAGAAATTTACGATGCACACGATTAACATTTAATCACGGTGAAATTGTGATTGGAATCATGAAGAAAGATATTGTGTACTGTTTATACAATGCAGACAGTCTGCATACAAATTGTGCTCCAATTCGCTTAACCAGTTCAATGAAAATCGATTAATTTTTATGCCCAGATAATATCGAGTGTGGTAATTATTTAACGTCACAAGCTGTCGTATTATAGCTTCCATTGGTTTATTTATGAGGGGGTGGTCTCAATTGCAGGAGCTTTGAAAATGGCGCGTGGAAATGTAGAATGTCTGTGATTTCGGGATGTAACAATTATCTGATTTTATTATTGAAAATAAGCCCTTCCTCCACAAGTGATTTAATGAAAGATATCAGACACGAACAATCATTTTAATCAGCTTAATATTTGCATAAAAATACATGAAAAAACGATGGAAACAAAGTACTTGATGCCTACGTCTTGAACTTTTTTCAACTTCCTTAATCCAAGATATTTTCAATTTATTAAAGAATATTGCTTTTGGTCTCGCTTTATCATGTAATCGATATGAAAGATGCACGTATCGACAAGTAGTCCAAACAATTTGGTCCATTAGTAATCACGTAATTAAATCAACACTGTACAGCTCATTACTACCTCCAAACAAATAATATTTAACATTTACCTATCTCAAATAATAACTTCGGAAATGTCATTATCCACGTTGACAGCAAAAAGGTAGTCAGTCGATCAAATTTTTGAATTATTTTTAACCAGAAACTCGTCTCGATTTTGTGGAGCTCAGTAATCATACACGTATTGGCTTGACGTGCATGAGAGAATTTCTATATGATGTCATAATAATTTATGTCACGCGTTCACGGTGTCAGGACATATTTCAATTTTGATTGAAACAGATTTATCTCGTTTCGCGTACGCGAGCTCGAGATTTCGTATCTTGTATCAATTTGTGTTTCAATATCCAAGCTAATCCTAAAATATAATTCACACCAGAATCGATATACACATGTACGTACATATGCAAATTGCCGTGTATGCACAAATGGGAATTTTGCATTTTAATTTCTCCACTCTTTTCGGCGAATTTCAAATACCAGTAGCGTACAACCAGGTGGCACGATTAATTCCTTCACTTTATGAGTTGACTGTTTTGTAGGTTTCTCTCCATTATTTTCTACCGCTTTAATCCCGTTAGTAATTGGTTTAATAATTGCTTCTTTATAATCGTTTATACATTTTTTAATCATTGTTTACTTTTATTCAAAGTGGGTAGAATTCTTGTAAGCAGCTACTGTATTACACAGTTACTGTATCTACTTAAGAGTTTTGGAGTTTCACGTTTAGATTTTCCTTGATTATGATAAAAAGCCACCAGATTTCCTCGTTCCACTCTAAACATACAAATAATGAATATAAATGAACTTGATATTTACCACATTGAGAAACACTAAAAATACCAAATTTCATATATCCTCTTCCTAAATCTCTATAATACCATACAAAATTTTGCTTCGTCCTTTGCGCTGAACCAACTAAAAATATAGACATACAGTAGCGGACAAAAAAGTTACCACTTTTTCGACCCACCCTAATTCTATTACTTTTCAATATCAATTCAAAATTGTAGTATATGCCTAACATACATATTCTGAAAGAGAATTGAAAGCTGTATAAAATCCAGTTACAGTTGAATTTATTTAACTAACAATCATAAAACCGCACATAACATTAAACAAGACAACACACTTTTAAAGTCTACAAAAAGTTACCACTTTTGAACATAAAAACATCTAATATTTTGTGGGGGGACATTTTGCTTTTAGGACAATCTAAAAAGTTGCTAAACGTGGTAACTTCTTTGTCGGTTCCAAAAATGTGTTACCCCCTTTAATATCATAAAACACTTTTGCTTGTCAGTTAATTAAATTCAACTTTAATTGGATTTTATACATCTTTAAATTCTCCATCGGAATATGCATATTAAATATACCACAGTCCTAAATGTATGCTAAACAAAATAACAAAAATAGAACAAATCGAAAAAGTGGTAACTTTTTTGTCCGCTAGTGTATGAAACATTCTTAAACTAATCACAGAAGCACCAACGGTGCCCCCAGTTCTTCAGCGATCCGAAGTTTCCGGTCCACGTTCGCTGGAGTTGTTTTAAATGTTTCCGAGTTTCCCGTACGGCGATACCTTATCGATTACGAGCGGCGCGACCTCCTTTTTGCGGAATTACCTCTGGATATCGAAAAATCGTACCTTTGAGTACCGCGCTCTCTCTGGAGGAGAGGAGCGCCCTCGACCCCGATCTATCACGCCGAAATCCAAAATACTCGACGACGCGACGTCGCGCCGAGACAAAATATCGCCGGCGCGATATCTCGCGAACAGGGGCGAGGCATTCGTCAGACGATAGTTCGCCGGGAGTTCGCAAGGACTTGTGATTTTTCATGCGGAAATTCTATGCCCGCCCGTTCGATTTTCACGTATCCGCGGGTGCGCCCATTTTTATCAGATTTACGCTGTGCTCCTGGCGAAAGCCCTGTGCGCCTCTCGAGATAAAAGGGGGCAACAGCTTCGAGAGAAGTACTGTGTGTGCGCTTTGAGGGGCTCGATTGTTTGTGAACGATTAAATTCCACTGGCAAAGTAACGCATGTGCACGTAGTGCAACAGTCGAGAGGCGGAGGGGGTTGAGTGGGGTAGCCAAGTGGGCAGCGTTACTGGCTGTTTTGTTTAAATATAGGGCAAATAATAATTATACACGAGGCATTGGGAAACAGTAGACAGTACGTAATGCATATGCATAGAGTGCATAGTGAGTGCATATAGTGCAGTGGTTGACAGGTGTAGAAAAGGTAGAGAAGTTATTATTGGATACATATAACTACTGGTGTTTTAATATAGAACAAGTAATAATCATGAACAGAGTGTTGAAATAAAACTGATAACTTCACTGAGCGAGAAATGTTTAGTAAATGTGGGTCGAAAAATCAACCCCTTTAGAGATGTGTATGTACACATTTTCGGTTTGGCGATAGAAGTGATTTATTTGCTTCCACTCGTCGGTTACAGTGTAAAAACAAACGTGTACATATGTATGGTGTCGTTTGTCATGTAGTAGGTTAATATTTACAGAAGGTGTGCCAGTGTCCTTCTTTTACTGTCACATATACTCCGCGAGAAAACTTTATCTTAGCACCTTGCTTCGGTATGCGAATATTTATCATTTATCTCTGCAAATCGGTGACTAGTGTGACTACACTCGATCTTATGACTTGAAGGTGAATTTTTTCTGGGGAAATTTGAAGAAGTTAGCGAAGATATTCTTCCCCGATAATTGATGTGCATACAGAATTACATCACCGCATCCAGGGTAATGTTGAAATAATTCGGAAAGAACCATGAAATTTTTGAAGAATCGTCAATTCTCTGGTGCAAAAATTTTAATCTTGTGTAAACATTAAATTACTAATATAATAAATTACTTGTCTATTTTCACACTAGTTACGATAAATAGAGTCAAGCAAATCACATTTCATCATTTCAAATAGGTTGAAAGGACTTCATCTTTCGACCAATATTTATTATACATTGTTCATTCAATTTAACGAGTACTACCTATCCTTTAACTAGAAAACCCTTTTCCTTTTAACACTCTGTATATACAGTATTGGAAATATTATTGCATTACTCGAATATTAAACACGTTATCACTTATATCTCTTTTATTATTAGTACCTACTAGGAAAATATTATTGCAAAAATGTGTGGCTCACTATCTTGGTCAACATGAGTACGAATCATTTTATCAATCATATTTCTATGAAAATCCTGCGTACTATGTAAATATGAGAGAGATGCAAAAAATATGTCCCGTACGGAAATGTAAATGTAAGAAGTTTAATTATAAGAAGTAGCCTTAAGTATAGTCCTAGTGACTTTACGTGCAGGTGCTTGGTTTCAGGATAAAATCTGCTTGTAAGCATGCATATGAGCGAAAGGGTAGTCGACAGTAAAAGAGAGATTTCGCGAGAATTGGACTGCGAGGTGCAGTCGTAAAAAGCGCGCGCACTGCGTAAAAAGGGAGCTTAGAGTCTCATTTAATCGTTGCATATACATTGTTGGTTTACTGTTGACTCGTTATAAACGTATATTCTTTCATATGTCCCTCTATTCGTCCAAACTCCTGTCCTTGCTTTTGCTACTTTCCACGCTACTTTCGTCCAATTAATAAAATAAATTCGAAATAACGAATGCCTACTATTAAGAAGCTGAAATATTAACACGTTCCGTACCACGTGGGTCACAGATGGGCCACGATACTTGTGAAATTTTCATTAAAAGAAGAAAGAGAGTTCTCAATTCAGTATAAAAATCAAAATGAAACAAAAATACAGCTGAAATTACGAAGAATGTAATGCAACTACTATTTTTCTATAATTCAAAAATCTACTTTCCTGGATAGTCAAAGAATAGAATTATTTAAAAATTTAAATAAACTTAAACTGCGTCTACCACTATTTATAAGATTTCTTCTCAGTCAGCCTAATATCAAAGCCTGTACACATGTACATACCACTTCCTTAAAAAATGTAATTTAAAAATATAATCACAAACATAACCAACGTCGCTGAAAACATCACGTACCTTGCATCACTGAACTAAGGCAAAAATTGCTTATTAAGAAATGTAAAAATCCATGTAAAGCTTTACAACTCTCTATTGAAAGTTTCTTTGAGCTCAAATACAAAAAAACTACTTTTCTCATCACTTATTGTAGTTTTAACAAAAGTCTGAATTTCCACCGTGACACGGTACGTGTTGATTAAAGCTTATTATCGTCAGCTCGTACAACAATCTGCCTCAAGCTGAGTAAAATGATTTCCATGTAGCACTATCCACCATCAATTATTTCCCCGCATCGAATTCACGTTGCATCACCATAGAAATTAATGAAATTTGAGGCTTCAACGATTTTTATTGCAGTTTGCAATCGAGACTTGTTATCGAGACAAAAAGTTTCGCGTAAATTAACGCAGGACAGAAGAAGCAGGTTCCTTGCAATACGTAACATCGCGTAGGTACGTGAGAATTTCCCTAAGCGCATACCCCGTCGGAGCAATTTAAAGAATTTCCTTTTGTCTATCCGTCGGCGCGTTAAATATTTTCATTCTATTTTTCGCGGCAGCGAAGTTCAGTGCGCGAATTCATTTCTTGGTAACCAGGTCGTAGTGGAACACATAGGGGGATAAAAAAATTAGAGGAGGGGTGGGCAAAGAAGGCACACCAGAGGAATTTCACATTCTCTTGTTCACAACGATTTGAAAATGGGGGCGTGGAGGGCGCTGAATGGCAGGCAAAACGCACGAAACCGTAAAATCGTGCGAAAGAAGGCGTCATAAAATTTTAACAAACGAATCGCAAGTTGTATCTTTTAATTGCTGCGTGGCTGGCGCGAGATATGACGCAACACGTTTTATTCGCGATTCCAGAAAGAATTTAAGGATCGCTCTTGATGGAGGTTTGTATTTTAGAGTTAAATTATGTTTTATGAGGTAAAAGCTTCATTCGCGGGGATTCCTGTGGATTTAACCCTTTGCACTTTAATTTATTTGCTCCGCCAATCGCGCACAGATTTTTTGCTCAATGCTGTATTTATTAAATAAAGAATTTTGAAATGGAAAAAATATAGTAGATACAGTGATTTCGAACTAAATAATTAATCTGATGCAGAATGATAAGTCGAAACTATACAATAGAATCTGAGTGGTACACTTTCATTTGCTAGGTAGAATAATTTCTTCGTAAAATTTTTTAAAATATAAGAGAGATTTTCCAATGTATTATGTTTTTGCACCTGAAAATATGGAATATGTAATTTTTATTAACAAAATTGGAGAATAGCATCCAAGGTGATTAACGGATTTGCGAAACGTCTTATTGTCAAGCAGGAAGCATCATTCTGTATTTTATCACGCCTCCAATTGTTACACAAATTCGTCCAATTAAGGGAAAATCTCCTTGGCTGCTCATTAAGACCCCGGGAATTCCATTTACTTTCTCTGAATCTAAATTACCATGGAAGCTCGTTCGCCCCAGGAAAGCTACGGTTATAAAATAAAATTCGTTTAACCGCGAGTATCATCCCCAACGATCCAGATAGAAATGTACAGAGCGAGGGGGGAGTTAAAGTATTATATGCAAACGGAAGCATTGGGATAAAGTAACACGGTGTGATATGGCAAAATGGTAGATACCCACTTTTGCTTGTAACATGCCTGGTTAAACGATTAAACCAAATACGGACATTCTAGGTATTATATAACGAATTGCACTCTGAACACGATGTTCTTCCAATATTGCTTTTCACGCGTGAACAATTCTTTCAGGAATTAAAAATAATACAGTCGAGAAAGATATATTCGAGAAATTGTACATTTGTAATTTAAGATCAAACGTTGGTAGGAGAATTCGTTATTAATTTCTACGAGAGCCATTTCGAGAGTACGTACATAGCGTTTCGTGGGAGAAAGAGGAAACTGGAGAACAATAAAATCATTTGGAATAATGAATTAAGGGGATGGAAATGAAAAGCACAGTAAAATGAATATGCATACGTAGCACCGTTAACGATATCGTTATTGAATTTATTACTCGAATATTAATAATACTAGTATTCGATTTCACTCGTACATGTGTGGTGCAGATGCATGGCCATTTTGCAACAAACGACACGAATTTTTTAAAATCGTGTCATATATCTGTAAAAATATTAAATCATCCGCTCTCAATTTGTGGAAACGTTTGGTAGAGAACTTTTCTTCTGGCGCAAAAAGTAGATTCACTTTTACCTTTGCGTCGGTAAACTGAGGATTATTAAAATATTCAATTTTGTACATTTCTGTAGCATTACTTTACCATATTTAGTAGCTTTCAAGTCAAAACAGCTCCATTTTTTATCATCATAACAAATACGAAAAATAAAAAATAGGAACACCAAAAATAATAAAATAAGTTCATTTTTAAACACATGTTCATGTTTGCTTTGTTTCCAAATCACAACGATTCTTGCATTCTTGTTAAAAATGGTTACTTATCAGTCAAATACAAACTAGACGTTTCTTCATTAATTTCCTTACCGTTTTGACACATGCAGAAATTATTCCAAACAGGATAACTAATTCACAGAATCAGCAATCGAAAAGAATCAATTACAAACTTAATTTATCAAAAGCATTTCTGCAACACAAACATCCCTGTAACTTCGAAACAAAGCACAATTCGACATATGATTATATGAATTTATTTTATCATCTTTTAGTACAGAATCTATTCGTACTTTCTGATATATCAGGTTACACCCTGTATATGCTGCTAGAAGTAGTTTGCGAAAGTGGCCGTCTGTTCTGTACACGCTAAGTAAGAAGGCAAACTGAAAAATCGGCAGGTTCGTTTCACCTGGTGCCACTATGAGACGCTAGAGTCTTCGTGGTACGTGCCAATTCTGGGTTATTCGTAAAATTATCGTCGTTTCTCGCGGACGACGAATATGCGTGCACGAGCATGTGTCTGCTTATAAATTCACCAGCTTCAGCTTCGAATAACGGCCATTTCTTGTCGCCAGAAACAAAACAAGCGACAATTGAACAATGCTGTGCACTGTATTCCCGAATTCTTTCTCATATTTTCGAAGCTAGCTCGGTTTCATAGTTGTTTATAGACTCGTTACATATTCGTGCTACCATTCTTGTATTACTATAATTTACACCTGGGAATAAGGGTCGAATAAGGGGTCCTTTCCACTTTTCTTGGTTGCGGTGAAATTTATCGAAGGGACATTCAGTGTGTTTCATTTAACATACTTGGATCAATGGTTTGAAAATAATATTCTTATCGTGTGCTATTCAGGTACACGTGTTCACTTATATTCACAATTTTATGTTTAATACTGTGGGGTCCAAGTGCATGTTTCTACCTGAATAATAAAACTTGCGTTTTTCAATAGACTAAAATGAAAGTGAAGGGTTTCGTTATAAGGTTTTAAAATTCTTTAAGGGAGTCAAGTTTATCTTCTTGAATTACTAATCCGCTTATATCTGCAATTAAATGTAATTTGTTTAGATAGGAAAGTCAGTGGAAATGAGAGAAATAAGTAATCTCGATGAAACCAAAGCTCTGCATTCTGAATTTAATTATTAAAGCAGATGTGCCATTTAATTCAATACTTGTGAGCTACACATCTTTGAATATACCTAGTGAGCATGTAAAGCTAAAGTAGTTTATATTATTCTCTAATCATGTTTCTCTTGAATCCCCATAGTTTCTATCTTTCACAAGAATCATGTTTCATATTTAACACAAGAGTGTTAGCGATGTCCATGTACAAATAATTGTAATATTTCACAACAGTACCAGGTAAGGAAAGTGCACAGTAGCCTTTTCATTAAACGTTTTCTCATTGTCACAATGAATTTCGACAGTTATTCAGCCTTCAATAATATTTATCTAACGACACCGCGCGTAAAGGAAGGCTCTAATATTTCTATCTCTGTTAGCTCGAGTCGTCTTGGATAATTTCGGGATTAGAGGGCGGAATTGCCTTAAGAGGATGTAGCAGAGTGAATTATGTAGCATTACATGGCGACTCTACAATTCTGCCGTCTCGAGATGGGATCCTTTGCGAAAGTCAGCCATTGTTGTAACGAATGATCGTTACATCAAGAAAGGGATTAAGCTTGAATTAAGGGGACGACGTCATTAAGAACTTTTACGTTATTAGTATTTCATGGAAAACGTCGTTGAACGTGCCCTGAATAATTTATGAGATTATTAGCAAATTGATGGGAAATTATTGATTATTTCTGTAAATTCCAATTTATTCATTATCAATACAGAAATGGATAAACGACTACGTAAACGAGGCTGATGTTTGTCCATGTTATGAATTGTTATTTACTTCTGAAATGGAGAAGAAAGGATGTGATTTGAACCTTTATTTGCATAAATTATGTTACTTGAATATTATTAAAAAAAAACATAAAAATTCACTATGCGTAGTATCTACACATTATTTCTCATTTATTTACTACCTAAGAGAGTAAAAATATCCGGCCCAAAAATTAAAAACGACGATGCCAAAGTCCACAAAACCTAAAGTAACAATTCTAAAAATTCATTACACAAACTTGCATTCGTTTTATCATCGTTTCGCAATAAGCATTAGCGTATTATTTAAATAAATCTTGATGAAATGTAATTCACAGAGCAATCGGCATACAGTGGCTCTTAAAAATATTCGGACACCCTTTAAAATCGCATAACTTTTTTAAAATTAATCCAAACGACTTGAGTTTTTTTGAGAAGCTAGCAGAATTAGTTTGCTAAATGATATGATTCGTCGTTTTGAAAAAAATGCACTTGGTCGGAGTAGCAAAAAAAAATAGTAAAGGGCGTTTTTTAAACTTTTTTTTGTGAACCCTTAATGAAAATTCAAAAAACCCGTTTGTAGATTTAAGTAAGTTATATACGTGTCTAAAATCGCGAAATTCCCGAAAATCAGCGATTTTCGACCTTATTCTGCGATCTTGAAACGTGTGTAGCTCAGAGCAACGTTAACCGATTTTGATGAAATTTTAGACACGTATATAACTTACTTAAATCTACAAACGGGTTTTTTGAATTTTCATTAAGGGTTCACAAAAAAAAGTTTAAAAAACGCCCTTTACTATTTTTTTTTGCTACTCCGACCAAGTGCATTTTTTTCAAAACGACGAATCATATCATTTAGCAAACTAATCCCTCTAGCTTCTCAAAAAAACTCAAGTCGTTTGGATTACTTTTAAAAAAGTTATGCGATTTTAAAGGGTGTCCGAATATTTTTAAGAGCCACTGTAGATTTTCTAAATCACGTGGTCTCTATCAAATCCTTTCTCATCTTGGAAAAGTGTGTCCCAATACGAACTCTTTCGAATGACAGATACGTTTCCACGATTACGAAGGGGCTTGTTAAACGTGGAATTGATTAGGATATTCGTTCGTGGAAACAGAAAAAAATGATTCGAATAGTACGACGTCGAAAGGTATAAAAGACTCGAGAAGTTTGTATAATGATCGTCGTTATTCTCCCAAGGGCTACGGAACACTTTTCCCTGGCCTTTTTTCTTCCTTCCTTCTCTCCCTCCATCCTCTTCACGATCTTTGCCGTCTTCCTTTTTCTCCTTCATCTTCGAGCATGTATTTAACGTCCCATGAAATTAAAACCCTCGGCACCTTCAGCAAGGAGAGCAAACTTTCACTCAGCCTCTTCACGACTATGACTTTCAACGATCCCTTTTGTTTCGTCGTTCTCGTTTTATTTTTCGAACGGTGTAGAAATCGAAATCGATCCTCTCGATAATTCAAGCACGTGCAAATAGGGGCAATAATTGGTATTCGAACGATTACCTGTCGTTCGTTTCTTTAAACATCGATTAACTTTCAGCCCTACTTTCTTTTTCGTCATCTTTTCGAAAGACATAGGTTTTCAGATAAATATTGTGATTTGATGTTGATGTATAAAATGGCTTAAAGGTTGAGACTTTCTAAGAATAAGGATCGAAGATTTTCTATAAAACACTTTACCTCAATAATAGAATGCATTCTGAGGAAAATGGATAGAAAATAGACATGTCGATGGAGAAGCATCCAATTTGAATATTTATTACAGCTTTACGAATAGTGCAGGTTACAAACTGTACATCTACGTGGAATTTATGGCTGCAATGTCAACGGTAGAAAATGTGAAGCTATGTTGCCTCTGTAAAAGAGAGATACACTCGCCATAAATCGTTCGGAGCTCTAATTTTGAAAAGAGATTTGTTGCGAACAAAGGCTTCCTTCGAAATAAAACAATTTTGAAATGCAGCCTAAAATAGAACGCAAAGCTCGTGTAAATCAACTACACGTCAATCATATCAACTAGTCTTCTTGATACAAACTCCAAAATATTACTTCCACTACATATTCACAGCTGGAAACAATATATAACCACAATATATTTCACAGATATACGAGGCAACAAAAGAATTTTGCTCAAAGTGGTTCATAATTAAACAGAAGCCTTGCCTAAACATAAATCTGTCGACCAACAAAACCAGAACACGCGATTGGCTAAAGGTCAATAAAATCGATGCTAAAGCTCAGGAAAACGTTTTTAAGCCGGCTCATCTATTTATTCCCGACAACGTTCAGCTAAAAAGAATTCTGTTTCCCAAAGCCTCAACCCCTTTAAATTTCAAAAAGGGAGATGCATATATTCTTTTCTAAAGGGGTCCTCGAAAAAGTATCGCGGTTTGCAAGTACAGTGCTGGAAAGCAGCCCTCTGTTCGCGGCAAATTATCGCGGTGGCATGGTAACGTCCTAAAAAGGATCGCCAGGAACAGCGGAACAGGATTCTCCACCGTTAATCGCGCAAAGGCACAAAGAAATCGGGAATCCCCCTGGTGCGTTTCGAGGGGAACGTGGAATTAACTCGATTAATTACAGGGCTGCACAATGAGCATTCTCGAGAAGCGGGGAAGGGTAGTGCGTTGGCTTTGCAGTATTTATGAGAAAGTATCGCTAATTCGGTACAGGAGCGGGGCGAAAGAAGTATGAAGGGAGCATTCCGTGTATCGTTTCAGTGGGGAGCGAATCACGTACGAGAAAGACACATATGAATTTCGTGCGGGCACCTGGTGGCATGTGGGCCGAATGGGGTTAATATCGTCGTGCTCCCCCGCTCGATTTAAATTCTTCCAGCGTGCATCATAATGCTATTTGTAACTGTTCCCTTGCAGCAATGGTTCCTTCTACTCCTTACATTTTATGCACCGTCGGTTTATTGTTTCTTGGAACGAAGAATGGCTTTTAGAGACTCCATTGGGGTACCAATTTCTGTGGCAGGTGAAGTCGTTTGAAAGTACAGGAGGATTGATATTGGTATATATTCCAGGAGTCCACGTTAATTGTCATCTATAATAATTATTAAAGACTAGGACTTCAAAACGTAGTAAAAGAAGATGATTCTTTTAATAGAATAAATTTTTATAATTGATGATGTGGAGGTTTAGGATAATGCACGTTAATATATATTCTATTCTACTTTAATAGTGATCTGTGATTTTCGTTAAAGAGAAGGTGTTCGTTAAATCGTTAACCAGGAATATTCTTTAAGCGAACGTTTTCAGTAGAGTGGAGGTAAAAGAAGATTGGTAAATGGTAATTGTAAGGGACTTAATATATTTCTTGACTTGCTCTTATAGAGTATAGCGATGTACTTTTCTAAGCAATTTTAAGGTTTCGTCGAAACTCTAAAAATTCCAGATGACAACGAACATGCTCTTAATGGTTGCTACCATGTAATTTGAATTCTTATTAAACCATACGAAAATTGAGCGAAGATGCTGGCGCAGTAAAATAAGGGAGTCAGTTTGAACGTAATTCACGGGAACTCGTTGCATGGAAAATTATAATTAGTATTAAAATAATCTCGGTTGAAACGAATTAATTTCTTCCGCGAGATTTATGCGACACTCTGTACGAGACCAAGTACATAGAACGTAATTTTCATTTTACAGTGGAAAGGGAAGTCTGAACAGGATACCAACTGCATTTTAATGGCGATACATTTATCTTAATTTCAAATCTCTTCTACTTTTTTGTCGCGTACGAATTTATACCGCGCTGGAAAATAAAGACGCCTACCCAAGTCCTTTTTTTTTTATATCAGAATTTACATCGCTTTTCTCGCTACAAAAAATTGTAGACTTCATAAAACACGAATTATTATCGCGTTCTTCCCATTTCCCTTCATTAAAAAGATCACGAGTCTGATATTGAAATATTTGCAGTACCGTCTTCACTCGTTTGAAAATTTTTGTGCGCTAACTTCTAAACGGAAATTCCAACTCATTAGCGTGGGAAGCGAGCATGCAAATACTTGTGTTTACGAATGAGAAACTAAATTGGTTGAAACCTTTTTATGATGATACGAACGATTAATTATAAAGTGCAGAAATATCTTTAAGTCTGTGGGGAATATGCAGAACACCATATCTCTGCAGTGTTATATATTCCATACCATTTCCTAAAAACAATATCATACATAAAATTCTATTTCCCATTCCATTTCACAAAAACGAATATCACACACATGAACAGTATGTTGAATTTAATGTTTCGTTTCTTTACACCCCACTTAATCAATTCGATTGTCGATTGGTAAAGGTACCCAGAAATTACTCAAAAAATAAAACTATTAATTACAAGAACATTCACCTCGTTTCTCAACAAAAGAAATTGTCGAATTTAATGGCACGCTGGAACGAGAAACGAAAGAGATTCGACAATAGAATCCTAAAAACTAGAAACAAACAAGGTATAATAATCGTTTGATAATATAAAGATAGATAGTGTCGATTTTATACAAGAAAAATCGACTTCCAATTTCCAATCACCCCTCTCAATTCCAACCAAGCAGCTCTCCCACGGAACGGTCACTAATTCTCGACATATTGCAGCGGCAAGGAAACAAGCTTGAATAAAAAGACCCATAGAACTGGAGCACACCTGAAGACAACACCGCAATCGCCGCGGATCCGTTCAGTTTGCTTTTGTTTCTCATTTGCCTGGCCACTTTCTGAACCGTTCAATTTTCACGCCTTCGCAGCGAGATATCGATCGATCCTCTACTAACGATCCCTTAATGCCGAGGCAGCTCCACCTTCTTCCCCTGGCCACGATCTTCAGCTGAATAGCTGGGTTCAAGCTCAAATTTGAATCATCGTTATTAGCATGAATTTTCATGAATATCCCGACCGCCATGACCCCGCTCCGAACACGCCCAACCAGCTTCACCCTTTCGCTAAACCTTTTTCAGCGAATTTTGTAATAGCATCACGGCGAAATAAAATTTCCTAGATTCCCAGCCAGGGGCATTCATATTCGTGTGCTCTGCGTAGAAACCGCGCGCGAAGAGAGTGGGTATCCTGCTGTAGTTTCACTCCTATGTCATGACTTTGCAATCGGATTTTTGCAACTGGAGAATTTTAACTAGCTCGATGGTACATGTTCCTTGGAATTAAAAAATTATGTTAAACGATTTTATGAAAAAATTCACTAAAAAATAAAAAAATAATTCCTTTCTTGTACTATAATTATGATGGTGATAATATCATTTTAAATGATTCATTTTAAATAAAATCTTTAAATTAATATTAATACTTGTATTTTTATTTATTTGCAATAAATCACTCATTTGTTATCGGATTTGCATCAAACGTGTAATTTGCTTCATAACGCGAAAACTGTAAAAAATGAAGCCCCACCCTCTTGCTGCAATATCCTCATTTCCTTGTCTTTGAAAGCACAGTAATTTTTAATGCTCCTGAATTTTAATAATCTGTTTCCTTACATTTTGTAGGAGGGTTTCATTATTGATCTTCAGATTTAGTATTTAAAAATAAAGTTCGACCTGCTTCGGTAATTGAATAGGCTAGAGCTCTCGTTGTAAATGTCGAAATGGGAATAAGAAGGATGTTCAAGAATACTTTGTTTCATGCTGTATTTACTCTCACGCCTGTTCCTGATCAAATTACGTGACTGTAGTAACTGAGATTCATGTGTCATATGAAGGTATATTCGATTGTGCAGGCAGGGACTTAATAAATCAGACTTTTATACCGAAAATAGTATTTTGTCAGATGGAAATATATAGGACGTCAATACGAGGGGATTTGTCCTTTTCAGTCGAGTCAGCTGAATGAGAGATTTGATGGACGCTAACATAAAACCAGTTTTTCAAATGGATTACAAAATGTCATCCATCCTTGATCACCTACACGATAGACACTTCTTGTCTTACACGTTGTTGTATTAAGTTTCCAACACGATTGTAGTCTTATTTGTCATTACGTAGGAATGATATATTGCTTGTGCTACAATACTTCTCATCGGTTCTCGAATGGAACAAAACATACGTACCAAGGTAATCTGTATATGCTACATGTCAAGCAGAATACAAAGGTATTTCTTCTGAAATTTTCACATTTTCCAATTTTTAATAATCTGTTTAAGGAGAAGTAATATTTATCTTGGAGATTTCTTTCACAATTTCCTTCGTTAGAAAAGTATACTGAAAATATTTCTCAGTGCCTCAGTTATTTGGTAACTTTATAACACTGATTTTAATAAGTTTCCTCTTATGTCTTATTAGAAAATAACAGAAATTAAAAAAATAAAATTAAACAAAATAAATCACATCGAATCACTACATCACAATTCCCTCTATTTATTTTACTTCCTGCACAGTTTACAAGTAACAAGTGGCCAAGGATTCCACTCTTCAATTCGCCTTGGCCATAAAATTATAAAGACATTAACCATTTGCGAATCCATTCAATAGCGTATATCTATCAATAATACAGTTTATTAAGAAAAAATTTGGTTCCACTTATGTAGGCCAGACGGTTTAAAGAATGATAGAAGGACGGCAATCCCCGCTGCATTTAAATCCACTGAACTTTCAGCACGAATTAAATGGGATGTACCAGCAGCAACACTAGCCACACCTCGAGCGACAGGATACTCGTTAAAAAAAAATTTGATTTATGCCGCAGTAGCCTGCTTTTCTCAGCGCAGTTCCCGTCGAGCATGAACTGCAGACGCATTTATACTCCCGTGTCTTGTGTCATCAAAAGTCTTCCGAGGCTTCTGTAGTACGAGAACTCGGCCACAATCATAACTCTTCTCTTCTTTTTTTTATTTCTCTACTCTACCCTCCTTCTCTCTTTCTCCCCCTTTTGCCCCGTCTTATCCTTTCATCCCTTCCTTATTCTCGATTCACTATTTTTCTCTACATTTTTTCATCCCCCCTTATCTTTCCTCATTTTCTCCCTCTCCCTTTTTCGACCACCTTTTTCTTCCTCCTTCCTAGCTTTTATTCCTCGTCTAACTTGCGCCGTGCAGAAACGAGGAGTCCACAGGATGTACGAGGGAAACTTGTAACCCGTGAAAGTCGAGGGTGCAACGATCCTGGAGGATGAAAAGAAATGGAGGTGAAGCTGCGAGCAATGTAAGATGCTTGTTGTCAGTTGAATAATTTTCTGTGTTGAATGTTTACGTATAAGCTGCGTATTGGTCCAGAGGATTGTGACGTGGTAACTTGTGTATATTTTAGGCTGCAATTATTGCTTTGTGTCTGGTAGGGGTAAATTGGCAGTTACCTGCGAGTTACTCGTGATTTACTGTACATTTTTTACTGTGCAATCTGCTTAATGTTGGAAGACGATTCTCAAGAAATGATAAGGCAATTGGATTGTTTCATAGGTACAATATTCTTTGCAAAAATGTCGATGATGGATCACAAATCTCACTGGGATTTCTGTAAAAGCGTAGGATGAGGAATAATTACTATTCTTTACCCTTTTCTGATTTAATATCACCGTTTCACCATCTTTTCTGATCGCTACATAATTCCTCCAATTTATAAAAATTCGATAGTAAAGACTAAAACTCAGTCTTCATGTATTGTCACTTGAAAAAGCAAATTTTAGCGCAAGTTTATCAATTTTAACCAACCACAAAGGAGAATAATATTAAAATATTTTCATACATTAACTAAATTATACATTCGAAATTTAGTATCAAAAATACTCAGAGAGTGTCACGTTTAATTGTCACTTGAAAAAGCAAATTCTAGCGCAAATTTATCAATTTTAATCAACCACAAAGGAGAATAATATTAAAATATTTTCATACATTAACTAAATTATACATTCGAAATTTAGTATCAAAAGTACCCAGAGAGTGTCACGTTTAATACTTTTTCACACGACAGATTACATCAATGCTTCTGAGAGCCTTTTATTTTCCCATTCATTCTGCATAATCGACAGCTCATGATGGTTCTCAAAGAAGTGAACGTTCAGCGTATTAAAATTTCGTGAAATTCCGTTTTCTCCAATTTCGCGCGTTCCCCATCGCTGTTTCCAGATTGAAATTATTTCGACGCGATGGTAAAAAATAATGGTTCGAAGAGGCAGCGCGTTAAATGAAGAAATGAATGCCGAATGCGAAACGCGACACTTTGGACGATCGATCGAAATCGTACGCCCCCGCGGGAATTTTATTGAAAATGCCTTTACGATTCTTTCACAGTACGCTCGCGTTTTATTGCTCTACGTGCCCGCCCGGGCTTATGCTCATGTATCGCAATTTTTGTACTCGTCACGCTATATTGCACGTCGTCTAACGTACGACTGTTTCTGACAGGTATTCCTTCCTGTGGGGAGCAACCGATGAAGTTAACAGGGTATTGTCCCCCGCGGCTGGAAACCACCGAGGAGAACGTGACAATGAATGAATCAGCAAGCGAAAAACACGGTGAGTAGGACTGAACAAATAAAGTAGATTAGAAACGTGGATTTCATGGAATTGGAATAATTCGAGAGCGTACGAATTTTCTGAGAACAGTGAAATATGCAAAGGTACAAATGATGGATTGAACTATGCAGTGGTTGTTAAAGAAAGTTGTGTTATTTTTTAAATTATTTATAAAGTATAAAAATATTGTATAAAAGTTTTCTTGGGGGCTGCAAGTCTTCTGTGTTGGACCAAAGTTTCTATATTAAACCATTTTATTTTTCAGATCTACAAACAGTAGAAATAACAAATACTCTGTGAATGGATATTTTGTATATATATGTAAGTAGATATTGATTAAAGCCTTTAATTAAGCCTTTTTCAATACAATGCTATATTGAATACACACAGTAAAACATGCGTAATCCACGAAACAGTAGCATACGCGATATTTCACTCCTGTGTCGAGTAATTCTTTAAACCGACACGTCAAATAGAGTAAATCGGGGAATGATGGACCCTATGTGTGAGACGAACCACCTACATAACTTTTGAAATACTCGTTAGAGTTCACGAACATTACCATATTTCAGTTCTACATGTTGTACCTACTTCCCGCCAGATGTTTATCTAATTGCGTTGCTTTCACATAAAATGTAAAGCATTTCAGAGTTTTAATTTAACTTGGATGTAAACATTTCTTTCTCACAATTTCGTCTTTACGATATGTGAAAACTGGCACATATTTTATTTAGTTTTACTGCATGTCTAGTATACTAACAATAAGTTGAAGCGTTTTCAATGATTTCTAACCTAAACGTTGTTGGATACTGGGTTATGTAAATATTTAAATAACTACAGGCTGGTTCATCTGATCCTTAAAAATAGCACAGTTGAATCTGGGGAAAAGGGGTTAGTTGGACCACTATATATAGTGACTTTTTCAGTATGCCAATAAAATATAAACGAAATAATGTCACATTAAGTAACTAGACCAGAAGAACAATTATGGAATACAATAGATGCTGTAGAAAATAAGGGTATTAAACAAAGCTACAAAAACAGAAGAAAATAGTCTGATATAACACGATTAAAAAAGATGATTGCGTAAAATGTATTGTTTCTGAACGCTGGCTACACGTAAGCTGTACGAAGTACGAAAATCGTTGCAGCTATTGCGACAAAAAGGCAAAATTACAAATAGAAATAAAGTATTATCATAATAAATATAAATATACAATAGAAAAAAATTTTATATCTGGATTAGTCAGGCATAATGAGCTGAGGCACATTTCGTGATCACAGAATTTATCGTTCGAAAGTTTTTGGGCGACAGATAAACAAACAAACATATAGAAGCTTTCTGCTTTATATATTAAGATTATTACTGTAAATTTATTTTATATACTACATCATAAGCAAAACCCTCTATTTTTCTCTAATTAATTACACACGAAATTTAACGTTTAAAAAAATTTATCCCGATTTACCCCATGCGAGAAAATGTCTGAATGCGTAGCTCTTCGGCAAAATACAGATAGAAAGCGACCCGCGGAATCGCGACTTTCTTCCTACAACCGTGGGTAGCAAGTATCCGCTTAAAGGGGTCGATAGGTAATCGAAATCGATTGTATCATTCCAATTTTCATCGTTCGCGTTCACTGGCTTGATTATTCGCGGCTCGATTATCGAGAACTTCGGATGCTATAACCAGGTCGATCTGGCCGATGGTCCGTACTTACAAAAAGTAAAAGTAGTTTAAGTGCCAATATGTGCCGACGTCCCTCCATTTTGTGCGTATCGATCACACGAGCGGTTTCAAATTAAACGACACTCGTAACGAATTTTTTTTCTGCCGCCTGTACTGTTGCATCTAGGGGGAGGTGGGAGCTTGTCGAAGCATCGTCGAGGGCCAAATTTTCGCGTATACGCGAGGCCACAATCGTTATATCGGCCTTGGTTGGAGCATTTATTGAGCGATGCTTGTGTACGGCTCGCTATTAAAGTCTATGGAAGTCTCGAGATGTCGAGTTCCCGTGAATTCGGGTTTCGCTTAATTCGAGCCCCACTGTACGACCGAGTTTTCCCTCGATTCGAACGCGTTCGTGGAAAAGCCTTCGCTGCTCGCGAATTACGTGCCCGTTGATAAAGTCCTTAAACACGCTTCGTGTCCTGAACTTCCGTCTGGTATCAAGCATGTCATTTTTTGCCGAGACGTAAGCACCGAAAATGGGGAGGGTGGCTAAAGTTTCACGAGCTTGGAGGTGGAATGCGGGTATCGTAGTTGAACAGACACGACAACAACAAATTTTCGAGCTTGGGAGAGGGGAATGTGAGGTGTTGGGGAATGCAAAGTTCGATGTGAAGGATTTGTGAAATTCTTCTCTATTAAGCAAGTTTATGAATCTTCGCTCTCGGTAGACGTGTTCAAGTCCTTCAATGATAGTATATATATTTAATACTGTAGCGATTTGCGACGATTTTCACTAGAACGAAATATACGTAATTTATTTGGATTTTAGATATTCGATTAATTGTGCAATATCATGATTAAATTTTCCTTTCGTTGTTTCTTTATACAGTGGTGTCTGCTTCATGTAAGTTTTCCCATTCCAATGAAGAACACGTAGATGCTTTAAGAGGGACCAAAGTAAGGGTTCACTTTCCGTGATTCGCGGACAGTATTTACAGTACACGTACGGGTAATACTACTGTGGTTTACTATCCACATTCAGAACTGAAGAAAGTGGTTAATTTCAGTTGAATTGTAATGAAAGTAAAGATGTAATTCTCCACTCAAATTGACTAATGTCAAGTTAAAACTACTTGAATTTAACTAACAATTTTTCTTTAAAATACCAATGATAAAGTGATATTACTGTAATTACACAAACAAATTGGATAGACATTTATAGGTATTACACTTGTAACATAGAGAATTATAGTACTAATAGGATAACATCTGCCTTCGATGATATCCTGTAATGATCACGTGAAAAACGAGACTTTACTGAAGTAAACATCTTGTATGCATTTTTCAATAAAATTACATTAATAAATGCTACTAACGAAGAACAATTAGCTATTCGACTACATAAATACAAGTTTTCTGTGGCGCTAATTAAAAGGTACCAGTAGTAAAATCGACAAATGGCACTCGACTTTTTAATATCGAAAAAAGGTTTAAACAAGTCTTCATTTCATCATTTAGTATTTCGTATTACGAAATTAACTCGTCTCGAAATTACGTTTTCGTTTTTCTCCCTTTCTTCACCTACGATTCCTGAATTATGCATTTAAGCTGCAGAATGAACGTTGTAGCCTTACTCCATATCGCACTGTAATTAAAATTGATGACCTTAATTAGTACTTTTATCGCCATTGAAACGCAGGTTTCTGCAGATTCACAATTCAAAGAGATTCTGAATGAATTTTCAAATAATTAATTTAAAAACATTCCAACAGGTCTTTCCTAAATCAGAACAGCAAATTAATGTGTTCTTTCAGTTGAGCTGCAGTATAAGAATTACATCGATTATTCAAATTATTTATGCTGTTATAACGAGTAGAATGACTATAGAATTTCCGCCTCGTTTTTATCGTAAAAAGTAACGTAGACAAATTACGGGTTCACACGTCGCGTATGCATGTCACCTTGAATCTCGATTTTTTATTCGCACCTCACAACTAATGGGTGATGAATTTTCGTGTGACTTTAAATTGATCTTCGGAGCAGGATTTATATTCACCACATATTGCGTTTCATCCATGTGTGTTCTGCCTGTATGAAGAGCATGACTTGCCAAAATTGTTCAACATTCTACTGTTTTGAACATTTTAAAGTTTTTGTAGTGACTACATACTATCTTTTTATTCCACTCGAAAAATACTCTTGGGAAATCTATTTAAAAACTTGTGTTACAATATGAAGGAACGGACGCCGAAATGGAAAATAACTAATAGATAATTCAACCGAATCGTCTGGAGCAACTGTTTTCAAGTGGAACTCTAAAATAGAAACTCTAGCAAACTTTATTATGTAGGTATTCATGTTTTAAAACCCCTCTCGAATATCTCATTCTGATTAAAAATATCCACTACCGCACATCAAACCTCTCCATACCCACTTCTTCGCAATTTAATTATCTCTGTCCCTTAACAGCAATTTAGACAGGAATAAATCAACTACCAAAGTCGAAATATCGATCTGAACCCATGGTATAATAAACCCACAGAATTTTATAGAGTACGCTATAAAGCTGCTCAAACAATTCGACACTGTACATTATTATTTATTGCATATTTATTGCTTCGCTCTCAAATTTACGTATTACGTACAATTTTTGGTCTTAATTTTGGAACTTATTACGACCATAAAAGTTATACATTTTTGTAATAATTTATTGTAATGTTTATTCGATCGATACAATAAATATTTCCAATACGGCATGTATGTATCACGACGTCGTGTTCGTTCGATACAACGGATAACCAAAAAAAGATCCAGTTCCTTTATTTCTAAATTGGTTGAAAAGAATACAATGTCGTTCGTTCTCGAATAATAACAGTCGCAAGCCATTTCCCTTTATCGGCAATTTCCCGCTGCATTCGTGACACTGCAATTCGCAAATCACCGCGCTGCGCCCGCGCTGTCGTTATTATTTCTTATCAAACAGGCCCGGTAATGTAAGCTCACGCAACCGTGAAAACTGATGTCGACCAAACATTTCCAGCCCGGAGTATAAATGCTGAATGACATTAATTTTACCTTCCAACGCGTGCTCGTTTTATTACGTCATAATATGATACAACGTGAATATCCGCGTTAATTGCATCGCAACGATATCTCGCGAGCTTGAATGAAGATTATTATTCTTGGAATTTGGGAAATCTCGATGACTTCAAGAGTAACGTTTCAATCTTTTACACGAGTCTTCGCTGGCTGACAAGTGGTATTTTAAGTATATCCACTTGGTAGGTACAGATGGCACGTGTTTCAGGAAGGCGGAAAGAGATTTGCCAGAGAAATTTCTAAAAGTAAAACCAATTTGATCTTTCCAATTATTCTAATGGGTCGTTCTTAAATTAAGTAAGGGTAATTTTGGCTATTTCTTAATCCCTCCCTGCCCCGTATAAGAATTTGTCAAATTCCTTACGTAATATCTTTTACATTGCTTCGTTCCAGTTATTAAAATTTTTTTCACGATTTATATAATTCATTTAACTCAGTTTCGGGAAATTTAAACTAATATTACTTTTTTGATACATTAATGGTAGAATTTGTATTTATTCTTTTTAGAAACATTCCTGAATAATATACTATATATACTATAATTATAGTAGTAAAATTTAAATTGTAATAACAATTAGAATTATATGGACTTAAAGTTTGTCGTTTGGCCATGGATTTTGGAAGCAGTCCCCAACCGATTTTATAATAGGAAGTGAATTTGTTTCGCGGGAATTATTTCCTGTGTTTCTTCAACATCCATCTCTATGCAGTATTTTTTCACAATTTAAAATAACATTATCCAACGCGTTTGCGATGAAACATTGTTTTTGAGGCTACTCATATTGAAAATTAGGTTACAAAAATATTATGTAAGACGCTACCTGACTCCCACACCCACCCCCTTGTAAGAAAGCGTAATAAATTTGCGACCCCCTTGCAAAAATCCTACGTAATTTAAGGGCGACCCCAAAGTTCAAACATGAGTGTGTTCTGAAAACTGAATCAATTATTTTTTGCTGATTTACAATGTCTTAATTTTATTCAACATCATCGTACGAAGAACATTTTTTAATAATTTTCCTAAAGATAATTTCACCGATGAATCCATCATTCGAATACCAGAAAAATATTCCTCCATAATTACATAAGTTATACTCACCATGGCACCCCAATATTTAAACGTAGGAGTTCCCCTAGGGCCGCACGCTTAAGGTTTTTCTCAAGTAAGAAAAAAGAAATAATATTAAATCAATCTCCTTAGCTGTGCACACGCGACTGAAACGTGTCAAAACCTAATTGTTGTATTTTCTATCCCCTTTACAGTTTACACAGAATACCGGTTCGGTAGCGTTTCCAATATCACAGATATAGCTAATGTCCGGTATTACGTGTCGTCCGGCGTTAAGGGAACTCCCCCTGCTTATTATAACTTTCCCATAGAAGTAGGAAATGTCACTGACCCGTCCTGTAGAAATGTCATTGACAGCATGAACCAAAACTAACTTATTTTACCACTGTCCTTTAAAGAAAAAAGAAGCACATTATATGTTCACGCTTTGTTTAACGATCAGCTGATTTGAGTTTTATGATTCATGAAAGGTGCTCGTAATAGATATCGCCGTGGTGTTAAATATTTGTGACAGGTATTATCAGGTTTGCGATTATAACTGGGGGTGCTTTGGCTGAATAATTATTTCACAGACGCGAAACGCGTATCTAGGATATCGGTGGCTGTAATCGGAACGGAATTATCGGCGTTATATACGAATCTATACCGAAATTAATTACGGTTAAAATGGGGCTGTGTCACGCGTCGCTATCGTCATATTTTGATTGAAGATCAGCTCATCGAGCCACTGTCTCTCCAAGCTGAGCTTAACTGACGTTGACAAATTAAATAAATCGACGAGTAGAAAGTGTCACTCGCACGTCTTTGCGTCTCCGCGCACACTTTCCCCCCCGCGTATGCTTTCTCGTTTTTATTTTAATTAACTCTGCCGTCCCGATTGAAAATACGCTCTGACGCATATCTAGTTTCCTTTATCTTTTGTTTAGTATCATCATCGGAATAGAATTTTCAGAGATCGTTAAATGATAGAGAACGAAATAGAGCTGTACGTGAAAATTGATATTCGGATATCGGTGAAATTCAGAGTAATATCAATATTTTCGTAAGTTTTGGTATTTGCAGTATGAACAAGTGACTGTTAATTGAATTTAACAAGTTTTAATAAGATCACTTCTTGTAAATTGTTCGCAAATATTCATCACGTTCTCAGTATAAAACTTTTTACATTTAATGTAAAATATAAATTACCAATTATTTATCACAGAAATAATAAAAATTACTTTTAGTTTGGAAACATCCAAAAATTTAAAATTCTGCTGCAACTGCTTATACTTTTTTTTATGAACACTTTGAGCAACAATCTAATCAATAATCACACTTTTACATAATACTCCAAGGTTGAGTGAAATAGTGGATGATAAAAGGAAATTAAAAATTGACAACACTGTATAGAACTGTGTTGCATTTGCACCTAACACTCATTACTGTTTAAATTTGGTTTGGCCACCACTGTGTATCAATAATAATGACAGCGTAAAAAAACAGAAAACAAATCGATCGAATTTTTTATGCGTTTATCGAGCATCACGCATCAGGATCAAGACGATCGAGGCGAGCCAGCGCCTCGTTCCTGTCCCACCTGTGCATACGCACATCGATACCGACATTATTCCTCGAGAATGGCCCGTTGCTCGTGCCGCTTCATAAATCGCTCGATTTATCGTTGCTGACTCACCAGGACCCATTCGCGGTGCAGCCCTGCCCCTGGGGGGCTATCCCATTGGGTCTCGCTGACCTATTGGGAACCCCTGACGATTTTCTACGACTTTTGACCATTTTTTCTCTCCTTTTTCTACCCGAACAATAATTATTTCGCTAGAGATTCTCTTCACAAAGTAAACCATATAAATTGTAGCATAGATAAAAATACAAGTTAATTTGATATTAAAAATCGGCCCATTCAAATTTAAATTTGGAAAGAGATACCCTTAAATTATTTGTAACTGGTTAATCTTATAGATATGTAAGGTGTTAATTTCTTGGTTTTTAATATATATTCTTTTGTCTCCATTCTCTATTTCATTTTAGAGGCGGAAACAATAGAATGTGGAGGAAAAGGATGGTATGAAATATGGAGTCTATCTATAGTAAATGGTCACTGAGATGATCGTAATATCAATTTGATCACAAATGACGCGTCGTTCTGGCAAAGGAGCTGTTCATCGTATTCGATAATCGACAATCGATGATGTCTAAGTTTATGAGTGGGATAAATCTTCTTCCTATACTGGTGTGTATAGGATATAGAAAATTGTATAGCCCTGTTAGTGAGTGCTGCAGCAGATGTGCGAGAATCAGAATTACATGGCACATCCACGTAATAATGAAGTATTAGCAGCAGAATAAAATTGTGTATTGTCCCTGTTCATCTGATGAAATATAAAAAATCTATAAGCAAAATTTTTGAAAGCACAGCTTTGACGTAATACCGTAGCTTATAATTGAATTTTTCCAAAAATTGAAATCAGATGTTACTTATTAGTAATACAATCGAATATTCTGACATTTTCACCTGAACACTTGCTACTAATGAATAATATTCAAAGTGGATCGCTGTCGAATGGTACTGGATGAATAAAGCTTTATTAATGAACCCAAATATTTAGTAGATCTAGAACCAAACTGAAACTTAAACATCAGTGATTTATGATTATCGAATGTTATAAATTCATAATCTTTATTCATTCACATTTGATGAGTCCTATTTCTCTATCAAATTTTCCATTTTGCGGACGAAGATATAAAACCAAAAGAGAAATGACTGTTCAGGAAATATAAAAGGTTGATTAATGATTCTCTTTTCGATATACAAAAGAGTGATACTCAAAAATTTAAATACCTATTGTAATGCACTCTTTTGAGACTAATTTAAAATTATTTCTCATTTCATACGAAATGAACTTGAAAAAATATTACACTATATGTCTTCAGAATGGATGAAATGATCACAAGATTCTTTTAATCAGTAGATACCTAATATGAAAAAGATCGATGAAAAATTGAGGAAGATTAATTTTTTTAAGCGACATTAATACACTAGAAGGTTATAATAATAAATGAATAGACTAACTTTAATAACATTCCATGTTAATCAAGGGAAATAACAAAATGGAGGATTAAGAAAGGAGGCATTAATTTTCTAACTTTATAGTATTTCATCCTCATTTAATAAAAAGTATTTGGTAAATGAATAAAATGGTTTTCATTCAAAATCATACGTACCATTTTCAAAATACATGAAAAGTATTATCCGCGTCGAAATAACGAACACCTTTCTCAATTCTTCGATCGCAAACGTTTTTAAGTCATAAACGATCGTACCTCGCTTCGACAATCTCGAAAGGAAACGGCGATCGCAACTACTCCAATTACTACCTCTACGAAATCCTTTTAGCAAATGATCCTTAAAACAGAAAGTATACTCACATTGAAGTCGGCCGTGCATTTTACCAAATCCGCTGGATGTCCAGAATAGAGCTTCAACGTTTGCAGTAGACCCTTTAAATAAACAATCAGGAAATAGTACACGATCGCACGGTACACACAATTCGTCATTTTCCTTCACGAGTCTCGTTTGTTCTTCGATTCTTCCACTGCTCCCGATGAAACGCAATGATCACAGTTTTCAAAACTCCACTTGTTTGGTGAACACAAATATGGTTCACACAACAAAACCGTCACTTTGATTTTTGAAATACGAGAAGAACATGAGTCCTTTCTCTGTTTTTCTGAGATTAAATCAGTAATTCTGTTTTCTCTGTTAGGAATTTATTAAATCCTACTTTCTATGCATGATAGCTATTTCTGAAGTATGAATAATATCACTTCTTACCCTGGAATAAATATTCCAAGCATCGCTGAGTAAATTATTCTTCTGTAAATAAAAGTCGGATTAATCCAAAGGGATAAATAATACACTAAAAAGAAAACAGTAGTCCATCTATATTCAGATTCGCTTAACAAAATGTCTGTTTTATTTTTGTTTCTTCATTCGATTTACCCCCTTTTCTGTTGCATCACAAATTAGTCTCCAGAAGAAAAGGCACTAAGTTTAACTATGTAACAGAACTCATGAAAAGAAATAATAAAGGGAATTTTAAACATTAATTCTCAAATTATCCTTCTTGAGGTACTCAATTCTTCAGATGTTTTTTTAAAAACTCTGTCATAAAGTTCAGCTGTCCTGCTATTTGCACTGTCATAAATATTCGTTATGTTTGCATTTAAACAAACGTGGGAAGTAAGTTTAAGTTAACGCAGAGACAAGAGGAACCATTGCAAGCAAAAGAACCAAATAATTCAGATTTACGACTGCCTTAAAATTCAATATGAATCTAATACTAAGCAACACATAAAGTATCAGACTCATAAAGTAAATAAACTATTCAGTATTGCAAAAAATTGAATACTTCAACCACTCTTTATGAACCCTCCTCCACAAAAATTTTCTTGCCTCTCCTAACAAGTTCCATTAACCACCCAAGAAGTTTACACCTCTAATTTTGAAACATTCTTCCTTCTGAATTCATTACCCAAACCAACTCATACAAAACACACCACCCCAAACTACCCTCCTTATCCGCCGCAAGAATTCGATCGCAGCGACTTGTTCGTTTCCAGGGAGCTTAATCGAGAGAGGGTGGACGATATTCTCGCGATAACAAATTCGGTGGCGCGATTCAAATCCACGGCGAAATAAATTCTGCTCGCCCGTGTTCGCGATTTATTCCGCAACAAATCTGGATTATGCGTCACGCGCGCTGACGTTTACATCAGGATGTAAACGCTTCTACACGGATTGGCAAATATTTTTTCGCTGATAAACCCACCTCCCCACGTGCAGGTGGAAAATAAATCGCGAGCAACGGGAAAATTAACACTGATTTCCTGACGCGCGGCTGAGGATCGTGCACGCCGCTCGAAAAACAATCGTGCGTGCCCTCTCGGGGTGGCCAACGCCGGAGGAACAATCACCAGCGTTTGTTTTACGCGACGCGGTGTGATGTCCCTTTTATAATACAGGGACGAAATGAATTTTGCACGTGCTGCGTGAACCACGTGGCTCGACAATGGCGTCCATCCGATGCGCAGCGAGTTTACTCGAAATCCACATAAACGACCAACAGCCCCGGTGGTTTGACTCGCGATTATATTGTTCAGTTTTTTTTTCATACACTGTGTAACCGGGAGTACTGGCGAATGTGTTGTTTAAAAAAGGTATGGCGATAATGTATTTTTTTTTTGAATTTGGAAGAAAGGGGTGTAGTTGAATGTATACATATGCATACGTGAGCTTTGTTTCACTTTTTTTTGTTTCCACAGAGATGGCTCTACATATTGTACAATAGTAGTAGCCTGAAAGCTCTTCAAAGGGAATACAACGAAGTACTGAGAACTTTTTGGGTTTTGAGCATGCACTGCATAGTCATGCAATCGATAGATGGTGTTGACAAGTGATCTACTTTTTAATATTTAGATCGCAAAATAATAGACTTTAGTGTTTTAAATACTGAGGAAATAGAAGAATATATTCGTTCAGAAATAACTATTTTTATGGATACAGAAACAAGAAAATGAAGATACCGAGATATGGAGAAGTAGATATTTGGAGGTGCCTCCATTAAGGGGGGAGACCACTGTCTCGGTCCGAAATGTAAGGGTGTTTTCGGGAATTTATTTCAACCAAACAACGCAAGGAAATCAATTTATTGCTTAGTATAGTTAATAGTGTACATATCGAAGGGTACGAAAAAATTTTTTTCAATCAAATTCATAAATCCGTTTCGTGTATACTCTTCGTCAAAATTTGCGCTCCGGCAAAAATATGCTAGTCGCGTTGACAGTACCCAGGCCATATGGTTCATCGAAATTCAAAAAAACAATAATATTTAGAAACTAGAAGCTTGCCTCTATTACGTGACGATCGAAAAATGTCAAAATTGTAAAAAATAACAAAATGGCGGACAACTGAAGAAAAAAGTCATGTTTTCGGGGTACAAAATTGGGGAAATGTTGCTAAAAAAAAATAGAAGCAGGTCGAAAATTGAAAATGTCTGATCGTCACGTAATAGCGACGGGTTTTCCGTACAATAAATGTCCATGATCATGCCAATTGGACGTATAGTTTTTTCTGTAGACTGTCAACGCGGTTGAAAAATGTCATTCTGTGGAAAACGCGTCCAATGTTCCGCGTGGCTCAGTCGCGCGTTTGACACCGCTTCATGAAAAACACCATATCTCCGTCAATTTTGCGAATTTCTTCAGAAAATTTGGAGAGAACATTCTTGAAACATACGTCTTTCAGAAAATGTAAAAAATAATCGATTTTTTCGATGTCATTCTGAGGAAATCGCGTTCAAAGTTCCGCGTGGCTCAATCGCGCGTTTGATACCGCTTCACGAAAAACACCATATTTCCATCAAGTTTGCGAATTTCTTCATAAAATTTGGAGCAAACATTCTTGAAACACACGTCTTTCAGAAAATGTAAAAAGAAAAAAAATTTTTTTTCAGATTTGAGACAGTGGTCTCCCCCCTTAATCAATCTCTTAATTCCAGTTTCCCCATTCATCTTAATAAGGCACTATAAAGTTCAACAGATATCCAATTCTAAATGTATTACCTCAAATGATATCCGCATACTTCATCATCATTGTAAATCCTATCTCCTTCCATATGAACAAAAAATTTGGAGTTTGAATTCATTACAAATACATACTACTTAGATTTTAAAACAATCCAAACCATGCCTAATCAATTTCTCTCCATTTCACATCACATATTAATTTGTACCACAATAATAGCCTACAAATAGAAAAAAATACTTTACAAAAGGGACATAACCATCAAACACAGAATACACAAAACTGTCCACTTAAAATGAACCCCCTTCCACCCCCTCTAAATTACCCTACACAACCAACACATGAAAAAATGTCCCCATCGCGAAACATTGAACAATATTACAGGAAAGTTCTCCTCAAATCTGCTCGCAAACACAGCGACAAGACGGCAAACACTCTCGAAATCGTTTCCGCGAAATCGCGCTCCGCGCTGCACAACGGCCAAGGAAAGTCGGTGATTTGTCCCCCACGACAAACGAATCGTCTCTTTCATTTCAGAAAAAGGGAGCCAACACGATAGGAAACGGCGCATCGATCATTCGGTACGTATTCGTGGGATCGATCGATCTTCCTAAATGGCCCCACGGTAACGCGCTTCGCACTGCTGTTTTTTATGGTTTTCGGTCGGGTCCAAAGGTTTTCAACCCCCCCAGCGGTTGTGTCGCAGCAGCAGTGAACCGCGGATTTTTTCATCCGGAAAAAAGCCCTCCGCCGCGCGGATTTGCAACGGTAGAAGGTCGTTTTCATCTTCTGCTGGCGGGCGGGGAAGCGCCCGATCGCGGTTTCTCCCACCGATTAAACCGCCGCAAGACACCGGTCCCGCGTGTATACCCGACCGTTAACCACGTTGGCTTAAATTGCAATCGCGGGCTCCGCAAAATTTAACGCCGGACTTAAGAGATTAGTCGACTCGGTAATTTTTAACGTACAAGCACCGCGGCGCGTTATTTCGCTTTGGCTGAGAATTAATTCTCTTCGAAATGAATTTTTTTAACGGCGCACCGCTCCCGGAGCTGTTACTGCTTGAATATGTACCGCCGGCTGAGAAATAGCGTTTTGGGTACTATAAACTGTGTGGAGGGGATGGTGAGCAGCTGGATCGTTGATAGTGAACATGGGGCCCATTTTGACCTATGACAGTAGGGTGTGTCAATTTTTTGCGTGAATTTAAAATTTTTTAAAATTTTAAAATCACTCGTGGCAAAGTAGGGTAAACCAACCAGTACTTGACCGCATACCAGTGAATGACCATTAGGCAAAGAAATGTCAATTATAAATTTAAAAATTACTATATGTTTATAAATGAAGTGTAGTTGCACGTTTAATATCCCATATTTTTAGTTATGCGTATTAAACAAACATTAATAAGTACGATTCTTAACAAAAGTATGCGGTCATTTACTGGGCTTCTCATTCAACAATTCGGTCATTCACTGGTTGGTTTACCCTAGTGCTGTTTTTAATCCTGAATCTGAAACTATCTTCAGAAATTGATTTGAGACTCAGACAATTATCAAAATAATGTTCGGCAAGAAATATTTGTATTACCGAAGTCCCCCATTCAACCTATGAATACAACCAAATCATCCCTGCTTTGATATTTTGCATTCGACATTGAAAACTCGATTCCATTTTCTCATTTGCAACTTCTAATTTTTTCAATACGTCAATCAGCGAAATCGCCTCCCTATCACAACGATTTTATTTCGGTTCTGGCATTGAATGCCAACTAACATCCTGTTCGATAGCTGTAATGCAACTCGCTCCTTGTTCGCGGATTGACCGAATCGATGTGGGTTCGATCTGATTGTCGATCGTGCTGAATTATTACGAGCCGAGCCTGCAGCCGCAACTAAACGACGTTTACATAATTTTAACGGATGATCGATGCGTTTTCGTCGTGTCGGAGTTTCGCGTTGCGCGACACGAGATCCAACAACGTTGAATCCCTTCTGGAAATGTCGATACCGATTTTTAGCTATTGAGCCCGTTGAAAAAAAAGGTGTAATCACTGAGTCCATTCACGGATGTAGTTTCTATTGTGGAATTTTCATCAGTCAAATTTGCTATCAAAATAAAAAATCCGATATCGAATTTTATAGCATTCGGACGACTAAAATTGTTGCATTTACGACTCTTCTCATTCTCCCCCTTCTGCTAATTGATTTCACTTCTTCATGCTATCACTGGGAGTGTGATAAAGGCGATATTGTATTCTATATTTAATCCTTTATTGGGAGATGGATTAGAGGAGAGGGAATTGACATTTAATATTATATATTCGCGTGAATGTGTGACTAAGCGGAAATATTTTTCATGATTGATCGGTAAGTGGAGCAGTTACCAAGTGTAAATGTGTTTGAAAAATTTATAATACTTCAAACTATTCTTCAAACATGCTTCAAATTTTGATATGAATATATCAATGTATGTGGAATACTTTGAATGATAAATATTTGTTCAAGAATATAAAATAGGTACTTTGAACTAACCCAATATGAAATTTATTAGGTTGCCGAGATTTGAAATTACACGTTGAAAAATTGCAAAGCCTGTATTTCCAAAATTCAGAAAACGTACGATTGATAATTATCATTGAATTTTCATTAATGAATTAATCTTCGCTTTCCACTACATACTGCATTTCAATCAATTCGGTCCGATTTTATCCCTCGAATCAAACCAGACACCACAAATTATCGTATCAATAAATCACTAACAATTGTATCACACAATTATGTATCATCCACATAATTACGATTTAACCTATTAATATCTATAATGCATTTCATTAAAGCGTAGCTTAACCGGGCCATAATAAAATATCAATAAAATGGCGCGTGATACAATTCCATTGTTCGATATAACAATATCACCTTAAAAATTACACTGAGAGAATCCAACATTTATGTCTGAGAAACTTCAAATATAATCAAGCAACAATGCCTACAATTTGACTCTGATCAACGTCGATCCATCATAATCCTCCGCATAGCAGGATTTTTATTATCCACTGATTTCAACGAGCAGTTAAAAAATTATTATCACAAAACTCATATGACGTAGCGCATTAACAATGTCCATCGACAGTGTTAAATTAATATCCTCACCAATGAAGGAACTTCTATCACTGTCAGCGTTCGTTGCACCAATTACGATCAATCTTTCAAGAAATATGTTTCACAGAGAAATATATTTCACAACTTTTCAGAGCTCCACAGGTACTTCCGTCACGGAGGCTTCGGCCACCGAATTAATCGTACGGAAAACGAGGACTTCCGGTCGGTTCTCGAAACGACCGTTCCGTTCGAGATGATCGCAGATGACTGTCCTGCTGGCTAGAGGCCAACAAAACCCAGACCTAACCGAAGAATAAAGGGGAAGGGGTTCTCTCGAAGGTTGCCCTTCCACGTGCCGATTTTTGTGTACTCACACTTGGGGATTGTTAACAAACAACAGCCGTGACAACGAGTGGTGTGCAAATAGGCTTGCATTTCGAGGATGAGTCTTGAATTCTTGGGATTTTAAGGGGACATGCTTGAATATTTTCAAGCGAGGAAGCAAATGAAGCTTGGGTTAATGTGCGGTAAGGGAATATTTTCAGTGATTTTGTACTAGAAAATTTGGTAACCTGGAGTGTTTTTAAAGATTGTATGAAAATTGTGATGTGAGAATAGATTACTTAGAAATAGATAGCGAAAAGGTTGGAAGAAGTTCAAGTGATTGGTTATAATTTGAATTGAACGAATATTTTGTACATTCTTTTATGATCCCAAAGTGATTTTTAAGTACTTGGATATTTTTAACACAATTAAGTTCTTTTGAACATACTCGAATATGTTAGTGGAAAAATCAAGCTTCATTTGACAAAGCAAATTTTACTGGCTTCGAATTTGGATATTTATATATTTTAAACACTAGTAGAGACCTGGTTTAATAACACGTCCATTACAGACTGTTCCAGATTGAGAAAAGCTGAAAAACGAAAATTACAGCATGTAGTAAAAATGAAATTAATATTCCTGCAACACAGTATGCACTCTGCTAAGTCTCTTAATTATGTATTAACAAATTATTGGAGTAACAGATTAATTAATTTTCCATATCCCTTTTCTCAAAACACCAAACCTAACTAAAGTTGTATAGTCTTCTCCATATTCGATTACGGTCAGGATCCGTATGATTTATAAAACGCCATTATTCATTTGTGTCTTATCCATCTTCCAATTGTTGATGCAGTTTATCGGGATGATTTAGCTCCGAACCGCAGACGAAGTTTGTTAATTAAAAACCAGCGTTTTGTGCGCTCTAAAACTGTCAGTTGCTTCAACGAACGCCAATTTCATTTATTCAGGGATAGTTAAAGGTTTATGGAGACCGATAAAAAAATTGTCACTATCGACGCCATAAATTTCCTACCGAATAAAAGTTCTTTATATTCCGTTTTCCACCTCCGATCGAAAGCCGATAGCAGGCCATTTCGTGCGGCCATATATTCGACGGCATTGAATCATGCACCAGCAGGCTACGTATCAATTAAAGATTAATAATATATTTGCATTCCATTATGCAATCGCACGCGATTATTCTATAAACACTTTATAAACAATACCTAGATTTAGTTCCACCGTTTGTCCACCCCCTTTGATACGCGAGTTTCAACGACACTTGCTTGTTCGAAGCTGAACATTTAAGAAAGAATATGCAAACTCGTTATTGATTTTGGAATACAATCTACTTTTTTCACTAGACCCACGCTGGATTGCATTTGCATTTAAATGAGGAATGACAGTGTATATACGCTCGTATATAACGCCTTTTAGATTAAAACTTTTGGTTACCAGTGAAGAATAAATAATAATGTGTTGCATCGTGGGGTGTTAAATTACTGCTTTTGTGATATTTATAATTTCAAGTGTTATCGTTAAAGGTTCTTGCTATTAATAATATATAGTTGTTTTTATGAGGTATTATGGTGTAGTATAGAGGGGATCATAAACTGAACTCTAGTGCAAAATGAGGCAATAATGAAATTATGTGTGAAACGATATGGAATGTATGTAATACCACGTATGTAATACCAGTTTTCTTAATTATTTGTATAGTCGAATTTGGTGGTACATTTCATTTGAAATGCAATTTTGCAATTTCTTAAATTACAGA
Source organism: Andrena chrysosceles (assembly GCA_963855975.1). Classification (NCBI taxonomy): domain Eukaryota; kingdom Metazoa; phylum Arthropoda; class Insecta; order Hymenoptera; family Andrenidae; genus Andrena; species Andrena chrysosceles. The sequence goes on along the minus strand of OY979769.1, from coordinate 5,773,537 downwards.
CTATTGTTTTAAAATTCAATTAATAAAAGTATAGTGGGAAAAGTCGCCCCATGATTGCTCAATCATAGTGCACCTCAAACTTCCATTACGTTATAATGAAGTACCTGTTTAATGCATTTGCCACCATCGTGCATTTCGAAAACCACAAACCACAAACCACACCATATCTCAAGTCACCTGATTTAACACAGTAGACGCTTTCAATTACATCCACAAACAATATATAAAAGCGGTCAATTTTGTATTCTGAATATTCCATAAACTGACTCATATCTAATTTTAAGATTTCAAAAAGGATCACCCTATTTATCGCATTTCCGTGCAATTCAAAATGACCCACATCAGAACATTATTATTATAATACAGTCACTCATACCTCCACAAAATTCAAATAAGTCAGTACCGTTCTAAACCTTCCACTTCGTAATTACACCCCTCCCTTAAACTCTTTCAGCTTGCCTTCAAAAAATTTGTCCCACTGAAGCTGCTGAGCCGCGTGACGATTATTTAATTCCAACAAAGGCTCCGCGCCAGAGTCGTAAGACATCCAGGAAATTTTAATCCCTTTCCCCTCCGAGCACCGTGAAATGCAGACAGAGAAAACGAACCAGGAAATCGCGAACGCTACTGCGTCTGGGGCGCGCTTAATTTTCCTGGATTTATTAGAGCGCGATAAGAAATCGAGTTAACGCTTTCTAAGCTCTTGGCGGGAATCTGACGCGATTAAATATTTGGGAGAATTTTAGGCGCCTGCCTTCCACGTCCTGCTCGTCGTGTTTTATATATAGAAAGCTCCCGGTTGCAGCTGCCCACTTCAAAGATGAACAGACCGCTCCACGCGCTCTGAGGACACGATCAACGTGTCTGGGATTATCTTCACCGTGTGCCCTTAATAGTTTAAAATATCCATGCGCATGATGCCACCGTTTATTTGCATGATTATTCCATACTCCACAATTTGGTATATCGTAGTCTAAATTCCCATCGACAGCATAACGGATAAGTGGAGAACTCGGAGTGAAGTTTCGTGGCGCGGTGTTGATTTTTAAGAAAATTGTGGTAAAAACGTATGGATCAGTAAATGTGGTATAATTATTGATAATAAAAAAGAGTTTCGTTTCCTGAAAATGTGTCACAGTTGTGAAATAATTTTTTGTTCCCCATGAAGTTGTTTGATGTTTCCTTGTAAATTATTATTTATTCTTTGTCACCAAATCTTCCACCCCCTTCATTGAAAATTTCCTCCCCACAAACCTTTAGTACTACCAGAGGACATTAATACTAAGATTAACGTTAATGCTTCAAACGCTTGCGAGAAACAGCAGTTGAGAATAGGTACAGTAATCCTACTTAATTAGCAACCCACTTCAGACATCTACTATGTTTGAACATAATTGATCGATATCCATGAAATTAATTTGCCACAAATCCGGCACTTCGTTAATCGGCGTCCTACGGCGTAAACGCGGAGCACTTTAAAAAATAGCCCCGATCACACTTATCACACCTCGCGGGGCGAGTGAAACAGCGTATGCACTCGAGAGGCAAATGTATAATTCCAAAGCAAACTGGCCACTGGCTTTTAATGGATTCCCATTGTTCCGGGCGCGTTCGAATGTAAACAATGCTAAACCATTCTCAGCCTAGCTGGAGTCTACTTTGAGCTTGAAAAGCCAACGGTGCTATCGGTTATTTTTCACATTACGTATAGTTTGCCCCGTGAAAGCTGTCCGTTAAATCCAGCTAGATTTGCACATCCGCGGGGCGATCGTCGGGCTCGATTTAATTTGCGAAATTTTGTTATCAAGCCGGAGCTAATTTCCCCGCGGAACGCATTGTAAACGGTAGTGCTTCAAAGGGATTTCACTCATTATGCATAAGTATTTGCATATAACATTTGCATACACCTGACGGTATCTGCTGTGTTTTTAGCGAGAGAAATGGGCAGGTTAATAAATATCCGGGGCATCGTATCGGGACATCTTGGAACGGTGAGAAAAATTGCGCTGTTGAAATGTTTGGTTGTTCGCAGTTATGATTGATCATTTCGAGCAGCAACGGTGGCTGTAATTAACTGCGAGAGAGCTCGAATCGAGGTGGAATGAATTTTTTGTGGGGTGAAATGAAAGCTGATGTTGGTATATTCAACGGGGTGATATTAATTTATTAAGCTATGGTGTGGGAATAACAGAATCTGGAATCAATTTCAGATACATTCAGAAGGGAAAGAAATTTAAATTTGCATTTTTAAAATACTTTCTTAAATAAAGAAGTATCCCTTATACAATTTTCCTTATTTAAAAATGAACGACGGTATGTTGTACGCGACAGATACAAAATACGCGAGAGACTATTACTGATGGCTGAAAGGATGCGCGATTAGGTGGTGAGGTAATATTGAGGGAGTGGGAAGATGGCACGAATATGGGGGAGTGAGAGCATCCGTGTGAAACGAAAGCAGTGTGCGTGCGAGCAAAGTGACAGAAGGATACCAGAAGAATAGCAAACACGAGTGTGTTTGTAGTGCGCGAAATGTAGTCTGTAATAGAAGTTCTTGGGGTTGATTTTTTGGAGCCAAAGCACAACAAGAAACACCTTTTATATTTTTCCATCGTGCTCACAGATACATATGTTCATCTATTTTAGTTCAAAAGAAATTTACATGCTAAACGATCACAAAAATAAAAAATTGCAGTGTACAAGCAGCGGGTCATTTTATAAAATTGATCCGATTTATTTCGACAGCACGTTACAGATCAGTCGCCAACTCAATCAATCCTATTTTATACACTCCGGTGTAGGGTAACACCAAAATGAAATCGTCGTCGTTTAAATTCGTGTCGTCGGTGTCATCGATTAATTCGCTTAGTAAATCGATGTGCTTGTCGAAACGAGGGAAAATGGCCAGAGATTTAATTGCAAAGTGGAGTTGGGTAAATTTCCACGGTTAAAAGTGTGTATCGTGTAATCGTGACACGACGGTTTAATTTATTTTCCACGTTCCCGCTTCGATCGAAGCTGATCCCATGGCTCTGGGTAATATTTTTTAGCAAACTCGCTAGTCGATCGCTTGTGTATTCATTACTCGTACATTTTAAGAGTTTATTCCGGTTAATAATCACTCTATCGCTGGAAGGGTATGGCAGTGTCGAACACGTGCCTGTGATTACGCAATACTATCGTATTCAACGAAGAAAAGCGGGAAGCTTTTTTAAATAAGCAAACGTCGCGATATATTAAACGCTTTACGGTATAATGTTTACACTCTATCAGCCATTTGATTTCTATTTTTGCAGCATTTTTAATTCGAGTCTTGCGTAATAAAATTCCTTCGAATTACAAGAGTAAAAGTTCGACTGTTTCAACTATTTTATCGCTTTAAATTTAACCAAAGTTCTATCAAATTTTTAAATTAATTATTTGTAAATTGAATTGAAAGAACAAGTCCAGTCCCACGAGCGTTTTAATTGATATACTGCATGTAACTGTTCCACGAAGATCGTTGCGATGTACCCTTGATGTCTTGAAGCCTCGTAGGCTTCGAAATAAATTTTTAACACTAAATGTACTTACCCACGAGAGATTACAAGTCTTCACTATTTTTACTTTTCTCAGTCATTCCCCCAGAAATCTCAAAAATATCCATCCAAGAAAATTTAACATTTCAATACCCTCTGCAGAAACTGAACACGTCCATTTGCACTTTGTTAGACGATATTTAAATTCAGCGGAGTATAAGAATCTTCCTCAAACACCAAAGTCCCCACCCACATTCGTACCAATTTACCAGCACAAATCTTTACATTACAACTTCCGCTCAACCCCACATTACGTATACCCCACGACCACCACTTTTCTACATCAACAAATTCATCCACTCAACGTAAAACTCACCCCCAAAACCTTCACCAATCACAATTAAAGAACCCAATGAATCTATGAACATACTAAAACGTTCCACAGAACAATTATCAGCAACAAGATCATTAGCCTCCTCCACGACCATCCTCAACCACTGTAAAAGCCACAGAAAGTCCTTCATCGAGTACCTACCAGCGAAAAGAGGCTTACAGAAAGTTTAACGCGGCTCTCGTCTCGCTACTTTTGCGCCTTCCACATTCTCGACCCTTCCTCTTTACCCTCGTTTCTCCCGTCACGACGAGGAATGCTGTCCCTGAACACTGCATGCGTGCTCGGAAAAATTGCTGCTGCTCCAGCAAGGTGGTCGCGCAGAGACAAAGCAACAGGCGCACGGGGCCTCAATACCAATCTTAACTCTGCTCCAGGGGACGATAGTTTCCCAGTGAGAGCCTCGCGTTGGACACGGGCGGACATAGCTGAGCGCAGCATTCGCGGATGTGCTATTGTCAGGTGATACGCGTACGCTGAAAACCGCGTACCCGTTGGAGGCTGCGTTTGACAAGGGCCACTACGTGGATTATTATTGGCCGCAGAGGCATAATAAGCTTCGACCAGCTTATTTCGAAAGCGTAAGGGTTCTGCACGGTTCGGGCAGCCTGCGGATAACTATCTCGATCGGATCGGTACTGTGAAGAGGGGCCTGCTGTTACGATTGTGCGTACAGATCCGTCGAATTCGTGGTCGGCTAAATGGAGCGGCTTCGGGGACGTGAATGATAGCGGTGGCAAAGAATGGGAGGCAATAAGGGGCTATACTGAGTCAGAGGCACTGAATAAGTGAGTGTTGATTGGCTTCTTGGTGGTTGCTGCTGCGAGCTTTGTGGTTGGACGTGCGTGTGTATTCGATTATTCGGTCTGTTCGAGGTGGTACTTGGTTATAGTATGACAGTGAATTGCTGATTTTATGCCTGGCTTGCTTGTTAAGGGATTACATACGTTCTTGGCGTCTAATAATTTATCACTTTTGGGATTTTTTTCCTTGAGAGGTGTGAAATAAATTGAGAATTTTATAATTGTATCTTGTTCTTGGGACCTTTATTCATATAAAAAAATTGTTTGACACACTTCTGTCGTATATTGCCGCCCGTTTTCTGCGGTTGCAGCAACCTCTGCACTAAGCAGGGGACCTCCTTGTCAGCATGATAACTTCGACAATTTACAACCTTTTGTAACGAATTTTGCGTTCATCTATACAGAATGACATTCTCTAAGGGCCATCGGGCCAAATTTTTGCAATTTTAGAAAATAAGAATAATTATGATATTTTGAAGAAAGCAGTCAATTTTTCGTCTACAATTTCGATCTTTAAATGGTAAAAAAATATAAATATTAAAAATATAAAAAAATGGCCGGATGGCTCTTAGAGAATGTCATTCTGCATAGGTGAACGCAAAGTTCGTGAAAAAAGATTGTAAACTGTCGAAGTTATCATGCTGAGAAGGAGGCCACCTGCTGGGTACAGAGGTTGCTGCAACCGCAGAAAACGAAAGACAATATATGACAAAAGTGTGTCATATAAATTTTTTTATATGAATAAAGGTCCCAAGAACAAGATAAAATTATAAAATTTTCGATTTATTTCATACCACTCCAGAAAAAAATCCCAAAAGTGATCAATTATTAGTCTCCCAGAACGTATGTAACCCCTTAAGTAGCTAAGTGGTCTTGTGAGTTTTATAGTTTAATGTGTGTTTATGTAATTTGTAATCATTTAAGCTACTGCGCTTTGGTAAATCCAGGTTACTTATAAATTGGCAGCTGTTACATCTTGCAAGTAACATAAAAAAACATCGTACGATTCTACTGTATCCCTTCGTTTCAAAACTTCCCTTACTATCCCACTTCCACCGCTGTTCCACATTAAAGCACCACCCCACCTCGAAATACTTTAAGCACGATGGAATCTGCCAATCCAAAATTTATTCCTACTGTTTCCCATATCCTAAAGAAACGAACTCTTTAATTTCTCCCAATTTGAACTCCACGTACTTTATCTTTAACATCTTTCCTCTCAATTCTTAAGTCCCTTTCACACACAAACATTTATCACCCACTACAGTCTCTCACCTTTGGCTCCTCAAGTACACTCATCTACCAGAGACACCTCTATTTAAAATAACACAGAAGCAGATAACAGTAAAGCACCAATCACGAGCTGTAAAAAGTTTCCCGTGCGAAAAAGCCTTTATCACAAAAACCGCGGTCCAGCGCGGCAGTACCCGTAGAAGGCGCTGCAAATGAAGTTCTCGCACTTTTCCATCGGCGCTAATTAAACGGCATTTAAAATTAGCGTCGCGCAATCGTCGCCGGGCAATTAGCGTGCAATTAAGGCAGGGCATGGGGGTAATCATAACGTAATTACAATGTTACCCAGCGCTACTCGCGTTCAGATTTCGCTCGGGGTCCGGTCACGTAAGAAATACAGAATCCAGGGACGGTGGGAGGGGAAAATGGGCAGTAAAAGGTTAATGGCCCGTAACGTTTACCAGGTGTTTCGTTGCTACCACAATATCATCCGTTTTTCCCGGTTACTGGAACACTGCCCGATTGGCCTCGACGAAAATTCTCGTCCAAATAAAAGCTGCACGCTCGGCGGCGTACAGGAGGACGCGTTCCCCGAGTTTGAATCGTTACAAGCGCGTTCAACTGCTTTACTTTCGTGCCTTTGCACTTTGTTCCGCCACGAGAGTTATCGTCGAGCGCGGTTCTCCACGCTGAAGTGGGTCTCTGCCGTGGAAAACAAGGGAAAGACTGTGGAAGGACCACGAGCGCCTGGCATTCTTGTCGATTGATAATTTAGAGGGATACCGGTTTTGAGGGGATTCGCAATTAAGTGGTTTCGTGATGTACGAGATTGTAGCTCGATTACATGGAGTCTCTCATCCACGTTGCGTTGAGTCGTAAATGGTTCCATTGTGGATAGGAAGTGGATGTATAAAGGGGATTAATATGAAATATGAATTATCAGGAACTTTGGGCCCATTAATCTTTTTTTTAGATGTGATAGGGATTTTATGGAAAAAGTATCATCTTTTATTCCCTTTGTGGAGTTAATTGTGTCGTTCAAAATTCAGCGTTCGTGTAAAATGAAAAGATATAGAAACTTGCGTTTATTAAGGTTCGTCCGAGTAGAGAATACGTGAAATGTGATTGGCAATTTTTGCAGATCTTTTGAATAACCATTCAAAAGTTTGTTTAATTTGAGCATGAACTGATTTAAACACATTTGAGATTCAACTTAGTTCTAGTCATCAATGATCAACCTACACTCCATGAAAATCACCTTCAACATTTATCTCAAAATCAGATGTGTCATTTATTATATCCCATATTTATTATACACTATCTGATAATTTTAATACATAGAATACGCACAGAAATTGTACCACAGGTTAAAATGTCAAAAAAAAATGTCAAATCAAACTAAATCACCTGATTCAATACTAATATGCCGGTTACAATATTAATCCTGCGAGAATCGTACGTCATCGCGTTCCACAATCTTCGCCGAGTAAAATGCACGATCACTTGTCACAAGGGACGCAACGATATTGGCTTAAGCAATTCTTAAGCGAGTATCGGTTTCATTGTTGCCTTTGGGACGGGAAACACAATATCCTGGATGATCGATATTATTAAAAATTTCACGTGCAATTTCATTCGAGCGCCTTTATTCTTCCGCTTGGAAGTTGCCTTTGTGAACCCTCTGATCCGTATCTATCGGATTTTCGCGAGCGAAACTTTCAGCTCGAAGGATGCGACCGAAGAACAATGTCGGATGCTCCGTGCCGTCCACTGCGAAATTATTGTCCATATCGTGATAAAGAGACGTATCGAGGTCCTGGCGAAGCCACCGGACGATAATTCACAAGCTATCATTTCGACAATGCGGCGTTTCACCGTGCATAATTAATTAAGGGTCCTACAGTTTGGTCCTTTAAAATGAATGATTTACATTTTATATTGCAATTTTGTTTTTGTTTCGTTCTGCTGGATAATCATTGGAAAACTACTTTGTCAAACCGTGTGGAAAATTGTATTTAAATACTGGAATAATTACACAATTTACTTGATAATGAACGTGCCCGTAATTCTGCACGAACTTATTAACAGCAACGTAATATCGTTTCTGTTCATAACAAAGGATAATTAGCGACACAATTAGTAGTCTTAATTATTTCAGAGTATTAATAAATTTGGTAACAACTTTCGACTCATTTGCAATTAATGTTATTACAGTATTTCGTCTCAAGTGTTGTGATTTATTTAATATTCTTTATAACTTCAGTATTTTATATTTTAACTTTCTAAGAGGGAAAGTGTCGTACTCCTCTATTTAGACTAAATAAATTAATACTTAAGTATAGCGTATACACACGGTTTTATCTTGTTGCCAGGAAAGTTTTTTGAAAGATTAAAGCATACTGGAAATATTTATTGCATCACTCGAGTATCTAGCGTGTATTCACTTCCACCTTATTTATTATTAATATTCGGAGAGTACAATTTGTTGCGATATTTTCTACTTGTAATTAGGCATACGGTGTCCGAAGTCTTGGTTAAAATAACTTAGATACCAACTACGTTATCAATCATGTAGTTATGAAGATAGTTTCACTGTAAGTAGAATTAGTGATGACGCAATAAATATTTCCAGTTCTGTATATAAACGCACCACGACTGGGACTTATAAGTCGTCCTAATAGCCCCAAACTCTCAAATTTCCATCTTACACTCCACCGGTTCGACTTTCTCAACAATCCAACACCCCCAACTCGCCCAGAGATCGCTGCTCTGATACCACACCTTGAGGAGCACAGCCCCGAGCCTTCGAACTCCAGAAGCGAAACGTGCAACGGTCAGTTCCCTGCCAATCCCTCCCGGTCGAATCTCCCGCCACGATCAGTTAACGATTTCATTACACCGACCGAAGCAGGCGTTTTCACGCAACAGATCTCGCGGCCAGCCGTTGGCAAATCTATGATCCGACCAACTTCCGTAACACCTGAAATCCCCGAGAAACAATGGCCAGTATCTCTCGCAGCAGCCGCCAAACTATTGTTTCTGGCCGTGGAAACGGGGCGTGGGAGTTGAGAGTGGGAGTAGGAAAGGAAAAAGGGGGTTCGAAACAGGGGCGGGAGGGGCTGGTCGAACGTTATCGCGCGAGGGAACAGTTCTAATTAACGGGAGCAGCCAGCGGCCGGCACAAAAGCCGAACGAGGAGAAAATGAAGAAGAGTTCGAGGCTCGATTCGTTTCAGGTATCGGAGGCACCAGATAAAGACCCGAGCTTCTCGTTTCGGCTGCTCTCTTCCCCGAAATGCTCGTGACGCTTTTCATCCCCCTCCCGCCCTGTTGCCTCTTTTTTTTTACCTCGCCTTTCAGTTGGTTGCCTGGATCCCAGTCACGCTCTTATTTCGACGTTTCGTTTGGTTCTTTCTTCGGAACGACGAGCAACGTCGCTGGCTGCGCGCTGATAATGCGTTCGTGCGACGTCGATCGATGCCGCGTCGATTCCGACTCGCGGGGGGATAATGAGCAGGTAATAGGGGGAGCAGGATATCCGCTGGGCCGCGATACGACACCTTTCGATGTGCTTCGCTCCTGGATTATTTTGCAGCGCGGAGTTCCGTTGTAAACTGGGGGTTTGGAATTGGGGAAATGGGTTTTCTTTTTTTTTTTTTTGTGCAAATGGGCTTGAGTGGGTTTGCGTGTTGGTGCGTTCAAATTTGGTGTGGGATGGAATATTGGAATCAAGATTGAGTAGAAAACAATTGGTAGAAATGTGGACTTTTAATTAGAAGTGACAACTGGTTTCGAATTTTAAGTTGGTAGTGTGCGTGGGGCGTGGATGTAGTTTTCTTTTGGCTCCAAGTGGATATATCGTTGGCTAGGGTGTAGATAAGTTTTAAGAAGTAAACTTTTTAAATGACCTAGATGGAAAAAGTCCAAGGACCATTCTGGGTCAAAGCCTTCACTTTTTCTACTCGATGTCAGGGAGTTTGATGAAATTGAAATATGATGTAGTTAATGAATCAGGAAATTAGAAGGAGAGGATTTTTGATTTGTTAAAAAAGTACAGTCCGTTCAAGTGAATAATTTGTGCTCAATTTCCCGAAAGAGGACTTGAATTGACAAAATTAATTTTCTCTGTAGAGAGTAATTTTATTTTCATTTTTCAAAAGGAGTTCACTAGCTGCTGAAAATCTCTTCTTCAATAAAAAGTATACCTATATCATTGTTTTTCATGTGCAATTATTACTGTGGTTGTTATAACTCTGCAAAACGTACGCTCCATTCACTAGCTGCGAAAAATCTCTTCTTCTTCAATAAAAAGTATATATCATTGTTTTTCATGTGCAATTATTACTTTGGTTGTTATAACTCTGCAAAACATACGCTCCATTCTACACTCCTCTCATTAAACTATCTCTGTTGCGTTCTACAAGCTCCATTAGCCACTTAATGTTAATTCCCCATCAATAACTCTGACAAACCTACCCCTTTCAAAAAAACCTCTCCAGGACGCATATCTACCCCTTTCCCGATCAAACGGTCAATTCATTGCACCTCGAATTAAACGTACAGACCTACGATAAGAACAGCGGGTGGCAGCAAACAATCCCAACGCGATTAAATCGTATTCGCGACTCGGCGCACCGTGGATAGCTTTCCAATATCGGGGGTGGCGAGTGGGGGACGTGGTTCTGAAGTCCCCCTGGCTAGCAAGTTTTAATACCACGGCCAGACACCGCGTGCGTTTACAATATTTATTGCTGCTCGCGGGTTTCGACAGCAGATACGAGCGAAACGCGGCGCGGGACCGCCACGAGGCTCACGCGTGACAAAGTTATCGTAGTCGTTCCGTAAGTGGCGCGAGCCCGTGCGCCTTCGTTTCGTTATGAATGGCCGCAATTCTCTGCTCTAGATGCTCCAACGATACCAGCTGATTTATCCGTTTCCTCCTATCCCAGGGAAATCCTTTCGTTCCCTCGTTTTTTAAACCCCCTTTCGGGAAAGATGCCCCCTCTCGGCCCCGTGAAAAACCGCCCCCTCTCGACTGGGAATAAATGTTACAGCATTCGTAGCATCTGGGGATTACTGGGGATCTGCTCTTTTTAGTTTCACGCATACAACGGGATATCGTCTGCACCGAAATCCTCTTTGAATGTAATGGCTGCAGTTTTAGATCTTGTTTTTGGGCACTTTTTTGGGGGTTGACTTCGATTGTTCCTATCGTGGCGGTTTCTGGGTCCAGTGTAGGGTAGTTGTGGGTTTGCAATTGTTTCGTTGGGGTGTATTCTGGTAAAGAATTGGTTAACTTTGTTGTTTTAGATTTAATTTTTGAAAGAATATTGTAATCTGCAAATCGAAGTTTGGAATGATAGAGAAAATAAAAGATGGAGGCAGGCGGAGAAATTCAATTTGAGTATTATAGAATGGGGAAAGTTTTCCACAAGAATTTTGACATAGATTTCTCAAGTCTTGAATACTTGTTATTTTCAGGAAAATATTTAGATCCTATTACTTAACTTACTTTAAAACATCCATACTTTCTTCAATTTCTCTTAAATTTGTTATTCTCCTTTAAATTTTTTAAAAACAACACAGTCTCTTTGAAATCAATAAAAAATTATTTCATTTCGAAAACCATCGATTCAGATATTATTTTAACCTGCCCCAAGTTATAAAATAAGAACAATACTAGAGCTATAAAATCAAGTGTCATAGCTTTACGACAGAAATAAGCTAGTGCTTTGTTCAGCTGAAAAATTCCCATCAAGATCATTCCAAGATCAGAAAGAATTATGTCTGTTCCCCCTTCCTGTTACGCTGATAAGTAGGAAAGTCGTTCGCGTAAGAATAATGGAATCGGTGAGAAGCTGTCTCGAGTACGTCTGAGAGACGCTTGGAATAAGAAAGTGACGTAGTAAGCCTCTATGACAATGATAACTGTAAGACCCCGAGATCGTCCATCCTCGTTAATTAAGAGCTAAGTCCTACGCAGCGTAATCTTCTCAGATGTCTCAAGTCGCAGAAGTGGGACAAAACCACAGCAGTAATGATGTTCGTTAGAACGACGTGACAGAAAGGGGGAAATTCGTGAAAATTTGACACCGCCACCCTTTCAGGTAGCCGCAAAGAGAATGGAACGTGCTCCTGTTATCATCTGCTAATTAAATTATTCCCCCGAGAGAAAAATAAAAGACCGACATTCTATGCAGGATTTCAATCAACAGGCATGACAAATAAAATTTATACAATTTATGTAATTGTCAGTTTTGCTTCATTGTATCGTTTATTTCAGAGAAGCAAAGAGCAATGTTTAATCAAGGAATTAAAATAGCAAAATAATTGTTCTGAACTTGAGGTTGTTTAAACAAATAAGATCAAAGTGCTCGTCAGATTTATTTTGCGTAAATCTCTTGACTTTCAAGATGTTTAAGAAGTTTGAACTGACGTGTACCGTGCAAATTTGATATTAATGTGTACCCAGCAAACGTCAAACCAGTCGTCGGATAAAAGAAAACGCTTGATGGAAAAGGAACGGGAGAAAAGAGAATTATTTTGAAGATCGCGGCAGTAAAAGGATGTCGTGCTCTTGAGGGAGTATGTGATTTTCTCTGAGAGCCTATAAAGGGCCGTTGGCCACAATTGCCTCTGTGAAAGTGGTTGACCACGTTCGGGGTAATCTGCTGCACTTTCGGACAGCATTAAATGCAATGAACAGGACAGAATAATTCAAATAATCACTGCACCGCGAATATGTAAATGGTGAACATTAACATGTAACGTGTTTAAAAAATAAATTTCGTTTATAGTTTTAAAGAACGCTGAGATACTTTGGATAAACAAAATATTTCTATCACTATAATAAATTTTCAAAAATTCCCCAATTTAGTCGAAAATACTTTCAATCCAATATACACCGTGAAATGATAAATTAAATCAGAAAGCAACTGTTATTTTTCATTCTCAAGATATTAGTAATTATGTGCATTTATATTAGTAATTTCGTTTATGGTAATTAATGTTACTATTAATTACGTGTTCTCTTAACGTATTAAATTAAAAATTCACATTCCACAGAATTTAAACCCACATCGTACTCAACTCCATTAACTATGCGCTTTGTAACCAACCCGCTCACCCCAATATCATTTCAAAAGCACATCATATCAAAACCACACACACATTTGCATTTCCCAACATTACTCAAGCAATCTAATGCATCGAAAAATAAAGCAAACATCTCGGAAGCATCTCAATAATTGAATGCACCGTCGACAAAACAGTTTCCATGTTCTGGATCCCTCGATTCGGTCAGTAAGCCAGCTACCAAACGAACCGAGACTTTTTATCCACTTGGAAGGGTGCATCCCGCTTTCCATCTCCAGGCGCGACAATGCAACATCACCGCAGGAAGCAAATCCATTTTACAAAACACTGGAACACCCGAGGGGCGGCAGTGAAAGAGAGGGTGGGGGAGAGAGGGGGCTGACAAGGAAACAGGGGCAACGAACGAGACAGTGGTGCGCAAGTGGGGGCGTGGAGGAAGAAGAAGCGGGAAGACAGTACAGAGAGAAAGATATTCTGAAGATCGCGACACTAAAAAGAGGTTGTATTCCCGAAGGAATACGTGATCTCCGTTGAGGGTTTACCGAGGATACTCGACCGTAGTTGAGCCGTAGCCTGAGTTATGCCAGCGGGTATTTAACTTTATGCATTCGAGCTCTTCTCTGCGCTGGGTGCACACGGGGTGTACCTTAACGAAAGGGCGTTAGCTTCGAATCACGGCGAAAAATGGAATTTATACGTTCATAGAACGCGGATGACAAGAACGGAAATGAAATCGAAATAACACAAAGTTTGTATGGTAACCCTTGAACGGCGGATAGCTTGACCACGCCATTTTACTTCATACCTTAATCCGTATATACTTATTGCTTTATATACATTCATGTAAAGTAAAAATAGGGTGTCGCGTGATACATAGATGGCTGTGTTGTAAATTATCAGGTATTAGTTCAAACTATTAGACTATTCAAAACGATAGACTTAATCGTAAAAAATATGTGTCGCAATAAATTAACCCTCGTTATAAGTTTTCTAAAGCTGTATGTAAGTTTCGTCTATTCAAATGATTTTCTCTGTCTTATTTACTTCTTACATGATTTTTGAGAATACTGTATATACCTTTTCTTGGGCATTTATTTTTCAAGTAATGTACAACATAATTACATATTCAATAAAAAATAGTGTCAAGCAGTATACACATCGGGATCAAATTTTAAATTAGATTCACAACTTGTTACCATCTAAAATTCTCATCTTTTTCACGAAATAATAATCATAAAAAGGAATATATGAAGTTTGGTAGTTAGAATAGTCTTGATAGATGAAGGGTTGTTATAACAACCATGATGCACTTGTGAATAAAGTGAATAGGTATTGCCCTTTAAAAAGCAGAATGCGAAGGGGGAAGAAAGATATCTCGATATCCTTCTTGAAGTCTTCTCCAAGCTCTTAAAAGGAATCTCGACTCTTTCTTGCAACGATTGCACTGTGTGATCTACATCCAAGTTAATTTCCTTTCGTTTCAGAGACACCCTGTGCATCGTATCTTTGCCATCCTCGTATTTCCGTCTCGTTCGAACTTCCGCGCAGCTCGCAGAAGGATGCAGCCGAATGCTCGCAGCTATCCGGCTGCCTCTGGCCTTTATATTAAACTCCGATTTTACGCGAGCGTAATCGTAAAGATAAAGTCGCGTAAACCGTCATATAAAAGCGGGACTCGCTTCCACTCCCTCCTTTGGACCGCAAGATGCTTAAACTGTTCCTGGACTGGGCTCTTTCCTCGGATACCTAATTCCTCCGTCGACGGGAACCTCTGCCTACCGAGGCTCGGCGTCACGGCTGTGATTGAGATCGCTACTGCCGGCGGGCGTATCGCTGACTCGTTTCACTTTAGTCGTAATCGTTCACGGTGTGATTACGCAGAGATCGCGCGTTCGTCTTTCATTGTACTTTGGGCTACCGACCCCTTTCTCTGGGTGAGTTCTCTCTGTGTGGAGCTACCGAGGGGTAGATTGATGGTAGAAGTTTGGGAAGGTGTTATTGACAATAGCTGTCATGTGGGAAATTTATTCGTGGAATAAATTCTTGTCGAATAAAAAACTTATTTCATCGAATAATTTTTTTAACTTTTATTCATTAGTCGAAATTCTTATTTAAATAAAATTTTTATCTCTCTCTGTGATAGGGGTACTGAAAACTGTGTCAGTATCAGTGGCTTGTTTCATTTTGCTCATAATTAGGAAATACACAATTTGTTGAGATGAACTTGTGGGTTAGCCTTTCCCTTTCAATTAGTGCCTTTTCTCTGGATGAGCTTTGATTTTACAAAGTTATTGAAATATAAATAGATGCTTGAAGCTGGCAAAGGTGGTTTGATCAGAGACAAAGTATAGCATTGACCTTTCATTTAATGTAAATTTTGTCACATTGATCGAGGGCTTTAGAGGAATTAGAATTAACATTAAATATAGAGAGATTTATAGTTTATTTATTATACAAGCTCGAGTTGTTCGCTCTAATAAAATCTCATCGCTATCACTACCATTCTGAACTGTGGTGTATGGTGTATGAAGTGTGATATATTTTGTGTTTAGTGGAAGTGTGAAGTGCAAGTGTGAATTATGAACTATAAAGCATGCAGTATAGACTGTGAAGTACGGTGTGTGAATTATGACATACCTATGAATTGTGAAGTGTGAGTTAGGTAGTGTGGACCGGGAGTTATAATGAATAGCCTGTGAAGTGTGAATTGTCAGGTGTGAACTGTAAAGTGTAGGCTGTGAGGTATGAATTATGCAGCGTGAATCGTAACCTGTGATGTGGACAGGCGTACTATCAAGGCGGAACCACGCATTCAGCATTCGTTTATGCGAGCTTCTGTACGAAGGTTCGCAGCTCCTGATGACAATTCGAAACGCTCATCATGGGCTGATTAAGCGCGTAGTTTGGAGATATACGCGAATACTTTGGCGAACATTTTGTCAGAATGTGTGGTTCCGCCTTAAGAATATTACTGTTTTACAGATATTTCTTTAGTAAATGATTTTAATATAGTTTCCAGGGTCATCGTTGTTTAACACGGAGTACGCGACAAAATCGTTGTATGTTCACAAATTCGATGTTTCAGTTTATGTAACATGAACTCCGATAAAATGTTAAATCTCTCCAACACTTCTTCTGTAAGTTTACTAAGTAGTGTTTCTTCACGTCTATGCATGGTTGCACTGGATGCCAGAAGTATGACTGACTCGTTTCACTTCGATATTCCCCATGATCGTTACGTAATAGAACAGAATGCACAAATCACACGTTGTGCTGTTAATTTAGTAATAATAGCAAATATAGAAAGCGTCGTGTTTCGGAAATTCTATAGTTGTGAAATACCGAAATTACTAAATGAGTAATACGCAAATAATTCATAAGTCGCAAATGAAAAGTTATTACTTCTATTTTTAAGGAAACATTCGTACATTTATCACCAGGGTTTTTCTTCATTAAATTTATCGTGTCATGAGTCAACTCCATAATAATTATGGAAACTAATTTACCTACATATTATGTCCATTGCTAATGGACATATTAAATATATCTAACGTAATAGAGTAATAACGTGATCATGTTTAGTGCGGATCGTAAATAATTACTAATTAGTTAATTAATATCAATGCCCCTGATAATAACACCAAATGCTATTGTTGCATTAATTGTCTAAAACATGAAGTTTCAAAGTGTGGAACGTAGCTCTATTAAATATAAATGTACAATAAGATTATTATTATTGGACCTTTCTTAAACGACATGTATCAACAATTTCTCACTCGCATATAAATTTCATAAGTTATATCTGCCATGAAAAAAACCTTACCATATTACTCCAAGGTGTAACATTTACAATTCAAATACTTGAAAAGGCACTTTACTTACGAACACTAAAGTTTAATAACCGGAAGTCAAATATTAATGCAATCCATTTTCTCCCACGAGCCTTTCATCCCTTCGTAACGAAGAAAAACTCCATCACGGGGAAAAATTTGCTCGTCGAACAGCCTGCGATTAATTCAGTAGTGTCGATCGAAAATCGATTCGAATCCAGCGGCTTTCGTTTCCCTGGGAGAATTAGGATGCTCAGTGATTTCAAAGGAAATTTAATTGATCGTAGCTTTACGTACTTTACTTGGTTGCTTCGCGATAGAAACTCGTGTCGCTTTGAAATCGCGTAAATTCCACGCCTCCGTCACCTTTCATGTCAGATTATATTGAGGAGTCTTCGACTTCAGTATTCTCCTCGACGCAATCGCAGAGAAAGGAAAAACGTTGTGAATAGGAAGCTAGGGAATTTAATGGAAACCTGAGTCATAGTACAAGTCCTCAAATTCCTTCGCTGAGGAAAATATTTCAATTGTGTACGTTATACAAGGTGACTTATCAGTTTGCTTCTGTATGCACTTTTAAAGAGAGTTGTGTAGGTATATATTGTCAAGACTTAGCAGATTGATTAGAATATTTAGTCAGCAATGATATTTATAACACAGTCAATACGAAGTCACTTCTATTTTCTAGACTGGTATGCTTCAATATCAGATACAAAATCATCGACTTCTAATCATATCACATCGTGATAACCATCTGTTCAAGATTTTTTCGTCTAATAATATCTGGATGAATATCAAATAATTCGTGTAACTGATTCAGAGTTAAATTCAGGCTACATAAGTAATGGAAACAAAGAATAGCTAGAGCTCCAAATTATTTTAATCGTCCGTTGAATTCAATCCAATCTAAAACGGAGCCTCGTATGACAGAAAATTATTCTGCATTTTCGAGATAGTTCTACAAATAGCACCACTTGCAGGTGGCATCAGCATTTCAACTCATTCTACATTTCTAAATTCATCGTTAACAGTTGTGTCACAATGGAAGACTGTTATAGTTAAATTCCACGCTTCAAAATTTCGTAGCCATTTCTGATTGCCAAATGCGATTCATGAATGCAGAATTGGAATTAAACGGCGCCCGGCAGCGCGTTTTCCAAGCAAAATTGCAATTGTCCTTTCGGTGACAGCGATGGCAACGTTTCTCTGCAATGGCACGTGCATCGTGGAACACACAGACGTAAATGCACTATCCGCGCGGGAAAGACGACGCCAGCAAGATTCGAACGCATCACGCTCGACTTCCGTTCTAATTGGATCTTCTGACACGGTTCGCGCGACACTGATTCCCCACAGCTTCATAATTAATTCCAGCTTCCAATACGTCCGCCGCAGACGACTTAAAATTTCCAAGCTTTCATTTCCAAATTTTAAGCAGCTCTGGCGGCTCTTATTTTAGTCATTCTGGTAAGTAATCGTATTATGCTTAAGTGAAACGTTGTTCGATTATGACTCGCAGGATGGTGTTTAAAATTCCTATTTGGTTAAATGAAACGTGCCACGAAACTCGAAAGCGGAAGTTGTGTAACGGATTTAGAACAAATTTTGGGTGCAGTCAGTGCACATTATGTATTGAAATGTGTTGTGCACTACTCAAAATTTTGTAAAAAACTTGGTTTCAAGGTCTTTCCAGACGTAGATAGTTCTGGATAAAAGTGATAATAATTAAATATTATATATAAAAAGTGTAAGAACAAATTTGTAGTATAGCTTAACAATGGTTCCGAATTTACGCGTAGATAGATATAGAAGCTCTTGAATTTGATTTTCTCGAAAAGTTTCGAGTATTGTGTCCCTTGCTTTTGATACATTATTACAAATGGTAAACACTAACAGGGTGCAAACTTTGATGCAAATTCGTTAACCGAAATTCGTGCATTATACTATTCTTATTACAAAGAAAGCTTTCTGCATCGAAAACTGAGTTCTTCCTTCATACAATATTCAAATTTTAGAATGCTTTGTAGCACCATGTTGAATAAAATGTTTATGGTTCAGGGAAGCAAGGGATGAGGGTAAATGGTGCTCAGGGTGTGGAAATTTTGCAACGATGCAACTTCGAGTCGACACAATGAAGAAATGAATGCAATTGCTACTTTCCTATAATTGGATACTGGAAACCAACTCTTTTCAAGTCAATTTTAAGGTTCTCGTTGTGTAGTTAGAATAGTCTATGCTCACTCTATGCTGTCACATGCTAAGTTAATCTTGCGTGACTAGTGAGTTATAAGGATGTTCCATGTGATGAGACTGCAGACGACGTTTGATTGTTCACGATAGCGTAACTGCTATCCGTCTACCTAGTACGAGGAGTTGATTTAGACTCTCCCGCCCCTTTCCCTTTCCTCAAGAGCTAGGTCTTATTTCCCTTGGAAATTTGTGGAAGAAATATTGGAACTCTATAAAAGGAAAAGGAAAAGAGCGTGCAGAAAGTTTTAACACGGGTTCATAGCTCACTCTTCAAGAGTTAGCAGAAGTAGAAGGTGGACAGTACCTACTTTACCAGTACTCCCTCAACGCTGTGACAAAGCTATCACGAAATTCATATACCGTAAATACTCTAAAATTTAAATCACAAGACACTGAAGTATACTTTCCGAGAAAGGCGGAAGGTTTTGAAAAATAGCCCCTCAAATGAGAGTTCATATTCTATATTTATTTATTACATCTTCGTGAGAGTACTACCAATAGGCAGGCGCAGCTTTGCCGATTAAAATAAGTACAAACACGACCTTTATTGGACTATTTTTCATTATAGTGGAGGGAGTGTATTATAAGTGCTGATATATAAGTGTTAGGATATGTCGAGAACTGAAATAAATATAACAATTGGCATGTTTTCTTTAGCTAAAAAGTGAAAGTGTCTGTTTTTGTTCGTCTAAAGATTTTCATGGTAAGATTAATTATTTTTTTTCTCTTAATAATTGACAAATGCAATGTGTTAGTTATAGAGGCATAATTAGTCATTAGGTTCAGCTTCAAAATGCTTTATTTAGTTATTAGGAAATATTTTTTCCACCCTGAGATTTTTAGATTTTTCTGAAAGAAGACAGAGGGTGGCAATATGGACCGCGATGGTAAATTTCATTAGCCATATTTTTTAAAAAAAAGTCCACACAATTGTCTATTTCCTATTGTTTCTCATATTTTGTTCCTGTTCCCACTTTTTATTTTTTTGCCTTACGACTTTGGAAACACGACAAAACTTGTTTTAATGTTAAAATACAAAATCTGTAACAAATGAAATGATTCTCACGTGTTTTTTACCTTTCCTGCTCCCGTCCATAACCACCCCAATTTCTATAACCATGTTTCTGAAAAAATTTGGTAGAAATAGCATTGATTAAAAATTGTTGAATTTTCATGTTGAAAAGCTACTGAAACGTTATTTCAGTTCTATGCCCTACCATTTCCACCTTTTGTTCGTGCAATTTATACATTTTTAATATGCGTTTTACTCAAAACAAAAAGAGTATTCCACATTTAAACTATATTTACATAATATACCTACATTTAAACATATCCCAAACAACATCGACTTTGAGAGATTCTCATCAATCCACTGATAATACTTCCTCGAAAATCTAATACAGAATACGAAAATCAAAACATGGGCTGGATCTCACGCCAACGCGATTCGCAGTATTAAATCTACAGATGCCTATCGGAATCGCCTACAAGCTCATGAATCTCGCGTCACGTCGCTACTTTTCCAAGAACTTGAAATACCACAGCAGCGTTGAACTTCTCGAAATAAGACACATATCCAGCCACCGTATAGCATGCTGACGATGTAGCATCGATCCGCTCAAGAAAAACGCGCGGAATCTTTCCGTATGACATACCAGCAGCTCGAGACTCGGAAGTCCCGCGGACTGAAGGGGGTTGCAATCTCTCGCACGGACAGGCGTGTTTACGATCCCGAAGAAATCTAACCCTCCGCTAGGATCCACGGATCGACGCATTGCCGGCTGGTTGACATTCGACTGTCGAGTGGAAGAAACGCGAGAATTGCCCTTGCAAACAGGGCTGGCGTTTACAGAAGTCGAGAGAGCTGGCGGCGGGCGAAGCTACGCCAAAAGACACACACAGCGGCGAGATCGAGAAAAACAAGCATCGAACGGCATCCAAGCCAAGGCGGAACGAAGGTTTGAACAAACTGGAGACCGCGAACGGAATCGCCAATGCGATCTCTGGCGCGATATGCAATGGCGGAGCTGTTTCGTTTGCGTCACCCGATAGACGTCACATCGAACCATTGCAATTTTAATTATTTCCCCCTCGACCTCGGGCACTTGCTGGAAAGAGGCCGATCAATTTGAAACATCAATGTAGCAATGACCTCTGTTTTTCTTTCTTTTTTTTCTTTCTTCGTCCGCTTTTTTCGCGAGGATTTTAAAGGGGATATTTGATGGTTCGAGGGGTTGATTCTCGTCGATGGTTATGAAATGGAGGGACGGAGGAATGTATTGGGAGCGTTGTGGAAGTATTCGATTTCGATTTGTTGCACAGGGTTAAGGGTTCTGATTTAATTGAAGATTGTATGAGAATTGTCGGAACGGTGCACCGACGCACGTTGAGGAGCCACTTAATTGGCGGAGTGGTTATTTTGTTGGATGAATTATCGACTGGCCCAGTTGTTTAGCAGAAAATTGCAGTCCGATTGCCCGTTTATTAGGTTAATGCAATTTTGATGCACTCGTACGTAATTGATCGTGCAGGCATGTGGGCGCTGCGGTCGGGGTGGTATTACTTTACGAAAATGAACACATTCCTCGGATTGTGAGGATCTAATTAGAAGCTTTTGAAGCAGCGTCAAGTTCGGTGAACGTAACGTGAGCTTCAGTTCTGGTTTTTCTTTGGAGGATTAAATAAGAGTAATTTGGAAAACAGAAATTGAAGGAGATAAATTCATGTAATATTTGTACCTTTTTAGCGTTCTAAATGCATCTTTAAAATATCGATATGAAATAATGACTGCGTGAAAGTGAGAATTTAAGCATTTTTTTTTTTATTAATCGTTCTATCTGTATTAAAGGGATTGTCCTGTCTGTTGCCATTGAATAAATTAGTAAGTAAGTACATTTGCTACTGCTGTATGTAAGGAACTTGTTGGATCGCAAGGATCTCAGATTATCCGCAACTTCAATAATCCTTATCTTGGTTAATCGAGTTTTGCTTCAGTACTTTACATTGCTATCGTTAAAAACCGTCTACTTAGTAATTTGTGAAACAACAATAGTCTCTGAATCCATTTACTCACTATGGCGTTTGGCAGGATTTACATATAGAGAGCGTTAAGTTTGTGGCACAAGTGGTACTCGCTAACTTAAACAAGGACTGCTTGGCGAATATCCTCGTACATGTATATATTACATATGTATTTTCCACGACAGCCAGAAAATGATTTTAATACGTTAAAGTTTTATTATGAATCAGAGCAAAGTACGTAGGTACATCAAAACTGTTTTAAAAATCTACGTTGAGTATCTACAAATAATACAGTTTTCTTCGACCACTTATCTTTTTCTTTCCAAATTAAATATTAGGACAAGATATCTCACCTAAACGTAATGTTAAATAGAAAATATGAGCGCAAAAATGCCACAGAAACTTAAAAAAAGGAGTTAAAAGTAAAACATATTTTTATTCAAACTTCCTTACGCCAAACAGTAATTTCATATGCACCAACTAAATAATCAGATACCCCATGTCTCGAAGGAAATTCGATACTTACAATACAAAAATTACTCACCAAGAACCCCACTAATTTCCCACTCAAATTCTTCTAAAGCACTCACCGCTCCGCCGATTACATCCCTCTAAAAAAGTACCTAAATTCCCCCACACGAACGTCTGAACGCACGCAACTCGGATGCCACGAGCAAGCATCCATCGCGCCCTTGGAATTTGGAATCCCTCTCAATCGCATCATCGACGCCCCGTTTCACCCGAGCTGGAAAAGCGCGAGCTAGTTCGTCCGCTTGTTTCATTGTGCCGAAAGGACGCGGAGGGTTAGCGAGCCTCTGCTGTTTCTCTGGCAAGGGAGCATTGGAACGAAACGCTTTTCCCTGCTTTAATTAATGCAAGTTAGCGCATCGCGGCCATATCCGCGTTTGAGGATGCGTTCCTCGCGGCCGCTCCCACTTCCACGCGAGACACGTTCCAGTTTACATTTCAGCATACTTTCAAAGTACCGCCATTACCGTTCCCACCCGCGCGGCCCTCGCGCGCACGAACAACGGGCCAGGGCCTTTCCCGCGTTTCCACCAACTCCGCTGCAACTTTTTGCCGATGCAGGTAACATTATACCGCGCCCTCCAACCGTTACTGTCCCTCCCCAGCCCCCGTTTAATGTCCCGCGGACGTAACAGGCCTTTAGCAGCGGCTTATTTATCCTTCGCGTGGCTGCGCCAGGTAATTTGGAAGTCCTGCTATCCCTGAAAGCCCGGAGTTCGTTTCAATTTCCATGGGAAAGACTCTGCAAAATCGACTGTTATAGGGTGTATCTGTTTCTTATGGTGGAGGGTAGAAGTGGAGGCGGGGTAAGGTGTGTGGGGTAGCTGTATGTTCCTCAAGGGTGTTTCCCTTGGGGCCTTTTCCAACGGTTCGCAGCATATCTCTTGTGAACCACGTCTCCTACGATGGTGAAGATTACGTACTTAGACTGTTTCTTATGTAGATTCGTTAATATGCTCGCTGCGGGAGGTAATTTGACTCTACTGCAGGCAGAGTTGGGCATTATTCGGCTAAATTTTCATTCGGATACGGATTCGTATAAATCCCCAAGATTTATTCGCGAATAACAAATGACGATTTTATTCGTCGAAAAATTATTCGTTATTCGCGAATAAATCTGTATCGTTATTCTAGCCAGATTCGTTCGAATAAGAATTTATTCGTTATTCGACCTGAATGAACGACGAATAAATGTGATACCCTGTCGGATATCTATCGATGGAAGTCTGTACTGTGTTCAACATATGTTTGGACGTGTGAGTCTGGAAGTGTGCGTATTTGTATGCATTTAAAAACATTCAATGAACGCTTATAATTTGAAGAGATTGATTTTTTCATTAGTTTAAATGAATTGACGTGAGCAAATTTTATTTAAAATAAATCAAAACGCCACTCTATGTAATACCGCGGTCATACATCTTTCTGTAAAGTGCGAGCTATGACAAGAGTTACTTAACCTAAAACATTAGGTCTCACGGGTGTCAGTCAGTGGTGTCACGATACATCGCTGAAACCACGTGATCACTTTATTCGTCCGTTGAGTCGACTAAATTTTTATTCGAATAAATTTTCAGTCAAATAAAAACTTATTCGTTATTGTCGAATAATTTCATTTTATTCGAATAAAAACTTATTCGCACAAATGTATTCGAATACGTATTCGAATAAAAATTTAGCCGAATAATGCCCAACTCTGACTGCAGGTGTGATTCGTGTGTTCTCTTCAACTCGCGTGTTCTATACAGTTTTCTAAAAGACTTGGGGATATTAATTTAATATCGGTGGACATATTATTAAACACGTGTCGAGGGGAGAAACGCCGTATTATAATGTTTTGACTTAGGTTTATTTTTTAACTGGTTTGCTGGGTGTGTTTCGTTGATTTTGGAAACAGTAGGGTGCATGTTGATTGGGTTGTGAGAGTCACTAGAGTTCAGAAGAGGGATGCGCCTAGGTGCCAAAGAAGGGACACTTACGGAACTCAGTGGGGGGAGTTTCTTTGATCTGCTGCAGGGAAAGTTTCTGCCCTTTGGGATTTCGAAAAGAGAAGACAAATTAACGCTCAACATTGGTGACCTCCTGACACATCTGGTTGGGGTTATGAAATAATTTAACTTAGACCAAATGTAAGACAAGAAGCTATGTATACTATCATAAAAAGTTTATATAAAGCTATCGTGTCTCTAATCCTTCTTGGAAATGGAACTTTCGAACTGTGCGAGGAACTTTGGCAGATCTGCTTAGAACTCTTTTGCTAACGTAATTTGATTAAAGAAGTTTTAACAAGCTTTGATCAAATGTTTTACTTATTCGTGTAGGAACGGAAATAGTAGGTAATAAATGCGAATCAATTCTGATACAGGGAAGTAAAAACATTGATATACATTTTTAACCTCTGGACCATATAATTTTTTATAATTTTAACGTTTGATATGAATCACGTTAAGAGTCACTTTCCACCACTATTCTAATCTTTCAATTTTCCTAAGTATCACAGTTTTATGTTTTGCAACCTGTTTCGGTCCACTTTGAATTATTAATACCACTTGCAATTGTGATATACAACGCCTGGAACAGATCCAAAAGGAGATTAACGATATCCATCTCACGCAATATAACTGGTCAGCTAGCGTTAATAATCTAAATTTCATTCTGTATCGTTCGCTAATTGCCCAAGTAATTATCAACATTCCATTTGTTCCTCACCTTCAAGTGCTTTCGACTCTAAAACTACTTTTAAATGGACAAGTAGTCGCATGCAAAATATTTCACGTAGGTTTTATCTCCTCGTGCGTAGAAGCTTTACGATGAGATTTCACGAACGTAGCCATGAGATTGAAATAATATTTCATTCTTCGAACTTCATCATGTAAAGTGCCTTTTCATTTCATACAGGGAATAAAATTTTACATTTTCATTTAAGAATAATACAAAGAGTGGTGTAACCTGAGATTTCTTTGTGAAATCCATGTTAAACCAATTTCCATACCTGTATGAACCTTTTCTTAACCCAAGCAACTTTTATTCCCAGCAATTTTAAAAAGAATATTTAAAACCATACAGAGTAAACGGACCAATACATGAACATTTAAAGGTAATGAATGAAAGCTATTATCAAATTATGTTTGCAGCGCGATTGATTCCACGTGCTGCAAAAATTGTTTGCACATGAAGCAAGAAATTAAAAGCAGTCTATAATTAATTAGTTCTCTATTTTAATAACTTATTTTACGCGGTTTAATGAAAAATGTTCATTCACTGGTACGTGTTCATTTACTAATACATCCATCCTAGTAAAATACAGGAAAATAAACTTCATCCATGTGATTAAATTAAGCGAGGGAAATAAAATATAAGAGCGTAAGTAGTAAAGGTCTGCCTATGGTCAGACGCTCATCCCAGCCACTGCTGCCGCAACTACATTCCTCCCATCTCCCCTTACACGCGTCACATAAAAAACTGTATGAAAAAAACTTATGCAGACTAACTTAAACTTTCAAATACCCAAAAATTTAGTACGACTTTTATTAAAAATCGTCAAAATGAGCATGAAATAATAATTTTCATCGACTACTTTTCAGCTCCCCTCGTATCGCGATGTATCCCACCAAAGTATAAGTCAGGAATCCACCGGGAAGCTAAGCTAAGCAATTCTATGCTATGCTATGTTTTAGCTTTTTTTAGGGAAACGGTTCCATAAGAATGTATTGAAGCTATTTTTTTTAAAACGTAGCATGCCATAGTATATTTTAGCTTCTAGATGGATTCTCAGGTTGACGCTACTGCTATCAATATTTCTCCACCAAATCTACCAAGATATCCCTCACTTTGACATACAGAAATTGCAAATGCGTAAGGAGTTCCAGTACACCAATGCGCGTGAAGATGGTTCAAATTTGAACGCGTGCTTCCGCAGGGATCGTACTCCTTCCCTCGAAATCAAATAGAAACGCGTCCGATGTGCACGCGGATGCATCGATCCCCGACTGTAATGACGGTATTACGTCGGCATAGCGATGGAGGAGCGTCTGACGTTCTCGCGTGACCACCAAGGTTTGACTTACGAATCAGTGGCTCGTCAGTACGGCCGACAAGTTAGTGACAGCCGATTATGGTTTGCCAAGTTTATAAGCCGCGTGGAACTATTCCCCCTGGAGGATAGGGGGCAGGGCCCTTGCCAGTTTAACGAGCACCCACCAACTTTCTGCCAGGGCATCGGTGAAAGCTCTCGTGGTACAAAGCGTCCATTTCACCCTGGTATTCTCTACTCGCGGTGTTCGAGCTGGCGCAAACCAGCGATCCTCTTCGGTTGCGTGGCCGCGAAACCGCGGGTCATCGAACGCTCGAGTGAAGACCAGACAATCATCTGACATCGATAAGACCTCCATCGAGCTTCACTTTTGCAATGGATCGCGATTTCTCCGCAAATTTTTCAGATTGCGAGCTACTCTGTAGGCTTTATGTACGGGGGCATTTAAAATTGTAATTAATTTGAGGACTTGGAGGAGCTTTTTCTGATTCTTTACGAAGATACCATAATTGCTGCGGAGAATTGAAGAAATGGTTCTTTTGAATTTATAGATGGGTGTTGGATTTTTTTTTTAATTTAGTTACTTTAAGTCGCATCAACCTTTAAGTTGGGTTATTAGCGACTCCTGGATTTTTATGTTGTTGATATACCTGGATTCTGTAGGAAAGCTGTGGTGGGTTGCGTTTTTCTACTTTTAGAAAATGATTTTGATAATGATAATATTTTAATAACGATTTTTTGGTGAGTTAAAAACGAGTTTAGAAGATAGATAATTCAGTGTTCTATTTTTTCCCAAACGCTGCTGTTTGCTTTGCCTCTGGTTTCTATTCCTTACCCTAGAGTTTGATTAAAGTGCCACATATTAAAATTGTGGCCGAGGATCTTTTAAATATTTTTCAAGTTTTGTATAATATTCTTGAAACCTAGTTGCGTATCATTTTATACTGCATACAACAGACTCCTTTTTACATCTACTATTCCACGAATGGATACAAATTTCCTGCTCTTTAAATTTCAGTAATTGTTCCTCAACTACAAAATATATTTTTAATGGCAACGGGGATATTACAGCACAGCAGTCGTCGCTACGTTATTGGACGCAAAGAGTCCACTTTGGAAGCAATTCGAATTCGTTCGATTAAATGAGATTTCGTTCTACAGGCAACACTTTTTCGCGAAATGGAAGGAACAATGGAAATGGAACGCACTTTTACCGTATTCCATACGACTCCCCATACAACTTTTTTGTTTTTTTTATCAGGGTGTTTCGATCTTGCCAGCGATCATTTCGCGAACTGCGGACAGACGCCTCGGGCTAACAAGCCTTGCGAACTTTGTTGCCACGCCGCAAGGGAATCGGCTGGAACCATGTACCCGTGATACAGCAGAACCAGAACATCCTTTGCGAGCGTGTATGGCTGGCGTGAGCAGACAGATATCGGGGCTACATGTACAGAAAGTTCGGAGAGATAATGTTATCGTATACAGCTGATCGTTCGATCCGATCATCAACCGCGAATTACGCGGAATGATATTCGTCCAGCTCAGTCCTCAGCGAAATGGTCCAACGATGACTTTCAAATTAGCTGGAAATGTTTTAGGTTCGCTCCGCGCAAATGAATAATCAATCCTCATCTGCCAGTTCACCTCTACTGTCGACGATAATCTAAAACCTCAAAATTGATGACAGTCAGTCGATGATGCAAGGAGAATTCTGTTTGGGTTTTGTTTTACGGAGTTGTGAAATTTTTGTGATTCTATTGTCACTGTTCATTTAGATTTTCGGATTGCATTTTGACTTCAGCTTTGTTATTGCGAAACGCTGCTTAAGACGAGTGGGAAGGAAGTCTGTAAAAGAGGCAGTCGATTATTGTTTGAAATTATTAGAATATGAGGAAATATCACTTGAATCGGTGCAGAGAATATTTTCATTTAATGTCTTGATTTGCACAAGCAATAACGAATATTCAATGAAGCGGACCCATCGTCGCGTGGAATTTGAGAATTATTTATTCAATTTACTTCGTTATTCACGACGCGTACGTCGTCACGCTAAACGCAGTTAATAAATTTACGATTTAAAATGCAATTTGTGTGAATCATATTTTCAGGTAATAAAATCTCCACTCAATTATAATTGTAAATTTCTCATTGTTCTGTGGACTTCCATATTTAATACTCTTCTTTAGTAAAATTATATAACATAATAATGTATCATACGCACATGAGACTTTCACTCCATTATAGCAAGTAATGTTTTAAGTTAAATATTTCCATAGTCGATGTTAGATACAATTTCAATGCTATGCATTTGATCCGCGTACTTTAAATATACCTATTTAATTTTTTAACAGTTTATTAGTTAGTTTTTAACAAAACATCCAATGTTACATAGTTACATAAGTTTTGCTTGTAGACCAAACAAACCATATTGCAGTTCATATCGCATTCGTTTGTTCATTAGGTACATGAAGTGCGTGCGGAAAACGCCCGTGGGCGTTCAGTGATTATGATTAATAAATACGACTGAATGAGTCCCGCACGCGGCTTGCTCATAAATTGAACGTTCAATTTGTCAGCATCCAGAGGGTTAAACAAATATTTGTGTTTAGTGCACAAATATTGCATGTCCACTTTTTGTGAAATTTGAGTTTTAATATACAACAAATAGTTCTTGATTGTTTCTTTATGCTGTATAAAAATCAAATTTATATCTACAGCATAAATTTGTCAAAAATTATATTCTTGTTCCTTGTTTACTCCTAAATCTTATGTACCATTGCATGTTTAAACCTGTTTTCCTCGAAAACGCTAAAAGTGGACATACAATATTTGTGTACTAACAATAAGTCATCAATATGTATACAAGCGAAAATTATGAAAACAAATCCTTTGGGTTTCAAGACTACAACTCACATACATATATTCTGAATACGTTAACATTGCCACAAGTTTGTATGCATACCTGCATACTTATACTCCTTAACCCTACAAAACGAGACTGGATTCCTCTAAAGCCTCCTATGGCACCAAGTAAAATCTCAAATCACATTAAAACAAAAATGTAAAGGACACTATATGTAACTTCACACCCCAAATGAACTCAATGTTCAAGCTAACAGAACACTGGCACGATCTTCCTCAATTCGACCGCGTGTTTGCATATTAATGACCATCTTCTTCCACTTCTCCATTTCGACTCACCTCGTTTCCAGTGATCGTTGGGCCCTCCGCCATCATTACAAGTATGTGTCCCACTTCCCATCCCCCCACACTCCATCCCCTAAAAAGACCAGTAGGAAAAATCATCCTCCCCTGGTAACTCAGCTTCCAAGCTTTATCTTGTTTTGTCGACGACATCCGAGCAACGCGATTCACGTCCCTCTGCTCGTAGCCAGCTGCTCTTTTTCCGTGGAACTTCTTTCTTTGATCTTTGATACGGGCCAACGTGCGTGACAAGTGCGCGAGTTGCGCGATAGCAGCGCTGGATGTGCGCCTCGAATAATTTATTTCCCGACGCAATTGACGTTTCAATTAATAATTTTACGCGCAACTTGGCGAGCAAGCCCGTTCTTTACGCGGGCCGCAATAAACACTTTAGCCTCGGGGATTTCCTCCCGGAGCTTGAGCTATATCAAACGCAGCGTTTGATGAGGCGTGCTCTGCATGATCGAAAACGGGGACGCTTGCGAAGAAAATGTCGCTTTCGTTTCGTGTTTCGCTAGAAATCGTCGGTTACTACTTAGTTACACGTTGCTTCATGTGTCTTGACGCAAATAGGTGGTGAGATTAACTGATTTGTTGGAATTTCTTTGATGCAATTGGTCATTTGTGCGTGTTTTTTTTTGGATGTGGATGTATGGAACGTGTGCAGAGGATAAAAAAGAAGGACTGGTTATTGAAATAAGAAGGCAGAGAGATACTTTACTGTTGGATTTGAATACATGATTGTTTCTTTTTATCAGGGGGTGTAAATTATACAGGAAAAGGGGGTTGAATTGCATCGGATGTTGAGAATCACCATGTGTAATGATATCGTATTTGTTAACTAACAAAACTTCAGAAACCAGTACATCTAATGAAATATATTTTATTTGAGGACTTTCTTTTTTTCCTAGTTTTCTCGTCTTTTGCATTCATTGTGTACGTGATGTATTAAGACGACTGCGATATTTTAATTTCAACGATGACAAGCTGAATTGAACAATGAATCACAAAGTATTAATACAATTTTGATTTTTAAACCAAACACATTCAATAAATGTGTACAGACGCGTTCAAAATCTAGATGCCATGTACATATTAGGTGAATGCAAGAATTTGTTCACTGCCAGGTGATGTTAAGTGTACGGAAGTGTCTTTTTTCACTACACATACACTAGCGGACAAAAAAGTTACCACTTTTTCGATTTGTTCTATTTTTGTTATTTTGTTTAGCATACATTTAGGACTGTGGTATATTTAATATACATATTCTGATGGAGAATTTAAAGATGTATAAAATCCAATTAAAGTTGAATTTAATTAACTGACAAGCAAAAGTGTTGTATGATATTAAAGGGGGTAACACATTTTTGGAACCGACAAAGAAGTTACCACGTTTAGCAACTTTTTAGATTGTCCTAAAAGCAAAATGTCCCCCCACAAAATATTAGATGTTTTTATGTTCAAAAGTGGTAACTTTTTGTAGACTTTAAAAGTGTGTTATCTTGTTTAATGTTATGTGCGGTTTTATGATTGTTAGTTAAATAAATTCAACTGTAACTGGATTTTATACAGCTTTCAATTCTCCTTCAGAATATGTATGTTAGGCATATACTACAATTTTGAATTGATATTGAAAAGTAATAGAATTAGGGTGGGTCGAAAAAGTGGTAACTTTTTTGTCCGCTACTGTACTTTTACCAGAAAAGTATCAAAAGCTCACAGATTGCCAAGAAAAATACTTTGATCAAAAAGCTTATAATATATTTTTATTTTCAATAAAGACTTTTCCACCAATCCGACCTAATAGTTCATCGTTGTAATTATATCTATAATTCCAAAACAAAGTCTCATCATTTGCAACCACTTTTCCTAGAAACACCCCTGTTTCACTTCTGCAAAAATTAATCCCCGTGAAAAAATTCGGTTCACTCGGCCCCCCGCGTTTTATATCCTCCTGCTTTTGGCGAAAGCACAAACAACACACCTGCAGTTAAACACAGACAAATGAATAGATATTTCATTCTCCTATCCACGTGACACCTTCCACTTTTTCGTTATCCGACTAGCTTCAAGTCTGCGATTTCATTGGCGGAGGGGAGGGACACACAGGTGTTTAGGGTAGCCGACTCGAAAATCGCATTATCCCCCGATCGACGCAAGTTTTGAATTATTGATGACGCACATCTCTTTGTGCAATTATCCAACAAGCATATCGGTTGTCGCGAAAACGTTGACGCGTCGCAAAAATTACGTCCGCCCCCGTGGATCTCCGCGATATTAACGATTCGAATTTCCACGCGGACGAGGGCGTTTGTTACGCGTCTGGCGAAATCCTGTCGGTTTTGCGGTCCGCGTGTCCCTTTTCCCTTGCAAACACCGCTGCATTTCGCGCGAAAGAAGAAGGATCGCTGGATTATTGCTTGCTCGTGTCCCGTTATATACGTGCGACGCAACTCGACCGCCTGACATAATGAAATCCTGTAAAGATTTGCAGCGTTGAGGTCTTCTCCGTTCCGTTGGGAAATGACTTTATTTTTCGTGTCATTTTCGTTTTCCGCGGGGTTAAATGTTAAAGTACGAACTATTTTCAAAATACGTGTTTCGTAAGTGATGCCTCTTCTCATCACTTGTATCATTTGTAATTATTATGATACAATATAATTTAGTATTAGTACATAGGTATGCATAAATTGGTAGAAAGAAATTAATTTTGAATAAGTGGAAGGGTTCTTGGGTTTCCTTTCTAGAAATTCGTATCGGCATTTCAATGGTTTTTATGGTCTCCTTCTTACTTTTTGAAAATACATAGAATTTTATATAAATTTTACTATCGAATAGTTTCCACAGAAACAAATTACCAGTATTTGAAATTCTAACACTTCTCCAGGCTTCACAAGAACTTAACAATTTGCAATTACATAGACATTATCACGTATAAACACAAATACAGGTGGAAATAATCAAAGTGCAAAGGAACTACACTAAATTTCGAAATCGATTTGCCCAAGAAACTTCACATGAAAAGTCCCACTTTGCCTTCAATTCTTGTCGGTTTTTCCCTCAACCACATTACGAATTACGTACCATACAGTAGAATCATAAATTACAACCGAGGAATAGAATGTCATTCCTGCTGGAAAGCTATCAGCGCAAAAAAGCTGATTCGCAACGTGGCGATGCATTTTTACGTTACCACTGATGCCAGGAATATAAGTTACATTATCCCGTCCTTGTCATCTTTGACTGAGCAACTCATTAGCTAATGTTCCCCGACATTAGCGCGATGGAACGACCACGAGGAGCGAGTTTTTCACGGAGCAGACGTCCGACCATCGAGAATCTTCTGAATTATCAGTAACTGTCCAATCTCTCGAGGAACTGCATTCCATCAAACTACCACCGACTTTTAACTTTCATTTTATCCGACGGTCCCTCCGGCCCCTTCCGTAGCACGGGTTTTTTCACAGCACTTTCGCCAGAAAAGCCTTTTTTTCACCTCGTAATAAAATGGTGCAACGAAGCGTCTCTATAGGCAGCTGATAGCTTTTGTCTATCTGACCTATTTCGTAGCGGTTTGCATTACATTCTCGCCGGGTGATTGGTTTCAAACTGCGTATTACTCTTTAATGAAACGGTCTGATAACGTTTGCGAGGCAAATTGATCGCTTGTTCCGTCCTGTTTGCGGTTCACTTTGCATTTTTATCAGTGGCCGCGGTGGAACGTGTGGAGCGACACAGATAGCGTTCTACGATTCTTGCAATTTTACTTAGAATTTCTGTTTGGGGTTTCCGTTGGAGCACTGTACGTATGGTAAACTGTATAATGATTGATACCCTAAGCCGAAATCCCAAGTGGAATTTTCTATATTTGTTTGCGAAATTTTTATGTGGTTTTAATTTTCAGTTATTATCTTTTATTTTAATAATTTGAGGTTATATAGAAAAAATATATTGGAACACTGTTATGTTTGTCAGCAGGTAGGACTATTTTGAATTCTGTTGGAGGATTTGTGGAATTATTTAGCAGGGCTTGATATAGCTCCTTCGTCACTTTGGGCAAAAATAATTCTTATCGCCCTTTATATTTAACCCTTCGTGGTCACACCTTCTTATAATCACACATTGGTCACACGGGGTTCACTGTACCCTAGTGTCATTTTTTGAGTTACCATTTTCGTATTTTTGAATCTTTGAACTTTTTTGTGATAATTGTACATTCCTAATACTTATACAGTCATGCTCTAATAGTCTTTTTCTAGAAATATAAATTTTGACATGATAAAATTTGTAGTTGAAAATGATCAATTTTCCATAGTTGTGGGAAAAACCGATTTTTTTAAAATTTTTTTTATTATTTTTTCGCGATAAATCCCCTTTGGAAGACGTAAAGGTGTGACATTTCAAATCGGAAATTGCTCTTGGGGTACAATACACCCCGTGTGACCACGAAGGGTTAATTACAAATACTTAATTATTTTACAATATAATTTTTGACAGTAACTGAATTTTTTTGCAAGTATTTGTTCAATAACAAAAGCATTTTGTTTTATAAAAGATTTAATATTCATGTTTAATAATTAACCAATTTTGTCGCTCTAGACAGTTGTCCTACTTGTGCCCCCCTAAATCTGGCCCTGTTATTTAGATTACTCAAGTTCTTTTTGACATTGTATGCACTGATACGACATGATATATTACAGTCCCCCTTTAATGTCAAATTCAAAGAATACCAGGATCGATCGCGAGCATCATACATCTCTTTTTACAGTGATCCATCTAGCTCGTACCATGCGAGCTGACTCTTTTATCGCGATGTCCAAAAAGTCTTCCATCGTGGTTTCTCCTCGAAAACGAATATCCTCGCACTGAGCCGCGTGAAAGAAGCTTCGTCAACTTTCCATAATTCTGTACCAGCCCTTCAACACCCAATATTCCTTGAAATTCCTTTAGTTTCCACTTTTGGAAGAGAAACATTTCTCTGAAGGACAAGTTATCATTGATCACCTGCAGCTAATTAACGATCCTTGTAATACTATAGTAGCGACAGTTCATTCCTTCTAATTGTTTCACAAATTGTACAAAAGAAAAGTTAACTTCCACTGTGAAAGTGTGGAAAAATTCTAATCCCTTGAACGAGGTCTCGCATCGATTTACCCAAACAGCTGAACACAATTTCCAATCTTCCTATGCATATTGTCTTCCTTACAATAGTTAGGCCATTGATCCGATACACATTGCACTCCACGATCTCTTTATCAATCAATTCTGCCATCGAACTACATTCCATCGACGATAACAGTCTCCACAGCCAAACTATGTCGAAACTATCATTTTCTTTGTCTTAATGAGGCGAAGCTCAGCCAGCCAATTAATTGCTCCTTCGCGGTCAAGACTTGTATTCAAGTAAACGAGCACAGGGACGCACGCACGAGCCCACGCGGGGCGCTAATTGCACAGAGACAGTGATTCAACGGTGGCCCCCGTTTGTAATTACACGTGTAAATATGAATTATTAATTCGAAGGAAACAAATAAGGGCTTTGTGGAGGTTTGCTCACGTCTCGAAGCTGCTCCTCGATTAGTTAAACGTTGCGGGATCGTGACGCGCGGGAACGTAATTAATGAGAATTACGTTGTTTAATGCGGTGCGATGCTCGCGTGGTCGTGCCTGAAACGTTGTCAGAAAATTCACGGTTGCGCCCCGCAGTTCAAAGCTAACAAAACAGGGCATGCAAGCGCAGACCCGGCGAGCTTCTTGTTGCCCATATAGAGCCACTTTCAGTTTTCGCGCTAACACCTTGTTATCAGGCGGCTAGCAGGACGCACGGCCACGGGAATGTTGGCAGCATCGTGCAACGAGATGCTCAAAGTGCTAAGACAATTTTCGACGATAAGATTAACATGGCAAGGGGACGGCCAGAAGATGACAATTAATTTTTGTGGGAGATGTAGAGTGCAGCTTTGGGGGTTAAAGAGTGGTGGTATCTGCATAGGGGTTTTAATTTGTTGGAGATTAGGTATGTAGTTAAATTTTGATTAATAAAGATTGAAACAGCTGGGAGTGAATTTTATTCAGCATTGGATTGATATGTGTAACCGAGATTTTAAATTTGGAAGTTCTGTTTAGTAAACGGAGAGGAAGCACCCTGTTTGAATTATCGATTTAATTTCAATTTTGCATGTAGTTATGCACATCTTGTGTCAAGAACATGGGGTGCAGTGTTCTCAAAATTTTGCGAGAAAATTGAATCCAAATATGTAGGTTATAATAAATAATACTGTGAGTTTGAGTCTACTAATAGTCCATTTGGATTTCTAGACATTCATGTACATTTATTTTCTAAGTTTAATGATTTAGAAAAGAAAATTCGAAATCGAGCTTCTCGTAAGTTTTTGAATTTTGAATAGAATTGGGGACCTGAGTATCGTTACATTTCTTTACTAACTGAAGAATCTGAAGAATTTGGTTAAGAAGAATTGCAGAAAATATGTTTGGAAACGTTTTTGCGCTGTCTCGGTTACATTAAACGTTGAGTATGAACGAGAAAAACGAAAAATGGGATTCTAACAAATGTACTTGATTTTGAAACACTGGGATAAATATTTCTTCTTTAATTTTGATAAGATGGATGATTACTGTGCCAAGAGTAATGTTGCTATAACCAGCACGTGTCATTTCTCGTCAATTTTCCAAGATATAACCACGGAGTGTTCGCAAATTCTGTTTAGCTTTCGGCTTTGGGAGAAGTTTCTGAGTTAATATAGGTATGTAGCATAAACATTTTGCACATTTTAACCACGCTCCACGAAATTGTGAAACATTCTGTTCTTGTAACAACGATGAAAGCAAGTGTTTTCAATTCAGCTTTCTTCGTTAAAATTTAAATGAAAACTTGATTAAAATGGGTACCTACTGTAAAGTGTCAGAATTGATGAATAATTTCTATTGTTGAAGAAAATAATGTAAAGCCTTTAGAGAGAGAATGGCATCTATTAAAATCTGTGCTCATGCGATTTCCCAATTACTATCGTCACAGTGTTATCAGTCTTGGAGTATATTGATACGAGCTGCAGAGTGTATGTACGTCGCCTGGTTGCATTATGTAAAATTATGTAAACTATGTTGAGAGAGACTTGAGCCTGCTGGGTGTTCGTAATGCAGTGCTATTAGATTCGAAGGGGGTACTGATCTTAGAGTACTTATAATTAATAAGGTAACGCGTGCCATAAAGTGGAATCGTTCCAAGATTCATTATTATAATGCAGTGATATTCATGAAAATTAATATTAACTTTCATAAATATTTTAAGTTTCTCCTCTACCTTGGAATATCAATTTCTCCTTCTTCATCACCATTTACAATCATTTCATTAAACATTCAAATCGATCTACTCCCGTTACCATTTAAAATTAACCCCATATTCGCATGAAATATTTTTCCTGAAATAATCGGTATTCCTATCTCACAAAGTTTTAAACATTCGTTCCATTCTTTTCCAAAAGAAAAATGTATTCTATAATTTCGACTTCTTTTGATGTGTGCAATCACCCCCTTCCTACTCCCACCAGGAATCTCGGCCCACCATTACTTAAATAAAATAGCAACAAGTATTTCTATTCCAAATCACAATATTACAAACTATTAATAATATTCACAAATGACCACACCATCCTCTTCGACCCTATCCCAATTCACCAGTCTACAGCACAAACCCTTAATAACACAGAAATCTCTTATTAAAACCCTATAAAATACACCGTTAAGTGACTCGTTCAGCAGATTTTCCGCTTGACTAAAATATGTCCACGTGTTGCCGAAGTGCACAGAATTTCGATTCGCCAGAGACGACGAGAGGAAATCCGCGCGGATGTTAAGTACAGATTACCAAACTTAATCAGCGTGTGAGGCACGTAACGGCAGTAAGTTTCGTTCAGCTAATTAGGGCTGGCGAAACGAGAGCAAGTCGCAGCGCGGGAAGTTAGAAGAAATCCCCGCTCGGCTGGCTTCCGTGGGGCACCCAGCCCGCGGGGGTACAATTCATTTGGCCATACTGATAATTGCATCAATTTGTCCGCGGTAAACAGAACCCGTTAATTCCAGTCGCGGCATAACACGTGCGCATACGTCACCGGAATAAATTATGCAAACGCGTCGAGATGTGGGTTGAGGTGGCTTCTGGGTGATGGCGAATGGTGGCCAGGATGGAAGGGTTGAAGAGGTTGCGGATATCGGGCAATTCTGCTGCCGGACCGAGAACGATTGTGTGTAACGCCACAGGCGAAGTATGGGATAAACTTAACATCTAATGTGGATTTTTGTCACAGGATTCTGGGGCCTTCGGGTTCTAATGTCATTGGAAAACAGGTTGCAGATTGCATCATTAGTAGATAATTATTACGATTTTAAATGGCGTTCGATTATATTATTATTAGGATTTAAAAAAGAAAGTGGTTGCAACGCAATTGATAAACAATTAGTACGATTTCAGATGGAATATAATTAAAGTATTATTGCCAATTAAAATGGAATGAGGCTAGAATGTGATTAGCATAAAATTATTATTATAGTTCGAAAGGGAATGAGGTTACACCATTGTTAGCATAAGGATTAATAAATATCACGTTTGATAAAAAGGATAATGATGCGATTGTATTTCTATTTTCTTGACTGATATTAACTAAGGAAATTTAGATTCTAATTTTATAAAATAAAATTATTTATTCATTTATTTTTTTTTGTGAATATAGTCACATTTATTTGGATTAGTTAGGCATAATGAGCTGGGACATATTTCATGACCCCAAAGAGTTTACCTTTCGCAAGTTTTTTGGCGACGAACAAACACACAAAACTTTCTGCTTTATATATTAAGATATGTGGAGGCAATTGTCATGTCGCGAAATTAATTTGTCACTCGCGTATGTATAAGAAGAATAAAATATTATTTCAGATAAAAATGAAATTGTGAAGGAATTTGCAGTCCGATTTAATTCAAACTATTTTTATTCTTATGTAATGTACTTATATATTAAAGAATTGGTACTAATTGCAAGTTCCACTGGAATTTCATAATCATATGAAACAAGTTAAAAATATGTTTAGTGATTTTGCAAAATTCACCAGATATTTCGCACAATTATCGACTTACACCGCTTCGCTATAACGAGCACTCTGTAATTCCAGAAACTGGGTCAGTCTATAATTCTTTTCTAAGCGGGGGCAGAAAAATTGGTATCGGAAGAAGTTGAATAGCCCAACGAGGACTAGCTTCCATAATCTGGCTTCTTTTCGAGTGCAACGACGCAAGTACAGCATGCAATCTTGTTTTCAAATAGAACTATGCATCCTTCGTGCAATAAGTCAACTTTCTTTCCTATTCTGTCCGCAAAACCATCGTGTATAAACCATATTTGTCACCGTTCATATTTCATGTCAAGAAACTTCGTTACAAACAGATCAGTGCCCCACCACATCACCTTAAACACTTTTGCATACGTTTCTTCGCGTATAACTGCTTTCTTAAATGAAACGAATATTAAATGTTGCTTAATAAAAGCTACATACGATGATATAAGGTGAAAATTTTATTCCATCGCAATTGCTAGACAAGATTATCTCCTATATATATATACTTATCACCTTCATTTCTACTTTAAATCAAAACCTAAGCCACGCATATTCGATAAAACGACTTACAGTTAACTCTGCAATTTCCAACGTCGAAATTTAATGTTAAAACTGTCAAACATTGCACACTCCACGCCAACGCTGCTACACCACAGAATTTCAATTACTCGTTTGATTACCCCAGTGATTCCCAACCTGTAGGTCGTAAAGTGTTTTCTGGGGGGTCGCCACGGTTATTTTTAGTTGGCGATTTTGATCACTTATTTATTTTAATATGGTTACATTGCCATATTCTATTAATAATGGAACACTGATTTTGCATAAATGAAAGGAAGGAAATATTTACCTTACCTTATATATATAAAAGAAAATCGCGACGCAAAAAATGTTGAGAAACACTGGATTATCCAT
Source organism: Andrena chrysosceles (assembly GCA_963855975.1). NCBI lineage: Eukaryota > Metazoa > Arthropoda > Insecta > Hymenoptera > Andrenidae > Andrena > Andrena chrysosceles. Next base: position 5,733,594 of record OY979769.1, on the reverse strand, counting down.
TACGCAAAGCACACTCGTTCGCGCGAAGTACAAAGCATTTTATTGCCAAGGAACTTGTAGCCTCGTAAATGAAATAATAACATTTCGTCGACAGGTAACACAGAGCAAAATTGCAAAAAGGGGGAACGGGGAAATCAGGGGCTCATTGTCGAAACGCGTCCAGCCTCTCTATCCTTGGTATTCGACCCTCGAAAAAAACAAGAATTTAACAAACTGCAGTTCATAACTGGAGCCACCTGTACCTGGCGTGGCATGTGCTTGTATAATTAATCACAGTCGAATAATAAACGTCGGTCGGATGACGTTGAAAAAAATGTCTCTAGCACTGGGCTAATTTCAGATCAGGTGGGTCCAACAGGAATGACACTTTGGTAATTGCCGTAGGTGTTGTACTGATTTCACGTTGAATATTAATGCAATTCGTAACGACAAGTGTGGCGTTTTAGAAGAAATTTTATCAGGCTTGATTTATACACCTGAATTATTCGAATACAATTTGTCCGTTTGAATTTAGAGGGAGATTTGAAAATGGTGGAGCTTGTGTAGCAGAGCATTGATATCAGGGTGCACCATTTAAATAGATTCACATGAATATCTTCGGATCTACTGGTGATATCGAGAAAAGTTTCAGAGCAGAGTTTAAGTTTAACACTTAGACCCAAGCTTAGGTTTAAGTTTTTGTAGTCTCCAATAGTTTTAACTTTCTTCTCCAAATAGTCTTACCACACCTCCTTTTTCGTATCTCTTTCCATTTTGGGTTTCAAATGGAACCTCTTTGTTTATTATAAATATGATTAAATTACTTGCATCGAGAAGCTATTACCTACATCAGGAGATATTTAATTTCAAAGCATTAAAACTATTAAAACGAAGAGAAACTGGCGTTAAAGGGACTAGGCAGTCGTTTTTCGTGAGAAAGAGACTCTGTCCTTTATTTATTTGTAAAGAAATGAAAGCACATCCAGGTGTACCCTTTACCCAATGTTTATTACTGCCATACAGATTGAGAAATAAATGGTAAGAAATATATATGTGCTTTAAAAATGGCGCTGCAGACGGGTAAACATTTTAACGGTTTTCCGTCGTTTTGCCCTAATATCGGTCTTAAAATGTGACGTAATTCGATTTTAAAGGTGTGATTTTTGTTTGTTGGATTCATAGTTTCCGACCAAACCTATAAAAACAGAAATTAAATCAAAATTATACGATTGGTGGCCGAAAAACAGCTTTCTTGCTTGTGCGCTACTAAAATCCGGTGACTTTTTAATTTTTTTATGAAAATCTCGAATTTTTACGGACCATATCAGAGGTTTGGTCGGAAATGGCACATGTTTTACACATCCTGTAATTTTTTCAAGTCGATCTGAACCTCCATTCGTTCACAATAAGGTAAAAACGAAGAGAAGAAAATATTCGAGAAAAACGCGTTTAAAGTTTCTGGGCAAAGGCGACGCTATAGGTTGCCGCTTGACGTTTTTAGCTGTCAAATCTATAATTTTGCGAATTTTACTATAAACCAAGCGGCATTTTATTCAGAAAGGATAGTACTTTTGGAAAATGCAATAAAAAAATCGAATTTTCGACTGCCTAGTCCCCTTAATAGAACTGAAAACTATATTTAAAATATCAATCTAAATAATCCAAAAATAAATTACCACAAATTTATAGCATAACCATCTACTATTCTCCCAAAAACAGCATCCACTTACAAACCCTCGCCAAAGTAAGTCCCTTCGCCTACAATTACTCGCAGCCCTTCCGAGCACGAAAATCCTTAAACAATTCCGTCGCACAGGATTCGCCCATCGTGGGGCAACTTTCTCCGCGCGAAACAGAATCCCCTCTGTCCCAGAGTTCCATCCCGTGCATCTCCAACTACCTTTCAGAGTCGAAGGCTCCGCGACGCCCCTCGGGGAAAATACGCGAGCGGACTTTCCTTTACAGGCGGGATCACGAAAGTTACGTGTCGTGCAGGACAGAAAAACGATTCCTCGCCGGGCGTAGCTCGTGCTCGCGAGGCTGCCCGTTCCCATCGCTCGAATGGGGACGCGCGTTCGAGGGGTTGCAGTTGCACCTGGCTCAGAAGGGTTCGCTCGTGCTCCGCGGGAAAGTTCCGCGGTCGTTGCAATAACAAACTCATCAGGACGATCATGACGTCCGATTCGTACGGCTGCCTTGAAACGCGAGCAACCAGCAATCGTTGACAGCCTGCTGTCGTTGCTGGTTACTGGGTGGGCGGTTGCTGCACCAACTTCCATCGAGTTCTGCACGCGTCAATGGCACGAAGACGCTCCCAGAAACTAGTTAAACGCGATTCCCAGTCGTTTATTACGCAACTTAATACGGAATAATCGTTTGAAGCCTGTAATGACAGAGGTGTTGCTTATCACTTGCGAGCATCTTCTTAGCTGGCGTTCGTGTACGCCAGGCGGGGATGGGGGATGGCGATGTTTCGCGCAGAATGTTGTGAGTTTAGGCAGCGAGTTGGAGACATACCGTCGTAGTGTGATGCAGTGCTGTCTTATCGTTTCCGGGGGCCTTGAGGCGCGCTCCGTACGTGGCCCTCTAAATTATTCTAAATTAAATAAAATCAAAAATACTCCGCTAACGCGCGAAGTGAATCAGTATTGAAACAATTAAATAAATAAGATTAAACGTGGGGTTCATTCCACCAAAGAACAGCCTCATTTAAAATGTAAGTTTTGGTGCATTTGTTATTTTCTTTTCGTTACAGTTGGAGGGCCCATTTCCATTTTTTTTCTAGCTTGAACGAACCTTTTTTTTAAATTTGCATTTTTTCTCGGGCCCTGAGGCGGCTACCTCTTTCGCCTCGAGGTTAAGACAGCACTGGTGTGATATGGATTTCTGGGTACCGTTAGATCGAGATTTGTGTACGATGTTCTGGACACTTTTGCTTTTCTGTATTAGGTTTCCCTCTATTTGGTTGACTCTCTTATTGAGTTATGAGTTGCAGGAGTTTGAGGCAACTGATTGAATTGTTTAGTTTCGCGAATACGTGAACAATTTGCTTATAGTTTGTTTTAGTATTAGATTTTATTTGTTACCCTCTCGTTATATTTTTACTTTTTATTTTACAGTTTCTTTAAACAGTAGTTTAATGAATATGCATTAGCATTCTAAAATGCTTCGGCCTAGGAATTATTCCATTTATTAACTATTGTTTTGTATAATGTTGATCTGGATTTAAAGAAAAATATTGATTCAACTGTTCCATGAGCCTTAAAGTAGTTCAGTAGTTAGAGGAGATATTATGCAGACAAACAACTTAGATATATCGATTTCTGATGAAATAATATGTGTCCTCATAAAATATCATGAAAATATGTTAAATATGATCTTGCCGTTTGAAGAGTTTATGGCTGAATACGTTCCCAATTATTTTTTTGTAACGAAATACCCAATTTCTCGATACACTCCATAGTCACTTCCCTAACAGTAAATGAATGTTCTATCTGGGAACGAAGCCTCAAATCGTAATTACATACCTTCACATCTACACATTCCGAAGCAGAATACCCAGCATTGTTAAGCGTTATTCAATAGCACGTTATTGTATTGCGCGCTATTTACTTGATAAGTTAGACGCTTATTAAATACACGTACTAACAATTTCGCATCGTTATGCACAGGAAGTTGCTAGTTGTTGAACCTATGCCCACCGCATTAAAGTTTAAGGATAATTGGTATAAATCAACTACTGAACAATATTTACATGAAAATATCTTTATCTCCATCCTACGTTAATTTCAGTAAAATTCTAAACCCATCCGAATTTTTATTTCTACTTTGTTTACGAGTTACCATATATACTTCTCCGGAATATAAAGCTTCGTCGCGATAGCTTGATGTTTATTTCTGGACATGGACAATCAGGTTTCGCGATTGGTTCGTTCAAGTTTGAACGTAACACGTTGTAAACGAGGGTAAGGAATGATGCAGTGATATAGCAAACAGGAGACGTCTGTTTTGGATGCAGGAAAATCCCAAGTGCTACTGCTGTCATAAAGGTAGACAGTATGCGGGATACACTGATATCCATGGGGGTGTTAGTGAAATGTCGGTTCTGGAAATTCGGACAGCAATGTCTTGTAGGAAGTAAGTCGGTGCTATGTTAATACAGTAATACTGATCATAAGGAAAACGTTATTCGAGGTATATACAAATGGAATTCCAGCGGAATTTGCAGCCACTTAATTGGTGCAATTTTATTTTAAAACCCTCATCCGTCTCTCATTTCACGAACTCAATCTGTTTTTCAGTGTCAAATTCACCCAGTTGTAAAATATCGATGAAATGACAAAGTAAACAGTTATTTTCCGATATTTTTTCATTCAAATTGATGAGTTAACATTTACATTTTAGATTTTCCACAACTTTCACCAATCTTACTCTGTCGGAGTTTCACACTGGCATAATTGTGTTTAAATATACAATTGAGGGTCTTGCAGCGAGAGGGGTGCAGCTCCATTTTGTACAATTTTTGGGTTTGACCCGATTTGCGATCTAACGCTCGATTTAGAACATAATTTTTCCATCTGATAACACTTATATTTCCTTCACTCGAATTTAAAATCAAATAATATTATTTCAAGAGTTATATTGTGTAATATTTTCGTTGCTTAAAAATTCTTATACTCGATCACACTGCAAAATCGCAACATACAAATTTAAGTAGGTACAAGACTAGAAGAAAAAATTATATTCGAATCAAAAATCGGGTGTTGAGTCGCAAATAGGGTTCCGAAATGACGAGTACCGGAATATGTTTCTGTGTCGACAAACATTCCGGATCCCGACCCAAAACCGAAAAGAATTCCCGACCCTCCCCTTGCCGGAAATATGGGGTACCCGCACACCCCTAGCAAATTTCAACGTTTCACCGCCAACTCAATATTCATAACCAGATGAAAAGTGGTAAGCTCGAATCCAGCCCGCGGCGCGGGCGTACAGGAAGCGGAGGTCAGCGGACGAGCTTCCAAAGAACACCGGAAGGGGCCAGAGCAGAGTGGTCGCGAGCAATAACGTCGACGCTTTCGAGGGCAGTCAATCGGATTTTATTAAAACACCCGTTCGATCGGTTGCACCATCCGAACGCCTTTGCAGAACGACGGGTACAACATGGCGGCTAGCGCCGAGTCTGCAACAAAGGGGTGCTAGAACAAATGCGCCGGGATCGTTGCGGATTCGCAGCTCGCGAAGAGCTGCTATGGCTTCGACTTTCTGTTGCACACGTGCACCAGCATAATTGGAACGCGTCCCGTGCATGCAGTTATCATAATGGGCCGAGCCAGCCGAGAGGGGACAATTGAATCCCCCCGCCTTGCTGGGAGCTTCTTTGAGCAACAAGACTCGCTGGAGCGCGAAGCTTTTAATTAAATTCGAGGGACGATTGGCCCGCGGTCGGTTCTGCTAGCAGGCCGCTTAATTATGTCCCCCAGAGTCGATTCTCCAGCGACATTTCCGCTGAACGTCGCGCCCCGGCGTTTGTAGGCGCCTCGCCACGCATACGGCCGCTTTTCCAACAGCTCCAGAGGGGGCTTCGGGGCTTCGAGCTTCAGTTTTAGTATATACTCGTGCAGAAGGGTGTGTTTTGTCGCGGGGGTATTGAATGCTTGGTGGAATACGGAGATCCTGATTGTTCTGTATGTTTAACGCTTCGGAGGGGATATAGTTTACTCACGTATTTGGTACAAGGTCAATTTTACTTGTATTAAAGCGAGCTTTAAGTATTATTTGAGTATTTAAGTAGATTTGAGTATTATTCGAATCAATTTTTATTCAAATGATCTCGAATAAGAATTGCGAATAAAAGGATTTTATTCGAGAGGCACGAATAAATTTTTATTCTTAAAATTAAATTATTTAGAATAACGAATCGTTTTTTATTCGATTAAATTATTTATTTGGGAAATTAAATTGTTTAGAATAACTTCATTTTTTTTGAAATTTTTATTCGAAGGTTATTCAAATAGTGCCGAACTCTGGTTAGGGGTTTCTAGAAGTAATACTAATGGTAACTATCTTCTGTAATTTTATATATTCGCATGTATTCAAGGCGAGGATTAACACATTGACTGCCATGTGGGTCACTAGTGACCCTTTCTTCGAACTTACTTTTTTATGGAAGCCTGATAACATATAAATCTTTAGATTTGCACAATTCTAGATTGTGTTACTGTGATTAGGAATAATGTAAGACACATTTTTAAATTACTGTGAGTGAACGGAATGGATGTTGGACAAATTATATACAAAATTTCTTTAGGATCCTTTAAATATACATTCTACCGTCTTAACATTAATTTCCAAAGAGGAAGTACCTAACTCTGCGGAAACGATTCCCTATCGAGGTCATAAATGAGGGAAAGGGATGACGTAATGAGACCGGAGAGCTCGCAGCCGCTCGATTTGTCTTTCAATACTTCAGCGATTTTATGAATAGGCATCGATCTAATTTTTACGTGTTGCTTTGTGACTCGCGAAGTTTCAGAATTGATGAGACGGAGTCCTGATGAAAGGGAACGGTGGAGAGAGATTGAATGGGTGGGACGGAAAGTGTTCTCTGAAATTGATTGAGAGGTCGATAGGAAATACCGCGTTAAGAACTCTCGCAACGGGGACTAATTGTATATGGCGCTTGCACGGGGCAGATGAATCTTTTCAAGAAAGTCGAGAAGATATCACTTCTCTAAATCATTTGGAAAATGTCAGCAGAACTTTGATCGTAAATTTCAATACTTTCCTTTAATAACATGTAACTAAAACAAGTTCCTTTCATATTCATCGCAATCAACGTTGTTCACATCGGGAAATTGTATGATGAAAACAAATTGTTTCGCTCTTCATACTCTGACGATGGAAACTCGAATGTGAGATGTCTCGCTGAACATGCAGCTTCTGCTGCACGAAGATCTCGTAAAGTTCGCGCACGTATACCGATAATAATGAGGACACGTACCGTGTGGACAGTTATTATAATGAAGCGAGCAAACGGAACGGTACAGGTCGATTCTTACGTCGGCGGAGCTTCTGCCGCGCCTCGTTCTTCGAACGACTAACCACGTTAAACTGTAACCGGCTTGATTAAGTCACAGATTCGTTTATCGTTTTTTCACGCGTACAATGGGCCAATATTTACGAAGGAATTCTAATAGGAAAACGGTCGTTTTGATAACCACTGAGGAGTGAAAATAATATTAGTTCACCCGAACCACTGAACCGATTTGAAAATTTTGTGAGGTAGATTTATTGGTGATTCCATTATCTTTAATTTGAGATAATTTTCGACAATATCAGTCATTCGCAAAACGAGATATTCGCAATTATGTGGGACCATATTTTTGACAGACAGGTAAAAAGTTCGAAAACGTATCCATAGAATTGTTTTTAGACCTTATTATCGGAATCAACGGGCCATTTTATATAAGAAAAAAATAGTGGCATCTGCTGCACAATTTTTTATTTATTTTGTGAACTGGTGTAATTTATAATATCCTATAAATAAAGGCATGTAGGTACTGTATAATATTATAAATATTTTAAGTTTTCTGAAAATTTTGCTATTCTGAAGAGGGTAATAAATTTGTCAAAAGAGTCTCACATGAGATTCACCATGATAGCTTCACGATAGTTAGAAGAAAATGTTTCTATTATATTAGTAGTGAAACTAGTCCAGAAAATGTAAGCCAATCACGGATCTTTTCGTTCGAAATACTTCTCTCGATCGGTGATAAGTATTTCCGCACCTTCAGATACTTTCCATCCCTTTCTACTATCTTGAAACTATATCTTTACCAAGTAACTATCTTTGAAACACTAGCTGCGAAGCATAGTAGAGCCACGTGCAAAGGGGATCTAATCCCGATGGTTGTTACTGATACCCTATCCTATCAAGGTAACACCGCCACAGCTTGAGTCACAAAACGAAAACCTAAATACCTGAGAAAGCAATTACCTACCATCTTCAAACATATCACGACATTACCTAGTTGAGCATCAACCTCCACTTCTCAAACATCCTGTATTAAATTTCGTTGCGGTTTTAATAGAAACTTCTATGAATGACAAAAGCTAATTTATCACGCCGCGGAAGAATGTATAACAGGGGTCCTTCCCAATTCTTCTCTGTCCCGGCTATATTAAATCCGTAGCTACGCTATATAAAAATTCTTGAATTTCAAGCAGCCACTATGTTCTCGCATATGCATGTCCCTGGGAAATGATAATGCTGCGCTGTCTCTGGTTATCGCGGCTCTGTGTCCACGGGAACGCGCAACTTCGCCCCGCTGACGGAACAGAAACAGCACCGCTGTTTCAGTTTGATCCTTGGAGAATAGCGTTGCCCATCGTCCTGCACCGTCTCGCGCTTTGACGCGTAATTGCGCCGACTTCAATCCACCAGTTTTGCTCCGCGGAGCTGCGCAACTGCCCTCCAGAGATGCTCCGTTAATCGCGCCGCATTCGCACTTATGCAGAGGGTACGTAACGGGGCGCGTATGAATCACTAGCGTTCCAACTTGAAACGTTTTCAGAAGAGACGCTTTCGTGGCTCGCAATTGGTATTTGGGATATATTCAAGCGATCTCTATCTTTTAGATTTCCAAACGCTTTAGTCGAGGGTTCTTTGGCGCTGCGTGTGGGAAATTGATAATTTCGGTGGTGGAATTATTTTTGTTGGGGTTTTTTGGCGAATTTGGTTGAGATATACATATGCATTGAGTAATATCAGTGAACCGATGTAAAAATTAAAGTTTAGACATTAGAGGCTTGGGGTGAATACATTTTGTCATTTTGATATTGGTGATCGAGATTGGCTATCGAGATTGGTGTACTGAATAGGGCTTGGGGTGAATACATTTTCAACTCTATTTTGGAATGGTAGCCGATAGAGTAGAATAGTTATGAAGCCAGAAAATTCATTTCATCCTATGAATTACGAATTTCCCCACCTTTGTAAAGTTTAATAGAATCAGTGTGTGGTAATAATTGAAACTTCGGTGGGTCAGTTGTGGAGGGCATACTTGGAACGCGAAGGGTTAACTCGAACTGCGATAAAACAATTTTTCTGGCAATTTCGAACTACCTTTCGACATTATTCGTAAAATTAACTCTTCGTTGGTAAAGGTGTTCCCTAATGGAGGTTGATAAAACTCGTACGTTAGAATTTAAATTTGAACGGTGTTAGCATTCTATAGGGAGCTTGGAGGGTTGAGAAGTTTCGCCTGAATTCGGAATATTTGTAATCGTAACTTGTGCTAAAATATTCTGAATTATTCTACGACTGAATCGTATCGACGATAAAAGTTTTTCTTCCAACTCGTGAAATTAGGAATTTTTTTAATTCTAATTTTGATAATTGCTCGCAGATCTGTATTATCTGATAACATTAATTCGAATCCTATTCGACCATTCCACGCAGATTTACGTTAAAATTTCTATTAATAGCAGGTATCTTTCAAGTGAACTGCTTTTCGACATGGCGTGCTCCTTTGCAGGAAGCTTCACTTAAGTGAATTACATTTTCCTTCAGAGGAATTTTCGAAAGCAGATGCAATTATTAAACCGGTCTTCGAGATTATTTCAGGGGACTCTATATAAAGATTAATGATATGCGAACGCAGAATATGTACACTCGCTACAATTTTAATAGGTACACTGCAATTGTATCAAAAATATTTTCCAATTAAAACTAGCAGAAGTAACTGATTGTGACAATAATCGCAAACAATACATCACAATCAACGCCGACTAGATTCCACTGTTTCACTATTAACAACAATTAAAATTCAAAGAAAGCTTAAAATTTTATGTCCACCATCTTCTCCACTCTAGTACTTGCGAAAAAAGGGAACAGATGGGCGATGTAAGAAGAATCTTGCTGTAAAAAAGTCCGACAATCTATTCAGTTAACAGACTATTATACTCTGTACACAAAAGGACTCTCAATTATAGGATGCATGAGGAAGATATTGAAAAAGCGATTCAACTTTCGTTAACGCGGAGCTCTCGCTGAAAGGGATCTGCAAATTGAGGACAGCCTTTATTTAAATGAGAATAGAACGGTGGATATCGAAGTGCCCTATATCAACTGGAATCCCTAGCAAGTAGCTATAACAACAGACTGCTAGGAGGCTGTTGTAACTAGGTTTTGTTGTCTTGGCTGCAACGGTTGCTCCTTGGAGAACAGTGCCGCCTAATGTTCCGTCCATAGTTGCGGCTGATTACGTCTCGCCCAGAGTCAACTGTTTCACTGGCGTTGGCCCACTGTTTAAGGGTCGATTCGTATCGTGTCACCCATGCACATATCGCGAATTCTCACGCTCGAGTAGCTGTGTGGATACACGTTCCGTTCAAGGGAGCTAGTTGATTAATTGTGTGTCGACCGAATGAGTTTCTCGTGGACGTGACACGGTTGACGACTCTGTATGAATAATACAAGATAAATGACTGTAATTCAAAGTTGTTGCATGTTTGATTTTATAAAAGAACATGTGTTGTGCCGTTGATGGAGCAAGGGGGATTGCTGAAATGAATTCTTTGCGATGGATACTTTAGGTAATTTATTGCAAAAGAAATAGACAGTTTCAATATTTTATACGAAAGGAACTGTTGAAGATATTGAGGCGCGCCTTAAACTGGTTCGTTGGGGTAGTTTTGAAGTTTTGTTATACAGTGGGGGACAAAAGTATTCGGATACACTTTAAAACAAATAACTTTTTTAAAATTGGTGCAAACGAGGTCACACGGTGTTTAATCGGGACAATATTTTTAACAGTTCTTTTTTTTATAAAGTGTTGAAACTGTTTATTTCTTTTGGAATAACCCTGTACTTTGGTTCATTTGGGTAACGTGTGCTCCTTTTCTTCTAGTTTGTCTTTTAGGGTTTTCGATATTCTGCTCTACCTTATGATTCGGGAATTAAGGGACTGTTTGAGTTTTGAATGAAACGTTCCGCGACAAGTTGGCACCTTGCCCTCGGGCTTTTGTGAAACATGAGAAAAATAAGGTAGCACTGAAGTATTGGCAAATATTTGAGCTCGTTTAGAAGCGTGTATTTATTAACGAATCGAGGATGAAATAACAAGGTACGTCATTAGGGAATGGGAATTGTGTTTAGAGCTTCTGATGTACTTTTTTTTAGAAATGTTTCTTCCAATTTGTTTTCTTGAAAAGCAATGTTAATTGTTAATTGTGCTTTCACCAGTAAAATTGAAATCAAAATATCTTGACACTATCTAAAAGTATAGACAATTTAAATTAAAGAAACTAATGTTCTGAAAATAATGGGAAACGATCTGAATATGAAATTGTATTCACATTGATATTACATTAATATGAACATGAACAATTTCCAACGAACAAGGAAATCGACTCTCTATTTCCACCCATTCTACTTTTCGTAATTTTACTCACTGCAGAAGAAATACACAAAGTTTTACCTTTTATCAATTCTTTTAAAAATTGATGAATAAAGTTCGTTCAACAATATATAGGTACACATTTAATAGCTTTACTACTCCCAAATCGTAGTTACTGTTTCCCTCATTTTTAACACTAATTTTTCACCTATATATGATTATCGCACCTAAAGAATTCCACCAATTACGAAATCATTCACGTCCCATTACCAACATCGCAAAGAAAAGTTGCACTTTACTGTGCATTCAGTCAAGCGTTGACTCGTTAATTACGATTTAATTACATCAGCCGAAGTTGCGTCCACAGCAAGTAGAAGCACCTAATTACTGAGCTACTTTCGAATTATCACCCATTTAATCTCTAATCCATTCGAAATGGCAATTGCATTGGCAGATTTCGCGAAGCCCAGGGAATTAGGAATCGTCAACAGTGAAAGATTGAGAGCATCGGACGGTAAATATTGATGGACGGCTATTCGCGTGTACAGCTCTCAATGAGACTGTATCTGTTTAATTTATCTGACCCACGCCTAACAGAAACTCACGTACGAAAATTCGCAGAGAAATAATTTGTGCCCGCGAGGCACCAAAAAGCACGGCTCGACCAAAGCTCGCGTTTAAAAATCCGTTTCGACGTAGCTCGCTGGAAATTGGAGCCAACGATTCGTTATCTTAGCCTTCGAACACACACGAGATACAACTGGAATCTGTTGAAAAAGGAATTGCAAAAAATCACTGCTAAAGCTCGCCAAAATTAAAAACATTTTTTGGTGCCATGATGAAGTATTAATTTTCAAGTAATAATTCCTCTAAGATGACACTGAAAGTGTTACAGCTGTTGCTGATAATATTTGTGCATAATTTCATTTACGAATATACATTTTCATTTTTTGTATTACTTTGACTATATTTAGTGCAGGATCTGGAAAAGCTTCACATCGTTTAGGGATTTTATAGTTTAAAGGGATTTAAAAGGATTTCTCTGATATAGAAAATTATTTTTTTCGTGTTTTTGAGGTTTTTGAAATATTTAAAATATGTTAGAGCGTATTGAGCCAGGAGTGAAACAAAGAACTACGTCAGAAGTAGGTACGTGATATTTTAGCAACTCTGCTACAAGAAGCATTCAGGACTTCGAAATGAGTTCTTTTCAAGAAAAACTTTGTTATATGAAAGCTTCCTTTAGTTTTGTATGATGAAGAAAATGTGCGAACCTGCTGAACTATGTAAACAGTGGTATAGCTTGAAAACTTTAACTAGAATTGTTGATATTTAAACTTATAAATATTTATAAAGCTCTTGTCCATTCTGAGCAACTTTTATTAGAAGCAACGGTTCAAATAACGTACATGCTGAGTGATAAATGTGGGAAAATGAAGATCTATACGCCTAGAACGCGAGAAAGGAGCAAAGTGTAACGGAGTAAGTGGAAGAGGTCTGTATATGGTCAGACACTCTGCCAACCAATATTACTGAAACTGCATCTGCCTATAACTTCTTGCATATACGTTATTTCCAAAATTCTTTCAAGCAAAAGTTGTCCAAATCGATGGGAACCTTATAAATGTGTATAAGTTTCGCAATAATTTCATTTAAAGTTTTTAATTTACACGATTGTTTCACTTTTCGAGGCTGATATACAGCCTTCTTTTGTATTTAATAGGAAACTCCTCTACATACCACGAAGTTTAACAAGAAAATTATGCAAATATCATCATACACTCTAGATAAATTATTTATCAATGTGTATGAGAGTCTTGTGACACTCTCAAAGAAACTTTTATCAAAATACAGTGTCAAAGGAAGCATTGAACCTGAATGCAAATGTTTTTAATATACAATATTTCGCAGCAAAACTTTCCAAAAATACCATAAATAAATGGTTAATGGAATGCCCATACATAGTATTTGAAAAGTCCAAGTATAAACTCAACTGCCTACCGGAACCCATAAAGTTTAAAAGGACGAAAATATTGGCATTAAGTATTCCACAGTATGTGTGATTGTACAACGAGCAATGAGCTTAAAACAAAAAAAAATCTAATATTTCAAACACATCTAAGTAGTTTGTACGCCATTACATACTAAAACCTTTTCCCTTTCACAAATTCTATTATCCAATAAACTTTACATCTGTTGGTCCAAAGTAAATAACTCTGTACAGTAGTATTTCGTCATACACTCTTATTTATTCCTCACTCCCCTTTTTAATTTAAATCTCGAACTTCTAAATAGTTGGAAAAGCCGCCTCAGTTTCATGAAAATCGAGGAGAAAGTGCAACGAGGAGGGTACGAATGGGGACGATAGGGTTTCAAGTGGTTCTCGAACTTTAAACCTGATTTAAATTTTTCACCGACGACACAACGCTTAAACTCGACTTAAGATTTAAGTTTCGCGAGCGAACCGTGGCTGGGAAGTGTTTCTGCAGTTATGAACTATAATAATAGTGCAAGGCCATTGTGGCTAAGCGGAAATTGTACTTTCCACGTGACGGAGGATTTCGGCTTTTGCGATGACCGTCTCGCTTTTATTCTCTCCGCCGGGTCGAGCAAAAATTATACGACCCAGCTTTTCGCCTCAAACGACATTCGTCCCTCTGTCTTTCAATTAGACACCCAATAGAACGCAGGGACAGCAAACGCCATAGCTTCCCAGAGGGAAATTGCTTCGAAAGGGAATCGTGCATGCTAAAAACATAAACGCTTCACGAGGGAAACAAAGTTTCATATTTACGTTCGAGGGCGTACATTTATTCTCGAATTCTGCTGCCAGGCAAAACAATTGAATTGCACTTTTTGAGGAAGAACGATGAGCATGCAGCGCTATAAACACGAGCAGTGTGTATTATACAGTATTTCGTTTTATTCTTGCTCCACGCGAAAAATATAATTCTAGGGAATGGGGAGTAAGTGGTATGCTCTTCTTAAGAAGAGTTTACACAGATAGTTTAAAGACGTGAAACTTTATAGCAGAATGTGGTATCAGATAAAATATTCTTCTCAGTGTGAAGAATTTAGTGTTTCGAGAGAAAGATTTCACCAGGAAGAAGATATGATAAGACTTTATCTTATATCCAGACAGAGAATCTCGGAGTACATCATTTCTTAAAAGAAAATTCGTCATTCGAGGAAAGGAGATCTTACAAAATTTCGTGGAAATGAAGCGAAAGGAGTACAAATTCCTCGACATCATATGCTTGGAAAGATGGTTTAAAGTCTTAAAAATTTATTCACAAATTTGATAATCGTATCACGTCCCGTGGGCAATCGATTAAACAAATTCCCAATGTCAGTCTCGAGCTAGTTTGCATTTCTAATTGCAGTTTCTATGGCTGTACAGAGAGGTTCAAGCCTGTCTACGAGATCGAATCTTGTTCGTCCTTGCGAATTTGTAGCTGGACAGGAGTTCTCCTTGTAGACAGGCTGGCCCGTGGTTTGCGAACACATCGAACTGTATAATGTCAACATGTCGACCAACCTACAGCCCTTTAATATTTGAATAATCAACACGCTGTGTCAGCAGAAGTTCCGTTAACTATAGTCCTTGTTATACCGCCTGCAATCTAATTACAGCGAGAGGAAAGATTGCGCGAACTGTGTGCAAGTGTATCGTCCACGTTCATTAATCTAATGCAAAAACATTTTCTTTGTCATTTATGTACTTGCCGGTCAACGTGTAAATTTCCTTGTAGGAAAAAACAAATATTCAATTCCATTTAATTTCACTGAAACACTTTTGTAGTAGGGAATAATGAATTTGTTGTTTACTTTTCATTCGTTCTAATAATGAAATGTAGGTAGATGTATCGTTCATGCTTTAATTCATGTTTACTTTTCTTAAAAAATTCATGATTTTATTCAGAATATGCCAGAATGTACAATTTAATGCAGGGAGCTGAGGATTGTATAACTAAGATAATTCATTAGAACACGTGACAGAATAATCGCAGCAAATTTAAACGATTTTACAAAAGCAAATAGGGCCAGAGAATATTTGTTAGAAATCACTATTACGTGTGGTGGTCAAGGTCATCAGCATTACATCAGATAATATCATATATTTGTTCTACGTTATTGCAGGTTTTTAAAAATAATTAGATTTATATACGTGTATACATATATAAGATGAAGTTATTGATTCTTGCACAAGGTTCACTTGAATTCGTGAATCTGAATGGACCATTCATTGTACGAGGCTATTCGAGGTCTGAATTTATAGTCTAAGGTATTTTGGGGCAATCAAAGTAACTGATTGTCCATTCGAACTCGCCATTGTCCGTTGCTAAGCTTTCCATTCAAATGACATACGAAAAGAATTGTTATACTGCAGCAGCAATACATTACATTGCCATAGATAGTCTCATAAACGAATGTTGGTCATTCTACAATCGTTTGTCACCATGCAAAGAGTGACAAAGCAAAAGAATATGGATATGTGGGATCTGCATATGTTTAGATAGGGTTGAAATGGGTGGAAACTGATCTTGTTGCATATTTATGTAAGTTCTTATGCACGAGGAATGACGATAACGAAATATTGTGATTCAAAACAGAGAATTGTATCATTTCTCTTATTCTTTTAATTCTCCACTAAGAGATTCGCATTTTTTTCTATGCACTTAATTTCTGCAAAATGCATTTTTATAAGATGAAGAATTTTTAAGGATAGGTTTTGGAAAGATTATGTATGTCAAAATTTCTGATTTCTATTGAAACTGAAGTTAATGTAACGAGGCAAGTTTAATAAAATTGTGTAGAAAGGATTTTATTTAAATATATAGAATTTTGAAAGTATTATACTTGTTTTATATATACATATGGATCTAATATTATAATTTCTAATCGTATTTTTCTCATAACAAATCATTTTATGGTTGCGCAGGAATTATTTTGTAAAATGAAACAATATGCACGAACACCATTTGAAATCTATTGTTTTGTCCTCATGGTAGAAAGAGCAGCAAAGTTAAAAAAAAATGGTGAGATGAGGGTGTGAAAAGAACTTTAACAAGATTCCGCTTTCAACCCCTCGTGTCGAAATCGATAAAGCCAAAATAAACCGAGACGGACAGTGGTGATGCTGAGCGCAACAAGTTTCGGATTTGTCTTAAAGTTTTCTTTACATCAGAAGTCACGTTTAGTCCTCAAATTGATCCTATAGCTTAACATTGATTTCTTCCTTTTTCATTTTAATATATTTCCCATTATATACATAAATATAAACCTTCCATGTTTTGTCTGTATCATTCAAAAACTAACGAAATAAGTGTAAAGATCGTGTTTTTTCACTACAAAGCAAGTGGTGCACAGTAACCTCCACTGATGTCTGACTTATCATGTGGTTATACTACTACTTGATATCCAAATACACAAGTTGTGTTGTAATTTCCCTTCTAACAGTTTTATATTTCTTCCTACACATACCATGGCTTCCATCCTGACGACCATTATTCTTTTTATTACCAGTACAAAATCTCAGTAACTTTTTTAAATTGTGAAAATGCCACCTCGAGTTTCTGAATAGCTGCAATATTAAAACTACTCCGTGTACCACTGAAAACGTGAGAAAGTAATTACGATACACCGAATTTCTTCTGTAAAAGGAAAGTTAGTTTCCTCTCGTTGTCCATGCGAAAGAAGCAAATTACTTTTTTTATCGAGAGACGCGAATCCAATCGTTAAAGAGTTACAATGTTCACGGAACACTGTTCCAGGGGTAATGTAATCCAGATAATTTTCTCCCTTTTTACAACGGCGACGATTCTCTTGCCACTTGGAGTAAGTTTCTGACACGTCGTGTCGAGTAATGTGCCACTGCGTAATAACAATTTATTAGGGAAGTTCGTTCGTGTCGCCGCGTATCCACTTCCATAGCTAACTTTTCTTAATGCACCAGCTGCTTAGCGACAACTTGGCAGCAGACGCAGCCAAATTAACACTAATGCCGGACCCCCCTCGTTTTCTAATTAAGTATGTTAATTCGCGCGCGGCCGCTACTTCTCTTTCGTATATTCTTTTCCAGGGAATTACGAGATGATTAAGCGCGCTGCTGTGAACTCTCTCTCGCAGTGTGTTAGATGCTATATACTATTGCCATGAAAATGTGCTGTGCATTCTCTGACGCGAATCAACGAGTATAACATTGACATTTTCAGCAGAGACATTCATGCAAACATAGAGCATACTATCGATTCTTTTATCGAATAAACTGTTTGGCCAAGTCGACCATGAGTCGCCAAGCAAATAATAAAATATTCAGAAAATTGCGGATCAATAAAACACGGACTTAATTTTTTTAGGGTTTTGGTAAGGTTTCAAAGATTTTTGTTAGTGCATTTGGGATCTTGAAACAGTCAAGTGTTCTATTAATATTTCCAAGCGAGTATCTCCAATAAACCAACCACAAAAATATCTGCTATGTAAAGATTCATACAGTTAATTAATTATCGACGTTTGAAAAAGTGTAATTCAATGTGCACATCGATGTGCAATCCGATGATATAATTGCTAAAAGAGCAGAAATAACATATTTGCAGTAAAAGTTTCTCTTTAATCACAGCTACAGGAGAGGAATAATGGGTATTCAATGAAACAAGAGCCTCCCATTGTCGCACGAACTAGCCACTTATCGGATTGAATTAATTGTAGATCGTTAACCACGGCATAGAAAAAATCAACGTTTAATTGCTGCATACGTCCAAGTAGGACTCATACGAATCAGATTTCAAATACTGAAGTGGTAGTTATATCACCGTGCAAAGGAAAAAAGAGTTATAAAACATTTCATCGAATATTTGCAATTAAGGGCAAACACTTAACCCAGAAAAGAACAAAACTTGTCGATATACAAATTTTACATACAGCAATTGGGTCGTTGTGCAAATGGATAAAGAATAATACAGCTTTCCATCAAATATCTGTCAATTGACTTTCCCCGTCCAAAACCCAAGTGTCTATTTACAGAATTTTCTGGTTACCTAAGTCTTTTTGCAGTGAAAATAAAAGCCCCTCGTGGAAGTCAGGATCGCTGAACACAAGTCACACAAGTCCTCTCACTCTCTCTCTGTTCAAAGAGCAACAAGAAAAGGCACACGAACTAAATCGGAGGAGATGCGGAGGAACGAATCGGGCAAGAAGACGTTATCCGTATTTAAAGGCAAAGTACAACGAATCTCTGGAGAAATAGCATCTGGGCCGTCGAAGAAAAAGTGTACTACGGCAACTTTGCTCAAGTGAAGTAGCCGTATAACTTTCGAGAGTCGAACCAAAAGGAGAATAAAGGAAACCTGTAGAAAAATCCGTTGAACCGTTCCTGCTAACAAGAGCTACCAAGTTATTATAAGAAAAAAAAGTAGCCCCAGAAAGGGTCAAATTCTTCAGAGAACTTACTTCACGAGAAAAATCACTCTTCTTCTTTGAATTCACAAATAGCCTGGCTCGTTTAGATACGAATAAGTTAAAATGCATATTTCTACTGTGGACTTGCAAAGTATCACATTACATGAATATATTAATAAATATCATACACTCCCCTTTCCAGTTCAGTTGAAAGAAGAGATCTAAAGTAGGAAATAGGCGAACTGTTTAGTGCCCTATGTTTTACGTTTTCTATGACTATATCTTTCATAATTACACAAACTTTGGAGAGAAGAAAATTTTGACCCAGCTATCCTCCCAAAATTCAAAGCGGAGAAAATTTCAGTCAAATCAATGCTACCAAATTCACACTCCCTCTAGGAGTCCTTTAAAGCGTTACGAATAAATTGAGAACAAGGAGGATTCTCCCTCATAAACGAACGATCCCTCGGCTAATCGAGGACCCTGTTCCCGTAGAGCTTCGAAGAATTTGCCCCTGAAATATGCACGAGGAAAGGCCAAACCACGATTTATCGGAAAACTTATGCCTTCCCCGACGCCTATCCACTTCCCCAGCTAACTTTGTCGAAAGGGTCGGCTACTTAGGCGGTCAGCTCACGGTAGTCGGCTTAACGCTGAAGTTAGAGTGCCAGGCGGATGTCAGCGGCATGTGTAATGCCCCTCACGTGAGGATCGCTCCTGTGGTCCCGTTTCCGGTTGCAATATGCGCCCTGATGGCGAGGGGATGCGGGTCAACCTTGTTTCGGGCTGCTCGAATTCACTATTAAAGCGTCCTCGCGCGCAATATGGCGGATCTCCGTGGGAAAAATTTCTGCAGCCACCATAACGGCTCGCGAGAAACTTTGCCCGAGGAAATTGACACAGAAAGTTGAGGGGAGCTCCTTCGTCGAGCTATTTTCTTAGTCTTTCGTGCTTCTCTACTTTTCCCTGTGGTAGTCATTACGGTTGCAGTGTTAGAAATCACGTTTTCGCTGTTTATTAACATGGCCATGGAGTACGAAGTCCAGTGCTGTATGTATTGTGCACTTGTATGTTTTAGTAAATTATAGATTCAGATACGGATGCAGCTAAACGAAGTGACGTTATTTCCTTGGTTTGTTGGACAGGAAATATTTATTGCATTATTTGAATAAACGCGTTATCAGTTATATCTACCTTTGTTATTATTGGTACTAGGAAAGTATAATTATGAATCATTTTATCAATGATATTGCTATGAAAATTGTCCGTACTACTTAAATTTCAGAGTGATGCAATAAATATTTCCAGTACTGTGTTTATTAGCTTTTAGGGATTGTTTTAGAGTGGGATTATTTATGAGTGCGGAGAATGTAACGATTGGAGTGGAATTAGTTCAGAAGTGGTTGAGAAATTAGTGAATAAAATGTCAAGATCAGATTTAGTGGTATTTCTACAACCTGGTAGTGGGAATATCGTTGCAAATGCAAAACAATTTCATTTTTATAATGGGCTTCCTTGCGTTGACAGCAAACTGGGGGATGTTTTTATTAAATACACACCGCTGATGTTATTATGTAACTTGTTCATGTTTCACGAGGAAATAGCAAATTAAATGTCAGCAGAGTGTTTTGAAATGATAATTAATTTAAATTGTCAGTAGTGGGAACATGGCGTGAAATATTTCAACGTTATGAATGCGATTTGTGAATGTAGCTTTTAAAGCGGTGAATAAATATTTGCACGCAACGGTTAACGTTTACATTAAAGAGTGAGCTTCAGCACTGTGTTAGGCGTCGAATCGCTTTATAAACGGTACTTTCAAACTTTCAAACGGTACTTCCAAACAAGTACATGTACCCGTTAAAAAATTAAATAATTATTAGGGCAACTGGAAAGTGTTGTGGTTTATGGTATCTAACTTTTTTTTAGCAGAATTGAAATAAACGTTCCTTGCCTAAAAATTAAATTTTCTATACTTTCTTTATAAAAACCGCATACCGCTTTTTAAAGTAATTATATTTAAACTTAACCTATTATATTTAAGATATTGTAATAATATTTTCCTTTAGAATATTCCCTTGATGTAGGAGATATTAAACTTTAACTCTTCCTTCTCGTGTACAATATGAAACGCAGGGACCAACAGATACATAATCGCGAAAAACAGTTGTAACAGCTTAAAAAGCCACGATTGCTCGAGTAAGTAAGCCCGTGACATAACTTCTTCTACCAACACACGTAAAACGCGTCGAAAAAGTAATTCACAGTTAACCGACAAACGTTAATATTAAATCTCCATTAATACTGGACTCGTCGAGAGAATGAAGTAGTTACCGCAATCCCTCGGATGTGACCCTATAAAAACTGAATATTTCACACTCTTAAAAGCCCTCTAATTCCTTCCTGAAAAACGCAGAGCTCCAACAACGTAACACGTTTAAAAAAAGATTACACTTGTTGGGGAAATATCAAGGGTACATACTGTAAAAA
Organism: Andrena chrysosceles; assembly: GCA_963855975.1. Classification (NCBI taxonomy): domain Eukaryota; kingdom Metazoa; phylum Arthropoda; class Insecta; order Hymenoptera; family Andrenidae; genus Andrena; species Andrena chrysosceles. The sequence continues at coordinate 5,712,328 of OY979769.1, read as the reverse complement.
TACCAAACTCAGTCCACGAGGTTATTGATTTCGAAATTGTCATCTACAGCGGAGCAAATTCTGAATTTCCTAAAATACATGAAGAATCTTTCTCCGACGAAATAAGGAAAAGAACAGAGTTGGGCATTACTGGAATAAATTTTTATTCGAATGATCTCGAATAAGAATTGCGAATAAAACCACATGACACAGATCAACGAGGGCCTTTCGATGGGATTATGTCTCATTTTTCGCGTATCAGGAATCATCAAGCGCATTCGCAGTCATTTACAGAGTTCCTACATTCATGAATTCTGCCCCCTCCCGCTTCTCTTCCCGCAAAAGTAATTAGCTGGCCGTACTTCAACCACACGGTAAAATGTTTGCCACCGCGAGACTTTTTATTCGAGGAAAATTTTATTCCATAATGCCCAACTCTGAGAGAGAGTAGTTTCTATAGTATTAGTTTTAAAACACAAGTACCTTAAAATAATATGATTCTAGAACTCACAACTCCATCATATATCACCACACAAAATTAATCATTCCATTAAAAAAAATTAATTTGAAATCTCCTTCGTCTCTCGCACCCACAATAAAGTAATAATTACTATCGCAACAGCTGCCCCTCGAAACCAGAAAATCCTACATCGTTAATTTTCTTCAAGCGTTTAGACCAGAAAAAATGTTTCAGATAGACAGATTTAACGATTCACTCTCTGTAAAACAGTATAGCAAGTACTCACTACAGTAATACAACTTCTATGTGAAATTGGACAATAATTCCTTCGTCCAGAGGCGAAGTGAAACTCGAGTAGAGAATGGAGGCATGTCTGAAGGATTCCTAACAGCGTGGTCGCCTTTATTACGAAGCGACGCGGCGCGGGCGAAGTCTCATGACGCATCGAGTCATTTTCATTGGCAGCGACAAGTACGGGATACGTGGTCGCTTGCAAATTGCTTCTCGCAATCGCTGACGCCCGCTGCCTTCGCGAAACTAAACTGCAGCGGTGCAGTTGCAGCCCGCTTCCTTGTAGCGACCCGGAAATTCGCCTTGTTATCTAAATCCCCCGTCTCGGATCAGTGGGGCTCTTCTTCCCTTGACGTTCGCGGATGCAGGCGCGGAGCGTTCTATTTCTTCGATGTGTTTCGTTGGCTCGGGACCCTTGACGAAACCAGAATCGGCGACGCGACAGGTGATTTATATGAATCGCCGAGAAACTCGCTTTTGCGCAGTTTCAATAGCATTTTTCCTACCTAACTGATGTTATTTCTTTTTTCACGAGTTTTTGATAGATGTTCTGTTTTGCTAGCTGTGAAGCATTGAAACGTCTTTCAAGTCGAAATTCCTAGACAGTTTGATGCTCTTTTCATTCAATATTAAGAGCTGAGATCACAATTTGCTTGCTGAATACTCATTTATACCCAGAGTGTTGTAAAAAAGAGTTTAGATGTGAATAATACTAGATGATTAAGATGGCGATCAATACGAGATGAGTAAGAAATTCTTGATGAAGGAATGTTGATGAATCTAGTTTGTCAGAGATAGAAAATTTTCAGTGTTAATGTTGCGAGTGATTTACTTGTTCTGCTTATCGCCTGTGGAGTGAAAATGCAGGATCATTTTACCACATTCCTACTTCTGTGCTTACAGATGATATTTTGGATCATCTGTTTACAATTTTGCAAAAACTCAAATACTTTTGAACTAGAAATGGTTTCTAGTATGGTCTCAGAACTGGTGAGTTAGTTCAGGTACTTAGAGATCGTTAATTCCCATCCTCAGGACATGCTTCTGGGCAACAGTGAGCCATAAAACAAGCCTCAAGCCCTGGGGGAATTATAACAAGAGCATAGTAATTAATTGTAAGACGAGTTAAATGCAATTATAATATGATAAGGCAAGAATGCAGCAAGACAATCTCTTCCTTCCCCTTCGTGAGATAAGAAGAAGCCGGAAAGTCCCTTACAATGGAAGCTAACTCTTAACTCTTATTTTTGCTACTATTTTTCGTTTCCCTTTTTTGCATTCTTTTCGTATGATCACATACCACATCTGTATATCTCATTTTATGTATATTTTTTTCTCTTCCGTTACATAGATAAATTATTATAGACTGCTTCTTACTTACTTAGTTATATGCTTCGTTGTAAATAAAGAGTATTTCTCCGTTAAATAAATAATTCATATAGGTACGATACACGTAATCGGATACTTTTGATACAGAAGGAGCACAATCTCCCATTTCTATTCAAAATATCTATCTCATTCAATGTAAATGTCGTGGCTCAAAGACTTTCATCCAAAAGCTTTGAAACCGCAAATTCGAGCGCCCTCGTTTAGAACGCCCAAAATCAACAAATGAAAGTGATCCCTTTGGTTGAATATGATCTTCCACCCGTCCCTTGAACGGGGTGCCGTGAGTGATTGGCGAAAATGGCACGTTTCAATTACTTCACGGGACAGATTCAAATGGTCGCTGGCCCGTGAGGACAAAGAACGGTTATACAAGCGCAGAAATTCGGGGCATTTTCAAGTTGCAATTTTTCCGGTCCGATCGATACAATCAGCAACCGGGGACCTCGATTTCTCGTTTTATCGCGCCACTTGTGCGAATCGGTGGCCTCTTCTCCTCCTTCGACTGCGAAACTGATTCGCTTGGAATTCAATCAAACCCTGCGGAACTGCATCGCTGCTCGTTATTATTATCATCAGCATCACTTATCCGTTACACGCGCGAGATAAGGCGCCATCGGGGTCGCTGTTGAATCGTATCTTTCGACCCCGTTCTTGGCAGCACGTGCAAATATATTGCAGGATTTATGCCACCATTGATATAAGTGATATTTATAGTGGCACGCGGTACACTTTTCACATCGTCCTTGTTTTCCCTTTTTATGATCTTCCACTGGTTGGTCGGGCCATTACTTTTGTCATTTGCACGCTCGTGGTGCTAATTTGCGCTCATTAACGCGATGACTGTCGTGCCACATTCGCTGGGAGTTCTGTCAGGTTTCCAGATTTAAATAAAGCTGTTTTACCAATTTTTAAATGGATTTTAGATTGTATTGTTTATTCTAGTAGGTTTCATTCTAAATTTTTATTAGCCACTTAAGGGGGAACACCACTGTGACGGCCGGAAAAATGAGCCCATTTTTAAGATTTTTTTAAGGGATAACTTACAGTTTTATTATAAAATTGTTATTACCTATCTTTAGTACAATGTCTTAAGAGACTATAAAAAAAAAGTAATAGAAAAACATGCATAGATTTCCATATACAGTTGATCTCCTACATCCCTCACAAGAAAACATAGGTCGCTTATCGAAACGATATCTTTGGAACGGCAACTCTGAAATCAATTTTTTTTTTTTTAATATAATCGGTATGAGTGTAGTTTCCGTTGTACGTACCGATTTTTAAAAAAAATTATTTTTGTAAAAATGGTGCGCTTGGGAAGAAAAAGTTTCGAAAATCCGCAAAAAAATGGATAGTTTTTCGAGCGTATTTAAAAAAATATGTTTTCGATCAAAAAATCGGTACGTACAACTGAAGATACTCTTGTTTTAAAGATCCTATCAAAATTTCAAGTCGATCGGATAAAAATTGACAGAGCTATTGATTCGATCAGTTAGAAAAATGTCGTTTCGAGAAAATCCCGTTTAAAGTTTGCACGGGAAAAATCACACTTCAGTTCGTGACGTTCACTGTCACTCGAATGCCCGATCAACGGTTGCATTTCTTCGATTCTCGAACGAACAGCGTACCGTGCGTAAAAACGGGAAAAACCCAAAATTTATAACCTTTAACAATGTGGGGGAACAGTGGGTAAGAAAAATGTTGGCGCGCTATTTGCCGCTAACATAGCGCGCTCGGAACGGCATCGTGACGCGTCTCACAAAATGCACTGTATCTTCGTCAATTCTTCGAATATCAACTTAAAATTTTCAGAGAGTATTTTTGAAGAGTTAAACATTAAGAAAGTGAAGAAAAAAAAATCGAAATTTTTTCAACTTTCACAGTGGTGTTCCCCCTTAAAGGTGGAATTATGTAAGTGAGATATAGTGGATGAAAAATTGGTTAGATTTGGTATAGACCAAGATTCAATTCTAAGCTTTTTAATTTAAACAAAACTGAGGTTTCAAGCGTAACGTATGTTTTATTATATCTACTTTAGTTTCTATTGATAGACGAGAGAGAGCAGAGTAGTTATGAATTGTTACGTCGCCAACGTTTCGCGCATGGGCGGTAAGCTTTCCTATACTGTTTGCGAGAATAGCCGTTCAAGGGATATAAGAATTTTCCATGATTTATGAATACACCCGCCTTTGACAGTGCAGTAATCAAGTCAGTGATCGATGGCGAAGTGAAGTTTTTAGAATCTTCATACACTTTCTATATCAATACTTCATATTCTACACTCACTTCTCACTGTCGATATCAATGAAGAATCTATCAACAACATTCTTCGGGAATAATCAAACACATATCAGTCATAAATCGAAATTTGCGAAGGAAACATTTCTTTGAGAGACAGACAGAAATCTTTATATATGGACCCATGTTTACACATATTTTAGAATCAGTTTAGTTCCAGTAACTTTAGCTTATTTCTCCTATCTAAAAATATATACATGCTTCTAACATTCAGAACAAATAAACTCCACAACATCAGTTCCAGTGCCCGCCTTGCTACAGAACCTTCTGTGCTCTGAAAACTGACTTAGATATTTAAATAAATGAAAACACCAACAACTAAATGGAAATAGTCGCGATAGATGAGATGTTTGAAAATATGTCATGAAACTTGTCTCATGAGAGTCTAATTTCATGAAACTAAAGACAAAATAATTAAAAAGACACTAATAAAATAATGAAATAATTGTCTCATGTGAGACACGATATTTTTTCTCATCGTGCATTTGAACCTATAAAGAATTTTTCAAATCTCATAGACTCTATCAAACCATAACCAACACCCTTCTACATTTACAATTTCAACAAACTATGTCACCAACCAATTTATTACACACCCCTTACACTAACTACACACAGACAAGAAAATTGTTCTGCACCCCGTTTCTCGCCCCCCTCGTTAGATACTATTCAAACAACCCCCATGTACAAGCTGGCAAAAGATGCGCGGTAGTCTGTCGAGGAGTTCAGCATTTTCCAGCAAAAATCTTCCCCGGCCCCGGAAAAATCGGAAACGGTCAGCTGGTGGACCGCAGTGCCGCTACCACACATCCTAGTCTAAAGGGGAAACGGCTTGAAATTCAATAGCCGTCGGCGGGACGCATAACCATTCGTTCCTGCCGAAATACCCCTCAGAAACGACGCGTCATTCCGTCGAGAGTCACCCGTGAAATCCAACTACTTGCCCGTCCCACGGACGCCCCTCGCACATCAGTGCAAGATCCTCCCTCGGTCACCACTTCCTGCGCCGCGGCTCCACCGGAAGGGTGGATGATCCCGATTCCACAACACCGACGACCGCGTCGAATATTAGAATATTTGCGACAAGTGGGTGGCTAACAGAGTCACTGCAGGGATGTCGTGGAACTCGAGCACGATTTCTGGGAGCAATTCAGGGAAATTAGAAATTAACAGACAGTCTTGCTTTCGTAAGAGTGTGATGCTGGAATGGTAGTTTCTAGTATTGGTAGGTTTGTATAAGTTTGAATGGAGTTGATGGGCTTGAAGCATTGAATTTTGTGAGTGAGCTTATTTTAACCCTTCGTGGTCACACCTTCTTATAATCACACATTGGTCACACGGGGTTCACTGTACCCCAGTGTCATTTTTTGAGTTACCATTTCCGTCTTTTTGAATCTTTTAACTTTTTAGTGATAATTGTACATTCGTATTACTTATACAGTCATGGTCTAATAGTCTTTTTCTAGAATCATAAATTTTGATATGATAAAATTTGTAGTTGAAAATGAGCGATTTTCCATGGTTGTAGGAAAAACCGATTTTTTTAAAAAAAATTTTTATTATTTTTTTGCGTTAAATCCCCTTTGGAAGACGTAAAGGTGCGACATTTCAAATCGAAAATTGTTCTTGGGGTACAATACACCCCGTGTGACCACGAAGGGTTAAAATATGTATGGAAGTTTGTGGGAAAATGTTAGGCGAATGAGAAGTATTTGAAAGAGTTTGTGGAACAAGGGTAGTTTTGTGGCAGACGTGAATTAAAAAAGTTTCATACGTGAAAAGACAGTAAGTAAGATTTCCTTGTTAGTTTCGAGATAGAAACCGATGGTGTCTGTTATTAGATAATTCGAGAATTTATGGTGACAAAAGAAACGAAAGATAGAACTTATAATAATGGGTTTAAAATGCGCAGTAATTAGAATTATGTGTTTCGTAAAGATACGTTATTGTTAGTTGTAGACAATTTAAAATATTAACTTAATCGCTAAGTATCAATCTAATTACTAAAACTTGAAATGTTTGATGCGAGTATACACGTGTAATATACGGAGGCTTGAATAGAGGATAGAATGAATAAGGGATTGAAAAGGACTCAAGCAGGATAGCAGCGAGGATTTCGAGTTTATATAATGCAACGAGAAATATTAATTCTTCTCCAGGAAAAGAGTAAAGTCGTTTTCAAATTTCCCGTCCAGTCGGAAAAGGAAACGTCTCGCCTTCCGCTCGCAGAAATAGGAATATGTTATCCAGCTCCGCATATTAGATTCGCGAAACGATTCGAACTAAGTTATTCCCGATACGGCACGTACTAAAAGGCGTTCTTTGAAGTGATTTTATTCGCAATAATATCTTGTATCGGAATGAGATGAAATGTAAACGTCTCAAGAAATTTCTCCGAATTTATGGGCAACGCACGTGTGAATACCAGCTCCTGGGAAAAGGATTTTTCAAACTAGCCTCACTACTTCTGAAATAGCGCCCCTAATGTAAAGGAAGCGCAGGGGCAATTTTAATTAAGTGAACGTGGAAATAATTTTATATTTTAAATGAAAAGTGAAAATTAAATGAGGGCGAAAATATTTTTATATTTTAATAGAAAGCGTTTGATGCTTGGGCACTTTTTAATAGGAATTTTGAAAATGCGTTTTATATATTTATAGAACAGAAATTGGATATTTAAATTTACAGGATTCTTTGATTTTCATGGAAGACACAGTCTTATTTTTCAGTTTTATCAATTTTTTAGACCTGGTTGGAACGTTTCTCAAAATTTCTATTTGTCTTTTCTTATTAGATTATTGTTCCACCGAGCTATTTTGTAACGAGTAAAATTTTGTGCAACTTCCCACACGCAACTCGCGACCAATACAGATCCGAAAATAAAGTTTCAAACTGCATTAAGAAGTGCCATTTGCATTTCGAATTCCGCCACGTGTACGAATTTCTAATTCGACTCGATTTCATGCTTCACATTTAAATTTCTTAATTTAACCCACCCTGGCTTCATTCCGGGGGAACAAGGGGATTTTGTAAACTGCACGCTGCCCTGAATAACGGAAATTTAAAATTTGCCCGCGTAAAAGTGCGACCCCTGACGTTTCCTGCGTTTTCGAGAAACTGAAACGACTTCAAACTTTTCAGTTTGCAGTAATGCGGAGGAGGCAAACAATTAAAAGCGACAGTCCAAATAGGACAGCTTCAAAATACTGAAAAAGATGAAGTAAATTTACTAGAACCTAATTATTATACCTTGACATTTTGTGTTTTGCTATCAGAAGTTATCAGAATCTTGTATACCTACTTCCGTTAATCAGAGAAACATTTTTTATTTCGAAACTACGAGATAAATTATAAAATAAATTATATTGTAGATAATTACTTTTTCCAAATTATTCCTACAATACCAAATTCCATTCGTTATTCAAATTATTACATCTTGTTTTATATAATTAAACTAATTTCTATTTGCAGCTGATAATACCTGAGTATTAATGATATATTAAGATATTTGATATCACTGGCGAAGAATAAATACAGTAGGAAAAATGACTTACATTTTAAAGCCTGTAGAATACATCGAATCATAACAGCAAGTACAATATTACTCCTCGCCAAATATTAATATCCCCATATTAATACCCTCGGAACGTCAAACACGCTGTTCAGCGAAAAAGCATTAAACTTGGGCTCGTAATTTCGAATAGTAATAACGACAGTGATATTAATGGTAGCCCATGGTAACGTTAACAGAGTTACAAATTTACTTACAGTATAAAGCTCGAATACCCACAGCGGATTTCGAGCAGTAATAGCAGCAGAAGTGAAAGCGGGCGGTCGTTGGTGCGGTATTAATAACTTTAAAGGGTTAAATACACTGGAAAATTCCGTGAGAAATTCTGAATTACGAAATTATGTCGCTGCACGACGGATTTGGTAATTTATTCAAAGGGAGAACGCCAGTAGCATCCCCAAAACCGGGGGCGTTTCACCGAGCCGCCCCTGCCGTCCCGCCTAAAGCGATTTAGATTACCTATTCCGGATTTCCGGTGCAGCCACCGTCAAGGAAGCTTTCTTGGTCTCCCTGCGCCTGACCAAAAGCAGATTACCGTTGGAAACGGTTTTTCATGCCGTCCGCGGCCAATAAGGCTTGCAACAAGAAAAACAACAACAACCAGGGGTGGGTAAAAACAAAATCCCTGCGAAACAAACGAAATCAGGGGAATATGAAATAGAGGGATGTTTAAGCCTGGAGATCGTTTCCAGGAATGGGAATATTGTAAGCTTCGGGATATATGACCGTGGAAGTTAATTTATTATTTGACTTCCACAGAAATTCACTTTGATGGAGCATGAAATGAGGGGAAGCAGTTGTGGATCATCTTATGGCAAATGGATAATCACTTTCTCAAGTAGATGTCAGGGATTTTGCTGACGTTGAGATATGATGTAGGGCAACTGAAATTAGGGGGGTTTAAATCATCACTTTGCTGACTTCGAATTTGTTTACGAAATGGAGGGGTTGATGAATTTGAATTCTTCGGATATTTCTAGGGAAACTATGGTGAAATATGTAATGCTTTGGAAATATGAATATAATGTGAAATATAGATGAACAGGATTCTGTGTTTTAGTGTCATTAAACCTATTTAAGAAATTCGTTTGCCAATATGTTATGATTATGGATTTAAAATTGATGTGCATCATTTTCTTACAATTCTGCAGAATTGGCCGTGACGTTTCTATGTAATAGCAGTATCGATGTAACATCGTCGAAGTGACTGTAGTCGGACACAAATAAACGTAATATTCATGAATAGAACTGTCAAAACTTTTCGAGATTTTCTACCAGGCAAACTAAGAATTAAATGTTGACGAGTTTAAATTTACGAATCAAAATCTACAGGCTGCCTTTCGTCGACTGGAAATACGTTTTCCAACTTCAATTTCAAAGTAGTTTGTGCAAAAATTTTATTTAGAATTTTTACTCTCACAGAAACACTTTATTCGATCATCCCTGTGTTCGATAATCCTGCGAGATGAGGATTCGTCGAGAAATTCTTAGATAACACCGGAATTGTAAAACAGAAATGCTTTTTTCATTGCACTCGAGGGAATACGTAAATAAATATCGACAGGCATAAAAGGATTATGTTGCTAAAAAATGGGAGAATAAAATATTAAATTACATTAGGTGATAAAATCGAATTCTAGCAAAGAAGATATAAATGTTTATATTCCTCGCCTATCTATCTCGTTTTATTCCTTATAATTTATGGCACTACTTAGTTGCAAGCCCTTTTTAAACTATTCTTCCGCTCTTATTTTTAATAATTTTAACATAAGTCTATTTAGAAATTAATTTAACTCCAAATTAAAATGGCATACAATACCTACCACATCTGTTTGTAAAATACAAGCAGTCTCCTTTTCACTTAAACAAAATCATCGCTCGTAAACAAGCACTGATTTATTCATCATGTTAATAATTTAAACCGTCAGTCCTTTACTGCTTAAATTTCATGGTAAACAGGATTATGGACTTATAGAAATTTATGCAGGAATTTGTCGCGACAATTTTGGCTGAGCGTTAAGCACAACCATAAATAATTCTCAATATTCTACAATCTCCCTATTCGCTTTAAATCCTGTTAAAATTTCTCATTCATTTTCACAGAAATGTTCGGTGAACCTTTCGGACAATTATCGAAGCCCTCGCTTATACACTACCTGCGCGAAATTTAACGTCATTAAGGTTGACAACGCCGTAACGATGAAACCACTCCGACGCGCAAGTAAAACGAAGTCTACTTTCAATTAAAACTTGTATAGAGCCTCCCACGTGTTACCGACAATTTCGAAATTCCCTGTTAGGCTGCTTGAAAAACGCGAATTCCAGAGCGAAGGGTAGGCAAAGGAGCAGTATAACATTTATCTGGGTCAGGTAAACTAGCAACTCGAACAAGGAAAGCCGCAGGGCTACATCGAACGAAATTCCGGCGCTTTCTGACAAGATGGGAAAATCGTTGGGAACGCTCGTAAAATGGGGACGTATCATCTCGCTGTCCGTATGCTCGCTAAAACGATTTGGATTACCAGTTCCTACCTTCCAGGGGAACTTCGCCGAGGACAATTTCATCCTTGATTCTCTGATCGTACTCCATGTTCACTGATGGAGCATTAACCTCGATGGAAGAAGCCAGGCAAGATGATTTTGGCCATGTTTACATTACGTTTCACTCGATATCCAGCGACACAGCCTCGCATCTTCTGGGTACCTCGCTGTGGTATGTAATAGTTTCTTTTCGCCCACTTAATGTGCCTCTCTGTTACTTCTTTTTCGTAACAAAATGTTAAATGAGTAATTATGGGAAGCACAAGATGGCTTTGTGATCTATTGAAAAGAGTCACTTCGGTTTTAAATTCAAAGAGAATTCGGATCTTAAATTCTACGATAATATTGCAGTATAATTTCTCCTCCTTCTTAAAACAAAGTAAATATTTCTTTGAAGAATTCCAAGGGAAGTATGAATAATTTGCAGCGGAGGCTACCAAGTCAAAGACTTATCATGTTGATAAGCATTTAAAATGTAACGATACTACTACTCGCAAAATAATTTCCTCAAAAGCATAGGTACTATATATTCCACCACACAGGTTGCAAATACCCCTGCACCTGCAACACGTCCGTTTCCTTTTACAAGGTGTAAAGCTTGCTTCGCACGTTTGCGCACAGTTGAAATTTGCGAGTGGTGTGTGGCAGCGTTAAAGCGGCCGTACGAGCAAAAATGCTTGTCGCATATTTAATCGTAAGTTCGCCACGATGGAAGAATTTTAAGTCTATGAGGTATTTCTCGAGCGTGTGGGGGCATTTATCGCGCTAGCACACCCTCAAAACGATCGTGGCGTATTCTGTGCAGGAAATTTGATGGGAGGATACCGCGGGAAAATACACAAAGGAACACGTACCTATATACTTCGCTCTCGGCCGCGGCGAACCTGGAACATGCGCTTCATAAACGGCTGTACATTTTATTTGTTACGTTTGATCGTTTCGCAGCTCCCTCCGCGGAATTGAAACGCCGAGAGCTAAACTTTGAAAGCCCGCGGGAGGATTTCGATTGTGCGAGCGCAGACTCTCGACGCCGCTGCTCCGATTTCTCCACACAGCCGCGTCGAGTGTGCATTTATAATTGGTAATAGTGGGACTAATAGCATTCTACTTAGTATTATTCCTCTTCTTTTATTATTAATACTTTCAGTTTTGTCTAATGCGGTTTTAGTGTTCGTATTAGTATTTTGATTTATTGTGGTGTTAACATTTGTCTTGATAGTTTCACTTACTATGGCGTTAGTATTACTATAGGTAGTGTTACTTATTTTAAGTAACATAGTTCAAGTAACGTAGTTTTATTTATTGTAGGTTTAGTAGTTGTATTAGTAGGTTTACTTGTTGCAGGTTTAATAGTCGTCTTGGTAATTTTATTTATTTTAATTTTGGTACCACTTGGTTTAGTACCACTTTCGTTTACTGTATTATTTTGGGCCTCAGTAATTTCCACTTTAATATTAACTTTGAATATGGAGGAATTTCGATTAAATATAGTTAATCTGTGTCATATAATTACACAGTGTGCTAATTCGTTAATTTATTGCTAACATACCTAAATGTATATATTCATAAATATATGATTTCCATTTCAACGTTCCAAGTTGCATTCATTTTTTCTGTTCAAGCAAATTGGATCTACTTAGTTACTTTGAACAAAGTTTTCTAATTACATTGGAAATCATTTGCAACGATGATTCAATATTGGAGCGCAATTGTACGGGGTGCTATAATCATTATAATTAGCGTGTGTTTTCAAAATTAAAATTCATCATTATACATTGTGATCTGCGCACGATGGCGTCAACGAGGCAATTGAAACAGGAAATCGAAAAAGGTGAGAGAGTTAAATCTCTCGTCCAATTCCACTCATTTTCAGCGCAAGCATTTCTGGATACACATTTCTCGTATTTCCAGCTTAAATTCAAGATCCGTTAATTTTCAGGTTTTCAATATCCCGTTTCTTGCTTCTTTTTAATTTTAGCACAAGTAAATATAGAACTCCGTACAATCAAATTTCGTACAGTGAGGAAAAAGCTATTTCACCAATTTTCTATTAGATGGAAGTAAAATAACTGTAAATGATAAATGAAAATGCTGTATTAAAAGCTTAAGTCTACAAGACATTGTTCATTCTACTACAAACTTAATCTACTTAGTCCTCAAAGCTTATAAAGCAACGGCTTCACCGACATAATAAAATCACATTAAATTTACCAATGAACTTTAAAGCACACTAAAATTTTGACGCAATATTAATTTACATAATATCTATAATACAGAAATTGTTCGATACATCTATAATCATTATTTTCAGGACATATGTATATTTTTTAAACCTTTTTCACTCGTAAAGTGAAAAAAAGTCAAAAACTTTGTAACCGTTTTGAAAAATAGTGTACTTTCTACTTCTACATAGTACACCAGCAACCAGTAGTTACCTTATTTGATTGTTCGTCGATTATTTTGCAAGATTCGTTCAAGATAATTTCAGAGGATTCTCGCCTATAATCAGAAAGTTAAGGGTCGACTTACAAGAGGCGCGTGCGACTCATTAACTCGCTGGAAAGCAGAAAGCGAACGGAAATCCCGAACTTTAGTTCATTTAATTTCCCTTTCATAATTATTGCTTCCAGTGACATCGGTCTCCTCACTTTCCAAGAACGAAGCTTACTTTCAAATTACTCTGTTATTTGCGCCTCGTTATTTCCTCGGGGCTCGCGCGACAAATTAATTTCAACAGCAGTGTCGACTTCTAAATTGCTAATTATCGTCTTGACCCCGTATCGATGCAGTTATAAATAGGCCAGAAATCAGAAATTCATTTGAGCTTGAAAAAACGTTCCAATGAAACAGAATCTGCTATTCATCGTATTTGATGAATAAGTAATCGAAGCATTGATTGTTTCGTAAATATGAAATGTCGTGGGAGCATTGGTTGACAAATGGGAAGCAAATATGATTGAAAAATAACCAGCTTATAAATGTAAAGGTAGGACAATGTGAATTTAAATACCTCCAGGTTGATATACAGGGAAATTCAGTAAGGGAAAACAGATGTTACAATTTCATGTAGACCAGTTCCCATGTATCCTAAATCACAAACGTCGTATATCATTTGCACAAACAAAAACGATTGAAACAAAGAACACTGCGATTTCTTCAAATTCGTATTGCAAACATTTCCTACCCAATTCTCAAGAATAAAATAATTCCCTACAATTTCAACCAATCGTACCTCGTTTCGAATCGAATCTTCGAATCACATTGGATAGAAGGCTTTACAAAGTGAAGAATAACACCACATAAATGATGAAAACCAAGAGTTTCTGGAATAGTTCTCTCTACTTTATTTCCCCTACTGTTTCATCAATTCTATTGCTTCAGATCAAGTCATTTGTCACTGGACTGGAAATTCCTTTATGCTGTCTCATCAATATTTCTACATCATATCTCGTTTTGCCTGAACATTAAAGTGGAAAAGTGGCAGAAAAATGGTGGCCAAACTGTTTGCAACAACTGGCACCGAGTTGCAAGCTGCGAAACGCGATGCAGCTTAACTCAGACATGTAGTTTCGCGCAGAATTAGCTGAAATGAATCACGGAAGATTTATTTGCTCCACCTGCAGAATCGTTTGTTATACCGCCTTGCCGCTTAAGTACCGCGATTAACATCGGCAAACATTAATATGTACGTACGAGTGTACGTAACTGCGGAAGATGAGGATGTCAGAGGTCGTGGATTTCGTTTTCGGAATGTCCAAGTGTTTACACGTGTTTAATTGTTTTACCACGTGCTAGAACTGTGTTGGAGATTTTTTTATAATATTAATTTTAAAAATTTAAGATGACTCCAAGGTGAGTATTAATTGAGATTGGAGTGTTTATCAGTTCACGAGTGTTATAAAATATTCCTGGGCTTAAGTGGAACTGTTTTGTCAAACCACCGGGGTGCAGGTTTCATAGTTAATTTAGGAGGCGTACCGTGAAAGCTGTGAATACAAAGAAATCTCTCCTTTTAATTATGAACGTCCATTTGAAAGTGACTCCTAATTGTACCAGGAAACTTTAATGCAGTCTACGACAAATAATTATTTAACAGCGAGTAAGTCCATTAAAATCCAGTAAAATTAAACTTTTCTTCTTCCTGGATGAGATTTCCAGCGCTTGCGCAGTTTCCTCTCATTTTATATCAAAATTAAAATGTAACAATAAAGTTCCTGTAAAATAACTAGACTTGCCAAAGAAATGTCGATTTAAATTAATCACTCAACTGCTATAAGTTCTCGTTTCTGAGTAAAGAATTGAATCTTAGGATTGGTTGCACTGGAATTTCAATTCTTCCTCTATGCCACACAATTTAAAATAAAGATGGCCAGTATTCGAATTCAATAGGTATACTCATTAGTCAAATGATTTAGCATAGTCGGTCTGTTCGCTGGTAAATCTTTGTTCGCGGGGCATAATTTCCAATAAAACTGTTTCCTCGAGGTTAGATCGACCGAAGAGAAGCACAGGCACGGTTTTCAGTCATGGCAAATCCCCAAAGCTCGGTGGGGCCGCGCTGAAAGGATCAAATCGCGGAACGCTTCTCCTCTGATCGAAAAATAATGCTGTTTCGCGACAGGGTATTACCTGGTGCGGGGCACGCCGTGACGCGATTACGAACTTCCTACGTCCCCGCGTAGTTTACATCGAGTATTATTAATATGCATGAGGGAGGATGAGCGAGGCGTACCACTCACCAGGGGGGGGGGGGAAGACGAGGGCAAGTCACGCGTGTAAAAGGGCCCACAGACGTTACGATTTCTCCCACGATCTCTTATAAAATGAAAAAGCCCGCAGATGTTTCTACTTTCCATGTGACTCGTCATAAACTGTGCACGGTGAATTGCACATGTAATCGTATCAACTTGTGGTGCGACGGTTTTTCCACATACGCGACGATATATTGCTCGACTTTTATTGACTATACGTGATCGAGGATAACTAATCATAAACGTAAAAGAAAACAACGACAATTCTTCCAATAGTGTCATCACGTTGAAAAATGAGCAAAGAAAACGGTGCAAGAATTTGTTTTTAAAAAGGAGTTCATATGAAATTCTTCTGGTTTCAAAAACTATTTGGGAATGAATAATGCCACATTCTTAAAATTAATAAAACACTTGAATTCAGTAATGAAATTCAGAATAACAATGATATCATATATGATGTCATCTATCAATCGTGACTCATAAATTGTAAGGCAAATTTTAAAAAACTCCTGGATATTACCATTTTTTAGATTGCAAATTGTGCGCGTATTCATTGACGAAATGCAAGGTATTATCATTAATTCCATTAACAAATTGAATGAGACATTACCCTTTCGAAACATTTTCCAAACCCACAAGGTTCATTCCCATTTGCAGCTCAGATGAAAGCTTCATATATGAACATTGAAAACCAATTTCTCTATGAAACCCAATTCTTGCACCGTTCCCTTCTTTTCCTTCCCCTTTCTTCGAAAGAATCATCCACTAGTAACATCATCACAAGAATTTCTCCTATCTTCTCCAACAATACTGGCACCACAAATCTACTCTCCCGTTTCTTCTGACAATCAGTTACGCTCGAACAGACAACATCTATCCAACAATAAATCATCGCGCATACAGCAAAATCGTCGTAGGTGCAAGACACTAGCAGCCTCGCCAACGAAACATCGTTACCTCTACCAAATCCCGTAAACAAGTTGTTCAAAAATGCCACACAAAAATGTCCCCCGCGAGGAGGGACCGATACTTGTTCGCTTTATAATTTTCCACCGATTCGAATAACGCGAAATTCCCAAGGGAGCGCCGCGGACTGAATCCAGATGCGAGCGGAGTAATAAATAATACAAGAAGTTCAGGGTGTTTTATGCATTCGAATCGCGGTCGGCCATTTGTATGCGGGGCACGCCGCCGCGGGGCTGATGTAAAACCAACTTGGAGGTTCACTGGGATCGATCGGTTCTCGATTAATTTTTCGAATTACAACGAAATCCAACGTGACCCCTTGGCTTCCAGCCGGTGGATTCCACGAGGGGCATACCGCGACGCTTTTCTCAGCGTCGTTACATGATCGATGTACGGTTTGTGTGGACTGAAGCGTTCCTCCCTTATTCATTCGGCACTACCGCGATACCGTGGTAAAGAATACCCACCCCTATGAATATTAATGCAACGCGTGTCGTGTCTAACGTTGCCATCCTGAGTACCTTTCTCTGCTCCATTCCAGAGGGCATTTTTTCAATTTGCCCGCGAGTGGAGGGCGAGTTGATTGTGTCGATATCATGTCTTGTGCGAGTGGATTCTTTAGGAGTGCTTTCAGAGGTGTCCCATACCAGGAGGGGTGCTAGATTGTACATTGTCTTTTTCCTTTTAGCTTTGGAGAAGGTATTTACTGATAAGAGAAGTTCGGTCATCGGAAATTAAAAAAAATCTTAAATTTTACAGAAATATAGCTCAAGTGATGCTAATAACGTAACTATTTTTTTTTTATGCGACAATAGAGCGGTTCTAAGAGTGAAAACAACCCCTTGAAAAAATGGTGACTTTTAGGATTAGTGCGAATGTCTACGAAAGTGTAAATGATACCAAATAGAAGTTAAATTCAAAGTTTTATGGTTTTTATGTCGTATAAAGCGGCGATAAAGAATTTGCGAAAATCATTATTTTTCACAAATTTATCCTCACCACCCTTTCTGCGACAATTCTTTATCATCGTATTGTAGGGTATCGGAAGCCGTAAAACTTTGAATTGCACATTTTTCCCGATATCTTTTACGATTTCGCAGATATTCAGGATAATATGACAACTCAAATTTCTTTGAGGGAGTGTCACCCTTAGAACCGTTTTATTGCCGAATTAAAAAATAGTTACGTTCTTTGCATCATTTGAGCTGCAAAGTCCATTTTGTTTTAATTTTCCCGTTGCCGAACTTCCCTATTTATGGAGTTGAATAATGGAAGTATTAAAATTAGACAGATTGCGATCTTTCTGTAATTAGGTAGGTACATGGAGTCGTTAATAGCAACTTTATAAAATGGCGATGTACCTATACTTGTTTTGTGACTGAAGAGTGCGCATATTATTTCTTGTTTCTTTTGTAATAGCAAATTAAATCAAACGTTTACTTTCTGCAATTAAGAAGCTATTATTTGGCACTTAACACCATTGGTACTCCCACTTTTCAATTATAAACTGTTACAATTTTGAATGAAGCTATTTTGAAAGTAGCCAGGGAGAAGCCAAGGAAATAATAATTGGAGAAGGAGATGCTGCAACTTCCTTTTTGTAGTGTGCCGGGAATATATTTGTATGTATTCTGCTATCAAGCACTCAAATTTGAAATTTAATATCGCAGAAAGTTATATCCGACGAGTTGAGTATACGTATAAAACACAATATGGATTCGTTCAAATTTAACGGGTCCACGATAGTGAGTAAAAACGATCCGCGCTACGGGTATAAATAAACATAAAGGTTTCCTATGCACTTCCAGGGCTCCATACTCTTGCGTGGAAACCGCATAAAAATGGTATTCAGGTATGGCAACGATAGATAATTTCATGCACTAAAATACAAGAGTACAACTCTGCAAGAAATGTTCACAAATTTTTCATATAATCCTCGGAAAATGGTACCCATAAACGTTTCCCCATAAACGTGTGCATATTCCCATAACTTATCCAAAAATTACGAGACGATCCATCGCGTACAAACTCCGAAAAGAAAACTTGCTTCCTGCTTTCAAACAATTTCCCAACATCCACGAAGAGTATCAACGTCAAATCTCGACAGCACGTTCCAAGTGCATCCTTTACCTATCCCACAACCCTATCTTCTCACGAGCTATCAATTAACAGCCAAACATCTGCCACGTAAAGCTACGAATCCCATTTCGGTGTGCGGAGAAAGGGCGCATCGATTGCACCATTTGCGCCGCGGCATCCGCGCCGTTTTCAATCAGAACTGATACGTTTAAACGTCGAAAATCCGTAGCGGCGGTCTCCGCTTGGGGAACGGAACTGAATAGGGAGCGATGCATTAACGACTGCTTCGACGACACGTCGAGGTACAACTTTAACCAAATTGTGCACGGTCCAACTGCACGCGACGCGTCGGTGCATTAGGACACCGACGAAAACTGCACATTCCGAGCTGGTGGGGGGGTTCCGCGCGGGTGGCAGCGAGTACCCTGCCTCCCCGCACTTCCGTTACGACGTAAACTTCCGGAATTTTCGGGTAGGAAGGAGCCGGACAACGCGCTGGAACGGTCGACTCAATTATGACGAGAACTGAGGCTCGTAAAACGAGCAAACCGACCAGGGCGCATGGGTATTACGATGGCTCGTGCATCGGTTGCCAGGAAATTCCGCTCGCCGCGGGGACACTTTTTTGCGAGCGGGACGCACGCTGAATGCTTAATTACCGCTGGATTATCTGAGGATTATGCATGTTCGCGTGAAACCACCGGCAGTGGAATTTATCAATCTTTTACGTGAGCAATTGGCTTAAAGAGCAGCGCGATACTGCAGGCGAATGATATAGGAATCGCTTTCTGGCGACGAAATTCAAATGAGTTCCGAGAGTGAATGAGTGTCGTTCTGTTTCTGAGGATTTTGTTCCCCTCAAAGCAAGCGCAAATGATAGAAGAATTTTTGGAGGAAAGGATCACCTGGATGACTCCTTTGAAAATGTGGGGAATGGTAAGGTGAATTTAAAATAATTGCAAAGTGAGAACGTTGGGAACTCTCACTCTCGAAAATCTAAATTTCCTTTCGTCAGACCTAAGGATATCACAATTAGATACTACTCAAAAGTAGCAGTTTCATGATATGAAAGGTGAAAGAAATTTCCCTAAGTAGATAAACGATAGGTACATCATACGAGTGGAAGTTATAAAAAAGGTTCCCTGGTTTATCCCTTGTTTGTAATAAGTCACATATGTGTTTGTATTTATGCAAACTTTTGCATGTACATTTAACCACATGTTTCTGGTGACATCAAGTTTTTTAAGAGACTCAAAAGTCCACACCGCACGTATATTTAGGTCACAATCACTGCTCACTGGAATCGAAACTCCATTGTAAGGATGATCAAGGTATAGCTGATGACTGCCGTCTATGATCACTACAATGGCCCTAAGTGGTTTGAGATCTGAAAGGGTACTCTATACTAATCCCCTCGTTCAATCATGATCCCACACTAGAATTATGCTCTCAAAATTCTCCCAGTCGAGTCTCCTATATGGTCTCAGGTTTTGTCTGTTAGCTGAGGTACCCAGAGATCCCCAGTTCCAGTCCTAGAGGCTTGTTTCTTGGGGAACAGTGACCCATGAAATAAGCCCCAAGTCCCGAGGGATGTGTTTACTTCAACTGAGCAAGGAATTCAATTTGACTTGGTTATAATAAAAACTATATAACTCATCTGTCTCGTCGCTTGGTCCATTAACACTTGAATAATTATTTTGATTGTTCAGATACTTTAGAATTTTTAAATTTCTTCTAATTTTCTATTTAACTCTCTTTACTATCGTGTGATATATGTTATTACCTGTGCTTTATATTCACAATTGTAACATTACCTATACGAAATTAAATTTCACATTAATTTATATACAATCTTTAATGTCTACCAATGTAAAGGTTAACGAGGCGTGACAGTTGTTTCTAACTAACAGAGTCTTTTAAAAATCGTGCAAGAAATCTGCGACAACGCAAGTCTTTCCCCGTAATTTGCATGTTGCATTTCTATATTACACTAGTTTCAGTACACATTTATACATCTGCCGCAGGGTGTGCACCCGCATATAATAATTAGCATCAGGGAACCTTATTTATCCGACTTCCTCTCGTAACATACATACCAGACAACCCGTGCCACGATTTTGCACCCGATTCAAGAAAATCGAAAACCCGTCGAAAGCCTCGTAAAATGTTCTACTCACGTGTTTCGTGGCGGTGTATCCAGTGATCTGCTGCAGCTTGCTGCTAACCACCTTCGCGCCAGGCTTCGTCGGTTTCTCGCTCTTGTGCCATAGCCCGACCACGCCCGTGATTATCAACGCCACCACCGTAATGATCCCGATCAACAACGACAGAGTCACGATTTTGCTACGGGGCGATATTACCATCGCCATGTTTCCACCTGTGTGCTTAAGAGCGTCCCCCCTCCCGCGGGAATAATAGTCAACAGTTCTATCACCGGCGAGCACACAAACACACTCCCCCACCGATAAACGACGAACAAGAAAACTATCGATCAATCAATAACTCCGATTAACATCAATATATCATTTCTGTATACATATGTCTTGGTATATGAATATATATATGTCTGTGTATATATATATATATATTTCTCTTTCTCTCTGCAATTTAGGGGTAAGTCAGGTGTGAGAGTTAACCTACAATATTCCTCTGAAACGGCTACGCGAGACCGTGGAAAAACGATTCCTCAACTAAGGCTCCCCGGTGTTATTATAACTTTATCACGTCCTCGTACTCGAATATCGACGACGTGTCAGCCGAGTCCTCGTGCACCCTCCTTAAAGTCATCTGGCACTGGGTGACTCGTTCTTGGGGCCTTTCGAACTGACCGATCATTAGATCCTTAGATCATTAGATCATTAGAACCCACCCTTCAACTTCGCCGTAGTTCTTAGCCAACAGCCTGCTCTCCTCAAGGAGGGTTCAGATACGGCAGCTGATACCACCCTGGCTGATTAGCTTCGCGAATACGTTCGATCTGACTTCCAGACGCGAGATTTCGATCAGGTTGCCCGCGTCTGGTTTCGCTTTCGGCGAATTTACGGGCGAATCTCGGGGAATTTCTCGGGAGTATTACTTCCCCGCTGGGCGGTCCCTCTCGGCGAAACTCGCCCTTACGTGCAACCGCCACGGGCTCGGGCGGGTCAACAAGTTTAACACTCTCGAGGAACTTTCACGCGGGAAACTCGGTCTTCCTGGAATTTCTTAATGTCCTCCCCCACCCTCGCGAAGTGTCTTCTGCAGTAAATTCGCGGCGCGTTTTCCAGAGACACCGGTTATACACTTGCACTGATTAACGGATTCAGTATCAACGCCAAATTTCGCCGCCCCTTTTGGACGATCTCTCAACGGGTATCACAGCTTCCCAAACGATGATATCTTTCACCCGCGTGCTCCCTTCCGCTGAGATTTCACTTCACGCCGACGCCTGGCTCCTTGCTCATTTCGCGTGGCAGCTTTCTAATACCGAGGCACTGTGCAATTTCCAAACCATTGTTCCCGGTTTCCGTGGCAGGATATTCGTTCAATTGTCGGACTTCAATGTTTTCTCTATCGCGTGAATTTTATACAGGTGGAAAAACTTGGATTTGAATGCACGTAGTTAGAAAGCTTATTTGCACTCGTCCTTCGTCAATCTCGTTCTCTGTTGCACCGAGGGAGACTTCGGTAGCACCTTCCATCCGAGTACCCTGTATTCGTGCAATTTCGACAACCTTCGGAGATGCTTCGCGAACGGAATGAACAAAATCCCTGTCCCTCACCTCCGCAACATTGCTCCCTTGTTTACGGAGGAAGCTTCGCGAAACGACTCCGTAGGAAACATAATTTCAGAGAAAGATTGGGGTGTCCTACGGAGTTTGGCGGGTAGAATCTTTTCTTTTAAAGTTTCTCTTCTGTGCCGGGGGAGACCTTTGGCGACGACTTCTTTTCGGACACCCGGTGTGCACTGACGCTGATCAACAAGTTTAACGGCCGCGATGGGTCAACAACAACGAGTCGCGATAAATTCGTCTGAATAATCAACAATGAACTCCTCCGGGGAATTGTTCCAGCAATGAGATATTCCGGCCGAGGCGTTTCTCTTCAGGGATTCGTTTAATGCGGCCGCCAAACGGAACTGGAAAGATGCTCGGGCTCGAAGGGCTCCTTCTGTCCCGACGATTTTTTCCGTCGATCCACTCTTTGTCACGATCGTTGTCCTCGGTTCGCCACACTTCACGACTGCGCTGTGGTGACCAAACGGATTCAGGCGTCCTCTAATCGTGGAGGGAAGTCATCTTCCTGGATGTCACGAAAAGAAGGAGACGTCACGAATTTTCTATGCGTAACGATTGCGGGGATTCGAGCGAACTTTTTGGCGGATTCTGCGACGCGCGAGGGGAACGTTGAAGAATGTGGTCATCGATGGCTTGCGATCGAAGGGGTGAATGGAGATTTCAACGGCGGCTGAGATCTGTGTGGTCTCATGGTGGAAGACCAATATTGAATGTGTAAATTAAGTGAAGAAGAAATAAAGGGTACTTTTGGATTCGTTGCTTGTTCAATTCTACTTCTCTCTCTCTCTTTCTCTCTCTCTCTCTCGCTCTCTCTCTCTCTCTCTCTCTCTCTCTCTCGCTTACTTTGGTACCCTACCTTTTATTTTTGTTATCTGTTATTTGTACTGAAGAAATATTGGAAAATGTGAAAAGATATGGAAGAACCTTGATACATGAGAATGGACAACGAATAATCCATTAAAAATTGATCGCACAAAATTTAAATATAGTATTCATGAGAATTGCAATGAAGTTTCTTATAGAATAATATAAAGAATAGTAGTACAAGGAAACAGAAGAAGAATTTTTTAGGTTTCATAGATATGATAATTTAGAAGAATACAAAATTTTGGGATTTTACTGTGCCAAAAGTTTGTTGAGAATGCACGTTACGTTCCTCATATATTTACTTATGTGTTTTACCCGATATTTTAAAAGCTGGTGAAATCTGATTTCCCTATTTTTTAATAATGTAGTTAAAATTGTAGAGAAAAGTGGGCTACACGAATTTATTTAAGGGCAGAGAGTAGGTACTTCATTTCACATTTTTTATTATAATGTGTATACTGGTTTCCACGGAAATTAATTGTAATTTTATAATAGCTCGTGTTATTCCTAGTACTTGGTTTTGCATTAACCATAATGCAATTAATTTTCCATTTACGGATTGAAACTTCGACGGCTAGCATCGGAAGAAAATAATGAGACAGTATAATTTGATAGATCGCTCGTACTTTACGGAACTTCAGCACCGACATAAATTATAGTGGGACGAGAATTTAATTGCATCGAGGATGGTCTGGCCATTCTGTGCCGATCAATCAAAATTATAGTTCAATAGTTTTGAGTTCGATAACTCCGATAAGGCTGATAACTTTTTCAATGTAGCTGATAAAGTCGCCCAATATTACAGTATAAAGTTTAAAAATTCTTCTTCTTTCACAACAAGTTACTAATAAGTCTCCCCAGACGTGAAACAATAAATTTTGCCACGTTGCCCACGAATGCAATAAAAATTGTGACTTTCAACTAAGTACAAATACTCTAAATTCTCCCACTTTTTCTCTCATACAAAAGACAAGGATACTTCTGTCACGAATTTCAGATATTTCAAGTGCACCTACTGCTAATCGTAAAATTGAATAAGTTAATTTGCTTTGAAGGGTAGTTACAATTGAAGAAGATAATATTTAAATCACATTACAAAATATCCAATGAAAGCATAGTCCCAAAAGTAGAAAACCCTTATATTCAAATTTCCAATGCAAAAAAATTTAATCTACATTTCACTATTTTTTAATTTTCATTTACTACAAAAGTACCACTAGGTATACAATATATATATTTTTTTCTACAACCCCCAAAAAGACATATTTTCCGAACAATAAAACATCCACACACAGTGATTGTTAAAGCATCCAAAGGTGTCTACTAAGACTTCAACCTATAACCAATTCAACAAGTCGGAAGAAACTATCATTTTACATCGAGCAGGAGTTACGCGACGAAATCTCTGTGTTTTTCGATTCATCTGAGGACGAAGGAACGAAAATCGAAATGGGAGCATGCTTGAAGGCTCAAGGATCTTACACACCGGGATCAATTCTCTCTCTCGCTCCCCCCTGGTTATCGTGGCACCAAGGTAACAACATTTTCATACAGGCAGCTAAGCCCGCCACCACGCGAACGCTATTTTCATTTTACACGCTAAAACGCGCAGCGAATGCGGACGCGAATGCTAATGCTGCCTGTGGCCGATATCGGAGGACGATAATGAAAATGAGGAACGCATTAGGCTGCTCCAGCTTCGGGGGATCCGGGCGAATGTGGTATGCGTCGATTTGTTTCCACCCATGCTCGGAGCAGCAAGAATTCAGCGTTTCCCAGTTCTACAGTTCGCGAGGGGATGAGACGATGGTGCCTATTCCTTTGAGGAATTCTGTTGTAGATGGTAGATCTGAATAGTTTCAGCCAGGACGATTTTCGTGTGGCTTGAAAGGGAAACTTGCTCCAGGATTTTGTTTGTGTCGAGATTTCAAAGCATCGTGAATGAAAGTGGTAGCTAATTATCTTGCATGAATTTAAGCACTTGTTGAATGTTTATGTAAGTACTTCAGACTACGTCATACAGTACTGATTTATAACTTTCGACGTGGAGAAACGTGACAATAAATTATCATGCTACGAAGTGTCACTTGGTAATTTTGAAGCGAGTGTTATAATTTTAGTGTTTGTAGTTGTTGCACCTCAAGTAGGAGTGCTTGGAATGCATATTAGTCGAACTATGTATTTATAAAATCACAGAAAAGTAATATTTGAGGCTTACTGAGAGGTTTTTTATTTACTTTGCGATTATCACATAGACCTTGATGAATTAAGAAAAATTGCTTCGAAAATAAAACACCTCGGAATTTTAGAACAGAAAAAGGGGGAGCATAAGTTAACGTCACAAAGGATAATCTACCACAATTCATCGTTTAGAGGGAGGGAATCTGGCTGCAAAATTTTACGCGAATAAACTGACGCAGGCGAATACAATTTCACATTTATTCGGACTATTTCGCGACAAACGATGATTAGGAAGAATGAACAAGGTTTCTGAATAATCGATGAGGATAACGACGACTAACGGAGGCGATACTCATTAATGCATCTGATTCAAGAGATTCTAATATTCGTTTTCAGTGGAATATTCAATTCTTCTTTTGTTTATACTTTATACCATTGAAATTAGAATCAATTTTGCGTCATACCGAGAGAAGATTTCAGATATGTACATTGAAAATGGAAAATATTATTGCAAAATTAAATTCGAATTTCAAAGTGTATATTCAATCTATGCGTGAATTTGATTTATTACTTCTATGTGGTTTAAAATTAATGCTATTCGAGGAAATAGATTAATTTGATAGAATTTATAATCTGAAATCTGTGCTATCTTTACGCTTTAAGCTATAATTACACGTTCGAATTTTCTACTCAATGCTTTCCCTCCATTGATCCATGTAATTAAAATTTGAAAATCAATATTTGAAGATACTTCACTCTGTAATGGAATTTCCATGTTACTTCCATCCCTTTGCTTGTCACTACCCCATCCCCTTAATTTAATCAAAATTTGGTTCCATTAAATATTAACTAATTCACCTAATAAATTAAAAACACTTCCACCTCCCAAACATATATAAGTTATTTACGTTATGCACATCTGTAATATTAGCTCACAAAATTGAAATTGAAATTAAGTTTACTAGAAACTGAAGTTAAAATCAACTCACAAATTGAATCTATCTAAAACTTCACATTTTCAAATATTCGACTCACAGTAAAACTGAATCCCCCCGTTAAACTTCTTCCAACAAAAGATATCGAAGTGATTCCACGTCCCAGTCCCCAAGAGGCTCCACTGCAGGTCTGACGACGAATTCGGAAAAATTCAAATAGTAGATAAATCACCCCGAGAGGTATGCAAATTAACGTGTCTCCCCTAAAACACTAAAGTCTCTGCCACTTTTAATAAACATGATCCAAGGTGGATTCGTTTCGTACTTTTCCTACCAGCAATTCTTTCGCGAGTGTCTGCATGACCACGACAGATTTTCTCAACTTAATTAATTTCCGACGATAATAATGAAAAAAAAACTAAACAAAGAAGGATAGGCATAAACATTTCATCCGCGCGCGATTTGTTCAGCGTCCCTCTGCCTCGAATGCCGTTACTTCGCGAGGGTAAATAGCGAAAACTTCATACGATTTCCACCCCCTCGTAGCGTTTCTGCCTCACGGCTGACTCTCACCCTTCACTCCGAATTTTAACTATTTTCCGCGGGCCTGGGGGGCTTCTTTCCGAGGAATATCCTCGTGGCAGCTCGTTTCGTGCTAGGGAAAGGTCGGCAAAGTTCATAAAAGGCGAATCACAGTCGAAACAAACGCGAAAGAAGCCGTTCCTCGTTATACGGGATTCCCACTTCTCTCGCCCTCCTTTCCTCGTTGCTCGTCATTCAAGCGCGGGGGGCATGCACGTGCTTCTGTCTCGTCTTTTTCCCTCGAAAAGTCGCGTCTCTTTGAACGAACGTGATCCACATGCATTTCACTCGAGTTTGTTTTGCAACGTTCATGCCCCTCGTCTCGGGTATCGGTAATCCCTTGACTTTTCTCTTAGGGGTGGACGCTACGGATATCTAAGAGGGTAGTACAGTGGCAACGCGTGAAACGTATAACGAAACCTATTTTAAATCTTGATTTGAAGGTTATCAAAGTGTTTGAATTTTTAGGGGCAAAAGCTTTCAAGAAAGAAAGGGATTAAGGGTGAAGTTTTCGTGGGAGCTTGCAGTTTAAGGATTATGATAAAAATCCTGAGATCATACAACTTTTCAAGTTCACTATTAATTTGTTACTTTTAAAACTTCTTATTAACTCTCAGAACGAATCACAAATTAATTTCATGTACTTCACTGACATTAAACTCCCCAACAACTTATCCCTTTAAAATATTCACACACACTAGAGATGTACTTAAAAATATAATCACAACTGGAATGTAAGTGAAACGTAATTGACACAGATCTCTTATAAATTGTTTCAAAAGTATCATTACCTTATTTCCCTCTAACAAGCACAAGACGATATAAATGGAATTTCGAGAATCCTAAATATTATTGACAAGAAGGAAGAAATACAACGCGATAGGGATAGACTTTTATATTATATTACTCGACAATCGTCATTTTGAAAGAGACGATCTTAGAAATCATTTATTTTATACGTGGAAACGAGTTCCGAGTCGATCCTGAACCAAGCGCGAGAAATAAACGCATTCACTCGGCTCTGCTAATAAATTTCGCTGTGCCAGAGAATGGAAATGGGACGAGTAATTTTCACGTATTGCGCCCGCGAATTTATTTTCCGCCAGAGCGGAGGATGGAGAGGCGCGGAAGGGGAACAAAAAAGAAACGGACAGAAATAAGGAGAGAAGTCAGCGTTTTCCGCTCTTGCAAATCAGAACGATTTTACTACTGTTTCGACGACCAAAGAAATAACGGCCTCTGCACACCTTCGTTCTCTAAAGTGAATTTTAACTCATCACCAAGTGATATTTACTTTCTTGACAAATTGTAACTAAGTTTTGTATTTTAAAAATCATACCCCATTTGTGTACGTAGTGACAATTAATTTCGAGGGCCAATTAATGAGGATCAATTAGTAAGAAGGGTGTTTCATTTTATTATATCGAATTTAAGCTGTTTGTGATATTCTTTGCCTGAGATTTCAGTGTTTTTTATTTCAGTTTCCTATTCACCTACAGGTGTCTGAAAAGGTAATGAGACTAGCACCGTTTTATTTCTTGAAAACAACTTACTTTCTGAAAAGTTTTTATCGTAAAACCTCCTAATCTTCTTAATAATTTTATAAACCTTTGGTTTCCAGGAAAGAAATTTGTATACCTTCTCCATAGAATATAAGAAAGGAGAGTTATTCTAGATTTTTATACAGCTTTATACTGTCTTAAATATGTCTGTCCCAATTCCTCACAACAATAAATAATTGGTGCAAAAATGTGTCACTATAAGAGAAAACAGTTTCGACGAACACATTAAAATAAAAACTGTTGGTTTCCGTGCTCATAAAAATAGCGCTTTCTAATTTCACACAATAATCCCTCCTTTCCATCATCAAACACTCCCACCTTCCACAATATTCCATACACTTTCTTATTCAACAGAAACCTGCTCTACATTTCAGCATTGCAACTCACTTCTATAGAATTAAAATTTCTCCCCATTGCGCCAACGAACCTCCCCCGACGCAAAACGCAATGGACCACAATGAACAATTTCTCCCCATAAAACAAAGAGAAACGAATTAAATCGCTAACTTCAGTCCACTAATATTCAATACGCCCCCTAGGTAGCTGCAATTCCCATCTTTCCGAGCAACCGTCACGTGAAATGAAAAAAATTTTCACCGCCCTACTATTCGCGTACGTGACGTCCCCTTAACTGTTACAATTATTGCACCCACGCGATATGGCAGTTTTAATCGTTGCAAATTAAAATGGTGTGTGTCAGTGGCCCGGGCAGACTGGTCGAAATAATTTCGGCAAGCGTCGACTAATGTCTGGCTTAATTAAGGCGGCCCAGCAGACAGCCGCAGAGCGAAGACGAGAGGGAAAATTCGTGACCTGGGCATCGAGTATGACCTCGAAAAAGAGCCCTCGATTCCTAGAGCCATTTACTTTCCCTCGTTTCACCAGCCACCGAAGGAGGTGAATTTTGGAGGTCCACGTTGTGGGAAGAGTGACCGTTAGTGTTTACCTCTTAGCGAGGAAGAAATTGGCAGCTCGGTATGAAGAAAGTTTGGTTTCTTTCGCGCTTGGTCAGTGGATAGTTGAGGAAATGGAATTGTTATTTCTTAACTAACTTTGTTTCTCGCGTGATTGTCGAGTGAATAGTTGAAGAAAAGAAATTCTTTTTTTTTTAATTAATTTTATTTGTTCATTTTGGAATGGTCTTTAGAAATGCATAAAAAATTGTATGCCTCCTGTGATTCTTAAAGTGGATAATTCAAGGAAAAGAGATTCTTCTCCTGTTAACTCCTGAGAGAAATTCTTCTCTAATTGAGTTTTTCCCGAAACATGCATTCGTAATTTTGTTCGATTTGAGGCTTTGTCGATGGACACGATATTCGGCTTTCACAGGCGAGATTTGGTCCGGTGTGAAGCTTTTTCGCCTCGTTTCGCGACTCCTTACTCTTTCATAGAGTAGTCGACGCCGACGTGTAACCCCGCGGAAATTGAAAAGTTCGAACGAGGTCGATCTACTCGCGTTATCGAAAAAAACATCGTGATCGGGGAAAGCTTTTTTCGTCGTTATCTGTGGTGTTTACCATCGTCGGTCCGCCTCGAGTCTCGCGGGAAGAATTCCATTTCAAAAGTTCGACAGTCGAATGCAGGGTGGAAAAAGCTTGACAATCTCTTTTGGACCGATTTGTTTTTCGGTCGGATTGCCAATTCAGAGATAAACAATCTAACGTTGGATCGAGAAACGGAATTGGAGGAAGATAAAATTGGCGCAGCCGAGCATTTCAAGTGTTGTTTGAAGCACGGTATGAAAGCAAGTTAAAGTTACTTTAGAAATAATGAATTGACAATATTACAGAAACATATTTCAAAGAATTTCGAAATAACCTTCCCTGCATTATTGTAAATTACTTATTAAATTATTGAAAAATTTAGTTACTGTAATTTCCATCACTGTAGTAGGAAACAAAGATAGTTAATAGGTAAGTAAAATTGTCCATTTTCAGTTCCATTTCTACCTCACGTTGTAATTTCAATAATCATTAATGATATGTTACACAGGAAAATGCAAAAGGACATTTTCTCTGAAATAATGTAAACCCATATCCCGTGTGTTTATTTATACTTTGCAACCGTTTTGTGAGGTAATTACAATCGCGATAATGATTGTACGGCTATTTTCTTAATAAAAGCATTATTATTATTCCGACTGATAAATTAAAATATAAACGTCATAACGTTTAAGCCGCTCGTGAATTGCAATTTTAATGACACGAAATTATAATCACGGCATATAGGTGTTCCAAGTAAAATACAGCAAATTCACGTTCACGACAGTAAGTTCCTATTAAATTTGCGCACGTAAAACCTGAACATGATGATTGCAATTGTCATGGGCGGGCTTTCGCGTGTTTCAAGAGTTCTGTGCAGGAAATTTCAATCATCAGGTTCCCTCAATTAAATTTTCATTCGTGTTGCAATGAAGAATTACGAAGAAAGAAAAGGGCAAATACGTAATTAGGTGTTGAAAATAAGAGAAATCTAACAGATGATTGAAACTAATTTTAAGAACTACCTAGCATTTCATAGTGAACACAGATCTTATTGATTAAAAGAAATAATACAGAAAGCATGGCAAAATTCATGGTGCAGTTAGGAATAAGGTGATTCTATATTTCAAAGTAAATAGAAATCGTTGAAAACCTTTCCCAAGCAAGGCTTCATCTTGCAGAAAATCGAGTATACCAGACTAGGGATTTAGGGATTAATCCCTAAAATCGATTTGTTTAAAAGAATAGCCTCGTTCAGAATGTTTCTGCAATTTCGATTTATTTCGAGGTTTACAATCGCCTCCTTCCTATCTATACCACGGAATTTTACTCCACCCTGTATTTTTTAATACTAAATCTAACCCTTCATCCTTGCTTTATCATAACTCAATAACATAACGAATAATTTTAGTAATTTTAAGTAGCATTTGAACCATGTGCACCCTTCATTCCGTTAACATTTATCGCGTGCGTTTGATCGAATCTAACCGATTTACGAAGCTAGCTTTACGCCCGACAGATCTAAACTCTACTCTTTCCATCAAATATAAGTTCCACTCGAAACTTCGTTTAACTACGACCCTCCGTGTAAACGCGAATAATTTCGTTCGTGGGAAAAGTGTGTCTGAGTTCCACTGTTCAAAAACACGATAATTCTTACGTGCATTTAGAAAGTGGACCAAAAATCAGGAGGAAATAAAAGAACGAAAGTTCGCTGAAAACACTTGATGGCCATTTATCAGTTTGTAGTTTGCATGTGTGAAGTGTCTTTGCCAAGACAGATCAGATGTAGGAATGCAACTTCCAAATTACAGTATTAAATATCAGGCATCACACGAGGAAGTTAAGTGAAAATAATTAAACACGCTATTGAAGCTTTCTGAAGATTTCTGTCGAATATTCTATGCGGCAGGCATTCGCACTTTGAAGGTTATATAGGAACACTGATTGTTGATAGGGACGTAGGAACGCTTACTTGCAGAAGGGATTGGTGTCTGTTTTGAAACTCGGAAAACAGAAGAGCGCGCGGCGAGAAGGTAATTGAAGCTTGGCCAGTGGTGGTGGTTAAGACATGGATCGATTTTTGTACAAGATTTCTGAATTATAAATCATAATATTGTTACTACACGGGAGTTATTAAATTTGTTCTGTTAATAATTACTGTTTTCTTGTTTTTCTTATTAAATACCATTCGGACAATCATCACTGGCTAATTTGACAATGGCAATTTCTAAACTGAGAAACATGTGGGGTGGAGGAAATTTATGTTTTATTTCGTCATAAACCTCCCACTTGTACCACTCACCTACTCTCCCATGCATCTCAGCTGTTTGCTCTACATTCTCTGTGTACCCAGTAATTGTGGAAGTCATCTAACTGCTTAACAATTAAATAACGCCATCCAGAAGTGGCACTACTGTACTCTAATTAATTATATCGGAAACACTCAGACTGCAAAATGATAATGGACATTTGGATTATATTTGGGTAGGGGGATTTCCATATTTGGGTCTGCCCCATACTGCTGCATTTACATTGATGTAATATGAATATATTATCATTATGTTAATGTAATCTTATTAACGGAGGCAAGCCTGGTGCCTTTTATAGGTACCGGTGAATCGTTAGGGTCTAATTGAAAGCCAGGTGATGTTTTTATTAATAAATACAAATAGGTACGCGTATGTAATGTCCTGTGGATTATCTGTACACGTTTCAAAACGTTAATACACGACTTTTCATCAGTAGATCGAGGGATTTGAATTGGGACGCGAGTGAAATGTTGCACTCGAATGCTCCACCTGCGGCGCCGCAGTGTATTGTGGTTATTTGCCGCGAAATTACAGGAAAATCGTGGTTCTGTTGGTATAGAAAGTGAAGGTGGCAAGGTATCAGGGAGAATGGACACGGAGAGAAGGGGGGCTATGTAGTAAATGGAAACGAGATGAATAGAGAATCGAAAACTGAAATGTTAAAGGGGTAGGTATACAGTGAAACAAGTGAAAAATATCAGAATGTTTGGAAGGGATTACGTAGATGCAATGTAAATTGAGCGTAGTTATGATGATCAGAAATTGAGTAAATTTAGTTTGAAGATTTTAATTATTAAAGAAAAGTAGTTTTATTTTTATTGGGTATATTGTTTACACCTCTTATTGTTTTACAATGGTTTATAATAGGTTATTCAATACTGAGTAGTATAATTAATATTATTTTAAATTTTCTGTAGCTTTCGTTTTTTAGCCTACAATGGAACTATGGATTAGTAATTTTAATAATTATATAATGTAAGAGTTGTTCTATGGGTTGGTAATTTTTTGCAAAATAAAGATCACAAAATTGTGGGATCCGTACTGCGTTTAACTAATTTTTTGTCATTGTGAGAGTTAGTAGCTTTCTGCATAACTATGTTCAATTACTATACAGAGGAGTTACAAAAGGGGAAAATGAGAAATAAATAGACATGCATTGTTTGATAAACAAAAAAGTATTATAATTCTGTTGCTTTTTAAGCCGATTTTCCCAAAGAGTAAACAATAGATGAGGGAATGTGTAAAATACACTCCCCAATATGTTTCACTCGCGAGAGAGTACATACCTATACATAATATTTATACAGGTATAAAACTGTTATTTAAGCTTCAATATAGAATCACAGCGATAACTTTCGATAATATTTACGTAGCGTTGAGTAAACACATTTGACGCCGGTTCGAAAAGTGATTTTATTTAAAAATGTTGACACACATGGCACCAGGTTTCGTTTACATGATGTTTAAAAAGGTTTGAAAGGTTATTTCGTTTAATTTCGTCGAAATCGTTTGTGCGAAATCAAAACCGTAACAAATAGAACTTTTAATGAAATGAAGTTTAAAACTACAATTTTTCTAACGAATGTAAAATAATCTGCCAATTTAAGTTGGGAATAAAAACTTAAAAGAAGATACTTGTGTGAATCAATTCACAAGTCTTTTATTAATACACAAAATAACTATAAGGGAAAGTTATTGTTAACATAATTGAAAGTAGATTCGACTATATTTGCCTTCATTGTACACCTTTGGTCACATCTCTCTCATATTTTAACATGTTGATCGCTACACAATTTTTATTTCAACATTTCAGTTCACAGTTACACTATTCCTAGTGGCACTAACTTTATTCACAACTTTACAAATCTGAAATTTTTTTTACAATAAACACCCCATAAAAAAGCTGCGTGTTTCAAATATCAACGAACCCCCATAACAGTCAACGCATTACCCCATTGAACAACTGAAATGAAAACAAAATGGAATTACAATTCCGTTGCGTTAGAAAGGCACATAGTTGAATCGTATCTAAAGTTCTGCGAAAGGTGCCGTAACCGTTTCGCAACGGGAGCCGAAGGTACTGTCTCGACAGGCGCAACGTCAGAGGAAAAACCATGAATTCATGCTCGTCCTAATTGATAACTCCGAGTGGAACGTTATATCTTGTAAGTTAAACGAGGTTACGTTCCAGTTGGAACTTCGGGAAACCGTCAGCTACGAGCCGCTGTTCTCGGTATAATGCACTTTTCGACATGAATGCGTTCAGCATCCTGTGAACTCTGAAATGGCCGAGCACATGACCGTGCGGTTCTAAGCGTTCCGCCATCGCAGGCTAAACCTAAGCGCCCGTATAGCTAATACCGTTGCCTCCTCGCCCTCGCTGGAAATTCTGTCGCGTCTACCTCTCGGTGAAGTTTTCCAATTGGACTTCTGTATCTCCTGATTTCGCTTATCGACTCCGTGGGATTTGAACACGGAAGCCACTGCACTTTCTTTCGTTAAACCACTACGATAAAACGCCTATTATGTGAGCTGACAAGAAGGTGTGATGACGAGAACGAGAGATTTGTGGGACGACAGAATTCGTTTTCATATAAATCAGATTAATAAGATATTAATCTGTTAGTAGAGAAAGTTATAGGTGGCATAGAAAGAGAATTATATTTTTTAAATTGATGGTTTTATTAAAATTGTCCTTTGGATGTAGAATGATGCCGGGTTCTTATAAATTAAGGGGATCTTGTCTACTTGTGGAGTCTGAAAATAAATCTATTTTCGGGATTCTTTTTTAAAATCTTGAAGACTTTTTTAAATAAACGGTTATGTATTCGAAAGTATATATTTCAAAGTTCTTTTAGTTATTTTTGCAATGCAATGTATGAATAAATGAAGGAATTATTTGCAATCTCCCGAATGTGTTTTTTATTTAAGCACTTTACGGTGACCACTGTAGCTTTGACCTGATTCATCAGAAATAAAAAATTCGACGAAATTTAGTTAGTACTATATCAGATTATTTAGTGCCCGATCGTAGCTTTTTTAATATTCGTTGCGTATTAAAGTGAGAACGATTCTGTGACGAAAATCGATACTTTTGCTGTGAACAGCGGTCATTTTATACCAAATTAATTTTTCGGGATAATGAACGATTGGGCAATGGATAATCTAATATACTAACTAAATTTGTTCGAATTTTTTATTTCTGATGAACTAGGTCAAAACTACAGTGGTCACTGTAATATGCTTTAAAAAGAAAACTCTGCCGGGAGATCGCCCAAAATTGCATTATATATTTATATATTGCATTGTGAAAAATACTACACTAACTTTAGAATAAATACTACCGAATATACAACCGTTTATTTAAAAAAAGTCTTTAAGTTTTCCCAACCAAAAATGTCGAAAATACATGTGTTCTCAGACCTCAGGGGTCAGTGTTCTTGTGGTTGAAGGTAATGTGAATATCTTTTTGTTTCGAAAATAATTTGGCTGATTAAATGGAGAGCGTGAGATGAATGTTGGAGCACGATTAAGTAATTCAACACGCTTTCTTAATTTCAATAATTAGTAACCAAAACCTTTTTCCTGCCTTAGGTAGGTTTAAGTAGGTATCATTAGAAGAGTTAATGCGACATTATCGTTTCAAATTATATTATTCTTCAAGGAAAATTAAGAACAGAAAAATTAGGAATTACAAGAAACATTGCAAATTATTGCAGTTATTAAATGTAATATATTCTTCCCTTGTACCATATTTCTCCAGTATGGGTTTTAGTGTCCGCATATTTTCACCATGCCTTCGATGAAAAAAATGATAACAAGTGTCGAAATATATAGAATTCCTTTTCAATCTGCTGAAAATCTGACGATTACGTGCAGAAATACAATAAAACTGTGAATAAAATATTTAATCTTTCAAATGGAAGGTTTCGATCGGAAAATCTCCATATTCCATATATGATTTTTCAATACCCAGCTGTTTGAACTTCCTATATAAATAACGTCATGAAGGCTACAGCCAGATATTTATGGTAGATTGTATTTTGAGTTCGCTTTCAACCGAATATCCCTACAAAACAACGCATATTCCATTTTGTAACTCCGAACGAGTCGTATGGATCAATGATATTCGATTCCAATTAAATGTGGCATGCATCTGTGTCCGTTTTACATGCAACTGCGTTCAAAGCAATCTAAAGCTTGACAATTGGAAATTCTCATGTACGAAAGTTGTCCGAGCCAACGTTATTCTCTTCAAGTTATTCAATCTGTGAGTAATCCCTCTATTACAAAGATAGTTTCAAGCATTCTGGGTGATATACTAATAGCAACGTGATCGAGAGTGAGCATTTAAATAAAAGGGAAAACAATTGATTATAATTGCTCTTTATTATAATAATGTAATTTCTAGTGATTCCCAGTTTCAGGCGTAGCACATTTCATTGCCTCTCAAATTGCAGTTAGTTTAGCTAAGAAGACCGAAGAGTAACCTTTTTGAAAGAAATAAAGTTACTAGATGAGGTATTGTGAAATCAAATTACAAACTGTTGTAATATTAAATACTCGTTAAAACGAGGAGACACCATTGTCAGTAAATGAAAACGAACGTTTACCTCGAATGGTTATTTTATACTACATCTCATATATATTGTTATGTGTTATAAAATGTATATAAAAATCAGTTAAACTGTAGTAGATTTTACGCATCAATAACCTTTTGATAAAACGAGCACTTCTTAAACACATCAAACAGGTGAAAAACATTAATTGCAAGTGAAAGAAATAAGAAGCATACCTAATACATTTCTTGTATCCAGTTCCCAGACCAACACATTAAAAACCGAATATTACCCCAAAATGAAACATTGCTTTTTCAACGCCTCGTTCTAAAAACCACCCCTAAACTGCTTCGTTTTTTCTCGCCCCTTCGCGAGGAACCCATTAACAGAGATTCAGAAAAAGCAGATAAAAGCTCCACAAGATTATCATACCACCACCACCGCAATAAACACATGCACTCACATTTGCCCTCCATCCACATTATTCAATCATCAGCAAATATACTCGCCGAGGTAATTAAATATTTGCCAAACACTGTATTGTGTCCCCGTCTTGTGTCCCCATATTATCACCAACCAGTGTCAGTGATCGAGTCCGTCATTGGTCAGCCGTGTCGTATCAAGCTGCATCCTGAATCCTCGCGAGCCAGGGGAGAAAATACTCGTTGGGCGACATCGCACAACAATGACCGCGCGAACAAAAAGAATTCCGCCGACGAACAAAATCTCCATTACGCCCTCCGACAACGACGGACAACGGGGCCGTCGAGTCCTCCCGAGCGGGAAAAAGCCTATTTCGCAGGTGGCGCCCCCCCTCGACGACTTCTGCCGAGGAATCCCACGCGATATTCAATTACAATCCACTTAACAATGATTCCCTATTCAGGGCTATCGGGCGCAACCGAGGCACGGCTGTCACGCCGCGCGATAACTCGATTCCACGACGCTGCACTCATTCCGTCCGCGACGAATAATTGAAAATCCATGCATAAGTGCCTCCCCTGGGGCGTGTGAAAAATTTATCATTCCATCCAAACTGCAAAGAACGCGCGCGGAGAAAGCTGGCGCGGGCTGTCCACGCGGGTGCGTTTTCGCATTTACATTCAGCTGAGACGTTGCGGATCAACAGCTGCTTTTGCTCTTTAACATACCGTGGCGTTTTGAAAAATATAGACAAGTGATTTTACGTTCGTTTGAGAAGAAGCGACTTTAGGGGATCTTTCAAATTCTTTGGAGCTGATGTGGAAAGATGAGGATTGTGATGTTCTGGTGTGTTCATTGCAGAGTTGGATATTAACTAAATAAAAAACTATTTAAATAACGGGTCAAATAAAAATTACTTTGACTTTAAATTATTTGACGAATAAAGTCATTTTTTTTATGCGACGAATATAGTTAATTTTTCATTCGTCAAGCGTTTCATCTTCAGTATTGAATAAATATTTCTGTTTTAACTTGGTGTGTTATAACTATGAGGCTGATAAAAAAGTAGGCAATGTTGGATTAAACAATAAGCAAAATAAGCATGTGCTTGGGGCATCAGGAGAAAGAGGGGCACCATAGATATTTTCTGAATTTTAAAATCTAAATTCTGTTAGAAACATTTTTTAATCAAATTATCGGAAATGCCTTAGAAATCGTACATTGCGTTGAAGTGATCAGGTGATTAAAACATGTTTCTAACAGAAGTTAGATTTTAAAATTTTGAGGAGCCCTTATATAGGGTTGTATAAGGGGACCTCAAAATTTTTTAAGTGCTTAAGGCCTCTAAAGGTCTTAATTCGGTATAGAAGCTATCATTGATGGTTTAAATTAGTTAAGAGTTCACAAGAATCTTCCGTAAAAATGGTAATTATGTTAATAAATGGGGTTCATTTATTTAGAGAGTTTATAGATGATTTGATAATGAATGTATACGGTAGCAGTGTTATTTACAAATACGAGTTCAAATCTAATCGTTTTGCAGATGTAGGTGCGATTTTATATGCAACATTAACTTGACGTTTGACGAGGCGAGCGCTAATGAACGTTGACTCTCAAATATCTTATATCTGTGGTACTAATCTTGAAGGTGAAAGGAAGGACAGATTCGCGAAGAAGATCGACGAGGAACATTTACAAATCTTAATTGAAAGTAATCCATGTTAGGCTGTCAGGAAACTTACACGACAACTTATTATATTATATTACGCGATTCGGGTAATTTTCAGACGTGAGTGAAATTAAAACGATTGAAACGTCAGTTTCTCACTTGTCCAAATCAGTGACCGTTTTCTATTTATGAAACGTTTTAGGAGTAATAATTGATTTTGTTAGCGATGTACTATCACCAATAAATGGTACATTAAATTGATAATCTATTTCTGAGTAGTTGAATACAAATGAACCTTTGAGCTTTGTATTGAAATTATGGTTCGTTATCATTTTGCGAAAATTGACAGAGTTCATCAAGATCACGTTCATTATCATTTACTGTTTGTTTCATTTTTTGTTTCATGTTCGATCGAATAAGTAATAAATTTATTTTTTGCCCCTAGATTTTAATTTTACATGTACGCTGCTTTACATTAAAATTGACAGGATTTAAAGATAATTCTGTTAGATAATAACTATATTTCTTAATTTTATGTAAAATAAGCAAGTACAAACTTTTTAACACCTCTTTCATCAATTTCAATCCTCTATCAGTTATTATCACAATTTTCATTTATTAAATTCTTTCGAACTTTCGTATTAATTACAATAATACATCAATTATGCATCGTTAAGAATTTTGAAACAGGTTGAAATAATTCGCCACTTTCCTATTAAAAATTCATTAATATATTACTCATTTTTGATTAAATTGTAGTCATTAATAATACCTATTCCGTAACCAACGCAGATAAATTGATACATACGTTAATTTTATTCTACGAAAAATAATGTTTGATATTCTGCTAATGAAAAGCTATGACAGCATCAAATAATCAATTTACAAAACATGTACAGTAAACAAATTAAAGTCTGTCTGAATGACGATAAAATATTCTTAATAATTCGTTTGCACGACACCAATGACAGATTGTTCATTCCTTTACAGATAGTAAATACTAAAAAATTGGCAAAGGAATTACCTATTTACACATTCTTTTAAAACACGTCGCATAATTCTGATATACAATCGTTTACAGAACGCGGGCGAGCTGTTTGACTCGATTGATGGAATTGAACACTGAATAATGCAAACTGGATGTTTCGATTCTTTCCAATCGACAGCTGCCACATCAGAATAATAAATAAGAACGTCACCCTACATACCGAACCGTGATATTGCACACTGTTTCAAATTCTAAAGCCCCATCGCTGTTATTTTGCGTGTCGCGTGCGCGCTGCTCTACGCGGATCATCCTTCAATTTCTCCACACGAACCAAACACCGATATCCTACACCCAGTTACCGCAACACAATCTAAATATATCAATATTTCTCTCAGATCTTTTAAAACGTGAACTTAAAGTGACATTTGAAAGACCAGAATTTGTTAATAATTTTCATGGCTAAATTAAATTTTGTCACAGAGGCCACTCTTTTCTGATTAAAACAAAAGAAGAACCAACTTGTTATGACATACAGTTCCAAAGATAAAAATTCATTTATATACCCAATTTTTGTGAAAATGAAAAATTGCAAACTATGATGGCCTGTATTTCCGAAACAAATTCGAAACCAGCAAAACGATGACTTAAACCCCCACTAATTTCGCATGAACTACATTATACTCCAGTTTCATCAAAATCCTAGACGTGGATTTCAAAAAGTGATCGACTTGGCGTAGACTGACAATGTGTCATTGACTGAGAATAAAGACATATTGCAATGCTTCTCTCTACGTTTCACCGTGCAAAATTAAACTTCATCGTCGCTTACGTATATTTCATTAAATACGTAATGCGTTGTATAATCATAATACACGCTTGATTAGTCTCGATATGCTTTACATTCTGCAGGCCACACTTTTCCGCTGCTACAATGCAAATTATCGCCGTTACAGCGAGTTGAAAAGCATGAAGATTTCCATTGTACGGTTTTTAAATCGACACCTGTCTATTCGAAACTCCAGTTGCTAATCTAGGTCGCGCGGTACGACGTACAAATCGCAATAACTTTTGAAACACTGTATTCAGGAGCACTATCACTTTGTCGTTACGTGTCTCGTACAAAGGAAGATGGCTCGAGTGAAATGATCTTTGTACTCGAACCTTCAACGCGCACGAGACTGAATAGAACACTCCTCTCAGTGACTTCGGAATCGATGGAAAGTTGTAAGCATGAAATTATACTCAGCTGCTACGTTGTTAGAGGAATTTTCTCTCGAGCACAAAAATTCACCGGTATCGCGCATGAAATATAATTAAAGTTTAAGGAGTTAACGTCGAATTCGGGGAGACTTTAATAATAGTTAATGGAACATTTTTTTTCGGAATTACAACGGACCAGCTATGTAAAATTTCATTAGGTAGAGTTCATACAAGCACGGTAGTTAGTCTCGATATTTTATACCTCATAAAAATTAAAATGATGGAATATTAAATGGCTAGTTAATATTTTATTTATGTAGACTTATGCATTTTATTTTCAATTTATAAATTTCCCAATATCTTTGAACGTCCGATACGTAAAGAATAGATGATTTTCATTCAGTAAACTGTAATTATTTAATAAACCTGATGCAATCATTGCACGCGATTAATCCGATTTTCGTATTTGAATTAATTTCTCTTCTAAATATAAACATGCAACTCGCAGAAAATCAGATGGAGCTCCACAGGATGTGAAATTCGAAGCAATCTTTCCCCTCGATTGGGAGGCAAACACCGCCCATCTATTGATTGAAGCATACCGATCATGGATGCCAGCGTTCCACAATCTCCTTCAATAAGCATTTCAAACTTCTTTTAATTGAACGACATAAGATTTCCCCTCAAAGAAAATAATGAAACCAGCAAAGAGGAAGAGGAGACCGTGCAAGAAGCGAAAGGAGGACGAAGAAGGGTGGGAAAACAGTTCAATTTTAATTTCACATTGTTTCTGAACGTGGTATTTGCTTCCCGTTGCTCGCTTTTATCCCTTTTGCCCAATTATTTTGCGCTCCTCTTCAACGAATCAGTTCATCCACGAAACGGTTTCGTGTATCATACACGGCAGACAGAAAAAAGGCTTGCAATGGAATAAGATAAAACGGAAGGATTGAATGGTTGAAAAAAGCATTGGGACATTGGACCGCGAGAAACATTAAAGGGAAAAGGGAGCAACCGTGGTTTGGCTGGAACAGTTGATTCGGAATAAGGATATCTCGCTCAGGCTGGGTATTAACTACTTTATCTTTTGTTGCGGTGCACCGTTGTTTCGATTTAACGGAATATGACAGCCATTGCACGGCCTCCGTGAGGTTCAGCGATCTCGAGCGTCGGCAGTTTGCGGGGTTGAACGAAGGAAATGAATTTGTAAGGGCGCTGCGATATAGGTTACCGAAATTACGCCAATGAGCTGCGAGATCCTCGTGAAAGGAATTTTGTGGAAAATATATGAATCTCATTGGCATCAGCTATGTAATCTCATTTATTTTTATCGTTCAACTGGTTGAGAATGTGCAGCACGGTTCGCTATCTATGTATTATTTGGACAACTATTTTGAAAAGTACTGGAGGGAAACGTATGAATGAAATGCTATATGTTTATTTTACTGCAATGGAAGTACGAAAATTAAGAAGACTGGATAGTTGTAGATTAGTTAATTAGTCAATTGAGAAGTCACCCCATGTTTTACTAATGTATCGAAACATATGACCATTTAATATTCATCAAGAAATAACAAGTATTTATTTACAAGTGTCTTGGAGATAATTTTGAAAAGCAGAAAATAAGCATAGACTGAAAAAAAAGCTCCCCTATATTTTCTCCTATTCGCTACTAATCCACAATTAAAAACCGCTCACAATAAAATTATTGGAGACTCTCAGAAGATACAACGGTCAACGTTATTTATTTAAGAAAAAACTAGTTCTTCTTGTATTTTATATGGAAACAGTTATTAAGATAAATTGAGTATCATCTGACATAATACCGTTGAAGATGACACGAGATCAGAAGCAAAACAGAAATGATTAGCTTGCTCATGTTAGAAACGAGCTTTCAAAAGGGATCTCAGACCTTAAGCCTCGTTCTCATATGGGTGCCACACGGCGCAGAACATAGTCGAAGCACTTCAAAAGGATTGCTTTTGAAAGGCAGCGTGCTTCGAAGAGGAATCTTAAGTGTATTCTGCGCTGCACGTTGCACATATGGGAACGTGGCTTTACCCGTCGCTTAACCCCATTTTCAATGCGAACGGAGGCCGCATTATTACGTGTTTCGTTTATAACGCCACGTGGCCTTCAGCATTATTACACCATACGTCGCTGAATTCCTCTTGACAGTCA
Source organism: Andrena chrysosceles (assembly GCA_963855975.1). Taxonomy (NCBI): domain Eukaryota; kingdom Metazoa; phylum Arthropoda; class Insecta; order Hymenoptera; family Andrenidae; genus Andrena; species Andrena chrysosceles. The sequence continues at coordinate 5,669,287 of OY979769.1, read as the reverse complement.
GCTTCGCGTCATCGAAAGAGAGTTGCTTCATTCTTTTCCTTACGCTTTCATGAAAATTAAAACTTACTCCGAAGGGACTTAATAAGGCGACCTCCATTCGTCCTAAGCACATTTACACACCAAGGACGTCACTATATGACAACCATTTTGTATAATGTAGTCTCTGTTCACCGAATCTCCTTCCAACTGTTAGAATCTCAGGAATAATTACAACTATCACACTACAAACGCTATTAACCACCATCAGCAATTGTCACCATGTTAAGCATCACCAGGGATGAAGAATTTCATTATGAAAAAAAAAAAAAAGAAATCACCACTAAAGACTTAGTAGGTAACGTATCTATCCATAAATTCCCGAGAAATTATACGCCACCCTACGGTGTCTGAGAAATTTCTCCCTCATTGACATCTGTTCCCCGCCCCACATTATTATACCTCACCTAATAAAAAAAAATTTCTAATTTCCTCGCGCTGGAAGATTTATCACTTCCGATAACGGCGCATCTGAACGTCGTTTTCACCTTTCGCGATTATTAAAAACGAGCCCGGCCGCCCTTAGTGGAGAAACTTTCTATCAAAGAAAAAAAAGGGACAGAAAGAGTTTCAGCGTCTCGCGAACAAAAGGCTTCCCCGATGATACCGTGAAATATCAACCCTATTAATGGATAAATCCGCAGAGCGAGAGATCGACGTGAGTGAAGGGTGCCGAGGAAGCGAAGGAGAGCGGTAAACCATGCTAAGAACATTTAGGGTTTGACATTAAAGAGAAATCGGTCTTGTAAGCGAAATTCTCGAACACGACAGCTGTCGCTGCAGGCTGACGTCGTCTTCCGGTCGTAAATTCGACGCTTACTATAAATTCGAGGACGGAGGACGCGTTTAGAAAGCATCACGGAAAGCGACAGATGACAATGTCGCGTGACGTCACATAAAATCTATTAGGCAGGCCGAGTTTCGAATTATTGGATTGGCTTCCGTGGTCTGGGCCGATTCCTAAGTGACGAGATTCCTGAATGCTGTTCGCACGTCTTCCAGAACGTGTCGCGGTTGTCCATTTTTCACTAACATCAAATCTATTCCGTTGCTTGTGCGGGACATATCGAAAGGTGTGCGTATTGATTTGTATTGGGTTGGTATTCCAACAATGTTCCTTTGTTTATGGTGAGGATTCAGTAACAGTTGCTAAAGTTGGCTTACGAGACGAGAAATGTCACAGAAACTCACAAAAATAAAATAAATGAAATCTTTCACGAAGAAGATTCTGTGAGGAATTTGTTACAAATGGTGGCACGTAAAGTTAAGGAGAGATTCAAATATTATTACTGTAGATAATTACGAGATTTGCGTACTTCAAAGCAGTACTAATTTTTTTAGAGAAATGTATTTCACTTAGGAATGGAATACAGACTCCCTCCGGGGGAGCGTTAAAATTCCGAGAAAAAGCTTGGAACCCGAAGTTCGATGTTGCATAACGACAGGCAAATTTATTCAATTGCTGCTCTAGTTACAATAAACGAGAGGGATTTTATTCACATCGTACTCTTAAGCTAACGTTAGTACGGCTGATCTGTTAATCATCGTTCCCATTAAGCGTGTTGCGGGAAGAAACAATTAACCCTCAGCCAGAGGCCAGCGAAAAATTGCGTCAGGAATAACGAGAGCAAGCGTTAGCTCTATTAAAGTCTTGTGTACTTCTTCCTCGATCTAAATAGTTTTACTGGAATGAAAACGCCGGACATCCCGTGTGCGCAGCGAAACGTCGAGTATAATTAATTGTGAAACCGGGCAAAGCTGTTAAGTAGGGAGGAATAAAGAAGGAATGGGGTACACTTGCTTCTACTTAGTGGGCTGCATATTCTGAACGCTATTTATATTCCTGCACCATCAGAATTTTTTTATTGTATACCCTTCTGCCGTATCAGTTCCTGACACTGTTGATTTTAGAGATTTTTAGAGTCGAGAAGTGAATAAACTTTACAAAATAGGGAGGAAGGATGTAGCACGGTAAAGTTTCACGAATCACGCTTGTAAACATGGGAATAGTCAGCTATGTAGCTTGCAAATTAAAAATGGTACCTAAACATTTGAACGTCAGTTGTATTACTCTCGCAATTAGCAGTAAAACCTGAATTAATCAAGAATGTACCTGGCAAATTAAAAGAATGTGCACTGGTGGAGCTTGGGAGTCTACTGACTAATGACAGTTGGCATCTTCGAAAAGTAGACTTCAATAATGGAAATAGCAACAATAGCACACTAAATTCCGTAAAGCTAGCATCCATAGAATGGAGATACCTCGCAAAAGATTTTCAGAAGTGTCTCATTTAACACTCTATTGAAATCAATGAAAAACATTTAAAACAACATAATTTCTATGAAATATTGAATCTCTACATTCGCACTCCCAATGAAACTAACGAAATAGAACTCAAGAGTAAATTGATTCATATTTAGTTATGTATCTTCCACGGCTGACTTCATATTTATACATACTACTTCAAATTTCTCAATATATATACTCATAGGTATAGATAATTCGAGTTTGGTTCATGAAATCTTCGATACTATAATAATCATGAAGCACGCGATCCAGTCACCGACAATAGTCCCACTTCGAATATTCACAATCACTCTTCTACAATCAATACCCATTTTAAATACTCAACCGATAATCACCCATTGAAACACCTTCCCAAAGAAGAACTTCACCTGAGACCATATAGTATATCCCACTAAAACCCAAAAACCTGCACCTAGGTTTCAAGACGTAACCAGTGTTTCTACAAGTCTCGAAACCCCATTGTCAGAACGATCACAATCGATAATGTATTTAAGATATCGACCGTAATTGTAGAAATAACACAAAGTGATAACGGCGCATTAATTCGGTCAGTTAAACAAGTTTTTTTTTTAAAAAAAGCTAATTTGCAATTATTAGGATATAAATTCCTCCGACGTTTCGGTCTGTGTTTAGACCTTTTTCAAGGAAGATACAATAAATACTGCTTTCGCTTATTAATAAGTCACACGTTTGCTAAGTACGTGCAACCCGCGAGTCTGTTGGAACGTGACTGAAGTAAACAGTATAAATCTTGGGAACTTTTAAAGGTGCAAATTAGCTTTTTTTAAAAAAAAACTTGTTTAACTGACCGAATTAATGCGCCGTTATCACTTTGTGTTAGATCACAATCGATGATTGCCACTCACTATCACTATTATACTCAACCAATCTTACAATTAGTAGCTGAAGGGAAATTCGCGACTTGTACAAGAGCCCCTCTACGAGGGAAACACAGGTACTCTCCCGTCTCAAACCCCTCCCTAAGTCTGTCTGGGTCTGCCATGCTAGCAGAAGGCTCCCAATCGAGCCTCCTACACAATGTGAGTACCGGTAACCAGCTCAGGTACCCCGGGATCGCCAGTTCCCGCCCTGGGGACATTCTAAATGCTTCTAAGGAACAGTCATCCATGAAACAAGCCCCCAGCCCCGGGGGCCCCATTTCGATTCAGCGATTCAATCACCCCATCCTCCACCATCCCTTTGCTCTAATCGTTCCCACGTCACTCTTTTAAAATACCGCGAAGTGGATAACTCGTGGGGGAGGCCGAAGCGCGAGACTGTCTTTCAGCTGCAGAGCAATGGCTCCCGATTGGTTGGAGTACCCGCGGTGATCGTCGATGGAATATGGAAGATAAAAAGTCGACCACTCGACACGCGGGACACGCCACTGGAAAAGGGGAAAGTAAAGGGAGAAAGGAGGGAAGTTTGGCTGCGCCGATGCAATCCGCAAAATAAGAAGAAACGACGTGGGGAGGACGTGGATGGGGGAGGTCGCTGGATAACGAAATAAAAGATTCGATGGTACGTGGGTGTACGGATCGGAATATAGTCTGTTTGGACGCACACGTACACGTGCACACAGCCAGCCTTCGATCCCCCTGATTCTTTCAGTGTTCTGACGTGTTTGGCATCTCTACCCCGCGATATTTCCGCTCGTACTTGCCGCTGCCTCCTTTGTAGGATTATTTTCTTAGGGCGCTTGGTAAACAGCCGAGCAAACTTCGCGCATGCGAACCTCCGGGCCGCCTGACTTCTGTATTTTTGTAAGTGGTCGGATACGTTTTGCGGGAATGGAAGGTATGGTGATCGAGATACTGGGGGACCAGCCGATTCTCGTCATCTACGAGAGTGGTTGCATGGGCTCCATAGGGGACAGTGATACGATTCAGGTAAAAGAATTTGCATCCCGAGTATGGTTTTAGTTTTCACGTCGAACATTTCCAGTTTTACCCTTGCCCTTCAAATATTCATTGATTCTTGAAAGCCTTTGCAATTGCATCTTGTAAATAGCCTGAGGGGTTTTCAATGACACAGTTTAGTTGAAATAAGATTGAATTTTTAGGCTCACGCGTGATGATTCGGCGAAATGTATACGTGAAAAATGTAGATAAAGTATACCACGAGGGGATATGTACAGTTTGAGTCCGAATGGAGATAAAACTGCCTGGAACAGTTGTGAACGATTGATCTGAAACTGAACTATGTACATATATACAGTCGCGTACCTATGTGACTTCACCAATTTTGACAAATGAAAAACGGCCATTCAAGCCTTCCTCGTGGTTGATTTCTCTCGTTTTCGGTGTAATTTAACACTGCTCTCTGTTTCAAAGTATCGAGAGTATTCTTTATTAACACAGTCAAAGGTATTTGTAGTTTCAAAATTGCTCGAAGCATGCTAGTCGATGTTTGATGTAAAGGTATAGTATGTCACTTATATTAAATATGTTTTAGGATCAAAGTCAGTAGAAATACCATCGAGACAATTGAAATTCCTCACAAATTCCGATTTCTCTGTAAACCTGGTTCATCCTTAAACAGTTATCCTCAAACACAATCGCGACACAAGGATACATACCTCTGTTATATAGCAATTAGCATTCACTCTGCGCCTGCTTAATCAAATTTCCGAGTGAACATGACTCCGAGGGACGCAAGGTTTACTGAGAAATCAGTCGGCCATGATTATATCATAGTTCGTGAACTGGATGCCTTTTAGTTACTCGCGCGTTCCTTTCCGACAGTTACGAACAAAACATGAATGTAAATAATTGAATGGGAATTTTTAATTATATCTCTTTGGAAATGTTTCTATTGCAGCGAGCATTAATGTATTCCCACTTGCTTCGAGCAATATAGAGAACAATGCGTTTCTTGCACGTTGATTAAAATTTTATTTCGTATAGTTAGAAAGTTACGAAACACTTATTAAAAAGCAAGGGGCATTATTTAATATTGTGTGTCGACTGTGTAAAATATGGGAGCAGGGTCTATGAATTTACTGTCATGGAATGAAGATTGGAATTCTTTTGAAAAAGAATTATGGTTCACACAAATAGATGAATCTAATTTTCAAGACTCGACGGATTTTCGCAAACAGGTTATTCATTCATCCTGCTGGAATTATGAATACATATCCAGAATTATACCTGACGCTACCTTTCTCTAGAAAATATCGAGCGGTTAAATGACTGGTTTAGTTATTCTTGGTAATATCCCTTTGAATTGCAACCAAAAAAAGAATCAAACCTTTCCCGCCACTCGAACCCAGATTATATATATCTACGTTTAAACACGGTATTTTTGTAAGTGGTAGTATTTCTTACTACGTTTAAATACCATCAGTGGAATATGTAATCCAACGAACTCCCATAACAACGGCTTTCACTTCTTCGATGCATCTTTCACCCGCATCTAAACTAAATACATAATGCTCACATCATCCCTGCTGGAAACACAACTCCAGAACTATGACTTCAGAACTAAAACTCAAGATACTATGTCACCTAATTGCTGCTACTACAAAAGTATCACAAAATTA